>CAWUFW010001434.1:0-1421559 GCA_963921515.1 Calotriton arnoldi
GGCACAGTCTAAGCAGCCTAATAAGGATTATGAAAACAAAATGGAGTCACACTCGCTAACTGAAGCCTGCGCATTACGGGGATAACTCAGTGGGCTGCATAACGTGAATACAACTGGCATCATATTTAGCCACACATTGCTAACCTAATATAACGTGGAAAGGAGTGCGCTGCCGGGATGGGAATTTGGAAACCTAACACTGATCTGCAGCCGCGGCCCGTGCAGGTAAGAGCTGTGGGGCGGTAGGGTCTGGTGGGGGCAGATTTCAACAGACGATGATGAGGAAAATTACACTATTTATTCAATTTTCCTTAATCGCCCTCTGTCAAAATCGCTCTTACCTGCACGGGCCGATGGCTGCTAATTTGCCCAATTCTGATGCTTCTGCTCTTGCGGCCCCTTTCTGTGTAGTTATGGCAATCCTTTGTCTGGTCCTCTGGTGCTGGTCTCACTTGCCTTGGTTTCTCTAGCCCTCCTAGTACCCCGGTCCTCCTGCCTCATCCTAGTCCTACTAATATCACTGATGTCCTCATTTACCTGTTCCACCTTATTCTTGTCCTTTCTGACCTTGGTCTCCTCTGTCTTGGTTCTCTCACCAATGGTCCTCCTGGGTTCAGTCTTCCTTGTCATTGACCCCTTTGACATTGGTCCTCCTGGTTGCCATGTTGTGGGTCATCCTAGTCTATGAAGTCCTTGTCTTCCTGGTTTAGGTCCTCCAGACTTTGATTCTCATGGACCTTCTGATCCTCATACCACTGGCCCTTATCTTTCTGGTCCTTTCTATTTCCTCTCATCCTGTGATCTGTGGCCTCCTGGTCCTGCTAAACACAGTACTTCCTGGTTCTGGTCTTTCTGTTCCTGGTCGTTCCTGCTTCTGGCCCCTTGGGCCTCCTTGATCTGATCTCTGTGGTCCTGGTTCTCTTGCTTCTAGTGGTCCCTTCCAATGTACTCCTGGTAGTGGTCCTCCTGGACCTGTCCACATTGTTCTGCTACTCCTGGTTACCCTCGTCCTCTGATCCTGATCAATGTATCTTGTCTTGCCTTCTGTACTGCATACCCCAGGTCTTTCAGTTCCTTTGGGCCTTCAACCACTGGTTTCTCCTGGGTCTGTTCCTCCTCGTACATTTGTTCCTCATCCCCTCTGGTCTTCATCACCATGGTCCTAGTTCTTCTTGCCCTGGTCCTCATGGCTTTGGTGTTGTACGCTATCTGGTGGACCACCTACTGGTCATCATCCTCCTCCTTCTTTTTCTTTCCCTCGGTCCATTCCACAATGACCTCTAAGTCAGTCACTCAGATTTTTATTTTTGGCTTCCGGATTTCATTTGCTGAGACAACACTATCAAAAAATGAGTGACCACTAGAGACAAGACCCGGGCCACTTAAAACACAGCTTAGCATGTTAATAACAAACTACTATTTGCAAAATATATTAGGCGGGCGACTAAATTGTCATTGTGTGAAGGGGCCACTCATGGCATGGAACCAATAAGGGTCAATGCCTGAAACCCACTCTGTTAGGTGAATAATGTGAAAAACTGTTTATTCACCTGGTCATTGAATAGACACATCCCTCCTGAATTACCCAGATGCTTTGCTTACCTGTCTCCTGTTTTCACTTTCTCTGTTCCATAGAAGCCCATTACTATGTCCAGCTTGCCTCCTGCAAGTGCCCCAAAGCACTGTGTCCCCTAGCAGCAAATGGCTTATGCAAGTTTCCCGCCTTCTGTGGCCCAGATACCGCCTGTGTTTCTCCACTGCCTGTTTGCTGCTCCTATGTTGCCAGATCTGAAATACTTAGCTACTGCAACCCCCTTTGAAAGGAAGCCCAAAACCAAAACAGTGCCTTCCATAAGAAGTCCAAAATGAGCCCAGCTTTAAAAACCATCAAAAAGCAAATCCCAAACACTAAAAAAACTATGAATTCTCATGAGTGAAGAAAACATTTATGTAACATACGTTACAGCTATGCTCATCATTCTTTGCAGGTACACAAATAGTACTAGAGTGCAGCACAAAAATATCTGTGTGCCGTAGCCTGAAGCTCCTTAAACAGGTTTGAATATTTCTTATTTTAAGATTATGTGAACATAAAAGATTTTTTCAAACTTGATTTTACTGTTTTTTTTACTGTGAAAACAACTTCACATGTATTTTTGTACATTTGTATATATGCTTACTTTTGAATGCTTCATAGACTTTCCTCCACTCCTACTATGAGATGGAGACACACCTGGCACTGCCTGACGTTTTTCTTCATGTTTGGCTAAATATAGACCTCCTTCACACTATATATCCGGACGACAGTCAAATAGTACATGATCTCTACTATTTCGCCTGCGGTGAGATCAAGAATGAAGTTTCAGATATTTAGCAGGTTGTTGGCTAAATAGTGTAAATTATATACTATTTTGCCGGCTGCCATGTGAATAGTAGAGAATATGTAATACAGATTGGTGACCCGATGAATAGCCACTTCAGTAAGCGAAGGACATGACTACCTGGAATCAGTCTCAGTACAGACTATTGAAACACGCAAATACAGATAGAGGAGAAATGTCCAAATAGTGTGGCAAAATTGCTCTATTGGATTGCAGGGTCTCTACACCAGAGGCTATGTGAATTATTGTGCACCAAGTTTGAGGTATCTCACACAAACTCCCAAGCTAGGATCAGGGGCAGAAACCTAGGAACATAGCTTTGAACTGCCAGGAGAGGCAGCTGGGCTCTTCCTTGACTAAGAGAGCTGCTCGACTGCTCAGGAGGAATATTGAAAGAATCCTTGAATGAATCTTGGCACTGCTCATGAAGACATGGGGCCATGAAGAGGCAGAGGCGGAACAAGCCGAGCATCTTCTGTGCATTGAAGAGGGATGTGTACTACTCTTCAAGGGGAAAACTTAGGAGTCCTTGAGGTGCCACAATAGCCTGACCTGACTCATAGCTGCCAAGTTCTCAGATTGTTTCTGTGTGACATTTCTATTGCTTCAATTGGCATATGAGAGATATTCGACTGTAAAAGGTTTAACACTGCGAGTGACACTTTCTAGTGAGTCAATCAAATAATGACCAGTATTTGAGTGTCTGTCAGTGAATTGCCTTTTACCACATCCGCACATATCAATCAACAATGAACATACACTTAAAACAAGCCTGACCTATTGGAATTACCACTGGTAGAATAATCATATCCATGAGTAATAACAATGATTTTCTTCTGACTAAACTCAATCAAAAATGTTTCAGTTCTGAGAATATTAAACTATGAACTGAATATTACAAGGGCTGTGGAAGGGGTAGTGGCCTTCAGAAAGCCTCCATCACTCCATCTCTCCCCTTCACAACTCTTTCATTTGCAACCACTCTCTCTCTTTCTCGCTTTCTCTGACACTTTTCTCCTGATATCTTTCGGAACTTCTTTCCCTGTATATGCACACGGCATTCCTCTTCACCGATGTCTTTTCACTCTCTATTTCTGCACGTACTTTCTTACATCTTCCTCTTGACCATGTCCTGACTCTTTCTCTCTCGCACACATACACACACACACTCATACACACACACTCTGTTTCTCTCTCCACATCTGTAAATACATTTCTTTTTTCTGAGTTTGGTACTCTCAGTATGTTGACAGCGATGTACCTCCTTTGCACATAGTGGTAATTATAATCGTCCCATAATAATATCCCACGTGGGATAATTGCTCTGTGCTTCAACCAAGAGGCTGCTGTTTGCATTAACATGTAGTCAATACTTCACTAATTTACTTTATGATTTAAGGACAGTAAATGTGAGAACCCCTTACCGACTTCAGTAAAAGTAAAGAAAATAACTTAGTTGAGCCCAGCCCAGTTTCAATGGCAATGATACACCTATCCTAGTCCTGGGCCTAGTTTATAACAGGTGCCTGGAGCAGCATAGGAAGCTAATTTGCTGCTGAGTTTACTTAACCCTATATCACTACAGACCCTGGTCCCGCATACAGGTGCTGTAATTCTGCATGACATTAGCATTTTAGTGCAGTGATGTGAAGACCAGCACTAAAAGTGATAGTCTAACCCTAATGCATGGTACCTGTAGTGTTGCTGACTGCTCATCCATGGATGAGTGGTACCTGGGAAATTTAGGGCCTGATTCAGATCTTGGCGCAAGGGAATACTCCATCACAAATGTGACAGATATCCCGTCCACCATATCACAAACAATGCCTTATATATCCTAAGGAGGTCATAATATGGCAGATGGGATATTCTTCATGTTTGTGATGGAGTATTCCATCTGCCAAGATCTAAATAAGGCCCTTAGTCTGTTCAAGTTCCCTGCACCCTCCAAATTCTGATTTTGGAGCACTGCCGTAGACCACCTGAGCACCCGTAATCAGGCTGGCACAACAAGAGACTACACCACAGTTCACAGTTTTCACAAGACACAAGCCGAAGTCCGGCAGGACAGCCAAAGTGTATCAAGTAACTGGGCAGCAGTTGACACTCTTCATACAAAACAAGTCAATGTCTTTCAGGAGAGCCAAACCTTCTAAAATATGTACCACTAATTATTCTAATATTCAGGGCATTCACTTCTTTCCATGCATTCCTAGTTAATTGAACCTGTGCCTCCTTTTCCCATTCAATGGGTATTTTACTAAAAAAGTCTTACTTCGATTTCTCTAATAACTGCTAGACCACTGTCCTGAACTAATATTTTTGGGATGTTCTACAAATCCATATGCTATGTCTTCATTGTTGCCAATAGTTGTCCTATCCAAATTATGAAGCAATATTCTTATGTTCACATAGGACCAGTACAATTCTTTGTCTGCTTTAAGCTGATCCTGTACATCCAACTCGGAAAACTAACCATCTCCTGACATTAAGTTGTTTATTTTATTGAGCCAGATCATAGCCCTCCTAGTCTCTCTCTCTCTGGGAAATATCCTTCTATCAACACCAAATCACTCAATGTAGTTTCCATTTACATCAAAGTTATACTAAATTGCTTAGAAAGTTGTTCTTTCCTTCTCAAAATACAGACCAATGTTTTATATTAGTACCTTTAATGGGGGTATTAGACATAAGTACCATGTTACTACATATTTCTTCGGAAAGCATGCCTAACATAGTATTTTCAACATTTAATTAGATTTTTTTAAATTAAACAAAAAGCTGCAAAAGCAGAGAAATATTAGAATTGTATGTCGGGAAGTGATAATTCCCCCTCCTCCTTTGGCAAATATAAATTAGGCAGTGCAGGGTAGGGTATTTAATTTCCCAAAATAAACCTTTCCAGAAAAACTGTACATGAAGAACACAAGGAACATTCATAAACAAAGAAAAAAACAAAGGAGGCTTCGACATCATAAGCAGGATCACATGGCCTAGAATAGAAAGCCCTAATGTTGACCACTGATCATCATGAAGTCTACCTTTTTTAGTAAAGGCTCATCATTCAGATCATAAAGATCTCCGAAATATGCAGGTACATATATCCCTAAATATCTCTTTTTCCCATCATGTACACATTTAAAATTGAGTCTGATGATATTTCCAAATGCAAATTAAGCACCACGTTTTCTGTCTTCGAGTGGTTAATTTATATACTTAACTCTTGGAATAATTCAAACACCCTCAACACTATCTCTTTCCGGCTTAAAAATGTATAATATCATTAGAGTATAGTTTAATTTGACACATACTGTGTGGAAGTGGTGCAATTTGTCCATCTTCCTGAATTGCTACTGTCAGGGGTTTAATAAAGAGTGAACACAAAATTAGAGACACCGGGAATCCAGGCCTGCTTCCATGCCTAACTCTGATGGGGATATTCATATCTGAATTAAGCAGAATATTTGCTTGTGCATTTTCATATAAATTATGAGTTTCCCTTGTGAGTTGGCAAGGAACTCCAAAAGGCACTACAATTATAAAAGACTATCTTTTAAAAGACTATCTTGACATACAGCCGACCCATGATGGGAATGGCAGGATTCCGGTCCTTAAAAAGGCCTCCTTCATGTTTGTTCATTGTTTTTCTACTGCTACTCATCTCCTCAATGGCCCACATTCGATCTTGCTAATAACATAAGACTGGGACAGTCTGCCATGCAATCATGTTAAGGAGAAGGAATCAATAGAGTCCATCAGAAATCTGAACGTGCAATCATAATACTGTATGTTTCAGCTGATTTTTAAATTCGCCTTCCTGTATGAGAGTGCATGGTTATGAATCCTGTCCCACATACCAGTAATTTTTTTGATAGGAGCTCACAATAGTTTTCCCATATGTGGGTCTTTGTACGTACCTAAAACTGTTTTTTTTCTGGAAGCCATTTCTTTTGTAACAAATCCCACAAGAGACTATCCATATGTTATGCCATGTTATGTTATTTTGGTTTGTAGACACCTCGCCGTATGCATCATAAAGGTCAAAGACCGAATCACTGTCCTCATCAGAACGGGCTTCTTACCTGTGAAAAAAGATGCAAGACACTTCAGTGAAGTGCCCTACAAGGAGAGGGCCAAGGGGCACTTTCTATGAATAGTCAGTGTTAATGTTTTGCAAACGCAGCCAATGTCTTGTTGCCCCTTAGCCGAAAGAGAGAGAGTTCTGTAGCATGGAGCCATGCGCTCTTAAAAGCTCACAGCCAGATCCACACGTCTCCCTGAAGCTAGGCGGGCAAACGAAAGGGACAGAGAGAGACATATGTGATGAGTGTATTTGTAGACATATGCGTACACACACACAAACAGAATAACATAGCACAGACATAGCTGCAAAGCAACAGAGCACCGTACGAAGTTGGGATTAGAAGGAAGGATACAGAAAGGGGATCAGAGAGAGTTGCAGGCAGGACAAGATGCATCACTGGCCGAGGTGCATCATCTGGAGCGGAGCACCTGATAGAGATGAGGTGCATCCTCTGGAGCAGAGCGCCTGATAGAGATGAGGTGCATCATCTGGAGCGGAGCACCTGATAGAGATGAGGTGCATCATCTGGAGCGGAGCACCTGATAGAGATGAGGTGCCTCCTCTGGAGCGGAGCACCTGATAGAGATGAGGTGCCTCCTCTGGAGCGGAGCACCTGATAGAGATGTTGCTTGAAGAGGAGGATTTCAGTTTAACCATCGTGAGCATGAGTAAGAGTCGTGGCGCATACCTGGGTAGGGAGTTCCAGATCTTTGGGGTGCATCAAGAGAACCAGGGAACTTGCATTGTCCTTCCTCGATTTTCCTGCCACCTGCTGCTCTGAGTGTTATGTAGACCACCAGAGACTTTGGTCTATATGTAAGCCCTATGTGTTAGTCATTCTGTAACCTATGCATGACTGACATCCTATGGTGCACAGTGGGCACCCTGTGCATTGATCCAGGTGCCACCACTCATCCACAGGTTACAATATTTAATATGCGTTGTGTATCACTCTAGTCATAGGTTATGACTGGTTCACTGGCTGCAGCTCCACTCAGGAAGTCACCATCCCAGCACCCAAAGGTTAAGTGTTACTAATATGTAGGACATCACTTTGTGCATAGTGCTACTTGTCCACAAAGTATTCCATTATACACAGAAGGTGTCTTTGTCTGAATCCACCAGGTACAGTATCAGTCTTCCATAGGTTATCACTTAAGCCATGGGATCCATCCCTGCACCCACGGGATGTCACTCTTCTAGAACATCCTTATGGTGCTTTATGTCATCCTTAATGGATCACATATGAAGGGTACCATTCCTTACTTCTATAGGCTGTAACTCTCCACACACAGCAGCCCATGCATGCATGTGTTGGTGCCACTCAATCATAGGCTGATAGGTATTCCCTATAGTCAGGAGGTATCACTCTATTCTAGATCACCACTTGCTATATAAGGTATATAAGTAAGTTAAGTAAGGTGCAGAGCTTAGACTGTGACACATTCTGCGTTGCGCATTCATCTTAAGCAGTGCTTAATTTGCAAAATAATAAGTGTCAGGGCTCTGACCAGGAGGCCACTGCAGCCTGCACCACCCATCGCCCTTGTCATCGCTGCCAAAACAACTACTAACCATCTCTCTCGCCTGCAAGTGCGATAGTTCAGATTATTCCAGGTCCCCAACATTAAAAGAATGGCTGGGGAGGCAGTTATTAGTCATTTTTAATGTATATTGTATTCAAGTTCAAGTTCAAAGACAGAGCCTTTTATTTATCTGTTTTAAAAAGAACACATAAATAAAAGGCATTGCCATTTACAATGCCAAAAGCTCAAACTCTTGTAAATGCGAGACCTATTGCATTGCAAATGCTTCTTTTTAGGTCGAGCCGAGAGTTGCAGCGCATGCGCTGCTCACTTTGCAAGGCATGCAGTATTCAGTATAGCGTGGAAGCTTTGTGAAAGCTCTTCCCACTCTCCGCCCATCTTTTTCATTGGCTTAGTCCTAAATGCTGCCTTCAGATTGGTTTTAGGCTTGTTAGTCCCTCCTCATGACGGCCATGTCGTCATTTGTATCCTTCCATGGCTACTGGCCCCTTTACTCCGAACACTATTTTCTTCCCGTCCCTCCCCCCTCCCGCAGTCCGTGACTTCTCCCCACCCGCCCTCCCGCGCACTCCCGTTCGTGCCTTCTCGCCCGCCCGCACTCCGTTTCCAATGCAATAGGTCTCGCATAAGTGCGAGTCCTATTGCATTGCAAATGCTTGTTGGTCCTGCGCTTGCTGCAGAGGGATGCCGAGCCTGTGCTGCTGAGGGGCTGAGCCGACGCGATACTCCGGCAGCTCCTAAGCCGCGCCGTGATGGGGGTGTTGAGCAGGGCTGCTGCAGCTCCAGATATGCAAGATGGCTCTCTGAACTAGGGACTGGCATACGAGGCTTCATTGCTGTATGATGCTCGTGAGGTCTAGGCTGGTGCGGTGCCTGTCTGAGCCAGGGCCGATGCTGTTCTGGCACTGCAAGATGGCTGTCTGCGCTGGTGCTTGCTCTGTGGTCGTGACACCCCACTGCTGTCTGAAGTCCGTCTGGCATCCCTGCTCCCGGTTCGGGGGTATGCGATGAGTACACGTGCCTGCCACCTGCCGACGGTGCAGCACTGGAGCTTCAGGCATGGGTAATGAAATGAGCTGCATAAAGGAGCCGCGGGACTCGGTGCCCGGAGCCCACCCAGACTCTGCCTCTCCAAGGCCCTGGCAGCGACTCAAGAGGAATTGGAGGGGCTAGAAGAGGGACTTGTCCGGGGCAGGCACAGACAACGTCTCCCTGGAGGCTGCTAACCCCGAGGAATGTGCACTGCTTAAGAAGTTAAAAGTCAGCCCCTGAAGCTGGCAGAGGTGATCCATGCCTGCCTGGTGCCCGCTGAGGCCGAACCAGGGCAACTGGTGCACGTGAAGGAGATCAGCGGGGCGCAGCTGGAGACCACCCGCTTCTGGTCAGACATTGCCAGCTTGCAGGATCCCGGTGCCAACGGCACCACCTTGATCGCCCACATCCGCGACAACCCGGCCGAGCAGGGCTGCCAGAAGGCCTTCAGCAGGCTGGTGGAGTTTGAAAGGACTGGCTCGGCCAACCGCCGGGCAGTGCTCCTGCCCATACAGAGTAGAACAACAACAATGTCTCAACCGGTATTATTGAGAAAGCTTAGATAACAAGTATGTACAAGACATTACAATGAAAAGAATTAGGGAGACTCAAAGTTTGTTTTAAAATGTGCTCAAGGCATCATATATTTGGAAAAGAAAACAATAATTGAAAAGACAATTGGGAACAGTTGTATCAGCACTGTAAGCAAAGATTGTAGAGGCAACCCAAAAACTTTGTGCACGCAAGTACTCGTGACACTCTAAGGTGAACAGCGCAGGTGACAAGTGAGAAAAACAGCCGAGGTGCAACGTGAAAATGTGACTGATATGTACAAGAATATAAGGTTCATGAAAGATTATTTACAATGATTGATCATGTTTTTTAGAGACATTTTGAATGAACCATATTTGAAAAAGGCGCCGCAAATTGCGCTGGTATGTCGACGGTGTTTCGATCCCAGTCATTTAGGATCATCATCAGAACCGGGTTGCCGTTTGAAGGTGCTGAAGGAAGATAGATTCAGAAGATGCAGGAGGGGCTGCGAAGCTATCCCTGGATGCAGGAGGGGCTGCGAAGCTAGCTCTGGACTGGTGGCAATAAGGTCCAAGAGGAGGGGTCCACAGTGAGAGTACAATTAACACGGATGTGCAATCAGTGCGCCCAGGAGTGAGGTACAGAAGGCGCGGTCGTTCCACGGCACGGAATCGGGATAAGGCTGGATCCGGTCGGAGCGATCCAGAAGAGCGGGGTACCCAGCAGTTCCAATGTGAGCCTAACAAAGAGGCCGGTGACAGGGTCGGAGCCCCGATCCACTGTGCACGTGCTGAGAGGGGAGAAGGCGGTTCGGTAAGAACATCCGTATGGGTAGATAAGGGGATGCCTGGAAGGAATCCAAGGTCACTGCGGTCGATGAATTCACGATCAGCTGGGAGCCGCCACGGTCGCAGTCGGCATGCCGGAGTGCCCATACAGAGCCACCCATCCGTGGCACCCGAGGGGGAGTACGGCTCTCCAGCCGCAGGACCACATGGCGCACAGAGGAACTCTTTCAGGAAACCGGGGACCACGGGCTTGGAGAAAGACGGCAGCTGTAGGGACCGCAGAACCTAGCCCGGTACTGAGAGATGTGACGAGGGGTCTGGGGAGTACCGGGCCAGGGCGTTCAGAGAGCAGCTCCCCGGAAGCATTGGAGACAGACCACCGGGCCAGGACCGCGGTGCCAGGAGATGCACTCAGCAACTGCGGCCTTGTGTTCAAGGCCGGGCAAGGCACTACTACCACAGCACCAGCAGCATCGTCCATCACCGGCCTAGGGCGTAGGCCAGTGGGGTCTAGTGCGCGCACACACAGGGAGCCAGGCAGCGGGGAGGGTGAGCCCGGAGGTGGCGCCGGTGGACAGTGACACATTCACTTGCCTGTGGCCCGAGGAAGGGACCCTGTCTGAACTGTCCACGCCCTCACCTATGGTGGACTTCAAAAAGCCGCTGCAGAGGACGTCCCTGGAGAGTTCTGTGTGCGTCCTGGCTTCAGGTCCTCAGTGCGACTCCTCACACAGTGGGCAGAGTGCTCGGGCAGGCCTGGGCTCCTCTGGATATGGCAGCGGCCGGCATGATGCCAGGCTCCCGGGCTACGACAGCAGCGGGCAAGGAGCCAAGGCCTCTGGTTCTGGCAACAGCGGGGATGACGCTCGCGGCCTCTCTCATGCCGGCAGAAGAAGACTCCCCTCGCGCTGCTGACGCGCAGGCCAAGGTGGCAGACAAGGGGTCAGTGGCGTTTCCGTCCGTCTGTCTGTCTGTCAGTCAAGCGTTCAATAACATAATATTCTCTCATCAACAAATAGTGTTTTATCCCCATGGTCTCGAGTATTAATTACCCAGTACACCTCATCCGGTGTCCTCCCCATTGCCCGCAGCCAGTACCCAGTGCAGAACGCCCTCCGACCTCCACTCCATTTCTACCGTCACATTCACACCAAAATGCTCAACGCCCTCCTTCCATTTCCTTATCCCTTTGATTGTTAAATTAAATGTTTGTCTCCCTTGATTTCAATATAAGATTTCTAACTTAAAGAGCTCTAATGCCCAGGGGCGGGGCAGCATCGTGACCAGTGTTACACTAGTAAGCATGTTGAGCCACGCCCAGTATCACAAGCACACCCTCGAGGTGCCATGCCCACACCAGCCCATCCCCTGCCGCGTACACACATTGACTTTTATAATTGTATTTACACCCTTACATGCGAGGACAGGGGAATGTGTGGCAGGGCTTTAAGTGGGATGACAAATCTGGCGTGCCTCTCAAAGGGGCGTGGCCTATGAAATTAGGAGCATGGCCTAAGCATGTAAGATCAAATCTGTGGTTAGCATAGTGTACCCGGGTGGTATTTTGCGGCCTCTTTCTGTTATTGCATTCAGATACAATACTACTACTGACATTACACCTAAAACAAGCCAGGACTCTTGGTTTTCTCAATGGTTGTAAGTTGCATATTATAAATAAGTAACAGTAACTTTTTTCCATATAGTATTGAAAATGCTTCAATTCTGAAATTATGAGACTGTGAAATAACTATAACTAGTCTCGTTGTGGTTACATTAAAGGCCACTGAAGGCTGGTACTGCTGGTGAGTTAATATTTTTGCAAATTTGGGGTGAGAGCCTATGGGGGACCCATCTCAGCAACTGCTTCTTGGAACTGCCGGTGCTGAGAACCAGCAGGACCCGGCCCACTTAAAGCCCCTAGAAGGGCCTCCTCCTATGTCACCATGCTCCTTCCCATCCCCACACAGAAACCCTGCTTCCACACTGGACCCCAGGACAGGCGCTCTTTGCCTAGGGGGCCACGTCTACAACGGGCCGCTTCCTCTGGCACGGTATTAACCGCGTGTACACACAGAGGTGCTTCTCTTGCTACTGCACTATAGTGCGCTCACTCGTGCAATGGAGATGGGGTCAACCACCCTTACAAACTGCGCGGTCACCTCGCCCCCCACAAAGGCAACAGACTCAACTTCTTGGGTTAGGACGTAGCAAATTTACTCCACATGAAACAAGGTGGCATAAACCACTGTAAACAAATGACATTACACAATAGAAAATATTGCAAAATACAGAGCAAACCTGAACACGGCATTGCATGAATCCTATTTACATCCCCATTTGGGGGCAACATAGTAGAGAAAGACCAGGTGATAAACTTTCACATCAAACATTTCAGAAATCTCCAGAGACCGCATAGCGCATTGGTCCCTGCTGGGGCATCCCATGACTCTTGGTCATGCCCCACATAATCTCCGGGGTACCTGAGGTAGGACTAGAAGGGTAGGGCCACCAGCGGGTCTGGCCTCCTTCCAACCAGCCTGACCCCTGAAAGGCTTCTCCCGAAGGAGGCGGTCAACTGGGCAACTTAGTGCCCTCAAGCATTAGTGTCATTACACGGCTGAGATGGGCCTACGATGGGCACCCATGTAGATATGTCGGGGTGGGTGGCAAACATTCAGTCCGGCTCCCGCAGCACATCAGGGGACAAAGAGGGGGCCACTGGGGGTCGCCCACTTTTAAAGGGCTCTATTCTGCCCCCTCCCCTCTGTCGCATAACTCATGACCACTTCCGGTCATGACTCACTTCTTTGGTTCCCCCACCCCTCCATGGTGGAGCGACTAATGACGCCCACCTGCAAATCGCTGATGGGCTTTTGGCCATTACTTAAGCCCCTGCGCTCTCCCAAAAGCAATTTCCCCTTCGCTGCATTCACATCTAAGATTTTCTTTCACCATACTATAGACCCTGCCTGCACTCCCCCTTGAAGCAGAGCTGCATCCGTAACTCGTATGTGCACATGTCTTCTCGTGTCACTGTGTCAGAGCGCAAGACCCACGCACGTGCAAACCGCTTCAGCAGAGCACACATCCATTTCTCGTGCACACGTTCCCTCTTCATGGCTACACGGGGTCCCTGCTACCATCTCTACCAGTGCACGAGAACCACGTATTTACAGACCCCTTCATCAGAGCACACGTTCCCTCTTCATGTCTACACGAGGTGCCTGCTCCCGCCTGTGTGCCAGTGCATAAGATCCACCCAGGAATGTGCAAAACCCTTCAGTAGATCGCACATTCCCAGTTCACAACAGTCTGCACATCGCTAAAATGACCCACACGCGCCAAACCCCTCATCTGAGCTCACAAGTAGTACTTGTCTTTACACCAAAAGAAACCGTTCGAGTGGTCCAGCCAGAGCAGAGTTTGGGGAGCAGCTTTGTTTCCTCTATCACTCATACCCTGGAACTCTCCTTGACAGTACCTCAAAAATGCTTGAAAAACAGAGAAATATATTTTTATCCATCTCCACTCCTCTGCACCTGCTGTCCCTGGGTGTCCCCAGTAACTAATGGACAGTGTTGACTTAACACTTGTGTAGCTCTTGTCTGAGAACTGCTTCGTTCATATCCATGCATTGAATATGTGAAGAGAGTTACAGTGAAGCAGGGCTGTGATGCTGAAACGATGTGTTCTGTCCCCTGTTGGAAACAATCTGCCCATGACTTCAGTGCCCAGCCTCAGACTTCTTTCCTTCAGTCCGCTGTACTCAGTAACCTCTTGTGCCTTCCTCCCTAGATCTCCGACATCTATGTGAGTGGCTAATCAGGGGACATGTCAGCCAAGGAGAAGCTGCTCCTGTTGCCGCAGAAGATGACGGCCGGGTACACCGGAGTCCGTTGCACTAACTTCTCCTCGTGCTGGAATGATGGCAAAATGTTCAATGCAATAATTCACAGATACAGGTACCTTGCATCAGGGCATCTATAAGGCTGTCCATAGTGTCTGCCTGCTGCATTCGACTGCCAGCATTGTGCACCACCACTGTGTTCTTTCCGTACACGGAGGTATCAGCACTGTGTACCTGTGATGTGCATTGATGTCAGCACTGTGTGCATGCTTTGTAAAGAGCTGTCAGCACTGTTTGCCTTTTGTGTGTGATGCTGTCAATGCTGTGCACCTCCTGTGTGTGGATGTGGCAGCATTTCTACCTCCTGAGTAGTAAAACAGTGCTGATAATAGTCAGCAGTGTGTGACTGCCCAGTGTGTTTCTGAGGGTGTCATCACTGTGTTCCTGTTGTGCATTTGCTTGGGTGTCCGGGGGTCTCAGCATTATGTCTCTGCTCTCTGTGTGTATAAAAGTGCCAGAGGGGTGTCAAGCAAGTGTCTCTTCTGTGTGTTGTTGGGAATCTGCTGATTATGGGACTGTGTTCCTGCTCTGTGTGTAGTTGAGCACATAGGGATATCAGCCTCTTTTTGATTTGAGTTACACACTGGACCCACTTGGTGTGTTTTGTTATTGGCACTGTATGCCTGATGCCTATGCCTGTGTGTATGGTTGTCTGAGGACATCTAGCTTGTACTGCTCCTCTGTTTGAGCAACAGTGACATCCCTCTGCCCCTGCTATGTATGTATTTGTGAGTGCGTGTCTGCACTAGTCCCTTCTATATATATTTGTGTGTCTCTAGGTGTCAGTACCATAACGCTACTCTTTATGTAGTTGGGTTTTTGATGTCGTGTATCAGTGTCTACTGTGCATTTCTTGCTTTGTATATTTAGACATCTAATGAAAGAACTCTGTGCCCCTGCTTTGTGTGTGTGCTCTTAGGTGTCAAACTTGTGTTCCTGTTCTGTGTGTATATTGATCAATCAGTATTTATGTAGCTCAGAGGTATTACCCCAAGGGGTATCTGGGCACCGAGGGGGCCGGTTCTCCGTCGAAAAGCCAGGTCTTGAGTTCCTTTCTGAAGTGCGCTAGGGAGGGTGCTGTTCGGAGGTGGAGTGGTAAGTTGTTCCAGGTCTTGGCGACGATGTGGGAAATTGATGTCAGCATTGTGTGACTGCTCTCTTTGTATTTGTGTGTCTCAGGTGGTCTGCATTGTCTCCCCCTTCCCTGTGTGTATTTAGGTGTCTAAGGTTGTCAGCAAGTGCTCTCTGTATATGCTATCATCGGCAGCACTGTGTTCCTGGTCAATGACAATTTGGTTTGTGCAAAGGTGTCATATCCTGCTCTCAGTTTCGACTCGTGGAGTTTTGATACTATTTGTTTTTGCAGACCGGATCTGGTGGACATGGAACGAGTTGGGATTCAGAGTAACCAAGAGAATTTGGAGCAGGCCTTCGAAATCGCAGAAAGGCTGGGGGTCACCAGCCTGCTAGACACTGAAGGTGAGAGAGACTCTGAGCCAAGGAGGCCAATGGAGCAACTACAGAAGAAATGTAGTGCCTCCCTGAAATACTACATGCTGAGGTGTGCAAGAGTATTAAAGGAGCCATCCCTGTCCTTCTCTTCCGAACTCATACCCTGTTTTCCAGATGTGGACGTGCCGTCCCCCGACGAGAAATCTGTTCTCACTTACGTGTCCTCCATCTATGATGCCTTCCCCAAAGTACCAGAGGGCGCTGAGGGAATCAGTGCCACAGTGAGTACACAACACTCTGGTAAGCATTTCCCTAATGATCAGCCTTTGGAGTAACTCAGTCTCATCTTTTCTGGCTCTACTACTAAGACTGCTGTGGGTTTGTGGTGTTTATCAGGAACATTCTGCAGAATATTTTCACTCTATTCTAGTGGTGACTGGGCAGACCGGTGTGAATAATCTTTGCAATCTTTACTCTTTCCTAGGAAGTTGACACTCGGTGGCAGGAATATCAGAACAGAGTTGATTCGCTCATTCGGTGGATCAAACAACACACGATCCTGATGTCCGACAAATCCTTCCCACAGAACCCTATCGAGTTAAAAGTAAGTTTGAGCTCAAGGTCTGATACATAGTAGGGGGTCAGCAAAGGAAAAT
Source organism: Calotriton arnoldi (assembly GCA_963921515.1). Lineage (NCBI taxonomy): Eukaryota > Metazoa > Chordata > Amphibia > Caudata > Salamandridae > Calotriton > Calotriton arnoldi. The sequence goes on from CAWUFW010001434.1 coordinate 16,382, forward strand.
GCTTGGAAGTGTGGCACTTTGTGGGAACAGTAGAACAAAGCTACATTTTACTTCTTGGGATGAGTTTAGAGAAGAGCAGACAGCGGCAGACTTGCCTTTCAAGTCAACGGACGAATATTTGACTTCAGATCCTTCAATGCTGCTCCCAGGTTCATTGAGAACTAATTTACACCTGAAGGAAACTACCCCTCCCCCCAGCCAAGCTAGGAGCATCTCTATCAAAGCCAATTGAATACACTTATTTATTTGCATAGTGAAAGTTAAAGACAAAGGTTTTGAAAAGGGCTTGTCTGTGACACATGCTAGATTACAGCACTTTTCTCTTAGTCATCTATCCAAACAACGAGACCAAAACATTTCCTTTTTTATGCCCGGATCATGTCTGCACATTGCCATATGTGGCACATGTGGTTGGAAACATGGCAAGAGTTCTTAAACTGCACTGCATGTGCATACTGGTTGGTCTGCCGAATCCAGACCCTTACTTCTGGCTGGTGTGGTTTTTCGATATTTCCTGCCAAGAATAATGATGTACCCTGTTGCTTGAATATCTAAGAATGTGACCTTCCTTGTAGTGGAACTTAAATGTATGTTACAGTTATTCTGGGGTGTGGGGGTTGTGGGGCAGGGATATAGTTTTAACAAGCAAGGTCTTGGAAGCCCTGTTCATCTCATAATGCCCTCCAAACATAAACAAGCACATTTCATCAAAGTTCCTTAAATATTTTGGGGGTGCTCCAGGGAAATATATTATTCCAGAGGAGATCTGAGAACCTCATAGTGTTTTGCACCAGCCCTGCTGGGAGGGTCCGTAAATAAATGCCATCTCCTCACAAGCGCTGCCAAGAAGTAGAGTTTCACACAGGGAAGGGTGTCCCCACAATTTTTGACAAATTAATGTTATCGGGTGTTATGTCATTGTTTTGATTCCCATGTAACTGAATTAAACCTTAAGTGGACCTTCAGAAAAAGGAATAGGGAATACATGTGGAAGAGTAATCACTTTATGTTCAGTGTTTTCCATCTTTCAAACCAGACTGTCATTTTCTGTGAGTCTTTCGGGAAAATGTCTTTAAACAGATCCTTAAACTTGGGTACAATTTCTAATCCCAAGTATTTTATTTGCTTACTGGTGGGAGCAATTTCTTGATCTGGCTCGTGTCGGCGATGCATGTCGCTAGGCTTTTGACATGGAATGTCATTGTGTGTAAGCTTGTCGTAGGACATGTATGTGTTGTGTCATGGGGTGAGCAAGACATTGGATGCTCTACCATGTTCCTGACTTTCGAGCCTTGATAAATGTGTCTTCTCTTTTAGGCACTTTATAATCAATATGTACACTTTAAAGAAACTGAAATACCCGCCAAGGAAGAAGAAAAGAGTCAGACCGAGAAGTTATATAAATTATTAGAGGTAAGAGTGGTCACTGTTAATCGGGTGTTAAAATCTGCCAAACTGGAGAAGAGGCAGATGTCTGTAGAATCCATTCCTGAACCATTGTCCTCTCAAACATAGTAGGCATACCGCGTGCGATTCGCCCCATCCATAGCACCCATATCCCCATCGTTACACTTCCCCACAAAGTGAAAACCAGGCAAATAGGTGGTCTTTACTGCGTAAGCTTTATTAACTTCAGGTAAACGCAATCCTTACTTGGTTGATGCACAGTCAACCCTCGACCATTTTATTAAAATTTCAAATCCACACACATAGATATATGCAATAGGCTTGTGAAATATACCATACAGCCAAAAGTTGATATATATTGTATTTACAGCCGGACTCTCCAGAACCACACTTGATGCGTGTTGCGCCAGCAGGCCACAACCAATTCCTTGTGCGTTGCGCCAGCAGGCCACAACCAATTCTTCACAGCTCTCCTGTGGGATAACTACCCGCCGTCTATCCCCTAGACGCGGCCACAAAATTTCTCACCACAAGCACCGGCATCTCGGGTAGGGCCGGAGAGTCCAGGTCCACCAGCAGGTCAGCCCCCTCTCCCGCCAGCCCAGAGCCCCATCTACCGTCCACCCTGTTGTTCCAGGATCAGACCGTCCCCGCCACTCCGGAGTCCCTGCCATTTCTCTTGCCCAAGACCCCGCCACAGGGCGAGAAGCCTGCTGGCGCTCTCGCCCTCCCCCCACCTGCCACTACCCCTTCCTCCTCTAAGGCTATGGCCCCCAAGATGGCGTGGACGAACAATTCCACCCCTGCCTCCGACAGATGCACTCCATCCGCCAAATACAGTTCCGCTTTTGCTGCCTGTATCAAGTTATGTCTGATTGCCCGTATGGGGGAAACTCTCAAAAGCTTTGCCACCTCCTGGTTCAATTTCTTCACTGACCTATTCACTGCCACAGCCGGTGTGTTATTGGCCCAGACCCGACGTGGGATCATTTCCGACCAAAATATTGTGGCCCTCGGGAAAGCCTTCCTAACTCTCGACAGCGTATAAAAGAGTTCATCCTTCACTCCTCTCCGGCCTGCTGGGATCATGTTGTTACCCCCTGAATGTATCATCACCAGCACGTCTGGGATGGGCATGCCCCTATCTAAGGCCTTTCGCAGATGTGCTATGACATCCTTTAAATGCTGCCCCCCTGCCCCTACCCAATGGTGATCTATACCTTTCGTCCACTGTGCTCTTTACTCTCTGGAGTTCTCAAAATATTGCCCTGCTCTCCGTATATAAGAATGGCTGCACCAGCATACCTGCGTCCGCTGCCTCGAGACCAAATAAATTGAAAGACAAGAAAGAAAAAAGAGAGAGTTTCATTAGGGCGACTGACACCCCCTGGGATGCTGTCCCCACCACCCCTATCTTAAGTTAACTGCGGTCTCACGTATCTCTCAAAACAGGACGACTTCCATCTGCCTACCCGCTTGATGGTGTCCGTGGGAAGGCCTAATGCGACTGCAGTCGTGGCCGCCCCAATCCTGAAAGAATGAGACGTGAAATGTGCAGTATCTTCACCCAACCAGGCCAGCGATCGCTTGCATAAGCTTGTAAACTGAAATCTCGTGAGGGGGGACCCATCCGCGTGCACCAGCCTCCCTCGGACGTACCTGCATGAAATCCTGCATCAGTGTTACGGGACAATAAACGGTCCCCCTTGCTGCTCTCAATTGGACCCAGACCCCTTTCCCCAACGGGTCTGTTTTAGACCTCTTCACTTTCACCTGAAGCATTCCCTCCGTGATTAGCACATCGGCCCATCTGATCCCACCTTTTTGATCCACTTTCGAGGCCGGTACTAGCTCCAATATCCTGAAAGCCCCAAAGAAGGCCAAACTGTAAGCGAGTTGCAGAAGCTGCGTTTCATAAGGGAACCTGCATACGTATGGTAACACTTCCAAAATCCTTATTAACCTACTGGCGTCTATAGGTCTCCTGCTATCTTTCACCCCCGGGGCCAACCGTTCCCATCCCTTCACTGCCCGTCTTACTCTAGGGTCCTTTGTGGGATCCCCCGCCCCTTTCAAACCCGCAAAGAAACCAATTGCTGACAACTGCCTCTTAACCAATGACAATGACTGTCCGTTGTCTCTCTGCTGTACTATGAAAAGGAGAACCCCCCGCGGGGTAAACTGCTCTGCTATCCTGGCTCCCCTCAGGACTGCTAGATAGGCCTGCCATGCCTTCTCATACATACTCTTGGTCTTGGGCGCGATGGACGCCGCTATCAACTCAGGGGCAATGGGGCACCAAGTTTCCACAGCTGTTCCGGGAAGAACGTCATCTGCCTGTCCGCTTGTGGCCATCGGGCTCTGAATTCTGTCAACTTAAAACGAGACAGGGCATCAGCTACTGTGTTGTCGACCCCTGGCACATGTTTGGCAGTAAAGTATACATTACGCAGCAGACAACCCCGCACCAACTCCTTAAGTAAACGAAGCACCCACGGACATCTAGCTCTCTGGTTATTCACTGCCATGACTGCCGACATGCTGTCCAACCAAAAGATAATGCGCTTATTGTCAAAGGACGAACCCCAGAGCTGCAGCACCACCACGATGGGAAAAAGCTCCAAAAAAGTGATATTGTGAGTCAACCCTGTATTTACCCAATCAGCTGGCCAATGTTTCATACACCACTTTGGTCCTAGGACCGCCCCGAACCCTACGCTGCCAGCTGCATCTGTGTACAGTTCCAAATCTACACTTGACTGAGTTGGTTGCTGCCAGATCACTGTGCCATTAAAACCTGTCAGAAATTCCTTACATGTGCCCAAGTCATTTTTAACCTCCATTGATAACCTAGTATGGTGGTGTTTAGCCCTTAAGCCGGACATTGCCCTGGCGATGCTACATGAAAAGGCCCTACCCATGGGTATCACTCGGAGTGCGAAGTTCAGCTGGCCCACCAAGACCTGTAACTGATGTAGAGTGACCTTGCGCGCAGCTAGACACTCGTCTATGGATGCCTCAAAAGCTCTCACTTTCCCCTGCGGGAGGCGACATACTCCCTCCACCGTGTCAATCTCTATACCAAGGAAGGTTAAGCATGTGGACGGGCCTTCAGTTTTTTCCCCCGCCAGCGGTACCCCCAGTGCCTCCGCCAACCGCTGGAAGCCCAGAAGAGCCTTCCCGCAGGCCGGCGAGCCTGGTGGACCCATAAACAGGAAATCATCCAAATAATGCACCACATCCCGTGACCCCACTATGTCCTGCACTGCCCATCCCAAGAAACGACTGAAGGTTTCAAACACTGCGCATGCGATGGAACACCCCATCGGCATACATAGGTCCATGTAGAACTGCCCCTCAAATGTGAAACCTAACAGCCTAGTATCCTCCGGGTGCACAGGCAGGAGGTGAAAAGCTGCCTCCACATCCGCTTTGGCCATTAGCGCTCCCTCCCCCAGCTTCTGCAGCTTCTGAATAGCCGTGTCAAATGTGGTGTAACGCACTGCACAGAGTTCTGGATCCAACCTGTCATTCACTGACAGACCAGGTGGACTTGACAGGTTATGAATCAGGCGATATTTCTGCACTTCCTTCTTTGGCACTAACCCCAAAGGCGAACAAACCAGGTCCTGCCTTGGTGGATGCTGAAAAGGGCCCGCCACCCTCCCCAGCGCTAACTCCTTCATGATCTTTTCCCTAGCCACCTCTGGATTCCGCAAAACTGACCGCTGGTTGCGTGGAAGGACTGACGAAGGCGGGGCACTCGAAGGGATATGAAACCCAAATTTAAAACCTTGATATAACAGCTGAGCCTCCTGCCCCCTCTCATATCTACTGAGCAAGTGGGCCAGGACATGCAAGCGTATGGGCGTGGGCAAAGTCTTAGGATGATTGGGCCGGGCGTCCCTTGGCCTGCACTTGGACTGGGGCGTGCTGCTCTTTGGGTTTCCCCCCTTTTTTGTAACACTTGGTCTCGGGGTGGCCTTGTACTCCACAGAAGGAGCATATGTGCTTGAACCTGCATGCCGATCCCCTATTGCACTCATTCTTGTTAAACTGCCAACAAGCTTGTTTCTTATCGCCCCTCCCCCTTTGTCCCCCGAAAGAAGTGAGTGGTCTTGCTAACCGGTGTTGACGAGTGAAACTCAGCGTACCATATATTGATCTCCCTCTGATCCCATGCCACTTCTGGCCTTACCGCCTTCATTTGTCTAAATTTGTTATCATATTGCAACCAAGCCAAGCCCTGGAATTCTGATGACGCTCCGTGAATCATTGACATGTAGCTTATCAGCTGCGCCGCCAACCCTGGGAACCCCTCTACCATTATTGCTGCATAAATCGCGAACCCAGTAATCCAATTCTTGATAGACCATTCCACTCAAACTTTTTTCTGTTTAGCTTCGCCCTCCTTGCCAGCCCTGTTCTTCCCAGGTACCACCCCCGCATTGATCAAATCAAATACATCTATGAATTCTCCCTTGAATATCTTCTCTCTGGTTTCTGCCGGCACATGCCATGTAATACCCGCTGACGGTGCTAGCGCCAATGACGAGGAACCATAGATCACCGGGCTCTGTGTTTAGGGATGTTGTCCTGATACCACCGCCCCTTGGGGACCCGGCAGTGCGGTTGGGATCGGCCCTGGCAATCCTGCATTATTGATTGGACTTTGTGATGCTGCCGCCACCACCATGGGAGATTGTGCCACCCCACCTGACTGAACCCAAACTTGCGCCACTCCACTGCCTTGATGTGCTACCACCAGTGCGGGTGCCAGCGTGGCCGGTATTGTTGCCACCACCATCTCTCCTTGTATTTGCGTGGCAGGGGCTGCCGCTGCCAGTATTTTCGGTGATGCTGTGGGGGGTGCTAAGCTCTGTCGAATCCCCTCTACCGGAATTGTTTCTGCATTCGCCTGACCCTTCTGCGCAGCAGCGCCAGAAGCCTGACTATTGTCCGTGTTTAACAGGGGTTGGCCTACCGCCACCGCCTCACCTGAAGTGCTCGCCCGCGCTTCAACGACCTTCTTCGCCTTCTCCGGTTGCGTATCTCGGAAACGTTCGGGCGTCCTCCTTGTGCGTTTGGACGATGGAGCCTCTTGCTGTGCACTCCCCACGACCCCTTGAGTCAATGTTTGTAGGGCCCAGTCAATGCCGCCTTTCTTCGCGACCTCCCACAATGCCGACAGTGATCGAAATTCTTCCAGTGTAGTGGGGGCCTCTTTGGCTCCTCGCGCCCGCTTTGGTGGCATCCTGCCCTCTAAATAAAGCAAAAAAGAGTTACAAGGCGCCCATTGCATTCTTCCCCTTTGCCCTCTTGATGGGCCTTGTATGACGCGCTTGCCTTGCTCCCCACTGTCCACCTGCCCCCGCCCTTATACCATGGTCAAACTCCCTTTACGCATAACCCCCTTTCCTCTTGCTCATGTACGAAACCAGGGTGTGGGGGGGGGAACAATGTAGCAGCCTCCCTGCATCCACGCTCGCAGCTGCGCGCGCCCATCACCCCGAGTGAAACCGGGACCCTACACCCTGTGCAGCATCTGGATTTAATTTAGCGCCAAAATTAGATTATTTCCTTTTATCCCAGAAACCTCCAACTCTGAATCTAAATCTATCCTCTTTTGAAAAATAAAATCTGCCAGTTACTTCAGCGGTCTTCTATCGACCTCCAGTGGTTATCCTTATTATAACTACCGGGTTAGCCAGTCATTTAATATACTATTCTCTTTTCGCCAAACCAACGTAGCATGCTTATAACAAGGTCAGTGCATGAACTATGTACAACTCATTCTTCTTACTTGTTGATTTATGCGTGTATAAACCGTGCCCCATTGCCTAAATGCCCGCTCCGTGCTGAGCCTCCATTTTTCCCGATCACGCCCCCGGGCCCCGTCTCCGCATTCCATCCTCACAGATGCCGCCTCGCGCCTGGAAGCCCTTCCCAGTGCGGCGTGACCCGCTCCCCACTCCCCGCTACACCCGCTTCATAGCCCCAACTCCAGTGCCTGTCTCACGCCTGGAAACCTTCTCCATATGCCGGGCCGCACAGCGCTACCGCTCTCGCAAATCTCCAGAGAGCGTCCCCACCCGCCGAGCGCCTCATTCGAACCTCGCGCCATGCCTAACACACTTCGACACAAACGCGCAAAACCTATTCAAAATCCCACACGCTTGCACCGCAAATATATACCCGCCCATGCAGCTATGGCCCCCTCGCCTGGATGCTCGATCGACCGGTCGCCGCCAATTCGTTGCAGCTCCAATCCGCCGGACACCGCAGTGAAGGGACAAAGAGGGCTTCCCCCTCGAGACCCCGGCCCTTTATCTCCTTTGTTCTGGGAGGGTCGTCAGCACCCAGGTGATGCCCCTCCAACCTTCCTGCACTCCTGACGACTCCCCCTTCCACCCTCAACCTTTCAACCGGAAGTCGACTCCCGCCCGAGTTGCCACTAAGGGCCCCTCGTCCCTAGGCGTGGGGGGGGCCTGCCATTCTCTGTGCTTCATATATTCAAATTTGCACTTCAATAAAAGCCTGATAATGCTTTTCTCTCTATCTCACGCCCTGTGCCTTAGGCTTACATTACAACATTTTCCACTACGGCAAAGTTTTCCACGGTCTTCTCTTTACACGCCCCTTACAACAATTCGTCCTTAGATCCTTCTCCCGTGTGGATGGTGTTCTTCTCCACCTTATCGTCTCCAACCAAGCTAACTGTATCTTCTTTGTTCCTCTACTAGGTAACAGAACAGTAGCCTGTCCGTTTATTTCACCTCAGCCACCAACAGCCTTCACAGAATGCCTCCCACTTGAAACCACCTTACATTCTTTCCTAGAATTACGGCGTAACATTCTATATAGAATACATTAAGACGTCACATAGCCCTACTCTTCAATAACAGAAACTTTTCCACCTGCAACGTAAAACATGAGAAAGAACAGCATTCTGAAACTTCATGAGATCCCAAGCATTAGGTTCAGGAATTTGGGGGCATATTAACAAGGGCCGGCGATAAATATCGCAAAGCGCGCTTAGCGCTTGCATATTTATCGCCGGCTATCTCTGGAATTTATCGCCCGGTTAGCGCGTTATCACCAACGCGATCGCCGAGGCGATAAAAATTCCAGAGATAGTGTGGATATCGCCGTTTTCCATGGTGGAAAACGGTGATATCCTTGATGATAGGGCCGGTGGTCTTAGCCACAGAATCCACCCCCCATGTTAAGTATGCCTTAGTCAGGAATTTAACAGACGTTAAATTCCTGCGTTAGAATCATACTTAACGCGATTTTAAAAATCGCTACCCTTCCTTGTTAATATCGCGAAGCTGCCTTCGCGATATTTTCCTAGTTGGTTTCACAGCCACGCCTACTTTGCATCTCATTAGCGATGCAAAGTTAGGCGTGCTGGAAACGGGCGCTAAGTCAGCAAAACACGCGATAGCGTGTCTTTGCTGATAAAGCGATGAAATTATCGCCGCTTTTCGCCCAAGCGGACGCAAAGCGGCGATAATTTCATAGCGCCGCCTTGATAATATGCCCCGAAATTTCTAAAGGCTATGATTTCAGGCCAACGATCTAAGCTAACAAGACAAGTGCATCACGTTATATGCAGCAAGCGTTCAAAAAATTATTCAACATGTTAATATTCTTACATCGAACTACGTTAACATACTACAGTTCCGATTCCTTCATTTTCAAATAACATTTAGAATACATGCAAAATTGTTATGGATCACATTACTAGGAACCCTATGTAAATACGAGATACATTGTTTAAACATTTCTCTAAATTCTAATATTTGAGATTAAGCTTTACATCAAATCGATTAGAAATTCTTAAGCACACATTCATTATTTATTTCTTCTACAGACAATTCAACATTGATAATGAATAATATGCGGGTGCGGACTACAACCGAATATATATTGCACACCTACATGTACCTCAAACAGGGTACAACATTTTCTGCTCAATCAGTTAGTACCGTTGACCAGGTCTTTTGGTTTCTGTGCACAATTTGGAAATAGACAAAATTGAGGGTGACACATCTATATGTAGCTTTCATCGTTTTGAAAGCTGCTTTTGATTTGGTACCAATGGGACAATTGTGGGAATCGTTGAGATCACAAGGTGCGCCCAATGAACTTTTGGTTCAGATAGAGAGGCTCCACCAAAAAAATGATGTTAAAGTTCGTTGGGGTACCGGGGTCAAGCTTACTAATGTTTTTCCCATTAAGAGGGGTGTAAGGCAGGGGTGCGTATTGCCCCCCAGCCTTTTTTCATTATATGTAAATGACATTGTGCGACATCTACAGAAATGCAATCATGACCCTCCAAAACTAGGTGGGGTCCCCTTATCAGCACTGAAGTTCGCTGATGATACTATTTTACTACCACAGACACCAAGGGGGCTGCAGAGGCTATTAGATAGCTTTAGCATTTATTCCTAAGGGCCTTGAGATTAGCATCAGCAAAACTAAATATATGGCTATTACACCGCACAAGACGTTCAGGAAGAATATTGCTGTTGACCAACAACTTCTGGAGTATGTGCCGAATTTCAACTATCTTTGTATTACCATAGATGCAAAACTGCCATGGAAACCCCATATAAATAAATCCAAGACAGTTTTGATGCAGAATTCTATACCAGTTGTTAAAAAACACCAGGCTACCAAATCTAAGGCAGTGTCTCCTGCATTGGAGGTTTATAGATGTAGGGCTCAATCAGCAGCCTTTTACGGGGCAGAATTGTGGGGGGGACATAATCTGGACATACTTAATGAAGGTGAAAACAAATTAGTACAAATGTTACTGTGTTTACCCAAATGATCACCATTGGTCCCAGTATATTATGATACTGGTATCAGGAGATTAAAACAACTAGGTGTCCTGAGACCTTTATTATTTTGGGTGAGACGGTGGGTCACCCAAGAACTTGCTCCATACAGGAAGGGAGTAAGAGAACTCCTGGACTCTGACGTCCAGGTTAATCTACCATGGCTTTCTCATGTCCAGACCTGGTTTGGCAAGCTGGGCTTGAGTAATTTCTGGAATTACCCTAATACATTGACTGTACACGCAAAATCCGTTCTGAAGCAAACCTACTGAGAATACCTCTTAAGCAGTGTGCACTTTAACCCCAGACTAGGAAGACTCTCTGCACAATTTTTAAGCTTCAAACCCCTACCATGTCTGGAGCTTTATCTGGACACCATAGAACCACAATTGGCAAAGACACGTTATATGAAGTTTCCATTTCAGATTCTCCAGAGAAATTCTAGTTTAACTAGATGGTAATCTGGTTCTACACTAGGGGAGAAACTAATTGCACATTATGCTCTTTGAATACCATGGAAAACATTGCACATGTTCTGTTTGTTTGTCTGGCATATGTTAAGATGAGAAGGAAATTAATTAGACCATTGTGTCGCAACTTAGGGGTCAGGAAAATTGAAGACGCCCTGAGAATCTTAGCAGGCATTTGTTTGCTATAAGTTTAAAGTGCAAGAACAATTTTTGCAATGCTAACTTTCTTAACCACATGAAGATTTTTCATTAGTACATTTTATTGGAAAGTGTTTTATAGATTGTGACTAAGAACTGTAAATTTGATGCATTGCGCTGAGGATTTTATTATATTATATTATATTGTTTGATGATGTGCTTTTTATGGTTATTGTAACTGAAATAAACCTATTTGAATTGAATGGAGAAAGATATAACAGTTAAAACCCAGAGTCCACATCAGTGATCTGTTTAGCTGGGCCTAGTGGCTAAGTGAACTAATGCACCCACTCTAGGAGCCAATTTTCAACCTTATGGTTATAGGTCAAAGCCCAGTGGAGCCAATCACCCTTTTGTTGTTCTGCTTTCAATAAAATGAGTACCATTAAATTGTGTAACAAACACCTGTCCTCCCACAGAATGAGTAAAATCCAAAAAGCAGGTAGTCTACCCACAAGAAACCTGAAGTCAGAAGTCTGGTGGGATAACAACTGGGTCCTTCAGCAACCAGACCGGGAAATACACAAACATTATGCTGGTATCCTGTTCTCTCCCTTTCAAGTGCAGCAAAGTGTTACATGTGGCTCAACAGACCCGTCAGTCAGGATTTGATACTGTGGTGCCAACAGAATGCCCACAGCCCCCACTATACATATTCTTTTGAGCTCAGAGAAGTTATCTCTTCCCATTCAGATCAGTTAATTGTGTGCTCCTAGGTAGAATTTCATTTCTCTTTACACCTCTTCCAGGTTGATCATTGGCTAGGAGTTGCTGGAGAGTTAATACGAAATAGCCAGTAGGTACTTTAGCCAGTTTTCAAAGTTAATTTTCCATAATATATATTGAAAATCCGACTTCACCATTGAATTGGATTTTTAATCATTATTAGAAATTGTTTTTTAATTATTTTTCGAGCTGGTCCCATTCTTGGCATACAGTATAAGCATTTTAATCTGTGTTCTTATTTTCTAGGCCTACCAATGTGAAAATAGCTTTTAGGGTCACTTTAGAGACATGTTAATATTCATTTTCCACCTGTCCCACTTTTACATACTCATGAGGCCCGAGGCCTACAGCATAGAAGTAGATTTCGATGTATTATTATAGAGGCCTGAGGTTTCTCCAAAAATTTGAATGATCTGCAGTAGACTGGGATCTGTTGTGTTCAGCAACATGAGAAAAAAATAGCTTGTCATCAGCATATAGGACAATTCAATCAGATAAGCCTCTCCCCCATTCATAATCCCAGACCTGTCCGTCCATCCTCACCCATACTGCTGGTGGCTCTATTACAAGAGCAAAGTACAGGGGGGACAGAGGGCAGCCCTGCCAGGTTCCCAGCTGTATCGGTAAGGGATTTGAGTGGGCCCCTTTCACTCTCACCGATGCCATCCAGTCTGTATATAGTAATTGGATATAGGAAGTGAACTGTGGTCTGAATTTGAGGAGTTGGAGTAGGATGAACAGATCTCTCCAGCAGATGGAGTTGTATGCTTTGTCTATATCAGCTAGTAAAATCATCGCTGGCTAATTTATTGGCCATGGCTATTGCATTATAGACGGCGAATATTGTGGCGAATCGCCGGATGCGCCTTAAAGACGGCCTGATCTGTGTGAACCAAATTTGAAATGTATGTAATGATTCTATTCTCTAATGCTTTAAATAAAATCTGTACTTCAAGGTTTAATAAGGAAATTGGACAGTAGGATGTGACATTATCCTTTGGGCGGCCTGGTTTGGGGAAAACCTCTATTGCTGCATGACGCCAATCTGGTGGCATAACTGTCACCTCTGATGCAGACAAGATTGCCCCGAGAAGATGATCCTGGAGTTTATGAATGCAGGCTTTGAAAAGTTCACAGGTGAACCCATTGGGTCCGGGAGCCTTGCCTGTTCATGTCTGCGACAGCCGAGGCAAGCTCCTCTTTTGTGAGTGCCATGTCCAATGCTTCTCGGGCTGCAGGCGAAAGGGTTTGGAGGGGAAGCTCCCATACAAATTGTTTGATTTGTGTGTTCGACACTACTTCTCGTTTGGTGCATACTTCTTTAAAATTAGTGGTAAAAGTTTGTACCACTTCTCTGGGGTCTGTAAGTAATGTGTCTGAGTCATTCTCAATTAATGGGAGAGTAGGTGTTTTATGGATACCCTGGCATAGTCTTTGTAGCGTCTGGCTCGGTTATCTCCTCACTGGTATATACTGCTTTGAGAAGCCCACCATGCCAACTATGCTTCATCCATTAATGCCTGATGGTATTGTTGCTGCGTTAGGACTAGCCGCCTACAGGCCTATTGGCCCTCTGATTGGCGACCATGGATGTCCAGATTTAAAATTTGTCTCCACGTCCATTATATGCTGCAGTTTACGTTGCAGCTCACCTGTACAGTAGCTAATATCTGCCCCACACAGGACTGGCTTTAGGGCCTCCCATAATGTCATGGGAGACGTAATGGACCCTACATTATGTGTGAAATTGTCGTCTAGGGAATCCTCCATGTATTTGTGGTTGCCGGGTTCTGGAGGTTCCATGGGGACAACCGTCAGCTAAATGTTTGGTGCTGGGGGCCCACCCGAAGACCCAGGATCACTGCAGAGTGGTCTGAGAGGCCCCTAGGAAGCACTGAAATATCAATCGCTCTGTGTAGATAACCATGGGGGACAAGAAAATGGTCTAGGTGGGAATATGAGCCATGAGTATCTGAGAAAAAGGTATAGCTTCCAGGGACCGGATGGTGGGCCCACCAGGCATCAGTGAGACCCAGAGCGGATAGGAGTGTGGAGAGGAGTGATGGTCCCACTATTGGAATCGCTCCCTGCAGACACCATCTATCCACTGCCAGGGCTCATACACTATTCCAGTCGCCACCCAGATTTACTAGACCCCCTGGCAGTTCACTCCAAAGACTCAGTAATAATTCAATAGATGAATGTCCTAGTGGACGAGGGGCATATATACTTAAGATCACTACTGTGTACCTACCATGACTGTCTATCCACGTTTTAGTGAGCTGGCAGGCGACCGACCATTTAATCAGGATGCCCGTGCCTCTAGAGCCATGTGTAAATCTCTAATGGTAAACTTAACTGTATCTCCAGCGGCGCCAGGCAAGGGAGTTTTGTCCTGACTATATGCATCTCTTATAATACCAGGACATCTGCCCCTATCCGTGTGGCTTGCTTCAGGATCGCCCCTCTCTTGATTTTGTCGAGTAGGCCATTCACATTCCAAGACACTATTTGGAGGCGATCTACCAAATTTATCTGCAGTGGGGTACTCATGTCAGAGATATGTCACATTGTCTATATGTGGGGTATGTGAAGCAATAGGTGGGCATTTTTAAAAAAAAACTAAGCAAAAAAAGTCTACAAATGCCAACGTTATTGAAACTTGCATTTCTATTTGAACACCTAAGATACTCTTTGGAACATTAACTTCACCCCCACCCCATACTTCGGGAACTTTACGTGGAAACTGATGATATCAGACCCCAACTGGGAGTCTGCCCCGACTGGTTCTAAGGTTTCCCCCACCCCACTTTAACAAACTATTTGGTGGGTCAAGTACTCCCACTCACCATGGCGTGTGGCCACCTATAGCAGGATATGCAGGTGAAATTAACAACAGGAACAGGCCCAAACTGGGGCACATATGGTTTAATGTCATTTAGGAGAGTCTGCACCCGATGCCCGGGAAGTCATGGCTCTCCCCTCACCACCAAGGTGCTTGCCGCCTGTTGAGGATGCAGCCAAGATGAGCGTGAGCGATTGCGACATGTCTTCTGAGCCCCAATAGTCTTGATTTCCCTGTCCCTGTCGGAGGAGTCCGACTCCAAGCATGGCGGCGGGTTTCGTCCTCTAAGATTCAGGAGGTCTTGTCTAAGTAGGGTAACTTCGGAGCCTACAGCACCAATCCTCGTACCCAGGATGTCACACAACTGTGTAATGGCTGAGATTAGGGCTGCATTGACCAGGATTGAGTCTAAAGGAGTGTCCGCTGCTGTCTTCTGTGGGGGCCCACCCTGCTGGGTATATTTGTTGAGTGTGCTATGTTTCGCACTAGGTTCTCCCTTGTGCTTTGTCATGATGCGCTCCTTCATGTCTAATCCTCGCAAGGACTTCATAGGTGTAGATTCAAGCTAGACCTGCTTGACCCCCACCAATACTCTGTAGGGCGGCACGAGCAGCACGTTACCTGGCACATCAAGTCTGTTACACTGTAGAATACATCCTTGGAAAGTTGTGCCAGGACAGATGTGGACTAGGTATTGAAAGAAGGGGGGCCTGCACCGACACAAACGCACTGACACCTAGGTCAGCCGTCTCTGTGACCAGCACGCCTGTCCCTCTAAAGGGGTTTAGAGCAGTCTGGAGCCGAGAAAAAGAAGAAAAGGTGGGGAGTATAGAGTACCTGTGGGATCTCAGATCAGCGTGACATACTCCTCCGTCTTCTATCCCGGGAATGCATGGGACTGGGGGCACCCCATCGCCTCGATGACCTACTACGTGGATGGAAGGGTGTCCCACACCAGTAGAATGTTGTGCTTATGGGCTTGGGGGTCTCAGCTTCCGATCCTCCCAGGAAGGGGGGGCCGCTGCCTCCTGAGAGGGCCAACTCCAGCAGGGGAGCTTTGTTGGGCCACCCATTAGGAAGCGCAGGGTTCATTCCCGGCCAGCGCCCCCCAGCGAAGGGCCAGAGGAAAGGCGCATGAAGGACCAGCTCTCTCAGTCCTGCCGGAGATGACTCCAATCTTGGCGTCCCCTGCCCCTCGTTGTGCAGATCTGGCTCTGTAATACACTTCTCTATCAGGACCCTAAATGGTGACGGCTTACACTGCCACCATCCCTTGTCTGCACCGTGTTTTTGTTGGCCTTCTGGGTTGCCAAGGGTTCCCCCTACTGCTCACAGTATAGCACTGCCGGCCACCAGTCCTCCCACAGTCGCATGGTCCGGCATGCACCGACACAGCGCAACTACCGGGGTACAGCATGCCACGGTCCGGACTCTCTGCACTCTGATGCGGGCACGGGCCGCATGTCTGAAGGGGCTGCAACCTTGATGCACTCAATTAGGACTTTAGCCACCCTCAATACCGCCTACTCGTAGTGGCTGCACTGGGTCGACTCCACTCCATGATCAATAATGCGGTGCTGGGTCTGACCCGGGACATGTCTCTCCATGATTCCCAATGGCAGTCGGTGGCACCTACCATCTCTTGCAGTACGACAAGCAGTTCCCCAGGCCCTGGGGGTCCTACACCATCTCACTTTTTTTGTCCTATCCTCAGGCCAACAGTGGACCCCAGACATGGGCGTCTCGGGCCCACAAGGCTATCCAATAGGCCACTTCACAGCAGCCACAAACTCCAGCCCCCTCGGCAGCACCCTGCGTGGCTAGACTCCTCTTGTTAGCCAAACACCCCGGCTGGGTGTCTACCGATTCATTAGTTGCCTGGTTTCACTTGGGATCGCCGCATAATATTGCCGGATTGTAGGTGGCCACATGGAGCTCAGTTAAAAAGCAGCAACCATGATTGGCGCACAAGTCACGCCCATCTATTATTATTGCCTCTTTTCATATCTCAATTGACCAGTCTGTGGGGTAAGCTATTTGTACCAATTGTTCACTCAATAGTGTGATGTGATTTTTAAAGGTCTGTAAGTTAGAACATAAGCATATTAGGAACTTGTTCACTGGCCAATATAAATTTGGTTCGGGTATATTGTCTCTGCATAAGCATATAAGAACTATTAAGGGTGTTGAGGTACAACAAACAAATATATACACAATCAATTATATGCATTTCTGAAGAGTGTGGTTGTAACATTGATAGCGATAAATTATACCAAAAAAAATGTCCTTTAGGATAGACCCATCAAGTATATACCAAATTATATACGTTTTGTCCCATCCACATGACATAACGGTCCTACACAGGTGACCATTTACCTAGTAGTTTACTTCTGTCTCTCCGACATCAGGCTCTCGGTACCCTATCTTAATCCCTGTACCTGACGTACATAAACATGTCCCCAGGCATGGCAGATTTATTCTGTATAAGGGTCACCACTTTTTTCATCCATGGCCAACAGCCAGCTGTGCATGATCATGTTTGTTTAGAAAAGAATTAGCAGAGGATAAGCGAATGTTTTCAAAACATATCGATTCTAGAAGAAACCCTGGAGAGACCACTTTAGTATAAAAGACCCTCACTCCCGCTTACAGAGCGAGAGGAGAATTCCTTCCAGGCTGGACCAAGACTCTGCAGGCTCTTCCTTCGGGAAGCAGAGACCTGACATCCCTTGTGGGGTGCCATCCTCGACGCAGAGAAGGGGTCCTTTATTCAGAACTATCAGGTGAGGGGTTAGCACTTCCCTGTGGGTTTCTTGGCTCCATTAGGATATATCCTAATATTTACATACTCAGGCTTCACCTATATATCTAGGCTAGGTACATTTAGATAGGCTACGCACCCTAGGAGTACGCCAATGCTATTGTTTTATATAATCTGCTTTTATTCATCTTATTAGCACTATGGTAGAAATGTATCTACTTTTTACGATATTGGTGCTAGCGATCACATTTGTCTGCTCCTGTCTTTTGATTGTCGCAGCAAATATGTTTCGTACTAGACTGACGCTTGATCAATAAATAATTATTGAAACCGTTCCAGTCGTCATTCTATGTGTATTCTGAGAAAAGTAAGCACGAGTGACAGAGCGAAAGATACCGTATTGTTTTCCACGATACCTGAGGAATCAGGGTTGTCATGTTCAGTGGTTGCCAGAAACTACACACACCACTGTAGAACACAGGTGGGTGGTAGAGGCACCGACGAGCTAGCTGGTCTAATGGCTGACACATCCTGTGGGGGTGTCTAGAGTCTGTCTGCACACCAAGCCCTCAGTGTAGGTCATTCAAAACGCGCAGGTCCTGAGGGGTCCTAGGAACTACACGACATGGCGCCGCCAACGTTGGTTTGGTTCTTATATTAACAGTAAAATCTGAGTAGTTCAGTCGCGCTTTCTCAGAAAGCCCTACTCACACTGTTCAGAGACGTTTGAAGTGGGAAGGACTATCTGCCTCAGCTGAGCAGGTACACCCTGTGTATTGGCTGAAGGTTTGGACAAGCTTATAAGGATTAAAAGTTCCCATATTGTGCTAAACCCTACCTCTTAAAACCTTTACTTTCTTCTCCTTTCAAAATCACTGAACCTGCGAGTAGCAGTGGAAGTGGGGAAGGAGACGAATTTGCTAACGCTCTTAACATTACAGAGAACTGCGGACAGGCAGTAACTCTGAAATTGTTTGAACATGGATTACCTGGCCACCGGAAGAATACATCCCTTACGAGGACATTGAAGTCCTGTTAACTTACCAGCAACATAAAAACTGGTTTAAAGACGCCCTAAAACATACAACTTCAGCCGTAAGACTCGGTCCGCTCAGCAATGGAGGAGCGACATGGCCAGCCTTAGTGACTTACACTCCACATCCTGAGATAGACACACTCCCAGTAGGGGAAGCGCATACACTTTATAAAGAAGTATTCCGGCTAAACAGACATATTGTCCAGTTTGTCATGCGAACACTCACATTACAACCTGCGAGATCTGCTCCACCTGGTACAGTCCAGTCCCAACACACTCCAAGAATTAGTCCACAGACACTAAAAGCAATAATGGGGGCGTTCCCATCAAAAAGGGATCAGGTACCATTCTGGATTGCTAAAACAATAGCACAGTTGGAAGCAGTATTTCCCCATACGGGTCCGCAGGAAAAACACAAAGGGGCCGATTCCGATTTGGGCCGGAAAAAGTACCGACCGACTCGTTACGGGAATCTAGTCCAACCGACTCGGACCGGCGCCGTACGACCCGGGTAGTATGATGAAATGCATGTGAAATCCGACCGACTCGGACGGAATACAAAACGACCGACCGAGCCGGACGTAAACAAGCCATCCGGCCGGGAAATCACGCGAAACGAACCGACCGATACGCACCCGGATTGAACCCGAACGAAACGCACCCGCGAACTCCGACCCGCGTAGTACGATGCTGTGCGTGCAAAACATGACCGAATCGCCCGGAGCACAAGCCGTACGACCGACACGTATACAAAACCCAGCCGAAGCAACCCAATACTCCGCGACCGACTCATACGCTGCATATGAAACCTAGCTGACACACAGCGGGAACGAGTCGGACAAGATCGCACCAGACAACTGCAGCGTCCTACTCGGACACAAGAACGACTCCTACATGCACCAAAAACACCAAGGAATATTTTTTTTTAAAAAGGGCCAAACAAGCAACCACAAAGCCAATAAAAAAAGGGAGGAAAAAAAAAATGGAACAAGGACACACCTCCAACTCCACCTACATAAAGGCCACAAATCCCTACCATGATCCTTTGCAAATTCCACTGACCTGCCAGCACAGAACACCATCACACAGCAACCACAGACACACTAACAGCTCATACATCACACAAGCCACACACCATTACCACACCTACAAATAGCACCCTCACACACACCCAGCTAAACCTACACTCACACACCCCCACTTGCACACACACATCAATCACCACCACCACCCATCACCATGCCCCCAAAGAAGAATCATAAGTTCCTAGACAGTGAATTGGAAGTCATGGTAGATGAGATCCTCAGGGTAGAGCCACAGTTGTTTGGTACATTGGTACAACAGACCCCCATGTCGCAGAAAACCAAGATGTGGGCGAGGATTGTCGACAGGGTGAACGCACAATCACCATGTTTGCGCACAAAGGAAGACATCCAGAACAGGTGGTATGATGTGCGCAGGAGGGTCCAGGACCTACTCAAAAGGACTACCTCCTCAGCCAGCACACCGGCAGTGGCCCTCCTGCAAAACCAGTATACCTCAGGCCCTGGGAGGAGAAGGTGCGGGCCATCCTACCACCAGTGAGCGTATACGGACTAACAGACATCCCTGAGCCTGGTGAGTACACAACTAATATACACAATATGGTGTGACAACACACACACATCACAGTCAAGGGGATAGGCAAACCATGCACCCTTAGCAAATACACAGCAACCAAAAGATATTCATCACAAGATGTGAATGCTAGTCAGACAAACACAATACCTGCCATTTCATAGTGATATGTAACTGTGTCATGACATGTACAAACCTAACAACAAATACAGCAAGGCAGTGGCACAAATAGAACCAACAAACACTCCCAGATATTTACCCACCACTAGAACACCACCTCACAGGGAAGCTCACTGAAAGGAAGGAATTCTGTGTATGCTGGTGAAGTCAGTGTAGCCAATAGCATGATGGGAGTGGTAGTCACAGATATTGTTCACACCCACAATTGGCCCATCAACACCACTCTGAACCATGCTCACATCACAGGGAGTGGAAAACAACTGACAAGATGGCTGACACTGGGTACTGCTGTGGGGAGCACAAGGCCCTGATGGGAACTGGGCACCAACAAACAACAGGACCACACTGTCAGCCATCTTGCCATTGCTGTCACACTCACACACAGTGAAGTCCACTCAAAAGGAAGGAAGTATGGGCATGCTGGGAAGGGGGTGTAGGCAATAGCATGATGGGAGTTGTAGGCACAGATATTGGTCAGCCTCACAATTGGCCCATCAACACCACTCTGAACCATGCTCACATCACAGGGAGTGGAAAACAACTGACAAGATGGCTGACACTGGGTACTGCTGGGGGAGCACAAGGCCCTGATGGGAACTGGGCACCAACAAACAACAGGACCACACTGTCAGCCATCTTGCCATTGCTGTCACACTCACACACAGTGAAGTCCACTCAAAAGGAAGGAAGTATGGGTATGCTGGGAAGGGGGTGTAGGCAATAGCATGATGGGAGTTGTAGGCACAGATATTGGTCAGCCTCACAATTGGCCCATCAACACCACTCTGAACCATGCCCACATCACAGGGAGTGGAAAACAACTGACAAGATGGCTGACACTGGGTACTGCTGGGGGGAGCACAAGGCCCTGCTGGGAATTGTGCAACAACCAACAGCAGGACACCACTGACTGACATCCTGAAAGACAACTTGCACTCCCTGCAATGGAAGCACGTTCCATGGTGGGATATCTGGCTGGGTGGGAAGGAGGACTCACAGCACTGACCATAGTTACAAGCACCTCCCCTCACACACACCCTCAACACTAACTCCACATAACCCACCTGGGAGAATGCAATGCCTCACATCCTAACTGAAGATCCAACAAAGAACCACCACTGTGGGTTATGCTGTGTGAAGCACAGGGACACTCTTGGGACTTGTAGCCAAACAACTGCCAGGACAACACTCCCAGCCATCCTGTCAGCACAGGCACCCCACCCCACAGGGAAGCTGAGTCAAAAGGAAGGAAGGATGGGCATGCTGGGAAGGGGGTGGAGGCAATAGCATGATGGGAGTGGTAGTCACAGATATTGGTCAGCCTCACAATTGGCCCATCAACACCACCCTGAACCATGCTCACATCACAGGGAGTGGAAAAGGACTCACAAGATGGCTGACACTGGGTACTGCTGGGGGAGCACAAGGCCCTGCTGGGAACTGTGCAACAACCAACAGCAGGACACCACTGACTGACATCCTGAAAGACAACTTGCACTCCCTGCAATGGAAGCACGCTTCATGGTGGGATAACTGGGCTGGGTGGGAAGGAGGACTCACAGCACTGACCATAGTTACAAGCACCTCCCCTCACACACCCCCTCAACACTAACTCCACATAACCCACCTGGGAGAATGCAAATCCTCACATCCTAACTGAAGATCCAACAAAGAACCACCACCCTGGGTTATGCTGTGTGAAGCACAGGGACACTCTTGGGACTTGTAGCCAAACAACTGCTAGGACAACACTCCCAGCCATCCTGTCAGCACAAGCACCCCACCCCACAGGGAAGCTGAGTCAAAAGGAAGGAAGGATGGGCATGCTGGGAAGGGGGGTGGAGGCAATAGCATGATGGGAGTGGTAGTCACAGATATTGGTCAGCCTCACAATTGGCCCATCAACACCACCCTGAACCATGCTCACATCACAGGGAGTGGAAAAGGACTCACAAGATGGCTGACACTGGGTACTGCTGGTGGAGCACAAGGCCCTGCTGGGAACTGTGCAACAACCAACAGCAGGACACCACTGACTGACATCCTGAAAAACAACTTGCACTCCCTGCAATGGAAGCAAGTTCCATGGTGGGATATCTGGCTGGGTGGGAAGGAGGACTCACAGCACTGACCATAATTACAAGCACCTCCCCTCACACACCCCTCAACACTAACTCCACATAACCCACCTGGGAGAATGCAATGCCTCACATCCTAACTGAAGATCCCACAAAGAACCACCACCCTGGGTTATGCTGTGTGAAGCACAGGGACACTCTTGGGACTTGTAGCCAAACAACTGCCAGGACAACACTCCCAGCCATCCTGTCAGCACAGGCACCCCACCCCACAGGGAAGCAGAGTCAAAAGGAAGGAAGGATGGGCATGCTGGGAAGGGGGGTAGAGGCAATAGCATGATGGGAGTGGTAGTCACAGATATTGGTCAGCCTCACAATTGGCCCATCAACACCACCCTGAACCATGCTCACATCACAGGGAGTGGAAAAGGACTCACAAGATGGCTGACACTGGGTACTGCTGGGGGAGCACAAGGCCCTGCTGGGAACTGTGCAACAACCAACAGCAGGACACCACTGACTGACATCCTGAAAGACAACTTGCACTCCCTGCAATGGAAGCACGCTTCATGGTGGGATAACTGGGCTGGGGGAGAAGGAGGCCCGGATGGCAAGCAAATACCACCAATGCTGGTCATGCACACACCTCAACATTCACATTGACATGCCACAGGTTGGCAGGACAATGTGCTACACCAATATCACTCTCTGACTGTCACAATTTTGGAGAATGCAATGTCCAGGCCCACATCGAGAGGTACAGTCACAACTGTCAGGTGTTTGAACAATTGATGCCAGTAGAAACATAACATACAATCTGTGTCTCTCCCCAAAACAGGTGATGATGGGGACACAGCAGCAGACGAGGAGGAGTCCCTGTCCCAGGCTCCGGTGAACACTGAGCTCACTGGTGTGGATCAGCCTCTGCACTCCTCGGATGGCGAAGAACCAGATGGACCCTCCGGTGTGAGTCATCATGCAGCACCAGCAGGACCAACATCTGCACCCCCTGCACCCACCCCTTCAACAACTGCCAACACACAGGCCACCCCTGCCAACACGGACGGACCAAGGAACACAGATGACAACAGCGCAGGGACCCAGACCCAAACTGGAGCTGGTGACAACGAGCCCAGGAACAACACCCAAGTGGGCCCACGGTCACCTGTGCGTGCCACCGCAGGTCCTGCACGTGTCACCAGGGGTGGTGGGAGGGGTGGTAGACATAGGTCGCTCTTTGCAGAGGGGTCTGGACTGCATGATGACCCACAACTGGCACGCATCGCGGATGCGTACCAGACTAGCACCGGAGAGGTCAGCCAGGTAGTGGGGATCCTCAAGGACATACAACAGCAACAGGCTGCCCATCATGCCCGCTTGGACTCCCACATGTCCCGTGTCGAGACACACATGTCACATGTCAAGACACACATGTCACATGTCGAGGCACACATGTCTGGCATGGAGTCCAAGTGGGACACATTGGAACAACTGGCAGCGGTGCATAACGACATACTGACATGCCTCTGCCAGATCAGCACCAATATGGCCTCACCTCCCTGTGTGCCCACAACATCTGCTGCTTAAACAACTGCAAATGCCACAGGGAGGGAGGAGGACTCTGGCAGAGAGTCCCCTGCACCGCCGCAGCCTGCACCTGAGGGTCCCCCCCCCCAAGAAGAGGGGCCGTCCGAGGAGGCCAAACTGAGAGGCCGATGGCCATCTACATCCCCCTGGAAGCCAACACCTGTTCTGGAACTTTTCCTCTGTGTGCAAACTGCTCGCCCTGTCGAAGCCAACCCAACTCTCCACATGACATGGGGAGCTATAGTTGGCCAAATTTATCAGATGACTGTGGACTTTACTCTGGACATTTCAGCTACCAAGACTTCCGAATCACATGGGAACTTTGGATTCCAATTTCTATGTACAGCACCCACCATCCTGTGCACCATCCTCACACCTCTATGTAAATAAACTCACAAATACACCATATCTGCCTCTGTTGTGATTCCAACGTGCTCTCTGTCATGGAGATGGTGATCAGAAAAATGACACTGTGCATGCTAACTGCTACAGCAAGTCCAACACCGTCATGTCAGTCATGGCGACGTGACACATATGAGGGAGACACACCACTAGGGCCACACAACACATACACACCACGGCCATCAGACTCATCACCTATACTGATGTTGCAACTAAATACAGTGGAATGCACAGACACGCCACCTATTCACAGTCTGTGTCAACTAGACTACAGGTGCAGTAAGCAAATGTCAGTCAGATGTGTGACTACAGACAACGCACATCCCAAAGTGAAGCACAGGTTTATTTCACATTTGCATCATGTTGTTTTCACTACAAATGCTAGCTAATCCAACCTGGCTGTGGCCACAAAGTCAAAAAGTGCAGAAGATAGAAAGTCCAGGGGTGTGTGGCACATCACCTGTAGGGAAACAACTGGTTCCACCTTGGAAGTTGAATCATGGATTCGTGGGATCCAAGTTGATCAAACAACTCCGGCAGCACCCTGTGAGGGACAGACATGACACACAGTCAAAACCCCTGAAGAACAGCACAGAACGGCAATACTCATGTCTAATACATGTCACGAGATAACTACACAAAACCAAGTTAGCATGTCAACACTGTTGGGCAGTACAGACCACCTGCAAGGACACATCGCTGCACGCATCCAGTCAAGTAGCACATGGCCACACTCAAACAGCACCAGAGCACCACACACACATATCATGCAAACTCAAATCATTGACATTACAACCCTCTGGAGACTCACTTTCAGCTGAAGAAGTTGGTGATGAGCTGTGTGCGGACATCACCATCATCATCATCATCATCTTCACTGGCATCGTGACCCAGGCCAGGATCTTCCACAGGTGGCGGACGTTGGTCATCGTCATCCAGGATGAGAGGCAACTCCTTCCGCACTGCAAGGTTGTGTAGCATGCAGCAGACGATGACAATCTTGCACACCTTTGCTGGGGCATATGGGAGGGCCCCTCCTGTCTTGTCCAGGCAGCGGAAGTGGCTCTTCAGGAGATCAAAGGTCCGCTCAATCACCCTCCTCGTCCGACCATGTGCCTCATTGTAGCGCATCTGGGCTGGTGTCACAGGGTTCCTGAGGGGTGTCAGCAACCACGGCATGTTGGGGTATCCCGAGTCACCTACAGACAGACAATTGCACATTAGCCGATTTGAAAATGTGTGCGGAAAACAACATAGCAGAACACACACAATGGTACAAAGTCAGTACACACCAACAAGCCAGGCACGCTGGTTTGGCATCTGTGACATCATCCTCGGGATGCGACTACTCCTCATCACGTAGGCATCGTGTGCCGAACCGGGGAAACGGGCACACACATGTGTGATGGTCATATCTGCAAGACATACCACCAGAGCATTCACTGAATGGTAATGTTTACGGTTCCGGTATGCCTGCTCATGTGCCTGTGGTGGTATCAAAGCCACATGTGTCCCATCAATGGAGCCAATTACATGTGGCATCCTCCCCAGGGCATAGAAGTCACTCTTGACGTCAGTGAGTCATTGACGTGTTGGGAAATAGATGTACTGGTTCAGGTATCTCAACATTGCCCCCAAAACATCGCGTAGCACACGGCTGAACATAGTCTGTGACATCCCACCGGCAGTCGCCACAGTGTGTTGAAAGGTACCGGTGGCAAAGAAGTGTAGGGCTGCCATCACCTTCACCTTGGGGGTCAGCGCTGTAGGATACGGACGGCCAGGCTGCAAATGTGGGTCCAACCACACTGCCAAATCCTCAATCAGCTGCCTGGTGAAGCGGTACCGTCGGATGCTGTCACGTTCCACCATCGTTGCCAGGTCTGGGAATGGTCGATGGACAGCAGGAGCCCTGCAGTGCATAGGTGAAGAAAGCAAGATTGTCAGTCACCCCACCTATGTGCCGTTCACCATACTCAATTTCACATGATACATCATTAACAAACACAAGTACTTGATGTGTGTGTCGTTCTGTTTGGACATATATGGCACCTACATGGACATCATCTAACATCTCTGTTCAACAAGTGTTGACAACAGGTTACAGGGTGTGCTATGGGAAACCATTAGGCTGTGTCACAGTACCCATTTACTGCTCTCATGTTCCACACACATACCACAATGACATGTCTGGACAGATGCTCCACAGGCATCACAGCTCATTGACAGATAGATTCCCAGGGACCCAGTCTTGCCACATGGACACTGGCATGACATGGCGTATCATGTACACGTCAGAAAAACAAACATGACACCCGCAGGTAGTGGCCCCTGTAGCCTCTGCAGGACAGACATGGACATCTGTGACACACACCCACACAACATCAAAGTTCATGCACAAACCACGTGGATGTGGAGACTGTCTCCCATTGTGCACATGGAGTCAGAGACATGTGAAACACAACATGCACACAGACTGCGGAGGGACATCACTATTGTGGCAATGGGCCACCCTGTGATGTACATGCCTTCCCACATGTGAGCCTGGGGGTATGTGACATGTCATACACATACACAACTTGGAAATGTGACCATGACACATGCTCCAAAATGAAAAGTTGCACACCACAGTGGTCAGGTGCACAACACACAAAGGACCCTGTCCCCATGAACACGTGCACAGCCTGGGTGTGTCTGCCCCCAAGTGCCACCCCAAAAACCACATGTTCACCCACATACACAGATAAGGTTATGCTGCCACACATGCCTTAGATACAGTGTGGACTGGGTGTGGTGTTGTAGGTGTGCCCCTGAGTCCCTGGAAAGTATATGTGGCTGGCATAGGTTCACCAGTGACCAGCATGGTGACATATGCGTGTGACCTGTCCAGGGACGCGTTGTAGAGCAATGGACCGATCGGTGTGCCCGCACGGCCCATTGCATTGGATGTGAGCGGGTACGCGTTGTATCCCAGGTACGCGTTGTACAGCAATGGACCGATCGTTGTGCCCGGCCGGCCCATTGCATATGATGTGAGCGGGTACGCGTTGTATCCCGGGTAAGGGTTGTACAGCAATGGACCGATCGGTGTGCCTGGCCGGCCCATTGCATATGATGTGAGCGGGTACGCGTTGTATCCCGGGTACGCGTTGTACAGCAATGGACCGATCGGTGTGCCCGGCCGGCCCATTGCATATGATGTGAGCGGGTATGCGTTGTATCCCGGGTACGCGTTGTACAGCAATGGACCGATCGGTGTGCCCGCACGGCCCATTGCATTGGATGTGAGCGGGTACGCGTTGTAGAGCAATGGACCGATCGGTGTGCCCAGCCGGCCCATTGCATATGATGTGTGCGTGTACGCGTTGTATCCCGAAATACGCGTTGTACAGCAGTGGACAGAACGGTGCACACACATTGGCTGGGGCCTGGCATGGCAACGGACTCGTTTTCGAAGCTCCAACGAGTCTGATGCAGTGAATTCAGTTGGCCAGCCACATCAATGTTGCAAAATCATGGGTGTCATGAAGTTGAAGATTTGAAGGATGCTGTGGGCGTGTATTAGTGCTGCTATTCCATGGATTGGTCAGATTCAGAAGATGCAAACGACTTGGACCTATCACTTTGGACACATGGGACAGTATCTGCCTCTGCAGCACACATATAATGCTGGCTGTTCCCCTGAGAGCTCACTTGCCTGCACTACATGCTCCAGGACGACATCTGCCACCAACACTGCTGCTGTTTATGCATCCTCTGGCTCCTGCAATGGCACGTACTGTGGAGAGAGCCCCAGCCTTCAGCCTTGAGGAGAACCAGGCCCTGCTGGACAGCCTCCTTCCACAGTACAGCAAGCTGTATGGGAAACCAGGGGAGCAGGTGAGTGTGCTGTCCACTGCCTCACTAATTGTGCATGTTGTCTGACTAGCAGGACTTTCAGTGTGCACACCACTGGCTAGCATGCCCACTGAGTAGTTGTCACACCCCAAAGTGTGTAGTTACATGCACTGAACTGGTACAGTGCAGTAACAGTGCATTCCAACTAGGTTTACTTCCCATGCAATGATACCATGTAGTGACTGCTGGCAAACTGTTCATAGCCATTGTTGGACTGCCTGTGTACATCATATGCCCCTGTGATTGAGACATGTATATCCAACTGTGTGATGCACGTATATGTTGCATGTGTAGTAATGGCCTTTTTACTTTGTCATCCTCACAGGTTGATGCCCACCAGAAGCAGGAAATCTGGCTGACCATCGCCCGGAAAGTAAGATCCGTGGGGGTCTACAGGCGCAGGATCCGCAACTGCCAGAAGAGGTGGCAGGACCTTCGTGGCTGGACCCGGAGGATCGCAAGAGTCCAGCTGAAGCTGTCGCCTCCTCGCAGGAGGGGCGGACATCGGACCCTGACCCCCCACATGCACCGGATCCTGGCGGTGGTCTTCCCTGACCTGGATGGGCAGCTGAAGGACAGACAGCAGCAAGGAGGGGGTGAGTCCATGACTGCACTGTGCACTTTGTCTGACATGCTATGTGCTCTCCTCTGGCCTGGTTAAACTTCCAAAGTACATCAGTCATGTGGTCCAGGAGCCATGTCCCTCATTTGTGACATGCCCACTTCTCCTCTGATACGCATATGTGTGGCCCTTATAGTCAGGAAATTGTGTCATTTGGGGACTGTGTCATTGCATTTTGCTTTGCTCAAGGTGGGGGACAGCATTTGTTCCCGTGACTATGTTGTGCGATTCATGGGTGGGTCAATTGCTTACACAATGCCTAAGTTCTGACATGTAATCTGGGTGTAACTTTGATATGTGGTCCGCTTGCTGCTCTGACTCACCACATGTCCCTGGGGAATTTGGCACACACCCATGCTGCTGGTGGGAACAATGTTTGGGCCTCAGGAGTATGTGTATCCAGTGTGTCACACATGCTTAGCCACCTGCCTACTGTCCAGGACTCATCCCTCTTACAGGTGGAGCTGGACAGTCATGCCTACTCCAGGGCATGCAATACACTCTGTACTCCCACTCCCGTGTATCATCTGGCATGTTGTGATCAGTGAAATGTACCCTCAGGTGTCTGCCTCTGTCTCATTGTGCTGTGTCTTCGTTGTCAGGACTACTGGTATGTTTATCGGTTAGGGCTCAGCATGCCATCTGAGATGTGACCATGATAGACGATACTTCTGTGACTTATAGGTGTCTGATCACTTGACTGTGCACACATGTGTTTGCGACTGTGACTTTCAGGCAGCTGTATTGTCATTCACAGCACACTGTGAGGTGCTCATGTTCAGAGAGTTGTGTTTCATGACCCCCATATGTCCAGTTGGTATGACGTGGACAAATAGTAGTACAGATGATGTGGTATTTGGGGGATGGACATGTGCACTTGTCAGTCACATAACTTGCATTCCCCATGCCCTCGGATTGTGACACAGTGCAGACTGTTGTTGGCTGGCTGCCATGGCCATGTGACTTGAGACAGTAATGTATGACTTTGCACGCATTCCTGTGTCATGGCATTAAACTTCCTGAGACTGATCCTGCAGGGGAGTGACATGTGCAACATGCACCCCATTGTGGCATTGACTATCCGGACATGGGTGCATCATGGTGTCTGGTGCTGGTATGCATCACATGCATTTCTATTTAGACTCTGGCCATCCCTTTATCCGGACACCTGCACTGACTCAGTGGCAAGAGATGTGATGTGTGCATGTTCACATACTTCACCGTGTTCCCTGCAATGTCCAACAACTGTGTAGGTGGTGCATGTGTCCACACTGGGGTCTTACCATCAGACAGGCACCAGACAGATGGGTGCAAGGGCAGGAGGGGTGTGAGTCCCATGGTTGACCATCAGACTGACAATTGGCTTCCCGAATCTGTGTGAGGACTTTAGGCAATGTTCAACTAAGGATGCCAGGGCTTGCTCTGTAATGTGCTGTACTTACTGTGGTGTGTGCGGTCAGTGCAGGTGACTGATGTTTGTCTGTTTCCCTAATTGTTTGCAGATACATCCATGGCCACAGGAGGGGACAGCTCTACGGACCAGGAGGAGCAGCGGAGCCAGACTGGGTCAGCATCGGACGAGTGGTCAGAGGGACCCAGTGGCACGGAGGGCGAGGGGAGCCACACCGAGGAGTCCTCAGCACCATCCACCTCAGCTGAAGACCACAGCAGCTCGGAGGATGACTCCCTTGTGGAGGCGGGTCTCAGCAGCCACCAAAGGCCAGCTAGTTTGTCTGGCCCCGCCACCACCACCACCACCACCGCCCTCCCATTGGCTCCCATTCCTGAGGTCCGTGGAGGCTCCCGTACTCAGGAGCGTGTCTCCTTCGTGCCAGGCACCGCACCCCCTGCCCCTGTGTCCCCTGCTGCCCTGAGTGAGGAGTCTGTGTACCTCCTTCGGCAGCTCCATGTAGGGCAGACAGCAATGCTGAGTGTCCTCCATGCACACACCACTCTGTTGACACAGCCGGTGTCGTTCATGGAGGGCATCTCGACGGGTATGTCTGCCCTACAAAGGAGCATTAAGTCCATGGACTCCTCCCTGACGGCAGCAGTGTCCCTCCTCCAACAGTCCCTCACCCCTCCCACCTCTGCCCCATCCACACTTCCTGTTCCCCTACCTGCCAAAGCACATGCACACCTGCACATTCACCCAAACACACAGACACGAGCAGCACAGACACACCCAAGAGAAAGGCAAGACGTGCACACAAGCATCCTCAGGGGACTGATACCACAGACACAGGGGATGGGGAACACACACACACACAGGCAACCACAGTCACTCCGCAATCCTCAAGACCCTCTCCCTCCAAGACCCCTTCCCTTGCCTCACCTGCAACCCCACCTGATAAGCAGCTCTTCCTCTGTGACCTCGGCCTCTTCCCCTCCAATTCCGCTGATCCAGCATACCGGGGGAAGAGGAAGTCCACCCACACAGAGGGGAGTGCCCCTCGCCCCCGGACACCCTCCCCCAGGCGCAGGCAGAGTGAGCCCCCCACCCGCAAGTCCCCCTGGTCCCAGAAGAGCAAGACCCCACCGCCGCCCTGCAAGTCAACCACCCAGTCTCTCACCTCCATCCCCAGGCCACCACTCCACAGGTTCCACCGCCACACCCTGCCCCAGGTTCCCCCACACACCGATACCGCATCCCCAAACTGCTTAGGCCCTCCCCCTGCCACTTGCTCTTCCACCCCAAAACCAGACGCTCTGCCTGTTTGTGCCACTGGTGTGGAGACCGTGTCCCCCCTCTGTCCTGCCCAGCTCTTCTGCCCCCCTTCCACTACCTTGGAGTCATGCACTGCAGTGGAGTCCACAACCACCCCGTCTGACTCGGGCACTGCATTGGGGACCCAGTCCACTCCATCTGACCAGCCCACTGCAGTGGTTGCAGCACCAACACCATCTGACTTGAGCCCTGCGGTGGTGCCAGCCCCCCCTGAGTCAGACACCACCACTGCAGTTGCCGGTGACACTCCTGCACCCACCTCCCCTTCACTGCCTCCTTCTGGCATCCACTGATCCTGTCCCTGCGGTGCCTGGCCTGCCCCTCGTATGCCCCTCCAAGGGGATGTCCCCTGTCCGTACCTGTGCAGGCAAGCAATTGTTGACAAGTTGTCACACATCACCCTGTTGGGACTGTATATTTGGACTGGCCATCGGCCTTAGTTTATTTTGGACTTTTGATTTGAGTTGCACACTTGCTGAATAAAGCCTCTTTTTGTTTACTTGTGGTTAATCTTTGGAGGTACATGATGTAGATGTGTAGAATCATGCATTTGCTGTTGTAATAGTGTTCAGATCAGGTAAATGAAGTTTTGCTGTGACGGGCTCCATGTGGTCCATGGGATATGTGTCCTAATCTAGTCTGGATCTATAGCATCCTTTGCTGCAGTCTGAGGGTGTAATGGCATATCTTTAGTTTGCCATTGGCTGTATGTTCTTTGTTGGCTTTCCCCTGCTGGCCCTGGGACTGCTAGGTCATCAGTCAGCACATTGATCATGGTTAGTATGACCCATTGCTGCCATGGTATGGTATTTGTTCACCTGACATCTACAGTCTCCACAGGATATCTACATTTGTGTGTCCAGTGGTGCAGATATGTGGGTCTGCATTATGATGCTCACTTCTGTCATTGTGTTATTTGTGAATGTAGACAATGTGGGCCCCCATGGCTGATGTTTGTGTGCACATGGCCAGAACGATGTGTCATTGGCACTGCACTGCTTGCCTCACACAATCTATGTTGCTATGGGACACAAGCACTACAATGCCACTGTAGTGTTTGGTGTTGTGTGGCCAGGAATAATCCCTGCAGTTTTGTTTTTGCAGCTTTTACCAGGACTACACTTACCTTTTGGGCACTGTGGTGATGGGGCTTTGGGCCCCATTGCCACACTGTTCAAAATGTGCTTCAGCTATGGAGCACACACTTACCTTTTGGGCACTGTGGTGATGGGGCTTTGGGCCCCATTGCCACACTGTTCAAAATGTGCTTCAGCTATGGAGCACACACTTACCTTTTGGGCACTGTGGTGATGGGGCTTTGGGCCCCATTGCCACAGTGGTCATGGTCTGCTTGCATTGTGTAGGCCACACACACAATTATGTGTGACACATGTGTTAGGGGGTCACATTGTATGTTCAATGTCATGTTCAGTGTTGTATGCATTTGACACAGACCACACATGCTTGTCATGGTGTTGGGGGTGGGATGTAATTTACAGACAGTCCTTATGTGGGAATATGCTAGTTGTGTCATGCATTACCCGTCCTATGAGTAGGGGTGGTTGTAGTGACAGGCATCCAGCCCCCCATGAGTGGGGATGGTAGTAGTGGTAGGCATCCAGACCCCCATGAGTGGGGATGGTAGTAGTGGTAGGCATCCAGCCCCCCATGAGTGGGGATGGTAGTAGCGGTAGGCATCCAGCCCCCCATGAGTGGGGATGATAGTAGTGGTAGGCATCCAGCCCCCCATGAGTGGGGATGGTAGTAGTGGTAGGCATCCAGCCCCCCATGATTGGGGATGGTAGTAGTGGTAGGCATCCAGCCCCCCATGAGTGGGGATGGTAGTAGTGACAGCCATCCAGCCCCCCATGAGTGGGGATGGTAGTAGTGGTAGGCATCCAGACCCCCATGAGTGGGGATGGTAGTAGTGACAGCCATCCATCCCCCTATGGGTGGGGATGGCAGTAGTGACAGGCATCCAGCCCCCATGAGTGGGGATGGTAGTAGTGGTAGGCATCCAGCCCCCCATGAGTGGGGATGGTAGTAGTGGTAGGCATCCAGCCCCCATGAGTGGGGATGGTAGTAGTGACAGGCATCCAGCCCACCCTGAGTGGGGATGGTAGTAGTGGCAGGCATCCAGCCCCCCATGAGTGGGGATGGCAGTAGTGACAGGCATCCAGCCCCCATGAGTGGGGATGGTAGTAGTGGTAGGCATCCAGCCCCCATGAGTGGGGATGGTAGTAGTGGTAGGCATCCAGCCCCCATGAGTGGGGATGGTAGTAGTGACAGGCATCCAGCCCACCCTGAGTGGGGATGGTAGTAGTGGTAGGCATCCAGCCCACCCTGAGTGGGGGTGGTGTTAGTGGTAGGCATCCATCCCCCTATGGGTGGGGATGGTAGTAGTGGCAGGCATCCATCCCCCTATGGGTGTGTATGGCATTGGTGATGGCCATCCCGCCCCTATGGTTCTGCTGTTGCTAGTGTACGTCATTTGTGCATCCCTATGTGTGTGTGACATATTTCGGGTACGTGTCGTTTGTTTGTGTTGTGGGTGTTTGACTTACCGTCTGCGCCGTACGCGTCCGTACCGGTCCCGGTAATAGATGTAGAGTATTGGTAGGACCTGCGCGATGGGATTCATGGTTGGGTCGTCTCGTTCGGGTTTCTCGTGGCTTCGACTCGTACTCGTCGCTGGCTTGTTCGTCTCGTCGCCGTGGATCGTCTTGTGGCGCGAATCGGAGCTTATGTGCAGCTCTCCCGGATGCTCAAACATGCCGGACGTAGCGACGAGTTCGGCGCGTATGGAAGATGCATCGTACTAGTCCGGCCGGAAGGTGCTGTGTATTTCGTTCCGTGCGACTCGATTCGGCGTTTACGGATCCGGCTCGGGCGGGGAACAGGAGCTGGAATGGGTAAGTACGGCTCGCTCGGAATCTGGGCTGTTATGCGCATCGTACTTGTTCGTTCGGTAGAGTGTTCGAGTCGGTCGGAAAACCTTGTATTTTTTCCGGACGAATACTGTTAGGTGCGCTTCCGGCCGACATCGGAATCGACCCCAGAATGTTAACAATTTGCTTGCCAATGGGAATGGTTCCCCCAATTGAGGATTGTACCACATGGGGAACAATCTTTGCTGCAGTATACATTAGAATACACTGTACCTCGACAATATCAGTTATTCCTGAAGTATTGAAACAGATACAAAATGAGTAAGGGGATGGTAGTAGTGGTAGGCATCCAGCCGCCCATGAGTGGGGATGGTAGTAGTGACAGCCATCCAGCCCCCCATGAGTGGGGATGGTAGTAGTGGTAGGCATCCAGACCCCCATGAGTGGGGATGGTAGTAGTGACAGCCATCCATCCCCCTATGGGTGGGGATGGCAGTAGTGACAGGCATCCAGCCCCCCATGAGTGGGGATGGTAGTAGTGGTAGGCATCCAGACCCCCATGAGTGGGGATGGTAGTAGTGACAGCCATCCAGCCCCCTATGGGTGGGGATGGCAGTGGTGACAGGCATCCAGCCCACCCTGAGTAGGGGTGGTGTTAGTGGTAGGCATCCAGCCCCCTATGGGTGGGGATGGCAGTAGTGACAGGCATCCAGCCCACCCTGAGTGGGGATGGTAGTAGTGACAGCCATCCAGCCCCCCATGAGTGGGGATGGTAGTAGTGGTAGGCATCCAGCCCCCCATGAGTGGGGATGGTAGTAGTGACAGGCATCCAGCCCACCCTGAGTGGGGATGGTAGTAGTGGCAGGCATCCAGCCCCCCATGAGTGGGGATGGCAGTAGTGACAGGCATCCAGCCCCCATGAGTGGGGATGGTAGTAGTGGTAGGCATCCAGCCCCCCATGAGTGGGGATGGTAGTAGTGGTAGGCATCCAGCCCCCCATGAGTGGGGATGGTAGTAGTGACAGGCATCCAGCCCACCCTGAGTGGGGATGGTAGTAGTGGTAGGCATCCAGCCCACCCTGAGTGGGGGTGGTGTTAGTGGTAGGCATCCATCCCCCTATGGGTGGGGATGGTAGTAGTGGCAGGCATCCATCCCCCTATGGGTGTGTATGGCATTGGTGATGGCCATCCCACCCCTATGGTTCTGCTGTTGCTAGTGTACGTTATTTGTGCATCCCTATGTGTGTGTGACATATTTTGGGTACGTGTCGTTTGTTTGTGTTGTGGGTGTTTGACTTACCGTCTGCGCCGTACGCGTCCGTACCGGTCCCGGTAATAGATGTAGAGTATTGGTAGGACCTGCGCGATGGGCTTCATGGTTGGGTCGTCTCGTTCGTGTTTCTCGTGGCTTCGACTCGTACTCGTCGCTGGCTTGTTCGTCTCGTCGCCGTGGATCGTCTTGTGGCGCGAATCGGAGCTTATGTGCAGCTCTCCCGGATGCTCAAACATGCCGGACGTAGCGACGAGTTCGGCGCGTATGGAAGATGCATCGTACTAGTCCGGCCGGAAGGTGCTGTGTATTTCGTTCCGTGCGACTCGATTCGGCGTTTACGGATCCGGCTCGGGCGGGGAACAGGAGCTGGAATGGGTAAGTACGGCTCGCTCGGAATCTGGGCTGTTATGCGCATCGTACTTGTTCGTTCGGTAGAGTGTTCGAGTCGGTCGGAAACACGCGTTCGGCTGGTATTTTTTCCGGACGAATACTGTTAGGTGCGCTTCCGGCCGACATCGGAATCGACCCCAGAATGTTAACAATTTGCTTGCCAATGGGAATGGTTCCCCAATTGAGGATTGTACCACATGGGGAACAATCTTTGCTGCAGTATACATTAGAATACACTGTACCTCGACAATATCAGTTATTCCTGAAGTATTGAAACAGATACAAAATGAGTAAGGGGAAGGACCTGCCCTGGACTTGGGGATGAAACTGATGGGTAATTTTGACCAAGTCTTAGCAATTATGCTGACGAACATTAAGGGGGAAGTAGCAGCGGTGGCTATATGCCAACACCTAAGAGAAACAGCTGCTGCAAATCAGGAGCGTGCATTACCAAAAATTATCGAAGAAACCTATGCTTCACTACGTAGAGATAGTTTGGGAGCCAAACCAGGGAAATCACAAGTGGTGAGTAGTTCTGTACTTCTTCTAAAAAGAAATGGGTTAATAATAATCAATCCAAAAATAATAATAATAAAGGAAACACTTCACGATCAAGGGGTGGGTCTCCCTAACGGGAGTCCTCTGAAAAGAGGTACAACCTTAGGAATCGTGATAACATTAGGAAACCTGACAGGTATCAAGATACTGATACACGTTCCTTTTGTTCCTTTCAGGGTTCATCAAAAAGTTCGGAGAGGCGAGGACGGTCAGAACAAAAAATTGAAGATCAACCAAAGGGAAAAAGGGAAACACATCGCAATTCAGATTTTATTATCAAACAGGAAGAGCAACCTAAAACAAAGACTCAATTCAAAAAGAAGAAAGTAGCTGGCTTGAAAATTAGAAATGCCCAGGTTACTGAGGACTCAGCTTCTGAACGGGGAATGGGCTCTGACGATGCAAAACAGCGCGGCAGAAGTAACTATAGCTTGCCAGAACCTGAAGGATTTTCTGGTGACAGCAGTATTGAGTGAATACATCACAGTGGAAACACCTGATACAAGAGGGATCACTGATACAACATCGACTCTGATAACATCGAACTAAAAATTATCGAGTCAAAAATATCAGTAAACAAAAATATCGACATACAATACACAAAATAGAAATGACACTAACATCGATAAAAAATATAATCTAAACAAATCTAGATTACAAAATTATCGCCGACAAAAATATAGAACACAAAAATATCGATAAAATTAAAATAAAATGAAACACATCAAAAATATCTATATAAACAATATCGACAACACAAACATCGATAAAATACATATAAACTATATAGAAAATAACATTTAAACATAAACAATACTATTTACAAAAGTATAATAAAATAACATATACCAAATATTTAAAAGAAACAATAAAAATAATTACAAATTAATCACATTAATTAAAACAAATAAATTAAAAATACAATAGCAAATAAATAAACAACAATACAACTTAAAAAATCTATCACAAATAACAAAAATAAACAAACATAAATATATATAATATATAAAAAAACAACACATTTTTCCACATATAAAAATAAATAACAACAATAAAAAAATAAAAACAAACAATAAATAAACATAATAAATATGAAATAAATTAAAATGTAACAGCTAAAAAATTCAAAAAAGCTATCTTGACCAATAAATTTAAAACACACAAACACAAACCAATAGAAAACTCTAAGAGGGATATTCTCAAGAACGTGTGATAATTATTGCAAAATTAGCTTAACACAACTTTGCACATCGCAGTCTATCGCGGGAAAAGAACGCTGTGTTAACGTTGGATTCTCAACTCGGCGGTACCATGCGATAGTCTCACGCTTACGCATCAAATGACCGCGATAAAATTACTGTGATGGCAAAAAAACGCAAAACACGAACGCGAAAAAAGTTGCGATGTGGCCAACTGCGATAAAAAAATCAGCGATTACCAGCGACAGGCCTGCAATTCCCACGCGTCATGCGGGAAAATGCACTATAAAAGCACCGAAAAACACAAACAAAATAATTCAAACTGCGTAGCACCATGGAGGAAGCCGGAGCAAGTACAGAGGACGACCAGAACCCCACAAGCCCCCAGGAGGACCAGCCTGGGACCTCTGGGTCACGGAAGGGCAAGGAGAAGAAGATGAGGTTTAGTCCGCAGGAAAACAGAATCATCATCACGGAGGTGATAGAACACCACCAACAACTGTTCGTCACCTCCAAAGTGTCATTGGCAAATAAAAATGCAATATGGCAGTCCATCCTGGACAAGGTGAATGCAGTCGGAGTGAGGAGGAGGACAATTGGAGAGTTCAATAGTCACTGGAATGATGCGAAGCGCAAAACCAAGAAGAAACTCGCTGACAACCATCAGGCAATCAATCAATCAATCACGGCATTTATAGAGCGCGCTACTCACCCGGGAGGGTCTCAAGGCGCTGGGGGAGGGGGTAAGTTACTGCTCGAACAGCCAGGTCTTGAGCTGCTTCCTGAAGGCGAGATGGTCCTGGGTTCGCCGAAGGTGAGTGGGGAGGGAGTTCCAGGTCTTGGCCGCCAGGTAGGAGAAGGATCTTCCTCCGGCGGTGGTTCTGCGGATGCGTGGTACGGTGGCGAGGGCGTGGCTGGTTGATCGTAGCTGGCGTGTGGGCGTGTAGAAGGACATGCGGTCGTTGAGGTACTTTGGGCCCAGGTCGTGGAGGGCCTTGTGTGCGTGGGTGAGGAGTCTGAACGTGATTCTCTTGCTGACGGGGAGCCAGTGCAGGTCTTTCAGGTGTACGGTGATGTGGCTGTGTCGGGGGATGTCCAGGATGAGTCGTGCGGAGGCGTTCTGGATGCGCTGGAGTCTCTTTTGAAGTTTGGCTGTGGTTCCGGCGTAGAGGGTGTTCCCATAGTCCAGTCGGCTGGTGACGAGTGCCTGGGTGACGGTCTTCCTGGTTTCAGTGGGGATCCATCTGAAGATCTTGCGGAGCATGCGCAGGGTGTTGAAGCATGAAGATGAGACGGCGTTGACTTGTCTGGTCATCGATAGGGAGGAGTCCAGGATGAAGCCCAGGTTGCGTGCGTGGTCCGTTGGCTTGGGTGCGGTGCCCAGGGCCGGGGGCCACCAGGAGTCGTCCCAGGCGGAGGGTGATGAGCCCAGGATGAGGACTTCCGTCTTGTCTGAGTTCAGTTTAAGGCGGCTGTTCCTCATCCAGTCGGCGACGTCTCTCATCCCGTCGTGCAGGTTGGCTCTGGCGGTGGTGGGGTCGTTGGTGAGGGAGAGGATCAGCTGGGTGTCGTCGGCGTAGGAGATGATGTTGAGGTTGTGTCGGCGTGCGATGGCTGCGAGGGGCTCATGTAGACGTTGAAGAGGGTCGGGCTGAGTGAGGATCCTTGTGGAACGCCGCAGATGACTTCGGTGGCTTCGGATCTGAACGGGAGAGGCGGACTCTCTGGGTTCTTCCGGCGAGGAACGAGATGATCCATTCCAGTGCTTTCTCTCGGATTCCGATGTTGCTGAGGCGCTTCACTAGGGTGCGGTGGCAGACGGTGTCGAACGCCGCGGAGAGGTCCAGGAGGATGAGGGCAGCTGTTTCCCCGTTGTCGGTTAGGGTTCTGATGTCGTCGGTGGCTGCGATAAGGGCGGTCTCGGTGCTGTGGTTGGCCCGAAACCCGGACTGCGAGGGGTCGAGGATCCATTCGTCTCGAGGAAGGCGGCAAGCTGTCTGTTGACGGTCTTCTCGATGACTTTGGCCGGAAACGGAAGGAGCGAGATGGGGCGGTAGTTCTTGAGGTCGGTGGGGTCCGCCGTTGGTTTCTTCAGGAGGGCGGTAAGCTCGGCGTGCTTCCAGCTCTCCGGGAAGGTGGCGGTGTGGAAGGAGGAGTTGATGATGTCCCGGAGATGGGGTGCGATGGTGGCGTCGGCTTTGTTGAAGACGTGGTGTGGGCAGGGGTCGGTTGGTGATCCGGAGTGGATGGAGTTCATCGTGCGGGTGGTGTCTTCGGTGTTGATCGGGGTCCAGTTGCAGAGGGTGGTGGTGGCGGGCATTGGTTCGGCGGTAGGGTGCGTTGTTTGTGCGTCGAAGCTGTTGTGTATGTCGGTGATCTTGCGGTGGAAGAACGCGGAGAGTGAGTTGCAGAGGTCTTGCGAGGGGGTGATGTCGTTGTTTCCGGCGCTGGGGTTGGAGAACTCTTTGACGATGCTGAAAAGTTCCTTGCTGTCATGGGCGTTGTTGTCCAGTCGTTCTTTGAGTGCCGACTTCTTGGTGGCCCGGATCAGCTGGTGGTGTTTGCGGGTGGCGTGCTTGAGGGCGGTCCTGTTGTCTGTGGTCTGGTCGAGTCGCCAGGTTTTCTCGAGAGTGCGGCAGTTCTTCTTGGATTCCTTGAGTTCGTTGGTGAACCAAGGGGTTTTCTTGCTTCCGGGTCTGCTGGGAGGGTTTTTAGTGGTGCGAGGTCGTCGGCGCAGGCGGTCAGCCACTTGGCGAGGTTGCTGGCTGCTTCGTTTGGGTCCGTTGTGTCGGTGGGTGTGTTCTGGCTGAGGGAGGCGGTGAGCTGCTCGGCGGTGATCTTGCTCCAGCTCCGGCGGGGAGCCTGTTGCGGGTGGTGGTGGGTCGCAGTCTTTCTGAAGCTGAAGTGGACGCAGCTGTGGTCGGTCCAGTGGAGTCCGGTGGCGTGGCTGAAGGAGATGTGCTTGCTGGACGAGAAGACGGGGTCAAGCGTGTGGCCGGCGTAGTGGGTGGGCGTGTTCACCAGTTGCTTGAGTCCGAGGTTGGCGAGGTTGTCCAGCAGGGCGGTGGTGTTTCTGTCGTTGTTGTTCTCCAGGTGGAAGTTGAGGTCCCCTAGGAGGATGTAGTCGGCGGAGGGCATGGCGTGCGGGCTGATGAAGTCTGCGATGTCTTCGCTGAATAGTGTGCGTGGTCCCGGGGGTCTGTAGATGAGGGTGCCTCGGAGGGTGGTCTTGGGGTCCGTGTGTATCTGGAAGTGTAGGTGTTCGGCGGCGGTGAAGGTCTCGTCGGAGTTAGTCGAGATGCGGATGGTGTTCTTGTGTACGATGGCGATGCCTCCTCCCGTCTGGTTGACGCGGTCCTTCCGGGTGATCTTGTATCCATCCGGGATGGCTATGGCGATGTCAGGCGCTGAGGAGGCGTTCATCCAGGTTTCGGTGAGGAAGGCGATGTCCGGTGCTGTTGCGTCGAGCAGGTCCCAGAGTTCCACGGCGTGCCTGTGGACGGAGCGGGTGTTCAGCAGGATGCATTTCAGGTGGTTGCTGCTGTTGCTCGACTTGGCGGAGGTGGTGCACGTCCGGGGGCAGGTGAATCGGCAGGCTTGGCAGGTGAAGGGTCCGTGGGTGCGTCTCGGTGAGGCTCGGTAGCAGGCAGGGTTCCGGCCGGCATTGAGTGCGGTGAGTGTGGCGGCGTCGTAGGTCCGTCGAGTGGTGTTGCATCGGTGGGATCCAGGGGTTCTGGCGCTGGGCGCGGTCCAGTCGCGGACGGGCGCAGACGGGCTTGCCTTAGGCGCGCCTTCGGCGCGCCAGCGGCGCGCCCGCTGCGCACGTCCGCTGCGCGGCCGTGCAGCGGCCGCCATTTGTGGGGAGGTGGGAGGGAGGAGCAGCTGGGAGGCGGGAGGCAGGGGCAGCGAATGGGCAGTCAGGGGGCGGGGCCGCAGGGGACGCAGCGGCGGGAATGGCGATAGGCAGCGAGGGGCACAGAAGGAAAAACGGGGGGAGAGCAGGTAAATCACGGGCACAACAACAGTGGGGCAGCGAGGGGCACAGAAGGAAAAGCGGGGGGAGAGCAGGTAAATCACGGGCACAACAACAGTGGGGCAGCGAGGGGCACAGAAGGAAAAACGGGGGGAGAGCAGGTAAATCACGGGCACAACAACAGTGGGGCAGCGAGGGGCACAGAAGGAAAAACGGGGGAGAGCAGGTAAATCACGGGCACAACAACAGTGGGGCAGCGAGGGGCACAGAAGGAAAAACGGGGGGAGAGCAGGCAAATCACGGGCACAACAACAGTGGGGCAGCGAGGGGCACAGAAGGAAAAGCGGGGGAGAGCAGGTAAATCACGGGCACAACAACAGTGGGGCAGCGAGGGGCACAGAAGGAAAAACGGGGGGAGAGCAGGTAAATCACGGGCACAACAACAGTGGGGCAGCGAGGGGCACAGAAGGAAAAACGGGGGGAGAGCAGGTAAATCACGGGCACAACAACAGTGGGGCAGCGAGGGGCACAGAAAGGAAAAGGGGAGACAAGCAGACAAAACTGGCACCGGGGCCACAAGCGGAGGGCGATCTTACCTACAGGAGCAGCGGGCAGACAGCACAGGCGGAGCTGTGTGGTGGGGGAGCGACCTACCTGGCAAGGTCAAGGGTCGCTCTCCTCACCGTGCAGCGGCCGCCATTTATGGGGAGGTGGGAGGGAGGAGCAGCTGGGAGGCGGGAGGCAGGGGCAGCGAATGGGCAGTCAGGGGCGGGGCCGCAGGGGACGCAGCGGCGGGAATGGCGATAGGCAGCGAGGGGCACAGAAGGAAAAACGGGGGGAGAGCAGGTAAATCACGGGCACAACAACAGTGGGGCAGCGAGGGGCACAGAAGGAAAAGCGGGGGAGAGCAGGTAAATCACGGGCACAACAACAGTGGGGCAGCGAGGGGCACAGAAGGAAAAGCGGGGGAGAGCAGGTAAATCACGGGCACAACAACAGTGGGGCAGCGAGGGGCACAGAAGGAAAAACGGGGGGAGAGCAGGTAAATCACGGGCACAACAACAGTGGGGCAGCGAGGGGCACAGAAGGAAAAACGGGGGGAGAGCAGGCAAATCACGGGCACAACAACAGTGGGGCAGCGAGGGGCACAGAAGGAAAAGCGGGGGGAGAGCAGGTAAATCACGGGCACAACAACAGTGGGGCAGCGAGGGGCACAGAAGGAAAAACGGGGGGAGAGCAGGT
Source organism: Calotriton arnoldi (assembly GCA_963921515.1). Classification (NCBI taxonomy): domain Eukaryota; kingdom Metazoa; phylum Chordata; class Amphibia; order Caudata; family Salamandridae; genus Calotriton; species Calotriton arnoldi. The sequence goes on from CAWUFW010001434.1 coordinate 59,304, forward strand.
AAATCACGGGCACAACAACAGTGGGGCAGCGAGGGGCACAGAAGGAAAAACGGGGGGAGAGCAGGTAAATCACGGGCACAACAACAGTGGGGCAGCGAGGGGCACAGAAAGGAAAAGGGGAGACAAGCAGACAAAACTGGCACCGGGGCCACAAGCGGAGGGCGATCTTACCTACAGGAGCAGCGGGCAGACAGCACAGGCGGAGCTGTGTGGTGGGGGAGCGACCTACCTGGCAAGGTCAAGGGTCGCTCTCCTCACCGTGCAGCGGCCGCCATTTATGGGGAGGTGGGAGGGAGGAGCAGCTGGGAGGCGGGAGGCAGGGGCAGCGAATGGGCAGTCAGGGGGCGGGGCCGCAGGGGACGCAGCGGCGGGAATGGCGATAGGCAGCGAGGGGCACAGAAGGAAAAACGGGGGGAGAGCAGGTAAATCACGGGCACAACAACAGTGGGGCAGCGAGGGGCACAGAAGGAAAAGCGGGGGGAGAGCAGGTAAATCACGGGCACAACAACAGTGGGGCAGCGAGGGGCACAGAAGGAAAAACGGGGGGAGAGCAGGTAAATCACGGGCACAACAACAGTGGGGCAGCGAGGGGCACAGAAGGAAAAACGGGGGGAGAGCAGGTAAATCACGGGCACAACAACAGTGGGGCAGCGAGGGGCACAGAAGGAAAAACGGGGGGAGAGCAGGCAAATCACGGGCACAACAACAGTGGGGCAGCGAGGGGCACAGAAGGAAAAGCGGGGGAGAGCAGGTAAATCACGGGCACAACAACAGTGGGGCAGCGAGGGGCACAGAAGGAAAAACGGGGGGAGAGCAGGTAAATCACGGGCACAACAACAGTGGGGCAGCGAGGGGCACAGAAGGAAAAACGGGGGGAGAGCAGGTAAATCACGGGCACAACAACAGTGGGGCAGCGAGGGGCACAGAAAGGAAAAGGGGAGACAAGCAGACAAAACTGGCACCGGGGCCACAAGCGGAGGGCGATCTTACCTACAGGAGCAGCGGGCAGACAGCACAGGCGGAGCTGTGTGGTGGGGGAGCGACCTACCTGGCAACCTACCTGGCAGCAATGCAGACTGGAGGTGGCAGTCCAGCTGAACACCAGGACCTGGATGAGATGGAGGAAATGGTGGCCACAGTCATCAGTGGGGAGACGGTGGCAGAAGTTGGGGGTCCGGACACTGCTCGACATGACCTGACACAACAGCACCAGGGTGAGTACCGAACAGGGACTGGGGGGACGGGGGAATTGGGCACAATGGCACACATGCACAATTAAGTAGAGCACACTGCACACCCACAATGACTCTGGATCATGTCCCTGATCCCCTTGGCACACTGCAGCACACATACAAACAACAAGTAGGCCCCGGTCCTCTATGGGCACAAAGGGGTCCCTCCCCACACAGCACCAATCTCACAACCAACCCATGCACACGTGTCAAAACCAGCAAAGCTGCGTGTCTGTGAACCACACTGACAATGCAAGTGACACTGCATGATGAACAGCATGGCTGCAGTCCAATTATCATGACATGGTGCACGTCACGACACTGAGGTGGCTGAGGGTGGAACACATCCGTGAAGGAGCAGGTCACACTCTGACACATCCACGTGCACAAACAACCCCTGACGTCAACAACACATCTGCTGATAAACCATGCCCAAGAGTCCAAAATCCGAACTAGAGCCAAAATTAGCCAAGTCTGCAACATCTCAGCACTGTAGAAGCACAGAAGTCAAAGGCACACCGCCTCAAAGGGATAAGGGGCAGCAAAATCACAGCTGCAGGGACGACTCTCCCACAATGCAGCACACACACATAGCAATAACAGCACATCATCATTGACAACAATGTGGTACAAAGTGCAACACTCTCACTACAGAACAGAGGACACAACTGGTTCCGCTTGTGCGTAGAAACTGGCCAATAACATCTGGCATAGCAGGAAACTGTGAGATGATAATGTACGTGTACAACCTCACATCCATGATGTAGTTCAAATGTCCACTGTCCCACATCAAATAGTCAGCTCCTCCCAAACAGTCACAATGTACATTGTCATGCAGTCTGTATGTAAACTTGAACAATGCGTCAACATACATGTCAACACAATGTTAAAATGCATCTCCCCTTCACATTGCAGAGGGACAATCAACACCTCCTGCAGAGCAGACCAGACAACTCATCAGTGATGATGAAGAGGACCTCCACACCTTCAACACCGACACCCTACAACAGCTCATGGACAGCTACGGCAACCCCCCTCCAGGAGCAGGGCAGCCGAGCTGCATCGAGGAGACCCCACCCCCTGCACAGACCACACAGCAGGAAGCACCCACCACCACGGCTGACTCCAGCACCTCACCGAAGAACACATCGCATTCCAAGGCCATGTGTTAGACTGCCAGAAGGAGGTAGCTGAACAGGTGCAGGTGGGGTTCGACCTCATGGAAGCCAAACTAGATGACATACGTGGGTGTCTAAGTCCCATCAGGGACCACTTACACTCCCTAACGGACACCCACAGTTCGCTCCATGATGTCCAACAATCCATGCCCGACATCGCTGGAGTCATGACTCTGAGAGGAGAACAACTGTCTAGTCAGAGTGGCCTCAGCGATGTCAGCCAAGAGTTGGCACAGATGCTGAGGATAATGGAGAACATGGAGCGGATGCATGCGGAAAGAATGGCTGCCACGGATGCACACCAGCAAAAAGTTGTTGGGATCTTCTATGCCCTGCAGATCCTCATCAGCGCATTGCTGCCACTAAGGCAGACGCTGATGAATGCTGCTGGTACTTCTACACACACATCTCCAGCCCCTGATGTGTCAGTGACACACAGTGCTGCAGACCAAACATCAGCACCCACATGTCAGACAGATGACATAGAGGACGAAGATGCGGGTGATTCCACCTTTGTAGGAAGAAGGAGCCAGTAGCATTCTTCTCCGCCATATGCCCTGTTTCAGCTCGGTTCTGCCCTCTTCATCATGCCCTGTAACAACACCTGCCACTGTCCCCCGAAACACTCTGCGACACTCACCTTGGACCTCGACATGGACTGCCATATTTTGTTTGCTTACCAATGACAGAGCAATCAGACTGCGGACTGTACTCTTCCTCTTCCGATGTACTAGTCAATCCCTAAATGACTCTGGCTGGCCCTCCACTGGGCTACAATGTAATGTGGGGTTTGCATGGCCATGTACTGCTCCAGCTCCGACACTCCACCGAATGTGAATAAATCATTCAAATTCACACAGATGTGTCATGTCCATAATCGATCAAGTATGAAAGTATGGATGAATGTAAGGACATTGATTGCCCAAAAAGGTACACCCTGGGAAATTAAAGCAATGCGCATGTTTGACCGTGACACACATAGGAAGTGAGATGACTGGGAATGTGTGCACTAGCTGTGGCCTCATTGCTCTGAAACAACAATCGCGCAATTCCTCAACTTTGCCCCACGCAATGTTAGAAATAGGGCTGGGTATGAAATGTCAAAGTCATTGGCAGGCCTAAAGTAGTGTCCCCCATCACATTTGACAACAGAACATCTCTTCGCATACCTACTCACACTCAACTGGGTGGACACAGCCTGTAGTGATGGATCACATTGATCCACATGGCAAGAATAAGGACACCATACTCACATTGCTGAAGACAAGTAAGAGCACAGGTCTATCAGCAACTATCCCAACCACTATGTCTGGCTCACAGAGGTGGAGCTGGCAATAGGGACTCACCCCTAAGTGAAATGCGTCAGTCAGTCCCTCCCTGTGTACGGACAATGCTCATTGAGGCACACGATTTGTCATTCTAATCAACACTCATCACAGTTGAACACTAGTGAAGTTGCGTAGACTTTATTGCCATGTGCGTGTCAGTACGGGCAAGACAAGGGCCACAACATGCAGACCAATGCATCAGACACTAACAGGCAGCATTCGGCCACGGTACAGTTCCACGTGACAGGCGTTGTGCATGCGCCCGGGATGTTCTGCCATTGCGTTGGTGGCTCTCGTAGAACCGGCACTCTTCTGACCTGCAGCAGTTATGTGGATGATATGCCACAGCTCGGAGCAATGAGTCGTATGTGTGTGCAACGTTTGGACGTATGGGTTGTTGTGTACGTAAGTGTCAAGGGCATTTCATGCAAGAGTACCTCGAGCAAGAACTTCTGTGTGTGGGGTGTGGATACGTTGGTCTTTCATTAGCGCTGTGCGTAGTGTGGGAGTCGTCATCATCTGCTATGGTATCTCTCTTAGGGGGTGCCTGCCGCATGCAAGACCAAGGTCAGAGGTGCAGATGTCCTTCCGCCTTATGTATTGAGACAAAGGAGCTTTCATCCCTAATGTTAGTCTGACTACTGCTTGCATTCTGGAAATGTGATGTGGCTTTCGCTCTGCAATTGAGGCTAGGCCTTAGGCTTATGGTGCACCAATAGCGATACACATACAACAGTTGGCATGCATGAGCCAAGAGCCCGAGCGGCCTTGTGCTCCTTTTACAATCCCTTCGTGCGCGGCCGCCCTCCTGGTGCATGCAACATTGCAACATTGTTGATTGCGGGCCGTGTGGCTCAGATACTGCAACAGAGACACACGCATCAGTTGGTTTCCTGTCCAGCCCAGAAATGACCCATGCCCAGAGCCCAGGGATAATTATTCACACCCCTACGCTTGCCTGGCGTACGCTGACCCAGCCCACTCGGCTTACGAATAAAGGGGGGGACGACGACACTACGTGTCCCAGTTCTTCCCCACTGCCGGAGGTGACATGGCTGCGTCCGCCTGGCATATCACAAGACTCAATCAGAAAGGGTCCATGACTTGCATTGCACAGAGTTGGGCGCACCGGAAACACTGCAGCCGGCACGGGCCTACCGCCATTGGACGGTGACTTTCGGTGCACTGAGGTAGGGGCACCTTAGGTGCTGAGCGGGTGTGCAGCCTGCGATGATGCGCCGTCCTGGCGGTCCGGACTGGTAAGGATTTGTGTGAGCCCTGCTGGACCGCAGTGTAGGCCTGAACCAGCGGGCAGCGCGGGCCTACCGCCACATGGCGTTGCCCCGCGGTTCACAGAGTTAGTGGCACCTATAGAGCTGAGCGGGTGTGCAGCCTGCGATGATGCCGTGTGCACTGATATGATCTCTGCCATTGCGAAATCAAGACCCAGAATCACGTGTGTGACCTGGTGGCTCACGGGGCGGGGCTGCATGATGTGGAGGCTGCCAAGGTCACGGGCCCCGGGCTTGGAGCTTGCACCGGCACGTGGTGGGCCCTCTTGGCTGGTGGTGGAAGGTGAGCAGTGAGGTCTGGGTGCGCAGGGGTGGGCAAACACCGCTGGGCGGCGGGAGGGGCTGGGGTGCAGCAGCCTGTGTGCGCAGGGGCGGCCAAGCGATGATGGCGTGTGCAATGATATGAACTCTGCCATTCATAAATCTGGACTCTGTTTCAGATAAGGGACCTGGTGGACTGCAGTGTATACCGGCACGTGGTTGGAGACACACCGGTGGCAGCAGGTGAGCAGTGAGGCCTGGGTCCGCAGTGTCAGCACTCTCTCTCCCTCTCCCTCTCTTCCTTTCACTGTCTCTCTCTCTTCCTCTTTTACTCTCTCTCTCCTTCTCCCTCGCTTCCTTTCACTGTCTCTCTCTCTCTTCCTCTGTTTCTCTCTCTCTCTCCTTCTCCCTCCCCCTTTCTCTCTCTTACTCTCTCTCCTTCTCTTTCACTCTCTCTCTCCCTTTCTTTCTCTCTCTCTTTCTCTCTCTCTCTGTCCTTTGATGAGCGCATGACACACCTTCTTATCTTGAATTTTGTCTTGCAGGCTGTGTCTTACAGATTGTCCAGAGAAGACCCGCCATGACTCTTCCGAATAGTTGTTTTGAGTTAAATTTGAATAAAATAATTTGTTTGGAAATTCAAAGATGAATGAATGATTCTCCTTTTTCTGACCACACATGAATGTTAATTGTTGTACTTGTGCGACATCAGGCGAATTGTTTTGTTCATGATTTCATAAAGTTGATGTAAAAATATCTTTGTCCGGGGTAGGGCACCGGGGGGGGGGGGGGGGGGTGGGTGTTGTGGCCCTCTTGGGTGTCCGGCTGCATGATCAGTAGCTCCATGGCATCTGTTGTTCTTCTGGTGTGGCTGTGGGCTGGGCTCCCATTTCTGGTGCAGGTTATCGTCCGACTTAATACCAGGAAAGAGCAGGTGTTAATTCCCTGCTGCTAACGCGCCTTATTGCATGTTTTGTGATCTTATCGCCGATTTGGCTGGTCGTTGAGAATGTTGCGAAGTGGTGTTGTCGCGGGTTTTTGCACGGGAACGCCTACTCTGCATCTCATTAGCGTTAGTTGCCGGTGTCATCTGCGGCGATGTTTTTTGCGGCTGCTATCGCAGTAGAACTGGCGATATCGGCTGTTTGCACCAGCTTGTGAATAGGGCGATAAATCTATCGCGACTTTGGCTGCGATAAAGTGCCGCTAACTCGGCGATAAGTCCTTGAGAATATGCCCCTAACTATTTAAACAAACACTATAAAAACAATCAAATCATTAACATAAAATTTACCGTATAACGGACAACCAAGGAGGAAGAGCGAACATTTGAGAGAGAGAAGACAGAACGAAAAACAACTACATCAAAAACTATTCCAATCATCCACGTAATAAAGGTAAGCACAAAACTTTGTAACTAAATAAATGAAATAAGGTTTTAAAAATATTATAACATATTTTCCTTTACATATAACAGATTCAACTTTACTAAAATTGCACCTAGAAAATTCAACACAAAGATTTACGTACACAACAACAATAAAATATAACACAGAGTAAGTATATGACTTAACCAATAAATAAGGTAAATTATTTAAAAGTAATAAATTCAATAAAATAGCAAACCATTGCTAACAAATTCTTTTTTTTTTAACAGCTTCTACAAAAATCAACAAAACCACAGCATCTACCAAGGACACTCCAGCAACTAAAAAGAGTAAGTATATATATTTAATTACAAATAAATAAAAATAAAAACTAAATAATATAAATAATCAAATTAAGTAAAATTACAACATATTCTCTTATGTTTCACAGATTATACTTCACAATAACTCCACCCAAAAACCCCAAAACAAACATTACGTTCGAAAACAAATACGAAACCAACATCAAAGAAAAATATAATACAAAGTAAGTATATAAATTAACGAACAAACCTATACAAAACAATAAATTTCATAAAAAACAAATCCTTACTAACAAACAATTTTCTCTTGACAGCTTCTACAAACTTCAACAAAAAACAACATTAACAAAAGTAACTTCACCAACTACATTCAGTAAGTATTTTTTTCTTCGATTAAATATTGAGACTAAAAAAGCAAATTAAACAAATATACTAAAATTATAACCTTTTATTTTATATTTCACAGATTACACTTCAATAAAACTTCAACTAAAAAAGTCAAAGCAAGAATTAACTTCGAAAACAAAGACAAAAGCAACTTTAAAGAATAATATAAAAATAAGTAACTATATAAATTAACCAACAAATACAACAAACTAATAAAAAAATTATAAAACAAATATAACGAACAATTTTTTTTTCTCTTGCCAGCTTCTACAAACTGCAACCTACAACAAAATCATCGAAAAAAAACATCATCAATGAAAAATAGTAAGTATTTTTTTCTCAACTAAATAAAAATAGAAACTAAGAGGGTCATTACGATGGCGGGCGGACAAAGTCCGCCCACCACCGTAACAGTGAATGGGACCGTCCGCCATAGGAGCGGTGGTCCCGCTGTGAGTATTAGGATGCCACCGCCATGGTGGCATCCCCTATTCCCAACATTGTGGCGGGCGGTGTTCACAGCACCGCCCACCTCAATGCTGGGAATGCACGTTGGGCATTCACATGCACAAGGTGACAGGCACCACGCGGTGCCTGCCACCTTGTCCATGCCAATGCAGGGGGGTACCATAGGTACCCCCATGTGCACCCCCACCCCCCAACATCCTGGGGGCCCGCTACGGGCCCCCAACAGCGAAGACCATATGCCTTTCCATGGCGGCAACGCCGCCATAGAAAGGCTGCCCTCCGCGATCATCATAATATGGACGGCGGTGTCTTGCAGACACCGCCGCCATATAATGTATGTTCTCCGCCCGGTCGACGAGTCGACCGGCGGAAAAGCGGCAGACGGTCTTCCGTCCGCCGCGGACCCCCAACCATCGTAATATGGCAGGGGGGAAATGGCATGCGGGCGGTGTGAAATGGTGGGCAGATCGCCACCGCCATACGGGCGGTGGCGATCCGCCCGTCATCGTAATGACCCCCTAAATAAATAAAATAACACAATAAAATGCAACACTTTAATAAAAATAACATTTTGCTTTTAAACCAACAGAAAAAAACAGTGGATAAACATCACCAATCGAAAAAAAATCCATCAAGAAAATCAAATCAAAATACGTGTATATTTATTTTCACATATATTAATTTTACAAAATGTTTACTGTTCAATATCATATAATTAATAAATATATATACATAAATTCACAGATAGAACAAAAAATGGCAGAAGGAGCAAAATGTATTACTTCACAAAAGGAAAACTACTTCTGTGCTACATGGGCTACACTTATACACAAGAGAAAATAACTGGAAACAAAACACATTGGAAATGCAGTAAATATTACTCTAACTCTTGCTTTGGGAGAGCCACTATAATAGAAACCAATGTAGTAAATGTCAAAGAACACAACCATCCCCCCATTGTAACTGACATTGAGGTTAGAGATGCTCTCGAGACAATCAGAGAAGCAAGCACCAGCTCCCAACAGACAAGTACCCAAATATTTAAAAACGTGTTAACTAGGGTACCTGAACATGTCCCAGGACAACTACCATATATCCCCACTCTGAAGAGATTAATTGCACGAACTAAAAGAGCTACAGCTCAAACACCCCCCGCCACCAAACGTTTGCAGGAATACAAATATTACCAGAATACACCATCGCCCACAAAGATGAAAAATTCCTTCCACATGACAACAGTCATGAAAAATGAATTATTATCTTTGCAACAAACAACAACTTACAAAAACTTAAAAACGTGGATGATGGATGGCACATTCAAAGTTTGCCCCAAGCCTTTTTATCAACTATATAATATCCATGGCGAAAATGAAGATACTAACATCCCCTTCATATACGCACTACTCCCTAATAAACAAAACTCTACATACATATAGCTCCTAATAATATTAATACAATACACCGACAACTACTTTCCTAAAAAATCATCGATTTTGAACAAGCAATGATTCAATCAATTTTAAAAATATACCCACACACTGCAATACAAGGTTGCTATTACCACTTTAACCAAACTATCTGGAGACACCTAAAAAAATCTACTTTAATTATAGATTACGCCACCATTAGCAACTTTGCCTACCAAATTAAAAAATTAATAGCCCTGGCCTATGTACCAACAACTGAAGTAGCAAACCATTATAACCTACTTCTTGAAAGCCCCTTTTATCAAGCAAATGAAACTAAACTAACTCCCTTCCTAGACTACTTTGAAGACACTTGGGTGGGAAGGCTACATAGGTCAGGGCACCGTAGACAACCCAAGTTCCAAATACTCTGGTGGAACGTTTACGACAGTACTCTACCTCAAAAAGCTAAAACAAACAACACGGTGGAAGGATGGCACAATGCCTTCCAAGCCACAATAGGAAGAGGACAACCAATGCTACATAAACTTATAGAAGCTATTAAAAAAGAACAAAGCTATCAAGAGCTAAGGCTAGAGCAATCCCTAACTAAAATAGACCCTAAACTAAGAAAACAAACTAAAACAATGTATGAATACCTACAACACAAAACTAGACTATTTGCAAACACCAAAGGTCTAGAATACCTAGACATGATAGCTAAATCTAAACTGTAAAGAAAAGACAATGCTAAAAACCATAAGCATTTTAAAAATTCCAAACATTTAAACAACATAATTCTACTTTTTTTTAAGTTAATAATTATAACTATGCCATGTAAAAATTAAAAAATAACACAAATATATATGATATAATATAATTATTAAAATAAAAAAGAAACAAACAAATCAATGTAACAAAAAACATTTCCCACCCATACTAATAAAAAATAACTTACAGTTATGTAGCAGTAGACAATCCTGGAAATCCAATAAATCCATAGAAGATAAATCGAAAAACAAATCCATTCGGAAAGAGAAGCCAAAAAAAAATGCAAAAATACAACTGTAGAAAAAGGCTCCAACTACGTAATCCTCTCATAAACAAAACCCTCAAAAACTAGTTAAAAAAAAAAATGCACACATTTAACTGTAGAAAAAAGGCTCCAACGACGCAATCCTCTTGATAACAAAACCCTCAAAAACCCATAAAAATAGCTTTAAAAAAAAAACGTTCCAACAAACCTGAAAAATTAAAGGAAATGTAAAATAACTTGTTTTAAATAAAAAAAAAATACATTTTCCTTTTTTTGTTTAAAAAAAAAACACGTCAACACCACCATCCATTCACGATCCGGAAATCCTCTAAAGAAAATAAAAGAACACTCACCCACAATAACACGCACAAACCCACAAGCATTAACATTAAAAATAAACACAAGATGACAGAATTAAACAACACATAACTAACACTACATAAAACTCTACTCCTATCCAACACTACGTCAAACACATAAAACACTAAACTACCAAATCAACACCTAACTACACCTAAAACAAACAAATAACATTTTAACAAACCTAATTACAATACTCCATTAAAAGAAAATTAAAACAAACTTACCTTAAGCGACGAAACTCAGCTCCCAAACGCGAGGTTCCGTCTTCCAAAATGACCTAAAAACGAAACAGATAGATAGAAAAGTAGAAAAAAATGGCTGCGTAATAAAAATGAAAAAAAGACTTAGGGGCCGATTACGATTGCGGAAGGCCCGTCCTTCCGCAATCGTACAGTGATTTTCTCCCCACCACATTACGATGGCGGAGGGAATAGCGCTCGGACCGTGGCGGACGCAATGACCGTCCACCACGGGTCTGCCAAAAGCAATCTAACAGATTGCCTGGCGGACGAATCCGATAGCCCTAAATGGTGGCGGTGCCTGGCAGACACAGTCCACCAAATTAGGATGCTTGGTATTGCAGGCCTTTCCATGGAAAGGCTGGTGGGGATTACTGATGGGGGCCCGTTGCAAGCCCCCCTTGTGTTGGGGGGAGGTGAGGGTGCACTTGGGGGGTACCCATGGTACCCCCCTACATTTCTCAGCACTACGTGGCAGGCACCGTGTGGTGCCTGCCACGTAGTGCTGAGAAATGCACAACATGGCATTTTAACATCGCCGCAATGTTAAAATGCAGGATCCGTCCACCATGGTGGCAGTCGGATCCTGACCGGGTGTGCGGGATCGCCGCAAGCATGGCGGACGGTTCCGGTTTACACCAGGATGGCAGACGGACTCCAGTCCGTCCGCCATCCTAATGAGCCCCTTAGGGCCTGATTACGATAGCAGTGAACCTGCCACTGGCAGGCTGCCGGTGGCGGATTCACCGCCATCTTAAGTGCATTCACCGCCCGCCAGATTGTGATGGCGGACAGTGTGCTGGCGGGCGGAAAGCCAGACCACCATGGGTCCGACAAAGGCAATCGTTATGATTGCCTGTCGGACCCGCCCCACATCTACAGAATGGTGGTGGTGCCTAGCAGGCACCACCCACCAGATTTGGATGATGGATCCCCGCCATCCTTTCCTTGGCGATTCCCCCGCCATGGAAAGGCTGGCGGGATGTACTTTGGGGGCCCGTTGCGAACCCTCTTGTGCAGGGGCAGTTGCTGTGTGCACTTGGCACCATGTGGCAGGCACCGCGTGGTGCCTGCCACGTAGTGTAGGGAAATGTCAACAGTGCATTTTTAACATTGTGGCGGGTGCTGCAGCTAACAGCACCCACCACAATGTTAAATATAGCAGATGCGACCGCCACCGTGGCGGTCGCATCGTAATACCCCCTGTGGGACCGCCACCTTGTAGGCGGGCGGTCCCACTCCCCGACAAAGGGCCTGATTATTATGGCGGTGAACACGCCACCGGCAGGCTGCCAGTGGCGGGTTCACCGCCATCATAACGCCATTCACCACCCGCCAGATTGTGATGGCGGGTGGTGTGCTGGTGGGCGGAAAGCCAGACCGCCATGGGTCCGACAGAGACAATCGTTACGATTGCCTGTCGGACCCACCCCGCATCCACAGAATGGTGGCAGTGCCTAGCCGGCACCGCCCGCCAGATTTGGATGCTGGATCCACACCAGCCTTTCCATGGCGGTTTCCCCGCCATAGAAAGGCTGGCGAGGATGTACTTTGGGGGCCAGTTGCGGACCCCTGTGTGCAGGCGCAGTTAGTGTGTGCACTTGGGGGGCACCTATGGTTCACCCCCCTACATTTCCCTGCACCATGTTGCAGGCACCAGGTGGTGCCTGCCACGTAGTGCAGGGAAATGTCAACAGTGCATTTTTAACATTGGGGTGGGTGCTGCAGCTAGCAGCACCCGCCACAATGTTAAATATAGCAGATGCCCTCGCAGCGGTCGCATCGACATACCCCCTGTGGGACCTCCGCCCTGTAGTTGGGCGGTTCCGCTCCCCGACACGATGGTGGACGGACTGAAGTCCGTCCGCCAACATAATGACCCCCTTACTCCCCATAAAAAATAATGGAGAAATAATTCTAAAATGCAAAAATAAAATGCATATTTTCATTTATTGTAAAAAAAAACTTACAACTGTTCAAAAAATATATACAAAAAATTGTAATATATATATTTAATAATATATAATCAAAAAACAAAAAATATAATATTTAATATATATTCAAATGTATGTTTATTTCATGTACTGTAAATTTACCAAACATATTAAAATATATAATTTAAAAATATATGTGAAAATATATATTTGTTATACAATTTGTAAACTATTTAATATATTAAATATTATTTTAATAACAATAATATTCAATATACTAAATAATAAAATATACAAAAAAATGGTAAAATACATATTATATAATTGTATTAAAAAATAAAATTATATAAAATGTATTAAAAAATTATGCAAAAAATGAATACAAATGTTTACTTTTTTTATAAAAAATAAGAAACAATCAAAGTCAAATTGTTTGTAATGAATAAACTAAAAATATATTTACTTTACTATTACATGACTATACTTAAAAAAAAATTACCCTTTTTCAGAAATGTTTAAAAAAATATGTGTGTAAAAAATATTGTTAATTTTCCAAATATACATAAAAAATATATGTAAAAAATATATTATACTTTATAATAAATTTTGTACAACATCAAAATACCTGCATCATGTTTTTAATATTGTGAAAAAATGTATAACTAAACCAAATGATAACAAATAAAGTGTAAAACAAAAAAAAACATGTTAACCAATAAAAATATTTACAATAATAACTAACATACATCTCCTTTCTAATTTAAATGGACATACAAAATATAAAAATAAAGGGGCTCATTACGATGGCGGGCGGAAGCACAACCGCCGTGCTGGCGGATGCAAAAACCACCAGTTACCGCCGGCACGCAGCAGTCCACACGCCCGCCCAATTACGATGCGAAAAGTAGGCCAAACACCGCCGGCAAGCCAGCAACACCGTCCGCCATCAAAGTGCGCCCGTACACGTAGCGGCGCAGCTAACTGACACACACCGTCCGGCTGAAACACGTCCTGCCCGGCGTATAAATTACGATGCCGCAAACAAACGGCTCCCACGGCCAAGAGATACCGTACGACAAACCGAGGCGGTAACACGGACGCCGAGCACGGACAACGAAGAAGCGGCTCCCCGAGCATGAATCCAGCACTGCAGGCCCTCCCCATGCTCCTGCTGATGCACCACCAAGGACGCAACGTACCGCGGAGACGCAGGTAGGCACACACACAACAAGTGCACGCAAACAGCGCACACAGTGCAAGGGCGGAAAAAGCGGACAACCCCCACCAGCGCGTGTACACTACACATCCACCATTGCATCCACATATGACACACAGGCCAAATCGTAACATCGCGTAACACATGTGTACACACCACCTGGGACTAGGAACCAACAACCCCGTCACGGCCCCAAAGCGGCGATGACGCCGCCACACATGCGCACAACGCAGAGGCCAACCGCAGCACCATGCATGCGTCGCACACAGACACAGGGACACAACCAAGCAGCACACACATCAGCCCCACCCCGAACGCACATGACACGTGACAGGCCTGCCACAGACATGTCCCCAACGCCCAATTCACGGACAACACCCAATGCCACACAACCGACGCACACATGTCAGTGAAGTCACGCAACAGCAGGACACACCCCAGTGTAACAAACATGGCGTAGCACACAGCGGCGGCAACACCAACTAGGAGAAGCAGGGCCCCTTCGGGAAGAGGAACGCCAGTACCACACTGAAACACCCATACCACCCTGCACATATGAACAAGACATATAAAACGGAACACCAAAGAGCCCGGGGACCGACAACAGGTGGCCCAAGAATAACATTCACACACAAGGCCCAACGCAGAGCGGAGAGGTAGCCTGCCGCCCACAGAAGGGAGAGCAGACAGCACTGAATGACCTTCCATTCCAACTCCGAAACCACAGCCCTACGACAGAAGCCGGTGAATACAGCCATTGTCCAAGAATAGACCAACACAGGCATGCCGAGGAGACCGACCACATGGCAGATAGAGCATATCACAGAAGCACACAACGGACGGGGAAGAAAGAAGAAAACACTCCCCATGTCGGCCACATGCAAGTTAATTGGAAGGAGTCACACATCACTGACCTTGAACTGTCTGAGAAGCATGTGGGATGAGGGCCCGTGTCCTCCAAACAAGCCAACAGAACACAAGTCCTGTCTCCCTACGACTACACAGAGCTCACAGCAACCTCGGAGCGTGCACATTGCAGACTGCACACACAGCCGGAGCACGCCACCACAACGCACCGCTGCGAAATGGCAACCGCAACACACCTACCCAACTACGCCGAACAGCTCAAGCTGTACAAAACCAACCTGTTTCATATATTGGGATGCGATCTCCTGTCCCTGCTGAACGTAAGTTACCGACTGACTTACCGCATCACATTGTTCAGCTGCGTCATGCCCGTCTTCTACTGTCGGAGGTGTCCCTACCAGCATCCCGTGGAGATATGCCTCTCCAACCCGGCATGTCTGAAGGCAGACCTGCTACCACTACTCCTCCCTCTGGACGCACACGACAGGGCCTGCTCTGCCTATGGGGGCATGGCGTATGTGGCCAACATCGCACCCGCACTGAAATGGGACCACTGTGCCTCCACACGACGGATCATCGAGAACAGCTACATCGAATGTCACCCAGCATGCCCCATCATGGTCCTCCAAGGGACAACTTACGAACAACACCTTGACAGCCACCATCCGCTACATTGGCTGGCAAACATGTACACCACCAATGACATGGAAGCCCTGCTGGGCGGCATCGCATACCTGACAACCTGTAAATTCGTCGGACCACAACGCAGGTTCCCCGATTGACCTATGATGTCCAACCCCGCACCCATGCTTAGCTTCCGCACGGACTGGCCAGTCACCACCACAACAGCCATACCAAACGACCGGCAACTGTAACCACACCATCAACGACATCGCCATGACATCGGATATGACTGGGACATGCACACTGTTCCCCATCACATCCAGGAACACCGCATGCATCGTGGGAGGCAGTGGCATGGGCTCTGTGTATCGCACCCACATGGACGGAACTGCACGAACAACCAGGACACGACATGGATCCAGCGCACATGGACACACACACCGCTCAGTGGACATGAATAGGTCGCCTGGAGTCTGTGGGTGCTGCACCCCTCCCACCCCCGCCCGGGAATCCCATACCAGGACCTTTGCATGGACGACAAGTGCATACAACAACAACACGACCCCAGTGACTGTGACATGTCCAGTAACCACCACAGTGCAACAACAAGTGGCACGCCGCTGCATGCACGCAAGCACATGCCCTGATGTCATCTCACATGCACGCGTGCATGAGGAACAACCGCAGCAAACCTGTCACATGGAACTGAGATGGACTGTGCCCATGATGCCAAGCGGTCTGGTAGGCTACATGTATACCGTCTGTGTCAAAGTCCGCAGCTCCGCAGCTATACGTAAATGTACATTAGCACAGCCTTGGCCAAGCAGATGTCACTCTGAAGCCCACATCCCACATGCAACAGCCAATCACATGTAACCCCACACCCTATCCCATTTGCAATCATGCTCAGTATATCCTCAACATGTATTCCGCTGCCAGTAGTGTCCACTATACTGCATCACAGAGGACAGAAGACTCAATATAATGTTTGAAACCAAAACTGTCTCCGCTGACTCATTTCACAAGTACGAATGAGAGAGGATGAGAGTATGTGAAGTACACGGCAGTCGTGACATGACCATGTAGTCCACTGGTATTGGATGTCAACGCAAATGAGTAGCACAACTGTGGAAGACACACATGTGTCCTGTGAAGTCGTATGGACGCAGTGCTCAGGTGGGTGGGTGTGACGGGTAGATGCGCACATGCCAAGTTGGAGCACGCCGTGTTGGGAGGGGTCATGAACAGTACACCACCGCTTCCCTGGGCATTGTGAGAGGACACCTGTCGGGGGAGTGAACACGTGTGTGCACAGCAGCCGGGCACACGTACAAAGCGGTACCAGGCGCACCTCAGCCCACCCTCTGTGGACAAGCTGGATCCTGTTGTGCGCCCGCCATGCCCCTTGACAAGGCACACACAGCCCCAGTCGACCAGGTGTAACCCCAACATAGTCAATCCGCACAGGCGATACAGGGCACGGGATGGCAGTGGAGCATGGTGTGTGAGAGGTCTCCTCGCGCTCCTCCTGGTCATATCACGCAGGCAATAGAACCTCAACGTCTAGCATGGCACAAGTCAAATGGAAGTGTAGGGGGACGCACCACAGCACGAGCAGCACTGACGTCACGGGAGGTGGCTCGCACCATCCCATCCATTGCCCATCATACCAACCACGCCACATGCCATTGCGACTAAGTGCAAGCGCGTGCGCCACCACCCCGAGCCCTCCCCAGAGAGGCCAAAGAGTGAATGTGTGGGCCATCAGCCACAGACGGACGCGGCCTGGCCGCAAGGGCAGCCACAGCCACTGGGTGTCGCAGGTGGCGGATCCGGAAGGCGAAGACTGTGATGCATAGTCCATGGCGCACACATAATGCGCAACAGCATCTTGCCACGACTGATGTCCAATATGCAACAGGATCGTGGCTGTATTGTCGGTGAGTATGTGGAGTGGTGTAGCGTGCTGGTTGTGCGATGCTGTCCCCTGTCCAGTTGGAATAGCAACGGTTCTCTGTGTCCCTCACACCCAGGTGACTCTGCGTGCCCGAATGGGGCATGGCTGCTCAGTCCATTGAGGAATCCTCGCACCCCAGCAGACGATCGCTACAATGAGGCACATGGGAGGACCAGACGTGTGGTCGAGCGTACCTTTGGCCTCCTCAAGTCCAGGTTCAGGTGCCTGGACCGCACCGAGAGTGCGCTGGCGTACTCCCACAGAAGGTGTGCCGGATAGTGGTGGCGTGCTGCATGCTGCACAATCTGGCCATTCGGAAGCAGATCCCCCTCATCGTGGATGACGGAGATCAACCAGGGCCCCAGCCCGCAGACCAGGACAGCTCGAGTGAGGAGGACAGCGGAGAGGAGGAAGCTGGTAATGTGCGGCAGCAGCTCATCGCCCGGCTACTTCACTTGACGGTGAGTGTCCATGTACGACGGCTGATGTGGCTGTATCTGTGCAGGTGTGTGTGTGCTGTGTCAGGGTGGCCGTTTGTTCACTGCATGCTGTGTGTCAACGCTCCATGGCCAGGGTAGTATGCCACTGTTGGTGGCTGTGGCATTGTGCCCTATTGCTCTGTGCGATGTGTGTACATTGCTTGTAGTTGTTGACATGTACTGTGTGATGGGTGTGTGACACACTCATTGAATGTGCTCCTGTTCTGTCTCCCACCCCTAGGTCCCTACAGGCCCTCCGGATTCCATTGCCATGCCACGCATCAGGTGCCTTTCCGCCCAAGGTGGCCGTTGTATTCCGTACAAATAAAACACAGGGCACAAACAGCAGTTAGTGTAAGAGGTGCATTTATTTCAAACTGTGACATGTGATTGTGTGTAAGGTGATGACAAAAGTGGTGCGTGCAGTGACAATGAGCTGTCGGTCATGGCTGCGTGATGCTCAGGGTGTACCCACTGGTTCTATGTCCATAGTCCAACACACACATGCCATCCAGATGGCTGTGTGGAGTGGGATCGTAGTCCAAGTCAATGCAGTGGGTGGTCAAGGAAGGCTGGCTGGCTGCCTCACTTGCGTTTGGAGCGTGCGAAGTCCTCCCGGGAGAACGGTTTCCACTTCGGACGGCCCCTTCCACGTTTGCGAGGGGGGGTGCCTGCTTGCGACATGCTGGTGGTTGAGGTGTGCTCACTGGCTGTGGACGCAGGGGAACTGGACACTGCTGCTCGACCCTGCGCCCCGGCAGGTGGTGGCGGAGGGGAGCTGCTGTCCCTGGCTGTGACCTCACCGCCACCACCAGCTGGCCCATGAGGTCCACGAGTTGGCCCATACGGGCGTCCATGGACCTCAGCACCCCCAGCACCTCACGCGTGTCTGTAGCTGACCTGGCCCATTGTCCTTGGGCCTCTTCATAGGCCCCAAGGACTCTGGCCATTTGAGGCAGGGCATGGCTCCCAGGGGAGGCTGGCGTTTCCCTGACCCTGCTCCTCCTACCAGTCCTGCTGCCACCGGCCTGCCCACTAGCCACATTGCTCACCACGGTCCTCGCTGTGGCTCCCAGGGTGGATCCAGTCGGCCGGGCCACCACCTGCGCTGGGGCTGGTGCCAGCGAAGAGCGTGGTGGCGGCGGTGGTGGTCGGTGCGGCGATGGTGGCGGTTGCGGCAGTGGTAGTGGCCACAATGACCGTGGGTGTGGCCGCAACGACAGTGGCAGCAGGGGGCTGGGAATGTTCAGCAGCCCTGGATGATGGGTTGGTGGGTAGGAGGGGTCCTGGGGAGCGGCTGGGCCCTGCCACACCAGATGGGCCTGCTTGGTGGTCCGTGTCCGAAGAGGAGGACAGATCCTCCACATCCGTGTGTCCTCGTTGGGGGCTTGTAGGCTGGCTGTGCTGGCTGCTGGCTCCATCCCCAGCATCCAGCAGTTCGTCACCTGTGGAGAGAATGAGATTTGTTATTGTGTTGCACCTGGCGAAGTATGTATTTGTCGTCTGACATTAACAGTTCGTGCAATCTCGTACATGGGTTTCCCGGAGGCGTGTGTGTGGCTGTAGCATTTGTAGTTGTGTGTGCTTGGCAATGGGACTGTGTGCTGTGCACATGTGGCATGGGACGGATTGGCCATGCCGATGGGTGTGTTGCTGTGCCCCTACTTATTGTGACTCTGGTGTATGCGGGCTCCTGGCCCATCCTGGGTCTGGTTTGTACTTTGCTTTTGGTGTTCAGATGGGACGCTTAGGAACGCATATGGCAACATGGGGGCCATGCCCCAGATTCGCATTTGGGAGGGAATATGCTTTTGGTGTTCAAATGGAGCAGCTTAGGAACGCATATGGCAACATGGGGGCCATGCCCCAGATTCGCATTTGGGAGGGAATATGCTTTTGGGGTTCAAATGGAACGCTTAGGAACGCATATGGCAACATGGGGGCCATGCCCCAGATTCGCATTTGGGAGGGAATATGCTTTTGGGGTTCAAATGGAACGCTTAGGAACGCATATGGCAACATGGGGGCCATGCCCCAGATTCGCATTTGGGAGGGAATATGCTTTTGGGGTTCAAATGGAACGCTTAGGAACGCATATGGCAACATGGGGGCCATGCCCCAGATTCGCATTTGGGAGGAATATGCTTTTGGGGTTCAAATGGAACGCTTAGGAACGCATATGGCAACATGGGGGCCATGCCCCAGATTCTCATTTGGGAGGGAATATGCTTTTGGGGTTCAAATGGAGCGCTTAGGAACGCATATGGCAACATGGGGGCCATGCCCCAGATTCGCATTTGGGAGGGAATATGCTTTTGGGGTTCAAATGGAACGCTTAGGAACGCATATGGCAACATGGGGGCCATGCCCCAGATTCGCATTTGGGAGGGAATATGCTTTTGGGGTTCAAATGGAGCAGCTTAGGAACGCATATGGCAACATGGGGCCATGCCCCAGATTCGCATTTGGGAGGGGATATGCTTTTGGGGTTCAAATGGAACGCTTAGGAACGCATATGGCAACATGGGGGCCATGCCCCAGATTCGCATTTGGGAGGGAATATGCTTTTGGGGTTTAAATGGAACGCTTAGGAACGCATATGGCAACATGGGGGCCATGCCCCAGATTCGCATTTGGGAGGGGATATGCTTTTGGGGTACATGCTGTGAGCCATGGGTGCCGAACGTGACATGTGTTGTGGCAGCATGACAGTGCATGGTTTGAGGTGTGTGCATGCTTGACATGGCCTGCATATTTGCTGTCTGTTGTGATTACTGGACATGGCATTGGACGCATCGTTATGAGTGAGTGATGGTTGTGTGCCAGCCAACGTATTGCAGTTGTCCCATCTCCTTGGTGTGCGTGCTGCCCTGTGCCATGTGCATCACTGCAGTGCTCGGGGGGTGGCCCATGTTGTGTGTTGTTGCTCACAGTGTGTCGTGCGCTTCATTGACTTCTGGCACATGGTTGGTCATGGGCATGTATCTTAGCGTGACTGCTGTATGTGTGGCAGCTGTGCGGATGACATGCCTTTCATGAGACTGGGGCTGACGGATGGGATGGATGGTATGTTGTATGTGCATGGTGTATCTGTGTGTTTGATGGGTTCAGTGGTGTTCGTGTGCATTTATGTTGTTCAGCTCTGTTGCGTCTAGTGTTGTTTGTCTTACATAGGCGTAGTTGTGGGGTGTGTGGTTGACAGGCAGTAGGGGCTACATGGACAGGACTTCAATGGTGTTTCGGTTGTGTGTGATGAGTTGCACAGTGGCTGCCGTGTGGTACTATATTCAGTGTGGCTTGTGCATGCAGACGTGGCTCCTTGGGTGTTGCTATGTCTGTGATGGGTCATGTGGGGTGTGAGTCTGTTGTTCATGTCCGTGTGCACATTGTTCACTTGTTCGTGACGGTGGGCGGTGCTGCGTGTTCGTCTGCTACGTGACATGTCCCATGTGTTGGTCGTGTTCCGGTCCTCATGCCTCCAGTAATCCAGCCCTGTCCAGTTTCCCACCTGCAAGTTGTTCGTGCGTGCACTGTACTGGATGCCACATGGCTCTAAGCGGGGGTGCTCCATGTTGCAGGTCTGTGGGGGTGGGGGGGTGTTGTGGGTCGTGGGGGTGGCTGGACACCCACTGACACCGATTGCTGTGGACCGTGATGTCTGCCTTTCGGCTGTCGTTGTGCACTGCGGTGGCTGACACGTGGCTGTGGGGTGTGGGGGATGCTCCTCCTTGCTGTGCTGTGGGACTAGGGGCCTGGTGTGTGTTGTACTTGGGCTGTCCACCGTCCCACCCACTGCACTTTGTGTTCCTGCCACTTACCTGTTACTTGTCGGTTAGTGCAGCTGTGGCGGACACATGGGTGTGGTGGGTGCTCGTTGTGGCGCTTCTGGCATATTTGGGGACCTGTTGGTGGTTACGTGGCTGGCTGAGTGTACACATGTCCCCACGTATCTTACAGTTGTTCGGTTTGGGCTGTGTGTGGTGGTGTCTGTTGCATGTGTGTGTGATGTGTTGTGTATTGTGTGCTGGACATGGGGGTGTTTGTCCCTGGGAGCTGTGGCATGGTGGTAGTGCATGTGAGTACATAGCGGTGTGCTGGTATACATTAGTTTGTACTTACCAGCCTCCACTCCCCCTGCTAATCCGGCAAGGATCTCCGGATGTATTATGACTCGCACCTTCTCCTCCCACGCTTTGAAGGTCTTGAAGAGCGCGGGATTCCCTCCGCCAGTGACGGCAGCCAGCTCTCTGTTTTTGCCCTCCTTCTTCTTGACCAGGCTCTTGACGTCATTCCAACGTTTGTTTATTTCTCCTCTGTTCCTGGGCAGGGTCCCGACTGCATTGACCTGGTCTACGATCCGGTTCCACATTCTGTTTCTGGTGGCTAGTGGTGTGTGCTGGACCATGTTCCCATAGATTTGTGGGTGCACCTTGATGATCTCGTCGACCATGACCGTCAGCTCAATGGGCGTGAACTTGGGCATTCTTTGTGGTGCCATGGTGTTTGTGGTGCTGGTGCGGTGTGTGTTGTGTAATGTGCAGGGGTTTGTGGTGCAGGTGTTTGGTGGTGGTGGTGGTGGTGGTGGTGGTTGTGATGTGTGCGTTTCTGTGGTGTGCTGCTGTCCTTGCTGTGTCACTGTGTCCTCTCCTCTCCTCTCTGGTTTGCAATGTTGCAAGGGGTTGTGGTCTGTGGGAGTGCTGCTTTTGTACTTACCTATGTGGGTGTGTCCTCATGGTCTGTTGTTTTCAGGTGTGTTGTGTCTGGGGTTCTGGCCTTTGTAGTTTTTGTTTGTCCGGGGGGTGTTTTCGGGATGTGTACTGTGCTTGTGTATTTGTGCGTGCCTTGCTGTGTGGACTTGTTGGCCATGTTGTGTGCTATTGGTTTTGTGAGCGGATGGTTTCTGTGCAGGGACGTGGGCGCCATGGCTTCTGCCGTGTCGATTCTCATCGGCGTTGTTTGCGCTGGCGGGCGGTATATTTGTAGTTTTCCGCGCTCATGGCGGTGCGATCGTAATTTCACGTGCGGTGTGTCGGCCGTGAGGGCGGGCGGTTTTGTGTTGTCGTGCGTGTTTCCGTCCGTGGCGGGCGGTTTGACTCCGACTCGGACGATGGCGGGCGGTATCTTGTGTGATTTTTCCACCGATGGCGGTTTTCGGTTTGTGTAATCGTAATGGCGTGGTCGGTGTTCAGACGGTGTGTGCGGGCGGATTTTTGCCGCTTCCATGCCTGGCGGATTTTTTTACGCCGGGTATCGTAATGGGCCCCAAAATAACTAATAAACAATAACAATTTACTATTCCTAACTCCAAAACCAACTAAACTCAGTAAAAATGCTGAATAATAAACCATAATAAATTACTATTCCAACTCCAAAACCAACAAAACTCACAGAACATGCTGGATAATAAACCATAACAGATTACTATTCCAACTCCAAAACTAACTAAGCTCAGGGAAAGTGCTGGATAATAAACCATATTAAATTACAATTCCAACTCCAAAACAAAAAAACTCAGGGAAAGTGCTGGATAATAAAGCATAAAAAATGACTATTTCAACTCCAAATCAAACTAAACTCAGAGGAAATGCTGGATAATAAACCATAATAAATAACTATTCCAACTCCAAATTTATAATTAAAAAAAACCATTTTTTAACATTATGGGGCCGATTCCGATCTCGGCCGGTAGGGCTCCGAATCGGATTCGGCTTAACCGGATCCGATTCGGAGCCCTATTTCCCGACCGATTCGTATGTGCGTCCGGACGAGCGAGTACGATGCGAAATCGCCGACCGACTCGTTCGGGCATCCCAACCGCTCCGACCGACACGTTCCCGGGTCGAACCACACCGACCGACTCGCTCGGACACGACTCGCACCGCGCAATGGAGACGTTCCCCGGCTGGGTAAGTGCGATGACCGCTGCGAGCAGTCCGACCGACACGCGCCGCCCGGCTCGAAAGAGCAGTCGGAGCCGTACTTCGGGGGTCCATGTCAGACCCCCCTGTATGCGTAGCCATGCGAGTCGCACACAGGGGGGACCCATGGGTTTCCCCTACCTGTGCGTGTACAGCGCGAGTCGCTTCGCCGCGTACACGCTGTAGGGGGCGCCCTTGTTCGCCTCACACCCATTGAGGCAATGGGAGCCCGCGTGCGCGTTGTACGACCGGCTCCCATTGCCTTCAATGGGAGTCCGACCGACTTCGAGTACGATAGCATACGGACGCATCGTACTCGTTCGGTCGGGCTGCACGGGTCCGATTCGGTCGGAAATCTCTCCGGGTCCGGCTCGGTCGGAGAGATTTCCGGCCCGAATCAGAATCGGCCCCTATATTTTTAATAAAATGATAAATTAATAAACTAATATTTTTTAATAAACTTTTTTTAAATAAATTATACAATATATAAAAAAATTACCCAAAAATAAATAAAACCTCAAAATTATGTAATTTTTGTAACAATTTTTAAAAAATCAATATTTCAA
Source organism: Calotriton arnoldi (assembly GCA_963921515.1). Classification (NCBI taxonomy): domain Eukaryota; kingdom Metazoa; phylum Chordata; class Amphibia; order Caudata; family Salamandridae; genus Calotriton; species Calotriton arnoldi. Next base: position 83,745 of record CAWUFW010001434.1, read on the forward strand.
AATTTACTTAAAAAACAAATGTATTTTTAAACAACATTCTAAAATTACTCCCTACCCTTATCTCCAATAAAGGCAACATCACACTACTAAATTATCTCAAAAAACATCTAAAAATTTTGAAAGATTTACAAACAATAGTTTTAAATTACTCCCCACCCTTATCCCTATAAACCCAACATACCACTCCTAATATTTTTTAATTTTTTTACATTTTTCTAGATTTTTGCTTAAATTACTCCCCACCCTTCTCTCCTATAAATCCCACATCCTACTACTAAATTTTAACAAAAATTATTTTACATTTTTAATTTTCTTTTTAAATTTAATTTTTTTTTAAATAATTACATTTTAATCCAATATTTTTAAATTACTCCCCACCCTTATCCCCTATAAACCCAACATCCTGCTATAAAATGTTTTACAAGTGTTAAAAATAGTTAAAAAATGTCAATTTGTTTTAAAAATTACTCCCCACCCTGATCCCCTATAAACCCAATATCCCGCTCCTAAAACTTTACAACATTTTTAAAAATGTTTAAATTTTAATCCTAAATTTTTAAATTACTCCCACCCTTATCCCCTATAAACCCAAAATCCCGCTCCTAAAACTTAACTAAAAAGATAAAAAGTAAAATATTTTAACATCATTTTATTTTCTATAATATATATTAACTAATACTAAATTAATAATAAGAAATACCATCATTAAACAAAATACAAATATCGATATAATTTACAACTATATTTATGACATCGAAATGTACAAATCGATATTTCTGCATTACAATAAAATCGATATTTTTAACTACGAAAAACTTACCTTGATATTTTGCACCATCGATATTCTTGACTCGATATTAATGCAATTCGATATTTCTACATCAATATTCTGTCTCTGCACCATACAAGAGTGAGTGTCCCACACCGTCTACATGAAATTAATCTCCAAATAGAGGGGGACATCTCAAGAAAAATTAAAGGTCTCTTTTGGGAAAATTTGACATTTGGATACGACATCCTGTTAGCAGAAAAAGATTGGCCACCTGAATTTATAATGGATTGCCCAAAAGGTGAAAGCGTCATTTTGCCTGCTTTTTCCGACCTCCTTCCTGTTTCCTTATAACACTCATACGTGCGGGAGTGGGCGCAAGCGTTAGCTCTGGCATTATACCGTGACCATGTAGGGGGGGACGTGGAGTCATAACACCACGAGATCCTGTTAAAAACTCCTCCAACTCCACAGAGACAGTACCCCATTAAAAATGAGGTAAAGAAACAGGTCAAAGAAATATTAGACCAACTTGAACACCAAGGTGTGATTGAAACTTGCATCTCGCCAAAGAACAACCCTTTGTTTCCGGTCATGAAACCTGACAACACATATCGTTTGGTTTTAGGTTACAGACACTTGAACACATGCACAAAAACATTTGCAGTTCAGAACGCACATAGTGCCACATTAATGAATAACATTGTGTGGAAGAAATACAAAACAACACTAGAAATCTCAAATGGTTTCTTCTGCCAAAATATAACTCCTGAAAGCAGATATTTGACCGGATTTTCTGCCCTCGGAACTCAGCGTCAGTTTTGTCGCCTGCCCCAGGGCTATAAGAACAGCCTCGGGTTATTTTCGGCAACAGTGTCAGAGCTATTACAAACTTGCGATGAGGAGGCAGTGTCCTACGTAGATGATATTTATCTGATGGACGATGAATTACTTGAACACTTGTGCAGGGTGAACAATATAATTGTTGGTTTTTCCAATTTGGGCTACAAATTTAACTTAAAAAAATAAAAAATTGCCCACCTCAACGTCCTATTTTTGGGATATGAGCTGTCAAGTGAAGGCAAAAGCCTGGCCGCAAATGTTTTAGAAAAATGCGCGCTAATCCAGCCTCCAAAGACTGAAGGGTTTACAATCCATTTAAGGATTCCCAAATGTCAGCAGAACATACATTCAAGACTACGCAGAAAGAGTCAAACCTTTCCACGTCCTAATCAGACCAGATTTCACAGCAAACAAGTGGACTCAAAAACATACAGACACTCTACGTTCAGTTCAAGCTGACATGATAGCTTCAAAACACTTGCAGACACAAGTAAACGTCTGCAACCTGGTAATACGGGTCGTCCCCAGGTTATCAGGGTATACTCACATCACGTTCAATGAAGGTGAGACAGTTCCAATCCCATACAAATCTCATTTGTACACGAATGCTGAAAATCAATTTGCAGCAACAGCAAAAATACTGACGGCAGTACAGACTGCTGTAGAGAGAGAAAGAGCACTAGCATAGGGGAAACGCATCATTGTTGTAACCCCTATACCGACTTTATAAGCGGTAGCCAAAGCCAGTATTCCAAATGCAAAGGCATTGCATCCACGTTGGAATCAATGGGCTAATTCTTTCACTGCAACAGACGTAGAATATATATTCGATCCTACACTGAGAACTCAAGCATTTCTGAAGTACGAACAAGAATACCCTCTCCCGAATGAAATCTTGCCTCTTGATCAGTATGACTACATCATTTATACTGACGGTTCTGCTCAACCTGCCATTGAAAGTAAACAGCAATACAGTGCCGCATGTGCTATAGTGAAAGGTCGGATGCAGGATGAAGTTCCATCCCAGCAATACGACTACACAATCTCTAGGAGATTGTACAGCACAGCTGGCAGAACTAAAAGCCCTGATACTAGCACTACAGTACACGGATCGGGAATTCCCCACACTGATTGTGTGCGATTCATTTTACTGTGTGCAATCTTACAATAAATATTTTCACTACTTGGGCCAGAATGGGTTCAGAGCTCCAAGGGTTGCACGATAAAACTTAAATTGTTATGGGAACAAGTGGCAAAGCTGAAAGCATGCCTGCCACGGGCTCAAGTTATTCACACCTTGAGTCATCAGCGTGTTGGCATACACGTTGAAGGGAATTCACTGGCTGATGAAGCCGCCAAGGCAACAGTGCGAACTACTGCCGGTGCCGCAATCACTCATTCACATACGAAAATAGACGGAGATATACAAGTAGCTATCAATGCCACAAAGAACGGCTCTGCCGTCATGCCAAAAGGCTTTCCACTCAAGTACTCTTACAAGTTAGATGCGCACAACACACCGTATGCTCAAATTCCAGGAGTGGGGGATAGAGTAATACTGAACAAGGTTGCAGGAGTCACTGCAACAATTTCATTGTTGAAGCAGTGTTACTGGTGGTCAGGGCTGACAAAACAAACAAAGGACTATGTCCTGAAGTGCGAAATTTGCCAGCAGGTGAAGGGTTCCACCATTCACAGGCCACCACAAACACCATTACTGATTTCAGACAGACCCCTCACATGTTTCTATTTGGACCACTGCAGCCCCTTAAATTCAGACGGGGCTTACAAGTACATCTTGGTGGCAGTGGATTCATGCTCTAGATTCCTGTGGGTTTGGCCCCAGCGCTCGGCTGACGCTCAAACTGTTATAAAGGATTTGCGAGTCTTCATCGGGACATAAACAATTGGCATGCTACATTCTGACCGTGGCCCTGCGTTTAGCTCTAGGGCTTACAAGGAAGCCATGGAAAGTATGGACGTGGCCTTGTGGTACTCCTCCCCCTACCATCCCATGGGAAATTTGGTGGTGGATAGGAAAAACCGGGACCTAAAGCAATCCTTAACAGCAAGGGTACAAATCACACCAGTTGAAAATGAAAAACTTCAAGAAGAACCACCAATGCAAGTTGCAATTCCGCCCAACAATGATGTCTACATTAATGGGCCTTCAAATGACACATCTGCCAGTTCTACCAAACCTGCGGAGCTACCGAAGATAGATCAAACTGCGTCTGGCTACTTCATCAACTTCGATGATTTTTCTTCAGATCCAAGTGAACCTGATCAAACGCCACCCATTTCAAAGAAAGAAAAACTTCTACAATTCTATCTTTTGCTCAAAAAGACTTACTTAGTGCCACCATGGTTGCATATTTGGTTCGTGATAGGGGTAGTATACATGTTAATTTGGATTGGCACAGTGACTATCTTTTTTCTGCTTCTGAACGGACATTATCTCTCAGAACGCTCTGCTGTACAATCAGTGAACTTGGTCCTGAAACCACATACGTCGTCACACCATGAACAAAGAGACTTGTCCCTGGTGAACATTACAGCAATTCCAATACCTGATGGTATAGTTTGGGATAAAAGTTCATATGATGTATTTGGTCCTACTGAACATTTGAAAATTCCACATTTGCTTAAAAGTTCTTTCAATGATTTCATTACCCCCAGTACGCTCTCTGATGATTGGGACATTGAGACTGTAAATACTATGCTCACAGATTTAGAACAGTCTGCTGCATTTTCTTACAGCGAATTGTATGAAGATACAACGATTATGATACCATGTTTTGTTATCAGCATTATGGTCATCATTTTTTACATAGAGCAAGTGTACCACGCACTGCTAACAATTACCATCAATGGGAACATTGCCCAACACCACCAAAAGGTAGTTCTGCCACATTCACACAGAAATTCGCATACTTCTCAGGGTTCAATACATCAGACCCAAAAACCTTTTATTACAAGCTTGCAGATACTAATATAACAGCGAGAAAGATTATGCTGACTATTACTAAGCTGATATATTCAGCACCTTTTATCTCCCAACTGTCTATACAAGGTTTCGACTACTGGAGGTACACCATAGACACAAAATCTATCTGGGGGACAAGAGAGTGCCAGGTTCAGGTAACTGAGGCTTTATTTAGAGCTTGCCTCATACCATTACATATGATTTTCCTGAACAGAACAGTGCAACAGACTACTTGTTACAGGTTTGCAAAAATCAAAGACCTGAAAATACCGAGCATCCCTTCACCCACACCTATTAAGGGTATTTCCAATAATACACTAACAAGTGAAGGGACACATGGTACATACAATTCATCATCTCCCAATTGGAAGGGTTGGTTGGTTTGGCCTGTAGACACGAATATGGGTAATGCAAGATTCAAGGGTACCACCGAAGGGTTTAGTATCCATAGGCCCAACACACGCTATGTACACACAGACGATCCAGGAATTCCTACAGTGTCGGGAAGTTGTGCCTAGATTTGCTAAAGACCTCGACACTATCACAGGTGAAACAACACTTGTCCCTTCTGTCAGACAACATGGATCTTAGGGATTTCTTGTTAGGTCCCAAGAAACCACGTAGGAAACACTTCTTATACACCATCTATAATGAGGTTTAGAAAGTCTCCCAACAGGAAGCTGCAGAGAGACTATGTGAAAGGCCTTAGCTGTGGTAGACAATGGCATGACCACACTCTCGTCTCGTATTTATTCAGTGGGCTTCATTGTGTCCTCAGCTATCGACATAATGGAACAAGATTTGTCTATTCTACAACATTGGCAGTCTCAGCTACGCGCTATTATGCTTCTAAGCTGGACTCTTCAATCATTCCGTTCTGGCCACGTTCCATGGCGATACATTAAAGACACAAATCTGTTTTCGGCTTACAATCTGACTGAAAGACAATTGAACATGGCACGCATAGATGCGAAGTACACCATGCTGCTCATTGAAAAACAAGAGAAGTTACCTTTTACTGTAGCAGAGTCACCATCTACAGAATGGCTAATCCATGGCTATATCACCCTGCCAATCATGACATTCCAATTCCAGTACTGCCTGAAATATTACCCAGTAGGCAGGTATAAAGCGTTGGGCGAAGGGTACATACGGGAAACCTGGGAGTTGCCATCCACATATAGTTGCAGGAACAAGGACAAGGAGGTTTTCTTGAGTAGTTCGAACTGCGAAAAGGCCTTAAGTGGGTCTTTAGTGTGTTAAGAAGTATCGCTGCACGGAGCGTGTAGTGAGTCAATAGTGAACTTGTCCTACTACCTGAAGGGTTCCCCAGCTGCTGTAATTCATCCAGTTTTTGAGTTACTTTCCAATGGGAGTTACTTAATGCTGAATGACCAAGGCTGTTGTGGTATGACGCCCCGCATTGCTCATCTAGTGACCATCAACGCCAGGGTTATTTGTTGTAAGCAAGTATTGTTTCCCCCAGCTCGCACAGTTAGGGAGGCACCACTGTGGCCTTCACTGAATGTTTCTAACATAGGGTTTGATTCTCTGAGCAGACTGAAAGCCATGCTGTTTCTGCAAAATGTGGCCTTAACTTCAGCCCAAGAGATCTTTGATCTCCAAGTTGCAAGGTCCTCGGCAGAGATACAGGCTCTGGTCCGTACGAACCCGCTCCATTTCGGAGAAATGGTCCATCGTATCTTTAACATGTCTGATACGAAGGGGATAGTACACTTATTTAAGAGCATTGGATCAGGTCTGTTAACCACCTTTCAAACCATTTTCACAGTGATTCCATCATTCATACACTCCGTACTTGGAAGAGTTTTTGGAGGGCTTCCTTTGGTCCTGCTTTCAGTGGCGGGCATCCTGATTTTACTCCTATTGCTTCGCAATGGATGTCAACATCACTCGAGACATGGAAAGCACACTACTGGAGCGACATTGTCGTGAGCGATTGGTGGTCCTCCTGGGTATACCTCGGCTTCGAGAGCTGAGTGAGCATTGGTTCCTGTCTTTCAGACCGGCCTGGCTTGACTGCATTCTGCCAGCATTCCGCTGCGTCTTTTGCGGATTCTGACGCGTGTTGGACCTCTGTCTGACACTTCCATCGGTTGTGCCGCCAGACGTAGACATGCTCCTGGCGCCTTTACGGGCCCATGTGCACAGTTGTCCACAGCGTATTCCTATGTTGATGATGGCGTTCCTAGAGCCTCCACGGGATGCTTCAGCTCTTGTTGGAACGGAGAACGGCTCTACCACGGATGTGCAGGCATCAGTCTCAGACAGACAGGCATTTAATTCTTCCCCGACGGCTGCCGTGGGAACCAGTGATGACCACCTCTGCTCACTTGATATCATACTTGAGGTGCTAGAAGGACTGCCTCCTGCAGATGACATGTTCAGTGATGTTGAGTCTTCAGCGCAGGATTCTTAAACAATCTGACCTCTCCTTTGGACAATTTTTAAACATGTACCAAATTGAAGGTCGAACTGACTTTGTTTTTCTTCTCTGCTCTATCTGAACATAGTGGCTTTCGAGGTGCTCAGAAAAACAATGACAATATATTCAAATATATAGAGGACCTTTTATGAACGCTTTTTAGGGAAAAATGCTTTCGATATAGACCTTGCTTTTCTGGACATTTTTTAAGTGTTTTTTAGTATGCTATTATTATAAATGATTTTTATGCCCTTTTTTAGCATTTACTTTGTCATTACCAGTCTGACCTTGCTGACCTTTTGATGAGGAGTGGGTGTCATGTCCTTTAGGATAGTCCCATCATGTGCATACCAAATTACTTACGTTTTGTCCCATCCACACGACATAACGGTCCTACACAGGTGACCTTTTACCTAGTAGCTTACTTCTGTCTCTCTGACATCAGGCTCTCGGTACCCTATCTTAATCCGTGTACCTGATGTACATAAACATGTCCCCAGGCATGGCAGATTTATTCTATATAAGGGTCACCACTTTTTTCATCCATGGCCAACAGCAAGCTGTGAATGATCATGTTTGTTTAGAAAAGAATTAGCAGAGGATTAGCAAATGTTTTCAAAAGATATTGATTCTAGAAGAAACCCTGGAGTGACCACTTTAGTATAAAAGACCCTCACTCCTCCTTACAGAGAGAGAGGAGAATTCCTTCCAGGCTGGACCGAGACTCTGCAGACTGATCCTTTGGAAAGCACAGACCTGACATCCCTTGCAGGGTGCCATCCTCGACGCAGAGACAGGGTCCTTCATTCAGAACCATCAGGTGAGGGGTTAGCACTTCCCGGGGGTTTCTTGGCTCCATTAGGATATATCCTAATATTTACATACACAGGCTTCACCTACATATCTAGGCTAGGTAAATTTATGTAGGCTACGCACCGTAGGAGTACGCCAATACTATTGTTTTATATAATCTGCTTTTATTCATCTTATTAGCACTATGGTAGAAATGTATCTACTTTTTACGATATTGGTGCTAGCAATCACATTTGTCTGCTCCTGTCTTTTGATTGTCGCAGCGAATATGTTTCATACTAGACTGACGCTTGATCAATAAATAATTATTGAAACCGTTCCAATCGTCATTCTATGTGTATTCTGAGAAAAGTAAGCACGAGTAACTGAGCGGAAGATACCGTATTGTTTTCCACGATACCTGAGGAATCAGGGTTGTCATGTTCAGTGGTTGCCAGAAACTACACATACCACTGTAGAACACAGGGGGGTGGTAGTGGCACTGAAGAGCTAGCTGGTCTAACGGCTGACTCATCCTGTGGGGTGTCCAGAGTATGTCTGCACACCAAGCCCTCAGTTTAGGTCATCCAAAACGCGCAGGTCATGGGGGGTCCTAGGAACTACATGACAGGGGTGGATGGAATGCTTGAATTAATCTCAGTCACTGCTACTTACTTGGGCTGCATCTTAGTCCACTATTATTTTGCACACCGTGCTTCCTCGGTTTGGACCCATCCACATGCAAATCAGTCTTGGCGCTCCTCCAATCGGAACAGTCCAGCCCGAACTGCCAGGCCAGGTCCCCCCTGAACCAGAACACAAACAACCCTAGCTGGATTTACCCATATTAAGGCTAATCAGGTTTAGCTTAGTTCCAGTGGCACAGAGTGGATGGGAACCATGTCTCTGCATACTCTTCCCACTAAGGGTGTCACACTGAAGTATGCAAAAAAAGTGATGGAAGGACTCCTTGAATTATTCTCAGCCCATGGTAATTACTTGTGCTGCATCCCAGTCCATCGTTATTTTACACACCATGCTACCATAGTAGACCCAGCTGTTAGACCTGGCATTCTTGGTGTGGTCTTCCCCCAAACCTTTTGCCTTCTCCCCTGTTGTTGTCTGGATTTAATTTTTGTTGGTATTAAGACTCTGTGCATTTTACCACTGCTTACCAGTGCTAAAGTGCAGGTGCTCTCTCTTTTAAACGTGGTAAGATTTGCCTACACCCAATTGACACATTTGATTTACTTATCAAATTTCCGCCCTCTTAGAAGTGGCGGAAACTATAAAAGCCACGCTAGATAGGGGAGGCAATGCGGTCTTGGTACTTTTGGATCTTTCCGCGTCTTTTGACACCGTGCACCACAATAGACTGGTGCAAAGATTGGTGGAGGGAGGTGTCGGTGGCTTAGCCCTGAGTTGGATCAAGTCATTTCTCAGTGACTGCCTCCAAACTATATGGTCCCCCCCTTTCTCTGCTGTTATTCCTCCCATGAATGTTGGAGTCCCGCAGGGCTCTATTCTGAGCCCCACTCTGTTCAATCTTTATATGGCCCCTATCGCCCTTCTTACTGAACAACATGGGGCAAAGATCGTATCGTATGCAGACGACACTCAGGGGTCGATTCCGATTCGGGCCGGAAAAAGCACCGACCGCCTCGGAGCCGGAATTTATTCCGACCGACACGTACCTGTGGCGCCCGACACGCCAAGTACGATGCAAGGCGTGCAAAATCCGACCGACACGTACTGAACCCAAGCCGAACTACCGAGCCGCACGGAAAACAGCAATCCGGCCGGAAAAACACGCGAATCGAACCGACCGACACGCACCCGGAACAAATCCAACCGAAACGTACACGCGAACTCCAAACCGCAACGTACGATGCAAGGCGCGAAAACCACGACCGAGTCGAACGGAGGACAAGCCGTACGACCGACACGCATACAAAACCGAGCCGAAGTAACACAAAACACCGCGACCGACGCGTACGCAGCATAGAAAACTGCACAAACACAGCGTGAACGAAACGGAGAAGACCGTACGAGACAAATGCAGGGTCCGACTCGGTCACAAGAACGTTTCCAACATGCACAAAAAGTACTAAGGAAAAATACACAAAAAAAGGCCAAACAAGCAATTACAAAGCCAATAAATACTGGGGGGTGGGAACAGAGAACAAAGACACACCCACAACTCCACCCATATAAAGGACACAAATCCCAACCATGATCCTTTGCAAATGCCATTCTACTGCCAGCACTCAACAGACAGCAACCACACACCCACAGCTCATCCCTCACACAAGCCACACACCATCAGCACACCAACAAATAGCTACCTCACATACACCCAGCAAAACACACACTCACACACCATCACCATGCCCCCCAAGAAGAATCACAAGTTCCTAGATTGTGAATTGGAAGTCCTGATAGACGAGATCCTCAGGGTAGAGCCACAGCTGTTTGGCACACTGGTCCAACAGACCCCCATCTCCCAGAAAACCAAGATGTGGGAGAGGATCATCAACAGGGTGAACGCACAATCACCATGTCTGCGCACAAAGACTGACATCCAGAACAGGTGGTATGACGTGCGCAGGAGGGTACGGGAGCTGCTCAAGAAGGACTACCTCCTGAGCCAATACACCGGCAGTGGCCCTCCTGCCAAGCCAGTATACCTCAGGCCCTGGGAGGAGAAGGTGTGGGCCATCCTTCCGCCAGTGAGCGTCTATGGACTAGAGAACATCCCAGAGCCTGGTGAGTACACAACAGATGTACACAATATTCTGCCACAATACACACACACATCACTGTCAAGGGAGAGTCAAACCATGCACTCATAGCAATTACACAGCAACCAGAACAGAATCATCCCAAAATGTGTATGTCAGTCAGATAAACACAACACAAGCCATCTCAAAGTTACATTTAACCGTGTCATCACATGTACAAACACAACTACAACTACAGCTAGGCAGTGGCACAAATAGAACTAACAAACACATCCAGACATGTAGCCACCACTACAACACCAACACACAGTGAAGACCACTGAAAGGAAGGAATTCTGTGTATACTGGGCAAGTCAGTGTAGCCAATAGTATCATGGGAGTCGTAGTCACACATATTGCTCACCCCCACAACTGTCCCATCAACACCACCATGAACCATGCGCACATCACAGGGAGTGGAAAAGGACTCACAAGATGGCTGACACTGGGTACTGCTGTGGGAGCACAAGGCCCTGCTGGCAACTGTGCAACAACCAACAGCAGGACACCACTGACTGACATCCTGAGAGACAACTTCCACTCCCTGCAATGGAAGCACGTTCCATGGTGGGATATCTGGCTGGCTGGGTGGGAAGGAGGACTCGCAGCACTGACCATAGTCACAAGCACCTCCCCTCACACCCCCTCAACACAAACTCCACAGAACCCACCTGGGAGAATGCAATGCCTCACATCCTAACTCAAGATCCCACAAAGAAACTCCACCCTGGGTAATGTTGTGTGAAGCACAGGGACACTCTTGGGACTTTTAGCCAAACAACTGCCAGGACAACACTCCCAGCCATCCTGTCAGCACAGGCAGCCCACCCCACAGGGAAGCAGAGTCAAAAGGAAGGAAGCATGGGCATGCTGGGAAGGGGGGTGGAGGCAACAGCATGATGGGAGTAGTAGGCACAGATATCGCTCAGCCTCACAACTGGCCCATCAACACCACCCTGAACCATGCTCACATCACAGGGAGTGGAGAAGGACTCACAAGATGGCTGACACTGGCTACTGCTGTGGGGAGCACAAGGCCCTGCTGGCAACTGTGCACCAACAAACAGCACAACACCACTGACTGACATCCTGAGGGACAACTTCCACTCCCTGCAATGGAAGCACGTTCCATGGTGGGATATCTGGCTGGCTGGGTGGGAAGGAGGACTCACAGCACTGACCATAGTCACAAGCACCTCCCCTCACACACCCCCTCAACACAAACTCCACAGAACCCACCTGGGAGAATGCAATGCCTCACATCCTAACTCAAGATCCCACAAAGAACCTCCACCCTGGGTAATGTAGTGTGAAGCACAGGGACACTCTTGGGACTTTTAGCCAAACAACTGCCAGGACAACACTCCCAGCCATTCTGTCAGCACAGGCAGCCCACCCCACAGGGAAGCAGAGTCAAAAGGAAGGAAGCATGGGCATGCTGGGAAGGGGGGTGGAGGCAATAGCATGATGGGAGTCGTAGGCACAGCTCTACATCCCCCACCACATGGCCCAGCAAGCTCACACTCACGCATGCACATCCCACAGAGAGTGGAAAGGCCCATCAAAGATGTCTGACACTGTTGCTGTGTTGTTGGGAGCACAAGGGCATGCTGGGAACTGCACACCAACCAACAGCAGGACACCACTGTCAGCCATCTTGCCATTGCTCTCACACCCACACACACTGAACTCCCCACAAAAGCAAGTAAGTATGGGAATGCTGGGAAGTGGGGTGGAGGCAATAGCATGATGGGAGTCATAGTCACAGACATAGCTCACCCCCACAACTGTCCCATCAACACCACCCTGAACCATGCTCACATCACAGGGAGTGGATAAGGACTGACAAGATGGCTGACACTGGCTACTGCTGTGGGGAGCACAAGGGCATGCTGGGAACTGCACACCAACCAACAGCAGGACACCACTGTCAGCCATCTTGCCATTGCTCTCACACCCACACACACTGAACTCCCCACAAAAGCAAGTAAGTATGGGAATGCTGGGAAGTGGGGTGGAGGCAATAGCATGATGGGAGTCATAGTCACAGACATAGCTCACCCCCACAACTGTCCCATCAACACCACCCTGAACCATGCTCACATCACAGGGAGTGGATAAGGACTGACAAGATGGCTGACACTGGCTACTGCTGTGGGGAGCACAAGGGCATGCTGGGAACTGCACACCAACCAACAGCAGGACACCACTGTCAGCCATCTTGCCATTGCTCTCACACCCACACACACTGAACTCCCCACAAAAGCAAGTAAGTATGGGAATGCTGGGAAGTGGGGTGGAGGCAATAGCATGATGGGAGTCATAGTCACAGACATAGCTCACCCCCACAACTGTCCCATCAACACCACCCTGAACCATGCTCACATCACAGCGAGTGGATAAGGACTGACAAGATGGCTGACACTGGCTACTGCTGTGGGGAGCACAAGGCCCTGCTGGCAACTGTGCAACAACCAACAGCAGGACACCACTGACTGACATCCTGAAAGACAACTTCCACTCCCTGCAATGCAAGCACAGTCCATGGTGGGATAACTGACTGGCTGGGTGGGAAGGAGGGCCGGCTGTCAACCAAATACAACCAATGCAGACCATGTTCACACCCCAACAAATACATAGAAATGCCCAAATAATGCAGGACAATGTGCTACACCAATATCAACCCCTGACTGTGACGACTTAGGACAATGCAATGTACAGGCCCGCACCCAGAGGCACAGTCACAACTGTCAGGTGTGTCAACCATTGATGCCTGCAGAAACATAACATACATTGTATGTGTCTCCCAAAAACAGGTGATGATGGGGACACAGCAGCAGATGCTGAGGAGTACCAGTCCCAGGCTCAAGAGGATGCGGAGCTCACTGGTGTCGTACAGCCTCTGCCCTCCTCGGACGAAGAAGACCAACCTGGCACATCCGGTGCAAGTCAACATGCAGCACCAGCAGGACCACCAGCTGCAGCACCAGCAGGACCACCAGCTGCACCCCTGCACCCACCCCTCCAATGACTGTCACCACAAATACCATCCCTGCCGACATGGACAGAACAAGGAGCAACACCAGCACAGGGACCCTGGACCAACGTGGGGCCATGGACACCACCACCAACCCCCAAGGGGGACCAGGGTCATCTGTGCGTGCCACTGCACGCACTGCACATGTCGGCAGGGGTGGTGGGAGGGGTGGGAGACAGAGGTCGCTGCTTGCAGAGGTTGCTGGTGTGCATGATGACCCACAACTGGTACGCATAGCCGATGCGTACCAGTCCAGCACCGGAGATCTCAGCCAGGTAGTGGGGCTCCTCAGAGACATGAAACAGCAGCAGGCTGCCCATCATGCCCACTTGGACTCACACATGTCCCGTGTGGAGTCCAAGTGGGACGCACTGCAAGAGATGACGGCGGTGCACAGGGACATTTTACAATGCCTCCGCCAGATGAACAACAACCAGTCTACACCTCCCTGTGTGCCAACAACATCTGGTGCTGAACAAACTGCAACTGCCACAGGGAGGGAGGATGACTCTGGCAGAGAGTCCCCTGCACCGCAGCAGCCTGTACTTGAGGGGCCCCCCAAAGAAGAGGGGTCGTCCGAGGAGGGGCAAGTGAGAGGCCGATGGCCAAGTGCAACTCCCAGGAAGCCTGAACCTGTTCTGGATGTTCACCTTTGTGCACAAACTGTTCACCCTGTTGACGGCAACACAACTCCCACACATTACATGGGGAGTACAAGTTGGACCAATGTCTCAGACAACTGTGGCCCCGATACTGGGGATTTTGTCTACCAGGACTTTCAATTAACCTAGGAACTTCTGATTGCAAGATATATGTACAGCACTAACCATCCTATGCACTATTCACACAAATGTATCACAATAAACCATACTTGCCTCTGTTGTGATTCCAACGTGGGTGCTGTCATGGGGATGATGAACTGCAAAATTACACTGTGTATGCGAACTGCAACAGCAAGTACAACACAGGCATGTGAGTAAAGGCAACGTGACACATATGAGGGAGACACACCACCAGGGCTACACAACACATACACACCTAGGCCATCTGACTCATTGCCTACACTGATGTTGCCAGGGAAGACGGTGCAATGCACAGACACCACACCTATTCCCAGTTGTAGTCAAGTAGCCCACAGGTGCAGTAAGCAAATGGCAGTCAAATGTGTGACCACAGACAACGCACATCACAAAGTGAAGCACAGGTTTATTACACAGTTGCAACATGTCGTAACCACTACAGATGCAAGGTAATCCCACCTGGCAGCGGGCACACAGTCAACAACTGTAGAAGGAAGGAAGTCCATGGGTGTTGCGCACATCACCTGTAGGGACACAACAGCTACCACCCTGGAAGTACAATCACGTCGTCGGTGGACACAGTTGACCAAACGAATCTGAAAGTACCCTGTGAAGGACAGAAATGACACACAGTCAAAAGCAATGGAGAACAGGACAGAACAGCAAAACTCATGCACAATACATGTTACAAGATACCCACCCAGAACCAAGTTAGCATGTCAACACTGTTGGGGAGTACAGACCACCTGTAAGCACACATCGCTACACACATCCAGTCAAGTAGCCCATGGACACACTCCAACAGCACCAGAACACCACCTACACATATCATGCCAACTCACATCATTGACATGACACCTCAGGATACTCACATTCAGCTAAAGAAGTTGGTGATGAGCTGTGTGCGGACATCACCCTCATCATCATCATCATCACTGGCATCGTGGTCCAGGCCAGGATCCTCCACAGGTGGCGGATGTTGGTCATTGTCATCCTGGATGAGAGGCAACTCCTTCCGCACTGCCAGGTTGTGGCGCATGCAGCAGACGATGATAATCTTGCACACTTTCGCTGGGGCATATGGGAGGGACCCTCCTGTCTTGTCCAGGCAGCGGAAGTGGCTCTTCAGGAGATCAAAGGTCCGCTCAATCACTCTCCTGGTCCGACCATGTGCCTCATTGTAGCGCATCTGGGCTGGTGTCACAGGGTTCCTGAGGGGTGTCAGCAACCACGGCATGTTGGGGTATCCCGAGTCACCTACGGACAGACAAGTGCACATTAGCTGACTTGGAAAAGTGGGCGGAATACTACAGATCAGATCACACACAATGGCACAAAGTCAGTACACACCGACAAGCCAGGCACGCTGGTTCTGCATCTGTGCCATCATCCTGGGGATGCGACTACTCCTCATCACAAAGGCATCGTGTGCTGAACCAGGGAAACGGGCACACATGTGTGTGATGGTCATATCTGCAAGACACACCACCAGTGCATTGACCGAGTGGTAGTGCTTGCGGTTACGGTAGGCCTGCTCCTGGGCCTGTGGTGGTACCAAAGCCACATGTGTCCCATCAATCGAGCCAATGACATGCGGCATCCTCCCCAGGGCATAGAAGTCACTCTTCACGTCAGTGAGTCGTTGCAGTCTAGGGAAATAGATGTACCGGTTCAGGAATAGCAACATTGCCTCCAAAACATCGCGGAGCACACGGCTCAACATGGTCTGTGACATCCCACCAGCAGTCGCCACAGTATGTTGGAAGGTACCGGTGGCAAAGAAGTGTAGGGCTGCCATCACCTTCACCTTGGGGGTCAGCGCTGTAGGATACGGCCAGCCAGGCTGCAAATGTGGGGCCAACTGCACTGCCAAATCCTCAATCAGCTGCCTGGTGAAGCGGTACCGTCGGATGCTGTCCCGTTCCACCATTGTTGCCAGGTCTGGGAATGGTCGATGGACAGCAGGAGCCCTGCAGTGCAGAGGAGAAGAAAGCATATGCGGCATTGAACACACTCAATATCACAACATACATCATTCTGAGGCACAATTACATGAAGTGTGCAGTTCCGTAAGGACATGTATGGTACATACATGGCCAACATCTGTCATCACGGTTCAACAAGTGGCATCAATAAGTCCCAGGTTGGCCCATTGGATATCATGAGGCCGTGTCACAGTTCCCATCTCCTGCTGCCGTGTCACAATCACCCCCCACAGTGACATGTGAGGACAGATGTGCCCCAGGCATCACAGCTCAACGACAGGTACATTCCCAGGGACCCTGTATTGCCACATGGACACTGGCATTACATGGAGTATCAGGTATACACCAGAGCAAAACAACCATGACCCCCACAGGTAGTGGTCCCACTTGCCACTGCAGGACAGACATGGACGTCTGTGACACACACACGCACAACATCAAAGTCCATGCACACACAACGTGGATGTGGAGACTGTCTCCCATTGTGCACATGAAATCAGAGACATTGTAAACACTACATGCACACAGACTGTGGAGGACCATCACTATTGTGCCACTGGGACACCCTGGCTCAAACATACCGTCCCACATGGGACTCACGGGGTATGTGACATGACATACACATACACCACCGTGAAATGTGACCATGGCACATGCACAGATATGAACAGTTGCACATCACAGTGGTCATGTACACGTAACACCCAGGATCCTGTCCCCATGAACACGTGCACAGCCTGGGGGTGGCTGCCCCCAGGTGACACCCACAGGACAACATGTACACCAACATACACACAATAGGAAATGCAGCCTTACATGCCTTATGATACAGTTTGGACAGGCTGTCGTGTTGTAGGTGTGCCCCTCACTCCCTGGGAGCTATCTGTGGCTGGCATATGTTCATCTGAGACAGGCATGGTGACATATGCCAGTCACTTGTACAGGGATGCGTTGAACAGCAATGGACCGATCGGTGCCCCCGGCCGGCCCATTGCATTCAATGTGTGCAGGTACGCGTTGTACCCCTGTACGCGTTGATCAGCAATGGACCGATCGGTGCCCCCGGCCGGCCCATTGCATTCAATGTGTGCGGGTACGCGTTGTACCCCTGTACGCGTTGTACCAGCAATGGATCGATCGGTGCCCCCGGCCGGCCCATTGCATTCAATGTGTGCGGGTACGCGTTGTACCCCTGTACGCGTTGATCAGCAATGGACCGATCGGTGCCCCCGGCCGGCCCATTGCATTCAATGTGTGCGGGTACGCGATGTACCCCTGTACGAGTTGATCAGCAATGGACCGATCGGTGCCCCCGGCCGACCCATTGCATTCAATGTGTGCGGGTACGCGTTGTACCCCTGTACACGTTGTACCGCAATGGACCGATCGGTGCCCCCGGCCGGCCCATTGCATTCAATGTGTGCGGGTACGCGCTGTACCCCTGTACGCGTTGTACCGCAATGGAGCGATCGGTGCCCCCGGCCGACCCATTGCATTCAATGTGTGCGGGTACGCGTTGTACCTCTGTACGCGTTGATCAGCAATGGACCGATCAGTGCCCCCGGCCGGCCCATTGCATTCAATGTGTGCGGGTACGCGTTGTACCTCTGTACGCGTTGTACCGCAATGCACTGATCGGTGCCCCCGGCCGGCCCATTGCATTCAATGTGTGCGGGTACGCGTTGTACCCCTGTACGCGTTGTACCGCAATGGACCGATCGGTGCCCCGGCCGGCCCATTGCATTCAATGTGTGCGGGTACGCGTTGTACCCCTGTACGCGTTGATCAGCAATGGACCGATCGGTGCGCACCCATTGACAATGGCCTAGCCTGGCAACGGACGCGTTTTGAAATTCGAACGAGTCGGTTGCTGGAAATTCAGTTGGTCACCCACAACAATGTTGCAAAATCATGTATGTCATGAAGTTGAAGATTTGAAGGATGCTGTGGGCGTGTATTGGTGCTGCTATTCCATGGATTGGCCAGATTCAGAAGATGCAAACGACTTGGACCTATCACTTTGGACACATGGGACAGTATCTGCCTCTCCAGCACATATATATTGCTGGCTGTTCCCCTGAGAGCTCACTTGCCTGCACTACATGCTCCAGGACCGACATCTGCCACTGCACTGCTGCTGTCTCTGCCCCCTCTGGACCCTGCAATGGCACGTACTGTGGAGAGAGCCCCAGCCTTCAGCCTTGAGGAGAACCAGGCCCTGCTGGACAGCCTACTTCCACAGTACAGCAAGCTGTATGGGACACCAGGGGAGCAGGTGAGTGTTCTGTGCACTGCCTTTCTGAATGTGCATTTTGTCTGACTAGCAAGGCTGAAAGTCTGCACGCCACTGGCTAGCAGGCTCACTGAGTAGTTGTCACCCCCCATAGTGTGTAGTGACAGGCACTGGACAGGTATGGTGCAGTGACAGTGCATTTGAACAAGGTTTTACTTCCCATGCAATGATACCATGTAGTGACTTCGGGCAAACTGTCCATGGGCAGCGTTGCACTGCCTGTGTACATCATGTGCCCCTGTGATTGAGACATGTATATACAACTGTGTCATGCACGGATATGTTGCATGTGTAGTAATGGCCTTTTCACTTTGTCATCCTGACAGGTTAATGCCCATCGGAAGCAGGAGATCTGGAAGGACATCGTCCGGGCTGTCCGGTCCGTGGGGGTCTACAAGCGCCGGATCCGCAACTGCCAGAAGAGGTGGCAGGACCTTCGGGGCTGGACCCGGAGATTGCACGGGTCCAGCTGAAGCTGTCGCCTCCTCGCAGGAGGGGCGGAACACGGACCCTGACCCCCCACATGCTCCAGATCCTGGCAGTGGTGTTTCCAGACCTGGATGGGCAGCTGAAGGCCAGACAGCAGCAAGGAGGGGGTGAGTCAAAGACTGCACTGTGAACTCTGTATTACATGCTATGTGCCCTCCTCTGGCCTGGTTCAACTGCCACAGTACAGCAGTCATGTTGTCCAGGAGCCATGTCCCTCTATTGTGCACTGCCCACTCCTCATCTGATACCCAGGTGTGGCCCTTACATTCAGGGAATTGTGTCACTTGGGACTGTGTCCTTGCAGTTTGCTTCACTAAAGGTGGGGGACAGCATCTGTTTCCCTAACTCTGTTGTGGGCATCATGGGTGGGTCCATTGTTCACACAACGCCTGTGTTCGGACATGTAATCTGCGTGTTGCTTTGATATGCGGTCCACTTGCTGAGCTGAGCCACCACATGTGCCTGGGGTATGTGGCACACGCCCATGCAGCGGGTGGGAACAATGTTTGGGCCCCAGGAGTGTGCAGATTACGTGTGTCACACATACATAGCCAGCTATCCACTGTCCTGGGCTCATCCCTCATTCATGTGGGGCAGGACAGTCATGCCTACTCCAGGCCATGCAATGCACTCTGTACTCCCACTCCCGTGTATCAGCTGACACATTGTGCGCAGTGATTTGACCCTCAGGTGTCTGCCTCTGTGTCAGTGTGCTGTGGATGTGTTGCCAGGACTGCTGGGGTGTTTCTCAGTAGGGGCTCAGCATGCCACTGGAGATGTGACCATAGGAGACGATACTTGTGTGTCACATAGGTGTTTGATCAGCTGCCCGTGCAGACTGGGGTATGCGAATGTGAAGTTCAGGCAGCTGTTTCCCATTCACAGCAGATTGTGAGGGGCTCAGGTTCAGAGGGTAGTGTCACAGGTCTCCCATATGTCCAATCGGTATGACCTGGACAGATGAGGGTTAAGATGATGTGTTGTGTGGGGGATGTACATGTGCACTTGTGCAGCTCCAGGACTTGCATTCCCCATGACCTACTATTGTGACACAGTGCAGAGTGTTGTTGTCTGGCTGCCAAGTCATACATCACTGAGACAGTGATGTATGACTTAGCAGTCATGCCTCCGCCATGGCATGTGTCTACTTATTGGTGATCCTGCAGGGGAGTGACATGTGCTACATGCACACCATTGTGGCGATGGCTATTAGGACATGGGTGCATCATGGTGTCTGTCGCTGGTATGCATCACATGCATTTCCTATTTGACTCTGGGCATCCCTTTCATCCGGAAACCTGTACAGACTCAGTGGCAAGAGTTGTGATGTGTGCATGTCCACATGCTACACCGTGTCCTCTGCACTGTCCAACTACTGTGTAGGTGGTGCATGTGTCCACACTGGGGTGTTGCTATCCAACAGACACCAGACAGATGGGTGCAAGGCCATGTGGGATGTGAGTGCCATGGTTGGCATCAGACTGACAATTGGCTTCTCCTGTTCAGTTAGGGCACTTTTAGCAATTCTCAACTAATGATGCCAGGGCTTGCTCTGTAATGTGCTGTGCTCACAGTGGTGTGTGCGTTTGGTGCAGGTGACTGATGTCTGTCTGTTTCCCCATTGTTTGCAGATACATCCACGGCCACGGAAGGGGACAGCTCCACGGACCAGGAGGAGCCGGAGAGCCAGACTGGGTCAGCAGCCGAGGAGTGGTCGGAGGGACCCAGTGGCACGGAGGGCGAGGGGAGCCACACCGAGGAGTCCTCAGCACCATCCACCTCAGCTGAGGACCAGAGCAACTCGGAGGATGACTCCCTTATGGAGGCGGGTGTCAGCAGCCACCACACCCCAGCTAGTGTTGCTGTCCCCGCCACCACCAGCACCACCACCGCCCTCCCATCGGCTCCCATTCCCCAGGTCCGTGGAGGCTCCCATGTTCGGGAGCGTGTCTCCTTTGGGCCAGGCACCGCACCCCCTGCCCCTGTGTCCCCTGCTGCCCTGAGTGAGGAGTCTGTGTACCTCCTTCGCCAGCTCCATGTAGGGCAGACAGCCATGCTGAGTGTCCTCCATGCGCACACCGCTCTGTTGACTCAGCTCGTGTCGTTCATGGAGGGCATCTCATCGGGCATGTCTGACCTACAGAGGGGCAGTAGGTCCATGGACTCCTCCCTGACGGCAGCAGTGTCCCTCCTCAGACAGTCCCTCACCCCTCCTGCCTCTGCTCCATCCACACTCCCCAGCACCTTACCCGTCCCAAGCACACACACACCGGCACAGGCACACACCAGCACACACACGTCCAGCACACAGACACACACGCCACAAACAAAATGCACACGCACGCACAGTCAGGGGACTGAAACCAGACTCACAGGGGATGGGGCCCTGGAACACACACACGCATCCACGAGCACTGCGCAGTCCTCAGTTGCCTCTCCCTCCAAAGCACCCTCCCTTGCCTCACCTGCAACCCCAAAGACCCAGCGGCTCTTCCTCAGTCACCTCGGCCTCTTCCCCTCCGATCCAGCTGATACAGCATTCAGGGGGAAGAGGAAGCCCACCCACACGGAGCAGAGTGCCCCTCGCCCCCGGACACCCTCCCCCAGGCACAGACAGACTGAGGCCCCCACCCGCAAGTCCCCCGGAGTCGTAAGAGCAAGACCCCGCCGCCGCCCTGCAGCTCAGGCACCAGGTCTCCTTCCTCCATCCCTCAGGCCCCCACTCCACAGGTGCCCCCACCACACCCTGCCCCAGGTTCCCCCACCCACAGATATACCATCCCCAAGAGGATCCGGCCTTCTCCCCCTGCCACTTGCTCTCCCAGCACCACACCCCAGCTGCGCTTGTCTGTGCCACTGATGTGGTAAGGGTGTCCTCCCCCTCTGTCCAGCCCACCTTGCCTGTTCCCCATTCTCCTCCCCTGGTGGTAGGCACTGCAGTGGAGTCCACTACCACCCTGTCTGACTTGGGCACTGCAGTGGCGGACCTGTCCACTCCATCTGCAGGGTCCACTGCAGTCGTGCCGGCACCCACAACATCTGAGTCATGCCCCCAGTTGTGCCGGCACACACCATGTCAGACACCTCCACTGCAGTTGTCAGTGGCTCGCCAGCACCCACCACCCCTTCCCTGCTTCCTCCTGGTGAGCCCTGATCCTGTCCCTGCGGTGCCTGGCCTGCCCCCCGGTTGCCCCTCCTAGTGGATTGTCCCTGGTTTTGTGCAGTGCAGGCATGCGTAGGGTGACATCTGCCACTGTCACCCTGTTTGGACTTTGACAATGGACTGGCCATTGGCCTTTGTGTTTTTTCTGGACTTTTAGTTTTTAATTCACACATATGTTGAATAAAGCAACTTTCTGTTCTCTAGTGCTTATGCTTCTGATGTACATGTTGTTGATGATGCTAACCATGCCCTTGCTGCAGTGATGGTGATATTTGGTCTCATGATAATGAAGTGTTACTGTGCAGGAACCCATGTGGTCCAGGGGGAATGTGTCCTATCCTGTGGTGTATCCATGTCATCCATAGCAGCATCTGTAGGTGTCATGTGATCAGTATTTGGCAATGGGATTTCCTACTTACATTAGCAAATTCACATCTGTGGCTTCCACCCCTGCACATCTGTTGTGCCTGCCATTGTTCAATTAGTCTACTTCCCTGACCGTGTGTCCATCTCCACTGGACATGCAGGTTTGGGCATCAATGGGGAAGGACTCATCTGTGTTGTCAGTGCAACATTGCTATACAAGTGTGTTGGATCTGTGCTGATGATTTCGTTGGCACTTCCATGACCAGGCTGATGTGACGGGAGCCTTCATCTGGTGCTAATTGTTGATTGTGTGACCAAGTGCTCAGCTGACATGATGGGGCCCTACTGAGGCAACATATGGCACAGCTTTCCTCACACAGGAGTGGAGTCCCCTCATGGCAGTGTGTACTCCTGTGACATTGCCTGCGCCCAAGGTGTGTGTTGTATGAGCATGTCTGTGTGTTCACTTCCGTTTAGCTGTGCATGCTGTGATCCCTAGTGTTGTACCTGTTTGTGATGCTTGCTGAGTTGACCTATGTTCCCCCAAAGTCTTCTCCCTGGGTTCTCTGTGATGTGGGTGCATGGCACATTACTGGTCATCAGGGTGTCACCCATAGGTGTGTTTGCTGTCAGGGCTGAGTTTGTGTGCAGACGCAGATGGGTCACAGTCAGGTTTCCCCTTGGCACTTGTTGTTTGCCCCTGTCATGTGATTTCCAGTTTGTATTATCTTTCAGTGATTGTGACACGTTGTGTGTGTGACTGCTGGCACTCCTCAGGGTCCGGGCTGCAATGTTGGTTGTTGTCTATGTGTGTTCTTTGTGGGTGACCTTGGCTTCTTCATTGGTGTGTGACTGTGGCTGGGATCCCATTGGTTGGTGTGGTATTGCCGTCATGTCCATGTACAGCGTAGTGTGCAGTGTGTCAGACATTCAGGAGTCTTGTTGAGTGGCCATGTGTGATGTGTTTCTGCACCTTGGTTCCCACCCACCACCCTGGAATAGTCATGGGTGCATGTGCAATGTCACCAGTGCATGTGTGCTTCATTGCTGCACATTGTTGGAGGTCGAGGGGTGTGGTGTTGAGTGTGTGCAGATGAGAGTTGTTGCCCGGCTAGGCCCCTGCCTCCATGTTGGCCTTGGCTTACTGGCCGTGCTGATTGATTTGTGCTTGTGTAGGTGTGATGGTAGTTTGTTGCTCAGGACACATGACTGTGGTTCACAGTGTGAACGACATTTAGCTTTGTCATCACAGTGGGATTGTAATGCAGCCCAGGGTCACCACATTGTGGGGGCCCTGGGGGTAGTGCTGTGGTGTGTCTGTGTCTTGCTGTGTCAGTTGCTGTTCCTACGTGCTTGTGTGACATGTGTGATTTGTGCTCCCTCTCATCTGACAATGCCTGCTTGCCCACATAGGGGATTTGGATCCACGAGTTACCTTTGTGTGGCACTGTATGCACATATGTATGATTGGTATTCAGGTCTCCTCATGTGTTGTGTGGTTGCCTGGGGACACTGGCACCCCCCCCCCACCTGTTGTGTATGATGTGCAGTGTGGGTCTGCCTGTTTGTGTTTGTGCATCTGCACCACTGCATTGGCTTATCTTGGGTGTGCCATTGGCTGTATGTAGTTTGGTGGGTTTCCCCTGCTGTCCCTGGGACTCCTAGGTCATCGGTCAGCACAATGATCATGGTTTGTGTGTCCCATTGCTGCCATGGTTTGGTATCTGTTCACCTCACATCTACAGTCTCCACAGGGTATCTGCATTTGTGTGCCCATTGGTGCAAATATGTGGGTCTGCATTCTGATGGTCACTTCTGTCATTGTGTCATTGATGAATGTTGACAGTGTCAGCCCCCATGGGTGTTGTTTGTCTGCACATGGCCAAAGGTATGTGTTATTTGCACTGCAGTATTTGCCTCCCCCAATTTTTGTTGCAATGGGACACATGCACTACTTTGCCACTGATGTGTTTTATGTTCTGTGACCAGGAATCATCCATGCAGTTTGGCAGTTGCAGCTTTTTCTTTGTCAACACTTACATTTTGGTCACTGTGATGATGGGGGTTTGGACCCCATTGCCACAATGTTCAAAATGTGCTTCAGCTATGGGCCCCACACTTACATTTTGGTCACTGTGATGATGGGGGTTTGGACCCCATTGCCACAATGTTCAAAATGTGCTTCAGCTATGGACCCCACACTTACATTTTGGTCACTGTGATGATGGGGTTTGGACCCCATTGCCACAATGTTCAAAATGTGCTTCAGCTATGGACCCCACACTTACATTTTGGTCACTGTGATGATGGGGGTTTGGACCCCATTGCCACAATGTTCAAAATGTGCTTCAGCTATGGACCCCACACTTACATTTTGGTCACTGTGATGATGGGGGTTTGGACCCCATTGCCACACTGTTCAAAATGTGCTTCAGCTATGGACCCCACACTTACCTTTTGGTCACTGTGATGATGGGGGTTTGGACCCCATTGCCACAATGTTCAAAATGTGCTTCAGCTATGGACCCCACCCTTACATTTTGGTCACTGTGATGATGGGGGTTTGGACCCCATTGCCACACTGTTCAAAATGTGCTTCAGCTATGGACCCCACCCTTACATTTTGGTCACTGTGATGTTGGGGTTTGGACCCCATTGCCACAATGGTCATGGCCTGCTTGCATTGTGGGGGCCACACACATATATGTGTGGCACATGTGATAGGGGGTCACATTGTATGTTCAAAGTCATGTTCAGTGTTGTAGGCATTTGACACAGTCTACACACGCTTGTCATGGTGTTGGGGGGAATGTCTTTTCTTGCATTCCCTAGGTTGTGGTGTGCTGGTTGTGTCATGCATTGTCCATCCTATGAGTGGGGGTGGTGTTGGTGGTAGGCATCCAGCCCCCCATGGGTAGAGGTGGTAGTGTTGACAGGCATCCAGCCCCCTGGGTAAGGGTGGTAGTAGTGGTAGGCATCTGGCACCCCCTGGCTAAGGGTGGTAGTAGTGGTAGGCATCCAGCCCCCCTGGGTAAGGGTGGTAGTAGTGGTAGGCATCTGGCACCCCCTGGCTACGGGTGGTAGTAGTGGTAGGCATCCAGCCCCCTCGCTAAGGGTGGTAGTAGTGGTAGGCATCCAGCCCCCTGGGTAAGGGTGGTAGTAGTGGTAGGCATCCAGCCCCCTGGCTAAGGGTGGTAGTAGTGGTAGGCATCCAGCCCCCCTGGGTAAGGGTGGTAGTAGTGGTAGGCATCCAGCCCCCTGGCTTAGGGTGGTAGTAGTGGTAGGCATCCAGCCCCCTGGCTTAGGGTGGTAGTAGTGGTAGGCATCTGGCACCCCCATGGCTAAGGGTGGTAGTAGTGGTAGGCATCCAGCCCCCCCTGGGTAAGGGTGGTAGTGGTGGTAGGCATCCAGCCCCCCTGGGTAAGGGTGGTAGTAGTGGTAGGCATCCAGCCCCCCCTGGGTAAGGGTGGTAGTGGTGGTGGGCATCTGGCACCCCCATGGCTAAGGGTGGTAGTAGTGGTAGGCATCCAGCCCCCCCTGGGTGAGGGTGGTAGTAGTGGTAGGCATCTGGCACCCCCTGGGTAAGGGTGGTAGTAGTGGTAGGCATCCAGCCCCCCCTGGGTAAGGGTGGTAGTAGTGGTAGGCATCCAGCCCCCTGGCTTAGGGTGGTAGTAGTGGTAGGCATCTGGCACCCCCTGGGTAAGGGTGGTAGTAGTGGTAGGTATCCAGCCCCCTGGGTAAGGGTGGTAGTTGTGGTAGGCATCCAGCCCCCTGGGTAAGGGTGGTAGTAGTGGTAGGCATCCAGCCCCCTGGCTAAGGGTGGTAGTGGTGGTAGGCATCTGGCACCCCCATGGCTAAGGGTGGTAGTAGTGGTAGGCATCCAGCCCCCTGGGTAAGGGTGGTAGTAGTGGTAGGCATCTGGCACCCCTGGGTAAGGGTGGTAGTAGTGGTAGGCATCCAGCCCCCTGGGTAAGGGTGGTAGTAGTGGTAGGCATCCAGCCCCCTGGGTAAGGGTGGTAGTGGTGGTGGGCATCTGGCACCCCCTGGCTAAGGGTGGTAGTGGTGGTTGGCATCCGGCCCCCTGGGTAGGGGTGGTGGTGCGCATTCAGGCCCCTGTGTGCATATGTGGCATTGGTGATGGGCATCCCGCCCCTATGGTGTTGCTGTTGCTGGTGTAAGTAAATTCTGCATCCCTCTGTGTGTGTGTGATGTGTCGTGTACGTGTTGTATGTGTTTTGTGGTTGGTGTCTGACTTACCTTCTGCGCCGTACGCGTCCGTGCCTGTTCCGGTAGTAAATGTAGAATATTGGTATGATCTGGACGAAGGGATTCATGTTTGGTTCGTGTCGTTCGTCTTTCTCGTTGCTTCGCGTCGTCCTCGTCGCTTCGCGTCGTCCTCGTCGCTGGCGTGTTCGCCTCGTAGCCGTGGATCGTGTTGTGGCGCGAATCGGAGCTTATGTGCGCCTCTCCCGGATGCTTTGACGTGCCGTGCGTAGCGACGGGTTCGGCGCGTACGGAAAGCACATCGTACTTGTTCGGCCGGACGGGGCTGCATTTTGGCTTCCGTGCGACTCCATTCTGCGTTTCCGGATTCGCCTGGGTCGGAGGACAGGACCTGGATTGGGTGAGTACGACTCGGCCGGATTCTGTGCAGTTGTGCGCATCGTACTTACTCATTCGGTATGCTGTACGGATCGGTCGGGAAACAGGCATTCGCATGGCTTTTTTCCCGACCGAATGGTATTGGGTGCGCCTCCGACCGAGATCGGAATCGGCCCCTCAGTTGTTGTTCACTTGTGAGAAGGGTGTTGAGTTTGATGGTCATGCAATAAACTCATGTCTCTCAGCAGTTTTTTCGTGGCTGAAGTATAATCAAATGAAATGTAATCCTGATAAGTCTGAGATTATCTTTTTTGGCCCTCGACCATGTGGGACTTGGCATAACTGGTGGCCGCAGGATTTGACCCCCCCCCAGGTCGTCTGTGACCATGGTTAAGAACCTCGGAGTCAGACTGGATGCCACGCTCTCTATGAAGTCCCAGATCCAAGCTGTAGCCGGGACTTGCTTTGGGATTTTAAGAATGGCGAAGAACTTTCTTCCCCTGCTTTCTGTCTTTCACAGAAAGACCATCGTCCAAGCTCTGGTAATCTCGAGATTGGATTACGTCAATTCGTTGTACTTGGGACTTCCCAGTTACTTAATTGCCCGCTTGCAGGTGACTCAAAACACAGCTGCTAGGGCCATCTTCTTGGCAGGCCCTAGGACTCATTCGTCCCCTCTCTTGTTTTCCCTGCATTGGCTTCCTGTTCAGAAAAGAATCCATTTTAAAGCGCTGATTTTGGTTTTTAAAGCTTTTAATCAGATTGGAGCTCCTTATCTCAGACAAAGATTTCCCCATTACACTCCCCAACGTACTCTGAGGTCCTCAACTCAACTCTTGATTCCTGTTCCTAAAGTTTCACTTGCTCGGATCGGAGGTCGATCTTTTCAAGTGGTCGCCTCCCACCTATGGAACAGTCTTGGCCCTCAGACAGGTTCAGGACCTGCTCACCTTCAGAAAAAAGCTTAAGACGTGGCTTTTCCAATTATAATCCGTTTTGCAGGTTTCGCCTTAGGTTCTCTTCTCTGCGGCTGTTATGTGGTTTTTGCTTAGCGCCGGGACACTCCTGGGAGTAGCCGTGCGCTTTATAAATACCAAATTAACATAACATATCATAACTTATAAGTCCATAGTAAAGTGGTACAATATGTATCCAAGGCACGTAAATTAAATGTTACTAGTGGGCCTGCAGCATTTATTGTGCCACCCACTAAAGTAGCCCTTTAAAACACGTCTCAGGCCAGCCATTGCAGCCTGAAATTCAGTTTTAAACTGGCAATTTGGCCTGGTAAAATAATCCTTTTGCCAGACCTAAAACTTCATGTTTAATACACATGAGTCTCCCCTAAGGTAGGCCCTAAACTGCCCTTAAGTTAGAGTGCATTGTATTAAAAAAGTAGGACAGGCATTTTTAGGTTTTACACATCCTGGTAGTGAAAAACTCCTAAATACTGTAAGTCCTGCCTCCCCCATAGGATAACATCAGGCTACCTTATTACATTAATAAGTGGAAACAGGTAGAAAGATCATTTTGGGTCTCAAATGAACTGTAATTTAAAATCCTCTTTAGTGGTAATGTTGGATTTAAGTCACAATTTAGAAAATGCCACTTTTTAAATCTTGATTTTAGCTGTTCAAATGTACTGCTATGTGCTCGCAATTGTATAAATCTCTTATGAATTTTATATTGTCTGCTTTAAATCTAGATGCAATGACATTGTCCATGAATTGTGTGCTGTCATCCCGCTCCTTCCCGCCCCAATAAAAATTGTATGCAAGATATTTTGGAAGCAAGAGAAGCTATTGCATATTTTGTGCAACTGGGTCTTATGTACATTCAGTTAATACTGTGTAAAGTATATGAGGCAGCTGTTTGATTGGAGTGGGGTGGGTATTGTGATATGTATGGATGTGTAGGGCTAAGATGTGCAATATTTATTCTTAAGGTAATCTGTATTTGTGCTTTTATGATCTGTTTTAATTGAAATAAAGCTATTATGATGATGAAAGTTGGCATTTTCTTGTCTTAACTACTTTGGGCCTGATTCCGATGTTGTTCGGAAGGCCTCCGAATCGGATTTGGCTTTACCGGATCCGATTCGTAGACCTTGTTTACGACCAAATCGCACACAGGTCCGGACAACCAAGTACAATGCGAAGATCGCGTAAGCGCCGACCGAATCGTTTCCGGACCCGAACCGCTCCGTACGTCTCGTTTGTAGACGGATCGTGACGCGCAAGAACACCATGGGGTGCCCGCCAGAGTGTGTACGCTTTTCCCCACCCACCCCTTTTCTGCTATGGGAGCCTGTGTACGCGTCTGTACACGGGCTCCCATAGAGTTCAATTGGAGTCCGAGCAAACCGAGTCTGTAAGCATACAGCAGCATCGTACTGGCTCGTTCGGACTCCCGGAGCACGTATCGCTCGGAAAGCCCTCCGGATTCGAGTCGTACGGAGGGCTTTCCTAGCGAGATCGGAATCGGGCTCTTTGTGTTTACAGCCTGTGCCCTGGGTCACTTGATTGTGAATAGCTTGGCAGTTGGTTTTGTGTGTTCCTCCCAGACAGTGAGACAAAAGGGGTCTGCGTGTTGGCAGGATGAACCATCCAGGATGGGTGTGGCGGAGTGGTTCCCATGACACTCATTACACTTCAAAGGGCTGCCTCCAGCACACTCACAAAAAGGGACGTGACATCAGACTTTTGTCACCCTAGACTACTTGGAGTCTGGGCAGGGGAAGAAAGGGACTTTCCAGAACTAGATTTGGCAGTAACCTAGAAGTTTCGTCCACCTCATGGTCTGGCACCAGGTATAAATATTGAACTCTGAGACCAATTCTTCAGTACACTCCTGGACCTGCTGATGCCATCCAAAAGACTGCTTAAACCCAGCACTACCAGAATGACTGCAAGGGTTAGTTCACTGGCCTTCTGTATGAGCTGCAGGGATATATAAAGCTCCAGAGACCTTGATCCCTGCACCTGAGCTCTGCTGGAGTGAGTCCTTACCCTGCAAGTGGTGCCCCTCCAGCCCTGGACCCTTGGTGGAGGTACTGAAGGTGCTGCTCCTGACTAACTCTATTAGTTGGGACTTAAAACAATTTTTACCCAAAAAGTGTCTTGAGAACCCACAGAAGATAGGGCCCTACCTGCTCAGCAATTCACCTAAGTTGCATTGCCGGTCAGCCTGAATCTGTGGTAGTTCTCGCTATGTTCTTCTTTGTAGCAGCAAATCCTGTTTAGTGGGGCCTCTTACCAAAGATATTAGGTCTCATGGAGCCCTGGGCAGCTACAGTATGCAGCTATGTCCCGCTGGAGATTTTCAACTTCCAAAAAAGTGACAAATTCTGAAGGTAGAAATCTTCACTGCGACTTCGTCCAGCGGTTCCCCGACGACGACGTCTCCTCCTCGGACACCACCGGCTGCAGTGCCCCGCTGAACTTTACCTTCTGAAGAAGCTTTCTTCAAAAATTCTTCTAACTCCAAAGGTAAGCCGAGACCAGGCTCAATCCACCTCATGTGGCCGAACCACACTTGAATGCAGTCGGTCTTAACTTATCACTTTGACCCGGTCTCACTCGACCAGATATCTGCTATTGGTGCTTTGATCTTTTAGGTGATGTTTTTCACGTTAAACTTTAAACATTCATTACTCCGAGTCTACTGATTGTATTCAATTGTTTTGTTGTCATTTTATTTATTAAAGTGTTCTCTATCTTTCTAAACTGGTGTGGGATTTTTCTTGTGTTGTGTTTTCACTTTATTACTGTTTGTGCGCAGCATAAATACTTAACAAAGCGTTTCGACTATAGACAATATATGGTACAGGCACATACTGAGAGAGACCACATGGGTTCATTGTTAGCTTGGTTAGCTAATCTGGCAAAACAGGGCTAGATTATTGTAGAGCTAACCTCTGCTGACGGCTCTCGACTATCTAGACAGAATGCCATTAACAGGGAGTTTTTAGACTACTATTCTCAGCTGTATCGTAGTATAACTGATTGCACCTTGCCAGATGTAGCAGCCTTTCTGACTCCCTAGCGATTTCCCACTGTGACCCCCGAAGAAGCTGAGGTCTTGGGAGTGGATATTACTCTCCCAGAAATCCGAGTGGCCATAAAGACTATGGCTCGGTACAAGATGCTGGGTACAGACGGACTGTCAGTTGAGTTCTACTCCATTTACGTGGACATACTTGCCCCCAGTTTAGTCGGCCTCTATAAATCCACCAGAGATGCAGGATTGCTCCCTTTATTGACCAGGGAGGCTTTGATTGTGCCACTATTGAAACCAGGGAACTCGGCATGTGATCAAAAAGGCCTATAGACCATTGCCTATGCTCAACTTAGATTGTAAGATACTGAGCAAGGTCTTGGCTACTCGACTTCTGCCCCACATGTCTACTCTAATCCGTGCAGATCAGGCAGGATTTATTCCAGGCCGAACTACAGCACTTAATATTTGCATGCTCCTCGTGCTGCTGGAGGCAGACTCCTATGATAAGATGCAGGAGGTGATCTTTGCGGTGGACATTGAAAAAGCGTTCGACAGCTTAGAGTGGAGCTTCCTCTATGATGTGATGATTTGTTTCGGCCTGGGGCAGGGATTCGTTTACTGGACCAGACTGCTGTATTCTGCTCCCTTGGCCAGAGTGAGAACGGGGCGCATTATAACAGAGAGTTATGTGGTGGAACATAGCACT
Organism: Calotriton arnoldi; assembly: GCA_963921515.1. NCBI lineage: Eukaryota > Metazoa > Chordata > Amphibia > Caudata > Salamandridae > Calotriton > Calotriton arnoldi. Next base: position 115,801 of record CAWUFW010001434.1, read on the forward strand.
AGACAGGGCTGCCTTCTATCACCGCTCCTCGTTGCCCTAGCTATGGTGCCGCTGGCTTGCTGTGCCAGGAATGCAAATGCCTATGAGGGTGTTAAAGTAGAACTCCAGCTACATCATGTTGCTTTATACACCAACAATCTTTTACTGTTTCTACGGGATGTGGAGACGGCCCTAGCGGGGAGATCAGGGGTTGCTGGAGCAATTTGGCTCTCTCTCTGGGCTGCAGGTTAATTGGACGAAGACTTACCTCTTACCCATGTCCATCTGAGGACATGAAGGCACCCGGTGGGAGCCCAGATGTCTGCCCTATCTCGGGGTGCAAATTTACCATGAATCAATGAACTTGCTGGAAGGGAATGTGGGGCAGGCTGTTCGAGCACTTCACTCTAGCATTGATTTTTGGAAAACACTTCCCCTTTCGGTAGCGGGCCCTGCGGCTTTTCTGAAAATGAGAGTCCTCCCGGTCTGCTGTATTTCTTCGTGGTGTTGCCAATCTGGGTCCCTAAGGCCATATTACGGAATATTGATACGCTTATCACGGACTTCCTTTGGGGTACCGTTCGAAGACAAGTGGCATTGTCCACGATGCAGCGGGCTAGGGAAGAGGGTGATCTGGGTGTTCCTGACTTTGAAGCATCCTATTTGGCGGGCAACTGCAATGGCTCACTCAGTGGATAGCTGGCAGCCTTACCCCTGGGAGGAGAATGGGACCATCTGTACCTGACCTTCACACTTTGATGAGGGTGCTTCTCAAGCGACTCTGCCCTGGGCGAGCCGACCCCATCGAGTTTAGACTGTTGCACCGCTATTGGACGTGAAGTCTGAGACGATCACATATTCTACTGCCTTACTCTCCGGATATTCCTTTGACATTCCTGGAGGAACTACCGCAGGGAGGGATTTGGAAATTATTGATGGATTGGGTGGAGGCGGAAGCACCAATGCTTGGGTCCCTCTTTGAAGATGGTGAACTCCTCCCATTCTAAGAGTTTTGGTCCTGTTATGACTTATTGAAGGGCCAGTTCCTCCTCTAATGTGCTGTAACAGCGGCCATCTGCAAACACTGGCGGGGGGGGGGCACGTCGGAAACCCACATATTCCAAGAGTTCCCAATATTTGGTTACGTCATCGGGAACCTTCAAGGTGGTCACTTGTCTTTATAGGACGATTCAGAGTGAGGTGACCCTACCATTGGAGCCCCTTAGAGGACTGTGGGAGGGGGTCTGGGTATCCCCATCCCGGAAGATCAATGGGGGACCATCTTACAACACATGTCTAAGGTTTCTTGGAAAGCCAGGTTTAAACTTAAAAAATGTTATATGTACTTCATAGGGCATATCTCACGCCTGGACGGATAGTCAGACATTTGCCATGGAGGGTGTGAAATTCCCGGGATCAGAAGTGGTGGGGGCCAAGTTTAATCACATGTTTTGAGCATGCCCAGAGCTAGGCCATTATTGGGAGGAAATTACTAGGATCTTACCAATCGTGACTGAGGGAGAAGTCCCATGCATGCCTGCACATTGCCTACTACATTAGTACCCGCATAGGGCTAAGAATAAGGCGACTAGTGGTTTGCAAGATTTGGCCTTTATTTTATTAAAGAGAGAGATCACGCGAAACTGAAGTCTCGAAGGGCCCCCGAGTGGAGGTTTGGAAGCGAGAATTGGAGAGATGGACGAGTTATGAGAGTGCGGTGTTGCCGAGGGAGGCTCAGCGGGGCCATGGTTCATAGATGTAGCCTGAGCTTGGGAGTCGCTGGTAGATGCCCTGCAGAACCCTGATCCCTCTTCGCCTAGAAGATCATTGGGGATCCCGTAGCTGTTTCTGCCTCTGGAAGGGCCTTGCATCCTCATAAATATAACTTTCGGCAAGTTCAAATGCTGGAGCTGCATACAGCACAATGCTATACCTCTGATTCGGCATGCCAAACTGACTGAGATAGAAGTGAGAGTTGGCACCCCATATTGGGGGGCAATATGTGGCAGGGCATGACCACATTGGGAGCTGGGTGGGTGAGAGGAAGCTGCATGTTGTGGGAGTTGAGCAGCAGTTCCATAGGACTATGATTATGAGGTTGGGCTGTTGAACCAAACTCTTTATTATTGTATCTTGCTGTCTAGCAGCCCCATATGCTCTACCTGACTACCACTAAATATTGCCATGCCTACCTTGTGATGACCATGATCTCATTAAATGTCAACTCATCGCCTCTAAGTTAATCCTGACTGCTTTTGTGCCAAGCCACCAGGGGGTCAGGCACAGATTACTTTAGTGACTTTTTTGGTTCCCCCTGGCAATGATTGTGGTTTTTGCTTGAGTAAAGTTTTCACCCCCTTAATCAAATTCCCAATTTATTACACCACCCATATTGAAATCATTCTTGGCCTTGTTCCAATAGGAACAGTCCAGTCGAACTGCCAGGCCAGGTCTCCCTTAAACCAGAACACAAGCAACCCAAGACGGATTTTGCCTTTATTAGGGCTCATCAGTAGGGTATAGCTTATTTCCAGTTCCAGTGGCACAATGTTCACGGAACCCACTATGTTTGCGGAAATCTCCATGCGTTGATTTCCCTACTTAAATGGTGCTAAATTTGTTTGCTAATTCATGTTCTTAGCTGCATTTGCCAAGCATAATTGCTTGTGCTGTTTAACCCTGCTGATTTATTGGCGTGGACATCTTTCACAATTTCTTTAAGGTTTCTAATTTGTGCCTACGTGCATAGAATAAACTCAGCTATGTGGTGGATACTTATAACTGGGACTCTGCATTGGACATAGCTCTAAGCTTTCTGCCTAATCATATAGTTTTCTCTGTGTTGCACAAAGTAAGCCATATTTTGTTCACAGCTTTACTGCAGAGCCAGCAGGTATTGCATTTTCATTCATAAAACATGCACCTTCAAATTAGAAGGAGGTAAGTGTTACCATCATACTCTTTCTCATCCTAGAAGCCTAAACGACTGGAAGGTGGAGATGGAACGATAATATTCTGCCGCCAGAAACAGGTAACACTGAACACATTACCCCTACTTAAGCCTTAATGCTTGAAAGGCCACAAAATAAAAGCCCCTATAAATCATGTGATCCAACTATTGTCATATTTTAAAGAAAGGGATAACACTGTAGAACTCAAACTAACCATTGTATTGAGGTCCTGAAGGTTGAAATACATCTTCATTTGTAAGCAGTCTGCACACATACCTCTGAAAAGAGCTTCATAATTCAAAACAGGAGGAGGTTACAGTACTAGTTTATTCAGATATAATTCATGTATTTGCATGAAAAATAGAACAAATAAGTGTACTTGTTTTATGTCAGTGAACAAAGTTTTAAACCAACATGCACTGTATGAACAGTCTTTACCCTTCCAGAACAATGCTACCTAGAATTTAAATGAATATTCTCATTAATAAGAAGGTCTGGTATGCAAATGTGTCACTGAAGAGCATCTACGATAAGATGTATGATTCCATACATGCAATTCTCACATATGTTCTACAGCCATAAAACCCTTCCTCCTTCTTTATGGCTTGTGCCTGTGATTAGTTTGTAAGTTTGAAAAGAAAAGAAACTTCACAAATGGCCAAAAGCAAACAGTACAGAATAATTGATACAAGCAATTGATCATTGCACCAGTGGCAGACAGTAATTTGAGTGGGGTGGGCTACACATGCATACACATACTCACACTCACCCATCTACATGCTCACTCACTTATATCCATCCATTCACAAACACGCACACACTCAATCACAGCATGCACGCAAAAATATACATTCATACATAAATGCATGCATACACCAAACATTAAAAAAGAAAATATTACAGGGTGGCATGGGGGAAAGCCTTGGTGGTTCCTGGAGGATCCTGGGCAACTGGGGCTACTGCCTCTCATTGGCTGACCTCGTTATGGGTCAGCCAATGAGAGGAGGCGAGAGTCCCTTACTCCTCAGAGGGTGGGATCGGGTCAGTGAGATTTCTGACCCCACCCCACTCTATGATGAGCATCAGTGATGGATAGTCAGCACTGGCAACTCCAGGGCTCAAAACCAAAGCATCCAGGTCCAAGTATATCTGTGAAGCACCCCCTGTAATGAGGGGGAGGACCTCCACCACTTTGCCGGGCTGAGAAGGTATCCCCCACAGGACTGTGAAATCTTCAGCCCAGAAAAGTTCAGTTTAGGCAGTCAGGCACCTGCTTATTTAGCGCATGTACAGCGCCTGACTGACCTGACCTATGCTCGGCTCACAGGCAGTCTTCATGGTTGCAAAAAGGTGGTGGGGTGGGGGCCCTCCACTCCTAGGGATGGGTTGCTACTGCATTGTACTTAGCATTTGGCACCTGAGCGGGCCTGTAAGACATTGGGTACCCCTGCGATTGAGTGTTAGAAATGGGGGTCTCCAGTTGGCAATGGTTTGCACCTTTGTCCAAATAGGGACCCTTCCTTTTAGTAAGGGGGATACACTTCTGAAATAACCCCTGCTCACCCCCTTGGTAGCTTGGCACGAGTAGTCAGTCTTATCTCAGAGGCAGTGTGTGAAGCATTTGCACATAACCAATAGTAATACAGTGAAAACACTACAAAAGGACACCACATCAGTTTTAGAAAAATAACCAATATTTACCTGTGCAAACCAGACCACAACGATAAAAGACCAATATACAGTAATCAAAAAATGCACTTTGTAAGAATGACTTTAAATGCAGTTCCTTAAAGCCGGTAGCTCCTTCCGGGGCTATTGCGGTGCTGAAAATAACAGAATCCAACAGTTCCGGCCAACCGCGTCAGTGCAGACTGGTGTTAGTGTCAGCAGACTCGTAAACAGTACCTTTTGTTCCAGCCGACTGCATTGGTGCGGGCCAGTCATGGCAACCATCGCGGTTGCGATGTGAAGTGTAGCGGTGCGGTGTGTGGTGCCCTCAAGATGCGCTGCATGCAACGGCTCGGTGAAGGTGGTCCAGCTGTGTCGGTGAGACCAGGGCTGCGGTGCGGAGTGAGGCGGTGCTTGTGGCAGTGCTGACAGGTCACGGTGCAAGCGACAGTGCCGGTTGATGGGAGCTGGCGTTGGTAGGCCCAGACTGCAGTGTGGGACGGGCGGTGAATCGTGTGACTTACAAGCGCTGCCCTCAAACCATGGTGCAGTAACTGGTGTTGAGGTCAGTGGGCAGGGACGTCATCGGTGAGACTAGGGCAGCAGAGTGAAGCAAGGCAGTGCGGAGTGCGGTGCCCACAGGTCGCTGTGTAAGCAGCAGCTCGGTGACGGCAGCAGTAGTCGTTTGTGAGACCAGGGTTGCGGTGCAAAGTGCGGCGGTGCCCTCTGCGGTGTTTTTAGGACACAGAGCCCGCAGCTGTTTCGGTGATGGTGTCGGCTGCTTTCCGCCTCTGTTGCAACTGAAACCCATGGTTCCAGAGGCGATACCCAGAGGTAAGTGAAGTCTTTGCTGTCCCTGAGACTACATGAACAGGAGGCAAGACCTATTTCAAGCCCTTGGAGATACTCAGCAGCAAGTAAAGAAAGTTCAGTCCAGTCCTATCACTGCCCAAGGGAGAAGCAGCAACTGCAGCACAACCCAGCAAAGCAAAAACACAGCAAAGGGGCAGTACTCCTCCTGGCAGTTCTTCCAGTTATTCTTCTTGGCATGTTCCTTGATTCAAGCGAGTTCTAAAGCTCTGGGGTCTGGGCCCCAATATTTATACTCAGTTTCTCTTTGTTCTCTTGGGCAGAGAGTGTCTGTGCTCAGTCCAAACCTGTCTGGTCCTTTCTGGCCCAGCTTACCGGCAGGATGTGGAGACAGCATTGTCCAAGGCAGACCAGGCCCATTCAGGTGCAAGGAAAGCTCCTCCCACGACTCTAAATGCGGCCCAGGTCTATTCGGCCCAGCTCTGACTCATCCAGGAAAGGCAGGACACACCTCTACCCCCCCCCCAGTGGCTGTCTGAAGAGAATGCACATCCCCAGCCCCAGTCACTCCGAAGCCAGACAGCCAGTCCACAACCCAGCAGGGGCACACAGGATGGCTAAGCAAGAAAATACCTACTTTCCAAAAGTGGTATTTTCAAACACAGAACATAAAAATCATCTTTACTAAAAGATGCATTTCTACATTCTGAGTTCAGGCATACTAAACTCAATTTCTCCATCTTGTCCCAATGGGGAGATATACTTTCGTAAAATGTTATAGAGTATTCCCCATTCTATCCTATGGGACGGATAGCCATTCAACAGTGAAAAACGAATTACACTGTAGTTCACCATCAGGACATGTCAAACATACCAGGACATGTCCTACCTTTCGCATACACTGCACCCTGCCCATAGGGGGACCTTGGGAATACCTTAGGGGTGACTCAAATGTAATAAAAGGGAAGTTTAGGGCTTGGCAGGTGGGTGCACTTGACAAGTCGAAATGGCAGTAAAAACTGCATGCAGACACTGCAGTGGGAGGTCTGAAGATCCTTTGAAAGGCTGCTCGTGTGGGTTGCACAATCAGTGCTGCAAGCCCACTAGCAACATTTGATTTACAGGCCCTGGCACTCTCAGTGCACTTTACTAGAGACTTACCTTTAAATCAAATATGCCAATCATGGAAACACCAATCCATAATACCATTTACAATAGGAGCACTTGCACTTTAACACTGACCAGCAGTGAGAAAGTGCACAGAGGAACTAAACCAGCAGACACAGAGTCAAAACCAGGAGGTCAGAAAGCAAAGAGACAGGGTAAACACGCCAAAAGATGCCAGGTCTAACAGTGAGTTAGAAATTCCCTTGCCTTTCCATTGAGATGTACAGATGCCCTTACCCCCTGGGAGGATTGTGATGACTTGCATAAAGATTTTCCTATGTAGAATAGAGGCACATCTGACACAAAGTTTCACCTATCTGGACTTCAGGTGCATAGCAATTTGGGAACGATTTGTTCCCACAACTGACATTCTCAGAGCAGACTGCCTTGGGGGCCCAGATCTATATCTAGCCTTATCTCCAGAGAAGAGGCTCCTGTTTCAGGAATTTTCACCGAGAAGTTAGGAAGATTAGGAGTACTCCGGCAACTTACGACTAATGCGAGAGTTGCCAATTCTGCAGTAACTTTGTCTCAACTAAGAGGGATTATCAATCATCATAACAAGAGATAAACAGAATCTCGTGGTGAGCGCTTGCCCCATTATGGCTACTACCATTATTTATGTATTTATTTATTTATGTCATTTATAAAGCGCATGAATCACCCCGGATGGGGTATCTCCGCGCTAAGGGCGACTAGAAAGGCACGAGAAACTAAAAGAGTGATGTTTTAATTTTTTTCCTGAAAGTCAGGTAATTAGTGCATTGGCGGATATCCAGAGATAGCTGGTTCCATAATTGTGGGGCTATGTAGGAGAATGCTTTGCCTCCTAGCCTAGTTTGTTTTATGCGCGGGACAGTAAGGAAGCCCTTATCTGTTGATCGAAGGGTGCGCGAAGGTGTATATCTAACCAGTTTGTCTGCTAGATATTTAGGTCCCATTTTATTAAGGCCTTTGAATACCAAACAACCAATTTTGAATTCTATTCTTTTACGTATGGGCAGCCAGTGTAATTTACGTAGCAGGGGACCTGAGGGAGTTCGGGGGGGAGCACTGGTTACCAAACGGGCCGCCGTGTTCTGGACCACTTGTAAACTGCTCAAGGCGGTTGTCTTAGCGGAGATCAGCAAAGCATTGCTGTAGTCCAGTCGGCTAAGGACCATAGCATGTATCAAGGTTTTTCGTGTTGAAGAGGGGAGAAGGTGGAAAACCTTACGGAGCAAGCTGAAAACATGGAAGCATGTCCGTTTAGTTGTAGCTATATGGTCATCCAGATTAAGTTTGCTATCAATTAGCACGCCCAGATTCTTAACCACTACTTTAGGGGATGGTGCTGGTCCCAGCTCTTCTGGCCACCAGCACGGTGACCATCTGGTCACTGCGTCTTTGAATAGCATTATTTCAGTTTTATCTGCATTTAACTGCAGAAAGTTATTACTCATCCATGATGTAATAGTTTTCATGCCATTTGCAAAAATGCTCTTGATGTTAGGTGTGTTTTTATCGAAAGAGAGAAGGAGCTGCGTGTCAGTCCGCGTAAGAGATGGGAGTAAATCAATATTTCTTAAGAGTGCTGCGAGTGGGGCGACATATATATTAAATAATGAAGGGCTGAGACAAGAGCCTTGAGGCACACCCTTTGTTACCATAGTTGTCTGAGATTTGAAGGGACCAAGGTTAACTGTTTGTGTTCTTCCCTTTAAAAAGTCAGTTAACCAGTCTAGTGCATTGTCCTGAATTCCTATAGCCCGTAATCTCTCCAACAAAAATCTGATGTGAGATGGTGTCGAATGCTGCGGAGAGGTCGAGCAGTATAAGAATCACTGCTCGACCGGCATCCGCATGCATTCGAATGTCATCCATGACATTGACCAGAGCTGATTCGGTACTGTACTTGGGGCGGAATCCCGACTGCGAATGGTCAAGACAGTCTGATGATTCTATAAAGGTGGAAAGATGAGTATTGATATGTTTTTCCAGTATTTTACTATACAGAGGGAGAAGTGAAATGGGACGATAGTTGGAAATTACATCAGGGGGCAGTTTGGTGTTTTTCCTAATAGGCATTATCTGGGCAGCTTTCCACTCAGAGGGAAGCTTGCCTTCTTTAATTGAACTATTTAAAATGGAACACAGGGGTGCAGCCAACTCTGCTGCTAGACCTCTGGAGATTTTAGATGGAATTAAGTCTTTAGGGGATCCAGATTTGATAGATTGTAATACATTTTCTGTACTTTTAATAGTGAGCAGAGGAAATTCTTTCAGAGTGAGAGAATTATGTGAATCAGGGGGTAATTCTGCAGTTGGTTCATCCCTAGTACTAGTGACAGTAGTAGTAATTTTATTGTAGATGTTATCAATCTTTTGTATGAGAAAGTCCGCAATATTATCACAGAGTAACTGGGTTGGTGCATCTTCCAGAATACAAGCTTTGGGATTAATAAAGGTGTTAAGTACTTGGAAAAGAGGTTAGAATGGGGGGTTTTGTGTTTAGTCAGGAAAATGGCGCTCAGGCTATTGCGTGTGCTATCGACGGACCTTTAGTAGTGCGGTGCTGCCAGGTCAGGGGAATAACCTGATAACCCCTGGGGAATCTGTAAATCAAGGGATCCACAAATTATAAAGTGAGCGAAGTCCTGGGCACACGCGGTGAGGGTATTAGTAATATAATATGTAGAATTGATGCGTTATTCAAATACAATGGTCAACATCAGTATTTGTCCAAATAGGTATTTTTTATTTCAACAACAACTGTGTTGAATATAGTGAACCAGCTTGACACGTGTTTCGTCACTGGGAAAGGTCCCGTGACTCATCAGGGCTGGGAAGGATACAAAAATAAAATAAATAATAAGTGAGGAAAAACAACGATGCAACAACGGGTACCTAGTCTGTGCTAGACACGTTATCCAAGTGGAAAGGGATCACCCGAAGTGACTGTTGGGAACATAAACAACTGTAGGTGACCAATATGGTGTTTGGTGACACTCGTGAAGGTGCCGCTGTTCATGGATCAAGGTTCTGGGTGAAGATGCAGGAAACATTTCAAATTATTTCAAATTATAGTGACAGGTGTGACGGTGCCGCTTTCATGTACAATAGAAAACATGAGGAAAACGCGGGAAAACTGGTACATAGTGTGAGTGAACAGTGCTAGAGTTAGCGTAGAATAGTTCAAGAGGGCAAGAGGTGAAGAAAAGATGTGTGAGGACTAAGAAGGGCTAGAAAAAAAGAGAAAGGGGAGAAGAAGCGGGTAAACTAGTAAACCTGAGCTGTGGAACTACTAGAGGAGTACTGGAGAAAGAGGGGAGGGGACACAAGAAGAATGTGGTAAGTAAGGTGCAGAGGTCAAGACACAGGAAGCAAGGGAAAGGAAACAATGAGTGCGTGGGTAAACTAAAAAACCTGTGATCATAAACTACTGAATGAATACTGAAGAAAGAAGGGGAGGAAACACAAGAGTAGGGTGAAAAGTAAAGGTCGTGGCACAGGTAACAAGGGAAAGGAAACCGCTGAGTGTGCTTACCCGAGGACCGGATAAGATTACAGCAACCCTGTGGGGTTAACTCGAGATCGGGAGTAACAAAAATATGGCGCAGAAGAGGCGCTGCGCTGGCATCAAGGATGCAGCGAGGAGGGAAACCGCTGAGGAAAAAGGAAGGAATGAGGGTAAAGAGAAAGGAGAAAGGAAAATGCCAGGATGGCTAAGAACATGAGCGTGGTGGGAAGGTCTTACCGGGTGGTGGTCTCCCTCTGTTGACAAGCGTGATTGCACTGGGGCGGGTACGCCACGGCAATCGTGAAAGGCAGGAAAAGGGTAGCGAAGGGAGGCTGTCCAGTGTCCGGCTCAGTAGATGCGGTACCAAGCCAAGCAGGCAAGGTACAAGGTTAGGCTATAAAGGAGGACAGGGAGGGGAGGTTACAAGGAACGTGGATATGTGGGCGGAAAAGTGGAGAGAGGAAAGGAAAAGGAAAGAAACTTACCCCGGGTACGGGAAGTTGAGTAGTATCAAGGGTTGTAGAAGGCTGTGTAAAGCAGACGCCTGTCTGAAGAAAACAGAGGAAAAGGACACTAAAGTAATGGGGGATGTCAAGGAATACGGGGGTGGAGGAGACAGGTACAAGACAGCCACAACTAATACCTGGGGTCCGGATCAGAGAGCTGCGAGGACACACTGGAGCCGAGGAAACCGAGTAGAAAGGGAAAAGGGAAACGAGAGAGCTATATCCGGAATAGATATAGAAGACTAGACCGAGAGCAATAGGATGATCCGGCCGAGCGGTCGCCATATTGGAAAACTCGGGAGTATGTCGAAAAGTAATGCGCATGCGCGGAGGACGTTACCCTGTCAGTGAGGCACCCGCAGCCTCGGGAAACTCGCACAATGGTAAGGACAAGAGGCGGAAAGAGTGGACAGAGGTGCGTGTCAGTGAACAAGCATACATCTGAAGGGAAGACAATTGCGAACGGATGTGACAATGATAAAGATGTTAAATACATCAAAAAATGATGTTGTGACAGATACATGTGAAAGGATGCAAAGGGGGAAATCCCTGTAACAAAGTGTTGGGTATACTGAGTCATATAGGCAATGCAATGAGAAAATGCGGTAACAAAAGTAAAAAATTACATGAACCTAAATCATGGGAGGGTAAGTCAATAGGGAGATATTGGCACCTGAAAAGGAGTAGAGAAAAGACATGCAAATATTGCTGAATAAAGGGGGGAAAAGGGGGGATATGAATGCAGACATTGATAAAGTACACATTATGAGGAGAATTATGTAACAATGACCAAAAGCACAGTAAAAGATGTAACGGCAACAATTGTTAGAAATACATGGCTCCTATTCATGGAGGTTATGTAACAAAGAAGATGATAATACATGAATATGGTATGGAGAATAGACATGCAAGTATCAACTGATTGTATAGGTAGAGGACAGGTATCATACCCAAGTAAATGACACAAAACGTAGTTCTAAACAAGCAAATTGTCATAATGTTCATTCACCCAGGAAGTAATGCAGTTCGTGATCAGTGTTCAATCCGTGTTGTACTGTTCGAAGACGCATAATCCAAGTGGCTTCTAGGCATCTGAGTTCTCTGTTGCCACCTCTCATATTGGTGGATGCCATGTCAAATCCGAAAAAGGAAAACCGTTTCTTGGGGCCCTGGTTAGGACAAGTGGCAGCATGGATCGCAATGGGATATCTAGTGTCAAGATTGTTTAAAGCTCTGACGTGTTCTCCTATTCGATCTTTTAGTGGTCTGATGGTACTTCCGATGTACCAAAGTTTGCAGGTGCATTCCAGAATATAGATCACAAATTTCGTGTTGCGGTTGATGTTATGTCTGATCTGGTATTCTTGTCTGTTCATGGCCGTGAAGTTTCTTATTCCATGTTGGGCTAGTTTGCAGACCCCGCAGTGTCCGCACTTGAAGAAGCCAAGATTATGAGTCGTAAGCCAAGTAGGCCTGGTGCTAGGACCAGGGATGCTGGGGCTGAGTCTAGTTTTCAGGGTTCTGCCTCTCCTGTATGTGATTTGTGGTTTAGGAGGTACAATCTCTTTAAGTGTGTTGTCTGCAAGTAGTACGTTCCAATGTTTGTTAAGGCTTTTCTTCATTGCTAACCCCATGTCGCTATAGTCAGTGATAAGTCGGACAGGTTGGTCTTGCTCAGTGATTGTTCGTCTGGTGTGTAAAGTATCTTCTCTTTTTATGTTCCTGATTCTTTTTTCTGCTGAGCTGATGGTGCGGGCACTATAACCTCTGTTTATGAATCTTTGTTTCATGTTGGTTAGGCACTTTTGAAATTCCAGTTCCTCACTACAGTTTCTCCTGGCTCTCATGAATTCCCCGTAGGGAATTGCCTGTGTTTGGTGAGGGGGATGTGAGCTATCTGCATGCAGGATAGCATTTCATGATGTTTCTTTTCTATATAGACGGCTCTCAATGGTGTTGGACTTGATGTAGATTTCCACATCTAGAAATGTGATGTTGGTGGTACTAGAGTTACCTGTGAATTTCATGTTCATGTCGTTGCGATTGAGGTGTGCACAGAATTTGTCAAGTTCAAGTTGCGACCCTGACCAAAGGAGTAAGCAATCATCTATGTAGCGACCCCAGTATATTATGGAGTCTATCCATTGTGCCCCTTCCGTGCCCCAAATCCATTTAGACTCTAGGACGCCCATGTACAGGTTAGCAAAAGAGGGAGAAAATTTCGAGCCCATGGCCACTCCTTTGTTCTGTTTATACCACATACCGTCATAGATGAAGAAGTTGTTGTTTAATATGATGTCCATCATAGTAACTAACATCTGGGTATGTTGCCATAAGTTGGCTGGTCTGTTGTTGAGTATGCTGGTGACAGCCTTGATCCCTAGGGTAGGTTCAATAGTGGTATAAAGAGAGACTACATCTAGGGTTGCCAGGATCATATCCGGATGCCATTGGACATCTGATAAGATGCTAAGAATGTGTTTGGTGTCCTGGATGTATGATGGCAGATTTGAAACCAGAGTACCAAGAAAGAGGTCAACGTATTGTGCTATTCTTTCCGTGGGACCACCAATGCCCGACACAATAGGTCTCCCTGGGGGAAAGGGAGCAGTCTTGTGTATTTTGGGAACGGTGTACAGACAGGGGAACGTCGGTCTGTGAACTTTAAGATATAATAGTTCTTGGTCATCAATAAGACCTTGCGTGTGCCATTCGGATAGGTGTTTATTGATAATGGTGACAAGAGGGGCTATTGGGTTGTAAGGGAGCTGCTCATAGCAGGAGTTGTCACCTAGTTGGGACAGGATTTCCGCATGATATTCTGATCTGTTCATGATGACTACATTACCCCCTGTGTCCGCCTCTTTGATTATGATGTCTCTGTTGGAGGTGAGTTGTTTCAGGGCTACTCTTTCTTCTCTGCAGAGATTGTCTTTAGTTCTACGTCTGATCTTCGATATTTTTATTTCGTGTCTGTCCATATCATTTAATACTAGGTTGTAGAATGTGTCAACAGCATTGCTCCCTGGGAGCATTGGTGTCCACTTGGATTTGGGTTTAAAACCACTGTGTAGGCTAAGATCTTCCTCTATATCTAACTCCTGGAGGAGATTCTCCATGTTGGTAGGTATATCGTCCAGGTCAGTGAGTGAGAGCAGAAGGTGAGTAACCTGGATGTCGCTTATGCTTTGTGCTCCTGACGTGTTCTCGGTGCAAATCTTGCTACCTCTTCTTAAAGTGGGGGGAATGCCACTAAAGTGTTTTTTGATTTTGATGCCCCTGATAAACTTAAAAAGGTTGATCTTGTGTCTGCAGGTGTCCCCCTGTTCGTGTGGGTTGAAGCTCAGGCCCTTGCTCAGCAAAGAGATCATGCCACTATTGAGGTCTAGGGAGGAGAGATTAACGACTTGTATATCCAAATTTTCTGGATCTACTTGTCCTTCTCGTTCCCGGATCTTAGTTTCTTTTTGTATTCTTCTGTGTCCTGCCCTTTTGCCCCTGCGGGTCTTCTGTCTTGGGTGGTTTGTCTTTGTTGCGTTCTGTTCTCTCTCCTTATGGCCTGTACCTCCTTTAAAAAAGACGATGTGGTTGGTGGTGTCTTGTTGGAATTACTGCCCTGGTTTTCTCCCTCACTGTCACTAGTGGCAATAGTGTTGAGTGATGTGGAACTGGATGAAAGTGAGGCAGTTTCTATTCTTGTTTGTCTGTCGCCCTGTCCAGTGGTGCTGATAAGTTTGTCGTATTTTCTAGCAAAGGTGTAAACTCGTCCTTCCCTGTAGTCAGCTTCGTCTCTTTTCAGTTGACGTGTTTTTCTGTCTTTTATTTCGTTTTGGTGTTTTGTAAGAATGTCGTTCAAGATGACGTAGTTTTTACTTGTGGCTTCTTCCAAGTTTAAGTCCACTATTTCTTTCTCGAGATTGGTAATCTCGATTTGTAATTTAGCTACTTTTCTTTCCGCATTCTCTATCAAGATGTTGATAAGTGTGTTTGAGTTAGAGTTTAAAGTTTCTTCCAATTTACCTAAAAGATCGTCGTCTAAGTCGTCAAATGTTGGGAAAATCTGTGAACGGAGTCCCCTGGGGACTCTGTTCAGTCTCAGGTATTGTTTGAGTGTGGCGCTGTCCCACCACTTGGAGTTTTCTGTTTTTTTGAGTCTTTCTAATTTCAGAAATTTCTCTTTTAGACCTTCTTTGCGTGTGGGGTGATTACTAGTCGATGCAGAGGTGTTAGTGATCCCTTTGGATAAATTCTCAAAAAGCTCTGATGCGACCCTGTCTCTATCCATGCTCTATACTAAGAGACTGAGTGTACTGGGGTAAGACGCTGCGGCTGCCCTTCCTGAAACCGTGAAATGGAGGTTAGAATGGGGGTTTTTGTGTTTAGTCAGGAAAATGGCGCTCAGGCTATTGCGTGTGCTATCGACGGACCTTTAGTAGTGCGGTGCTGCCAGGTCAGGGGAATAACCCGATAACCCCTGGGGAATCTGTGAATCAAGGGATCCACAAATTATAAAGTGAGCGTAGTCCTGGGCACACGCGGTGAGGGTATTAGTAATATAATATGTAGAATTGATGTGTTATTCAAATACAATGGTCAACATCAGTATTTGTCCAAATAGGTATTTTTTTATTTCAACAACAACTGTGTTGAATATAGTGAACCAGCCGACACGTGTTTCGTCACTGGGAAAGGTCCCGTGACTCATCAGGGCTGGGAAGGATACAAAAAATAAAATAAATAATAAGTGAGGAAAACAACGATGCAACAACGGGTACCTAGTCTGTGCTAGACACGTTATCCAAGTGGAAAGGGATCACCCGAAGTGACTGTTGGGAACATAAACAACTGTAGGTGACCAATATGGTGTTTGGTGACACTCGTGAAGGTGCCGCTGTTCATGGATCAAGGTTCTGGGTGAAGATGCAGGAAACATTTCAAATTATTTCAAATTATAGTGACAGGTGTGACGGTGCCGCTTTCATGTACAATAGAAAACATGAGGAAAACGCGGGAAAACTGGTACATAGTGTGAGTGAACAGTGCTAGAGTTAGCGTAGAATAGTTCAAGAGGGCAAGAGGTGAAGAAAAGATGTGTGAGGACTAAGAAGGGCTAGAAAAAAAGAGAAAGGGGAGAAGAAGCGGGTAAACTAGTAAACCTGAGCTGTGGAACTACTAGAGGAGTACTGGAGAAAGAGGGGAGGGGACACAAGAAGAATGTGGTAAGTAAGGTGCAGAGGTCAAGACACAGGAAGCGAGGGAAAGGAAACAATGAGTGCGTGGGTAAACTAAAAAACCCGTGATCATAAACTACTGAATGAATACTGAAGATAGAAGGGGAGGAAACACAAGAGTAGGGTGAAAAGTAAAGGTCGTGGCACAGATAACAAGGGAAAGGAAACCGCTGAGTGTGCTTACCCGAGGACCGGATAAGAATACAGCAACCCTGTGGGGGTTAACTCGAGATCGGGAGTAACAAAAATATGGCGCAGAAGAGGCGCTGCGCTGGCATCAAGGATGCAGCGAGGAGGGAAACCGCTGAGGAAAAAAGGCAGGAATGAGGGTAAAGAGAAAGGAGAAAGGAAAATGCCAGGATGGGTAAGAACATGAGCATGGTGGGAAGGTCTTACCGGGTGGTGGTCTCCCTCTGTTGACAAGCGTGATTGCACTGGGGCGGGTACGCCACGGCAATCGTGAAAGGCAGGAAAAGGGTAGCGAAGGGAGGCTGTCCAGTGTCCGGCTCAGTAGATGCGGTACCAAGCCAAGCAGGCAAGGTACAAGGTTAGGCTATAAAGGAGGACAGGGAGGGGAGGTTACAAGGAACGTGGATATGTGGGCGGAAAAGTGGAGTCCTCGGGTAAGCACACTCAGCGGTTTCCTTTCCCTTGTTACCTGTGCCACGACCTTTACTTTTCACCCTACTCTTGTGTTTCCTCCCCTTCTATCTTCAGTATTCATTCAGTAGTTTATGATCACGGGTTTTTAGTTTACCCACGCACTCATTGTTTCCTTTCCCTCGCTTCCTGTGTCTTGACCTCTGCACCTTACTTACCACATTCTTCTTGTGTCCCTCCCCTCTTTCTCCAGTACTCCTCTAGTAGTTCCACAGCTCAGGTTTACTAGTTTACCCGCTTTCTTCTCCCCTTTCTCTTTTTTCTAGCCCTTCTTAGTCCTCACACATCTTTTCTTCACCTCTTGCCCTCTTGAACTATTCTACGCTAACTCTAGCACTGTTCACTCACACTATGTACCAGTTTTCCCGCGTTTTCCTCATGTTTTCTATTGTACATGAAAGCGGCACCGTCACACCTGTCACTATAATTTGAAATAATTTGAAATGTTTCCTGCATCTTCACCCAGAACCTTGATCCATGAACAGCGGCACCTTCACGAGTGTCACCAAACACCATATTGGTCACCTACAGTTGTTTATGTTCCCAACAGTCACTTCGGGTGATCCCTTTCCACTTGGATAATGTGTCTAGCACAGACTAGGTACCCGTTGTTGCATCGTTGTTTTTCCTCACTTATTATTTATTTTATTTTTTGTATCCTTCCCAGCCCTGATGAGTCACGGGACCTTTCCCAGTGACGAAACACGTGTCGGCTGGTTCACTATATTCAACACAGTTGTTGTTGAAATAAAAAAATACCTATTTGGACAAATACTGATGTTGACCATTGTATTTGAATAACGCATCAATTCTACATATTATATTACTAATACCCTCACCGCGTGTGCCCAGGACTACGCTTACTTGGAAAAGAGCTTTAGAGGTGTTATCTGCTTGTGCTAGCTGGTCTGCTATATGTTTTTCCGAGCAGCTTTGATGTTTTTATGGTAGGAGTCTATGGCAATTTTATATTTTACTTTGTCAGAAGGTGTCTGGGATCTGCGCCATTGACGCTCTATCTTTTTGCACCGACTTTTTTCGGACCGGAGGTCTGTTGAGTACCATGGAGTCTGAGGACGCTTGCGGGCCACTGATGAGCTTTTCAGGGGGGTTAGTTCTTCCAAAGTGATTAGTAATGCGTCCTGAAAATCCGCTAATCGTTTCTCTACCGTGTCTGATGATGAAAAGTATGGAGGGATAAAGGTTTCCCTAAAAAGTGTAGGTGTCAATTTGTGCCACTGTCTATGGGCTCGCGTAATGGATTTTTCCACGCATTTGTGCGCGGCGGGGCCCTCTAGATCAAATGCAATGGTGGAATGATCCGACCAGGTCAGAGGGGTGGTAGATTTATATAGTATGTGAGGGGAGTTAGAAAAAACCAGGTCTAGGGTATGACCTGCAATATGCGTCGGAGCCTCGTTGATTTTTGTGAGTCCTAGTGACGCGAGCTCGGTCAGGAGAGCAGAGGCCTTAGGTTCTTCTGGATTCTCACTATGAACATTAAAGTCACCAAGTAAAAGAAATTTATTGGAGGATATTACATGTGGGGCAATCAGGTCTAATAGGAGGGTGATGGAATCGAGTAGTGGTCCCGGGGGGCGGTATACAAGAGCTCCCTTCCAGCTCAACTGTGCGTGAAGATCTAATCTGAATGTTAGAATTTCAATTTTATCATTGCTAAGATGATCTAATAAAGTAGCTTTGATCGAGTCTTTATAAATAATGGCTACCCCTCCTCCTACCCTGCGTGGTCTATCTAATTTCAAAATACGATATCCGTCTGGGATTGCCATGGCAATTGCTGGGGATGAAGATGGTTTCATCCATGTTTCCATTAGAAATCCAATGTCTGGAGAAGAAGAAGAAAGCAAGTCCCAAATGTTAATGGCGTGTTTAGGGAGGGAATGGACATTTGCCAAGAAACAGTCCCAGCTTACCTTATTTTCACCTGATTTGCGGGGATTTTTGAGGACAGTCGATGGTGTGGGTGAGATACTCTGGAATCTGCAGTTTGTGCATGCAAGGGGACCTTCCACTGATCTAGGGAATTTGTGGGTACAGGAGTTCGCTTTAATGTGCATCACGGGAGCTCGTATGTGGTTTGAATATTGACCTTTGGAGCACCATTAATTTCAGTTGCTGCTTTGATTTGTTCATATGACTTTGTTCCCTGTATTTCAGGGTCATCAGTACACATAAGAACTTACATCCTGAAGATGGTATTATAGATGCCTTCACAGTAAAGACAGAAACGTCTGACCATCCTCTCAGGAATTGTTCATTGTATAGCCAATGATGTTTTTCCTGTTATTTAATGTGCGGAATGGGTAAAGGCAAAAGTGTTCATGATAAAAGATCTGTAGGAAAGAATTTCCATCTCAATCGCTTTTGCTTTTATGTGAATTATAATCTGTACCCTTTTATATAACAGTTTTTTACATAAATTTGGACTTTATTAAGTATATACCCATGTAGAATTGCTTATTTCTGTTGAGTTTTTTGCGTTTGACTCGCTGCATAACTAAAAAGTTCATTTTGACATTCGATTGTAATAAGCTACTACCTAGGGCTTAAGATAATCTTTGTTTGAAATCACTGAAGACTTAGATATTAAAAAGAATCCCTTGTAGGCACTATTACCTGACTTTTAGAAAGTTGGCATTTTCCTGCCTTAGCAATTTGGTGCTTCAGCCTGTTTCTGGGTCACATGACTGGGCGACGGTGACAGTTGGGCTTTGTGTATTCCTCCCATACAGCCAAGCACAATAGAGAGCTTATGTGTGCCTGGATGGGCCAACACGGGCAGGATGGTAGGGAGGAGCTGAGCACAACCCTACGTACACTTGAACAGGCTGTGTCCTGCCCCCACACAAAGGGCTGCATACCCCCTGTAGTTAGTGTGGAGCCAGGGCCAGGAAGGCAAGGCACCTGTGCACTTCAAAGGGAAACCTCAAGAAGCTTCTCCCAATTCATAGGCAGAATTGGATATAAGTATTGGACCTAAGACACCAACTCTTCAGTACACTTCTGGACCTTTAGATACTCTGCCTGGAAGTAGGACTGTTGTGTTGATTAAAGGACTGACACTCTGCTGCCCTGCTGCTCTGCAGGATTGCTGCCCAGCTGTGCTGACCCGCTGCCTGCTGCCCTCTTGCCTGGTAGAGAAGGACTTGACTTGCATCTGTTGATCCCAGGACACCACAGTGACTCCAAGGGCTAGTTGACTGGCCTCATCACCAGAGCCTCAGGGGCAGAAGGCTCAAACCACCTTGAAACCGGCACATGGACTCTACCATCTGTGAGTCCTACTGCCAGCCCATCTGTGGATCCAGCAGAACAGACACATCTCCTCTGCTGCACTGTGCAATCCCAAACAGCACTGATGCATTGCCTCTGCTGTGAGGGTTCTCTCAAAGCAAGAACTCCATTGACCTAACAGCCCACATCCGAACTGTCGCCTGTGCAACACTTTGCTAGTGCAGGCTCGAGCATCAGAAATCTCTCATTGACGGCATCCTTGACAATGATGCAGGTTCTCGCATCACAGACTTACAGCTCCTCTGAACCAATGCATCGCCTTGACTGAGCGACACATTCTTGATGCCAGATTTCACTTAGCAAGCCCTCAGAGACAGGATCCTCGATGATGATGCAGGACCTCGCATGGCAGCTATGCAGCTTCCCTTAGCTGAAGCATCACATCGACTGCGTCTTACATCCTCGGTGCAGGACCTCACATGGATTCACAATCAGGATTTAAGGTACTCTTGTTAAACTGGCCTAACTGGGTCCCTATAGCTGGCCTGAGCTCCATCGCAGTCTGCTGGAACTTGTGACTTTGTCCCAGTCCGGCACGAACAGATGTCCACAGTTGCCGCTTTGTGCTTTTTGGCACTATTTTTACTGACATTTTTAAAATTGCTATCCCCAGGTCTACTGATTAGGTTTTTGTCTTTTTAGTCTTATTACATTTACTAAAATTGCTCTATTTTCCTAATCTGGTGTGGGATCTTTTTGTGGTTTGTTTTCACTGCGTTACTGTTTAAAGTGTTATCATGCAAACAATTGTTCTTATTAGACATATATTGGAATACAATTGTACTGTTCAACGGCATAGTAAGGAAGGAGTAGTCAAAGACTGTTTGTGTGAAGCATTATTATATTTTTATAAATACATACAAATAGTGTGCATAGTGTCAAATGTGAACAAAAGCAACAAAACCGAAAAAGAACAATGAAGCACAATAGATATATATAACCTGCAAATCAACATGTATTCAAGTCTTTCCACAGAACAACAACATATACAAATTAAATGAATCCGTTCCCATATAGCAAGTAAGGGAATTGCGAGGTTGGTTTGTTTAAAATGTGCCCTTATAGCAATTAAGGGCATTGCGAGGTTGGTGTGTTTTTAATTGCTATAAGGACACGGATTCATTTAATTTATATATGTAGTTGTTTGTTGTTCTGTGGAAAAACTTGAACATATGTTGTTTTGTTGTTTTTATATACCTATTGTACTCCATTGTTCTTTTTTGGTTCCATTACTTTTGTTCACATGGTACTCTATGCACACTATTTGTAAGTATTTATGAAAATATAATACTTTTTTGCACAAACAGCCTTTGACTTCTCCTTCCTTTCTATACCCTTGAACATTACAACTGTATACATCTCTTGTGCTTTGTTTCTATTTGTTATTCCAATATATCTCTAATAAGATCCGTCTTGGTTCTTGCTGAGTAGGGCTGCCCTTGTTTCTTGTAATAATAACTGTTCAAAGTGTTACACAATCACTCTACACATTGCCTTTGAGTTAAGCCTGACTGAATTCTGTGCCTATCTACTGACTGACTGACTGACTAATGTATTTGTAAAGCGCTCGATTGCCCAGGCGTCTTGGCGCTAAGGTAGGTTCATACTACTCCAGATGTTTGCTTATTCAAGAGCGCTTAGGAAACAGCCAGGTCTTAACCTGTTTCCTAAAGATGTTCCTGTTGGATTGCAGTCTCAGCTGTGGGGGGAGGGCATTCCACATCTTTGCAGCTAGATGAAAGAAGCTCTTACCACCCCATCTAGCCTTTTAAATTCTAGGCACGAGTACCAGCCCTGTATTGGCGGATCTCAAGCTACGCAGAAGATTGTACCAAGAGAATAATTTTTGGATGCCAATAGCACCACCTCCGTATAACGCCTTGTGCACTAGGCAGAGGGCTTTGAATTTTACTCTTTCAGGGATGGTAAGCCAGTGGAGCTGTCTGATGCTGGCCGACGTGGGATGGTATTTTGGAAGAGTGAGCAACACACGGGCTGCCGCATTCTGTATGGATTGTAGTTTTGCAATTTGACCTTTGTCTATACCTAAGTATAACGCATTCCCGTGGTCAATACGAGAGAGTACCAGGGCTCCAATTACCGTTTTCCTCAACGTGAAGGGGATAAACGGCAGAATTTTGCGTAGAACTTTCAGGGTGAAAAAGCAAGCCGAGGTTACTTGGTTGATTTGCTTTCCGAGCTTTAATTCACCGTCAAATATAAAGCCTAGATTCTTTGCCTTCATCACCGGAGATGGACAACGGCCCGCCTCTGACAGCCACCAATGTTGACTCCAGATTGAGGGGCCCTTCCCAAACTGAATAACCTTGGTCTTATCCGTATTAAGTTTAAGGAAGTTGGCATTCATCCAGGCCATGACTGCAGTTAAACAACAACAGAACTGGGCCGCTATAATGTCCACCCTCTGCGAGACCGACACCACTATCTGCATGTCGTCAGCATATGACACCAAATTGAATCCATGCTGTTTAATTAATTTCGCAAGAGGGGTAACATATATGTTAAAAAGTGTTGGCGACAGAGCAAACCCCTGCGGGACTCCACAAGGAAGGCACAGGTTTGCAGACTTCAAACCTTACCAGTGGATCAGTTGTTACCTGGAAGATAGAAAGGAGTTGAGCACAGGTTACTTTAGGGTTTGCTTGTGGCCTCACACAACAACAAGTATTGTGGTTTCCTGCTTGAGTAGGGCTTCACCACCTCAACAAGTAACCCAGTTTCTTACTCTCTCTATCTTTACAACCCTATCTATTGGTGCATTTGTCTGTCTATCTATCTGTTTACTTGTATGTCTAGCCAGTTGTGTATGTGTCTACCTACCTGTCTGTCCTGCTGTCTGTCTGTCTATCTATCTATCTATCTATCTATCTATCTATCTATCTATCTATCTATCTGTTTATGCAAGCTTTTCAATGTATCTGTCTTTCCAACCCTCTCCATTTATAATAGCAATTTCCAAAATCATTACAAAAAAGCAATAGCAAAGGCAAGAGGCTGGCAGTTAATTCTGGACCAATTCACTTTTTTAGGTCTGTTGCTAGCCAAGGCCTTTTGATTTTACTAAAATTATGTGTAAATTATGCTGGTTTTCAGCCAGGCATTATTTAGTAATATGTTGTTGGGACATACACATTTTACTTCAACCCACTCCAGCATGCATGATGAGACAATCGTTCAGTCCACTTCAACCATTGGCTGAATTCACTATGAGTTATGGCTAGATGCCTTTTAGAAGGAGCACATTCACACTCAAATTAGTTCACATCGGTGCCAGGGACTACTTTGATAATTTGTGCCTTTTTGAGACCAATACATTTTTTTATTTATGCGAGAGATGGGGTATGGAGAGATACGGGGTACTGTTGGTGGGTGGTAGTGAGGGAATCTTTGGAGAAGGAAGCCATTGGTGTGTGCCAAGAAAGAATGTCACACTGGGTGCCACCAGCACTAAACACGGGCCCTGTCCTCAACAATACATTTCTGAATAAACCATACCAGAACAAAACAAAAATTGCCAAAGCCAACAAACTGGTGGGCAAAACCAGGCCTATTGGCTTTGCATTGCTGGTTTAGGGTGGTGCCCAAGGGGGTTCCATCAAAGTGAGGGTGATGTTCTTCAATTCCAAATGTTCCCATAGCATGTGATAGGAATTGTTTAAATAAATATGTTTTCCAAACTTGGGACTGGATGTACCAATAACTGGTTGCAAAATACTGGTCATAAATTATGATCTGTAGATTGGCTACCAGTAAATCATTTTACAAACCGACCTATGTACTATGTTTCCCTTGGTGCCCTTTATATTATTTTGGTGTTATGTAACAAGATCCAGTTAATCTGGTCCACCAGCTGTTCACTTTCATCACCACAAATGCCCCACCTTGAGCATGATCAAGGCTTGTGACAATTCTATCAACCTACCCAACTCCAGGATGTTCTTTAGGGATAGCCACTACTCCCTCTTCATGAGCTGTCACAGCTTTAAGGATGAATAGGAATATTTTAATTCATCTGCACTTGAGATCTCACACATTACCACAATGTTCTGAAAGCAAATCACCATTAAGCCTCATCAACTGTATCTCCAGTTTAGAGATACTTGAAAAACACTGATATCAATGACAAAAGTGCATTTAAACTTGGGCTCCAAGTGAACCATGCAATTGTTGCTCCATATTCATTTAAGCGTACATGTAGTGGTTGATGAAGGTGGTCTCAGGCGCATATTAGTTCTGTTCTCTGATCATGGATCATATCCTTTAAGGTATGTGTTTTGGAGAGATTAGAATGGCTTAGGTGCAAGTTGCTGGCTGCCTAATTAGAAAAGACTCAGCAGGTAGTGGAGCTGCATACTAGTAATCAGCAAACCATCGGTTCTATGTTTCGCTGCATTCTATTGCCCTGGTATTTGGAAGCAAACTTTTCATACATTATGTCATAAAAAGACAATACTCTTTTTCAGCCATAAAAATCCTTGCAATTAATTGTTTGAGATCCAATAGTAATTTTGTTATTTTTCTGTAGCATACCCGCTAGGGAACTGCATTCTCCTAACTACATCACTGCACCGCTAAACATCATGTTACCGTTGTTTATGAGTTATATTCCCGTCCTATAAATAATATTTCACAAAATCCCAGGTATCTATGGCTATTCTGGACAGACACCTACCCACAACCTTCTACTCTGCATCTCTAACACTCACTATCCCTTACCCAAGTTTTTCAAGTTCAAATGTTTATTGTTTCAGTTAATTAAAACCATAACAATATAGATTCTAAAAAAGAAAAGACAGTAAAAGATTTTTTTCTTAATTGCTTAAAACCATAAAAGTCTTTTGTTATCAATTATTAATATTCAAGTGTATGCAGAGATGTATAATAAACAATTAATAGATCAATTAATAATATTCAGATATTTACAAGAATACATGATTAACAATTAGTGGATCAAAAGCGTTAATTAGTCCGTAATCTGCTGTGAAAATAAAAGGATACTTTTCAGACGTTCTCGACATACTTTTCAGTATTCAAGATTGACCAGTAGTCACTCTCAAAGACCAGTCAGTCTTGTTCAACATTACTGAGCAATTGCTCGAGATTCCGTTTTTAAAGCTTGCTCATGTACGGTAAGGAACTTTATCAATTGACAATTCAGTAAGGTATCAGTTGGAGCCAAGCCAGCTATGATGGGAGATCTGCACGTCCTTATTATTCTGATGTTCATAGCATTTTTTAGTAAATTGACTCGTGCTTTTAACAGTTTAGGACATGTGCAGACTGGATGAATGAAATCCCCATTACTGCTTCCACATAATCTACATTCTTTCGGCCCTTTATGGACCCATGTTGGCTGATCAGCGATGGACGGCAGTTTGCCTAAACGCAGGGTCATCAGTTGTAACTTTCGATAGACCGAGAATGTGATGTTTAGATATGGTGCTGGGGTAAGTGTTTTATAGTTGGTGATTACCATCCAGGCGTATTTTCTCTTACTGAGGATGTTTCTATCTACTAGCAAAGAGTGGAATTTTGCTGATTTGTTTATGGCTTGTTTGAAGGATGAGTAGCACAAGTTGGTTTTCCAAAGCTCACCTGTGCATGTTGCTGATAAAGCTTTTTGTAGGTATTGATTGTAGGGAGACTTTTTATCCTTCTCTAGTTCCTCCCACAGAGCCTTATTCAGTTCTGATTCTGCTACATTTTGCTTCAATCTGTACCATTGCTTAATGGTTGCGTACATTCTCCCCAACGTTTCATTGATTACCCCAAATTGTAATCTCACCTGAGCTGGAGACGCAGACTGATGGATTTGAAAGACCCTTTGATATGTTGAAACTTGTAATTTACTTAACAGGTCGGCGTCTTTCCCATGTAATGCAGTACTACCGTATGATAACGTCGGTAGCATTTTAGCTGTTATTACTGCTAGTAAGGGTTTAAATGATGGCCCCTTCAATTTTTTTGCTAAGGTCCTGAAGGCAAATGATAGGGCGTTTGTCCTCTGAATCATATATGCTTTTTGTTCCCGATGATTATGCCTGTTGTCGATGTAAAAACCCAGGTACTTGTAATAAGAGACTGCCTCTAGCTTTTTGCCCTCTAATTGAAAGTGCTGTTTAGCCGTCTGCTGTCTACTAATTAGCATTGTTTTACTTTTCGCTGTATTTATCTCTACCTTATTGTCAGCTATGTATTCCAGCATTCCTGCGAGCGTCCTTCGGAGGCCGATCTTAGTTAAGCTCATCAGGACTACGTTGTCCGCGTATAATAGGTGGGATAGTGACAGAGTACCCAATTTGGGTGGGTGGGAGTTAATCTTGTTGAGCTTTTGTGCCAGGTCTGCTATAAAGAGATTAAAGAGATGCGGTGCCGAAACGCACCCTTGTTTCAGCCCTTTTGTGGTTGGGACCTTCCTTGATAGTCTTGAGCCGTCTCCCAGCTTTACTCTCATCCATGTATTGGAATAAAGAAGCAATATTCCTCTGAGTATATTTTCTGGGATTTTCCACGGGTGCAGTTTTTTTCATAGGATGTGGCGGTCCACGCTGTCGAAAGCCGCCTTTAAATCAACAAAACAGAGGTGCAGTTGTTGTTTCCTCCATTTGTATTTGTCGGCAATCAATAAGAGCAATAGAATGTTAGTGATTGTCCCAGATCCTTTTCTGAACCCTGTCTGATTGACTGGTATCAGTTTTAACTTGTCAGACCAGGTAATCCCTTACCTTTTTTCCAACTTTATTGATTCTCTTGCAGCCAATCTAACTTACCTTCCTGACCTGTACAAAAAAACTTGGACTACAAAAAAACGAATAGCCCATCTCTATTTCTCTGCAAATACCATTCCACTTATGAAATATGTGACTCTTCTGCAACATTGCCACCTACATTTCTTATCACTTTGATTCTCACATTCCTCCTATACATTTTACAGCCATCATAGAAAAATGGATCTTTACCAAAGCAGAGAGATGGCTATACCAGCGGACCTTCATAAAATATTTCCACATTCTCTCACATGCCACACACTAATATCAAGGACGGGGGGGGTGGATGTTGGCATCCTTACGAACAAATAACTCATACTTTTACCCACCCCAATCTCAATTCCCCCTTCTCATTGTGACCATCTGCCTTCAACCACAAAACATTGATTCATTCTTTGATGACCTTGACAATAAGCTGAATAAATACCATATGAATACTCATCATACATGGTGACATTAATATGAATCTCAGTCCATCCTATTTGGCCAACTACTTGCTGATCACTCACTGCTATACATGTATTTTTCCTCTACATATTAAAATGCTAGCCAACTTGATTTGATCGTGGTTTATTGAACACTTACTCATTCCCCAAAGATCGTTGGTGAGTGATCGAGACTCAAATTTATATCATGGCCTCAGTCTTCAATGTTGTCTTTATACAAAAGTCAGTCTCCATCACTCACATACCTGAGCCCTACCAAAAATGCCAATCCCAAAATGCAAACATTGTCCCACAGCCCGGACAGAATTCCTAATTAATATACACAAACACTTTACATCGCTTGTGAACATTTCTTTCAATAAATTCAACATTGACAATAACACTTAACTCTTGCTATACTCCCCAGACTTTCACTTCAGCATTCTCC
Organism: Calotriton arnoldi; assembly: GCA_963921515.1. Lineage (NCBI taxonomy): Eukaryota > Metazoa > Chordata > Amphibia > Caudata > Salamandridae > Calotriton > Calotriton arnoldi. The sequence goes on from CAWUFW010001434.1 coordinate 143,251, forward strand.
ACTGCCATGATCCTACAATTAAGACCATAAGAAACATGCACATAGTTCTTCGCAAATGGAAGTGAAAATCTAACATTGATCAACTTCAGTTCTACAAATATGTTCCAAGTGCCTACACATTTACCCTCACTACTGCCAAATCTTCTTACTTCTGAAAATTCTTGTCTTCTCTTTGCTCCCACCCTCTACTACGTGCATGCATTATATACTTTTTACCTGGCTAGTATATATGTTAATTACTCCACTGTCTCATCTGAAAGTCTTGCTTCTTATTTTCTACCAAACTTTTACTCATCAGAAATATTCTTCAAGCACTCCTCCTGAGTCCTCCTCCCTCTCCTTACTTTTAATCAATGTGCTCCACTAATCATGAATCTATAAAGGTAGGTTTACATGTGGATAAACCTATATGAATTAATGTATTCTTACACTTTGTAATAAAATTACTACTTTTACATGTGTGGTCCTTGTGCATCACAATTCCTAGCATGCATCGCTATGGGATATCTCTCTTCATACTGTTTTATGGCTCTCATGTATTGTTCACTCACTCTGTCCTTTAAGGACCCATCTATCATTACATGTAAATGCGAATGCATATATGTGAGCAGTACCATATGATTCTTAAAGGACAGAGTTTCAAGTTCTTTGGGATAGAGTATGTGTATAGAGACCCTAGAGGTGAAAACAGAGAATTCACACTCAGGAGAAAGGAGGCCACGTGGATAATGCTTCTGAAGGCTGTAGAACTAGGTTTGAATACAGACCACGAATTACAATATTTTCTAGGGTACTAATATGACACCTATAACGGCAGGAGTAACGATGACCTCACAGAAATAAAGTATTGTCTCAACTGTGATTAAGATGTCTTGTGAAGGATATGACCAGGTTAAATAATGATTTGTTTTGTTCCCATTGGTCAATATGCTATGATACTAGTGCCTTTAGGTAACCCAGGCACTTGAACATGTTAGACATAAACTCAGGAAAACTGATTACAATTTGCGAAGATGAAAAGATTCTGCATGTGATTATTTTGCCACTATCAGGGGTCAATTTATTCTCCCACAGGATTACTCATGGTACCTCAACCTGCTCTTCCTTCTCTTCCTGTTAAGGTTAAACTCGAACAATATTTATTACATTGTTTTTTGACCTGCCCTGTTGTTTAATCAAAAGTAATTATTCTTGGTTTTAAGTAAATGTTTTCAATATGCTCACTTGACTTGAAGATGTTAGGTACTGCAAATAATAATGATTTAATATTACCTTTTTATATTAGAATTATTTTTCATTACTTTATATTGGGACATTCCCTCTAGGACTTTTTTTCTCAGTTTCTTGACAGAATAGATAGCATGGCATCCAAGCACGAGTAATGTTTATTGGTGGCTCACCACTTATTGACATTGCAATACGATGGGTCTCGGAACTGGAAACATGTTAATTTTGATAATAAGTCACTTGTTTGTAAAATCACCACTTGATTACGGGCATGTACAGTGAGAATATACATGGAGCGATTTGATATAATCCGGAATACATTTGTTAAAGGTAAAATTCCTGAACTCACAGTTTCAAGATGGTGGCTATGCACACAATTGAATACCGCTTCCTTTTGGACCAACAGAAGTTTGGTCTATCGTTTATCTCCAACTGGAAGGGCACAGGAATCATTTTATAAGAGGTGTCATAGTGCAGACTCAGGACGCCGTGATATTCAGCATACTTGCTTGGTCTACATTTGCATATTTACATAGTTGATTCTGGTAAGCAAATATATGCACTTAGGGATCTAGGATAATATGATTAATCTGGTGGGGATAGCCACTTATATAGTGTATGTTTGTTTAACAGGTAAAGCAGACTTCAAATTAGCAGCAGCCATATACTATAGGATTGCATTGCATTTGACAGTGGTTTTTCAGTAGATTTGGTAATTTCCTGCACTGGTTTTAGATCTTTACAGATGCAAGTCTACATGTTATGCTATTTGGCACGTTACAAAAGGAGATTTATGGTTAAGAGGGTTGTATTACAAACCCTTTCTTGTGTATTTACTTAGGATTCATATGTGGTATACTTCAATACAAGACTTCCAGGTTGGAATTTAGAACCGGGTTTCAGGTATGATAATTGTCGACCAAATGAAAGAGTAATAGATAAGGATGAATACATAACATGTAGGTAATAAGATGTTGGTCGAAAAACAGGTTTCTCAAGAGCACAGAGTGTCAAGCTTGCAGGTAATTGGAGAAGTTTACATAGTCACAGAAAATAACTTTGGTTTAGAAATTGGCGCACAAGTGATAATCTATCATTTTGAGGTGAAGTGCTATAGATGGTGCCACGCTCCTTATAGTTTCAACAAATAAGAATGCCATTATATTTGTTTAATGGGTTGGGCAACAAAGTAAAAGCATAATTGCAATCAATATATATTGCCTGGGTTTCCACTATATTTTCACAAATGTATTTCAATATTTAGAACTCACATAACAAGTCACTGGACTAATGTGATATGTAGAGGATTTATTTTATGGAATGTACATTTTTATTTGGAAACATTATCATTGTTTTATAGCCGCGTAGAAGTCGTGAGGCACTCCCTCATACGTCGAAACACGAGTTGGCTGGCTACAATAACAAACATAGGGGCCAATGGGCCGAAAATAAAAACTTTCAATTCTGATTTTCTAATCTCTATAACCGTACTGATCACTGTAATATCTAGACTCATATAAGGAATTGCTTGTGCTCGAGCTGTGTATTGTGTACATTTACTACAAAGTGCCGGCTTACGTGACACCACTCCCTGAAACAGGTGGTGGGGTCAAATTTCAAAATATAAAGTTACTAATATTAACTTTTCACATGTAGGTGGAGATCTCCGCCATTGTGGGGAAGATTTTCCTATGAGAAAGACTACAGAGCATTTTTAAAGATTATTACTCTTTTAAAAAACTATCCAAATATTTAAATATAAAACATAAATTCTAAATAATATAAAAATATTTGCTATTAACAAAGAACTAATAAATAAAATGTTACAGAACATTAGCTCACTAAATTAAATGTGTATTAATTAATATGAAATTTTTGTTACATTTACAAATAATTTTAAATGATACTTAAAAACAAATCGGCACCCAGTCCCATTTTTATTTGATATGTATTAACTTTTCTTAAAAGTTATGTGTTAAATTTATTACATTTATTTTTACATTTTTAGCAACAATTTAAGTTCCTTTAATTTTATTTTTAGATTAAGCTTATTATTACTTTTTAAAATAATATAATTTTGTTATGATTATATATAATTTTTAACATTAAAAAATATGTATATATTTTAAAAGTGAAATTAATTTTATTTGTTCAACTTTATTTTCTATGTGTTGTTATTTTAAGTCCCTGCCTCCTTTGCTTTCAAAGTGAATATTATGCAGTACTTGTGAGTATCCTAGTGTGGTGCTTGACTTACTCCAGGGCCAGACTTTAGTACACTTGCTAATCTTTTGTCACCTCTAGGGCTGTTGTAAGTGAATTATGTGAATAGCAGTTTGCCTACTCTTTTGAGGATGGGTGTTTTTAGTAGCCCTTCTCTCCCTAAGCCCCTCCTTACATTGCAGCAAACACTTCCCATTTTGTAGTAGATATGCCCTATTTTCCAACCACTATCCCAAACCCCTACATTTACTACTAAGGGGCCGATTACAATGTCGTTCGAAAGGCTCCAAATGGGATTCGGAATCTAGGAATCCGATTAGGAACCCATGTTTCCGACCGAATCGGATAGATTTCCGAACGACCGATTACAATGCAAGGAAACCATTCTGGCTGTCCGATTCGGTTCCGAACGGGATTCGGACAACCTAAGTCGTTTGGAGCCGAATCGTACAGCTCTATGGACACGGTTTCTGACTGAGCAATTAAGATTACCGATTATGGCAGCTATTGCGAATTGATCTGCCCGACATGAAAAGGCTGTCGGAGTCTGGCTTTGGGGGCCTGTAGCAGGCCCCCCTTCTTCCTGTGGCCTCCAGTTGGGGCCCGTGGGGGTACCCATGGGACTACTCTTTACCACCATGCACAGTGTGGCAGGCACCATGGGGTGCCCATCACAGGGTGCATGGTTTTCCCCAACCACCCCTTTTTTTCAATGGGAGCCTGTGTTCTCGTTCGGAACACAGGCTCCCATTGAAGTCAATGCGATTCTGACCGAACGATGTGCGGAACCATTGTAATCAGTCGGACTTGCAGAACCCGATTCGGTCGGAGACGATTCCAAAACCGATTCGGTTGGAAGAGTTTCCAAACGACATCATAATCAGCCCCTAAGTAGTAAACTTACATGTGTGGAAATTTCCCTATAGAAAAGATGGGTGAGGTGGAGGTGGAGATTTCCACTTGTAAGTTAGTGAGTTGAATTTTGTAGTACTGCTTTACATTCAACAAAATGCAGTTTGTGAATTGGGCCCACAGTCTTTACCCCACATGCCCCAATGAACCTATTTCATATGCAAACCTCCTACCCCATCATGTGAAATATCCCACTACTCAGCCCTACAAGTCAAACTACTGACACTATCCACTCAAATCCTGGCTTGCCTGACACCTCTCTTAAAACATTCCCTCATGAAGGCTCCAACCCACCATGTGATCTTGCCCTTATTAAAGAAAACACTGCTGATCTATTGAGAAATATCACTACACCTCTAAACTCCCCTTCTTCAAAAAAGTCAGACTTTATTGGTATTTAATCATCTTACTACTTTTCTTGTGCCTCACAATCAAATAGATCCCCTGCATTTGGGTTACAAGCAGTGCACTGCATTGAAACCCCTCTCCTGCATGTGAGCAATTTCATAACCTCAGCCCATCACTACCACTGCTCATTTATTTTCATCCATCATTAACATGCAACATTTAATGCATTTGATCATCTCAACTTACTCCTTTCTCTAATCATCCTTGTGATCACAACTGCTTCACTTCCTAGTTTAAAGACTTTTTCAGTCATTTGGAACATCCTACCCACATCCCAGACCTCTGCCAGTAAGGATTCCACAAAGCTCAGTCCTGGACCTCTTCTCCCCAGGAAGCAGCATTGCTGTGTTCAGTTTCTCCATTCATCTCTATGCAGATGATACTCAGATCTTCCTCTCATTTCCTATCTTTATCCCTCAACTACAGGAACAAATCTCTCCTTCTTCACAACCATCCTTCACTGGATGTTCATCATCCAGGTTCAAGTTCATCCAAAACCAAAGTAAGGTATTTACCATCCACCTCGGACATTGTCTCTTTCGATTTTCCTGTTCACTGCCCAGCAGACACTCTGACCACACCATTTTCAGCCAGACACCTTGTTGTACACTTTGACCCCACAATGAACATGAAAATGGCCATAACCAACACAGCTTCAACAGAAAGACAACAACTACTGAACATATGTAAAATCAGTGCAAGAGTCACTTTCCACACTGCACTTGCACTAATTTCCTCGTAGTCCTCGGCAAATATAATGATGTTTACAGCTTAGTAGCTAGACTCGCCCCAACAATCTTTCACACTGCTAAACCAGTACTAAACTTTGTCACTAGGATCTCCTACAATCTTTTCATACATACTCCTACATTACAATTCTATCCCTAAACTAGATTCTGCTTCTTCCACCTATTGCGACACCCTACATGTTTTAATCGCTGGAACACTTCTAGGCACATCTGCGCACTCTACAAAACTTTTTTCCATTCATTCATTCATTCATTCATTCACTAGAACTCCCCTGCCAGTTTTAAACCCATTTAACACCTCTCTCAAGAAACATCTCATCTCACAAGAACAATTCAAAACTGCACCACCTACAAAATCATTGGAAATATGTATACTTGACACATCTTTGTAATGTTCCATCATCACAAATAACCCATCTAATCGTCACATAATCTCTGTCTCCCAAAACTGCTTTTGGCATATATATGCACCGTTTGATACAGTTATTTTGAATAGCATCTCTTGTTAATATTCTCCAGAATTTAAATATCTTACAGATGTCTTTGTAGAGCCAGTGGGCCTCTTGGTGATCTTCACAAGATCACAGAGGTTCATTGTTACTCACCTCAATGGTTCTAATTTTATTGACCTTGGAAGGATGAAAGCCTGAATGCACACACTTGGATTCGAATCTGTGACCATGTGGTATAACGCCCTTCCAAGCTGTGGAAGCATTAGTCCCAGATCCCAGATCGTAGTTTAAAACACGAAAATGGTAGTGCTTATCAATATGGAACATGGTGCCCCTTCTGCCGTTACCTACAAGTTGTACTCAATACATGTTGTGTAACATTTTTTAAATTCCTCAGCTCAAAATGACCCTCTGCTTATACTGATTAAAAATGTATGGGGCCGATTACGATGTCGGGCAGAAAGCCTCCTCTCGGCAGTCAGAATCTCCTCGACTGCGTCGGAGCCCTTCTGACCGACTCGGTCGGTTTACATTCTGACCGGTGGATTACGATGTTCCCGGTCAGAAAGTAAACCGCACAGTCATTCCCAATCGGTTCCGAGCAATTCGCGGAGTATTCATGTCACTCGGAAACGCATCGTACTCCACTATGGACAGCGTTTCCACCATCAGGATTACAATGTTGATTTCCAACAGACTTTCTGCGTCGGCCTGTCCGACATGGAAAGGCTGTCAGAAAGTGACTTTGGGGGCCCCTGGCAGGGCCCCATAGCCCCCGTGGCCTACGGTTGATGGCCAAAGGGGTACCTGAGGGGCCCCCCTGTAAAACCATGCACTGTGTGGCAGGTATTGTGGGGTGCCTGAGACAGGCTGCAGGTTTTTCCGCAAACACCCCATTTCCCCAGGAGCCTGTGTTACGGACGGTTGTTGGGTGTAATACGAGCTCCAATAGGAAACAATGGGAATCTAACCGAACAGTGTTCGGTCACGTCGTAATCCGGTGGTTGGAACCGCTGACTGCAAGTCGGTCGGTCCCGATTCAGAGTCGGAGTCTGGCAGAGGATTTCCGCCCAACATCATAATCGGCCCCGTAGGATTTAGGAGATTGAGAATACTATACAGAAATGTTTAAATCCAAATAATGATTCTTCTGTCTTCTAAGTCATCATGAATGTCATACGTGGCATAAATTCTTACTCCAGATTCTAAAAATGAGAAAAATTATGCTGCTCCTCAGAGATAAATTTAATCCACCAACTCAAATATTTTCTGCTCCAACAATATTTCTTCATGACTTCTTCCTCAAGAAGAAATTAGATATAACATGGCCTTGAAATCACGTGGGTAGCCACATTACTGAAAGTTTTCAGAACCTTGTTTGCTTCTAAGTGCCCCAAAATGGGTGCCCTCCGTGCAGACAAATGCTGTACATCCCTTAATATATAAAGAGCATTCTCACTGCAAATGTAATGGACACCTGGCCATTCTTGTTCCTACAAGGAAGCCTTCAGTGCTCCCTCCAAGGGTCAACATGCAGAAATTCCTGAGAAGATACACAAACATTATACCAACATTGATTTCTGGTTCAAATAGCATCACCCAGACATTGTATGAAGCCCTTCACTTGCAGTTCTGGGTATATTCAGTGACCACAAATATACATGATCATGTAATAGAAAGTCTTTACACGGATGGTCCAAATCTTACATATATATCCAAATTACAGTTGTTAAACAGCAAACAATATGTTAAATATGCAAAAGACAATCCTCTCTCAATCCGCAGCACAAATTTGTGCTCAAACCACATGCTAATCACACAAATTTATAGGATGCAACCGACATTTTGAAATGCCAGACTAAAGTGCATATTTGAGCAATTTGTGACCCTTGATTCACAGACAAGCTAGCTTGCAATGTGTGAATATCAGGACTGAAATTTGCAAATTGTATGCAGAGCAAATTTATAGAATAAAGCTGGTCTACATGTCTTATGTCTAGAAAATTCAACTAATCATGTATAAACCTCATCCAGCACACGTGTTCGGGTATTGCTGCATTATCATGGTATTTCCAAAACACAGTTCTCCCTAGGAAGCAAAGAAGCACTGCTAAAGCGTATGGAAATGACCTTGGATCGCTTTTCTAGTCTTGTCCAGATAAATACATTTTTGTGTACCTCCACATTCAGATCGTGATCCACTGGAGGATATGGGTGTTTGAAAAGCGTAAATTGAACTTGCAAAGGAGCTAAATTTGTTTATACATGGATTTCTCACCATTACAAACTTAAGTATGGAGAGATTAAAGGGCGCAGTATAGGGGTTTGGCCCTTCACGTACACATACAAATCGCCTTCAAAATGATATTTTGACAGTGCAAACCTACTGGGGGCTGCTCCACAAGATATTGGGAACAAGTCTGAATCGTATACATAAGAAGAGTACAAGAGAGACAACTCTTGGTATTGGGTAGGCCCATCAGAATTTTTTAATTTCATAATCCTAATCTCCAGTAAACCACTATGATTGAGTTACCCATATTGTGCATTCTTTGTTTTTTATTTCGCTGCCCACGTAATTTCCATGCGCAGGAAAGTTGCTTGCTCCTAAAATGTCTTTCGGGAGCTGTGAAACTGGGTTTGTGCCATGACATGTGCTGCACTAGCAATGCTAACTGCGTGGCTAAAGAAAGTGTATAGACAATCCATTGAGCAGATATATGTTGTGCCTTATGAGCGAGTGTACTTCACCAACAATGTTTCAGCTGATGACCACTGAGGTGTTAGTCCCATAAAAGCAGTACTTTTTGAAAGAGTTACACATACCACGCATTGAACTTAATCACAATTTCACCCACCCCAGGCATAGAGATTGGCTGGTTACCTCTCTAGGATGGATCTAGGTGTGCAGAAAAGCCCCCACCCCCAGTCGTAGCCTTAGCATAATCTTCTAAACAAGGCAATATCTCTTGTATCCCACGTCTGAATGACTAAATGAGCTCTAAACTAATGGATGTCTGCTTTGGCAATGTAAATCAGCCCTGCAGTGCTTAAATTAAAGTCACAGGTTCTCTCAGCAGTTTTCAAATACAGACCCAGGTACCACGCTGAAGAGATGTATAATAGTAAGAAGCATTTTGTAAATTAAAATGCTGATTAATGCACATTGTAATTGTAAAAGCTATTAAAGGCCACATAGAAACATGGCCTAAACAGCACTAATAAACTGTTTTATTTCCAACATCTGAGCCGTGTCTCTCAACAGACTGTCCATCAGCTCCACCGGGGCTGTGAAAGAAGGTCAAGGCAATGTCAGCCCATAAGTAATTATTAAGAAATACATTCACAATTGCTTTTTTTATCTCCCCACATTAGGAGTGAATTCCATTAGAATGCATCTGTCTGTCCAGCAGAATAACAAATAACACTATTAGCGAGGCATAGATATTCAATCCCTTCACCCTGAGAGGAATTAGGCTGTCACCGCAGCAGAGGTAGCTTCTCGGTACATGCTGATGGTGGACTGTACCAACCTCTGGGGGGAGAGAAGGCACATTAGGAGGATTACTAACAAACGCACCAATTATAACAGCATTTTTAGTGGCGTGCATTATAACATAGATTTTGGTACAAGTGGCATCAGTGCTTTATAGAGAACATATATATTGTAGTAAGAATACCTTTACCTGAAGTGATGTACACAGGACATTATAGTGAGTGAATTGGGAATTGTATGCAATGATGGACTTGGAAATGTTGAGTCCCCAGTGTTATTCCCTCTTGCAGGTCTCGAAACTCATGATGGCGGGAAGTGGGGTGGAGATATTGTCAGAATTGGTAACTGCAGGCTTGGTATCCTCCTGGTATCCTCCCTCCAGTTACTAGCCATCTGGGAATGAGGAAACACTTGTTTCTTTAGCCAAGTTTCACTTATACTGATTTAAAATTCCAGGCACAGGAAGATTAAGAAGTGTGCCCAGAATCACACAATTCTATGCATGCAATATTTCCATTTGCCTATGAAGCCAACGAACAGAGCATTGATATTTGCTGCTGCAAAACAGAACTTACAACTGCGAAAAGTAAACAGAGTAAAATAGCTCACGCTTGTGTGTAATGTGCTAAATCGTCCCTAAGTGCAATTTAGCACTCTCAGGGCAGTTTATATAAAATGGCCTAGATGTGTTAACATCTTTAAAATCTGAATATAGGCCTCATCTCCACTAGACCGACCACATAAATAAAAGCAAAACAAAGGGGCCCATTAGGATGGTGGGCGGACTTTAGTCCGCCCGCCATCCTCGCAGTGCTGGGACCGGCCGCCAGACGTGCGGCGGTCCCGCACCGCTAATTAGGATGCGACCGCCACCCTGGCGGTCGCATTCCGCAATCCCAACATTGCGGCGGGTGCTGCTGTAAGCCGCACCCGCCGCAATGGTGAAAAGGCATGTTGTGCATTGCCATGCAAAACGTGGCAGGCACCGCGTGGTGCCTGCCACCTTGTGCATGGCAATGTAGGAGGGTACCATAGGTACCCCCCAAGTGCAGCCCCCCACCCACCGGGGACCCGCAACGGTCCCCCACAGTGAATCCCCGCCAGCCTTTCCATGGCGGCATCGCCTCCATGGAAATGCCTTGATTCACACCCATCCTAATATGAATGGCGGTGCCTGCTAGGCACTGCCACCATATTGAGGCCCAATTCCGCCCGGCCGGCAATCGGAACGATTGTCGACCGGCGGAAATGCGGCGGACGCACATTGCGTCCGCCGCGCTACCCCCGCCATAATAATATGGCGGGGGGTAAATCAGGTTGAGATGGGCGGCGGTGGCGATCCGTCCACCATCATAATCACCCCCAAAGATTTTCGTATTCCGTTTATGTTCTCAATAAAAAGGGCTCCGCCCACTCATTCTATTCCATTGCTTGTGAGGAACGAACTTGGAAAAACTTGACATTCGCCACCAGAGGGCAAGCAGGGACTTACAGGCAACAGCTTTCAATACTGCGAGTTGTAGACTTGAATCATAAAAATAATTATACATTTCGTGAATAAGAAAATGAAGGCAACAGTTCATTGGGGATTTGAGAGCATTATAACTCTTCAGGTATCAATTCATGAAACCTGGGAAATACAGGGTCCCAGAATTACAAAGAGTTAAGGCATGGCAGCACAGCAAGTGAAGTTGCTATGCTAGGTTGAGTGAACTGGAGAAGCAAAACTGTGAAAAAGTGGCCATGACAAAGAAGTGGCGCAGGCCCTCTCTGTCTGTGTTGTTGTCAGCATAGTTTTTATGCAGGAAGGGATCCCTTTCTGAACATAAAATATGCTTTAAGGCAATGTCCTTTTTGCATCTGTACTGCAGAAGGAAACGAAGGAAAAAATGAAGAGAAATACAAACATTTCTCCATGTTACGCCAGCCTCAGGGAGACACAGGATTTTAATGCAATCCATGTCTACAATTTATTTTAGATAAGGATTTCTATGGGTAGATGCACTGGCAGGCCCACCCACCAGTATCAGGATGGAAAAGTCCTGTGCATGCAAGGACGTGTACCCCTGCACTAAGTGCTCAACTACAATGCTAATATTTGTTGTCATAGGCAAACACCGATCATACACGGGCACCATAGCATAGGCCCATCTCATGGTTGCATTCTTGTTGAACCGGGAGGGGCACCCAGATCACACACCACGCAGCACGTGCATGGCGGGTGCATGTGCTAGTGTACGTGTACCTGCAAGGAGTACAATACATGAGAGGTGTAGTGCTAAGCAGTGCCTGCATGGTGAGTGCATGCACTGGGAGTATGTGTACCTACGAGGAGTAGTATACATGAAGATGGTAGTGATGTGCAGTGGCATGATGAATGTGTGTGCCTGCAACAGGCACAATGCAGAAAGGCTCAATACTGAGCAGTGTGAGCAGACTGAATGTGTGTGTTGAATGTATGTGTGTCTGGTGTGGCACTATACATGGAGGTAACAGTGCTGGGCAGTGTGTGTGTTGTGTACAAGTGTGCCTGTAATGATACATTTCATGGAGGACCCTGGGTTCCATTTTGGGAAACCTAATAAAGATATGAGGGCGTAGAGGGATCCTCCCGGACAGATTTGTGCATTGCTGCATTCCTGTGAGCTGGGTGGGAAACACTGGAGAAAGTAGAGAGAGACTCCCCCTGTACACTTCAAAGGGTACTCTTTGATTCAGTGAGAGATCACAAGGAAGGGTCCTGAACACATATCAGGAAGGAGATGGGACTGGGGGCGTGGCCATGCCATTGACCAAAGTGGCCGCAAGGCAGTGACGCTCCAGCGCCGACAGCCCTCTCGGTTTAGGCTACTACAATCCAAGCAATCCCTCACCACCTTAGCTACGAGATGGCAATCCTACAGTACCAGCAGAGCTGGTTACTGTCAGCTTCTGTCCTGATGCATTGCCATGGAGCTGAAAGGTGGGGGCAAGTGGGAGAGGCCTAGCCTTGCCTCAGAGTCCCTGCATCAACAGGGGCCGCGAGTGAGCCTGAGGCTTGAGGCTACCGAGCCTTTCTGGGCCCTCCATGGGTTCCCCCATCTATGCCCAGGGGGTCTGCATTGCCCCCCCACCACCTGACTGTACCACCGGCTGGGGCCACGGTCACCTGGGGACTCCGGCGGCAGACTGTGTGCCCGTGCGGTCATGGGCCAGCGGTCCTGTCTGGGCCAACCCTACCAGGTTCTACCCTGTCCGCCCTCTCCGGTGACTATGCCTGCCAGGTTTGACTCCTGAGTGGCGCTGCAATCCCCTGAAGAAAGCTCAGCCATATTGCTGGGAGTCTGGTGGTCGCAGAGCGGCCTGGTGCCAGAGACCCGTGCTGTGGTGACATCCACGCACTCTGGGGGCTTGCTGTGGCCTGCCGGTACGAGGGCGCCCTCCAACCCCCCGATGCACTTGACTCTGTGCGGCAGATAAGATGGAGGCCTCCCAGGCTTTGGCGATGGACAGTGCGGAGCGGCCCACCAGTGAGTAAACTGTGTGACCCCTTTGAGACCCCCCTTTCACCTTGGGGCCTGTTGAAACCCACTGCTGTGCTGACAACAGCTTTGCTTAGAGGCCTCTGAAGGTCTTAGACTGGTCTTCTTCCTCGAGGTCCTATTCAGCGTCCTGTTCATGCTGTGGGCTCCCTAATCAACCCACCGAGACACCTGCTGCTCCGGAGACATCCCTGCTGGCATGCTTGTTCTCCCTCTGCCCCGTGGCACACATCTCTCACTGTGCATGAGGAGTTGGCTTGTAGCTGGCCCTCTTAACACCACCCCCCTTTATTTCAGCGGCTGCCTTATATACCCCCTACCAGTACTCCCCCTGTTGTCGTCAACTGTGTCATTCGGGGACTGGGCCTGGCCTTGGCCTTCTGGACACGTGGCATCCCTATTCCCACAACTGTCTCCATTGCGCCCACAGAGGACGCAGTGCCTGCCTCCACCACCAACACAGTGTAGCCAGGGAACTGGACACCATGGGCCAGGGGAACTCAAAAAACACAAACTCACCTTTGACCATGCAAAGGTAGCCGGGAGGTCCGACTCCATGTCCGATGCGAAGGATGGTCCTACTCAGACCGCTGATCCACAGGGGGGCACTGTGGCTATTATGGCAGAGCTCTGCGCAAGATTCCATGCCATTGACACTCATTTTGACACCCTAGCTGCGTGGCGGGACCGAATGGGGGACCAGTCAAAGCATCAGGGTACTCACCTGGACACTCTGGTGGAGCGTGTCTCCGGTCTGGAGGATGGCACGGTGTCCCTCAGCTAGAGGCTGGATAAGATGGATCAGCTCCTGAAGCAGTGGCTATAAAAAATGAAGACTTTGAGGCGTGATCATGCAGGAATAACATCCATATTGTGGGAATTACAGAATAAACAGGCATGGGGCGCCCAACCAATTTGTGAAGCGACTAATCACAGAACTGTATGGCAGCCAACACTTTACATCCATGTTTGTGGTATAAAGAGCACACAGATCGCTGGTACCCCGCCCCCCACCGGGTGTTTCCCCACCCACATTGTCACACACTTGCTTAATTACAGGGACCCTGGCACTGTGCTGCATTCAGCCCAGGAGCATGGTCCATCACAGTACCAGGGCACCACAATTTCATTTCATTCTGCCTTCACGCTTGCCGTACAGAAAGCTTGGCACAAGTTTAATGACACTGAAGCCCTGCTCTGTAAACAGGGGCTCAAATATGGCATTTTGTATCCAGTGAGACTCCGGGTGGTGGTGAACGACAAGGCTCGATTCTTCGACACCCCAGCAGAAGCGCTGGCCTTCTGCAAACAGCTGGGCCCCAATAAAACTCCCTCCCCACGTACCACCCCTGAGTACTCACCACCGGACCACCACGCTTCGGCAAGTGAGGACCTATTCCCGCCAGACTGATATGCCCCTCGATTGCCCCACTACCTCTACAACTCACTTTTTGCCCTCACTTGCTGAAAACTCTTGTTATGGTTTATTCTCCCTTGCATCTCGAATTGAGCATTTATATTGTAGCCTAAAAGTTATATATGCTCATCAGGTATTACTCAAAAATAGCACTCCGTCTGCCGTAGCGTTGTTCACCCTCCAAAGTGCATACCACAGTACAAATGTTAATTTTTTTGTTTTATGGCCATTGTTGGGATTTACTAGGTCTCTAGTGCCTGGTGTGGGTGCGGGGGAGGGTTTTGGTGACTTACATGGGTATTGTTTTCTATTTTCTTTTTGTATTCTTAGCAGGTTGGACGAGACAGCCCTTTGTAGTATGAAGACGACTCAGCATCTGCCCCTCATATATGATACCTCATATATGATACCTCTTGGTAGGGAATGACTAGCTGAACTCATGTTTATGACGTGGAATATCCGTGGCCTTAACAATCCCTGTAAGGGCAAACAGGTACTGTCATATCTCACAAGACATGGTGTAAACATCGCCTTCTTGCAAGAGACCCACCTGCCTCCTCAACCATGCCCTGTGTTTGCAGCCTCCTGGAAGCCTGTTAGAAATGGGGGTCTCTAGGTGGCAGAGGTAGGTACCTTTGTCCAAATAGGGGCCCTTGCTTCTAGTCAGGGTAAGGGGGATACACTTCTAAAATAACCCCTGCTCACCCCCTTGGTAGCTTGGCACGAGCAGACAGGCTTATCTCAGAGGCAGTGTGTAAAGCATTTGTGAACACATACAGTAATGCAGTGAAAACACTACAAATGGACACCACACCAGTTTAGAAAAATAAGTAATCTTTATCTAAACCAAAACAAGACCAAAAGACAAAAATCCCCAATACAGTTATCAAGATATCCTCAAAAATAGGTTCTTCACTCAAATAAAGTTTGTAGCAACAAATAACTGCACCTAAAGTTATTACGAAGTGTGTGGCGTCGGGCGCAGGGTCCAGCAGACCCCCAAAGAATAGTACCTTGGAATTGATGAAAGCAAAGACGGTGCACGGCATCAGGGAGGTGATGCTTCGTTGGCGCCGAGCGGCGTTGGTTCCTTATGACCCCAGGGGAGGTGAAGCCTCGGTTCCTTACTGCGGTGCAGGGGAGGTGAGACGCCGGTTCCTTACTGTGTCGGCGAGGTGATGTCATGGTGGCAATGAGGCGTCGGTTCCTTACGACGGTACGGTGTCGATGGATTCAGGAGTCACCCACGTCGAGTATGGGTTCTGCATTGATGAAGCACCGGCATCGGTGAAGTTGGGGCTGCGGCGCGAGTCGGGACAATGCGTCATGGACAACACGAGCGGTGTCCTCGGCTCCGGTGCAGGCAGCAGCCTTGGTGACGGCTTCGGAGTCGATGTAGCACGGCGTCAGCAGGCGTCGGGCCTACGGTGCAAGTCGGGGCGGTGCGTCATGCTCTTCACGAGCAGTGCCCACGGCTTCGGTGCAGGTTACGGCGTCGCTCGCCGGCGTCGGTGTTGCAATTTCCTTCTGTGGCAGCTGAAACAGCAGTTCCAGATGCAGAGAGACAGAAGAAATGAAGTCTTTGTGTCCCTGAGACTTCAGAACAGGAGGCAAGCTCAATTTCGAGCCCTTGGAGATCTTTTCCTTAAGCAGGTGACAAAGCAAACAGCAAAGTCCTTTTTCTCCTTTCCTTGGCAGCAAGTAGCCACTGCAGGCCAACCCCAGAGAGCAAACAGCACAGGGGCAGTATTCCTCCTCAGCTTCTCCGGCTCTTCTCCTTGGCAAAGGTTTCTCTTGATTCCCAGAAGAGATCTAAAAGTCTGGGGTCTGGGCCCCTCTTTTTATACACAAAAATCCTTTGTTCTCTGAAGACAGAGAGTGTCTGTACCCAGTCAAAACCAGTTCTGTCCTCACTGGTGCAGCTTCCTGGCAGGAAGTGGAGACGGCATTGTTGAAGGCAGACCAGGCCCATGCTGGTGAAAGGACATCTCCTCCCCCTACTCTAAATGCAGCCCAGGTCTATTCAGCACAGCCCAGACTCATCAGACTTCTGGAGCCACTGCCCCTCTCCAGCCCCTGTCATCCAAAAGCCAGCCATGCAATACACAACCCTAGCAGAGGCACACTGGATGGTTAGGCAAGAAAATACCTACTTTCTAAAAGTGGTATTTTCAAACACAGAATGTAAAAATCACCTTCACTAAAATGCATATTAACAGTCTGAGTTCAGGCATACTAAACTTTATTTTCCTACCTCGTTCCCCGGGCCAGTTAGGTTTATAAGATGTTATAAACAAACTCCCCATTCGGTCCTATGGGAACAGGTAGCCTTGCAATAGGGAAAAACGAAATTGACAGTAATTCACTATCAGGACAGTCCACACACATCAGGGCATTTCCTACCTTTCACATACACTGCACCCTGCCCACAGGGGTACCTTGGGCCTACCTTAGGGGTGACTAACATGTAATAAAAGGGAAGGTTAGGGGCCTAGCAAGTGGGTGCACTTCCCAGGTCGACATGGCAGTACCAGACTGCACACAGGCTCTGCAATGGCAGGCCAGAGTTCCATTTTACAGGCTGCTTCTGTGGGTGGCACAATCAGTGCTGCAGCCCACCAGCAGCATTTGATTTGCAGGCCCTGGGCACACAGTGCACTGTACTAGGGTCTGACTAGTAAATCAAATATGCCAATCATGGAATCACTAATCCATAACAACAATTTACAAAGGGAGCACTTGCACTTTGGCACTGAACAGCAGTGGCAAAGTACCCAAAGCATCTAGACCAGCAAAACGTCCAACACACAGCAAAAACACAGGAGGCAAAGGCCAAAAATGCAGGGGAGACCCACACCAATGGTGCCAGGTCTAACAAAGCCCCATAGATATTTTGCAAGTTATAGAACGTACTCACGCGGTGCATGCACCCTCATCCATAAAAATAGTCCCTTCAGTCATCATAATACTGTTGTTGACAAAAACGGCCGTTATGTTCTCGTGGACGGCACACTGGTGTGGCAGCGGGTCCTCCTGCTGAACGTCTGCGCCCAACATAGACAATCCCTCTTTTTTTCCAGGAATTGTCGTCCTTTCTGAGACAATATTGTACTGCTGGGTGGGGATCTTAATTTGATTCTTGACCCCATTCTGGACACTACTAGTGTCCATTCCTGTGGCAAGTCATGAATATGGTGCGTCCTTGGAGATATGATACAAACACTCTTTACAATGCATGGCGTATCCACAAATCTACCATGCCGGGATGCACTTTTTATTCAGTCCCTCACACAGTCTGGACGCAGATAGATTACTGGCTCATATCCGCAAAGGCCAGTCCGTGGCTCAAAGATGTACAGCACCTACCATGCAAGTTATCAGATCATGCCCGATTAAGGTTGGTGCTTGTCATCCGGGGGGAGGAGGGCTGGCTGTTAAGGCAGTGGTGCTTCCCTAGTACCGCACTTTTGGATGCTGTTTTCTGGTCGGAACTCCACAATTTCATTCTCTAATATTTTTAGCTCAACTCAACTCAGGTTTCGTCAGGAGCCAGGCCACGCTATGGGATGCCTTCGAGGCATATATACGGGTCATCTGAATTTCTAAACATGCAGGGGTCCTCTTAGACATCCATAACAGTCTGGCGCCTATAAAGGCTGAACTCCCTGACATTGACAATGCCAACTGCCAACATCCTGGGACAACTCCCCTAATCGGAGCTCAAATCTAATTGATGACTTCCATGACCTGGCTGAAACAGAGACTGCCTTTTTAGGAAATTACTCCACGAACCACAGATATTGGTATTGTAAATGCCCTGGCCACACTCTGGCCTATGTCCTGCAACCTAACTGAGGTCCGGAATGAATTTCAGAACTTCACCTGGATGGGGGGTGACAGGGTTCCTACTAATGAGGACATAACCCGTGAATTACTTTCATACTCTACACACCTCTTTACCTCATGGTTGGATGCTGATGAAACAACACGGCAGACATACCTGGAGGAAATTGCAATACTTTGGATTACTCAAGCACAGGCCCAATTCCTGAGCGAACCTTTCTATAGTGAAGAGATTAACCAGGCAATTGAATCCCTCGATGGCTCCAAGGCCCATGGCCTTGATGGCCTTACGGGCACCTTTGACAAGGCCTTTAAGAATCGCCCTGCCCCACACTTGTTAGACATGTACGCTGAGGCCTTGACAATGGGATCCTCCTGCCCTCACTACGTGAAGCAGTGATTCAAACCCGGTAAGGACCCACACAGTTGTGCCTCCTATAGTCCACACTCCTTACTTAATTTCGATGATAAAATCCTTGCCAAGGTGGTTACCAACAGGCTGTCCTTATTGAAGGACCAGATCATTTTACCCATACAAACTGGATTTGTCCCCTGTAGATCCACCTCATTCAACTTACACACGGTGTTCTCGGTCCTCTGCGGAGTCTCCCCAGATGTACCTGCTGCTGTTGCGCTTCTTGATGCGGAGAAGGCCTTTGATTCTTTGAAGTGGCCTTTTCTCCATGTGACGTTACAGAAGCTAGGGCTCCTCAACGGCTTCATTGACCTGATCATGCGTCTGTACTCGGACCCATGGCCTGCCTATGGGGGAATGGATCTATCTCTGTGCCTTTCGTCATTGCCAGAGGCACTAGGCAGGGCTGCCATCTGCCACCACTTTTATTCATTATAGCCATTGACACTCTGGTACGCCACCTGCAAGAAAAGCATATGCACCACAGCCTCTATTTTCACTCTGGCCCATTGCTTCTCTCTATGTATGCGGACAATAAATTGTTATTTATTCAATACCCCTCGGACAACCTGGCCACACTTTGCGAGAAATTATCAGATTTGGTTGCCTCTCTGGCTTACATGTTAACTGGCCGAAATCAAAATTATTCCCTCTCACGGAAGCCACTAAGCCCTCACCCTGGAATACCCTCTCAAATGGTGTGAAGATTCAAACAAGTATTTGGGAATAATGCAACACAGAGAAAACGAACAAGTGATCTACCTCAATTGCGGTCCTGCTGTGGACAGGCTCACAGTCCAAATCATAGATGGACTCTGCTTCCTCTATCCATGGCGGGCCAGGTCGCCATTTTTTAAATAGTCATTCTCCCCTGCTTTTTGTATTCGTTTTTAAACATACCTATACCCCTGACAAATTAATTTTTTCTAAAGCTGCGTAGTCTAATGCTGAAATTGATTTGGGCTGGTCGCAGACCCTGGACAACTTCCCCCCCCCACTCACTTTCTCAGGGACAGTGACTCTTCTTAGTAAACTATCTACAGTCGGGAGCACGAGCCACTGTTTCCCCTCCTTTTTTTCGAGTACATTATCACTGGTTTCACTCAGACGCTTACTTACCATATGCTAAACCCGAATGTGATTTAGTGGGGATGAACCCACTGGCATCTCTATCACTGCACGTCCTCAAACTAGGCTCCTCTGACATTCAGACAGTCTCCCACATGCTGGGCCTGTAGGAAACTCTGTCATGTAACAGACAGCTGCCCCTGATACTCAAAAAAGTGGTCCAACATACATTGTCATTACACAAACTTCACACGATGGGTGACCTATTCCCGGATGGGCACATGCTTTTTCATGCAGATGACACGAGGTTCACTAATGCCACTTACATGGACCAATATCTCCTCCAGAGTGCCTTACGTTCAAGCATCCCCTCTTACCTCCTGGCCCCAGACAACTTCACCCCCTGACAATGTTAATAACTGACACAGAAGGGAACCACATGGTCCCTGAACTTTATCATGCCTGCAAGGCCCTCAAACATACATGTGACAGCAAGGTACGGGCAAAATGGGAACATCACCCATGCCACCCTATTTCTGACAAAGAATGATTCTACTGCTGTAAACTACTCCACTTTTGGTTCCTGCATATATCCTACACCACCCCTGCTGGACTGCTCAAGCTCAACCCCTCTAGATCCACTTCATGTCCCAAATGCAGATCCCCAGAGGCAGACTTTCTCTATCTGGCAAAGACCTGTCCCCCAATCTCCACGTTTTGAATTGACATGTTTGACACCCTTTCCCACATGATATCGGTGACGCTTGAGCCAACCCCTTTGGCAGCACTTCTGGGGTATGTGGCTGATTCACCGCTATGGCCCTACTACTGGTGAAGAAAGAGATAGCGCAGTATTGCGGCAGAGGGATCCGTCCTACTATTAAAGCCTGGCTACACAGCATGACATATTGCGATATGACAAGTGAGGTATACACCACTCTACAACCCCCCACTGCAAGACCGAAAGATATTTGGCAACCTTTCCATGACTATTTGCTTTTATCTGGAACCAGACGCCCAAAGCCAAGACTCTGATCCACAGCACATTGAACATTCTTCATATCCTACTGGCCAGGGCACTGTTTCAGAGAGTGGAGCTCCGCCATGTAGCTTTGTTTGAACCTGCTTGTGCCCTCCCTAAGGTATGTGTTTCTGTGCATATTAACAGCTCTTAGTTGCTGCTGTCTCTTCTGTGTCAAGATGATGGAACAACACTTGCTAGGAGAAGTACCATCTGGCGATTCTCGATGTACTTGTTCATTTTGCTGTAGAAAATAATGCAAAAAGTATTTTTAAAAAAGGAAGAAGATGGGGCTCTTAAGGAAATCATTAAGAGTAGGGCTGCGAGCCGGGATTAATCTTTTGATGCACATATCACTCTGGCTGACACCCAGGTGTGAATTCTAGCCACTACCATGGCCTTTGTTGTCAGACTATCAGATTTGCAGTCTCTCCGGCTGTGACAGGTGGCTTTTCAAGAGGAAGCAAGAGAGAAGTATGTACTTCAAAAGAAGCAGACACCCCAACATAAAAACTTCAAAGACTCAGACCCTAAATCACATTTGGTGTCTGGAAATGGACTATAAGAAGAAGAGGTTGAGACCCCCAAAATTGTCATCTGTCAAGCAGCCAGAAGGTCTGTGTGAAGAGGGGATGCTCTACAAGACATTTACCTATACCCAGGACTGGGGGGCAAGGCCTGCTAGTCTACCTGCTGTGTGAGGGGACATCACTCAGGGAAACCAAGACTTGGAGCACCAGCGCCTGCCTGCCAAAACCAGTGTACCCTGTGAGGATGAGGAGAGCGTTGGAGGGAGCGAGGACCAATGGGGAGCCCTGTCGAGTGGACTCCCTGTACAAGGTGTGGGGACATGGCTGCTGAACCAATTGGGTCATTGCCAGTGTGCAAATTCAAGTTGATGACCCCCGTATGCCAGGCGAAGACCGCTGTGAAGATAGACATGGTAGGAATGCCATGTGGTAAGGGTGAAGCCTGTACGGCATCATTGCGGCGACCGCATATGCCAGGAAGGGCAGCCGTGGAAGATACTGACTGTTAAAAAGTTCTGAAGCCTGTGCGGGGCTGTAGCAGGGACCCCGTATGGAGGGAGGGGCAGCCATGGTGCAGACTGCTGTATGGAAAGGGCTGGCTCCTTGGGTGGTAGTGGAGTGGCAACCCTGTATGCCAGGAGAGACTGCTGGAAACAATTGGGCCTTGATCAGGCCAGGGCCCAAGAAATTTGAACTGTGGTGACCTGTGGGTCACAAGGAGCAACTAAGACTGCCACTGACCTGACCCTATGGACCGAATGAAATGTAAAATGTAAATCCGTATTTGTAAAGCGCGAACTACTCACCCTTACGGGTCTCAAGGCGCTGGGGGCCGTCGTGGAAATTAAGTGAGCTATTGCCCAGAGTCACATGGTGCTGAGCTGAGCTGCCACCGGGGATCAAACCGTGAGCCCTGTGCTCCGAAGTCAGCTGCCCTGGCCGCTGCACCACACCTCTCCACTCACAGATCTGGGTTGAATCCATCAGTGTTCTGTAGCTCACTTCACCACCCCAGTTCAGACACAGCTATATGCAATTCAGTCTTGACCCTGTGCCTCATGGGAACAGTCCAGCCTGAACTGCCAAGTCATGTCTTCCCTGGACCGCAAACAAGCATCCTGGGACCGGTTTCGGGCTAACAGCCCTCATCAGCCAGGCTAGCTTGTTGTAGATGCATTGCCACCTCACTGGGATCAAGTTCAGGAGCTTCAAAATCACCCCCTCCCCCTTCTGGGAAACATGGTAATTTGCCTTGCAGAAGGAGCGCGGAAACACTTCTGATCACTGCCAGAGCCAACTACATAGGCTCAGGGGAGAGCCTGCACTTGGCAAGCACTGACGCACCTCCCACAAGCATCTGGCCTCCCGAACAGGACCGAAGCTGTGAGTACCCACGGACGGGGCACCCTCCACGATGCTGCACGCTTCCTCGAAGCAGACAAGAGTGAGCACTGGCCTACTGGGCCCCAGGAGAACTCGCTGCTAAGGGTGCTGCAGTGCTTAGACATTTCGGGCTATTTGCTAAGAGTCAGAGTGGACTCCTGAGTTATGGCCTGGTAGTGAGCATTCCCTGTATGTGGCCACCAGTGAATGGGGATTAACCCCAATCATATTGTAAGGAGCGAGTGGTACAGGGATTTCCCTTTGAAACACTAGAATCCCGCCCTCTAGGGAGAAATGTGTTATGTCTATAAATGTTGTAACCTTCCTTTCAACAAGTAGGGTCAGAAATAAAGTACCTCTTTGCATTCTAAAAATAACTATTTAACTGGACATTTGATTATTGCTACCACTGCGCACTCTGAGTTATGATTCTTGTTCACTAATCTTTATCCACCCTCCCCGAGGCAGCCTTAGATTGCTTCTTCACGTCTACAACTGAGAGTCAAGTGCAGTTTTTGTATTGCCTGGGCATAGTTTGCGTAGTAGCACTTCACGTAGCTACGTGAAGTACATTTTGAACTACACGTAGCTATGCAAGTTGCGTAGTGCGCAGCTGTGTGCTTGACTGCACTGTACAATAAGTGCCAAAGGCATCTTGCACAGTGCAAGTTAAGATAAAATAAATATCTCTGTCTTTATATGCTAAAAATGCATATAGTCATTTCACAAAAGTGAAAACAAAATTAACAAGCAGTGAGAGAGGTGATGATTTTGGGATCCTCCCTAACCTAGGAGAGAACCAAGCAGATGCCTTGAAAACAAAAAGCACATCTTTTGAACGATTCAGTGGTGGTCCCATCCTCTTAGGACCATCCCAAGCACAGTTATTGGCAAAAATACAATCCCAACCAAAGGCCCTGCAAAGCATTATGGGACAAGATTAGCAGTGAGCAGTGAATATTATAGTATCCAATATCAAAATAATTCTACAAAGAGCTGCAGTTCCACTAGTCGTTACTAGATGTCCCTCACGAGTCAAATGCAAAAGCTTCATGAAAGGGTTTCAATGCTTTTGCATTTGACTCGTGAGGGACATCTAGTAACGACTAGTGGAACTGCAGCTTGATGTGTTAATAATTTCAATGCTTTTGCATTTGACTCGTGAGGGACATCTAGTAACGACTAGTTGAACTGCAGCTCTTTGTAGAATTATTTTGATATTGAACACTATAATATTCACTGTCCACTGCTAATCTCGTCCCATAATGCTTTGCAGGGCCTTTGGTTGGGATTGTATTTTTGCCCATAACTGTGCTTGGGGTGGTCCTAGGAGGAAGGGACCACCACTGAATCGTTCACATGATATGCTTTTTGTGTTCAAGGCATCTGCTTGGTCCTCCCCTAGGTTAGGGGGACCCCAAAATCATCACCTCTCTCATTGCTTGATATTTTATTGTCAAAGTTCACTTTTGTGAATTGGTTATATGCTTTTTAGCATAGAAAATTGCTTTATCAAAGCATTTGTAGGTGTTTAGTATGCTACGTTACGTCAATTAGCACAGTTTTTCACTATGCTACGTGCAATTTGCATAGTGCGTAGTAGCACAAACTTTGCATGCTCCGTGAGCGTAGTGAAGTGTTATGCCCAGGGTTAATTACTAGTTTCACTGCAGATGTTGCAGTGAGATAATCAATGATGTCATAGAAGATGTCATGGTTGATGATACATACGGGGTAATTAGCAGTGCGTGGAGAGTACGCGAGTTATAGTTATCTAAGGGCACAAGTTAAAGTTAACAGAGCTAACTATAACTGGTGTATTTCATTGATTTTGAACATTTAAAATATTATATTGTCACTGAAATTCTCACCTAACTATAACATTACTTTAAAGTGTTGTTTTTTTTCAGTGAATTTCTAGTTTTTTTTAATGTACAGTAATATTTTGTTCCCATATGTGAAGCCAACCCCCTGCTGTACATGACCTTCTGCTGCACGTGGCGGGGTTTGGCCACAGGGCCTAGCCGCTGTATACAACCCCCTACAGACAGCCGACCCAATGCTGCGCACACCCAACCTACTGGCACAGCCCCCATGCCCACGCCACTTAGGGACCTGGGGACCCCATGCCTTGAGGATTATATTTTTTAAACGGGAGGGGGCACATGGCTTTCTCTACAAGCCACTCATGGCGCCGGGGTCAAAAGATTTGTAAAGGATAGAGGGGTGAGTGCCTCACCTCCCTGAACCACAAGAGGCCCTGGGAACCCAACCCTGGGGTCATTAAGGGGAGGGTGGCACACAGCCCTCCTCTCCATGCCATTAGCAACCGGGGGACCAAATCTCCCAGGCCATTACTTTAATATCGTAGAGGGGCGCACAACCTCCCTACTGGAGCCGTAATAGGCCCTGGGAACCCCATCGTCCAGGACTAAATTCCCTTAATAGGCCCCAGAGACCCCATCTCCAGTGGTCAAATTCCTAAGGAAAGGTTAAGGGGGCTGCACAGACCCCTTCTCCATGCTTTATTAGGCCCCAGAGACCCCATCCCTGGGGCCCAATGCCAAAAAAAAGGGGAAGCGGGCCATGGGGCCATCAGCCTCAGCCTTAGTAGGCCCCAGCACTCCTTTATAAATAAAGGGGAGGGGATGTGCAGCTGCCCTCCCTCTGACTTTTTGGACCCTGGGGACCCCATCCCCTGCGGCTTTTCATAAATAAAAGGGAGGGGGTAGGTGGTTCCCACCCCAAGCTTCCTTGGGCCCTGGGGACCCCATCTCCTGGGGCTTATGTTATGAATAAAGGGGAGGGGGCATGCAGTCCCCCTCCTCGTGCCTCCTTGTGCCCGGGGACCCAATGCCCTGGGGTCAGAGGGAGGTGCCCCAGTTACCACCCGGGACACCCACAAACCACTAGTTGGGGCCACGGGTGGAGCCCAAGGGTCCCCGCAGCATGCTGTGGTAGCCAACATTGCTCCTGCCAGGTGGGAGCAATATCTATTTCCCTGCCCGCAGGAGCACGTTCAGGGACACAGACGTTTGCTCCCACCTGGAGGGAGCAATTCTAAATGTACTGCTGGGTGGGAGAAGATGTGCCTTCCCTGCCCACACTCCTGCAGGCAGGGAAAGGTATCTTTGCTCCCACTCAGTGAGAAATATAAAAATGCTCCTGCCAGATGGGAGCACACATATGTTTCACTGCTTGTGCTGGTGCTGGCAGGGAAACTACTGTGTCTGGTTTTTCCTGGGACGCAGTCTGTGAGCCGGCCCTGGGGATGGGGTCTTCGGAGCCTTAAGAGGCACAGTGAGGGGGCCATCTCCCTTTTAACTTCTTTCCGGCCCCGGGGGTTGGGGTCTCTGAGGCCTTTCAAGTGTGGTGGGAGGAGCTGCTCCTGTCCCCTTTTTTATAGAAATCAGCCACAGGGATGGGGTCCCAGGAGCCTCTTAAAGGGTTGGGGAGGGGGGCCATGCACCCCACTCCAATTAAATTACATATGTGCCACATTCACAGGCCCAGGCCGACCTGAGGGGGTATTTGTTTCACGGCATGGGAGCCCACCCTTTTTTTTCTTAATTTTACAGCAGATTTGCAGATCCTCTGTGTATTCATGTCCCCCAGCCTCAGCCTTAGTAGGCCCCAGCACTCCTTTATAAATAAAGGGGAGGGGATGCGCAGCTGCCCTCCCTGTGACTTTTTGGACCCTGGGGACCCCATCCCCTGGGGCTTTTCATAAATAAAAGGGAGGGGGTAGACGGTTCCCTTCCCCAAGCTTCCTTGGGCCCTGGGGACCCCATCGCCTGGGGCTTATGTTATGAATAAAGGGGAGGGGGCATGCAGTCCCCCTCCCCGTGCCTCCTTGTGCCCGGGGACCTAATGCCCTGGGGTCAGAGGGAGGTGCCCCAGTTACCACCCGGGACACCCACAAACCACTAGTTGGGGCAACGGATGGAGCCCAAGGCTCCCCGCAGCATGCTGTGGTAGCCAACATTTCTCCTGCCAGGTGGGAGCAATATCTATTTCCCTGCCCGCAGGAGCACGTTGAGGGACACAGAAGTTTGCTCCCACCTGGTGGGAGCAATTCTAAATGTCCTGCTGGGTGGGAGAAGATGTGCCTTCCCTGCCCACACTCCTGCAGGCAGGAAAGGCATCTTTGCTCCCACCCAGCGAGAAATATAAAAATGCTCCTGCCAGATGGGAGCACACTTATGTTTCACTGCTTGTGCTGGTGCTGGCAGGGAAACTACTGTGTCTGGTTTTCCCTGGGACGCAGTCTGTGAGCCGGCCCCGGGATTGGGGTCTTCGGAGCCTTAAGAGGCACAGTGAGGGGGCCTTCTCCCTT
This sequence comes from Calotriton arnoldi, assembly GCA_963921515.1. Lineage (NCBI taxonomy): Eukaryota > Metazoa > Chordata > Amphibia > Caudata > Salamandridae > Calotriton > Calotriton arnoldi. The sequence continues at coordinate 170,252 of CAWUFW010001434.1, forward strand.
TTAACTTCTTTCCGGCCCCGGGGGGTGGGGTCTCTGGGGCCTTTCAAGTGTGGTGGGAGGAGCTGCTCCTGTCCCCTTTTTTATAGAAATCAGCCACAGGGATGGGGTCCCAGGAGCCTCTTAAATGGTTGGGGAGGGGGGGCATGCACCCCACTCCAACTAAATTACATATGTGCCACATTCACAGGCCCAGGCCGACCTGAGTGGTTATTTGTTTCATGGCATGGGAGCATACCCTGTTTTTTCTTAATTTTATAGCAGATTTGCAGATCCTCTGTGTATTCATGGCAAAACATTTTTTTTAAACGTTTTGGCCCCAGATGGTATTCCCACCACAAGGCCTCGGGGTCAGGGAATCGCTATGATACCCCCTTATGATTTTTTCGTGCTTTTTTTTAGGAAGCGTGACTGAGTTGTTATTGATGTGGTGGTGTGCTAGTGAGTACCAACCAGCAAGCCCCCCTTTGTGTTACGACCGTGAGGTGCTTCCTCTCCTCTCCCACACTTTTTTCTTGTATGGGTGGGAGTCTTCCTATGTTGTATTGACATTTTTGGTTATAAATAGAACACATTGACACTTGGATTGGCGATAGTGAATCTCTCCTATGAGGGAGTATTTGAAAGATGTTAGAAACCCCTACAGTGTCTTGAATTTATTGGAATGTGTTCATGTCAAGTCAGGCCCCTTGTTGTTTATGGTCTGTTGAGTGGGGGGCGGCCTGACTGTTTCTCCCCCTGTTGCTCCTTTTGTGTTGATGATTGATGTGGTGGCAGCCAATCAGATCTCTCCAAGAGATCTGTTGGCCAAGTGAATCCTTCGTGTTGTGATCTATACAAAGTTTTTGAGCATTAATTGCTAGAAAACGACTGAACAGATTTAAACCAAATTACCAAATACCAAGATCTAGCTTTCTGCCAAATTTGATGTAAATAGGTTCAGCGTTTGGGCTGTAGCTGCGTCTAAAGTTCCTCTGGAAAAATGAATGGGAAAATGAGTTTTGGGACTCTATTTTTCTCGGCCCCTGCTTGGCAGATTCCCCCTGAAACTTTTCATGCACAAATTAGTCAAACAGTAGCACTTTTTTTAAAGTTTCGTAGAGATTTGTCAAATGGCATCAAAGTTATTAGCCAGACAAAAAAAGGCATTTCCTATGAAAACACGATTCTAACTATAACTATCCACTGGCAACCGCCACTGGGTGATATATATATTTATTGCAGAGTGTCAGTAGTCACTCTGTAGTTTTAGGTAGGGTTCCCAGAGATAAGAATTCCTCTGAATTTTGCTTGGTAATCACTTTGCCACTGTTTGACAAATCTCCACTAAACTTTGCAGACCTATTGCATTTTCTACATTGTCTGAGGAATTAAAGTTTCAAAGTGATTCGTTAAGAGGTTGCAAAGAAAAAAAAGGGTGTCCCAATAAACGTTTCTCTCCCAATGCCTTTTCCATAGATTTTATGAGTCAGACATAGCAGCAAAACGGCTGAACGGATTTTCATAAAATTTGGCAGGAATATAGGATTATGGTGTGAAAAGGATCCTTTTTGCTATTTCATGAAAGTTCATTTAGTAGTTTTCTAGTAATAAGGAATAAAAACTTAGTGAGATGCTGTGGTATACCGAGGTACATGAAAATGAAACAACACAATCATTGGCAAATGACAGCCTTTACGAAATAGAAAGGCAGCCATATTTGTTTTACTACACTATGTATTTGTTCTGGGATTAAGGAGGAAATATTGGTTGTTATTGTTGTAACAAAGTATAGAAAATAATCAAACACTTTACAAAAGTGTCTACAGTTAAGGAGAAAAAAATAATCTTTAATATGTTTTAAAAAGCATTACGGAGTGCCGCAGCTAGGTAGTACTAGAGTACCTATGGAAATAAAAAATTAAAATGACAAACAACACTGTAAAATGCGCCACTTTACTCAAACAACACTCTACAATATGCCACTGCACCTTACGCTACTGCACTGTACACCATTGCCCTCTACGCCACTGCCTTCTACTCTAGGCCACTACGCTGTATGCCATTGCTTGCTATGTCATTGTACTGTATGTCATGACACTCCCCTGCCCACAATGCCACTCTATGCCACTCTAACCTACTCCACTCTATTCGACTCTACTCTATGCCACTCTACTCTACACCTCTGTAGTCTGCACAACTCTACCCAACTTTATTTCAGTCTACTCTACCTCACTTCACTCTTCCCCATCTCAACTCTAACCCACTATACGCTACTCTACTTGACCCCACTCTATGCCACTATACTCCACTGTACTCTTTCTCCACTGTACACCACTCTACACCACTGTATGCACTGAACTCTATGCCACTCTTCTCTAGTCTGAACCACTCTACTCAATGTGACTCTACTCTACACCACTCTACTGAATGCCACTGCACTCTACGCAACTTTGCTCTACTCTGCACCACTCTATGCCACTGCACTCCATGCCACTTCAAGGCACTACACTCCGCTTTGCGCTATGCCACTGTACTGCACTCTACACCACTACACGATACTGTGCGCCACTGCATTCTATGCCACTCTACTCCACTTGAACCCACTGTACTCCTCTCCACTTCACACCACTCTACTATATGCCACTGCACTGCACTCTGCACCACTCTAATCTACCACCACCCTATTGTACGCCACTCTACTCTACCCCACTTCACTGTATGCCACTCTTCTGTACGCTAAACTACTGTACGCCACTCTACTGTACACCACTTCAAGCAACTGTACTCCACTGCATTCTACCCCATTCACTGTGCTCTACTCCACTTTACCCCACTGCAGTCTACTCAGTAGCACTGTACTCTATGACACTCTACTGTTTGCCACTATACTCTATGTCACTGTACTCTACCCTACTGCACTGTACACCACTCTACTGTATGCTGCTTTACTCTACCCCAGTTCACTGTACCCAGCTTCATTCTACCCAACTCTACGCCACTGTACTCTACATCACTTCACTCTACCCCACTTCACTCTACTGTACGCCACTTTACTGTGCGTCACCCTACTTAATGCCACTCTACGCCACTCTACTCTACCCCACTATACTCTTGGCCACTCTACTGTATGCCACTCTACTCTATGCTACTGTAGAGTACGCCACTCCAAGCCACTGCACTCCACTCCATTCAATGCCACTCTACTCTACTCCACTGCACTCTACACCAATGCACTATATGACACTATACTGTATGCACTTTATACCACTCTACTCTAAGCCACTTCACTCTACCCCACTTCAATCTATACACTGTTGACTAAGCCACTGTACTCCACGCCACTGTACTCTACTCTGCACCACTCTACACTTTGCAATACCACTCTATGCCACTGTACTCTACTGTATCCCACTCTACTCTACCTCATTTCACTCTACTTCACTCTACTGTACACCACTGTATGCTACGCCTTTCTAGTCTACCCCACTTCACTCTTTGCCACTCTACTGTCACCCATTTCACTCTACTCCACTTCACACTACCCCAATTCATGCCACTCTACTCTACGCCACTCTAATCTATGCCACTTTACTCTATGCCACTTTACTGTACCCCATTCACTCTCCCCACTTCACTCTCACTTAACTCTCCCCCACTTTGCTCCCCTCACTTCACACCACACCACTGTACTGTACACTACTGTACTCAATGCCACTCTACTCTACCCCACTTCAATTGACCTCACTTCAGTCCACACCACTCTACTCCATGCCACGCCACTGTACTGTACGCCAGTCTACTCCACCCCACTTCACTCTACATCACTTCAGTCTACCCACTCCACTGTACACTACTGCACTCTACTTTACACCATTCATCCCTAGGCCACTGCAATCTATGCCGCTGTACTATATACAACTGCGCTGTACAGCTGCAGTGTATGCTGCTGCACTCTACGTTACTCTACTCTAGGCTGCACCACTCCATTGCACTTTATCGTCCTCTACTGTATGCCACTCCAAACCACTGTACTCCACTCCACTGTATGCCACTGTACTCTGCTCCACTCTATGCCATGCCACTCCACAAGAAAATATTGAGAAAGTACAGAGGTACTATTCAAATGCAAAAAAATTATTTATATAAAAGGGTTAATACAAAAATAAACAATATTATATGATTAGAAACCAATTTTTCCAATGAAAAAACAAAGATTGAAGATAAGTTATAGTTAGGGAAACTTTGTTTAATATTTCTTTGAAGAAAACAATTTAAACTAAACAAACCTTAGAAATTGAACATGTATTGTTATAACTCAAAGGTATAATTATAAATTAAAGTTCTAATTTCCGCACAACCAAAACTTTCTATAACTCATTCACCTTCGCAAAGGGTGTTGTAAACTTGATAGACAGACTAAATGAACTATAACGCGTGCCTTTTCCATGCACTGCTTATACACTTTCACATTACATGAAAACTTAAGCATTTATAACACTCATGCCATCTCAAATGACATCATTCATGAGAACACTGTGCATGGTACAGGGCATATATTTGCTGTATTTGCTGTAATACAGAGCCACATTACATTTTTATTTTCTTAATAACTATGGTGCTCTCTGGCAAATTTGCATGATAATGTGGGGAAAAAACATTAGCAGAAAGAAAGTTCAACTCATGTAGGTTCCGAATACAAATTTGGCGGCAGATGAGTCAAGCAGGGTTAAAAAGGGAGCGTCAGTAATCTAACTTTTACCATTTTAATTCTTATACAGATAAAATCGCAAAATGGAATAAAACCACAATAGGCAGGAAAGTAGAATGTTTCTGAAAAGTGGATTTGCTAGTTTGATATAAATCCATTTACCAATTTTTGAGAAATTAGCGGTTTCAAAAACTGATTTGTATAGGCTGAAAATTGAACAACCTGTCAATCAGACTTAGAAAGTTAGCTATCTTGACCATTAATTCACTGAGGATTTGCAAATCTAAAAAAAAAAAAAAAAAAATACAGACTACACCATTGGTAAGCAAGCATTGTGTTGGGAAAAATAAAAAGGGCATTAGTGGTCAGTGTGGAAATACCCTTACCCCCAACTGTCAAAGGGCCACCCAGCAATAAAATACATATAAAGAAATATACTTTTATGTGGGATTCACAAATCCCATTCTGGATTTGAGAATCATAGACCATCCCTCGGTCCTGTGGACCCTTCTGTATTATCAGAATTCATGAAATTAGTTAAGGGTTTGAGAATCATAATAAAAAATAAATATATATATATATTCCTCACACAGTTAGACCTGATGTACACCAGATTCGTGATGAGAGGATATCCCATCGCAGTACTAGATAATGCGAAATCTAGAACCTTGAAAAGGAAAAGAGAGACCTTACTACACCCCACCCCAAAGAAACAACTACAGAACGAGATAATGATCCTGAAACCAATAAAGTAAGATACATTACACAGTATAATTCTGCCAGTAAAACCATAAGAAATGCTCTCCAAGACCATTGGAAAACTCTGAGGAGAGATGAGGATCTAAAAGGAGTGACATCGGATCATCTCAACATAACATACAAAAAGGCACCATCTCTCGGAGACATCTTAACACACAGCCACTACCAAAGTACAGATCAAGGTGGCAGCAAAATGCAGTGGCTGAAAGCAAAAGGATTCTTTAAGTGTCCTAAATGCAAGGCCTGTAAATATAGCTTAAATCAACAAAAGATTGATATTCAGCTGGGTGAACAGAAAAATATCAAAGAGAGAATAACATGCGAAACCACCCATGTTGTTTATGCCCTAAAATGCGAATGTGGAAAAGAATATATAGGAAGTACAGCAAAGAAATTGAAGCTTCGCATTCTTCAACACTTAAGGGCAATCAAAAATAAGGACTTTGCATATGCCATCGCTAAACACATCTGGAATACACATGAAGGTGTTTTTGACAATTTGAGATTCTATGGAATAGAACATATTCCCTTTAACATTAGAGGAGGTGATCGGAATCGCCTGTTGAGACAAGCAGAATCCAAATGGATCATTCTAAAGGGGACGGAAATGCCGTGGGGACTCAATGCAGATGCTGAACTGCATAACTTTCTATAATTACAATTGGGATCAGCAGAATTAAAAGAACAATTAATCTCCAATGTTTTAGATTTCGCTGGATTACATATATCTTGACCTCTTGTCTTTTAGAATTAATAGTGACTCTTAAGAACAAGTCCTATTCATCACATATATTTCTTTGATCATCTCTGTACTTGTTATATCGTTTGAAATCAGTGATTGCATTTAATGAAAATATTTAACTATGAGCTCAAAATAAAATTCTAATTAGAACCTCAACTTGGCAATTTATGTAATATGGAAAATATTCGTATCAAATCAGGTACTTCACCATGATTTTGAGCAGATCACTATTATATATTTTTTCATATATATTTATATATATTTTTATAACTTAAACACTGTCTGGAGTTGTGGTATCTCAATAATGATGCATGGTGGGATATGAATTAGCTGGTTGCATGTAATAATGTGATTACTCATTATAGCACTGTCTGTTTGATTTTAACTTCTTTTGATATTTTATCGTAAAGCCAGTGATCAGACAACTTTGTTTAGTGAATCACATCATTGTGCAGGTACTTCACCAGCATTTGACTACATCCGCTAACTACATGATATTAGAGCATTGACCATATATTATCTCATGAACTGTTGAGCTCAGCAAAATATTTTTGTCACGATATGCAAGCTGTCATATGCCTTAAATTACGGTTCCCTTTAAAAGCTGAAAGCAAGTTGGGACGTTTTTTTTGTAAGGGAGGGCGGGTCAACCAACCTCTTTTTAAACACCTTACACCTTTGATCACATGACCCAGACGAAGGCCTTTGGCCGAAACGCGTAGGTCGTTCTGTTTTTTTCCTGATGCACCTGATATCTTGTACTTTGCACTTTTGAAACCGAATGAAGACAAAATACCTGAAAAAAATAAAAGTGATAAATGCCAAAGCGACTTAAACTTGCCTGAAACTCTTTGCTGAGGAAAAGTGCTGCCTTGTCTGTGATCTTCTGGGACTGTTTGATGGTATGGACTGAAGAACAAACACAGCAAATCCCTTTTCATATATATATATATATATATATATATATATATATATATATATATATATATATATATATATATATATATCCAGGTAACTCCAACTCTTCTCCAAACAAAAGACAACGGAGCACGGACCTCGGATAAAGTGCAGATTTTTAATCAATTGAGTTCTCTAACAGCACTAGCAGCATAACGCGTTTCGGCACAACAAGTGCCTTGATCACATGATGCGCGTAACTGGTCTCACCTAGTTTTTATACACCCGTTTTTTCCAAACTTGATTAGTTTGACCCATTTTTTCTATTTTTTTCTCTTTTTTTCTGTTTGCATTTAAAGTGACAGGTGCCTAAAGTGCAAGGTTTGACATAGACATAGAAAAAAAAATATATATATATATACTGTTTAGCAGTACTGTTTTGAACTTTCAAATGCCATTCGTATCAATACATTTTAACAAAATGTTGGTTTAAATACCTTAAAATCATGAAACATGGCTATTCAATAAAAAAGGAGTATTTTTCGTTACATCCAGGTTTAAATACCCTGTCATTGCAGATATAATCTTTAGACAAATGAGTATCTAAAATAGCTAGTGCATTATACAGTACATTTCCATAAAACCTAAATAATTCAAGCCTTGATTCTGCCAACCTTTCCTTATATAAGACCCGTGCGAATGATATAAATATAGTGTATAAAATATTACTAAAATCCCTTCTAAAAGACCATATAAAAATGTGTAAAAAAGTGTTATAATCTTAATATATTATCTAAAGGGGCTTAGTAGCAGCATGTTATTTTTAATCATCTTAATTACCCTCTTAATAGCTGTTCTATGATTTTTTTATTTTGTTTATTCTATTTCTAAGTCAGATTGACCCATTAACTCTCCTTCAATCTCTTGATTATACAGTAATTTTTGGGGTTAATTTAGGTAATCTGCTGAATTTGTATCGTTTGGACCATTGTTACTAAAGGCAGGTGTAAAGCTCTTCAGTAATATGAAGGCCTCCTGGTTGTTTACTATCAAGATCTAAAATGTATCTGGTTTCCAACCTATGGAGAGCCTTTTCCCTATCCCCACCTCGTTTATAAGGTGGGATGGCATCAATTAAGAAATATCTCAATTCTTTGGGGTCTGCATTATGCTTTTCCTCAAAGTGCCTCGCTACAGGGTACGTTATGTCTTTGTTTTTAATTGCTCTTATATGTTGTAGTATACATTTGTGTCCCTGTAATATAGTACTCCCTACATATTTAAGGGCACAGGGACACTCCAAAATATAAACCACAAAGTCGGATTTGCAGGTTAGAGCTTTTTCAATCGGTCTTTCTGTATCACTGAAAGGAGTAACATAAGATGTTTTATTTACTCCAAACTGGCAAGCTTTGCACGTCCTGCATCGAAAGAACCCTTTTCTCTGTGACAACCAGGTGTTTTTAGTTTGTATAAAGAGGTCATTTTTGACCAGGACATCCTTCATCGATGTAGCTCTGGTGTAGGTTACGGAGGCTCGCTTGGGGAGAGTATGGCCAATGATTGGATCATCTAAAATCAATGGCCAATTTTTTCTAATGATCTTCCTAATTTGTTTGTCTTGTTGACTATATTTAAGGATAAATCTGAAAGTAGAAGGTTCTTGAAATTGTTTATCCTTTTTGCACTTCTTTTTTATTAGGTTGCCTCTTACCTGTTCTCTGCTTTTCTTTATGGCCTGGTCAATGCATTGTTTCGAATACCCCCTGGCCCTAAATTTACTGGCACAAGCTTGTTGTGCCTTATTTTGGTCCTCTTCCTGGCTGCAGATTCTTTTTAAACGCAACATCTCCCCGTAGGGGATGCTTTGAATTAAGTGGTGCGGATGGAAACTGCTCGCGTGCAGTATCGCATTGCCAGCAGTGGGCTTCCTATGTAACTTAGTTTCAAGTCTGCCTTCTTTGATATAAATTTCTACGTCTAAAAAGTTAATAGATGTTGAACTAATATTCGACGTGAAATGCAAATTGAGATTATTGATATTCAGCTCTGCTATAAATTGTTCTGCTTCCTTCACATTGCCTTGCCAAATTAAAAACAAATCATCAATAAACCGTAACCAGCATTTGATATTGGTTTTAACTGTTGTAGTGTGTTTCTTCATGAGTACCAGCTCCTCCCACCAACCCATATACAAACATGCATAGCTGGGGGAGCAGCTGGCACCCATGGCTACTCCACGTTGTTGTTTATACATTGTATTCTGAAATAGAAAAATATTATTATGCAAACAGAACTCAACCATATTTAAAAGCATTTTGTTATGTTGTATAAATTCAGGAGTCCTTTTTTCTAAATAGTATTGGAGAGCACGTAGACCATCCTGATGTTTAATGGATGTATATAAAGATGTCACATCCAAAGCTATTAACAGATAGTCCTGCTGCCATTGTATGTCCTGTATCTTGAGGAGAAAATCACTTGTATCCGACATATGAGGGCAACATCTGGACAAATATATATATATTTTGCACACTATAGCTGTGTTTTTTCTAAAGCACACACAGGATTTGGCAGCTAGTGAAGTTGGGCGCTGGGCCTGGTTGGGCCGAAGGACATCCACACTAGGAGTTACCCACCCACTGCAGCTTGGGCCCTGCAGCTAATCTATGTCAGTAAAAACTTCTACAATTCACTTTAAAAAAGTCACAGTTAGGATACAGTTATGGATTAAAATAAAAGAAACACTGAAATTCGCCAGTTATTGTAAACACCAATCTACAAGTTGCATGGAAACTTCTGATTGGCTGGTGGTTTATCTGGAAAAATGTTTCAGGATCCATGGTCCACGCTCACTTGGCATTGTCGAGCGAGTGTGGAGACATAATCTCCTGAACTCATGAGACCATAGGTGTGTGCAGAGCATACTCCCAATGAAGATGCAGGTTTTGTGGTTGCAGCGCGTATGTTATGTGATGAACACAATAAAACTCAGTTCAGTTACAATTTCCAAGATGCCGCAAGGCGATTTTGAGACTTGCAGTGGCGGCAGCCATCTTGATCCTTTGGCTATAAGTGCCTCGTGTTTTATAACGTTTGTTGCAAGTCAAGAGACCTTCATGTTGCATCACTTAAAACTCTTGTTGTCAGAAGTCGGATTTCTTCTCATCTTCACGTCAAAGTTATTCAGGAACTTGTACACAGACAAATATACCAGATAAAACTATAGATATGAACTGTATACTAGAATCGTCTAGTTTTGTGCTTTGCACTCTATTCTGGATTCATTTGTTTTTTGCTATTCACTCTATGCTAGAGTCCTCTGTTGTTTTGCTATGAACTCCATAATAGAGTCATTTGGTTTGTGTTATGAACTTTATAATGGTAGTTAGAGAATAGATAACATATCATAGTTCATGTTATCAGTCAGACAGTCAAAGAACTTTATTTCACATCAATTTAAATGCATAAAAGAACAATAAATAAGTAGAACATTTTGGTACTTAGACACCATTTCTAAGAGTAAACAAACAGAACATATTTCATTAAAAATCTGATCAATAAAATTCACTGGACTCTCAAGAATGTGCAACCATAGATTATAATATTATTTCAGAAAATTTGAGGGACAGCATAAAGAACGTGAAGTTATTGTTCACAGATTTTAGTGATCACGCCCCCCTAACATGTGCATTAGGTTGGAAAGGATTTACCAGTCTGACGGGAAGGAAAGTACCCAGGCTAATTTTAACCAGGAGAATTGGTTACACATTAAAGTGGGACAGAGTGGATAAGGCTAACTTAGTCACCTGAGTTTTGTCATCTAAGAGACGTGAGGTTATGACTTATTTAGATGACCTGGCGTCCCCGATTCAGGTGCTGTGGGCATTTAAAGATATCCTAATTGGCATTAATCAGCAGTCAACCCGTCCGTCAACTACCAAAGTGTGACCATCAACTCAATGGTTTGATAGCAATTGCTCTAAGGCACTAGTAAATTTGTGCATAGCCTTGAAAGGGGTTCCAAAAAATATCCAGCTTGTACGGTCCTCACTAGCCGAGTACAAAGAAGCAAGAGACAATAGATTGACATACCTGAGAGGAAGCTTGGGAGAACCTAAAGCAAGCCTCAGAGAGTAACGATAATACTGGGTTCTGGAACATTGTTAATGCCCCTTTCTTATAAGATACAGATGAACACATTGAGAAGGAGTTGTGGGTGAAATATTTTCAAAATAATTTTCAAAGTATTGAGGGGTTAATCAACCACGCAGATTCCCTCAAGAAGATAAATAATCACCCTCTGTTCTTTGAAGTGGCAGATGTAGAACAAGCCCTGCAGCAGTCACGTCCCCTGAAGGCCCCTGGGCCTGATGAGGTACCTGTTGACATCTTTTTAACCAACATGTCACTGTGGGCCCCAATATTGGCAAATGTCTTTAACTCTATTGCAAAAACTGGCCCGCCAACTTCATGGACTCATTCAATAATTATACCAATTTTTGCAAAAGGGAGACACATCCAACCCAAAAAGCAAAGGCCTATCTCCCTAATTGTTTGTCAGCTAAAATTATGAGACACCTGCTACTAAACAGGTTAGAAGAATGGGCAGGGGAAAAGAAGATTCTATCGGAGGCTCAATATGGGTTCAGGAAAGGTAAAGGTACAACTGACCAATGTTTGAATTTAATGATGTTGACCGCTAAATATACTATGACAAAACAAGGTCAACTCTGTATGGCCTTTCTGGACCTCTCTGCCACGTTTGACTGCATGGCACATAGCAAGCTATGGGCCATCATGGAAAGCATGGGAGTAGAGGAACCGATAATCATTTTCATAAGAGCAGTGATACTGAGTAGATTGGATTACTGTAACTCTCTCTACTTGGGGGCTCCAAACTCACTGATTTTGAAGATCCAGAGGATCCAAACTATAGCTGCCAAACTGGCTCTCAATAAGCATCGTAGGTCATCTACATCGAGGGCTTTGAAGGACCTTCATTGGTTACCAATTGGCCAGAGGATTAAGTTTAAATCACTATGTATAGTTTTTAAGGCAATCCATGGGTTAGGCCCGAAACCTCTGCAAGATAAATTTAAATGGTACGCTCCAAAAAGGAATCTCCGGTCAGCAAACACCAATTTGGTGATTATGACGAGATACAAAAAAACAAGAACTGGCGGGAGAGCCTTTAGCGTTGCAGCGGCAAAGCTCTGGAACGACCTCCCTGTAGACATTAGACAAACTCAGGAACTACTACCATTCAGGAAAAAGCTGAAGACATGGCTTTTCCCAAGGGAGGACTAATTCTGAGCTATCACTCATTGCAGGCTGGGCTATTTGTCCGTTTGTTCTGCATCCATACATCTTCTGGTTAGTCTCAGCGCCAGGATACCCTTGGGGTGACAGCTGCGCGGTATAAATATTTCTTACATTACATTACATTACATACAGGGAACCACAGCAAGCGTGCGTTATGGGAAACAAAGAGAATGTACAAAAACCTTTAATATCAAAAAGGGCATGAGAGAAGGCTGTGTCCTTGCGCCTTTTCTTTTGCCCTTTATACTAATAAATTAGAATCGGCATTGGCGGAGAGTGCGAAGGACATCCCATACGTAGAGTCTGTCCCCCTCCCAATACTCCTCTATGCAGCCGATGTAGTGGTCTTGGCTAGAACTTCAAGGGCACTGCAGAGACTCATAGAGGAATGTGTATGCTTAATGGCAAGCTTGGATCTATATGTCAACGAGACTAAAACATTTGTCTTAATTGCAGGGGCGGGCTCTAAAAAGTCCCAGAGATTCTTCACAGGTAACAGAACATTAGAAGTGGCGGATAAGTTCTCTTATCTGGGAGTTCTTTTTGATCGCAAACTAAACTGGAAGGACATGGTGTCAAACATAGCCAATTTTATGGAAAAAAGTATTGTGCCAATTTTTAGATTCTCAAAACAATTAGGCTCAAAACCTATCCCAGAGATGCTTAAGATTTATTCAGCTAAAGCAAAGGCTATTGCCACATATGGGGCTGCAATTTGGGGCATGGCGCAAGTTGGAGTGCTGCAGTGCATGGAGGGCACTTTTTTATAAAAGTCTATTATCTACCCCCTGTGCTTGCTCGAATTTCATCTGCCACATTGAAGTAGGCTTACCTTTCATCACTGATGTGATTAAACTGACCCCTATACTAGGGTGGCACTTAATATGTAAAAGGGAAAGTGTCAAACTTTACCAATCAGTGGTAACAGATATTTTAAAAATGGACCATGCACTTTGAACTCCATGGCTAAGTTATATAAAAACCACTCTGACATTGTTAGGCCTCCGTGAATTGTATGATACCCCATCATTGTGTGTCACCTTCCCGAAGCCTAAACTAAAAGAACTGTTCTTGGCTAAGGTGGCAAATGATAGAGCGGTCAAAAACAAATATAAAAGCACAAACATTTTATATCAGAAGATACCTCCTGTAAAGCGTGGCATACTTTCATATCTGGGCTTTGTTCAAAACCAACAGCATCGATTTATTTTGATACGATTCCGTTTAAATCTTTCCACTTTATGATTGGCTTCCCTGAAAATACATATTCATTAAATCAGCTGTCCCGCTGCCCCTGTGATGGAAAATCTAAGCAAACTATTATGCATATCATTCCCTTTCTACGCAAATATGGTTTTAGACAGTGTCTGCCAGCTCTATTTTTTATTCAGCAACTAGACAATGCTTACGTATGTTACACCATTTCTCATTTTCTCTGGGCAGTTATTAAACGCCGGCGATTGTTATAGTCATGATGATTCTCACTAGGATAAGTTTGTTTTATCCCTGTCAGTCTTGCAAACAGCCTACTATCATGGGATGGCGTACAATTTTTACTGACTAGAGGAAACGCGGGACTTAGACGTTGATACTATTTTATAGATCTGAATCCATATGAGACAGGATATAGATGAATTATATTTTTGACTGTAATAGGCTGCTTGCTTAGGGTATTGTTTATTCATTGCACATTCTTGAGAGCCCAGTGAACTTTATTAACCAGATTTTTAATGAAATATGTTCTGTTTAGAAATGGTGTCTGAGTAACAAAATGTTTTACTTATTTATTGCAATCAAAAAAGGGGGGGAGATGGAGGTACTGGTTAGGTTCACCCTCCAATGTATATGTAGTTCACAAAAAATCTGTAAATGTCAGATCCAAAAAACCTAACCAAGGGAATGGGGATTCCGCTGAATGCGCAAATAAAACAAGACCCCTGTCCAAAGAAAAGAAAATTCTAAATAAAGTGAGGCTGCACACCTAATGTGTGAGCACCCGATTCAAAATACATACCTTCGTCAAAGCACACCTCCGTCTAATAACACCTACTGGCACCCGTGCGGTCCGCCCGGGTGCCAGTAGGTGTTATTAGACGGAGGTGTGCTTTGACGAAGGCATGACTACAAGCCCCTCTACCCCGGCAGACCATGAGGCATAGTATTGCCAAAACATAAATACTACGAGTCAAAGACTAAACCGTATGTATTTTGAATCGGGTGCTCACACATTAGGTGTGCATCCTCATTTTATTATAGGTTTTCACAAGGAGTGGAACGCATGGGGCTGGCCCCCATGTGGTCCTGAAGAAGAGGTTTAGGGGATACCTCGAAACATGTTGACCAAATATTAGGGACTGTATACACATAATAGTTATATCTTTTCCCTACTATTTAACCCTCTTTTTATCCATACCAACTAGGAGCGAGAATAAAACAGTATCTCACTAGCTAGGTATTTTTAACATCACTTCCACCACTCCACGAACACTGCACTACACATTTCTTCACAAAAAGTGCTCCTACGTAGTTCCGCAAGTCACAGCACGCCCCAAGCAGCAGCTGTTTGGGATGGCCCCAATGATGAAGCATGTCACCTAGGGGCAACCCTGGGTGAGTGAGGGGACTCAAGAAAATAATTTTCTTTTCTTTGGACAGGGGTCTTGTTTTTTTCGTGCATTCAGCGGAATCCCCATTCCTTGGTTAGGTTTTTTGGATCTGACATTTACCGAATTTTTGTGAATTACTTATTTATTGTTCTTTTATGCATTTTAATTGATGCGAAATAAAGTTATTTGATTGACTGAGTCCATGTTATCATATGTAGTGTTTCCAAAGATTATTCCTTTACTTCAGCTCTATGAAATCATAGAGTTGGCAGCACCTCAGAGAGTGGGTAATGCAGAGAATTTTAAGAAGTATTTTATATAACATAGTAGAATCAGTAAATTGTAATTAAGGGGACTATGGTCTAAAAATGGATTCTCTTGTTGCAGACAACCACGATTCCACTGCGCAGATTGAGACCGGCAGGAAAATCAGGTGAGCTGAAGCAATCCTGTGTCTGTTTATCTTACCCATGCCCCATTCGCTTTCCCCCAGGCTACTACTGACCGCCTTTGCATGGTAACTAGTCAACATAGGATATTAGCATCACTTCTGAATTACCAGGTTAGTGTGCCCATGACAAAATGTTGGACGTGACATTAAAGAATGAGGTGATTCAGCCCTTATGTCTAGGGAGGTAGCTTCATGGGGGGTGTTTGGGGTCTTGCACCCCCCTAATAAATATATTTTCTGATGAATAGTTAGGTATATTTTGAATGCACACACTGACAGAAACAACATGCACACACACACACTCTCTTCTCATCCCTGTTTTGAAAGCCCTAAAAAAAGTTGATCAAAATATTGTGTTTCTCTCACTTTCCACTGCCTCTAATGCTATTCTCATGTGCCCTGCTTGTCGTATAATGTATTTTAGCCTTATATGCCAGAGTGGTTGTCGGGGAATCTGAAACTCACTCCCCCTAATCTTACTGACCAAGCTACACCCCTGCTTATGTCCAAAATAAAAAAGAAAGGGAATATAAGGGGGGACAGTGAGTAGACAGTGACTGCCAGGCCTGTTAATAAGATAATAAACATGCAGGGGTTTGTCGATAGCAGGACTGGGATCGCTGCTCACAGCATGGCACTTAGATCAGTGACTATTGGCTGGGGGGGCACAGACCTGGTTCAAGCTTCATGGGCAAAGAATGCAAGCCTGTGGTCACTTAGTGGTCCAAGGTTAACCCATATGCGGGTTTCGTGATTCTGAAACCAGGGATGCAGTGCCCACAAAAAGGTCAAGGCATGCAGTCCCAGCATACTGTTAAAAAGAAAGACAGAGCCATAAGGGAACATAGGGAGCATCTGCTAAAAATAGAATAACTTAAAAAGGAAATTTGGGAGTTTTATAGACCAAAGACCATGGTTGCTAAACTTTGAGTCAGACTGCGAGGTTTACATACCCTTCTCTAGGATCCACAGAACCCAAACAAGAGCTTTTGGACCTCACAGTCAATAGGGGTGCATACTCAAGAAAGTTCCATTGTTCACCTAAACCCCTAAATGTATCCTGTACACCTTTGTTGGAGACACCTCCATTGGTCTGTGCCTCAGCAAGGCCTAAATACCTTAACACACAATAATCCCCATATACGTAAGACTACATGGGAGGTGCATTTGTCAAAGGTTAGACCTGCTGGTTTGGCAGGGAGTCAACACAATGAGTAAACGCAACATTATAGAGTCAAACCACAGTGCAACCAATATTCAAAGATTTTAGGAAGATAGCACCTTTCCCTAACATTCATCAATGTATGCAATAATGAATCATCAACAATGTGCATGCCAAAAAATGTTCAGTGTTTGATAATATGCATTGTATGAGTTTTTCTTCTATCGTTACAGTCTGCAAAGCAATAGGACATTACAAACCAAAAGTCCATGCACCCCTGAACCATACAACTAAAATCACAACTTCAGGAGTGCTTGATAACTTGACAAATGTCTCTCTGGGTCATTAATTCCTATTCTCAGGTGATTTAAGGGTGGCAATCTAAAAATATTTAAATATCTGCACAAAACGCATCAAGCCTTGATGTGTACAGCCTTTGGCTGTGGTCGGCTAGGCTTGGCTGAAGGCTTGTGGCTATTCCACCACAAGCAACCAACCTCTGCTAAGCAGCAGGGTTGATTGCAGAGCCAGGCCTTTAGTCAGGTGCTGGGCATAACCTGCAATGAGCACCTAAGCAAAGATGGGCTATTTTTTATTATATATAATGCTGACCATTATTATTAATTAATTTTATTATTTTATTTGGGGGTGGGTGGTTCATGAACCCTAATCTGTGTTTAAAAACACATAATGACTTAGGGCATTTGTTGGGCCACCTGCACCCCTTCAAGCTTTGTAAACCTGGACCTAGAACCAACGAGGACCCAATTAAGCTCTTCACATGGGATCTGTGGACCCAGATAAAGTGTTTAAAAATTACAGAGTTTCACTCAGAGGTTCCTCTTTTACATTTTTTTAAAACTAAAGGCAGGTCTTTTTTGGGTCACCCCAAAGGTGCCAGTGGATTGTGGGATACTCTCACTGTTGTCTTTTAGCTCTTTTAGAACACAGAGATCACCCACAACCTGTAATGCCGGTTGCATCAGAAGATTTCCTCTCCCCACTTCAAGTGTTCCCCTCGAGAGCTTTCCATGTAACTCAAAATATTAAGGGTAAACTAAACATACCTACCGTAGACTTCATTTTGGATCTGCACGGAATCTGAGATCTTTGCCCTGGGCTATTAGCCTGCCAAATTTCATATGTATTAATTGAACGGCATCAAAGTTATTTCCATATTATTTATTTATTATATTTTATTTTGGGGATTTGTAAAGCGCGAACAATCATCCCCAAAGGGATATCACAGCGCTAAGAGCTGCTAATTACTGCATCAGCAGGACAGAGCTAGGGAAAGATGCGAATAGCATTAGTCCGAGAAAAACACGTTTTAAAAAAAATTCCGAACACCAGATAATCCTTGGTGCGCTGGATATCCAGAGGGAGAGTGTTGGAACCGGCAGTGTCTGGTTGGCTGAAGGGATTCCCTCAGTCAGTCAGAACCTACCGCTCCTGTCAAGGGCAGGTGATTACACTAACTATACAACCCGTACTTAACCTCGGGTAGCTTTGCACTGAGCAGTCAGGCTTATATTAGAGGCAATGTGTAAAGCAAAGGCACAGCAGTCACTCGCGACAAATGCACAAAAGAGACTTCACACAGGATGTATGTAAAAACGTTAACTTTCAACACACTTATTCAATCATTTTAACATGAACATCAGACTTTTTGGGCATAAAACACATTTGGAAATATTACTAGCAGTACTAGGCCCACTCGTATTGGTATGAAATCAATAGTATGCACTCTGTGGATGATTCCTAATCTAACCCCCACCCTCCCAATTGAGAGAGAGCACGCTTATGTGGTGCACGTTATCAAATATATGTACATGCACAAAAGTAGAATACCTTTTAGCAGCACCGTGGGCCAGAGCCACTCTAGTAAAAACAATGTCAAATGTATTGCTCTTTTGGCATATAAACAACATATGAAGCGGCAGCGCCGGCCAGAGTCGTGAATCACAGGCGGTCCACACATGATCACTCACACTCACACACACTCATTATGCTCCGCTACTCGGTGAGTCAGGTATCAGCCAGTCTGTAAGGAACGCTCTTACACACACTTACGCACCCAGCACCCTATTGCAGTGCCACTGGGACCCAGCAGGTCAGTGATTCACACTCTGCAGACTCCTTGGCCCAAGCCTCTCTCCACCCTTTAGTTCACCCCAATTGTTCTATACACCCGGATGGAAGATAACCAACCTTGCCTAATGGACACTGGGCCGCACGAGTCAGAAGTCACACTTAGTCTGGGTCCTCAGGAAGCATGTGGGAATATGTAGTAGTTTTAATTAGGAGTTAGATGTAAACAAAGGGAGTTTAACAGCCACTCTGGAAGCTCACCCACAAATCTCCGGACACAAAGGAGTCCCGCAGTCTCTTGAGTAAAAGAGCGGCCGCCTGCTCTGGCCTTCTTAATCCTATTTACTTTGGCTTGGGCCAAGTTGGATGATCTTGGATTTCTTGAGGGTAGATAAAATCTGACCTTCTGCCTAAGAAGCAGAGGGCCTGTGAGCATGACAAAGAAGCTTGAACTGAGCCATGTTACTTGTTGGTAGCAAATGCAATGTTTTTCAGCATGCGGTAGAGGAGCCCAATCTGTCTATATTGCAGATCAGTTTTTCAGCAGTATTTTGGATCGTCTGGAGGTGTGCGAAAAAATAGTCCACTATACTCATATACAAGTCGTTACCATAATCAAAGCGGCTGAAAATCAGTGCCAGACAACTGTCTAGTGCCAATCGTTCGGAATCTATCTAAAGAGTTTCCTGGAAACTTTTAGCAGGCCAAAGCATTTGCCACAAGTTGACAGCACCTGATCTTGCATCGAAAGAGATTTGTCAATGATAATCCCTAAGTTATTTGCTGCTTTTTTCGAAACTGTAGCAGTGCCGAGCATGGAGGGCCACCAAGAATTGTCACAAGTAGGGTCAGCACCGCCAAACAAAAGGATTTCTGCATTAAGTTTTAAACAATGCACCATCATCCAGCTGGCCACTTCCGAAAGAAACCCCGCCAGGTTATTATTTGTATCTATCTGATTGTCACCCAAAGAGATGATCTGCTGGGCTACATCAGCATAGGAGCATATATTGGAGCCCCACTTTTTAACCAGTGTGGCGAGGGGTGCGATGTGTACATTAAAAAGTGTTGGGCTCACAGCAACGCCCTGAGGTATGACGCATTCAGAGCTGTGAGGAAGTAATCTAAATGCGTCTAGGTGGATGGATTGGGAACTTTTAGATAGAAATGATCCAAACCATTGAAGGGCAGCAAAGTGAAATCCTATCTCATGCAGTCTCTTTAACAGAAGACTATAAGGTTGTCACTAGGAGGTTGACCGATTTCTCAAGAACCTTAGCCATGAAGGGCAATAAGGAAATAGGGCGATAGTTTAACATGGATGGACAAGCCCAGCTTTTTTAGCTAATAGCAGAATTAAGGCGTGCTTCCAGATATCTGGGTGCGTTGCTATCTTTAGAGATGCATTAAAACTCTGGGTAAAGAATGCCCTTAATATAGGTGTTAGTCACGAGAAAATAAACGGGGGCCGGGGTCCAGTGGTGAACCTGATTTAATTACGGTCATAGTTTTCTCCGTCTGCTCTATGGAGATGCAGGTGAAATTGCCCAGAAGAGCTTTAGCTTTAGAATGAGAGCCATGTGACAAGCAAGGCAAATCTTCTAAGGAGGTTTGAGGGCCAAAGGTAGAGTATATTTTCCCTATCTTATCAGAAAAATAGTCAGCTATAGCCACATTGGAAAGGGGAAAGATTGATGGTTTGCGACAGGCTCCTGGGCTGAGAAAGTTCTTTCACTATTTTGAACAGCTTCTTCGAGAAGCTGCTATTTTCATTCAGTCTTTTGATAAAATAATTTTTCTTTGCCTTTTTGACTTGTTTGTCATAGTCATTTAGTTGGAGTTTGTATGAAACATGATCAGTTAAGTTTTTAGAGAGTCTCCATAGTTTTTCGGCTGCCTTACATTTCATTTTCATTTTCTTCAATTCTGAAGAATACCTTATCTCAGATGGGGTAATTCTACAGGAAGTATCAGGCTTCAGGGGAGCACAGGCATCAAGGGCAGCTATGATGGCTGTGTTGAACTGTCCTAAATACAGTCAAGCTAGGCACAAAAGCCCAATTCCGGCATAGAGAAGTGGTTAGAAAAAAGTGTCAACACCAACTTTACTCTATGGCCTTTTGAGAAGGTTAGGATTTGTCGAACATTGTTTTAGGACAGAAAAAGTCTCGAAAATGTATGCAAAAATGACCATGAGAGAGTGGCGATATCGATATCCTTTATGTTGTTGAAGTTCGAAAAGAGCAAATCTAAGGTGTGCCCTGCAGAATGAGTGGGGCCCTTAATTACTTGTGTTAATTGAAGGGAGCGCCAATCTTTTTCCAGTTGTTTGCAAAGAGAATCTTCTCGATGTTCAAAATGGGGGTTAACATCCCCAATCACAATATAACTGTTGTTTTTCCACATTAGAGGAGAGAGCCAGGTAAACAAGTTATTGACCCAGAGTGCACTATAGTCCGGTGGTCTGTAAACGATGATGCCACACCGGAAATCTCCAGTCCTTTAAGGCAAGATGAAAAGCGAGCCATTCCCCCTCAGCTGACGAGGAGCAACCTTCTACTGAGCAAGCGCAAATATCTTTAAAGATGATGGCTATGCCACCACCCTGACGGCCTACACTATCGCATCTTAGAATCTTACAGTGGAGGGGTAGTGAAATAGCTATTTCAGGGAGGGCAAACTCACTAAGCCAGGGTTCAGTGATGAAGACTGCCTCAGGAGTTTCATCTCTAATCAAGTCCCAAATCTCTAAAGAATGCTTGGGAAATGAACGAGCATTAATATATTGACATTTGAAAGTGTGATCGCTTGTAATGTTTAAGGGATTAGTGAGGAGTTGATTGGGAATTAGAGTGTAGTATTTCAATGCTTGTTTGAGAATGTTGGTCACTTGGAAGCTTACCGTGCGGAGGTTCCATGTCTGGCATTCGATTTATGCCAGTTGAGACGGTTCCTGTTGCCGGTAGCCGCTCCGCTCGGTAGCTCAGCTGTCTTGCTATTAAACTTGTTAATCTACTCACCAGCTGACTTGGCGGTCTTCCTTTCGTGAGTACAACACCATTTTTGGCGACGAGTTGCTGAGCTGCCAAAAGAAGCACGCGTGCAGATGACTGAGAAGACGGATCCCGTGAGGAAGCGTTAACCAAAAGGGAGCAGCTTCGAGGAATCATCCGTTGGTGTCTGTGTCCGGTGAACAGCAGCGGAAGAAAAGAGAAGAGCGGAGCAAGTGGCACAAGAGTTGAAGCGAGGTGAAACGCACAAGTGTCGGTGTGCGTTCCAGGGTGCAACGTGAACGTGCAGTGAGGTCAGTGGTGTGTCACGTCACGAAAGGGTGCGCTCCATGGAAACGGAGCAGTGCGTGTGTAGCGTAAGCACGCAGAGTTGAACGTGCGTATGCGTTCAAAGGAGAATCTCCAGTATTGTCACGTCACAAGTTACGTCACAGTGCGCATCTGAGTGAGAAGGGAGGAAGCACGTCTAAGAACTTTCAGGCGGGAAGGTTCGCGATGCACTGTGTGACGTGACAGAAGGCTGCAGAGGCAAACTGGGGAAGGACAAAAGGTACTGTGTTTTCTGCGTTTTTATTTGGATGCAATAGTGCTCTATATCAGTTTTAGGGCGCAGAGGAAGCTTTCAAAAGGAAAAAACGTGTTGGTAGTCTGTGCTGGTCCACAAGGGACCACTAGTGCGGGCATTTGCTGACGTTTTGAAAGAAGATTAGCGCAAGGATCTTTTCCTATAGAAGATTAGCGCAAGGATTTCTTCTTATCTTAATTGTAAAGAGACAAGGAAATGCAAGCCGTAAGTGCGCCTCCACCTTTTTGGCAGCCCCAGGTGATCCTCCCATCAGGTGGAAACAATGGTTGGATGGGTTTGAAACCTATCTGGGAGCAATAGGCGCGAACAGGTTCAGAGCAGAACGCAGGAAATACTTGCTATTACATTCTTTAGGGTTTGAAGGAGAGAGATTCTTAAGCACCTCCCTGCCCCTGTAACTGTGGGAGAGGAAATTCTTGATGAGTATCAAGACACGGTCAGGAGACTTCAAGTGAGGTTCGATGTTCAACCCAGCGTTGTGATCCTGCGTCACAAGTTTTTCTTACGTTCACAAAATACAGGGGAGGATGTGGACAGCTACATTACAGCACTAAGGAGATTGGTAGCTGATTGTCAGTTCGAGAATTTTGCAGACCAGCTGGTTCGCGACCAGTTCATCTGCCATTGTTCGGACAAATCAATTAAACAAAAACTTCTGTCCTTGGGAAATCCCAGTCTTGAAGAGACTATTAGAATAGCAAAGAGCATAGAGACCTCAGTGTTGTCGGCGAAGGAACTGGAACAGAAGAGCGATGAAGCTGTCGCTGCCGTAGGGGCAAAGGACAGTAAGGAAAAAGATACAAAGTGGATGGACAGACCACGGCAAAGTTTTGCAGAAAAACAGAGCGTGGGTAACCATCAGAGCAACTTTTGTAATAAATGTGGATATAGGTTTCACATGAAGGGAAATAGGTGTCCAGCAAAAAATGTGAACTGCAGATTGTGCAACAAAATTGGACATTTTGCCAAGGTCTGTCAAAATAATAAGGGAAAGTCAAACTTCCAGTCACAACCTGTCAAATGTGTCATAGATGGAGACATATCCAGCGCAGATGAAGAAACTGTTGTGAGACATCTCAGTGACATGGTCGTTGTAGTGCATGATGATGGGGTTATTGTTGGTAATCCTGAGTTGTGCAAAGATCCTTATGTTGACATTTTAGTGGGAGATCGCATCCTTAGTCTGTTGGTAGATTCCGGGGCAAGAATCTCCATGATTACCTTAGAGCTGTACAACTTCACGTGGCCGGACAGACCTTTAATTCCCCCAGATCGGAAGGCTGTTTCCTATGAAGGAGAGAGATAAACCTGTCCGGTTACATTGAAGAGGTCATGGAATTTAAAGGGAGGAGAATTGCAGGCAAACTATATGTAGCACACAAAGGACTAAATATCCTAGGATGGTTTCACCAGGGGTTGTTTGGTATGGTGCTTAGGCCTGGAACCACTGAACAAGTTTTGGCGTTGAGGGATAGTCCCGATATTGAGAACTTGGTGAACCAATTTCCCATGTTTTTCAGGGGAGTTAGGTAAGGTTAAGGACTTCCAACACAAGATTATTGTGAAGGACAATGCTAGACCGGTTAAGCACAAATTGAGAAATGTACCTTTTAGTGTCAGGCAGGACCTTGAGAAAGAGTTGACTTCTTTGTGTGCTAAGGGAATCATCGAACCTGTGGAGTCGTCATTATGGTTGTCTCCACTTGTAGTGGCAAGGAAACAGAATGGAGAGCTTAGGGTCTGTGTTGACCTTCGCTGTCTTAACAGTGAAATTTGGGTGGATTCTCATCCCCTCCCCAACATAAATGAGATGCTGGCAAGTTTGAAGGATGCTAAAGTTTTCAGTAAGCTCGACCTGGCATCTGCCTATCATCAGGTAGAATTATCGCCAGAGTCAAGGCACCTCACAGCGTTTGTCTCACCGTTTGGTACGTTTCAGTATGTCAGGATGCCGTTTGGCCTTTCTTCTGCGGCCTCGGTGTTTCAGCGCATTATGTTCAACATGCTGAAGGGGATTGAAGGGTTATCTGTATTCCAGGATGATGTCCTTGTGTATGCGTCCGATGAGGACACCCATGATTTGATTCTAAAGGAGGTTCTGTCCAGGTTCCAGCATAATGGTGTTGTTTTACGGAGGGATAAATGTGTTTTCAAAGTCAAGGAAGTTGAGTATTTGGGACATATGGTAAATGGAGATGGTGTTTTACCTAAGACAAGTCTGGTTGACTCGATTGTCAGGTCCAAAGCTCCGGTAGATAAAGCTGGTTTAAAGTCTTTTCTGGGGCTCTGCGAATTTTATTCGCGTTTCATTCAGGATTTTGCAAGCAATCTTAGGCCACTTTCATGTATGCTAACGAAAGGTGTTGTTTTCGGGTGGAACGAGGAGTGCCAGAAGGTTTTTGAGTGGGTCAAACAACAACTCACTTCGCCAAAGGTTTTGAAGCATTACGACCCCTCTCTCATGTGCACCTTACTGTTGATGCAAGTAATGTTGGTTTGGGAGCTGTTCTTTCCCAGAAGAAAGAAGGAGACGTTAGAACGATTGGGTTCGCGTCAAGGGTTTTGTCTCCCACAGAGAGGAGGTACTCCGTAATAGAGAAGGAATTACTAGCGTGTTGGTGGGCAGTAATGAAGTTCAGGAATTTCATTTGGGGGAGGAGATTCCGCCTGCAGACAGATCACAAGCCGTTAGTTTTTATTCTCAGTGGGAAAAATGTTAGGAGTTTCACACCTAGAATAGCTCGGTTGTCATCCAAGCTCCTCCAGTTTGATTTCTCTGCAGAATACATCCCTGGTAACAAGAATGGGTGCGCGGACTTTCTATCCAGGTCCTCCGATATTGTTGAGAAGGAGTTGTGCACGGGAGAACAAGACAAGGAAGAGTTCATTGTGGCGGCAGTGGACATTCCCAAATTGTGTGCGGTGTCAGAGTGTGATTGGCGGGAGGCACTTAGTGCGGATGTATCTATGTCTCAGGTCATGAAATATGTGGAGAACGGGTGGCCTAAAGAGAGGAACCTTAGTTTTGATTTTAAGACCTTTCTTCAAGTTGAAGACGAGCTCTCAATTGAGGATGGGTTGTTACTTAGAGGTGACAAGCTTATTCCTCCTCTTTCATTAAGAACTGTACTCGTCAGGCATGCTCATGAGGGTCACTTGGGGGCCACAATGACGAAGAAAAGAGTGCGTCTCTCATTCTGGTGGCCTTACATGGACAGAGAAATTGATGATTTCATAAAGTCATGTGTAGTCTGTGCTAGTTGTGACAAAGCTGACAAGTTACGCACTCCTCCCCTCACACCTATCGATCTGCCGTCTGCGCCTTGGGTTAAGTTAGGTTTGGACATTGTGGGCCCATTTCATGCACTCGATGCTTCTTCTAAGTTCGCACTAGTTCTCATGGATTATTATTCAAAATGGCCAGAGGTCAAGTTCGTAAGGAAGTTTCTTCAGGGGCCGTTGTTGAATTTCTCAATGACGTGTTTCTGAAGGAAGGGTTCCCAGAATGTTTAGTAACAGACAATGGGACACAGTTCATTGCAAAAGAGGTGGAGGAATTTTTGCACACCAGTGGGGTTAAGCATCTCAAAAGTTCATTATATCATCCTCAGACCAATGGTCTGGTTGAGCGTATGAATAGGGTGCTTGGAGAGTGTATCCAGTGGGCTCTCGCCAATAAGTGTGTTGTGAGTAATTCTGTGAGGAGCATGTTATGGTTCTACCGCACTACCCCACACTCTACAACTGGTGTGTCGCCGTTCGAATTGTTACGTGGTCGGAGAGCTTCCACTATCTTTTGTCCCAGCTGGATGAGTAAATGGATTAAAGGGAAACAGTGGTCGGATGCTGTAGTTAGGAGTCGTGTCGAGTTAATCCAAAAGAAGCAGAAGACCTACTTTGATTCTACTAAGAAAGTAAAGGATATTGAGATAGGTGTGGGGGACGTAGTGCGAGTTAGAAGCCTGTCCATGTGAAGAAAGGGTTGTCTAAGTTTGGTTCACCTGAAAAGGTCATCTACATCAAGGGGAATTCGGTAAAGTTAGGAAATGGCCAGTGGTGGAACAAGTGTTTTCTCGTTAGAAATCGGCTGTTGAACACTGTTACAGATGAAAGGGGAAGTCATGACCATGGGATGGTTCTCCCTGGTGAGGGTACAGATTGTGCGGGCCAGTCTTCTTTAAGGCGCAGTGCTCGAGTTATAAATGTTCCTCTTCGATACCGAAGATAGTTTTCTTTCAAGTGCATATCTCCTCTGTTTTAGTTCTGTTTTGTTTTCTCCTACCTTTCCCTGTTCTCTGGTTCCCAATCCTCTGTTCCCTCTTTATTCTTCGCTCATGCTTTTCTTCCTCTTTTCCTTTTGCTCCTCTATTTCTATTCTGTTATTTCCTTTTGTTTTTAAGGAAAGACCAATGTAGTATTTCAATGCTTGTTTGAGAATGTTGGTCACTTGGAAGCTTACCGTGCGGAGGTTCCATGTCTGGCATTCGATTTATGCCAGTTGAGACGGTTCCTGTTGCCGGTAGCCGCTCCGCTCGGTAGCTCAGCTGTCTTGCTATTAAACTTGTTAATCTACTCACCAGCTGACTTGGCGGTCTTCCTTTCGTGAGTACAACACCAAATGTTTAAGGGATTAGTGAGGAGTTGATTGGGAATTAGAGCTTCCCACCTGCAATTGCGACAGGCATAAGGACCTTCAATTGCACATGGAGACCCCACTGCACAAAGGTTTGGATCATGTCCTGCTCCTTTATTTAGTTGCAGCATGGTGTCTCGCGTGTAAGAATATAAAAATGTTTTTGACCCTAGCTTTTACCTTTGCCCAGTTGATAGATCTCCACCAAACTTGCCATATCCACAGACTACTAAACATGATAAATGGCTGCCAATTTTCATGTAGATTTGTCAAATAATTCAAATGATTCTACAGTTATTAGCAAATGGTGCAAAACTTGAAAGTAAATTTAAAAAAAAAAAAAACCTTTGTCAAAAGTCAAGATATTTCTAAATTTTCAACTTTTTCAAGTAGGCCTGGTGAAATTTCCTTTACACTGGCATAATTTTGCATATTTTTGGTAATTTCTCATTATGCTTGCTACGCAAAATTACCGAAATTACTCTCTTATGACGTGTCAAGTCATTACATCACTGTAAAAACTTAGTAAGTGCATCGCAAAATGCAAACAACCAGAATACAAGTAGCTGTTGTTTGGAGGGCTTGTGGGGTTTTTTTGTCAGAGCAAACTGCGTCCTTGTGTCCATAATGTACATGAAGATGAATTTCACTCTAAAATATAACGCCAAATGCCAGTTTTGCATTTTGCGTAACTATGAGTAATTTCACTTGATTTTTCCAAAATGTAGGGGCATATTATCAAGGATTAGCGATATTTATCGCTAACCGCGCTTAGCGCGTTTTTTGTTAACGCCGCCTATCGCTGGGAATTAGCGCTGAGATAACACCCTATTAGTAAGGTTTATCTCCATAGCGATAATATTTCCAGCAATAGCGGCAAAGAGCGAGAATATCGCTGGAAAACCAGCGATATTCTCGCATTAACACTAAGGTGGATTCAGCATTAGAATCCACCTCCTATACTATAAACAGGTAAGTCGTCCTCACTAGCAGGTGTTAGAATCTAGCGATAAACGCGCTTAGCGCGAATTATTATATCGCTTCGCCTGCCTTGCTAATAGGGGGTAGTGGGATTAGCGACTGTTTTCAGTCGCTTTTAGTAGGGAACGCCTTCCTTGCATGTCATTAGCGATAATTATCGCTGACATGCAAGGCGATGGAATAAGCGGCCTCTAACGCCTGAAACCTGTCGCTAACGCCTGTTAGCGACAGCTTGCTAATAGGGCGATAAAATTATCGCCACTTTAGCGGCAAAAAGTGCCGCTAAAGCGGCGATAAAGCCCTTGATAATATGCCCCGTAATCTTTGCACACCCTTACTTTCGAGCCCATCTGACACACTCATTTCTCGAAAACTACTGAATGGATTAACACAAATTCAAGAAAAAGCAATTCCATGAATAAATGCTCTGATAATTTACTGGTAACCTTCCTTAATGTATTCCTACTCGCCCTCGACCCAGTCATTAACCATAAAGATTGACTCCTAATCACAGCAAAACAGGAAATGCTTTACTAATCTCACTCACGCTCAGGTGGGTGCTACAATGGAGTAGCATTCCTTCAGCACTTCCTGTAATCTAATGCTCTTTTCAAAGGCCTGGACATCAGGGAGGGTGGGAGGGATATAATGACTGGGCCGAGGACGGAGTAGATTACCGAGATGAAATCGGAGCAATACCTCTACATCCCTTGACCCAGTCATTGACAATGAGGTATACAAGGCAATGAAGAAAAACCTCTGACAAAGAAATGACATAAAATACACAAAATCTCTGTGATTTAATTTGCTCATATCAAACCAAACATGCAGAAGAAGAAACATATTCAACTAAGGTAGCATAGATTTTAACATCCCTTCGCCAAAATATTTCTGACTGTTTTGAATGTTCAGCAGTCTGTAATGTTTTATACATATGTGCTTAAATCCATCAACTCAGGGAAATCCTAGTAGCCTTCTTACCTCTTCCATGAAGGCCAAAAGTAATAAACAAGATTTTTTTTTTAACTCCCTGGATTTGTTCAGATAATTGGATAATGCATGCTTTACATCCAACATATTTAACATTTGCTCTTCTTTAGAAGAAAGCGAAGAATAAAAGGAGGGAAGAATAAGTTGTTAAGAAAAGTGAAATTTAGAAACTGATCCTGGACAAAAAAGCAGGGTCCAATTTTAACACTACCTTTTCGTCCTAGAATCTTAAGAAAGGCGGATGGCTAAGTAAAGCAGATAGTTCCCTCAACCATCTAGGCGAAGTGATGGCAGAAAGGGTAGAAGATTTTCTGGATCTCTGCACTACATTAATTATATGTGAAGGCAAACCCTGCTTTTCAAGACCTAGCCTTTCAACCTCCAAATTGATTTGGTGAGATGTAAAGGAATTTGTCGGCTGCAGGTTTTCAGAGAAGGAAAACCCAAGGGGGTTGAGAAGCCATTCTCTTCAAAAGAGGGAACCATGTCCTCCTGGCCAAAAGGGGAGAACCACCCCTACATGAGCCCTCTTCTGATGAATTTTCCACAACAAACTCTGGATCAATTGAAAAGGAGGAAAGGCAAACAACAGTATTTACGGTCATTTCAAGGCTAGAGTGTCCACTCTCCTTGCTCCCTGCTCCACGAATCTGGAACAGAACATCAGGAGAAGTGTATTGACCTTGGATACAAAGTGATCCAAACCTCCTCCAAATCTTTCAGAATATTGTTTTAGACAGACTCAGGTTTTGAGAAGAGGCAAATACCTGGCTCAAGACATCTGCTTTTGTGTTGTTGAGACCCTAGTTGTGGACTGCTGCTATTTATATTAGAAGCTTCTCTGCCCACAGTGCCAGAGAGCAAGCATGTGTAGTAGCCACCTTGTTCAAAACAGTCAGAAATAATTTGGCGGAGGGATGTTACAATCTATGCTTTTTAGGAGGTAATGCTCCGATTTCATCTGAGAAAGCACGACTGAACTACTCAGATTTGACCCCTACTCATATTTACGCAGAGACGTCTGGGGTAGGAAGGGAAAAAATCTGCAGCGGCTGAGTAGGCATTACCTCTACATCCCTTGACCCAGTCATTGACAATGAGGTATACCAAAGCAATGGAGTCCATGGTCATTGGTCATTCCGAGGTTTCTTACTTTCTTCGATACTTTAGGCGGTGATCCCAGTTCATCAGGCATAGCCTATGTATTGGTTGTAGGTTTGGTCAAGCCCTTAATGCACATAAACAATCTTTAAATTACGTTTTATAACGTCTATGTGTGCTGCGTAATGCAGCACACATAGAAGTTGCAAAACTGCATTTTTTTAAATGATTGTTTATGTGCAGGAAGGGGGAACCTTCCTGCACATGAACAATTATAGGCAATTTGCTGTTTCTGCACAATGCAGCTTACATGGAAACAGCAAAAACCAGGAGAAATAAAGCATTTCTCCTCATTTTGCCTGTTTATGACCAGGTTTTTCCTGGTCTTAATTTTGGCACTGCCTCCTATTTTCGCTGCTCTTGTAAATGGGGGCAGCGTCAAAATCAATGGGTGTTGCAGTGGAACTCTCGACGCAACACCCATTATCCCCCTTTTCACGTTAAATACAGTGTGAAAGGGTGCCTTATTTACATGGCAGCGTTAAGCCACGTTAAGTGGCTTAACGCTGCCTTGTATATAAGGCGAGGCCCATATCGCCATCACAACGTCGCTGAAAGTTGATAGGGGCTTGTAAATATGCCCCTAGGTCTCAGAGAGATACACAGAATAAACGATGAGGACGTTTTCAATAAGCATTTATTGAACCAGCGTCATTCTAGTATAAAACATGTTTGCTGCGACAATCATTAGACTGAAACAGATGTATAAGATTACAAGCACCAACAGAGTAAATAAAAGGTAGAATTCTACCATGGTACTAAAACAGTAAATATATGCAGGGATATAGATACATGACAGAAATCAAGTGATGCAAACCCTACCCAAGTGTACCTAATTGTACCTGGCAAACATGTGGTTGTAAAGCCAAGAATCCCCTAGGAAAGAGCCAACCCCATTACCTGATGGGAGAGAAGGAAGGACCCCGTCTTGGTCATGAGTTGGATACCCCACAAGGGATTTCAGCCCACTGCGTGTTGTAGCTTCTGCAGGCCGGGACCCCAGTGTTTAGTGTCAGCGTGGAAGCTTCTCCTCTGCCTATCTAGTGTTGGCATGGGTCTTTCATACCATAAAGAGAGCCTCGGGGTTCCTTACATAATCAATATGTTGTGAGTTCAATTATGCAAATGAGCCTAGAACAATGCCTGCGATTATGCTAAGCAGTCCTTTCGACCTAGGATGAAGATGACCATGACCTTTACTTAGAGTATGTTCATGCTGTTACCTGCGTCATATGCAGGGACTTTTCTAAGAATTCTCATGCATAATAAATGAGGCTAGTTTCAAGGAAACCGATCAACATTTATTGAGCACATAACTGGGAAAAAGGTCAATGCTAGAACTGTTATGCAGATCAAGGTAGGACAAATGTAGGTAAAAGGTTGTGTAGCTACCTAGGCCTAGTTTGGGGTACATTGGGGTTCATAACACCTGGTCACTGGCCCGAAGAAGCAGGGTGGTCTGCGGCAGCCTTCCCTCCATTGAGGGCTTGCACACTCAAAGCATTGGTGCAGTCTAGAGGGGTGCTGCGTGTGGGACTGCATGTGAGGATGTGACAGCTGAGGAGGATTTGGTTCTACATTGTGATGAGGCAAGAGATGAATGGGAAGAGGGTGAGCTGCGTGATGATGAAGATGTGGGATGTTGAAAGGGAAGGAGGCAACAGGCGATGCTATTGGTGTCTTGCAGAAGTCAAGTGTGCACAAGGGGACAGCCGTGGACAAAGTGACTCGGAAGAGCGGCGGACGTCACAAGGAGAAGAAGGATGATGACAGCTTGCCGACAGGTAAAGGTGATTGGTGGGTGATGTGAGACACGGAGGACACATGGGTTAGGGGTAAAACTTGCAAGTCTGTGGGTGTTGGGGAGGGTGTCATTGGAGATGCAGGGGTTTTGGTGAAGAGCGCCTCCCCGGCAGCAGCGAAGCCCAAACAGGTGACTGGCTGCAAGAGGTTTGATGGTAAAGGGATTTAGACAGAGAACACCAAGGGGCACGGGGAGTTTGTGGGGATGATACAACGGAGGACAAACACAAGAAAATTTGTTTTCCTTACATGTGCTTGGCGATGCCACTGGGGTCCCACCTCCATGACAAGCCTAAGAATAGAATTTGGAAACATGATTACGTTGATTTTTTAAACTACTACACTCGGAGATATAGGCAAAGGAGGGTTCTAAAGAGGAGGAGAGGTAGTTGACTAGGTGTCCCAGGGTCCCTATCAACATGGGGAATTGGACGTCAGCATTTCTAATTTATACCAGTATTTATGTTGAGTGACACACTGACAGGGCGATTGCATTGTTCAAGTACATGGACATCATTAGAAAGGCCCAAATTCACTTTGGGAGTTATGCATGGCATAGTTACGATGTGGAATTCAGGTCGAGGGTGAGCCTTAATCCAGATAAGCATTGAGGGAGTTGGAGTCTGAATTGTGGATTCAGTGGATGCCGTCCACTCAATCCACGGCCTCGAAGCATACCACGAGCAGTATGCCTGTTACTTTTTGGTCTTTTTAGCCCAGCCTGCAGGAAGCGGGTTATGCTCCAAAACCAACTGGACCCAGTGTTGGGGCATATTGGAACTTCAACAAGGGGTTTTGCTCCTGACATCCGTGCAAATTTAAACACGAATGTTCCATGTGCGGGAGCATCCCCCCTCATTCAATGTTTCACACAGGCCAGCCCCGCTGAACAATGGATGACTTCTAGAGGAAGGGGACAGCAGGGGCAGTGTGGGCCTAAGGGCCCATCCACCAATTAAGGTGGAGGCCTTGGTACCTTGGCTCTCCATGTACCTGGACAGAAAGGCAGCATTGCATTTGGAATGGGGTTTCACAGAGGGCTTTCGGGTTGGGTACCAGGGTCCATGGGGTTGCAGATCGGCAGACAACTTGAAGTCAGCTAAGGAACTCCCTAAATTGGTAGCAGCAAAATTGGAGAAAGAAGTAGCTTAAGGTCGAGTGGCGGTCCCGTTTTTTGGTTGACCCCTGCTGGATTTGATCATCTTCCCGCTGGGTGTGGTGCATGAGAAGGGGATGGGGGAATTCAGGAGGATTCACAACTTGTCTTGGCCCGAGGGTACTTCGGTCAATGACTTCATTGCAGAAGAAGACACCAGGGTGCTGTATGCCTCGGTGGACAATGCCATTTTCCTGGTGAGAACGTGTGGGTTGGGGACTGAATTGGCAAAATGTGACATCAAATCAGCTTTTCGGCTGCTGCCAATGCACCCCGCTGATTTTTCTTTGCTCGGCATGCAATTTGGGGGCACTATCTATGTGGATAAGGGTTTGCTCATGGGTTGTGCTCTTTCGTGTGCATTGTTTGAGACCTTTAGGACATTTTTGCAATGGGTTTTCACCAATGTAAGTGGTCATCGGGAGGTGTCTCACTATTTGGATGACTTCTTGTTTGGCAGCAAGACAGCGTCTGTGAGTTGTGATAGGGTGCTTCGGCATTTTGAGTCTTTGGCACAGCTTTTCGGGGTGCCTTTGGACCCTGAGAAGACAGAGGGTACCAGTCAGGTCTTGACATTCCTAACATTGAGTTTGACTTCGTGCAGTGGGTGGCGAAGCTGCCACAGGGAAAACTGCTGGAGATCAAGAGTTTTCTGGCAGAAGTGATTGGCGAGCAGATGATTGAGCTGAGGTTGGTGTACAACCTGCTTGGTTTTCTGAATTTTGCATGCAGAGTGTGAGAGCAGGTCAGACTTTTTGCAGATGTCTTGGCATGGCTATGTCTGGTGCAGTGTTGCCATATCACAGGGTGGGCATTTCTTTGGCTGTCAGGATTGACCTTTGCTTATGGCAGACTTTCTTGGCCAACTTCAATTGTGTGTCTTTGAGTTTTTCGGATAAGAACCTAGTGTAGAAGGTTCATATCTTTTCCGATACAGCAGGTGCTCAGGCCTTGTTCTGTTCTGGGATGGGAGGTGGTGTGCAGAACAATGGCCGACACACTGGTTGAGCTAGGGATGTAGCATAATTTTCCTTGAGTTTTTTCCCTTGTTGGTGGCATTGTCCATGTGGGGCAGTGAGTTGTTGAACAGGATGGTATTGTTCCATGTGGACAACATAACGGTGGTTGAATTGGTGAACAAGCAGAAAGCAAGGGACCTGAGGGTGTTGAGATTACTGCAGAGATTCACACTGGCTTGTTTGCATTTGAATGGGGTTTTCAGGGCTAAACATGTTCCTGGTGGCAACAATGATATACGAGACTCATTATCTCGTTCACAGTGGCAACGTTTACAAAAGTTGGCCTCAGGAGCGGAGGAAGTCAAGACACCATTGCCTGCTGACATCTGGACCTGGTGGTTAGTGGGAGTAGTGGGGCTGGTCGAGAAGTCGTTGGCTGAGTCCACCAGTAGGAGCCACCGGCTGGCATGGAGCGATTTATGGAAATTTGTGGGACGGTCACCGAAGGAGTTGATGCAGGATCTGCAGGAAAGTGAAGGGCGAGTGTAGTGACAAAGGTTTATCTCCCACGACCATTGCGAGCAAGTTGGCGGATATTTTGTTCTATGGCAAACTGTCCTGGGGCTTTGACCCTGCCATGATTGAGATACTGGGCGGTGTTCCGAAAGGGTGAGGCCTGAGAAGTGTGTGGGGAGGGCAGCATTGCGGGAGGCAATTACGTTTGAAATGTTGCAGGATTTGTTGGCAATTTTACCGGTTTGTTGTTACGATCGCTTTGAAGTTGCTGTGTTTCGTCCATGCATGATCAAGATGTTTTTTGGAGCTTTTCGAGTGTCGGAGCTTTTGAGATCTGCTCGAGTTGTGGAGGTATTACAGGAGGAGGTGTGTCTGGATCGAGGGTGAATGGGTATTTGGCTGTGTCAGTCCAAGACATATCAGACTGGCAGGGGTAAGTGGGTATTGAAGTGTGGGAATGGCACGAGTTCCAGGATTTGCCCGGTAAAGGGCAGCGGGTGGGTTTTTGTCATGAAGATGGCAGCAGGGTAACTGCTTTCCAGTTGCTAGCTGTGTTGTGCATGGCATTGCATCGGCTGGATAAGGACCCGGCCGGCTTCGAGACGCATTCTTTCCGGATTGGGGTGGCGACAGAAGCTGCATGCTTGTGATGGTCTTGGGGAAGGATTAGGCAGATTGGCAGGTGGAGGTCAAGGTGCTGTGAGTGTTATGTGTGGAAGTGATTGGGTTCAGGGTGGGTTGTGGGGTTTGGGGAAGGTTTGCCAGCGCTAATTGCCTTTTTTCTACTACAGGTTGCATGAGCGGTCCAGGGAACAAGATGGTAACCTGAATTGTGGGACATTCCTTTGTGCACTGGGCACCGAAGTATGCAGACCAGCAGGTGTATGGACGGAGCCTGGGACTGCAGAGCATTTGTCATGAGGTGCTACGGTGGGGTAAGAGCGGGATGCATTGGGGTAAATTTGCTACCATGATTCACGAAGCTGGTTCCGCAAAGGGGTGGCCCAGATATGCTCCTGATTCATCTGGGTGAGAACGAGCTGGTTCAGTTGTCGGATTTGACTTGGAGCCAAGTAAAAGGAACATTTTGGGGACCTTTTTGGTCTGGACTGAGTTTGTGCCATGCAGAGTTTGGAGGGGGGCCTTGAAACATGCTGCGATCAACAAAGCTAGAAGGAAGCTTAACAGGTCGATGAGGGTTTTCTACATGGCAAGGGATGTTAAGGTAATAGCTCATGGGGGCATTAAGGAGGAGGAGCAGTGTCTTTTTAGTGTTGATGGGGTGCACCATTCAGACTTGGGGAATGTGTATTACATAATGGAGTTGTGGAATGTGGTGAGTAAATTGTGGAATGAATCGATCTGATGCAGGAGAACATATCGCTTAAGTGGGAAAGGTGCAGGAGAAGGAGGTGGGGCAGGAGAATGGCCTATGGGGTTTTCCTGGTTGGCAGTATTTTGGGGTTTGTGAGTCACATGCCGGCATATCCACCCCTTGGGGGGGAGGAAGGGAGCACAGGTGACTGAAGATGGTGAGCGGGATGCGCAGATCAGGGCAAATATCTTCATTGAAGGATGTTTGGTGGGGCAACTGAGGGAGTGATTGGGTATGTGGAACAAGGTCAGGGAATAAAAGGGGGAAAATTAAGCATGACATCTGGACTTTGGATTCGGAAAGTGGTGTGAATGGTGTGAGGGATGAATGGGACTGTCATATTTGAAGTTTGAGGTTATTGCTAATGTTACTATGTTGAGTAATTGTTGCAACCCTGTCCTAATAAATGACCTCTTACACTATCTCAACGATGTGGCGTGTAGTTATTGCCCGATTACCAATGAACCTTTCCATGCATGACATGGAAGAAGCCAATCACAGGAAAGTGTGGTGTTTCATATTGCTTTATATTCACTGACAGCAGTGACTTCGTTGGTCTTTCTCATATCTTTCGGAGTAGGAGAAGTTACCAAGCATGTCATCATTCATCATTGTCTTCATCTGTAAGTAGCATGCATTCTGGTGCTGATGGATGCTTCCGCAATGCTTCAATACACTTTGTCAATGGCATTCTTGATTATGAATTGCTGTATGATGCTCTTTATACTGACTGCCTAATGCAATTTAGGGAGTAGAAGATTGACAGGCTGGTTTATTGGAAATGCCAATTTGTTTGATGAAGAATCCAGTGCAAATTACAGTGCATAGAAATCGTGTTTACTTAAACTAATATTGTCATTGATCAGCTTCAGATTTCCTTCGCAGGCTATAAACTATAACTGTAAAATATTGCTGTACTGTTAAAGGGATAATTATTTATTTCTACAACATGGCGAAGTAAAAAGTGTCACTGCTATACATGTTTTGTTTGCCATTGAAGTCTAGTTACAAGCGTGAATATCTTCCGACCTATGGATTGGGGGCCTGGTTCACAAACTTCACTTTATATTAGTTTTGTAGCACTAGTACTAGAAAAAATTACTCTTAAGTGCTGTTCAGAAACTGCACTTTTATAGTAATTTACATTTTTGTAATAAGTCCCTACCTCTGTTATTTTCCCTAATGGGAGGGAGTTGCAGTACCAGCCGTTGGCCATGTGTAGTGCTGAACTTACTACAACAGTGTAATTTACTTCAAAAGTGCAGTTTGGTTTGTAAACATCGAAAAGTAGTGAACTTACTCAAAAGTGTAAAATCTACTCAAAAGTGTAAGTTACGTCTGTGAATCAGGCCCAACATATGTAATTCCGGTGAATTATGTACTACCGCCATTGTGGCACTCACCTTGGTTGTGTTTTAAAAAAATGCTAATGCTAACTAGGGGTGGGTGAAATATTCTGTTCCACACACGAAATTGGCAGAATTTTATTGACACCTCGTTACTCTGGGAAATGATGTGTTCCGGCCAAATTCCCCCAATTGCCGCGTGACAGAACTTTTTCTCGTGCACACCTCTAGAATGGTACGTTGGCGGGCGTGAGCAAGTTTTGGCATCCCCAAGCGTGATATCCTGTTTCTAGGAGGACATCTGGAGAGATTTTTATAATGCGGGTGGTCAAGGCAGTCGCAATTGTTCACGGTCAGAAGGCTGGCGCTCGAGTAGCAAATCTACTTGAGCAACAGGCAAATCAACTCAAGTAGCTGCACCCTCTGGCGTGCCACGTGGTGCTGTTAACACTGATTTTTCAGCATGGAACATGCTCCTGCCACTAAATCACAGAGTGAGCAGTGCAACATGCCTGTTGTGCCCATTGGCAGAACTCCGCAGAATCTCGTGGAGTTTTAATGTAACTGCAGAATTCAGCGAGGTCAAATTCCATGAGTTCCGCTCAACCTTAATGCTATAGTACTGCTGTTTGTACATTGAACATACCACCAGTAGCGTAGCAAGGGTGCCATTGTCCTTAATGCAGGAAAGGAAATTTGGCACCCATTCAGCACTTCGGAAATAAAAGTCAACAACTAATTGGGGGCAATGGGCTCATGCACTCATGGCCCCCATGCCACTGCACCTCCTTGACTTTTGTTATTTACTCCCCTGCAGTCCACCATTAGTACATTGGTGCAGCCTTGTAATGCTATTGGCTGTCTTATGACATTACAGCTGGTTCCAGGGTATTTTTATTTTTATTTTATTTATAAAATTTTGAAGAACAATACAAGTTAATCAACAAACAGTACAAGATACACTAATAAGCATTGGCAGACACCTAAACATCATATTGCATAGGCAGATTATAGTTATCAAGTGAGAAACATTACCAAATCCCCAAAAAATAACCACAACATTGCCTCCTCCTGACACTATACAACCAGTAGCAGTAATAATGGTACAGGCATATACACATTAC
This sequence comes from Calotriton arnoldi, assembly GCA_963921515.1. Lineage (NCBI taxonomy): Eukaryota > Metazoa > Chordata > Amphibia > Caudata > Salamandridae > Calotriton > Calotriton arnoldi. The sequence continues at coordinate 208,613 of CAWUFW010001434.1, forward strand.
CCTGGGCATAGGTTTTCTGCCCACTACCACAGTTCGAAGTGTGCATCACCATAGGCCACAGATGGGCGCTGATGTCACGAACAATGACACAGGTTCCTCATGCTTCGACCTCCGCATCTGGCTCCAAGGACTCCCCCCTCAGCCTGAAGAGCCAAGTACACTCTAAGTGCCTCCCAAAAAACTTTGACTCTAGATTGAATGAGCAACAATTCCTAAAATGAATCAAGCTGCTTTTCGCCACATACAATATTGTGGAGCCAATCATTTACTTGAGGAGAGGGACCTCACTCCCCCAGGAACATTAAGGCAGAGAGTCTCCTCACTCTGGCTGGGATGTCCTTGACGCATCCTAACAGGGCAATGAATGGTGTTCTCTGAACCTGGGAGTCAGTTACCCCAACAATGTTGAGAAGTACAGACACCCAGAAGTTTGCTATACCCGGGCATAGCCAGGCCAGAGGTAGGAAATCAGCATCCCCCTGTCATCATCTCATGCAGTCGAAAATTTTCCTTAGGCCCACACTGCATAGGGATACCGGAGTGAGATGCATTTTATGTAAGAACTTAAGGTGTATTAGTTGCGATCTATAGATAAGGCAGCATACTGGTTTGAGTGCAGCAGAAGCACCACTGTTTCTCTGTTGGTGAGAGGTCCAGGTCAGCTAACCATCCAAAGCAGACCTTCTGAATGCACACTGGGGCATTACTCTGCATAGTGTTATACAAGTTGGTAATTAAAAAACTTCCTGAGGGATGAGGACCCCAAAATCGTGCCTAATGAATGCAACGGCAAAGGGGCTTCAGGGAATGAGCCGTGTATTCCATTGCAGGTGGCTGGTATTCTATAACATAGAAATATATCAAGAAGAGTGCTGTCAGGGCTGTTTGTAACAAACCTTAAGGAGACGAACTTTCCAACAGGGTAAAGGTTGCTAGTTTAGTTAATTACAGATGTCCCAGTTGCAGACATCATCTTCGATCATCAGTAAGGGACAGAGCTAGGTTGTGCGCAAAAGGCATGGCATCTCCGTATATACAGGTCAATTGAGCCCTTCATCAAAAACCATCCCATGCCCACATCCTGCAGTCTACCATGCTTATCTTAGCATTGGGGTACCACTCAGGTGAGCGCAGTACTGTGTTTTACAGGCAGGGGGCTGCGTTATCCTCTTCCATCGCTGTGTGGGGGTTGGAGTGGTGTGGGTAGATGCCAGTAGAGGTTGTATATAGCCTGAGCACAGTAATATTACAGTTCCAAATCTGGCGCTCATTGCCCTCCCTGTTCAAACATGGGAACTTACCACGCCACTGTTGGCTTTCGTCCCACCCAGGTCAGCCTGATGAGGCTGGATCTGAGCCTCGTGAGGAACTGCCTAGTTAGCGGAAACAGGATATTTACAAACAGGTATACAAATTTAGGAAGGGTCATCATTTGAGTAATGGGGATCCTGCCTGCCTAGAACAGCAATAGTTTAATCCAGGTGGTCACAGGATCTTCCATTCAATCAGAAACAAATTCCCAAATATTTCACCACAGCTGATTCCCCCCTCAGTTGGAACTCTAGATTGATGGAAGATCGTACACTTGGTTAATCAAGATGCCAGTTATCTAACCATACGTAATGAACTGTCTAATCACGGATGGTGTCTTTGTCTCTGGGTCCCAAATGTATAAAGTGACATCAACTGGATATAGTGACACCAGCAACTGCCGGCCCTGCAATTAAGCCCTTTCTCAGAGTGGTATTGGGTGAGGCATGTAGCCATCAGTCCCATTACAATCACAAACAGGAGAGGGGACAGCTGCAGCTCTATATTTTTCTCATGTTATTTTGAAATGGTGAAGGTATTTCTCTATTGACTCACAAGTGTGAAACATAAAGCAGTTTAATTCGTTGGGTGAATTGCTGACTAAAGCTGAGGCATTCTGAGAACAAGAATAATTATTTCCACTCCGGGGAGTCAAAGGCTTTTGTAGCTTCCAAGGTAATTGCAAGAGCTCCCAGATGGGGATTTTTATGAGTGTAGAAGAGAAAGATTGTATAACGATTATGATCAGTGGAGCGCCTGGTGTAAAGCAGACTGGTTGATTCTGATGAGATTGGGGAGCAGTGGAGAATCCTGTTGACAATTAACTTGGCCAAAATGTTGCTGTCCATATTTATGATAGATAGAGGACTATAAGAGTCACATTGTGTAGGAAGTTTGTCTGGTTTCAGGATGGTGACTTTCAAGGTCCCTGAAGCTAAGGCAGGGGAATCCCAGTCTCCCTGGCTTCCTCATGCACAATCAGTACGTGAGGAACCAGTATAGGTATGTATTCTTTGTAAAACTTTGCTATTCCCAGTCATGTCACAGGGCATACCCTGAAACACCTGCACCACCTCTTCAAATGGAAAAGAGATGTCCAGGTACTGCCTGGGGCATCCTTCAGCCATGTCAGTGCAATGGAGTCTAATAATCCACGGATTACCTGCGGATTGGGGTCAGAAGCAGAGCAATGCAGATCAGCATAGTAATAAGTGAGAATACGCATGCCATCATCCGGACCATACTAGGGTATGGCATTCTCATCTGTAAGTTCTGTGACGTAAGTGCTGGCCAAGGGTTTGGGTTTGTTTAGGATGCATGCCAGCATCTTCTCTGGCCTGTCCCCCTCACCGTATTGTTGAGCAGTTGCATCCCTTATCAGAAAGCGTCTCCTTGTCTCTGACCTCTCTATATTCTTCTAGTTTGCACTTATTTCAGCTAGTAGTTGGGCATTTATGCTCACATTTCTCTCTCAAGGTCGCTAAGCCATTTCCATAGTGATTTTAGTAGTCCAAATTGTTTTCTAATACATGTCCCCATATGACAACTTTGAATGACTCCCAGGGCGTGCTGCTTGTTTCCACCGATTGAAAATTGAGTGAGAAGAACCGGGACATGGTCAGAAAGGGGACTGGGTAAGTGCTCCACACGCATTGTGACTGGGGGTGAGAGCTTGACAAGTTTCAGCACTCCATCCATCATCTTGTTGTGTTTGCTATATTCGCCCTAAGTGGCTAAGGGTATGCCCAGACGTGGGTCTCGTGCTCACTGTGCCACTGGATTCTAGCTAACCTGACTGATGAGGGGTAAACTGGCCTGACATTTCAGGCTGGACTGTTCCCATGAGGAGCAGGGTCAAGACTGATTTACATATGGCTGGGTCCAAACTGGGGTGGCATAGTGAGCAAAAGAATGATGGATTAAACCCAGATCTGTGACTGGGGGTGAGTGGTTGAAAAGTTTCAGTACTCCGTCCATCATCTTGTTGTGTTTGCTATGTTAGCCCTAAGTGGCCAAGGGTATGCCCAGACGTGGGTCCCTTGCTCACTGTGTCACTGGATTCAAGCTAGCATGGCTGATGAGGGGTGAAACACCGAAACCGGTCCCAGGATGCTTGTTTCCAGTCCAGGGAGGATCTTGTCCGGCAGTTCGGGCTGGACTGTTCCCATGAGATGCAGGGTCATGACTGATTTACATATGGCTGGGTCAAAACTGGGGGGACGTAGAGAACAAAAGAACGATGGATTTAACCCAGATCTGTGACTGGGGGAGAGTGGTTGAAAAGTTTCAGCGCTCCGTCCATCATTTTATTGTGTTTGCCACGCACAGTCCAGACACTGACATCCCTAGTAACTGACCATTTCTCTATTCTAGATCACGTATTGTGCAAGGACTTGTATGCCAATCCCTCCAAATATCTATTAAGTCATTATCAAGCATGAGCATGTGGAACTGTCGGGCCGTTTGTGAAGGGGATCACCTGCTGGGACTAGGCATGTCCAGGTAGGCAGCCAGAGTTACATTAAAGCCCCCCCCCCTCCATTTGATCATCCTAGGGCAGAGCATGCATACCAATCAACGGACGACCTCCAGGCCACAGGCTCGGTGCAGTGCGATGCCCTTGGCTGAGAGTCACCCAGGTCAAAAGAGTTGGATCTCTATTCGATGCCAGTTTAGGAAGCATCACTAAAGTTTAAGTGTTCGATGGCCACGCTAAATGCAGGATTTTGGTGGAATATCTACTCGGCAGGCAAACCCTCACCTGAGTCCCGCCCTTTTGCCATCCCTACTGGCTTCATGGTTATCATTGCAGGCTGGAGTCAAGTTCAGGTTGTGATGTTCTGTTAGGGTTATTGTGTCCTGGTCCTGTTTTTGCTTTGGTGGCAACTTCTAATACCTGGACTCCTGATTTTGATTTTTAAAGGTTACAACTGGAGATTTTAGGTATTTCCTTATGCATCCACTAGGTTTGTCAATAAACCCATTAGTGCCTGGTGGAAAGGAGATATGTGTTTAGAGGTTTTGTATGTAGAGAGCTTATGGGTCCCATCATAGCCAAATATTTGCTATATGTGGATATTGTTATATATATGATAGGATTTTGGTATAATGTGTTCTGGGGAGCGTTATTTTGTGGTGTAAAGAGGCAAGTGCTGTTGTGAGAATGGCAAATGTAGTATATTGTAGGTATTACGTGGCTTTGTAGGCTGTATGACAGGTGCTGTGAAACAATCTCTGTTGGGTGTTTGTTTTTGCTGCTGCTTTTAACTTATTGCTACGACTCTCATTTAAATATTGATCAATGGCCCAAAACTACACTTCATGAAGGGAAGATAGTATCAGCCTCCTGAAGCACTAGCAACAGTAATGCAGAAGCAAAATCGCGATTTATTTTTTATTGTTTACACCTGTTTGTTAATCCAAGAGTCAACATGAGATTTTGAATAGGGGATCCATTCTAGAAACAGTAAATTTAATATTTTGAGCCCGGATACTTTCTAAAACTAGTCAATTTAATCTTGGCACTAAGACATTTAACCAGATTTGATTCCATCTCAATAGCATTTGCAGACTGCCCATGTGTAAGGCAGATTCTACCATTTAACATTGGCATCTAAAGAAATAAACCAACTGGTCTGAAACGAAATCCAACATTTTAATAACTGGGGAATAAACCTGGTAAGGACCTTGCAGGTTAAATTTCCATAAACTCTTACTACAATCAAATCGCAGTCCTCTTCAATTTATCCCGATGACATGAACAGGGGTTACAAGTACATTGAATCCAGTTGCGACTTTGAATAAGTGCTCTGAAGGCAATGTGCATCTGGGTCACAAATATACAGGAGCCCTTAAAATTCAAATACTAGGTACTCAAAGGAGAACTGGTTAAAGTGATGAAATAATCCCCTAATCTCCTGAGGCCCTACCATCCTCGGATTACTAGCATTCCCTATTAGAGGCTCCCAAACATTAATTAGCATCTCAAAGTCTCCAGCTGTCTCCAGCTGTGAGAACGTCAAGTTGGGTTATGGAAGAACTTTGTCATGGAATGTGGCAGGATTCAATACATTACTAGCAGTCCCAGGCACTGGTCATTATCTTGTTAATTTTAATGTTGTTTTCTTTCAGGAGACCTGGTTGAGTGGGAGTTAATCAATTTCCCTAGGCGCTGATTGGAGTTGGGTTTAAGAGCAGACTAAGGGCCAGATGTATCAAAGGGAAGACCATTCTGTGTCTATGGGAAAATGTGTTCATACATATGGCCCTAAGTTATCGTATAGTCAAATTCTGGAAGCACAGATTTCTATTTGAAATTGAATACAGGTGTTTTGAATGTTTTTTTTTCCGGAGTTTTATATAGTGCAAACTGACCCGAAGGTATCAGAGCGCTTTTATGAGCACCCGTTGCGTTACAGACAGACACATTCAGTTTTTAGTAGGCACCAATGTTTTATTGAATAAAAAGCATATTCACCTTAAGGCCACAGAGAAAAGTAGTGGTCTCACCCCATTATTTAATTATTGATGGTCCTCTTATTCATGCACCCATCCTATGAAGAAGTGATGACAGGTGATTTCATCTTCAAAATGACTATTTCTCCAGATGAGTACTCACAGTGGTACATGATGGATTACATCTAACATCTTCCCCCATCATCTTCCCTTCCAGGTGTATTGTATGCAATGGTCCAGACTTAACATCTGACTTCAATGACTTTCATCTGTTGAACAACATTAGCAACTCTTATACATTCTAGTTGACATTTACATGGACAAATAAGCAGTGTCAGAGTTAACTTTCTTCAGTTTTTTTTAAATTTTCCTCCCTGACCTTAGATTGATGTAAGACTGGAGAGTGCCCATTATCCAACATCCTATAGGCAGACAAGGTCATAAGTTGGACAGTGCCTACAATATAACAATGGTTTCATTGAAAGTCACACTTTCATTTGTATTTATGAGCCATGCAAGTTTGATGGCTATTCCTAGGGGGATTCCTGGGAGGGGGTAATACAAAAGATAGTGGAAGACCTGAGGAAAAATACGTGTCACGCTAACTCTTTTCCATTGGAATCGGGTGTATTTTCAACAAACGACAAACCTGGCTCACTAGGGGCTAAAAGCTTGTAAACAAAAACATTAAAGGCACTTAGAAGTCTGCACAAGAGGGGGGATGTCCTGAAAAGATGCCTTGGTGTCTCACATTGAATCGCCAGTGTTAAAAGAGGTTATTGGAAACCACCTGAGCCTATAGGCAGCACGTAGAGAGAAGTACCCTGAAGCAGAAATACTTTAGGAAATGACAGAACTAATTAAACTTCTTTGCGTTTTCCAGTCATGTTGCCTTTGCCCATGGAATTCCCTTTGATACTTGAAATGCCCATATTGAGACCTTAGATGGCTGTGAGCCACAACCTGTTGGGGCAGATGGTGACCTATTCCGTCTTTCCATTACTATTGCACAAACTACTGGCAGTGAGTTATTGGGAAGTGTGAAGTCCACTCACATGCCACATCAAGCCAAGCAAAGCAAAAATCATGCATTTTGTTTTAGAAAAAAAATACATACAAAAAGTTCAGAAAAAGCCTCTTTAGCAATATGGATAGCTCTAGATCAAAGATGAAGAGCTTTGCCATAATTGGGATACCAAGCAAAGAAACTACCCAGAGACAGAGAGGAGAAAAGTTTGGCTTAATCTTCTAGAATAAAAATGCATCAGGAAAAAACAACTGCAGAAAAAGGAGCATGAACGAGGAACAAAAAGTCACTAAGGTGGTCAATGCTTCCTTGTCAGATCAAAGCTCCATTGTATATGAGTAGAACTGGAAATTGCTTCACCTGAAAATGGTCAAATTACAATGTGGACAAGGATTCTCTTGCAGCATGAACCAGAAGATGACCATCTTGATCAGGAATGTTTATAGCCCAAACACTTCCACAGTCACAGGAAAATGACATTGTCCTAATATAGCAGGCACAAGAAGGGAGTGCAAATGCCTGGCATCGTGCCCTTGATCCATCTGGTGTTTCTCATCCTGTGTATCACCGTCCTCTTTCCTCTGAACTATCATCTGGACACACTTGCCCACATGCATAGCAACTGGTCACCCCAAAAAAATACTTCAAGGTTAACATCAACTCTGCCCCGCTGTCCTTGGTAAAGTAGAAAAGGATTACTTACTGCAGATCAAACACTGCCTTCCTGTCTGCTGATGTTGAACTAGATAATCATGTAACTGCCTCTGCATTCCAAAGGTGATCGTCTCAGCTCTGGGAGCAAGTTCACACCTCATCAAAGGGGATATTCTGCTCCTGGGTATCAGTTGAAGCTCTAGCAGATTTAGGCACGTAAAGGGAACTTTTTTTAAATTACCTTTTGTAAAATATTAAGTAAAAACTCAGCTTGTAAAAATATTTCCAACTGGCCAAGAATAAACTTTGTAGTTGGTTCATAAGTGGATATAGCATTATTTAATTTTCATATTAAATCATAATGCTTTCCTATGGAACAGCAAACCTTGCTACAATGAAAATAGCTTTTGAGGTCTTGTCACTATAAGGACATGTTTTACATTAAACCTTTACATGTTACACTTTTTAATACCATGCACCCTGCCTTATTGGGCATTAAGGTCTAGTTAGGGGTGACATTATTATTTGAAAGGAGGGTTCAGGCTGGTCAAAAAGGGTTATTTTGACAGGTTTAAAGTGCAGTTTTAGACTTGCTCAGAAAGGCTACAGTAGTAGGCCTCTGGTCATGTTTTGCACTGTCACTTTACTGGTGGGACAATATGTGCTGCTGTTCAATAGTGGCATTTAACTTACAAGCCCTGGAGACACTTTGTACCATATACTAGGGACATACAGGTACGTTAAATATGTCAATTAGGGGTATAGCCACCTTTGACATATTTCAGGGGACAGAGTACAAGCAATGGGGCTTGGTTTGCAAAGTCCCAGTGCACAGAGACAAAAAAACTGCTGTAAAATCTAGCAAAAAGTGTGGGTGATCACTCAAAAAGGTAAGCAAACAGGGGCAATATCCTACAGTTTTGAAACATTCCAAGATGGTGGCCCATACTCATGCATGTGCATGTATGCACAGCTGCAGTCTTGGAAGGATAATTGTTTTTACTAACGTAAAAGAAAAAACTTTTGAACATGACTGTTGCACATAAGGGCTCATACAGTGAGAGCCATCTTAGAAAGAATTGTTTTTATTTGAGCAGGTGATAAATGGCAACTTGCAAGTGTTGTGGGTCAGGATGACGAGGGAGGGCACAGCAGAGCAGTACTGTGGGAGCATTATCTTCTCCCCGGCAGTGCACGATGGGGATTCAAGGTTCCCGGGTTACATCTCTGCCTGCAATTCCAGGCTGGAGACATCTGGAATATATCGCCGAGATAGCGCGTAATCATCAACGCTTATCTCCAATGCCCACTTTGCATATCATTAGCGTTGCGACGCTGGGCGGTAGGAAAACGGGCGCTGAGGCATGGATTCACGCGCTAGCGTGTCCTTGCTGATAGTGCGATAAAATTATCGCCGCTTTTTGCCCGAAAACGGACGCTAAAGCGGCGATAATTTTATCGCGGCTCCTTGCTGATATGCCCCTTAGTGCGCCATTCCAATTCAGGCACCTTGGAATACTGCACAACGCAGTGACATAGCGAAACCTGAGGGTGCCCCCCTACAAGGTACATGGAGGGGCCCCCCTCCGGACTCAATCAGGAGCTCTCAGGCCCGGGTAATGTGCTGATGGGGCCCCGGCAGCTCGGGGCCTCCCCACACCGCGGGGGCTACGGGGGCCTACGTTACGCCACTTGCACAAGGCAATAATAATATGTGTTTCACTTCTTTTCTGAGGAGCACAAACATGCCGTTTTTGACCCCATAAAAGTTTTCACTCTTACTCAGCACATCTTGTGCGGGCTATGTATGACTGCAGCAGTGGACATCCAGCTACATGCGCAAACACTCATTTGTGTGCAACCCGGAATTTGTGGGGCATTTGCAAGGATGCTCTAAGTGGGAGAGAGGTGGTGAGGAAAATGCCTATGTCGTCTAGGGAGATTGGCTGTAGCTGATGTAAGGCAGATGGAAAAGAAAACCACCTGCCTGGATATCAGGGGATAGTGAGTCTGCTGTGAGAGAAAATTAGACACATCAACCTTTTTAAATAGTTTACTGAAATATAGTCTGGGAAAATGCGCAAGGCAGTAATACAGCTATTGAGAACACTTTTTGGGCATATTATCCCTAAGTGAGACTCAATACATTTTCAAACATATTTCCATAATAAAAAATACCCTTCCTCTCAACGAATAGTGTCCTATTTTTCAAAAGCATTTTCTTCCTTTTTACCGAAGTATGGAGAAACCTTTGCTAAAGGGACTCTGATTTATATAAAAGCATGACATTTGGGGGATCGTTTCACCTTTCTTTTAATAGTGCAGAGTGTTTAGGTTAGCCTAATCTTTTCATTCATCATGGGAGCGGGAAAAGTTGTCTGACATTTTCTTCTACCAATGAAATTGCCTTTGCCCTTTGGAGTATAATCATTTGCAAGAATATAATAAATAGGTAAAGTCTCATCACTAAAAATGTAGCTATTGTGTCTCAGCTAGATCATAAACATTCAACCATCATTGTCTATTTTTACAACAGGAATGATTTAATCTGCATTTACATTTTCTCTAACGGACATTTTGAAATTGCAGCTACCCTTGGTAATTCAGTTTAACCATGTATCATAGTTTTTTGTCGTTTTGAGGTGTAAAACCTGTTTGCAAAAATATTTTAAGCCAAACTAATGCCACAAACCGCTTCAAAGCACAGGTCACAGTAGAGCAATTCAGAATTAGAGACAAACACTGGATCACAAATTGTGACTCGTAAATCAATACATTTGACCACATCATGGATGGAAATAGTGATTCCTTAGGGTTCGCTTTCAGAAATAGGGAATTGCAATTTGTTATTCAGAACCATCGCAACTGTGTCATTCCCATCGGAAGTTGCTGATGACATCACAGACCAGGAAGTGCATCACTGGTCTCACTCAATAGTCCTGGAGATTAGGGAAGAGGTAAACAGGGGGGCGTGGCTTAGCCAAGCAGCAAGATGGCTGCTTGTTAAGCGGGCTCTGCCGGCTGGGCTTTCTATCCTACATAATCCTGCTATCAGCGGAGAGATCGAGCCCTTAAACAATCAGAGCTAAACGCCGTGCATTGATGTGCTTCGAACGAGCCCTCTTCTGAGGCACAGGGCTGCGCGGCACGTGTGCTGCAGCCTGCGACGCACTGGGGACGGCTGCAAGCGAGGACACACTGCGGCCTTGCCTCCTACCCTGGCCTCCCGTGACTGGAGGCCCATAGCACTGGATACATCGGGCCACTGTCACCAACCCCGCTGCCTTTGAGCTAAGGTGTGCATCGACTGGCCTGGGAAGAAGCGGACGAAACCGGAGGAGGTACGCCGTGATTGGCAGTGAGAGGTGCCGCGCAAGGCCGTAGAAACGGCCCACGAAAACTCCGCAGCTGCGGTCACGACATCACCGTGCTGTGCCGCCACCACCGGCTCCGATAACCCTGTACAGCTGTCCGCCCCAAACACCCTAAGAGGGGGTCGGAACTACCTGAGACGCTGAGGCAGAGATCGCGGCTGGGGGCGCTGCTATGTACTACTGCTGTGGACCCAGGCAGCTTGCAGTGCGACTGGGGGTGCTCCACAGCCTACCTCGACGGAGCCCTGCCGGCAGACGGCAGCGCGGCACCCCCCCAACAGCAGCTCTGTACACTGAAGGAGCGAGGCACTGCAGCCTATTCACCGGATGCTGGACCTTGCCTGCGACTTTACAAAGTGGTGAGGTGGATCACCGAGGAGTGGCGTCATCACCAGAGATCATCCCAGACGCTTGGCAGGAGACCCACCCGGCCAACAGTGAGTACCCGCTAGGTCCCCCGGGGCCTTGCGGACCTGTGTGTAAGCGGCCCGGCCCTTTGGCAACATCGGGGCTCAGGGCTGGTGCCCTTTCCTGATAGCTGAGGGCACTGCGCGCTGGGCTGCGGGCCCTGTGTACCTGGGGTTGCTGCGGGAAATTGGAGAGGGCCGAGGCAGGTGCTGGGTCTGGGCGCAGTGTGTGCGGTGCAACGGGTCCCTGAGCACTCACGTTCCCTGCTGAGGCTGGGACCTGAGTGCTACCATACCACACGCTGCCTAATAGCCTGGCGCTGGAGTCTGCCCCACCTGAGGCCCTGCTGGATGGGTCCCTTATTGCTTGTGCTGCTTAATATCGACTCCTCACAGCATTAGGATAAGAGTCATCACCGTGTACAGCATTTCTGGCATACAACATGGGGAAAAATGACCCAAAATGGACCAAACTCACGTTTGAGAATAAGCACCACACCCGCACTATGGACTCTAGCTCTGAGCCTGAACTTGAATCTCAGCCCAGCGGAGACCCACAAGAGGAAGACTTATGCACGATCATGCTAGAGGGCGCACAAATTTAAAATCTATTGATACTAAGCTCGACGTGCTCACCTCCAGGCTGGACTCAGTGAAGCGTCAAGTAGATTCGTACGATACCAGATTAGATGCCTTAGTAAAACGCGTGACAGAAGCTCACAAATTCCAAGTTGAATCCAAGGAACACTTTCTCAACATGGAAAAAGCCCTGTCTGTAATTCAAGCGAAAAACGAAGACTTGGAAGCGCACTCTAGGCGCAACAAACTTTGCATAGCTGGAATACCGGAAACCACAGCCATACCCAAAATGGAGCCATACGTCGAATCTCTGCTGCGTCAATCAAGCAATCAGTCAGGGAATTGTAAGTGCGCTACTCACCCGTGAGGGTCTCAAGGCGCTGGGGGGGGGGGGGTCCGCAGATCTGTTTAGCCGAAGAGCCAGGTCTTGAGGGTCTTCTGAAGGTGTTCAGGGAGGGGGCGCGTCTGATGTCTGCCGGTAGCTCGTTCCAGGTCTTGGCTGCAATGTGAGAGAAGGATCTTCCGCCTGCTCTGGCTCTGTGGATGTACGGGGTTTCGGCCAGTGCGAGGTTGGAAGATCAGAGGTTTCTTTTGGGTACGTGGAAGTTGATTCTGTCGTTGAGGTATTTGGGTCTGTTGTTGTGTAGGCATTTGTAGGCGTGAGTGAGGATTTTGAAAGTGAGTCTTTTCTCCACGGGGCGCCAGTGGAGACTTCGTAGGTGTTGGCTGATGTGTTCATGTCGGGGGATGCCGAGGACGAGTCTGGCGGCGGTGTTCTCTATTGTCTGGAGTTTGCGGAGTAGGGACTTGTTGATGCCGGCGTAGAGTGCGTTTCCAAAGTCCAGTCTGCTGGTGATGAGTGCGTGGGTGACTGTCTTCCTTGACTCAGGGGGGATCCACTTGAAGGTCTTGCGGAGGATGCGGAGGATGTTGAAGCAGCTGGAGGTGACGGCGTTGACCTGTCGGTTCATGGTGAGTGATGAGTCGAGTACAATGCTGAGGTTCTTGGCGTGGTCTGAGGGGGTAGGTGGGCTTCTGAGGGCGGGCGGCCACCAGGTGCTGTCCCATGCAGAAGGGGTGGTACCGAGGACGAGGACTTCTGTCTTCTCAGCGTTGAGCTTCAGGCAAGTGTTGGTCATCCAGACTGTGACGTCTTGCATTCCTTTCTGGAAGTTGAGTTTGGCAGTGGTGGGGTCTTTGGTGAGGGAGAGGATGAGCTGGGTGTCGTCGGCGTAGGATATGATGTTGAGGCTGCGTGAATTGTTTCCGACAGCACTATCTGCCATGTTCGTGGTGGAACGTGCGCACAGAACCTTGGGTCCTAGACCACCAGTTGGTGGCACGCCCAGGCCCATAATAGCGCGTCTCTTGAACTACCGAGACAGAGACTCCGTCTTAAAAGCAGCTAGAGACCATGGCCCCATGAATCACCAGGGCAACAATATTTCCATCTTTCCTGATTTCACCCCCCTGGTCCAGGCAGCACGCAAAGCATTTCTCCCCACTAAACACCTCCTGCAGCGAGCCGAAATCCCGTACGCAATGCTCTATCTGGCCAAACTCAAGATTTCACACGACGGCCAGGCCCACTTCTTCACCGATGCCAAATCCGCCCTCAAATATGCCAAACATATTTGCTCTGGGCAACGCACACCTCGCCCTTCACAAACTGTCGCAAAAGAAGCAGGACTTAGCGATAATGACTGATGGCAAGCTGCTACCATGCTGCAATGCAATGCGCCACCTTGCCCGAACTGATCCTGTGATTATCAATTTGCATCGCTCTTAGGCGCTGTCCTTTAACACACCCGCACCTATGGCTCACCCGGCTATCCTGCACATGCTCCCTGAGCCTACAGATCAGCCCGGCCGCCCTGCCTCACGAGCAGGGTAGTTCGCCGGCGACTCATGCCCCCGCAGGGAGAACTCCCACGGTTACAACTGACTGTTTCGTTTGCGGGATTGTTGGGGTGGGTGGAATTTTAACAACCTGTTTGGGGGGTTGGTGTGGGAGGGGGGATGGGCACGGGGTTTTACAAGTTAAATGGTAAGTTGGATATCGTCACTAGGACATCGGCTACATATGCTCCACCATGCGCGGATACGAACCAAACAGTTGGTTACATCACACATTGCATCTCACGGACGGACACTATATGCAAACCTGCAGATACGCGCAAATTGGGGTGTCTGAGACATGCCTGCCTCACCACTGATCATACTCAATGACGACAGCCACATGCATCACATGGAACATACGTGGCCTTAATGATCATAGAAAGGCCAGGCTGGTTCATGCCTACTTGATAAGACATAAGATTGACATATGTTTCCTGCAAGAAACACATCTCCAAAGTGCCAATGACTCCAAACTCCATAACAGATATTGGGGGGAGGTGCACTCAGCTGTATATTCAAACTATGCAAGGGGGACAGCAATCCTGATAAGACGCAACATTGGCTGGACCACGACTAGCTCGATTATTGACCGTGATGCACGCTACCTATTACTGAAAGGCACCCTACACACCACACCCGTAACCCTGGCTGCTGTATATGGCCCCAATGTTGAGGACTCAGCCCTATTTGAGAATATCTGGTCTAAAATTATACTACTGGGGGAGGAGTCGATTATATGAGGGGAGACTTTAAAGTTGTTTTGCAAGACTCTTTAGATAGAGTAGGAAGCACCCGAGCACTGCACCCCAAAGCAAACAACATACTCACTACTATAATTCAGGAGCACGATCTCATAGATATCTGGCGCTCCTGGCATCCACATGCCTGAGAAGGCACGTGCATTACCGCCTTCCATGGTGCATGGTCCAGACTAGACTACTGGTTATTATCTAAGAATGTAGCCACTTGGACCACTGCCATCAAACACTTGCCACGCACCTTGTCTGATCATGCTCCAGTGTTATTCACCTGGACTATACCGCTGTCACCACCACGTGCTTTTAGCTGGTGCCTGCCGCCACATGCCTTGTCGGACGTGGTTTTTAGGGAAGAGGTACGCGAAGAACTCCTGCAGTACTTCGCTACCAACGAAAAATCGGTAGACTCACCCTCCACACTGTGGGAAGCCTTTAAAGTTAAATCAACAAAAGGGGGGGGACAATAGGGCTTATTTTACTAGGTCCAGCATACATGCCCAGGGTAATGTATTGAAATAGGGTATGCAGTTCCTAAGGGCATGAAGATATACAAGGTCAGAGGGGTGCTAGGTTCTAAGTGCAGGAGCACACGTGAATGTCCTGTGATTCGTGGCGAGAGGGGGAAGCCCCTCTTCGGAACTAAAGCCCTCACACACCCAGCAAGCTAGGTGTCATGCTTCATCATTTGGGCCTGCTCCTCGTCGGGCCGGCGCTGCAATGCCCGACTGGCTCCCATAAATGGGGCTCTTTTTCGGAGATCTTTTGTTCCTGCCGTTTTGTGCAGTGGGGGTGAGGGGCCTAGTTGTGTAGATGTGGTAAAAGTGAGTTAAAACAGGTCAGTTAGTCCTTAAACAACCTTTATTCAGCTAGGTAAACTGCCCGATTAACATGTATGGAGTGGCATAAACCTAGGGGTTATGTGCCTAGATATCTATGTCCTACTCTCAATAGGTCGACATGTTTCTTGCCTATACCGTCAGGGCGATCATTGGCAATTCTTCAGGACCAGATTGAAAAATGTTATCTACACATAATGAGAGGGGAAACCTACCTCCCAAATCGTGGTATAGTGGGCAATCACCCCCACTGCACAAAACGGCAGGAACAAAAGATCTCCGAAAAAGAGCCCCATTTATGGGAGCCCGTCGGGCATTGCAGCGCCGGCCCGACGAGGAGCAGGCCCAAATGATGAAGCATGACACCTAGCTTGCTGGGTGTGTGAGGGCTTTAGTTCCGAAGAGGGGCTTCCCCCTCTCGCCAGGAATCACAGGACATTCACGTGTGCTCCTGCACTTAGAACCTAGCACCCCTCTGACCTTGTATATCTTCATGCCCTTAGGAACTGCATACCCTATTTCAATACAAGCCTTTAAAGTTGTCATAAGAGGAACTTGCATAGCTAAACAATCTGGGGTCTTAAAATCTATCAGCTCCACCTTGGAGAAACTGGAGGAAGAGATACACCAAAAAGAACTACTATACTATCACATGGGTATCCCTGCACATTTAGCCACTATTCGGGAAAAGCTATCCGAGTATGAAGCGGGGGAGGTTCGTGAGACACATTTCCTGGGCAAAAGTGCTCGCGCCCGCAGATACGGAGAGGGGGACCATCCGGGTAGGACCCTGTCATGCTCACTTAAACCACAATACACTTCCTCATACATAGCTGAACTGCTAGATGTAGATTCCAACCCAATCCGGGGACAGTCCGCTATTCTAGGAAGAATGAAGGATTTGTTTACAACTCTCTACACTGCCACGCAGTCTAGCCTGAACCCTGAAATACAGGACTACCTGGACTCCATCGAACTAGTCTGGTTGAGCGATGCCCATCGCGAATACCTTAATGAACCCTTCTCAGTAGAAGACATTATTCGGGTGATCAGAGGTCTGCCGGGTGACAAAGCCCCTGGTCTTGACGGGCTGGCACCCTCCTTTTATAAAACATATGCTGAAGAGATGGCCCCTCATCTATTAGCAGTCTATCAGGAATCACTTGAAAGTGGCTCCCTCCCTCCTACAATGCACGAGGCTGTGATAATTACAATTCTAAAACCGGACAAAAAAGCCAATATGTGTGACGCTTATCGTCCGCTATCTCTGATAAACATTGACGCAAAGATACTTGCTAAACTGCTCCAGGACAGACTGCAGCCGCTTCTCCCTACTGTGGCCAGACCGGACCAATCGGGGTTTATACCGGGGCGCCCTACCTCACATAATTTGCGCTCCTTTTTCTCAGTCGTCCACCAAATTGACCCAGACCTTCCTGCCTTGGTGGCTTTTCTCAACGCTACCAAAGCGTTCGATTCCCTGGAATGGCCGTTCCTCTTTACCATACTACCTAGAATTGGTTTAAGCGCAAATTTTTTAAAACTTATCCAACTACTTTACTCGCGCACTCCAGCCAGGCTCAAAGTAAACGATCTAATATCTGACCCGTTCCCTGTGTCCCGTGGTACCAGACAGGGGTGTCCTCTTTCGCCCCTGCTATTTGCAATAGCAATGGAGCCTCTAGCAGCTCGGCTGAGACAACATCACACGGCTAGAGGACTGGGGTTCTCGGACAGGGGCCTGATAATATCGATGTATGCAGACGACATCACACTCTATATACGTGACCCGTAATCTAACCTTAACCCGGCATTGCGTGAGATCCTACTGTTCGGTGGCATGTCGGGCATACAGGTAAACTGGGCCAAATCAACGCTCCTTGCCCTAACACCGGCCCCTATAACGCTTACATTGGACTTCCCCCTGACCTGGGCAAACGGTGCAGTAAAATATCTGGGAATATGGCTCAGTAGGGACCTACAAGAAATACGGCGCCTGAACTATGGCAGGTTGATCACTTGGCTCAAGACCAAAATAACCATCTGGGGTAAGATGCCACTGTCATTGGCTGGCAGAATTGCTATTGCAAAAATGATAATTTTGCCCAAACTCCTATATTTGTTCGTTAATATACCCCTCATACTTACACAAGCCTTTTTCCGACAACTGGCTCTCTCCTCATAACTCACACTTGGGCCGGGAAACAACCTCGCATTTCCTGGGAAGTGCTGACACTACCGCCCGAACAGGGGGGACTTGGAGCACCGGACATTGAGCTCTATGCGCTAAGCGCACAGGCTCAGTACCTACACTTCTGGTCGCACCCCACTCCATTCCAGCCTCATGTTGCGATCGAAAAAGACGTTGCTTCCCCTGCCCCATTACCAGCAGCACTTTACTCTGCATACAAAAGACCGAGGGAAAAAATTAACACAGTGAAGATGCTGCTTTGGGCGTGGGAGGGTCTTCGACGCCGCACAAAGCTGCCATTACTATATGCTCCATCGATACAACTCGCACATCATCCCAGCATTCTTGCTATGCAAGACACTAGCTATATTCAACCCGCACACCAGATGGGACTAGACACGTTTAATGACCTGTACCCAGACAACAAATTCCTGGATAATCCGTACAGCCCAGCGAGCGCTCAGACCCCAATTCTGGAACTGTTTTTATATTACCAACTTAGAGCCCATTGCAGCCGACTTCACTCCACCTTCCTCTCTGCGCCGGCACAACTAGATGTATTAGAAAACGTCCTAACTCAGCCGTCACCCAAGAAACTCATTACTCGTATATACAATGCGACACAGCGCACCACACCGGTCACGACACCCTCGGCGTTGGAACAATGGAGCAGGGATCTAACCCCAACCCCTACTGAGAAACAATGGGCTTATTGCTGCGCCTACCTCCGACGTCTCTCACCCAACTATAAGCTCAGGCTCATTCACTTCAAATACATGCATAGGCTGTATCGCACGCCCATACAACTACACAAAATGGGGTTGAGACCAGATGACACATGTTGGAGATGCACTACAGTGCAGGCCTCCTTCCGCCATTTAGCATGGACATGCTGGCCCATCTCACAATTCTGGCACAAGGTATTTGATATTATTCAAGAAGTGACAGGATTCCAGCTTAGCCGCACTCCCCTCACAGCTTTACTGGGTCACGTAGTGGAGGCGCCCCCGGGCACGGGCCACCTGACGGCCATGATGCTCCTCCTGGCCAAGCGGCACATTGCGATACATTGGGGAACACAAAGCGCGCCCAATGTAAACAAGTGGATACAGGATATCTCTTACTGCCAGGAGATGCTGGCGACGTACTGGGAGTTAATGCCCACGGTGTCCAGGCCCAAGGAAACATGAACCGGATACACTAAGAGATCTTCTATGTCGCGAAATTTTTAAGGTGAAGGCAGGTAACTTCTCTTTTTGTCAGGATTTTTATTGGCACAGAAAATCTTTGGTATACAAGATGATTTAGTGTTCTCTCTCCCACCCTTAGGATTTAAATCTCTTCTAAAAACTTTATGTGGTAAAATCAGTTTTAATAAAGATATTAAATTTTGTAATTCTAAGGAAAGACTAAAACTAATAGTTAGGACTAACGTACTGAGAACCCCACAAAAATACGTATTTTGGAATCTAGAACACGGAATCCGGCGCCTGCTAATTTTATGTCGCATGAATCTCCTACCCCTTAACGATTTAACAGTAAACTGGTCTCAGAATTCGAATAAAGGTAAAATTTGTAATTTTTGCAATCTGGGTATCCAGACTTTAGATCATGTTTTGTTTGCCGGTCCGGCATTGGTCTCGAGTCGTTATCGTTGGCTTAGGCCGATGTTTCTACAGAACAGTGTAAAAACGTAGCTTCAGCCCGAGATTATCTTTTTGTCCAAAAAATGAATCGATATGTGTAAAACTTTTAACTATTTTAAAGAATTTATGTATATATTTTAAATCTGTTATATATATATTTTCTTTATTTGGGTAGTTAACTTCCTCGTTTAAGAAAATCTCACGAAGGATTAGTATTTTGTTTTTCAAATTGTATTTTGCACATCCAAGCTGCTATTTACTGCCATTTTGCACATTAGGGATATGTTGAGTATATGTTCCACCCTGACCTTACGGTTATTCCTTAAAATTAATCGAAGTGAAACTTTGCATGCATTTTGCACATAACTTAGCTGCTACTGAATTGGCTTTCGCACAGTTCTGGCTACTTTCAGTAACTCTGCTTCCATGCTGCTATTAGGTGGATATTTTACTACCTTTTATATATTTGTACATTGTAAGAGAGGCTTGGCTTCCTCCTTGCTTGATAAATAATTTTTAATAGTTTTATTTGAATTAGAATTTTGGGTTTATAAAATCTATGAATGGGTAGCTATTAGATGTCCTATGCACTTACAGGATACGGTTTGTTATCTCTTCCTTTATGTTACAAATTTTAAATGCTATTTAAAGTCAAAATGTTTACGTGCCGAGGTGGAACATTTTATGATGGTATGTGGAAAGAGTCTTATTATGTTTTTATAATACTATGTACGTAATTTTATGTGGACCTCCTAGGAGTTCCAAATCTTGAATAAAAATATTGAATTGAATTGAATTGATATCTGGGCTCCGTTTGTCACATGGGCAGCTGCACGTAGCGTGCCACTCAACAATACACCTCACGAGCCCGGCCTCACAAACCGCAATGACACCACACCACCTTTACCTGGGTCCTAGCCTGGCTTCACTGGCTCATTGGGCTACTCGTAGAGCTCCCCTACCGCACCCCTACACAAGAGTGGACTGGAGCTTCACATGCTGCAGATATCAAGAGGTGGGGGGACTTAACCTCCTGTAATCACACAAGCTTATCTCCCACAGTCTAATAATAGGATGAGGCCTTATTGTATTGTTTAATGTGCCTTGCTGCTCAACTTGCATACTTATAGTGAATCTGTACCGCTGTCTAGATTTGTCAAAACACCTGTTTGCCTAACATTGCTTGTGATCTCTGTGTTGCTGAGATGTACCTCCTATGTCTTATATGATGTGTATTTAATGCAAAATGTATAAATAAAGTTTTTAAAGAAAAAGAGAAGCGATAAACAGGAGCAGACGAGAGTAGAGAGCTAACGTTGCAAGTCAAGAACAATGCAAGAAGGAAGCTGATGGAAGGAAAATCGAAGCAAAAATTCAGTGGCAAGGGGTTGGAAATCCTCATTGAGGAATGTGTGGATCGGTCAAATGATAACCTTCTTTGCAAAGCATCCCTAACAATGCCAGAGTAAATGAAAAAATACATTAGTCACAGATACAACTGCACATCAGTGTAGTAGGAGTGACTCACAGGACCATCCAGAAGCTCAGGAAATGGCGGTATGATCTGCACTCCAGAACCAAGGAGAAGCTAGGCAGTGGCAGACGAGAAACAGCAGTAACTAAAAGAGTACCCCACACTGAACTACCACGGATGCCCATGAAGGAGCTCATTGAGATTAATGCCCAGCACAAGGTATTGATCACAATCAGCACCATCAACACATCTGTCCCAAAGATAACACTCTCAGGTGATAGCCTGCCCCAGTCACCTAAATATGATGCCCAACTGAAGACAGAGCATGTAAAAGAGCTCAAAACACCCTGCTTGTAAAACACACAACAGTGTGAAGTGCGTGACTGTCAACTATCACGGAGTCAAATATTGTTCTACCATGGATATTTCTCATGCAGCTTCACTGTAGCATGTAGGTGCATTCAGCACTTCAGTGAATCAGAGTCCAAACATATATTGTCTCCTATGACCCACTGGATGTGTACACAAACTCTGCCTTTCCCTATATATCATCTACCAAATAAGCAGATGAGCTAGGTTACCTGCTCTTGGAAGATAAGATGATGGAAACAAGAGGGTCTAGCTGAAATGGACCTACAACTGCCTGCCTTAATCAACAGCTTCAGGACCATGATCGTGCAGCACACAAGACCTGCATGAGACAATAACAAGCAATCTAACTGTGCCACATCCATGACTATATCCAGCACAAGCATAGTATGACAAAGGCGACTACAGTAAATATTATTAGGGAATATCAAATTCGGAGGCAAGAAGGATGTGAGCCACATCAACATCAGGAGAATTCAGGGCACTAGACATTGGAATGGTGAAGATAGAGTTGAAGGCCACACCTCCAAACTCCTCTGAACCGACCACCACTGATGCACTTCACCTTCACCAAGCCCTCTATACACCACCGTCCTCCTCGCCGTAGCTAGAACAAGGTCACCGAAGAACATCTCACCGCCTCCCTCAGCATTTCCACACCGCTGACATTCACCGACACTAATACATCTGCACAACCTTCACCAATGGATCTCCAATTGGTTCTGACACTCTGGCACCCCTCAAGAAAACACCCGGCAAGCAACACTCCAAGAAAGACTGCTGGTTCACTCCCATCTTCCAAGAGTCCGGACGCACCTGTAGAAGACTCAAGAAAAGAAGGAGGAACAACAAAACCCCAGAAGCCCACGCAACTTCAAAACCGCCTTCTCGACACACCACCCCCTCCTCAAAACCACCAAGAAAACAGCCCTCCAAAGACAGAATCAACGCCAACGCACACAACAGCAATAGAACTCTTCGCCATCGTCAAAGAGTTTGACAGGCCCAACAGTACCACACCACAGATGTCCCACCCTCCCAAGACCTCTTCAACAAACTCAGCACCTTCTTCCACCACACGATCAGGCAGATCTATGACAGCTTTGACACCCAAGACCCTCCCACCATGCCCGACACCACCGCACCCAATGACGCCGCACCCCACCAAATCCTGCTAAACTGGACCCCACTCACCACAGACAACACATTCAAGACCATGAAGAGAATCCACTCCGGAGCCCACTCGGACCCATGCATGCACCAAATCTTATATAGAGCAGCCATCTCCATTGCCCCAAGCTACTCCACACCATCAAATGCTCCATCGAGACTGCCACCTTCCCAGATGACTGGAAACATGCTGCGCTCAACCCCCTGCTGAAGAAGCCATCCGCTGACCCAACAGACCTCAAAAAACTTCAGACCCATCTCCCTGATCCCCTTCCAAGCCAAGGTCACCGAGCAGGCCATCAACGCCCAGCTGTCCGAGTTCATCGAAGCCAACCACGTCCTAGACATCTCTCAATCTGGCTTCTGAAGCAACCACTGCACCGAGAACGCCCTCCTCGTTGCCACCAACGACATCCACACCCTCCAAACCTGGGCGAAACAGCAGCCCTCATCCTTCTGGACCGCTCGGCTGCCTTTGTCACCGCCTCCCACCGCACCCTAATCACTAGACTCTACGACGCCGGCATCTGCGACAAGGCACTGGACTGGATCCGCTCCTTCCTCACCAGTGGAACAGAGCGAGTCAGAGTACCTCCATTACTCTCAGAACCCACAGAGATCAGCTGCGGAGTGCCTCAGGGCTCCTCCCTGAGCCCCACCCTCTTCCACGTCTACAGTGCCCCGTTCGCAGCCATCGTCAGGAACCACGGACTCAACATCGTCAACTGCGCCGATGACACCCAGCTGATACTCTTCCTCACCAACGACCTTACAGCTGCCAGAAACAACTTCCAGAGGAATGAAGGCCATCACCACCTGGATGAAAGACAGTTGCCTCAAACTCAACTCGGGCAAGACCGAAGTTCTCATCCTGGGACCCTCCCCCTCAGCTTGGGGCGACTCCTGGTGGCCCGCCGCACTAGGAACCTCACCCACCCCACGGACCACGCACAAAACCTCAGCATCATACTGGACTCCTCGCTCACAATGCACCACTAGATCAACGCCATATCCTCATCATGCTTCCAGATGCTTCGCCTGCTTCAAAAGACATTCAGATGAATCCCCACTGAATCCAAAAAGACGGTCACCAACGCACTCATCAGCAGCAGACTCGACTACGGCAACACACTCTATGCTGGTGTCACCCAGAAGCTCACCAGGAAGCTACAGAACATTCAAAATGCTGCAGCCAGACTAGTCCTCAACATTCCTCGCCACAGCCACATCACCGAACACCTCCAAGGACTCTACTGGCTCCCAGTCAACAAAGGTATCACTTTCACTACTACACTACTCACACCCGCCTACAAAGCCCTCCACAACGCAGGACCAGCATATCTGAAACACTGTCTCTCATCCCACGTACTCACCAGACACCTTCTCTCCGCCTATCTGGCCCTGGCCACTGTCCCACGGATCCACAAGACCAGAACCAGAGGAAGATCCTTCTCCTACCTTGCCGCTAAGACCTGCAACACCCTGCCCCTCCACCTCAGGAAATCCCCGTCGCTGACCCAATTCAGGAAGTATCTTAAGACCTGGCTTTTCAACTGAACCCCAGCACCCAAACGAATAAGCACCCACCTCCCCCCCTCAGCGCCTTAAGACCATCACAGGTGAGTAGCTGTGCTTTACAAACCCTGATTGATGGGAGCTTGAAAGACGACAATGCGGTCACTTGATCCCCGCATTGCCAAATGTTTTGAGTAATTGAGTGAGACGTAGCATACACGTTATGACAGATGTAGTGATACCTCCTTTTGACATTGAATAGCAAGATTTTAACTGAGAGGAAAAGGCAACTACAGTGCTTTGGGAGGTTCTTTGGGCAGGCTGGCAACTGTGAAAGGAGTACTCTTAAAGCACACCTTCACAATTTCAGTATACATGGTCATTATGCTGGAGATTTGGTATGGAGACTGGAGGTGCTGCATATGGCAAATGCAGCCTTGAGGGCAGCAGTGCAAGGCACAGAGATAAGGTGGTCTTATTTCTCAGACTGAGAGCTGCACATTGTGTATCATAGCAGAAGCCATAGTGTTGAGGGAGAGAGCGCTGCTGCAGGAGCAACATCTGAGAATGCCAGTGTGGGCAGAGGCCAGAGGAGTCTGTAAATGTGAACTGTTCTCCAGCTGCACAGTAGTTGTTGGTTTCATCTGTCATGCTAGTGTTGCCCATCTCTGTGGCTCTTGCAGCACTGTGACTCAGTTGTGGTGGCAAAGGATGGTGGAGGGTAGTGCATTATAATCTGAATCATTATATTCTAGTTAAGTTGGCATATTGTGCATCTAGGTAGCTCTGATATAATGTGTCAGTGGGACGAAATGAAGTGTGCCACAGAGGAATCTGCCTTTCCATACATCAGATTTTGTCATAGTGGCATGTTGTAGATCTATTTCCTCTGTGTCCGTGGATTGAGATAGTGTGTCATGATCAATGGATGAGTGCCGTTAGCACTATCACCAACAACAGGGGTTGAAGGATTTAGAAAGGTGCTGCACATGCATTAACTAACCTATTTGGTGTGCATTGACTGTCACTCACCTAAAAGCCACTGATTTCTTAAATCTCTTCTCATAAAGTGGTCATAAAAGGCATTATGGTGTGATAAATGAGTCATGTGTGTACCCTGTGTTCTGGGTCAAATGTCAGGATGAGGCACATTGCACTGCACGCCACTTCTGTGTTGAGAAGTTCTGACCCTTCCTGTACAGATACTCACTTTCAGAGGGTGAGCAAATCAAGATGTATGTCCCATCCATTTAAACTATGAAATATGGAAAATGTGTTATCTTGTAGAATTGTACGTTCATGTCCAACAATTTGCACAGGGTATCTGGAAAAGTTAGGTAGGAGTGGATTCTAGACAAAATAGTATCCAGTGAATTCCTAAATACCCAAGAAAGGTATTCTGGTATAGTTAAAGGATCTATACACGTGGGAGAGAGAGGGAGAGAGAGAGAGAGAGAGAGAGATGGAGAGAGAGAGAGAGAGAGAGAGAGAGAGAGATAGATGCTGTGTGTAATATATTAAGTGCTGTTTTCCAGTCTTTTGTGGAAGTTTTTACATTTCCACAACATAAACAAAACTGTAACAAATGGAGTTCTACTTGTGATATATATTAATAAACCTTAAAAACCTGAATCTGTACACCAGCAGCTAAAGGGGCATTCCTCCTAAATAAAAACTCAAGATATATCACCAAACTATAATATTGGGGGCAAAATACTGAGACTACGAAAATATCATGGACCAAGATATCAAAGCTAATTATATCATTTTTTAACAGTTTTACTATTATATGGAAGCTTGCAATAGTGTTCTTATCGTTTTTAATAGGTGTTGTATTCTATTGTTTTATTTTTTTTATTTTAGAATATATGTTATTGTAAAATTACTTTTCTTTAAATGTTATTTATATTTGTTTCAGGTTGTTGGGTTTATTGGTGGAATGGGTTGGTAGTTTTTTTAATAAATATATAAAAATCTATGTTAAAAAATGTCTTAATTTTGTGCTATCTTTTTACTGGTTCATCAATAACCCGTCGTACGAACCTCCTTGGGTGACAATGGAAAAGTCCCTCATACAGAACACTCCTTGTCGCAATGGCTAAGATGGACACAGCCCACCTACCACACTCTAGAAATATTATACAAAACACCAAAAGAGCCCTTCTGAGTCTTGATTCATGTCTGGAGGTTAAGCTACAACATTCCTACCTGTCCTCTTTATGGTATAATCCCACACTCAAAATCGATGGTTCCCCATTTTACTGGCCTGATTGGTCACATAAAGGCATTAACCTAGTACAAGACGTCTTTGAAGGTACCTCTCTGCTACCATTCTCGTCTTTGCAAAATCGTTTCAATCTCGAAAACTTAGATTTTTATAAATTCTTGCAACTTAAAGTAAGGATTACTAAAAAGGATCTCTCGGGGGCCACCCCATCTCTCATCACCCTTTTGGGTCGCCTACTCAAGGCGGGACACTTGGTCTCCAGCATATACAAAATCCTCCAAGCGAACCAAAATAAAAGTCTAATACGAAACCAGCGAAAATGGGAAGTTGAATCGAATATGAAAGATATTCCTTTTGACTGGGTCGCCATCAACAAATCTCCCTTCTCACACAAAATGTCACCTATTTTATCACAAACTAAATATATGATAATAAACAGAACATATTGGACCCCCTCCAGGCTCTTTAAGGTTGGACTCAAACAAGACCCCAACTGCTGGAGCTGTCACACGCAGGAGGGCTCCCTAGCACACATGCTATTTGAATGCCCCCCTCCTGCAAAACTTCTGGAATAAAATACTAGACTGCGTCAAACACACCCTAAATATTCTTCCCACAAAAGAATTCTCATACATCATTCTGGGCCCTTTAGATCCTCAACTTAAGAATGACAATGACCGTCACTTACTAGATCTAATGATCACTATGGCGTGCAAGCTGATACTGAACAACTGGAAAAACTTTAAAGCGATCTCCTTCTCTATGTGGCAGGAGTGGATAACCTTCCTTAGAGGTGCCGATAATATTGCACTACAGCTCTCTCCGTGGCGCGCCTCCCGAGGTTCAATATGGAACTCGCTGGACGCCAGTCTTCATTCACGATCCTCCATGAAATTTCCTCAAAGAAGGATACTTCTCCTTCTGCAATTCTACCTTTCACGACCAACGAAACACACTCCTGCAAATATTACACTAGTCCCCAGTGTCATCCACGCTATCTTCCCTCAAACACGTGAGACATTCTCCTTTTATTCACACCTGTGCGCATCTTACGTATTCATTGGGATCCTTCTAGAACTATACTACCGTATAACCATACCATATACAATCTGTTTTAAGTGGCATAAATGTCTAAACAGGGTCAAAGACCTCAGTATATCATAGACATCAAGGTGAATTATTTATGTTACATTTTTGATCAGCCGTACCAAGAATGTTTTATATGTATCATTGATGTAAGACTTATTCGAAAGTGTAAGACTTCTATGAAAATGTATGAATGTACAGGTATTACCGATCTAATGTCCATGTTATGCATCATCCACACCGTACCCTTATTGAGTCTATATGTCTGTATACCAAATCAAGAATATTCTCAAAAACACCCTCAGGATGTGATATTTATGCCTATATGTACTTGTATTTATTCACATGTAAAGAAGTGATCTTATCAATCTCTGTAAAATGACTCAGCTCATGCACAGCTTTTCCCTCTCCCCCTCAGTGTAACCTGCCTCTCTAACTGTATATTTATTTCTTTTACCACTGACTGCTTCTGTTTGCAAACTTTAATAAAACAAACTGAATTTAAAAAAAAAGATTTAGGGGCATATTTATCAAGGTTTTGTGTCTCCCTTGTGCCACGGAAGGGGGCAAAAGGGCGAGACAAAACCTAATTGATATTTATCAAGCCACGTAAGGCCACCTTGCATGGCCCTGCATAGCTTGATAAATCTAGAGTAAGGCAAGGCAGCACACATTGCTGCCTTGTGTTACTCTGCGGCAGAGAGGCGTTCCAGTTCCCATGCATCCACCCATGGATTTTGGTGCATTTCCAGACTTATCATTAATGGTAGACCCAGGAATGCGTCAAAATGCTACGCCTCCCCAGGTGAGGCGCAACAAGGAGATATATCTTTATTTCTCCTCGTTTTTTCCCTCTTTATATGTGTGCTGCATTCTGCATCAGATTTCTGATGGTGAAAAGAAATATCTGATAACCCCCGATACTCCATCCAGTCCGAGCCGCTGCTGGATATACGAGCAGTAGTGGATTCTTAAGCAATCTCGGTTAAATTTGTCAAATTACCTTGGCAATCTGAATTCGATCAGTCAAGACACAACTTGTTGAAGCATCATTTATGAGCAATCCTAAGCAGGGTTCCTCTTATTTTTATATTGTAGTCAGGGCTGGCCAGCTGTGCTAAGCAGTCTGACATATAGGCGCCTATTTGAGAAAATGCCACACAGTGCAGCGCAGTAAGTCAACTTTTTGTTTTGCACTGCATGACAGTGAAAGGGCAGGAATGTGCTGGATGTAAGGTAAAGTGGCACATTCTTGCCTTCCTCCCTGCACTGGTACCATTTTGAAAGCCTAGCGCCAATGCAGGCACCCTTGCACCATAGTGCAAGGGTGCCTGCGCTGCATGCAGGATTGTTTATGTGCAGGAAGGGGCACCTTCCTGCACTAAAACAATCCTGAGAGGCATATTCTTTCTGTGTGTGCTGCAGAATACAGCACATATAGAAAGAGGAAGTTACAAGGAGAAATACAGATATTTCCTATCTGTTTTTATCTAATCTTGGTGCCCTTACCCTATAAAAATTGTTTTGAGGACACCAGAGTCTATTTTAGACACCTCTCACTTTTTACCTGACACACTCTCACATTGCCCTCTCACATGAATTCACATAAACGGCGTTTTCGGATCAAAAGATCTCCGACAATCAGCCCACAGGCCCCTCAGGCATTGCAGCGCCGGCCAAACGAGGAGCGCCCAGTGATGAAGCATGACACCCTAACAGGTGTGTAAGGGCATCAAGATCTGACTTTCAGGTTTCCCCACGACAGCAGTAATAGCCACGTGGTGCCACCCCTTGTGACCACCCGGCCTATGAGGAACTACCCCTACCATGATAACTATTGAGTTTACTTCTAGGAGGAGCATAGGTGTAGGGCCTCTATAAAACATTGAGCTCTTCATTCCCCTTTTTGATTTAACACAGTCCTATGGACCCCCAGACATCCCTTTGCAGACAGGTGCATTCACTCACTGCACCCACCTGCAAGGGAATCTCTCACCCCTCTTAAAAGTGCAGGCAAGTTGCCGCCTGCACAGGGAAACACAGAGCGACTGCTTCAAAGCCGCTCTTTATTTCACTTGAATGCACTGCCCCCAGGGCAGTACGAGGTCTCACTGCCATGGGGGCAGCGCATTAAGTCTAATGCGGTGCACTCTCCTTGTTAGCCATGGGAGCACCTTCTGAAAGGTGCGCCCAGCACTAACAAGGAAAATGCACTGCATTGTATATAATATGGCCTCAGAGCCACAGTCAACAAAATGTCATACAAACATTACCACAAGATGTTATCCCGACAGGTGTCACCACTCTTGTATATGTCTGTGGAGGCCTATCACACCTATATTGCTGCAGTGTTGAATATGTTTACATTGCATTACCTAAACAGGCAGAGAAGACACATCACCATAAACAAGATCAAAGCATCCCTCATCAGCGATCCTCAGTTGTTTACCTTATGACAGAACACTTTCAGCTGAAATTGCTGGCTGGTGGTGTGCCAATAATTAATATGTCATATACTAATGAACAATAATATTCAGAGGGAAACATAATAGTTTTAGATGAATATGCAAGGAAATTCGCAACTTTGTTTTCACACCTTATATCACATATCACTAGCTAATTTTTTCTAATAATAATACTGAGAAAAATGATATAAATTCGGTGCAATAATCTATAAATGAGAGCGACTTCAGGCATTCCAGACGGACCATCTGTGACAAACAGTCTACGTGAAGGTTGCACAATGGCTTTTGCAATCTGATTTTCCAAGAACATCAACAATACATTGACGAAGATTGCCCTTGCCTGCAGGCAGGCTGCATACTAGAAAAATACCTTTTATAGGAAAGGATGAGTGTGTGCCACTTAAAAAGCTCCTATTTTTGGCAACATTTTGGCAATATTGAAATTAGCAAGGGATAGAAAATAAGAAACACCATCACACATTTCATCCCAAAAATTGCTACCCAATATGGTGCCAATTTAAATTAAATGCTTTGCCTTCATTTTACTCACTGCACATATCTGCAATGACTCTACTTCATATGTAAAGCCTTTTAAAATTACAAGTGTGGATTTTGTGTGTGTGTTTATTCTTAAGAGTAAAATGTTCTAGTAGCCAGCCATGGCTGCTCCATATGGGCTAATGAGCGCCACCATGCCCCTGCTGAAGGTGCAGCCAAAGTGAAAAATAAAATGGCAATAAACTGTCTTTATTACCTTTTTATTTTTTCCTCTGGCATCCCGAGCTGCGAGGGCAGGGCAGGGCTATTGCTGGAGAATGGCAACAGAGACTGTGAGGAGTGGTGACAGCAGTTTAAAGTGTGCATGTCACTTTGGTCGGCTGTCTTGTGGCGCCAGCCTGGCATGCACACTTTAAACCTCTCCAACATGAGCTGTCTAAGACAGGTTGGTGGAGAGAATGCACAGGTACCCAGTGCCTAAAGGAGAGTCAAGCCAGCCTGCTCCAGCCAATCCTGGTGCTTTTCTCATGCTGCTAACATTATCAGTAGCATGAGAAAAGCATCTGGGGGCATATTATCAAGGGCAGTATCGCCACTTTAGTGGCACTTTTGCCGCTAAAGCGGCGATATTTTTATCGCCCTATTAGCAAGCTGTCGCTAACAGCTGTTAGCGACAGCTTTATGGCGAAACGGCCGCTTTCTTGCCGCTGTGCATGTCAGCGATAATTATCGCTAATGACATGCAAAGTAGGTGTTCCTTAACTAAAAGCGACTGAAAACAGTCGCAATCACAACTTCCCCTATTAGCAATGCCCGCAAGCTGATAAAATAATTCGCGCTAACCGTGATTATCGCTGGAATCTAACACCTCTTTAAAACTTGACTTAACCATTCTAGTCAATGGGAGGTGGATTGTAAGGTTAAGTCCTCACCTGCCTATTAGCAAGCTTTTCATTAGCGCTGTGGAATTTATCGCTGGATTTCGCGCGGTATTGCTGGGTTTCGCCGCTATCGCTGGATTTTCTATCGCCTTGGAGATAAGCGTTGATAATAACGCGGTATCTCCGCGATGTAATCCAGCGATAGTCGGCTATAAAAAAAACAGCGCAAAGTGCGCTTTGCGATAATTATCGCACATCCTTGGTAATATGCCCCCTGGAGTGTTACAGGGGAGTTGGCTGAGGCTCAGTGGCGTAGCAAGCGGGGGCGGCGGCCTCCCCGCCGTGCTCTTACCTGCAAATGCATGAATCGCCAGCACCCCCCAGCTCTTACATGCGACCGCCGCGGGCCGGCAAACGCACGGACCGCCACGGCCGTCCAAAGGTCTAGCTACGCCACTGCTGAGGCTCCGAGACTCCCGCTGGAACTGCAGAAGATGAACACTGAGGACGCAGCGTGTGTAAGTAAACTCTTTTATTATGCTTTACTTTTTTGACCCACTGACAGGCACTGTGAGAAACTCGCACTGCCTTCACCCTCAATTCCAGAGATCTTGGCTGTGGCTCTTTATAAGTACTGTTTATAACAAGCCCCGATTGAGAGCTTTGGCACTGAGTATATAGTCACTGCTGGTGTCTCCCAGTGAGTGTTTGCTCGCCCCACCACTTAATATTGATGCCAGCCACTACTGCTAGTAACCCACACTAAATAAAATTATTGATTGATACATAACATGCATTATCTCCATATAAATTACGGGAGATGTGTGGGTCACAATCTGTCTGTTTCTCCCTGTCAAGCTGGTAAATTGGCTCAAACCTCCGCATGCCTAAGGGTGAAGCAGAATGTACTTGGCTGTATTTACATGGGGATTTGTAAAAAAAAAGAAAAAAGTATCAAGATCGGTGTCTACCAGTGAGATCTTTTTGCTATGATTCCCTAATTTGTTTGCTCAGAATATATGACAATTTGACCTTTTAAGCATGTACTTATTTAATACCTGGTGAATCGAAACCAGTTTTATGTGTTCTGTATAGAGTTTTGTAAGATTTATTTTGTTATTTAAAGGATGCCGTAATCTAACATTTTGGAAGGTCATTGTGTGCAAACGTTTTGTGCAGTCCGAATATACAATTATGGGCGCAGGAGTGAAGGGAATGTTTATTTTAATGGCTCCTAAAAGAAAATTTGAACATATGTTCTTGTTATTTGTAATTTGAACGCTTGGCCCTTGCAGCTTCGTTGCATATTCGGGCAATGTTTGATGTTGCAACAGAGTTCTGTTGTAGGAGAGGTATCTAACTTGTGTTTACACACTTTGTTATCCCTTTTATATATGTTTAAGTCAGTTTATATGCCTAGAAAAATAGAAATAAAATTATGCATGTTTTCGATTTTACTTTAAATCTACTGCATTGTTTATTCTTCTACATCTTCAGCTTGCTTTGTATCGTTATGCTCCGTTTACAGCTGTCATGCTTGGCAAAAATCTGCTTCTACCTTTACCTAATTTTATATACCCTATTTATTAACAAGGTTACATTTTTATATCAGGTTTGCCTAAACCTTAGTACTTTTTTCTCGGTCATATTTGGTCTCATGAGTATATAGATGTGTCGTGATGGTATTTATGCACATATAATTTTGCAAACATTCCAAAATAGATTTCGCAATAGTACATTTAAACCTGAGCTAAAAATTGGCAGTTGTTGCATAGAGCAGACATGCTTAGCTTAGAAGAAATGTGTAAAGCATTTATCAGTACCAGAACAATTAAAAAGTAGAAAACAAAACACAATAAAATCCCAGTTCAATTTATAAACATAGAGCAAATAGACACAAAAATGACAATAACTGGATGTAGGAAACAAGAGATATGATTTTTCCATTTTTGCATCTGTTTCTAGCACCAAAAAGCATAAAGCACCAATAGCGGTTATCTGTTCGCGCTAGACTGGGTCGAAGTCAAAAGTTAAGGCCAACCGTGATGAAGCACAGGTCAGATACAGGGACCAGGTTTACCACTGTGGAAAGTTTACCTTCTGACTTAGGCCCTGATTACAAGTGCAAGGCTAAATTCCAATCCCTGTGCGGGCACATGTTTGCCACAGGGATTAGAATTACAAGTTTTGTGATAATTATCACACCCTTGGAGTTCTCCCTTGATAAATTCCAGCATGACAAACCTGCCAAAATGTATTGGGGATAAAAAGCACATAAAAAAGACAAAACATGCAGAATTCAGTGTGTTATATACCTTTTCCGGATTTTTTCCCCCTTTTAAAGAGCACAACTTGCAACAGGTGAAAATTAGCTCACGTTTTTAATTCTGATCCCCATGTAATCGGATTTTAAAAAGTGCGATAATGATCACTGTTAGAAATGGGGGTCTCTAGTTGGCAGAGGTATGTATAGGCTGTCCGGTTTTAGGTTTAAACCTATAATAACTGATAAAACCCCACTGAAAGAGAAATAGCTCTCACCAGTTAAAACATATAAACACTGAAAAAACACCTGCACAACCACAAACTAAATGCCATTCAAAGAAAGGAAAAAGAGAGTGAAAGAGTCATTTTTTTCTTCTTGAAGGGGCCAATACAATGTAACTTTGTTATACAAGCTAGCAGTAAGAAAGTCTGGGCTAACATTATTCAGCTTGAGCTTTGTTTTTTAGGGATTCCACTAAAATATTGTTTCTTCTTCCTTTTGTCTTTTTTCAGTTTTGTGGTCTTTGGTCTAAAGATGAAGGGTTTAGAAGCTTGTTTTAGGTCTTGTTTGATTATTTTATAAACTGTAGAGAATCAGGAAATATCAAAATCATATTTGATATTTTGGCTGCGTTTGATTCTTTCACTGATAGGTAAAATGGCTGGTTTCATAAGAATCTTTCCTAATATGTGTCATCACATTTACCCACAGAGAATGGGTAAAAACCCTTAATACATCAGCCCCCAGTTTCTAGTGAGTCAGTATTGATAGTAGGCGAATTGTCAACACCTCAGGCCTTAAAAAATTCAATGCAAGGTATAGTGACAAGTATATGTGAAAAGAGCGCTATCACCAAGCATCTGGGATAGTGGTTAAAACATGACACCAGACTTTTGGAAAACATGGAACGCAGTGTCACTTGGAATGCTCTGCAAAAAAGGTTCTTTCCAAGTTCGACAAAGATTGGAGTGATATTGGTTGTATTTGCAGTGATTCAGCCACGTATATGAAAAAGTTGTGTGATGACCAGTCAAAATTGATACCTGAGCTGAAGTGCTTCCCTGTAAGAGATCCTTGCCACTTGATAGATGGTATGCTGAAAGCATCTTTACAATCTTCAGAGTTAATGAGGAATGCTATTGACTTTTTTGGTCCATTCTGGTGCACTGTTTTCTTATGCACAGGAACTAAAATGCAAATATTTATCATTTCGTGCTGTGTGTGGCATCAAAGAAAGAGTCATCCCAACTGTGTCCCTTAGCTGCTATATTATCCATGTGGCAACTGGTTACAGAATTTGTGCTGAGTGATGATACCAAAGACAAGAAATGTGAGGATCTTTGGTTACATATTGATAGTGATTTGAAAAAAAGTACACTCTACTGCATTCTTAGATTTTTACAGGAAAACATAACTGCTGTAGTGGACATAATAAAAAAACTAGAGTCTGAAAACACCCTTGTCTGCCAAGTGTTCAGCATAATTGGTGTAGATGTGAAACATCTCCTTGAGAGTAGGCTGGGTGACAACTTTAGTGACTTTGGCACTGCAACATGTTCCATGTTAGAGTGCTTGCCACTTGGTAAGCAAAGCAATGGTGAAGAGCAATTCAGGAACATTTATTTTACAATGTATGAGAAATGGCTTGCAATGAAGCATAGAAATGTCCCTTCACCACCAATGGCATTTGAAGTCAATGAAACCTCACAGTGGTACTCTGTTCTAGATCCCTTATGTTAAGGGGAATTTCCTCCGTAGTTTCAAAAGTGCTGCTTCATTTTTGACCACTTCAATAACTCTGAGGGCATAAGCGCCCAGATCAGCGCAAATGTTGCAGAACCTGCCCTGAGACTCGCGATCTTCGAGTGAACCAGTATTGGCAAGTAAAGCTATGTCAGTGGTCAGAGTTAACAAACTGAGTACTAGCTGTTTTGGCGTTGCCCATCTCAAGTGTCAATGTTGAGAGGGCCTTTTCGCAGAAGTTTACATGGGAAGGAAAGAGTGAGCGCACATGACCAAAGACTCACTGAAGAAGTATTGTATGGTGTACTACAATAAGTTTAATTTGCAAAAATCTATTTGGACCTCATATACAATATACTTACACTCTCTATATACCATGCGCTATCAATGCAGAAAGCAAGCAATAATAAAAGCAAAATGTTCCATAAACACCGGAAAACACTGTTTCTGTAGTTTTTAATGGCGCGAAAATGTGTAACCACTGATAACCACTGTTTTTTTAAGGTATTGAAATCACTTGAAAACACTGAAAAAACCCCAGCAGAATTTACCAAAAATAGAAACTGAAAACAGGAAAGCCTAGGTATGTACCTTTGTCCAAATAGGGACCCTTGCTTCTAGTCAGGGTAAGGGGGATACACACTCTAGATAACCCCTGCTCACCCCCTTGGTAGCTTGGCAGGAGCAGACAGGCTTATCCCAAAGGCAATGTGTAAAGTATTTGTACCAACACTCACAGTAACACAGTGGAAACACCACAAAAGGACACCACACCAGTTTAGAAAAATAAAGTATCTTTATTTAAACTAAACAAGACCAAAATGACCAAAATCCAACATACACAGTTAAAAATATGACTTTCAAAAGGTTTCAAGAACTTGTACCATAGAAAACCATGGATGCGTGACTTTTCACCAAAGTACCTGTAGATGCGTGAAAGTTCCAAAAGCCAAACAGCAGCAGAGTCGGAAAACAAAGAGATGCGACACTCCTGAGACCTTGGGGAGGCGATGCGACAGTCCCGCTGCACGCAGAGGAAGGGTTGCTTCGAATCCGGTCTGTATGGGGAGTGATGCGTCGATTCTTCGTGACGGTTCCGGTCCGCAGGTGATGCTTCGGACGAACTTGCCGCACAGGCACGATGAGTGGAAATCTGGGATGCGTCGGCGAGCGATGCGGCGGCATCGAGTGGCGTTGCGTCGGTCCTCTTCAGCTGCGATCCCTTGATGCGTTGATTTCTGTAGTTCTTTGAGTTTCCTCTTGCTTCCAGCTCCCAAACAGCAGAAACAACCTCCAGAGGCCCAAAACTGGCACAGGCACCTCTTGGCAGGTCAGAAATCCAGCAGCAGAGTTCAGGGGAGCCGGGGGTGAAGTCTTTGTGTCCCTGAGATCTCAGAACAGGAGGTCAGCTCACTTCAGGCCCTTTGGAGATCTCCTTCAAGCAGGGGACACAGCACACAGCAAAGTCCTTCTCCTTTCCTTGGCAGAAACAGCAACTGCAGGCCAGACACACAGCAAGGGCAGTACTTCTCCTCAGTCTCTCCAGCTCTTCCCCTTGGCAAAGGTTCCTCTTGAATTCAAGGAATGATCTAAAAGTCTGGGGTTTTGGGTCTGATACTTATACCCCAAAATGTCTTTGTTCTCTTTGTGCAGGGGGCTCTGAGCCCAGTTCAAACCAGTTCTGGGGGGCACTCTGCAAGTGCACAACAACATCCATTGTCAGTGTGAGCCTTGGCTCCAGACACACCACAGGGCGCAGAGCCAGCATTGTGGAAGGCAGGCACAGCCCTATTCAGGTACAGGTGCTACTCCTCCCACCACTCCAAATGCAGATCAGGCCTATTGAGCCTAGTGCTGACTCATACAGACTCCTGGAGCCACTGCACCTCCCCAGCCCCTGTCACTCCAAAGCCAGTCAATCCACAAACAGGCAGAGGCACACAGGATGGTTGAACAAGAAAATAGCCACTTTCTAAAAGTGATATTTTCAAACACACAATTTAAAAACCATCTTTACTAAAAGATGTGTTATGAAATCCTGAGTTCAGGGATACCAAATTCCATTTTTCGATCTTATCCCTATGGGAAGATATGCTTGTAAAATGTTACAAAGCATTCCCCATTCTGTCCTATGGGGCAAGTTAGCCTTTCAATAGTGAAAAACTAAATTGGCAGTATTTCACTATCAGAACATGTTACACACACCAGTACATGTCCTACCTTTCAAATACACTGCACCCTGCCGAGGGGGTACCTTTGGGCTTACCATAGGGGTGTCTTATGTGTAAGAAAAGGGAAGGGTAGGGCCTGGCAAGTGGGTGCACTTGCCAAGTCGACATGGCAGTTAACAACTGCGCACAGGCACTGCAGTGGCAGGCCTGAGACCTCTTTTCAGGGCTACTCATGTGGGTGGCACAATCAGTGCTGCAAGGACACTAGTAGCATTTGATTTACCAGCCCTGGCACACTCAGTGCACTTTACTAGGGACTTACTGGTAAAACAAATATGCCATTCAGGGAGAACCAATCACAATAACCATTTACACAGAGAGCTTATGCACTTTAGCACTGATCAGCAGTGGTAAAGTGCCCAGAGTCCTATAGCCAACAAACACAGGTCAGGAAAAAAAATAGGAGGAAGAAGCAAAAAGTTTGGGGATAACCTTGCAAAAAGGGCCATTTCTAACACAACCCCCTTTCAGCCTAAAGCCAGGGTGGACCAATCAATACCTCACTCGGCTTCCCGACTTGGGGCGACAGAACATGGAACCTGGCCCGAACAGCAGGGGTCTATTCCTGTTCTATGCCTTTCTGAACCCGTTGGATCCCTCTATCCATACTCTCAGGGCCCACTAGGCTAACCCATGGGGGACCCTTCTCCTCACCTGGGGACCCCATCTGTGCAGCGCCTCTACTTATTTTGCTCACAGAGGTGTCCCAACAGGTAGACAGTACACAGTAGACAGTACCCACTGGTCCTTCCACTGGGGACTGCGTCCCCCCCTCACCCTTTTCTCTGGACTCATGCACCCTCCCCACTGGAGCAGTGCTGCCAGACACCAGAACTTGTGGGATGCTGGTAACAGCAGTCCTCCCCAGTTCACCTGACACTTTGGTATCCCCCTCAGGAAATGGCCTCCCGGTACAGACTAGTACCCCCCCCTCCTGGTGTTCCCTCATGGAACCAACCAGGTCCTGATACTGGGTTTCGGGCACCTTGGGACACAGCTCACTCCCACTCCTTCTCCTCTGACACAGGACGTGGGACCTTACACCCCTCCCACTACACTGGGACCTATCTGGGCTACCACAACCTCCCCTATCTCACTTGGTTGGCAAAAACCTGAGCCACCCCCTTTAGGGTCGCTCCCAAAAGCTTCTTCAGACCCTCTGGAATCCACCAAAAGGTCTGCCTCCAGCGCAAGCTCTTTGGAATCAGAGAACTCACACTCCACCGGGTGTTGGCGTAGCTCTGGAAAACAGGGACTTAAAATATGCTCTCCAACAATTGAATCACACAGCCCCCCACAGTTGTTAACCAAGCTACCCTTTGCCCCACCATCCAGTGTCTCACACAAGTACCCCACACCACTCTCCTGAGATTGGCAAGACAGTGTCTGACTGTCTCTGTCACTAAACCCACACTCTTCTGGGCGGTCTCCACACTCACACACCAAGACTCCTACCATGGGGGAATCCCTCTCCCTGCACCTCTCATCTAGAGTCAGTAGAATGTCCCTCCCACCACTAGGAATATGATCCCCGGTGTTAGTTCCCCAATCCACTTCAGGGGCACTGCACACCACTGGAGCTACCTCATAAACCTGAACCCCCTGGTGTATGTTAACCCCCTCCCTCAGGTCAGGTGCCACATGTCTGGGTGTGTGTACTTCTCCCTCAGCAATAGATAACACAATTTTGCTGCCACCATCTGAGCTGGACTCCACCTCCAACCCAGCCAAGCTCACTTCCTGAGCTACACACATCTCTTTTTGCTTGGTTGAGACACTCGGGCCTCAAGCCTCGCAAACTCCTCAACGAGCTCTCTCATTCTCAGCTCATATGCCAAGATCAATTTCTTTTCTTCCAAGGCATAAGCTCTCCTGCTCTCCTCTGCCTTGGCCTGGAGCCTCATGACCTCCAGCTCATGCTCTCTGACCCTCTGGCTCTCCTCCAGCTCCTCTGGGGAAAGACTTCCAGCAGAATGGTTGCTGCCAGCCCGAGAGGCTACTCTTGACACATGCAGATCCTGTGACCTGAAACCATCCCCTTGTGCATCCTCTGCATCCCCAGCCTCTCTCTTGCCTCCCACCAGGCCCTTAAGGCCTTCTGTAGCTCCTCCTTCTTGGAGCTGCTATTCAGGGGATATCCAAAGTTCCTGCAGAACTGCTTGAGTTGACCTACTTTGCAACTACTTAACATTTCGATATCAAACTCCAGTTCTGCGACATCACTTGCTGGTTTACCCTTCTGAGACATGATGCGTGGATACTTTAAGGGTCACTCAAAAATAGAACCAAAAACAAAACACAGTAGGTGGTTGCATAGTGGTCTGCACTAAACTAGTGATGTACACCAATCAGTGTGGGTCAAGTACAAATACAGGTTCAAATCCTCACCGCTGACCACCAATGTTAGAAATGGGGGTCTCTAGTTGGCAGAGGTAGGTACCTTTGTCCAAATAGGGACCCTTGCTTCTAGTCAGGGTAAGGGGGATACACACTCTAGATAACCCCTGCTCACCCCCTTGGTAGCTTGGCACGAGCAGACAGGCTTAACCCAAAGGCAATGTGTAAAGTATTTGTACCAACACTCACAGTAACACAGTGAAAACACCACAAAAGGACACTACACCAGTTTAGAAAAATAATGTATCTTTATCTAAACTAAACAAGACCAAAATCCAACATACACAGTTAAAAATATGACTTTCAAAAGGTTTCAAGAACTTGTGCCATAGAAAACTATGTATGCGTGACTTTTCACCAAAGTACCTGTAGATGCGTGAAATTTCCAAAAGGCAAACAGCAGCAGAGTCGGAAAACAAAGTGATGCGACACTCCTGAGACCTTGGGGAGGCGATGCACGCAGAGGAAGGGTTGCTTCGAATCCGGTCTGTATGGGGAGTGATGCGTCGATTCTTTGTGACGGTTCCGGTCCGCAGGTAATGCGTCAGACGAACTTGCGGCACAGGCACAATGCGTGGAAATCCGGGATGCGTCGGCAATCGATGCGGCGGCGTCGAGCGGCGCTGCGTCGGTCCTCTTCAGCCGCGATCCCTTGATGCGTCGATTTCTGTAGTTCTTTGAGTTTCTTCTTGCTTTCAGATCCCAAACAGCAGAAACAACATCCAGAGGCCCAAAACTGGCACAGGCACCTCTTGGTAGGTCAGAACCCACAGCAGCAGAGTTCAGGGGAGCTGGGGGTGAAGTCTTTGTGTCCCTGAGACTTCAGAACAGGAGGCCAGCTCACTTCAGGCCCTTGGAGATCTCCTTCAAGCAGGGGACACAGCACACAGCAAAGTCATTCTCCTTTCCTTGGCAGAAACAGCAACTGCAGGCCAAACCCAGACACACAGCAAGGGCAGTACTTCTCCTCAGTCTCTCCAGCTCTTCTCCTTGGCAAAGGTTCCTCTTGAATTCCAGGAATGATCTAAAAGTCTGGTGTTTTGGGTCTGATACTTATACCCTAAAATGTCTTTGTTCTCTTTGTGCAGGGGGTTCTGAGCCCAGTTCAAACCAGTTCTGGGGGGCAATCTGCAAGTGCACAACAACATCCACTGTCAGTGTGAGCCTTGGCTCCAGACACACCACAGGGGGCGGAGCCAGCATTGTGGAAGGCAGGCACAGCCCTATTCAGGTACAGGTGCCACTCCTCCCACCACTCCAAATGCAGATCAGGCCTATTCAGCCTAGTGCTGACTCATCCAGACTCCTGGAGCCACTGCACCTACCCAGCCCCTGTCACTCCAAAGCCAGACAGTCAATCCACAAACAGGCAGAGGCACACAGGATGGTTGAACAAGAAAAAAGCCACTTTCTGTAAGTGGTATTTTCAAACACACAATTTAAAAGCCATCTTTACTAAAAGATGTGTTATTAAATCCTGAGTTCAGGGATATCAAATTAAATTTTTCCATCTTATCCCTATAGGAAGATATGCTTGTAAAATGTTACAAAGCATTCCCCATTCTGTCATATGGGACAAGATAGCCTTCAATAGTGAAAAATGAAATTGGCAGTATTTCGCTATCAGGACATGTTACACACACCAGTACATGTCCTACCTTTCACATACACTGCACCCTGCCCATGGGGGTACCTTGGGCCTACCATAGGCGTTTCTTATGTGTAAGAAAAGGGAAGGGTAGGGCCTGGCAAGTGGGTGCACTTGCCAAGTCGACATGGCAGTTAACAAATTGTGCACAGGCACTGCGGCGGCAGGCCTGAGACCTCTTTTCAGGGCTACTCATGTGGGAGGCACAATCAGTGCTGCAAGCCCGCTAGTAGCATTTGATTTACCAGCCCTGGCACACTCAGTACACTTTACTAGGGACCTACTGGTAAAACAAATATGCCAATGAGGGAGAATCAATCACAATAACAATTTACACAGAGAGCATATGCACTTTAGCACTGATCAGCAGTGGTAAAGTGTCCATAGTCCTATAGACAACAAAGACAGGTCAGGGAAAAAAATAGGAGGAAGAATCAAAAAAGTTTGAGGATAACCCTGCAAAAAGGGCCATTTCCAACAATCACCTTCCCAGACAGGCACTCATAATGAGGGCCTTAGTCTTGTTTTTCTGGAGAAAATCTCCATCAAAAAGGTTGATGAAGGGTCTGGCTGGCAGCTGGATCCAAAAAGGAAATCGTAGATGGCGGCTGGCTATGGTTCAGGACCTCGGTGGGAGCCTTGGTGTTGGTGGGGAGTTCAAGTCTCGACGTCGAAGGTGGTTAAATTCAGAGCAGGCGAAGTCTGAAGATCAGTCCCAGGAATGTGGCGGCAGGGTGCTGCTTGGTGTTGATCACAGTGAGGTCCACTACATTAGGACTTAGAAACCTTTTCTGGAAGTCAAAATCATTTCAGCAGGGTGAACAAGAACATTGAGTCTGACCAGAAGTTTAACGTCCATGCCAGTTTGGTGGTAGCATCTATTTATTTATTTATTTTTTCTGTGAAAAGTTCAGACAAAGTTCTTGCAATTTTGGGGGAAACAAAGAGTACACTTTAACACCAGCCAAGGTACCTGGACCTTTTGGGCACCACTTTGGGATTAGGACTCAATCTCCCAGAAGGCACCCGCAGAGTAAATAGCACATTTAGTTGGAACTGGCAGTGCTTCATTTGTAACAAAATAAGTGCCAGGGTCCTCGTCAGGAGGCAACTGCAGCTTGCGACACCTATTGCCCCTGCCAGTGCTGCCAATGACAGTCCCAACATGAGTACTAACCATCACACGCCTATAAGTGGGACAATTCACACTATTCCAGGCCTCCATTGGTATAAGAATGCATTGGCAGCAGGTATCAACTGTTGTTGTCCTCATCTCTAAATTTGATAGACAGCACCACCATGTGGCAGACTGTCATAAGTCCCGGTGTTGGCAATTAAGTACCAGTGCTGAGCACTGGAAACCACTGGCTCAAATTAAGCACTGGTGATCTGGTCAGATGGGCTAAGCATAATTTTGAGCTTCCTGCAGCTAAGGTGTTCCTGGATCTTAGCAGGAGGCAAACCAACTAGCCCGTGAAGTGCACTCCTCAGTCCTGGGTACAAGTGGGGAGCTGGTCCAGCCCTTACGATTTCTCTCCACAGGTTCAGCAGCTGGTGCAGTCCTTCTTCTGTCTTCCACAGGTCCAGAGGTGTTCTGAAGAGGATATTGAGGGTGCCACTTTTGTGCCCAGTGCCAGCCAATAGGGGAGGGGTGGACATATAACTTACAGGCCCTGTGTACCCTGGGTACTGCATAGTAGGGATTTCTAAGTAAGTTAAATGTGTCAGTTTGAATTTTTAACCAATTCAACAAGTTTTTAGGAGTCAGGGCACATGTAGCGGGGCCTGGTTAGAGGGATCCCAGAGTACAGAGTCCAAAATACAACAGCATCATTCCAACAAAATTGGTATGATCATGCAAAAAGAGGCTTTTTCTTACAGACGAAATGCACGCTGCATTTAATTTCTAGTGAAACACAAGTGTTAGACTTGGCCCTTTCTGCAGGGTCATCCCAGATGTTCCCTTTCCTGAACAATGTTTTGTTGGCTTTTAGGGCTCTGCGCACATTTTCCCTGCTTCCCAGTGGTAAAGTGCTTGTGCTCTCCCTTCAAAACATGGTAACATTGGCCTACATGTGATTGGTACATTTAATTTACTTGTAAGTCCCTGGTAAACTATACTACATGTAAACTAAATGCTACTAGTGGGCAGCAGCACTTATTGTGACACCGACAAAGTGTCCTTGTAAACATTGCAGGCCTGACAATGCAGCCTGTAGTGCAGTTTTAAACTGCCATTTCGATCTGGCAAAATAAGCGTTTTGCCATTTTGAAAACTTCCTTTTTAATACGCATATGTCACCCCTAAGGTAGGGCCTAAAAACACACAGGGCAGGGCACATGGTGTTTAAAAAGTAGGACATGTGTGTTTAAGTTTTACATGTCCTGACAGTGAAAAACTCCTAAACTTGTTTTTCACTGCCCTGCCTTTTGTCACCCAATAGAGTGTGTACAAGGACCAGGGAAAGGGGAAAAACTGATCAGAAGCAGTTTTTGGGGTAGGTCAGGGAATTCCCCCACATGAAGGCTGGCACCAGGTATAAAAGTAGGTCCTTCAGAACCACTCATCTGAGAATTTCTGGACTTGAGGAAGATTCAGAAGAAGGATTGCCATGCTCCCAGAAGGACTGCCCTGCTGCTTGAGGAACTGCCTTGCTGTCTGTAGAAGGAAGATTACCTGCTCGTCTCGATCCCAGTGTGGAAAACTAGCTGAAATGGATGTTAGCATCAGCTGAAGCCATTTTGTTTTTGGCAGCCTTTTAGTTAGCCATGCATGTGCTCGCCATGTGCTTTCTCCCTCTTCACTGTTGCCTGCTCTTGTATTTCACTTGAGTCAGGAACTATAATTAACTCCTTCAGTACTGAGCCAGAGCACTGCACATGCTCAGAAAGGTCTAGCTGCTAGAATGCACCTGCTCTTGAAGTAACTGTCAGGCTATTTTAACTAATGTTAGTAATATTGTAAGCCCTCCCACTCTGTTGAGTAAGCGATTCTTATGTATCCTTATATGTAACTAGCTATTCATGTGCACACTTGTACCGCCTCTTTTTGAGTCTACATGCTAACTCAGCTATAAACTGGGCATAAAAGACCCAGAGTGTTTGTACTCCTTAGGCTGTCTTATACAGTGGCCTGAGGGTATTGTATTGACACAGTCTCCCTCATGTGAGGTTAATAAAGTTGTTATTTTGATATTCCAGCTTCCGTGCCAATCTCTTCTTTGTTGGTTTAAGGACCAGGTGCATCAGTGAACCCCTAGAAAGGTTTTTTCTTCTACAAATTGGCGCCCGACGTGGACCTCATCGGAGAAGCGGCTATCCAAGGGAGTGGTCTTGACGGAAGACAGGAATCTACTGAGAGGTACCCTGCATGAGGAGACCCTTTGTCTTTGCAGAAGAACGTATTTTCCGGTTTTCCCGATCTGACCCTCCAGGTGTTGGCCGCTCCCGACTGAGATCTTCTTTGGTGTGAGTATTTTAAAATGACCGTTAGGTCACTCAGAACTTGGCAGGTGGAGGTTGGAG
Organism: Calotriton arnoldi; assembly: GCA_963921515.1. Classification (NCBI taxonomy): domain Eukaryota; kingdom Metazoa; phylum Chordata; class Amphibia; order Caudata; family Salamandridae; genus Calotriton; species Calotriton arnoldi. Next base: position 253,245 of record CAWUFW010001434.1, read on the forward strand.
ACTTTGGTTTGGTAAGGTTGCTGTAGCAACACTTTTGTTTGGATTAGCTTGGCCAAGATTCTTGTTTGTTTGTTTGTTTGCTGCAGCAAATGAAGGCAGGTAATGAGGAGATTTTTCTCTAACTTTGAAAACTTGAACGGCACAAATTGTGTTAAGTGTCACTTGAGTATAATATTATATATGCTATAATATTTTTGGCATGTCTGCTCCTAGCACACTTCGTAGAAAGTGTTGCTGTCTTGGAGGTGCCAATATGGAATTAGGAAGTACTCAGCTGACTCCCCTAAGAGGGGATACCTAAATGGGTTTAGGTATATTAAAAAAGGTATTTCTTCCATGATGACTAGTACACCATGGAACAAAAATATATATATAAAGAAGGATCCTGATCTGCCAGCCCAACTGGTAATTTGGTGTATTATTGGAAAAGGCCTGAGGCGCGAGCCTGTCTTTTTGAACATGGCAGTCTTTTGGCTGTCTATTTGTCTTGGTGTAATCTCTGTACCTTTCTTTTTTTTAGAGTCCTTTCGTTTGTAAATATGATTTACAATTGGTATTTACAAATGGTTTGGTTTGAGTAGTCTGTGGGCTGTCTCTTGTTTTTGTCCTAAGTGTTAATTTGTGGGTTAATTGTTTTTTTTGAGTGTCCATGTGGTTGTGGATTGACACCGGTGGTGTTGCTTGAAAATACTTGTTTCAGTAAGTATTGACTTTTTGTGTGAGAATGGCTTGCCTTAGCAAGCAGTGTTGTGTGCTCTGAGTGTGTGGGCCCCCTTCTTGAAAATGTCTGGAATTAGCTCAATTTGCTTTTTTTGTCGTCATTCTGTTATGCAAATGTCATTGAAAGAATTACATTTTAGAATTCAAGGAATGAATTATGTACCATATGCTAAATAGCTGCACGCTACCATTAGAAGTAAAACAGTAACCAAGTATAGATGTGTGAATTTTGCCACAATGGTAAAGAGAAATTACAATTAACATGCAATAGGAAAAAAATAAGCCTCATAGAAAGGAAAAAAAAACGAATTTGTGTGCTTTCAAACTAGGACTTAATATAAAATGTTGCAGCATTATCCTTAAGATATTAATATTAAAAGGCATTCACATCATCTGAGTAAATTGGTTGCTGCTGAAATAAAAGCGCCTCTTTTTAAATTACAAGACGATAGATTTGTGCTGGCTTGGAATGCCTGTGTTTTAAATAGACTGCACCGTGCTCAAATTTCCAGCACCAGAAAAAGAGATTTTAAAACAGCTGTTCGAAACTGTCTGTATCGAAGGAAGCTGTCTGTCAAAACAGACGGAGATCAAACTTTTTCAGGACATTAAAAAGTGCAAAGGGTTTTTCTCCTGAAAAAGGCGTGGAAATTGAGGCTTGCTGGTCGTAAAAACACAGCTGAGTAAACAACACATGGATTTTAAAAGTTACAAATACAGCTTCATTATTTTGGATAAAATAGAAAGGATTAAAAGCAGGGATTTTCTTTCTATGCATGTAAAGGCAAAAGGAAAGGAATGAGGCTTGCTTTTCATATGTGGAAACATCAAAAGGGTTAGTGATCATTATTCAAAAAAATTGACTATGAAAAACAAATTATTAACAATAATTGCACTAAAATCGTTGTTATGATCTTTATAATGTCTAATAATCCTACTGTGACAAATATATAAGCTCCTAGCATCAAAGTTGACTTTGAGCAGCACTTTACCATTAATGTGGGGAGTGAAATGTAAAATTTCACTTTACCCAGGCATATAAAAACTTATTTTATAAGGGTGTACCTTATACATTTTGACCTACCACCTCTGGCATATCTAGGGGAGACCCTGGGGGTCCCTAATATGCTACAACATTGTAGGTTATTCATTTTTAAGTGCCCCTACCACCAAAGTCGATTTTGGGCACAATTTTCTTTTTAAAAGCAGTCCTGGCACCCAGGGCTGTTTTCAAACTGATCTCAGGTTTCAGCAGTGCACACATGCGACTGCAGAACAAGTAGCTGGCCTCTAAACTGCTAGAAAGCACATCACACACTGCATACGAATAAAAATTAGTATAAAATAAGACAGCAACAAGTGCATCTTACCTTTAAAATTATTAGCTCACAGGCACGGAATAGGACTGCTTTTCAGCTGTGCTTCTCCAGAGTTCCTCTGAATTGGAAAGACCGCATGGAATAGCCTTACTGACAGGGGACAGCAGGTTTAAGGGTCAAGAGGCCAATTTCTGTATTTAGAACTGACCAGCCTTACTGCATGTAAAAATTTCCACGCAGGAGTCACTGTGACAGTATGTGATTTCTACATTACATTATGAAAGCTTGTAATGTTACAGAGTAGTTTAATAAACTGATTTTTTTGTATTAATTAAATGTCCTGATTCTAACATTGTAGGGTAAAACACTACAGGTAAATGTAAATTTTGCTCTAATGATGTCTGAGGCTATAATGTGCCTAGGGAAATTAGGGTGAAAATGAATTCTCAATTCTTGTTAATAATATTAGGGATATTGCCATTAGTAATTTAACCACATTTAAGAAATAGAAGAATTTACTTATTTGTTTCACTAAAGTTATGCCCTTGATTAAGCCTTCCTGGAGCTAGGGCCAGATTAAAAGGCTATGAAATTCAGTTTGCATTCATGCGCCCTCATGTTACACTAGTACAATTGCTAAAGGAATTGGTAGTTGGTTAATAAGGTTTTCTAGCTAACTCAAATGTGCTATTTACCTCCTACAAGTTTGTTTGTGCCCAGCTGCCAAAAATAGGGGTAGATAGTGTCGACAGAAGGTCACCTGTTTCAGGTTACCTGCTGTCGAATGAGGGGAAGAGATAAGGGAGATTAGCTCCTGGGCAAATTAAGGGTAACTACAATTAAGTAATACATTGTCATTTTTCTTGATTTATATGCTCTCTCTCTCTCTCTCTTTTTACTCACTCTCTCTTGAGCCTGTCTAAGTTGTCGAGGAACGGCCATGAGATGTTTAATTGGCTAGTCAGTAATACTGTTTTAAAATTGTTAAGATTAATAAAATGAATAAAAAAATACGCCATGTTACTGCCCATCCTGTCTGATGAAATTATGAACGGATGAGTAGTCTAGATTGATGTTCCCTTATTTGATCTTTAAAGGGGAACTATATGTGGGTAGTTTTTGTTCTAAAATTCTCAGGTGATAACACCATTATTGTTGGTTATTTTTTATGCTACAAACAGTTTTGCAAAGGCATTATTAGTCTCTTATTAGTCTGTGTAATTGAGCTGACAGGATCCCTGTTAAATTAGCAGTTTTAGATTTTCCCGCCGCGCCTATAACATGAGAGCATGGTCCTAAGCATAAAATGTAGGTGTTTTTATGTAAGAAAAATAATTTTAGAAGTGTCTGCAGTCCTGTACAAGTAGTGAAAGGTTATAACTTATGTAACACAAGCTTGTTAAGACAAGAAGCACAAAAGAATGCTTGTTCTAAAAATTCCCTTTCTTGAGGTTCTTCAGATGAATACAATAGGAATACACAAATGTAAGGATTTAGAGTATGTCCGTATTGTTTTTCTTTTTCCCCTCAGAATTTAGTAAATAAACATAGACTTCTTTGGCTGCTTCAAATAGTGTAACGTTTTACTCTTGTCAGTTCACCAAAAAGTTCCTTTTGTACTCGCATATAGGTCCAAGGGTGTTTTTTACTCTCAGATAGATGAAGTGGTTCTTGGGTGCCTTGCTAATGTATGGGGCGCCCCAAGCTACAAAAGGAGAAGGTATTTGGAAATGGACTATCATCTCTGTTGATAGATTATTTGTATGCCTTGTCTAAAGATTTTTTGTTCTGTCCATCAATAGATATCTGCTGCCCTACAACCATTGCCAGAGGGGCCCGGACATCAGATCCAGCCTGGGGAGTCAGCGCCAGTCCAGCTTGAAGCCAAGGTGAAGGGAACCAGCACAGGCATTGCTGGCAACTAGGACCACAGTGAAGGTAGAAGGCGGGAAGCACTGGAATGGTGAAGTGTGTACTCCTGCTACTGTCTTGGACGAAAGACGGGGTCACAAATCAGGATGGAGAATTTTTTGCGTAGATCCAGTTTTTGATGCCCAGCTGAGAGAGTCACAGACCGACAAGGACGGCAAGGAGGCATTTGATTGAGGTGACCCCCTTTGAAACAAGGGTTGCTTCAGGCCTTTGAGTCCTGGTCCCCAAGTGAATGCAAGTCTGCACCTTTGTTTGTTGATCAAGAGGTGCCTGGGCATACTGGGTACAATCTTTGGCCCCGACAAAAGAGCAGTGTGCCAGTGGAGCAACACAAAGTTAGGGAAGGACTTGAGTTCAGGGTACAGGTGCTGTGCCTTTGGTGCCTGTTAGATTAAAGTGAAGAAAACTGGTGCACTGCCTGAGACACTGGACAGGATCGTTGAGGGCATTTGCCCCGGAGGGTGATTGCCCTATCCTGAAAGAAGAAACTTTTTCCCTTAAAACTGGGCCGTGATTGTTTTCTTGAGTTGCAAGTTGTGCAGCTCCACCGTTGGAAAAGAACTTGATAGGAGCCTGCCTGTGAGGCTCAGACGGACACAGGGAGAAGACTCCCCTCTGGCTGGTTGTACAGCGGCTTCTATTCTTTAAGTACTTTTTAGCAATGTATCCCTTTGGTCGTCCCATTTTTGAGGAGAAGCAGCCATTTGAGGCTCCTCATCCTAATTCCCATGGCCCCGTTTGGTCTTCCTGGTCCCCTGAAGCGAAAATTGTTTTTGTAATGATCCTTGTATTTGCTTTAATATTTGCATTAGCAATGTTTATTCTGCAAGAGAAACGTTTTTTTGAACAGTTGATAAATACTACTCTGCCCTCCTCCTGAGCATATCAATTGGTACTCTAGCCCTCATGAAAAGAACACTGGAAAGGTCTATTAACATTTTTATTTTTTTATTTAAGATATATTAGATATGTGTTGTTGGCTATTCTAAAGCTGAAATAGATGGTCACTGAAATACATTGGAGCCCTTAAACATAGAATTGGACTGGATGGTTTTGGGATTTACTTTCTGCTTGGGGTTGAAAAATTGATAGTTCTGTTTGTAATAATAGCCATTATTTTCTCCTGCTATCTGTGTGTTCATTATGACCCAATACTCTGTTCCCCATGTATTTCTACTTGTATCTCACCAGTTAAGCAATGTTAAAAAGGTAAATGCCCACCTAGCACTAGATCAGGATATTGATGGATTTATTAGGATAAATGTGCAGGATAACTTCCATGCTTCTAGATCATAGCGGATGTCTTCAGCTAATGCTAAAACGGCCATCTGTGGAAAACTAGCTGAAATGGCTGTTAGCATCAGCTGAAGCCATTTTGTTTTTGGCAGCCATTTTAGTTAGCCATGTGCTCGCCATGTGCTTTCTCCCTCTTCACTGTTGCCTGCTCTTGTATTTCAGTTGAGTCAGGAACTATAATTAACTACTTCAGAACTGAGCCAGAGCACTGCACATGCACAGAAAGGTCTAGCTGCTAGAATGCACCTGCTCTTGAAGTAACTGTCAGGCTATTTTAACTAATGTTAGTAATATTGTAAGCCCTCCCACTCTGTTGAGTAAGCGATTCTTATGTATCCTTATATGTAACTAGCTATTCATGTGCACACTTGTACCGCCTCTTTTTGAGTCTACATGCTAACTCAGCTATAAACTGGGCATAAAAGACCCAGAGTGTTTGTACTCCTTAGACTGTCTCATACAGTGGCCTGAGGTTATTGTATTGACACAGTCTCCCTCATGTGAGGTTAATAAAGTTGTTATTTTGATATTCCAGCTTCCGTGCCAATCTCTTCTTTGTTGGTTTAAGGACCAGGTGCATCAGTGAACCCCTAGAAAGGTTTTTTCTTCTAAACCAGGCTACCCAGAGTGACTCCAGGGGCCAGTTGGCTGACCTCCTGTGTAAGCTGCAGAGGTAAAACAAGCTTCCAGTTTCCTCCCTGCAACTTTCCAGCTGAACTGGACCAGCCTGGATCTAGACCAGCCCTGCTGCTGATTTCTGCTGGAGTGAGCCTGATTTCTAAGAGGTGTCCGGCAGGTATTGGACCCGTGGCTGTTATCACTGAAGAAAGTGGCAAAAATCTTGTTTGGGGCTCCTCGTGACCACGTACAGGACCTGTTCACATGGAAACTCTGCCGCCTGCTACAACTGCCAATACGAAGCTCCAGCGTAACCAGCTCTTATCACCGATAGCGACCATCCATGACAATCAACCAAAGCTAGGCTTCAGCAACTACTGGCTCTTAGCACTAAAGCACCAGCCATCCACGATGCTTGATCTGCTCTTCGTGCCAAAAGCCTCCTCCTTGTGGCCTCCTCAAAAGTGAACAGAACTCTTTGCAACGGACTTGAAAAAGTAACTCTTCGGCAGGACTAACCTGGTCCCTGTTTCAGACCCGAGCTCCATTGTGGTCAGCCTGAACTTGGGACTTTCCCCAGGTCTTGCACAAACAGATAAGAGATAACCCTGAGTGGTGCTCTCTGCTTCTTGGCTCTATTTTGACTAAAAACTTTTAAATTCTATGTCTATGTTTCATTTATTAAAATGTACTCTTTTTTTCTAAATGTGTTTGTTCTCACTTTAAAACTGTTTCTGGACTGCATAAATACTTTACACATTGCCTGTAAGTTAAGCCTGACTACTTTTGTGCCAAGCTACTAGAGGGTTAAGCGCAGGTTAATTTATTGACTTTTGCAGTTCACCCTGACAAGGATAGTGTTGTTGCCTGAGTTGGGCTTCCACATCCCTCAATCAACAACCCATTTTCTTATAACAAATTTTTCATATGCCCAATGCCCTGCTCTGATCTGTCAAGTAGGCATGATACGCCTAGAAACCAGTAAGATAGCTAAATGAATCATGTTCTCACTTGCCTGCAAGGTGTCTCAGTGAGTCAAACATTTACTTCTGATTTCTGCTTTGATACACAGGTGACTAGGGTGTATCTGGACATGAGTGATTCATTATCTCTAGGTCAGTAAATTGCATGCAATGACATTGTTCACTAACACTTGACATTTACAGTGGTTCTAGGCAAGCAAGGAAAATTCCTTTCTACCTACATATGTGAAAGACAGCTTTGACTTGATGCACTGTTCCTCTAATATGTAGGGGTGCCATTGCCACTGCACCTGCTGCACTGATAGCTATGCCAGTTGACATTAAAACTGAAGCATTAAGTTCCATATAAAATGCACAATATTACTGCATGAATTTTTGTGCAACTCCGAGGCTGATTTCAAGTTTGAAATAGAGATTTTACTCTGTCAGAGTGACAGAGTAAAACAATCGGTACTTTGCAATCCAGATTTTGGGATGTCTGCCACCCCAGTGGACATCTCTTACACTGGTAGGAGTCACCTCCACAGCAGTTCCTGTCAATGCCTTGGAATTGCGCCATGCAACTTCGCCAATTTGACAGAGCAGTACAGCACACTTTCAGTATGATTTTTTGATTGTATTATTGAATATTGACACCAACAATATTGTGGCATACTAATATCGAGGACACAATATAAAGGGGCAAAATATCAAATGATAAGTACATAAAGGGAAGTATAGATTAACTCTTCCTAACTCCGCATCAATTAGTCAATACAAGCATCATTAGTTAACATGTTTTCCTGAGGGGCTCAGGTCACAACTTCAGATTCTGGCAAGACCATCTCAGCCCTCCATGCCTTCGCGTTTGATTCACTAGTATGTAGTTAAACCTGATATCAACTGTCCTCACAAATGGTCGAAGTGTAGTAGGCAAGCACTACATTAAGTAGGACTGTTTGAAGATTCTACTATGCAAGCATAGTCTTGATGAGTTACTAAATATTAGCATACCTGTGGCTTGAAGAATTTCATGTTTCCCTACGCCTATGCACTTGGGTAGTTTTCACTTGTGTTAGTTGTCGCGATGTAAAGCCCCTAAGGTGTGACGTATCTGACTTTATTTCAGGTAGGTTCGATCGCCATTTTAAATCACGGAAGTCGCCATCTTAGACCATGGAGGTCGCCATCTTTCTCCCTTTATGCAGAATCATTGTCATGTCTGCTCTTTGAAACATATGTTGCCTGACCTTATCTTTCTAAGAACTGTGAAAGTGTGAGGTTGTCTGACTGATGACATAGATATAACACCTGATCCAACATAAGTCTAGGTCAAGTGTCTACTTATCTCCATGTCTAGACAGATGGTCAAAATAGTGTAGTCTGAATTGACATCCTCTTATGTAAGAAATTCCAATTCCTGATGACATTTAGCATATAAGGACCGCCAGTTGACCACTTAATTGAAAGGTGCTTCACCCAGATTATTGCCCGAGATTCTGCCAGAAGGTAGTCTCAACTACTGCCTGCTCACTTTGAAGATGCAACATTTCACTCAGTGCTGATAAAGTCGGTCCTGGTCTGAAGGCTGCTACCGCAACGCATGCAAGACCAGCTTTAAGGCAGTGCGACCGGTGCAGCCGCACTGGGCGCTGACCTGGGGAGGGGGCGCTATGCTTAGCAATAACTTATGATTTCAAAACACCTTCTGCAGAGTTCCTTGTGCATCCAGCTTTCAGACAGCAATTAAAAGGTCAAGATAACTCTTGTAATTAATGTTCCTGTTCGAGAGATAGATCAGAGTTTTGTCTAGTGGCATAAAGTAGCGCAAAGGGTTAATATGTCTGCTGCAAAGAACATGTACTGTGCAGATCACAAATCTGTATTTTGTATGGAGAGCTGAGTGGATTACTGCTTTTGTCACAGAGATCCTTGTGTTACCGCAGTACATAAGATACATCCCTAATATAGAAGAGTGACTGTTACAAACTGTCATCAAAGAGCTGCAAGCAAACTGCATAAAATAGTTGGGACGTTATGCTTTTTTACTCAACTTTTCATTATCTTTTCCTAATGTTGATAAAACGGGTTTGTTTTGGTAGATATACATTCTTATTAGTAAAGTCAGTCTTTAACAGCGCTTTAAAACAAATGAAATGTATGTGAGAGAGGGGCTATGGAGAGATAAGGGGCACTTTTGCACAGTAGTAGCAAGGGAATCTGAGGAGGAAGTGATGGGGTGCCAAAACTGAGTGCCCCACTGGGTGCCACCAGCACTAAAGCTGGCCCTGAGTGAAACACTTAATCTCCCGGTGCATAACAAAAATGAATGTGTCCTTGTGTAAAGCAACTGGTGCTCATGTAAAGCGCTCTGATACCTGATATCTTCGGGTCAAATTCGCGCTATATAAAACTCCGAAAAAAAAAAAACGTGTGCCCTTCACAGGGAACAATGGGGCATATTAGCAAGACCGGCGATAAAATTATCGCCGTTTTAGCGGCAGGAAACTGCCGCTAAAACGGCGATAATGGGCTTGCTAATATGCGTTATAGAATTCCAATAGAAGCCCATGTTAGATGTGCACGACATCTAACCTGGGCTTCTATTGAATTCTATAACGCATATTAGCAAGCCCATTATCGCTGCTTTAGCGGCAGTTTCCTGTCGCTAAAACGGCGATAATTTTATCGCCGGTCTTGCTAATATGCCCCATAGTCTTCACACCTCCGCTGATATTGACTATTTTTGCTTTCAACAAGGTATGCACTGCCTCTGCGTACCATGCTCACTCAGTGTAGCACATAGAAATAGGTTTTGAGGGTGTTAGGTTTTAGAAGACATTTTAACAATGTTAGAAATGTTCATTTTAATCTTGTTGCTTACAACGTGCCTTCTTGCTGTTTTTAAGATATCCTGTGTAGTTGTTTTAATCGTTCTGAGAAACAGGTTGTTCTAGTCACAATCAATGCTTATATTTAAAAGTGTCTATTATTTGCAGTGCAGTGTGTGTGTGTGTGTGAGATATTGTGAATAACAAAATAGGTTTGTTTCTGTTACCACTGTGCTCCCAATCCCTTCATAAGGATTGTTAGTAACCAAAAAGCAATAACTCTGTTTCAACATTGTAGGTTCCTTCCGCTTTGCTTCCTTTTCCGCTGCCTTCTTCTCTGCTTTTAAGCGCCTCGTTAGCTGTTCTTGCTGAGCTTGGTGTTCTGTGGGGCTACAATAACTGGTCTTTCACGTTTAGCGCTGGTGTATTGAACTGAATTCACTGGTGTCACCCATGGGAGAGAAAGCAGACCTTGTAGAACTACACCAAAGTCATAGTTTACACAACAGGCGACGAAGGTCCACCTTAATTAGCTTTTGAAGCTGTATCACAAGCATTTTGAGTGCAAGTAACTCAACAAAGATAATGCTTCGATATAAAAAGCTTCATAAAGTCTGAATATTTATGTTTCAGCACCCTTCCTGCCAAAGTGCTAAATTACGGGTACTTTGGGTGTTTCTTGTAGTTTTTGCAAAAATTGCTTGCACTTTACAGTTTTAAAGACTAAGGGGTATATTCACAAGAACGTGCGCTAAACATCTCCAAAAATGTTAACGCAACTTCACACATCGCAGTCTATCGCGGGAAAATAACCCTGTGTTAACGTGAAATTCACGACACGGCGGTACCATACGATAGTCTCCCGAAAACGCGGACAATGTCCGCGATACAACAACCGCGACGGTGATAAAAACCCAAACCCCAACGCAAAAAAACATGCGATGGGCCAAACCGCGATGAGGAAATCAGCGATAAGCAGCGCCAGGCCTGCAATACACACACGGCAGGCGGGAAAATCACTACAAAAGTAGAAAAAACACGCAAACACAAAATAACCAACACCGAAGCACCATGGAGGAATCCGGAGCAGGCGCAGAGGATGAGCGGAACCCCACAAGCACCCCAGACGACCAGCCTGGGACCTCGGGGACAGGGAAGGGCAAGGACAAGAAGAAGAGGAAGAGGCGGTTCGGTCCGCAGGAGAATAGGATCCTGGTCACGGAGGTGATGGAACACCATCAAGAACTGTTCGTCACCTCCAACGTGTCATTGGGCACCAAAAATGGAATATGGCGGTCCATTGTGGACAAGGTGAATGCCGTCAGAGAGCACAAGAGGTCAATGGACGAGGTCAAGAGGCGATGGATTGACATCAAGCGCAAAACCAAGGAGAAACTCGCAGGCAACCAGAAGGAAGCAATGCAGACTGGAGGTGGGAGCCCAGCGCCACTGCTGGAGCTGGATGACATGGAGGAGCTGGTGTCGACAGTCATCAGTGTGGAGACCGTGGCAGGAGTCGGCGGAGCGGACACTGCTCGACATGACACAACACAACAGCAACAGGGTGAGTAACCACCAGGTACTGGGGGGACGGGGGAGATGGCCACAATGGCACACATGCACAATCAAGCAGAGCACAGTGCACACCCACAATGACTCTGTATCATGGCCCTGATCTACAGACTGTCACAATGTACATTGCCATGCTGTCTGAATGTGAACATGTACCATGCGGCTACATACATGTGGACACATTGCAATACAGCATCTCCCCTTCACATTGCAGAGGCACTGTCAACACCTCCTGCAGAGCAGTCCCAGCCACTCTTCACTGATGACGAGGAGGATGCCCCCAGCATCGACACCCAAGCCCTCCAAGACATCATTGAACTCATCCGCCAATCACCTCCAGGATCAGGGCAGCCCAGCTGCATCGAGGAGACCCCACCCATTCCACAAACCACCCAGCAGGAGGCACCCACAACCCCGGCTGTCTCCCAGGACCCCCACGAACAACACATGGCCTTCCAACGCCGTGTGTTGGAGGGCCAGAGGGAGATGGCTGAGCAGGTGCGGGTGGGGTTCGACCTCATGGCTACCAAACTTGACGCCATCCATGGGTGTCTAAGTCCCATCAGGGACCACCTCCAGTCCCTACTGGACACCCACAGGCCGCTCCATGGTCTCCAACAAGCCCTGGCTGACATCGCTGGAGTCATGACTTGGAGACAAGACCACCTGTCCGCTCAGAGTGGCTCCAGTGATCTCAGCCGTGAGCTGGCACACATGCGGAGGCTCATGGAGGACATGGTGCGGATGGAGGCGGAAAGGATGGCAGCCACCGCTGCACATCAGCAAAATGTAGCTGGGATCTACCATGCCCTGCAGATTTTCATTGTGACATTGCTGCCACAAAGCGTGGCGCAGATGAATGCTGCTGCTCCTACACCATCCACATCTCCCCCCCCTGGTGTGTCAGTGCCTCACAGTGCAAAAGACACACAATTGATGGACGGAATGCAGAACAAATCAAAACATTCACCCCCAGTCAAGAGATCTGGGTTAAATCCATCATTCTTTTGCTAACCATGCCACCCCAGTTTAGACCCAGCCATATGCAAATCAGTCTTGACCCGGTGCCTCATGGGAACAGTCCAGACCGAACTGCCAAGCCAGGTCCTCCCTGGACCGGAAACAAGCATCCTAGGACCGGTTTCGGGGTTTCACCCCTCTTCAGACAGGATAGCATGATTCCAGTGGCACAGTGAGCCCGGGACCCACGTCTGGGCATACCCGGCACACTTAGGGCGAGGAAGCAAATGACACACAATTGATGGACGGAATGCAGAACAAATCAAAACATTCACCCCAGTCAAGAGATCTGGGTTAAATCCCTCATTCTTTTGCTCACCATGCCACCCCAGTTTAGACCTGGCCTAGGATGCTTGTTTCCAGTCCAGGGAGGACCTGGCCTGGCAGTTCGGGCTGGACTGTTCCCATTGGGCACAGGGTCAAGACTGATTTGCATATGGCTGGGTCCAAACTGGAATGGCATGGTGAGCAAAAAAACGATGGATTTAGGCCCAGATCTCTGTACTGGGGTGAATGTATGACATTGTTCTGCATTCTGTCCATCAATTGTTCTTTTGTGTTTGTCACCCCGAGTGGGACGGGTATGCCCAGACGTGGGTCCGGTGCTCTCTATGCCACTGGAGTCAAGCTATCCTGGCTGATGAGGGCTGAAAGCCTGAAACCGGTCCTAGGATGCTTGTTTCCAGTCCAGGGAGGACCTGGCCTGGCAGTTCTGGCTGAACTGTTCCCATTGGGCGCAGGGTCAAGACTGATTTGCATATGGCTGGGTCCAAACTGGAATGGCATGGTGAGCAAAAAAACGATGGATTTAGGCCCAGATCTCTGTACTGGGGTGAATGTATGACATTGTTCTGCATTCTGACAATCAATTGTTGTTTTTGCGTTTGTCACCCCGAGTGGGACAGGTATGCCCAGATGTGGATCCCGTGCTCTCCATGCCACTGGAGTCAAGCTATCCTGGCTGATGAGGGCTGAAATCCCGAAACCGGTCCTAGGATGCTTGTTTCCAGTCCAGTGAGGACCTGGCCTGGCAGTTCGGGCTGGACTGTTCCCATTGGGCGCAGGGTCAAGATTGATTTGCATATGGCTGGGTCCAAACTGGAATGGCATGGTGTGCAAACAAACAATGGATTTAGGCCCAGATCTCTGTACTGGGGTGAATGTATGACATTGTTCTGCATTCTGTCCATCAATTGTTCTTTTTGCGAGTGCCTCACAGTGCGGCAGTCATTTCCACTCCGACACCTGATGTGTCACTGCCACACAGTGCGGCCGACAATCCACCTCCGGCCCCTGATGTGTCAGTGGCACACAGTGCCGCAGCCGGAACTGCACCACCCACAGGTGAGGCAGAGCACACATCCGAGGACGTGGATGGGATTGAGATCAGAAGGAGGCACTAGCATTCATTTCCGCCACGTGGCCTGTTGCTGCTTGGTGCCGCACATGGCCCCATGACCTTCCACTGACCCCCGATACACTCTGCTGCACTCACCTTGGACAGCGACATGGACTGCCATATCCTGTTTGGTGACCAATGACACGGCGACCAGACTGCGGACTGTACTCTTCCTCTTCCGCTGTACTTGTCATTCCCCGATGGACTCTGGCTGGCCCTCCACGGGCCCATATTGTGAAGTGGGGTTGGCATGGCCCTGTACTGCTCCAGCTGCAAAACTCCACTGGATGTGCATTAAACATTCAGAAACGCACTGCTGTGTCATGTCTTTCCTCATTCAAGTATGAATGTGTGGATGAATGTAGGGTCAGTGATTCCCCCTAACGTCAATGATGCTCATCTAGTGGGATTCCAGTCACAGTGTGCTACATTGCCGATTGCGTTCCGGGTGCCGTAGACACTACAACAGGGACACACGCATTAGTCACTTCCTTGTCCGGACATGGACTGAACCACGCCAGAGCCCCCGAGTCATTGTTGCAAGCCCTGCGATGGTCCGGCGTACGCCAGGCCAGACCACTCCGCTTACGCTCCGATGGGGGGGCCACATAGCTACATGTCGCAGGTTTACACGCTAGTGGTCTGCAGGTCACTGGTCTAGTTGTCAGCATGTCACGGCCACTCCCTGAGGGCAGGTTTGCGCACACACCACACCCATCCATCACAGGCCATGTGACCCCGCCAATATAAGGGGCTGACAACGTCACATTCCCCACTGCCGGAGGTGACTGGATGACAGATGTTCCACGATTCTCAATCATAAAGGGCCCATGAGTTGTTGCGCACAGGGTTAGTCGCACCCGAAGCCATGCGGCCGTCACGGGCCTACCACCACGTGGCGCTGACTGGGGTTGCACAGGGTTAGTGGCACCCGAAGCCTTGCGGCTGTCACGGGCCTACCACCACGTGGCACTGACTGGGGTTGCACAGGGTTAGTGGCACCGAAATTGCTGAGCGGGTGTGCAGCCTGCGATGATGACGTGTCCACTGATGTGGTCTCTGCCATTGATGCCTCAGAACTCAGCGTCATGTGTGGGACCTGCTGGGCCGCGGTGCGGGTCCGCATGATGTGGAGCATGCCATGGTGGCATGGACCGGGGCCTGGAGCTTGCATGGGCACGTGGTGTGCCCACTGGTGGACACACCATTGGTGAGCAGTGGGGCCTGGGTGCGCAAGCGCGGACAGCCAGTGCTGGCCGGCGGGAGGGGGTAGGGTGCGGCTGCATGTGTGCGCAGGGACGGACAGGCGTGTGCAGTGAGATGGACTCTGCCATGATTGACTCTGGCCTCGATTACAGATTGCAGACCTGGTGGCTTGCAGTGTATACCGGCACGTGGTTGGAGACACACCGGTGGTAGCAGGTGAGCAGTGGTGCCTGGGTGCGCGGGCGGCAGTGTCCCTCCCTCTCTCTCTCTCTTCCTTTCCTTCTCTCTCTCTCTCTCTCTCTCCCTTTCTTTCTCTCTCTCTTTCTCTCTCTGCCTTTCTCTCATTCTCTGTTTCTCTGTGTCTCGCTCCTTTGATGTGCCCATGACACACATTCTGATTTTGTGCTTTATTTTCCAGGCTGTGACATCAAGATTGTCCCGGACGGACCCGTCAGGAGTCTTCCGCATTGGTGTTTTGTGTTGTATTTCAAGAACGTTTTTGGTTGTTACTTCAATGATGAGTGACTGTTTCTCGTTCTTCTGACCACACGTGTGTTTCTTTTTGTCATTGTGCGACATCATGCGCTTTTTGTGGCTCTTGTGTCGTGCACGGTATGTGTTTGTCTGGAGGGGGGGTCCGGGGGGGGGGGCCTGGGAGTGGTGGCGGTGGGTGTTGTGGCTCTCTTGGGTCTCCGAGCTGCATGATCATTGGCTCCATGGCATCTGTGGGTCTTCCGATGTGGCTCTGGGCTGGGCTCCCTTCGTACTGCAGGTAGTCGTCCTGCTTAACACCAGCAGAAGGCAGGTGTTAAATCCCTGCTGCTACCGCGGCTTATCGCCTGTTTTTGGTTCGCATCGCAGATCTGGCAGTTCGTTGTGAAAGTGGTGTAGTGGTGTTTTCGTGTGGTTTTGCACGGGAACGCCTACTCTGCATCTCATTAGGGTTAGTTGGTGGTGTCACCCGTGGGGGTAAAATTTGCGGCAGTTATCGCGGGAACACTGGCAATGTCTGCAGTTTGCACACGCTTGTGAATGGGGCGTTAGATCTATCTCCACTTTTGATGCGTTAAGGTGGCGATAACTCGGCGATAAGTCCTTGTGAATATGCCCCTAAGCCACTTTTCACACCTCTAAAATACACCATGCTCTAAAATACACCATGCCCTTATTTATATTCCCCAACACATTGTCTAAACACTTCCTTTCAGCTGTACTTTGTTTTTTGTGGCCTGGCTCATTATTGGTGAAACTCATTCCAGTACCATGCATTTTCAGAGCACTGTCTTTTTTCAGACGCCATGTTATGAAATGCAGCGCCATCCTTCACCAAGATCATTTTCGTAAGTAAATATTGAGTGAAGCAGATTCTACAAAGTGGTTAAAATGATGCCCTGCGTTAAGAGGTCCATGGAAACCACTAAATCTTGTTAGAGAATTTCATTCTGGAACAATCTCTCCTTTTCCTCTGATGTGTTTTTAAACGTCCCCCAGAGATATGACTAAGCAGTTCAACTGAAATGTTAAATTGGCCTTGGCTTGTCTTAAAACGTCGCTCAGCACACGGAGGAGGGAAAGAATCCTGCACTCTGAGCAAAATCTTTATGGAAGCCATAATACCTCGTTATTATAACCTTTGTTTCATATAATGTCCGAAACGCTTGTATCTTGCAGGCAAACTAAATACAATGGCAAACTATTGGTTATCAAATCTTTAGGGTGAATAGTGCAGGAGGGGATGTGAAGACGGGCATGATTAAGTAAAACTAAGCTGAATTAGGAGAAATAATTGTAAGCTGGAATGATATCAAAAGGGACCCCTTCTGGTTCTCAAGGTCTATTCCTTTGTGAGTTCCTGAGTAGCCTCTGGTTAATTTTCCGATGCCAGGCACTCCCCATCCCCTCACCTCTGACATCACCAGTCGTCCATGCCAGCACGTGCATGTGGGCTCAGTTGATGGGGTAGGTCTGCCGGATGTCCAGCTGGGTTTCCTCCAAGCCAGTGCCTGCTTGACCTGTGCTTGAGACCTATCGCGTGCCAGCTAGTCAGGCCCCAAACTACGAAACCTGCAGAGCTTCCACAGTTAAAGTCAGTTCAGGTAAGTGATAATAATTATGGAAGCAGGAGTTGGTGTGGCAGAACCTGTTCCTTGCCCAGCAGGCTAGGATAGGAAGCCAAGGTATTCGGCACTCTTCCCTTTCCTGGGCAGGTAGTGGTATGAATAAATGCTTCATCAGAACAGGGCATGCTGCTGATGGTGTATTAGAGTCACTAGCACTCTCTGTGTTCCTTGGCTGTGGACCACCGACGGAGCCCACTTGGCTCTTCCTGGATGGGCATGTGCACTGATTTGTAGCTGGGTCCAGGCTAGCCTGAGTCGGAGGTAGGCAGCCAGTGGGCCATATTTTATACTATCGGAACTGTAATCCACAGAAAGTGTGCATAGGTGCTAGATTGACTTTGGTACATTTCCAACTCCTCACATACATATTCAAGGCACCATACTATGTAGGCCCAACCTAACTAAACAGTCATCTCCTTCCACCAACCAACCAGAAAACTCTGCTCTGCAGGACTCCTACTCGCCATCACTGGCTCATGCTTCCATACCCTGAAGATGTTAAGGAAGATTTTCAAAAGGCTCTCAATCAGGACTAAGAAATCCATTATGCCCACCCTCGTCACAAGCAAGCTGGACTATGGGAACACCCCCTATACCAGGATCAACAAAACAAACTCATCAGAAGGCTGCAGTCCGTTCAGAACTCTGTGACCAGAATCACTCTTAACCTCCCACGCTGCTCTCACATCACACCATACCTGAAGGAACTCTACTGGCACCTCTTCCACAACTGAGTGCAATTCAATCCCCTCACTCACACTTTCAAGGCACTAAATACTACTGGCCCAGCTTAGCTCAACAATTCCATCTCCTTTCACAAACCTTCCACACAGCTCTGCTTGTCTGGACTCCTATTTGCACACATCTTGCACATGCACAGAACCAGATCAGGACAGGCGTTCTCTTATATTGCTCCTAAAGCGTGGAATGACCCCCTACTCCACATCTAAGCCTCCTCCTCCTCTGATCTGAGGACCTGCCTTTTCAATTGACCAACCTACCCTAGGCAGGGCTAGACACAAAAACCTGCTCTGCACAAGTGTACCCTCATGCTTTATAAATACACTTATAACCTACTGAGATCACGTGGTGTCACTGATGACACAATGACAGAAACAGGCATTCTCTGTTGTTTTCATCTTTGCGCACCCTTTTCTTCGGCTGAATTGATTTAGTTTACACCTCCTCATTCTGAGGAGTGCTGAGATTTTTGGCAAGACCCAGGACATTCTGAGGGGGCTGGCTAAGAGTGAACATCTTAATGCTGGATTTCTCAGTTCAGACCCATGTCCCTCTGAGGCTGATACCTCAATGTTGGAGGGTGCCACACCCAGCCTGCATGACTATTACCTGCTAATTTGAGAATTTTCAACAGCTGTTTTTCAGATAAACGATAACATTATTCAGTGATATTTTGTGCAGACAATAGAGAGGCCCTGTGTGTGGCGAAACTGAGGGAGTAAAAACATCTGCCAAGAGTATTGGCCATCTGTCTTTTGGCATCCAGATAAAGTTTCATGTTCCCGCTCATTCACCTTGAATGCTACCATGGGCTATTTTTCATGGTTTCCCCAGAGACTGCTTAATTGCTTTATGCTTGTTGAACTGTAGAGGTTGCGTACTATTTACAGTTACATGTAATTGGGAAAATAAGTCTTCCCTGATATCATCTATTGCAGTTTCAGTTTCTTTCATCTAGTCTAAAACTTGATTGTCTGTTTTGTAGAATATTTGATTCCATAAATTCTTGAAATTGACACATTTAATCTGCCACCATGATTTTACTAATAAAGGTGAGATCTCACTTGGATAACAGTTTTATGGTTCAAGCTAGTTGCCCAATGGTTTCTTTAAGAAGGGAGTGTTTAGATGATTTATAAGCTTTGTTATTTCCTGGTCAAGTGCTGGGATGCAGTCAATGTCATAAGATTCTGATAGTGAACATATGGTGGGACAAAAAAAGGCCCTCACATGGTGATGGACGTACACCCCTGCCCAAGTGCCCCAGCAGTAATGATGTCTGGATCCCGAAAGCTGAATTTTGTTGCAATGGGCGAAGACAGGTCAATGCGTGAGCGCCATGACATTAGCCTGTCTCACAGACTGCGGTCTTTTTGGACCGGGAGGAGTTCCCAAAGTGCTACCCTCATTGTGGGGAAAGGCTACTGTCTTAACAGGAGTTGAGCAGCACAAGTGCAGTGGTGGTAGCATATCATGTAGGAATGATCAGGTCCTTTTCACGTGTCACTGGAGTGATGCCTGCAAGTTCACTCATCCAAAGTTCTGCTGCTGTGCTTTTAACTCACCTTAGGCCTAACTCGGTTTGATGTGAAGTGCTGCGCAGTGCATGTGTGGTACACATCTGCTGGGTGTATGTGTGCCTGTGAGTGGTACACTACAGGGATAATGCAGTGCTGTGCAGTGTATGTATATCATCTGCATGTTTTAGGCATATGTGTACCTGCAAATGGTATAATACATGAAGACTGTAGTGCGGTGCAGTGCATGTATGTTATATGCATGTGCTGGGTGTATGTGTGCCTGTGAATGGTACAGTACATAGAAGACTCTGGGTTCCATTTAAGTAGACCCAGGGCTGACTGGAGGAACATGAGAAAAGGAGGTAGAGGAGACCGCCTAGACAGATTTCTGGAGTGCTGCATTCCTGTAAGCTGGAGGGGACACGCTGGGGGAAGGCAGAATCAGGCTCTTCAGTAAACTTCAAATGGTGCTCTTTGATTCAAAGAGAGGTCACTGGGAAGGGGCCTGAGCACATCTCAGGAAGGAGATAGGGCTGATAACAGAATATAAAGACCAGGACTTAGGCCCTGGGGTAAGCTTTTGATACACATATTACTGTGGCTGACATCCAGGTGCTAACTTCTAGTCACTCACATGGCCTGTGTTGTGGGGTAATCTGATTTGGAGTCGCTCCTGCTGTGACAGACTGTTTTAGAGAGAAAGGGCATGGCAGAGGAGAGGGCACTACAAAGGAAGCAGACCTCCTTCATAAAGTTAAAAGACATGGGGCTACATGTACAAAAGCATTTTGGCGGTCTCAAACGGTTGATTTACAGAATTTGGCTGATTCCAAATGCAAAAATGCTTTTTTATATGTACAAAACACAAATTGTGACTAAATACATCTTGTTATCGATTCGATATTTGGATTGCGCGTGCTTAGGGTGTCCCTTTCAAATACTGAATTGCAATGTAATATATGAATGTTTTGCGATCGAATTGCGGTTGCGAAACATTAATTTTTATCAGCACATCAAAGGTGATCGTAACCATTCGCAAATGGGAAGGGGTCCCCAAGAGACCTTTTCGCATTTGTGGACATTGAAACAAACATTTTTTAAGAGCAGGCAGTTGCCCAAGGGACCACTGCCTACTCTCCAAAAATTAAAATTAAATGTTTCATTGTATTTTCTGAAACGCATCCCATTTTCCTTTAAGGAAAGCGGGGTGCATTTAAAAGAAAAAAAAAGATCCATCCCTGTTATGGCTGCAATTCCTAATGGGTTCGCGAATTGCAACCTACCTCATTCATATACATGAGGTAGGTCTATTTGCAACCCCATTAGGAATCGCTATCTGAAGTTTTGTACGTTTCCTTACATTAGGAATTGAGCTTCAGTAAAAATTGCAATTAGGTAATCGCAATTCCTAATTTTTGTGCATATGGCCCTCTGACTCTATATAAAATTTGGTGCCTGGAAACTGCCTATAAGAAGGGGAGCTCAAGCCCTCCACAACTGTCAAGCAGCCAGTCGGGCTTTGAGACTTCTCAAGACATCTGCCTGTGACCAGCAATGGGGGCCAAGGCTTGCCAGTTTCACAGCTGGGTGCGGGGACATCATTTAGGCAATCCAGGACCACCTGCCTTTGGAGTCTGGAGCACTAGCACCTGCCTGCTTGCCAAGACCAGTGTTCCCTGTGAGGGAGAGGAGAGCATTGAATGGAGTGAGATTCAATGGGGGATCCTAGCAATTGGATCCCCAAAGCAAGGTGTGAGGACACAGCTGCTGCACTGATCTGGTCTTTGCTCATATGCAGAGAAATGTCAGTGATCCCCGTATGCAAGAGGAAGGATGCCGTGAAGTGAGTTATGACTGTTGCTGCACTGATCGAGTTGTTGCTCGTGTGCAGGTACAGAGTCGACGACCCCTCATGCCAGGTGGGGCCTCAGTGAAGACTGCTGCCATGCTGATCGGCCGTAGCCCATGCACAGGACCAAGTCGTCAGCCCTGTATGCCAGGAGGGGCTACTGTGAAAATTGCTGCTGTGCTGATTGTGCTGTAGCCCCTGTGCAGACGAGGAGAGGTGACCCTGTATGCCAGGAGTCCACCGGGACAGGAATTGAGTCTGGTCTGGTTGAGACCGTCGTCTGATAAGCCGTGACTGAGGACAAACATCAGGAGAATCACACCCTCCCCCACCAGTGGGAGGAACTCAAGAAACTTACTAGCATCGGAGGAGCATCAAAAAAACCCTAGCTGCTGAAGGACCACATGTGAGGAGCCCGAGGACACCCAACTGCAGCCTTTTAGGGCCACATGTGTGAAATTCCTACTGAAGGCAGCTGCTGCCGCTGCAGCACCCATGAAGAGGGCATGCTCAGAGACTCACAGTGATGCCTGGGTGTATTATACTGATTGTCGGGCCAGATGGCCTTGGGGGAACTTACCTGTCAGTTAGCACTTCGGGCGCTTGAGCACTTTTTGACTTTATTAAAGAGTCTGAGTGGGACTCCTGAGGCTCAGATTACTAGTGGAGCTTAAACTGACTGTCGGCTATAGTATTGGGGAATAACCACTACCGTTAAAAAGAGCAGAGTGGGACTCAGGATCCCACCTATAAAACACTAGAGCGATGACCTCAGGGAACTGTGTATGTTGCTTTTGATTATCGTATTTTATGTTGCATCCGTATATAAATAATCCTTTTTTCATAAAAGGAAGTATTTGATTGGAAATCTTTTCTTGCTTCTGAGCTTAAATTGTGAGCAGAGCTTAAATTGTGAGCCTTCGTTTACCTCCCTGTTTCTACCACCCCCCTAAGAAGCTATCACTGAGTGTCAAGTGCTGAAAGCGTACTTGGCCCAGTTGCTCGGGATTCATAGAAGGTTAGGCCCTGGGACGTTGTCATGCCGTCTGCTTTCTTTGATGCATTTGATTCCAGATCTTGAGTTACAGGGGCAACATGGACCCTTGTATGCCACCAACTTCTATATTTACTCGATGGTGGAGGAATGGGACCAAATAACAAACTATAATAACAAAGGAAAACAGCTTGTTCACCTCTGCCTGTAAAAGATAGATCCGGCACTAATATCTTGGTTTAGCATACTTCGTAGTTTCCCAATTTTCCTAGGAGTTCTTATCACACCCGGGTAAACATATAGGGCCTGATTCACAGAACTAACTTACGTCAAAAACGTAAAGTTAGTACTTTTGGTATTCACAGAATACACTTACTCATTTTGGTATTCACAGAATGAACTTACTCATTTCGTATTCACAGAAGTTAGTAGTCCTAACTTTAGGACTCCTAAATGCCTTCTGTGAATACCGAAAGTCTTAAGTTAGGATTTTCTCAGTTTAGGAGTAGTAAAGTTAGGAGTCCTAACTTTACTACTCCTAAACTGAGAAAAATCCTAACTTCAAGACTTTCGGTATTCACAGAAGGCATTTAGGAGTCCTAAAGTTAGGAGTCCTAACTTTACTGACTCCTAAAATGAGAAAAATCCTAACTTCAAGACTTTTGGTATTCACAGAAGGCATTTAGGAGTCCTGAAGTTAGGAGTCCTAACTTTACTACTCCTAAACTGAGAAAATCCTAACTTCAAGACTTTCGGTATTCACAGAAGGCATTTAGGAGTCCTAAAGTTAGGAGTCCTAACTTTACGACTCCTAAACTGAGAAAATCCTAACTTCAAGACTTTTGGTATTCACAGAAGGCATTTAGGAGTCCTGAAGTTAGGAGTCCTAACTTTACTACTCCTAAACTGAGAAAAATCCTAACTTTAAGACTTTCGGTATTCACAGAAGGCATTTAGGTGTCCTAAAGTTAGGACTACTAACTTCTGTGAATACCGAAATGAGTAAGTTCATTCTGTGAATACCAAAAAGTACTAACTTTACGTTTTTGACGTAAGTTAGTTCTGTGAATCAGGCCCATAGTCTTACCTGGGAGAGGTTAAGCTGGAAGGGCAGATTGTAGTTCCCAGAGGTCACTTACTGCTCGCAGCGCTGACTAGAGTTCCTTGACTGAATAGGAAATGGTAAGTAAAACAACTCCATTCACTCACTGGGTTCACTTTGTTTCCATTCAAAACCCATCTGGCATAAATGTCTCAATAATGCTCTCAACTCTGTTTCATTATAGGGGTTTGGGCAGATCTTTAGCTCTGAACAGACCTAAGACATAACAAGTCCTGTCTTTACTTGTGCGCTTCAGGAAAAAAGGTTTCCTCACCAAGGTTCAATAGTACACTAACACGTAATGGTTCAATCACCAGGAGTCAGCTAAGTACTGTTCAAAGGTTTATGTCCCTAGTGCTACTATGGTACAAAACAGGGATTCGTTAGAACAGAATTTCTCTTGTGTCCTCAACCAAAGATGACAAAAAGTCACAGCTTACTTGATTCTTGACACCGGAGGACCGCTGGAAAGCCAGGCTTGAGGATCTAATTTCCTTCTTCAGACTACGGTGCTGGATTTTCATGCCACCAGATGCGTTGAGGTTGCTGGAGTTCCACCTTGTTCCTACCTCTCCCATTGGGTCCTCAATGTGAAGCAGTGACGATCCGAGTGGTGGGGTTTTTAAAGGCAAGTCAGAATGGTCCCCGAGACATCCAGATCTCACAAGAGCGTTTAGTCTCATGAGAGGCGGTATCCTCAGGCTGCGAGTGGAGTAAATGGCTTTTCAAGCAGGCTGTGAGAGCTTTGGAGGGTTGCAGGTGTCTCAGGGCAGGCGTTGGGAGAATTTACTTGAAAAAGTGCACGATTTAAGGAAAATGTTTTTATGGCAAGTGGATAAAAAGCTTTCATGGCATTAATCCTTATGGTAGCATACGTGTTTAGGCATGGGTGTTAGCGATATTGGGATTCTCTTCAGGGAAGGTATGATGGAAAAGGTTCATCCAGGTTATGTGCAATCCAGTTGTCAATGGCTTCCCCACTTGGTTACTATGGGGACTATGAGTCTGGGGGATGATAGTGGGGTTTCCTGGCAGACATTAGGAGTAAAAGGCCTCAACCCCCACGTTTGGGCCCAGTTGGTCCTGCTTGACCCGTGGCCCTCTAAACTGTGTTCTGACAACATCAGAACATGGGAACCCAGTAGATAGTTTGCAATCATTAGCAGTAGACCCATCTTTAGAGTGGTGAAGGCAGCTTTTGTGAAGGCAGAGAGATCACTGAAGGATGGTGTGATCTCTTAATTTGGCAGGTGGCAGTTTGGCTGGGATGTTAAAGGAGGTGACCTCTGCCATACTGACTGGCTATAGGCCACACGCCATGGTCTAGATCAAGCTGTAAGTCCTAAGTAAAAACCTTGACTGGGATGACACGCTTACCATAACTGACTTCTGCTTTATCATGGTTGACCTGAAATCACAACTAGGTCAAGGTCTAGTGAGTACTGTTATTTTTCTAGGTAGGTTTTCCCTTAAAACTCTGGTTTTCCACATCATCTTTAAATGAAATTGGTGTCTCTTACTCATTAAATTATTTTCGGTGGGGGGCATTTTATTGTTTTTGTTTTTTACTTTGAAATTGTTGGTTCTGCTTAACCTTAACACACACTTCTCAGGGAACACGCACTTCTCAGGGGATTGCCTACGGCTTGTGCCATAGCTACCAGGGGTTGCACAGAGATTATCTCAGAATTGTGTTTTGACACAACCATTGTAGATTTATTAGGCTGGTGAGGGTACCCTCCTCACAAATTACGAACCCCATTCCTGACCCTTCCTTAGTGATGAATTCTCTGGATGCATTATAAATAGTCCAAAACTCAGATTATCTACTATTAGTATTGTCCTATGAACAATCACCTCTCAGTATCATGAGCATTTTATTTAGAGGTAATCAAACCACTACAGCTTTGTCCTGCTTTGTAAGAACTTTAAGTAAAGGTTTTGAAAAGATTAAACAGAATCTCATATTGGATGAGGTTATATATGCTTGGGGTAGACTGCTCTGTTACTGCTGGCTGTGCAAAATGCGTTTTTTATTTAAGGCTGTAACAATGGCCTGATTAGAATACATCCGTAATGATTGAATTAATCTTCATCCTTTTTAAGTATGGCATTGGAGAGCCAAATATGTGGAGTATTACTAGCTTGGAACTCTGTGTATTGGATCAAGGGTAAAGCTAAAAGTAAGCTATTTTATAAAGTGCACATCCCTCGGATCATTGAGTAGGGCACAATTCTGGAGAATATATGTAAATTGATTTTCCCAGGTTGAAAGTTTATTTGAACTGAAGAATGTACATTGTAGCCTTTCAAATTCACAATTTTCAACATTAAGTACACATGTAAGCACACATTTCCTAGAATACAGATTGATTACACAACCCCGACAGACAGCGCCCCAAGAAGGCCACCTGGTTCACCGCCGACCTCCAAGAAGCCAGGCGCACCTGCAGACGTCTCGAGAAGAACTGGAGAAACAGCAAATACTCAGAAGACCGGACCACCTACAAGAACGCCATGATCAAATACCACCAACACATCAGATCAACCAAAAGGACCTTCATCCAGAATAAGATCCTCGCCAACTCCAGCAACTCCAAGGAACTCTTCAGCATCATCCAGGAATTCACCAAACTCCCCAGCAAAACCACGGATATCACCCCCTCCCAGGAACTCTGCAACAAACTCGGCTCCTACTTCCATCTGAAGATCAAGTGCCTCTACGACAACTTCAAAGACCAGACACATCTCCGAAACCACCCCATCCTCCAGCAACACCAGCCAACCCACCTTCTCCTCCTGGACCCCAGCCACCACCGAAGACACCGCATCGACCATGAAAGGCATCCACTCAGGAGCCCCCACAGACCCTTGCCCCACGCACATCTTCCACAAAGCCGCCTTCGCTCCAGAACTACGACGCACCATCAGTGCCCCTTTCAAAACAGGCACCTTTGCCGATGACTGGAAATGTCCAGAGGTCAGACCCCTACGCAAGAAGCCATCAGCAGACCCCATGGACCTCAAGAACTACCGACCCATCTCCCTCCTCCCTTTCGCAGCCAAAGTCACTGAGAAGACCGTCAACGATCAGCTAACGGAATTCATCGAAAAAAACTCCATCCTCAACCTCTCCCAATCCAGATTCTGCAGCAACCACAGCACAGAGACCGCTCTACTCGCTGCCACAGACGACATCAGCACCCTCCTTGACCAAGGACACACCGCAGCCCTGATCCTACTCGACCTCTCTGCAGCCTTCGACACTGTCTCCCACCGTACACTCACCGCCAGACTCCACAAAGCTGGCATTCAGGGAACCGCCCTTGAATGGCTCCACTCCTTCCTTGCAGGGAGAACCCAAAGAATTAGACTCCCACCCTTCCTCTCAGAACCCACAGAAATCAACTGCGGAGTACCCCAAGGATCGTCGCTCAGCCCCACGCTCTTCAACATCTACATGGCCCCCCTCGCCGCCATCATCAGACAGCACAGACTCAACATAGTATCCTACGCCGAAAACACCCAGCTCATCCTCAACCTCACCAAGGACCCCATAACAACCAGACTCAGCTTCCAGGAAGGAATGAAAGACGTCGCAACCTGGATGAGCAACAGCTGCCTGAAGCTCAACTCGGAGAAGACAGAGGTCCTCATCCTCGGACCCTTCCTCTCCAACCAATTGTCCTCGCCCATAGGCACGATTCTCAACCTCTCTATGAGAGAGGGCTATCTTCCCCAGGAATGGAAGGCGGCACAGGTCATCCCTATTCGCAAGAACTTCAAGGTCCTAATGGAAGAGCTTTCCAATCTCCGCCCCATTTCCTCACTACCTCTCCTGAGCAAAGTATTGGAAAAAAACATCAATAAACATTTGCCTGACCATGTCAAAAATACAGGTAGCTTGGATTCCTCTCAATCTGGTTTCAGGCCCAAATACAGCACAGAGTTTGCCCTGTTGGAGGTCACGGATAACATCAGGATGACCTTAGACAGCAGCCACTCA
Organism: Calotriton arnoldi; assembly: GCA_963921515.1. Classification (NCBI taxonomy): domain Eukaryota; kingdom Metazoa; phylum Chordata; class Amphibia; order Caudata; family Salamandridae; genus Calotriton; species Calotriton arnoldi. Next base: position 280,452 of record CAWUFW010001434.1, read on the forward strand.
ACGATTCTCGTGCTGTTGGACCTTTCTGCCGCGTTCGACACGGTCTCCCACCAGATCTTGCTCAGGAGATTGGAGGAGATTGGACTCAGAGGACTTGCTCTTCAGTGGATGACGAGCTTCCTGTCCTCCCGTTCCCAGACTGTCAATCTAGGCCCTTTTCGGTCGAAGACGATGGAACTGACCAAGGGAGTTCCCCAGGGCTCATGCTTGAGCCCTACTTTGTTCAACATCTATATTGCTCCTCAGGTCCTGTGGCTTTTCACCTATTTCATATGCTGACGACACCCAGCTCCTCTTCTCATTTAACAAATCTACCACGTCGGTTCGGTCCACGGGGCATATTAGCAAGACCCACGTTAAAATTATCGCCGTTTTAGTGGCAGGAAACTGCCGCTAAAACGGCGATAATGGGCTTGCTAATATGCGTTATAGAATTCCAATAGAAGCCCAGGTTAGATGTGCAGTACATCTAACCTGGGCTTCTATTGGAATTCTATAACGCATATTAGCAAGCCCATTATCGCCTTTTAGCTGCAGTTTCCTGCCGCTAAAACGGCGATAATTTTAACGTGAGTCTTGCTAATATGCCCCCACATTCTCTGCGGGAATGATAGCTATCGCAAATTGGATGAAAAGCAATTTTCTCCAACTCAACGCAGGAAAGACGGAGATTATGCTCTTCGGAGATGCACCTTTGCTGTGGACACCAGACTGGTGGCCGGTAGCCCTTGGCTCCCCCCCTGTCCCTAAGGCCCTTGTTAAAAACCTGGGCATTCGTCTAGACCGTGCCTTGTCCTTGAAGGAGCATGCTGCTCACACTGCCGGCTCCTGCTACTATGTGCTGGGCTTGCTACAACGTGTTTTCCCTCTCCTTCCGGATTCCACTCGTAAAACCCTCATTCAGACTATGGTAATGAGCCGACTCGACTACTGCAATGCTCTCCTAGTCTCAGCCAATGAGTCCTCGCTTAGCAGATTGCAGGTGGTCCAGAACACCGCAGCGTGCCTTGTCATGAATGCCTGCCGAAAACTGCCTCCCTTCCTCTTCTTCAACAGCTCCACTGGCTTCCAATACGCAAGCGTGTTAAATTCAAAGTTTGCTGCATCGTCCACAAGGCCTTGTATAACAAAGGTCCTCTCTATATCTCTATGAAATTCAAGCATTACGCCCCTACCAGGACCCTCAGGTCAGGAAGCAAATCACTTCTCTTAATCCCCCGGGTCAGGAAAACAAGGCTAGGCGGGAAATCCTTTTCCTACCTCACTCCCCTCTACTGGAACCAGCTTCCCATTCACCTGAGACAATGTCCTGACTATCTGCGCTTCAGGAAACTTCTTAAGACCGCCCTATTTTAATAATGCCCGTCAGCCTGTCCAGCAGTACAGTCCAAAGTGCAGAGATACCCCCTAGGGGGTGATTCAGGCGCTATATAAAACCTACAAATAAATAAATAAATGGGACAACTCCTGATGGCTGGTGGGCCACCGCCCTCGGCAGCCCCTCCACCCCCACGGCCCATGCCCGAAACCTCGGCATCATACTCGACTCCTCCCTCTCCAAGACCCGACAGGTCAACGCCGTTGCCTCCACCTGCTTCAACAACCTCCGCATCCTCCGAAAGACCTTCAAATGGATCCCCCCCAATCAAGGAAGACAGTCACCCACGCATTCATAACCAGCAGACTGGACTACGGCAACGCCCTCTACGCTGGGATCAACAAGTCTATGCTCTGCAAACTCCAAACCATACAGAACACTGAAGCCAGACTCATCCTTGGCATCCCTCGACACGAACACATCACCCAGCACCTGCGAAACCTCCACTGACTCCCCGTCGAGAAAAGAGTAACTTTCAAGATACTCACCCTCACCTACAAATGCCTCCACAACACCGGACCACAGTATCTCAACGACAGAATCTCCTTCCACGTACCCTAGAGGAACCTCCGATCCGCCGACCTCGCTCTCGCCATACCCCTGCGCATCCGCAGAGCAAGAACGGGGGGAAGAACCTTCTCCTACATCGCAGCCAAGACCTAGAACGAATTGCCGCTCAACATCAGACGCACCCCCACCCTGCACTTCTTCAGGAAGACCCTCAAGACCTGGCTCTTCGACGGACCGGAGCTGCTCCCCCCCTCAGCGCTTTGAGACCCTCACGGGTGAATAGCGCGCTTCCAATTCCCCTGATTGATTGATTGCTTGGTCTGACATCTCAAATGTTCTTCAGAGTTATAATTTCAACTAAAGCACTGTTTACCACTTTTCCTTGTTATTTAGTGGCTTTTCAGTGAGTAAAGCAGAGCAGCCTGATCACGTTGATCATGCACAGTCTTATTTAAGCTACAATAGCAATTCACACTCTGAGCTTATCTGTTTTCTTTAGTCCAAACAGGTTGCATTTTATTTACTGATTAGGTTAAGATACAAAGTGATTAGCAATAGTTTTGGATTGGTAAGGGGATATAACAAATGAATTGTGTTTACCAATATTAAAAGTGCATTTTTGTGTTAACCACGTTTAGTTACAGTGATTATAAATATTTAATGTAATGTTAATTGATTTATGATGCACTCTAATACCCATAAAATGTTCCGGTGCTGAGGAAATAAGACCTGAAAAAGATCCCTACTACAAAAAATTATATTGGGGGTAAAGCCAAGGTTTTAGAGTCTTCCAGAAAAGTAAAACATCTTGAATTTTACGCATCTGGAAGATCGTCCCACAGCCTAGCAGCAGTAACCGAAAAAGAACTGCCTCCAAACGTCGAAGCTTGAACCTAGGGACCACCGACAAAGATGCATCAGTGGATCTAAGGTTTTGAGAGGGCAGATAATGAATATGTGTGTTAAAAGAAGCTGGGACCGGTTTTATAGATGGTTCTTTGTGCACAGCAGAGGGACTTGAAACAGATCCTTTTTGAAACTGGCAGGCAGTCCAAAGTGGCAGAGGCACAGAGTGGCAGGACAAGAGCCAGGTTGGCTCCGGCATTGTGTGCACACTGATAAGAGTCCAATAGGGGAGTCCCAGAAAAGAGATTTGCAGTAGTCCAGTTTACAAAAAATAGTCACCTGGGCCAACAAGGGATGCACAGAAGGAGGAAGATGCGGCGGGATTTTTCTAAAAACCAACAGCAGTTAAAAGCAAGTTGCAGAAGTATGGTTAACCTGTTTGGAGAGGGGCACATTTTCATCCCAACACAATCCAAGGTCCCACAAAACCTCTGCTGGCTGCCAGAAATCGATCGAAAATGACTCAAAGGACTGTTGCTAGTGAACCACTAGCTATGCCTTTTTCTTTCACCACAAGGAATATCCCATGTTTTTATGCAGCTTGTGTTTACTCTAAAAGGTTCGTTTCTGCTGTACAGTATTTTTGACTTGATACCTCGACTTAAAGTGGTTTATTCTGTTCAATGAAATACCCATGTGGTTTAGTCGCTCTATAAACTGAGGATCAAAGTTTAGGTACCAACTGCAGTTGATGCAGTTTACATACATATTGCAATTCTTCTCTGTTGATTTTAGGTTCATGACTTGCATTTCATTAAACATTTTTCTGGTGATTCTTCCCTTCCACGGGCATTGGTTGCCACTTGTGGTAGAAGATAGTTCCATTCTCCTGAATCAGTTTTGCCTGAAATTGTAGTTTGAAGAGGTGGTAGCAGTTTGAAGTAGTTGTGAAAGACAGGACTCTAGCATATATCTTTTATTATTGCTTGTTACCATAACACTATTGCAGAGTCAACAATAATCACTGGGCTTCTTTTCTAATTTTTGTTTTGCTTTTGAAACTATTAATAGTTGTAAAGTTTTGCGGTATTAGATGAAGAGGTGAGTCGCCATGTCAAATAACAACTACAACCATTGTCTGGATGAGCCCTTAAAGTCACCAACTAGCACATGCATCAAGGTAGGCTTTTGCGATTCCTTAATTGCGATTATTAAGGAATCGCAATTAAGGAATCGCAAAAGCCTATGCATGTAGGAATCGCTATAAAAATAGCGATTCCTAAACATTCCTTAATTGCGACTCGCAAATTGCGAGTCGCAATTAAGGAATGCCGTCCGATTCATTCCTATGGGCCTACAGGCCCATAGGAATGAATTGGAGATTGCATGAGCAATTTGCGAGTACCAGTAGGTACTCGCAAATTGCTCATGCAATTTCAGGGTGCAAGGGTGTCAAAATGACACCCTGTTGCACCCCTGAAATTGTGATGTGCACCCATATTGCAGCACACACATGCCCCAAGGGCATGTGTGTGTGTAACCTAAAACTTTAAAAAATGCATTTTAGTGCATTTTTCAAAGTTTTTGCAAATTACCATCAAGTTCAGATTGATGGTAATTTGCAACTCCTATTAGCGAAATCGCTATGTTTTTCAGTTTAGTGCATTGCATTTAAGGAATAGCAATTTGCGATTCCTTAAATGCAATCGCAATTAAGTAATCGCAATTTTGCGATTCCTTAAATTGCGATTTTTGCATTTGGGATGATGCATCCCAAATGCAAAATACAGGTCGCAAAGGGGCAGATTCTGCGAAACTGCCCGTTTGCGACCCGATTTTCGGATGATGCATGTGCTTGCAAATTACTAAATTAGCCTGAGCTAAACCTCCTGGTATCTTGGCACAGAGTAGGCAGGCTTAACTTAGAGGCAAGGTGTAAAGTACTTATGCAGTACTCAGATAGTGATAATGTCACAACACAAGAAAAATCCAAACTAATTTCGAACAATGGATTACATCTTAATAAGTAAACTGACACCACAACAACAAAAATCCAATAAGGGGAACCAGAGTTAATAATTTATAAAGTTTAAATGTGAAAATAGCTCCAAAAAGCATTATTCAGCAACCACGGTCATCTAGTTGGGCTTGACCAGTACCTAGAAGCAAATTTAGTCTGACCATGATGGAGCACAGGTCAGATACAGAAACCAGGTTCGACCTAGTCGGAAGTTTTACCTTCGGACTTGGTGGTTTAAATGAAAGTCAAAAATCCTCAGCTGATCAAGGCAGCAAGCTGTAACCAAAGAGGGCACCACATTGTCGGAAAGCCACTGGACGAGGTCTCGGTGAAACCGTTGACTTGGTGGAAAAACTCTGAGTGGGAGAAATTTGAATTTGCACCCATGGAAGGTCCCTTGCCAGCAGATACTTTTTGCGGCTTTCTCTGGTGAAGATTTCTACTTTCAAACGTAGTCACTTGCTTTGGAGCTCAGATTCTTACAGTGGGGCAAGGCTACAAGCTGTAGTGGAGGAGGGCGCCATGAGGCTGAATACCTTCTCTGCGAGGTCCCACAGAATCAGATTTTCTGCGGCTGAAAAGCTCCGAGCAGGAGCAATCTGAATCTTAGACCCAACAGCAACACAACTTTGTCGGACAGGCTCGGCAGGTTGTTCCCGGTCCTGCGGATGTCTTTGAACCAAAAAGATTCTAAGTCTCAGATTTCAGGTTTTGTTAGGAGGAATAAACTTTAACACTAGCCAAGGGTCTTGGACCTTGGCACAGCACTTTTGGGCAAGACTTACTCCAGTAGAGCCCAGCAGTAGAGTCCAGGCCTGGCCCAGTTGGAACTGGTCAGCTGGGAATTTGCATGAAAGGCCACTTTTAGCTTATTGTGTTCCTGTAGCTTGAACCGGAAGTCAGCCTTATGACCTTTGGAGTTCACTTCTTTGTGTTGGGTACAAGAGGCTGAGCAGGTCCAGTGTTCTAGCCTCTTCTCAGGTCACAACCAGCAGGTCCAACCCTCTCCTGTTCTTCCACAGCTCCAGAAAGTGTTCTGAGTAGGGTAATGTAGCTGCCACATTTATGCCTGGTACTAGCCTTTGGATGGGGGGAACTCCTAACCACTCCATAACCAATGGAGAAAATGCTCCCAGGGGTGAACCTGCCCACTTTTGCAGCATTTCATGTGTGCCTTACTGCAAAATATCTCATAGTGCCCCTCTCTAACTAAAACCACGATGGCAGAACCTTTCTCCCCCTGTGCAGAGCACCTAGAAAGGTGACCAGGGAAATGAGCAACACCTCCTCTGTGGTCACTTTAAACATATTCTGATGATAGCTCCTCTCCCACTGGGATTGGTGCTTGGCTGACTAGGGGGACAAAGAAGGGAGCAGGCCCAGGTACATTTGAAGTCAATTAAATTCCTGTGCACAGCCCAGATGGTCCCCTTACTAGAAGAACAGAAAAACGCCCCACACCTAAATCCCTTTTGCACAGGTAGTGCTACTTTACTAGGGACTTACAAGTAATTTAAATATGCCAGTTGGATGTAAGACAACCCTGCTATGTTTTAGGGAGAGAGCACAAGCACTTTAGCACTTATTAGCAGTGGTAAAGTGTGTAGAGTCTTAAAGCCAATTAAAACTAAGCAGAAGTCAGCAAAACAGGAGGGTTGAAGGCAAAAAGTTAGAGCGAAAACCATGCCAAGGATGCCAGGTCTAACAGTGACACTCTGTCAAAGTCAGTAGGCCTGCCGTTTATATAATGACACCCCCTTATTTATGAGGTTCAGTACCCACTATGGGCGCAATGCGATCAGTGGGTGCTACCAAAAGTATTTCTATCTACCAGATGTAGATACTTGTAATTTAATGCATCATATTTTTCAGTATATGTGTAATAAAAGTTCTTTTCCTTTTTAAATGAAAAGCACTGACTGGACAATGACTTATTGAGTGTGGTTTTAGCGTAATAGCAAATTGATATTACAAACCCACACCACCTCCCCTGAGCAGGCCATGGACTGCTCTGCTTTGCTAGCCCGAGAGTCAAGTGCTACAATGGGGTACTTAGCTCACAGTAAAAAGATAATTACGGACTTATCATTTGTGAAACACTCACATCCTTCTCAACTCATAACTCAGTTTCTTACAGTAAGGAATCCAGCCCAGATATTTATACATTTGCTTCTTTGGAGCACTTTTTTATTTTTAGAAGTTCCACTGTAATTGATGTTAAATAAAAGTGATCATTTTGCACTGGTGTTTCAGCTTTAAATAAATTAATGTTAGAAGAGTGTATCAGTCTCTCCAATTACAGTCAAATTGCTGGCACATAAATAGAGTCCAAATCACTGAGAAAAATGTGGAAGCAATTTTTAAGATGAAAATAGAACTGGATGATGTCTCAATTTCTCAAAGATGAAATCTAGAAAAGATATAAGCACCTAATTGTAAAGGTATTATCATGCTTAAAGTCAACAATTCAAAACAATACTAAACAAAAGCAGGCTGATTTGATGTTAAATTGTTTAATTTAAGAAGGAAGTTTAATGAACAAAGCAGGTGAACCACCAGAAAGAAAAATGCTCATGTATCCATAAACATAAAAAACAAAACATTAAAAACTCCTCCTCATACTGAGCACTTGTCCAGGAGAAATAAATTAATTTCTACCACAAATACTGGGCAGAGATGCTCAATTTGAGTGGGCAAGGCAGCTCTAAGTTGTTTTAGAAATTAGTGAACAGGGGTTGAAGTGTCAGTACAGACTCTTTAGGCTATACAGTCCCGCAAGACAAATTGATTTATTTGAACTTGGTTTACTAGATGAAAGGGATTGATAGTAGTCATTTTAATTCAGCTATCCTTTATTCCCCGGATCCAGCTATGGCCATAATACTCTCCTTACAGCAATTATTTCATATTAATCTGATTTGATCAGCCTTAATTTTTAGGATTTTATTTTGGATAATTAAAAAGGCCACAATACCGGATTTGTGGTAATGATCCAACCCATTCACAAAAAAGGGTGATGTAGACAATTCTGCAGATTATAGATTATTATCACTGCTTGACAGCACTGGGAAGATGTTTGCAAAATCAAATCAGATATATCTTGAAAAGCGGGTTAAGACCAATAGACTTACCCATTTAGAACAGGGAGGGGTTCTAGAGAACCATTTAAGTATGGACCACTGCTTGATCCATTGGGCTGTGGCTTAGAGGTCCACTCAAATAGCTGGTAAACTTCACTGCTCCCTTGTGGACTTCCAGTTCACATTTGATTTAGGCAATGGAAAATTGCTTTGAAATAAACTGATGGAGCAAGGACTCATAAATGAGACTTGCTCGTACGCAACCTCCTCATAGTATTAATTTATTAAACTTGTATTGTCTCTACTAATCCTTGCATACACTGCACAAATAGAAAGGATGCTTGCCTATGTGTTTTACTAATGAATAACGCTTGTCTGTAATCCAAAATGGCCGCTAAAGCGCGGGAACCCTACTGCGCATGTCCCAACCACATCACGTGTTGTGACGTCTTTCTTTGCTTGGTGGGAAATTTCTGCTTCTGCGCAGTGTGCATTAAAATGGCTGCTTGATGTTTTCACATGCTTCAGCTTGCTCTCATGTCATTATCAAACTGTCGTTTCTCTAACGCTACTAATGCGGGATAGAATTTATAATTAAATGGGAATAGAGTAGAAAGAGTGGGCATACAGTGAAACATTTTATTTGTGATTTTAATGTTTTCTTCTCTGACTTTTATTAGTTCGTAAACTTGGGCCTGGGTTTGGTGAACTGAAAGCTCGTGTGACAAAGATTCCGCACATGCGCCCTGAGAGGCAGACGAGAAAGAAAGAGATGAAGTCAATTTGGACATCACCCAAGGCCATGACCTGCTGGCCGACACCACTACATACCAAGATGTTCTCGTCGAAAAGCAACATTTTATATGAATAAATTGTCAATTTTGTCGTGAGACGGGTGGGAAATAAAGCAAATGTATTAAATTGAAGGGGCGGTAGTTTAAAAACAAAAGGCTTCAGAAATACAAGGCAAATCAATATGGTGTGAGAATCCACCCCCTGTCCCTGACCAATCAGAAGTAGTGGTCCCATATTTTAGCAACATTAAGGGGAGGTACATGGACGTAGAAGGGTATAATAGATATAGAATTAGCTAATTAGCTAGCTCTTAGCTCCAGACTGCCAAGCTGATCGATTGCTGACTGAATAGCTGTCCAGAGAGGTCCTGAGGAGGGGGCGGCGGAGTCCATTAGAAGGAAGACACGGGCGAATCGAGGAGAAGTCGAGTATCAGAGAGGAGAACGACTCAGGCGTCGTTGTAGAGAGGTCACCGGTCCTGTCCTGATCCTGAAGGAGGTCTTTACTCTTCATCCTTCCTGGGTCCTATTCCTTCCAACTCCTTGGCCAAGGGGTTTGGTTCTCGCACTTAGGTAAATATAATGCAACCTTTAGTTGCGCTGCTGTCTCTATCCTCTCCTTTTATGAGGGACCGTCATTGATTAGCAATAGTTATTCTATGCTTCATCTTGGGTATTGCGATTAAGTACCGTGTGGTTCTGTATTTTACTCTGCTAAATCTTTAGATAAACATTTTAAAACTTCCTGACTCAGTGGTTATTTCAGGATTATGTACTATAATGAATGTCACTCATTTTAAACTTCCCAATTAGCAAAGGATTCATTGGTAAGTCATTATTCTTCAATCAGAAGGTATTTGGTAGCAGGGATTTTGATGAAAGAGTACAACTGATAAAAACCCAGCGTAAGTATTAGCGTAGTATGAATGTATGGGCCCAAGTGAGTATATGGTGTATGAATGCTGTTTGCTAATATCGCGCTGGATCAAAACAATCACAATATGAAATTTCTTCTGTTCTTCTAATAATGCTGCAGTTTCTGCAGCAACAGGTGGGTTTTGGTTGATTATAGTGATAATGGTATTTTTACGTCAAATATTCTGGTGGGGAATTGGCTAAAGAAAGGGTGCGCTTTAGCACATTTGTTTTTCATTATGTTCCTTTTGGATTTTGCTCGATTAAGATCTGCTACCCATTAATTTCTCCTAAACTGGGAGCTACACATATTCCTTGTAGAATGTATTCAGATGATCGTGTAATCGTAGATTACACTCCTATAGAGCTGTGATGGACAATATTAGCCCTAAATAAATATTGTAAGACTAACTGCCTTTTAATAAATGTGGAAAAAAACAAGACTTTGGTTTTCACTAAAACTCCTTGGTACATTTAAAATACTCCTTTGAAACAAGAGAGCGCTTATAAATACTTGTGGCTACTTTTAGCAGAAAGTGTCCATTGTGATAGTCATCCAGCCCTGGGTGAAATCTACAACCAATGCCATGAAATGATTTGACGTGAAGTAAGGTGGTCTTTTGCCTGTGTCTCTGACGAGAGTGGTACAAGGGAACCTAGTCCTTACAGCTCTATATGGAGTGAAGTTACTGGTGCTGGACCCCAGGGCATATTTTTCTACTGATGAAGGTAACTGTTTAAAAAAGATCTTTTGAGTTTCTTTGTCCACTATGATTCAAGCTTTACATCTCAAATTGGGCTTTATTGCTTGGGATCTCATGGCTAAGGTGTAGAGTTCTATTTTAAATCCTAGCCTAAATTATTTTCTGTGGAAGGGTTTTGCAGTACCAGTGATTGGCCATGTGTGGTGCTGGACTTACTACTCCTTTTGCCAGCAATAACTTACACTCATTAATGTGGCTCCAACCCCTATTCAGGATTTGTAAGTCTACACTTTTGAGTAACATTGTACTCATAAATGGGAACTAGCTAAAAGTAGTACAGTTATGGAAAATTGTAAGAGTAAACTTACACATGTAGATTTACTGACATCTAAGTTTACATTTCTGAATAAGCCTCCAAATGTTTCCTTCAGGAGCATAGCAGAATTAGGCACTGCGTTTATATTAGCTTTGATGTGGTTAAAAGCATATTTGCCAGAAGTGGTAGATGAGAACATAGTAAGATTGGTTGGTACAGTTAGGTGCATGTAGGTGATTGTGCAGAAAGAGTCTGTATTAGGAACAGCAACAATGACATTGCAAACATTAGGGGTTAATCAGACCCTGGAGCATGGTTTGCCCGTCCACCCTATTAAGAGATCCTTGCCTGTCTGCTGGGAATCTGTGTCCTGTGAGGTGAGCCATCCCTGTAATGGTGAATAGCCAAAAGTAGTAACGTTACTCAAAAGTGTAAGAGTGTGCTTACACGTAGAACTTTCTCACAAGTCAAAATTGCTTTTGTGAATAGCTCTGGTAATCTCTAAGATTATCATGAAAATAACTTGAATGGTCGCTAAAGAGGGTGACTAACATTACCAGGTGTTCATGTGTAGTGAAATGCAGCACAAATTGCAGATGATCACAGGATCCTGTAGATAAGAAGTCAGCAGATCCAATGCAGCTCTTGCAGTGCCATTTCTATAAGGTGGATATTTTAACAGTTTGGTTAAAATAGGTTTTGTAACACAAATGGATGAATAAACATAGTGAAAGCTTTGTGTAAAGTTGGAAGGATATATCAAGGAAGATCCAGATTCAAATTATATTTTAGTATTCCATATTTGTGAGGGTTGAGTACTATGTAAAAAAAGTGAGGTGTTCATATACATTTCTAAGTATTTCCATTTATTACCCTAATATTCTATTTATCTGTGACCTTTATTTTATGTAGAATATGAATGCATTTTGATAACTATCATTGCTTAGTTTTAGAAACAACTTTCAGAAAGAGAATTGATTAGGAAACGGGTCTAATCGGAGTAACATTGTCAAAAAAAGTTAGATTAAAATATCATGTTGGATTTATGGATGGATTGGAAGCAATGGAAGAAGAACAGACCACAAGCAAAATATAATAGGAAGACAATTTAAATCTCCTTATTAAAATGAATACTGCTCTGTTACCCTGTTACATGTATTCATAAAGTCCTAATTGCAGCAATCAATACAAAGCATCAGTTCTTTGTTCTCTTCTTAAAGGGACGTGATCAACCCTTGCTAAGGGTCCACAGTGGCTTGGCGTCCAGCACAGTATCAAAGCAGTCCACTCTCTCTCTCTTCCACACTTTTGTTCACTATCCTGTCTGGCCCACAAATCCATCATACTTACTATCCCTAATGCCTGGTTAAGATGCAGACCATCTCTGGCACCTGCAATGCTGCTCAATACTCAGATACTATATGGAGACACAACAAATTTTATGATGGAGCAATCCTAGTCCTAATGAGGCCCCAGAGCAGGCAATTACCTTCTGTCCTCTTGGGCTCCACCTGACTGCCTCGCCTTTGACTTTCCCAAAACACTTGCTGTTTCCACTGTCTATTCGTCACCCCTCTGCCTCAATGTCATGATGCTCATGCTGAAAGTGTAATATCACGTCACACTAGTCAGTTCTCCACTCTATTATTTGATTTTCTGTTCCTGCTTCAACCTCTCAATATGCATTCTTTGTACCAACATCCCTAAATGTATCAATATGGTTATAAAAAATGCAATCTCTGGTATTATCTGCTTCATTCATGTCTCTCCTGTACCTTCCTATGAGCAATATTACAGAAAGTGGTGTAACCCGCTTTAGCACTATTATATGTACCCTTCTTTGGAATGCATCCTCCAACCCACTTTTGTTGTAGTATTTGGCACTTTCTATCTATAAACATTTTTGCTCATTCTTATTATGTGTTCCTAAACGTACAATGCTGTTACATCTATTGAGAATGGCTTGCAATAAAAATGACCTTAAAAACAAGCATTTGCAGTGCAATAGGTCTCGCATTTGTAAGAGTTGGAGCTATTGGCATTGTAAATGTAAATATTTTTTTAGATGTGTTTTGGGGTGGAGTGTATGCATCTGGTTTGTAGTGGAATTATGTGGTATGTTGTGCAGTTGAATTGTGTGGATAGAAATGATGTGGTCTTCAGTTTTAGGAATTATGTGAAATGGGATTGTGTGCTATGGAGAGTAATTATGTGGCATGGTATTTTGTGTTGTGGAGTGTTATGTAGTGGAGTTTAAATATGTGGTGTGCTGTGTAATTTTGTGGTGTGATGTGTAATTATGTGGTGTGGTTTGTATGTAAGCGGTGTGTTATGTAACTGTGTTGTTGATTTGTATTATGTGGCTTCTTGTTAGAATTATGTGGTGTGTAATGGAAACGTGTTCGGTTGATTGCTGTGGCATGGAACTGTGTGGTGTTGAGTGAAAATATGCTGATTGTAATTATGTGGTATGCTGTGGATTTCTGTTATGTGGTATAGAATGGTTTCAATCAATCAATGACTTTATTTCGATCTCTGTGAATCATAAAAGTACACCATAAAACTAGACAATTACAAACACACAATGCAAATGGGACATTTCAATATAAATAAACAATCACAGCCTATTTACAATCACAGCAAGACAGTTCAATCAAAGTGCGTTGGTGTTTGTGCAAAAGGAAGAAAATTCCATGTTCTAACAGCATAATTTTAAAAGTAACATCATTATTTACAGTTGCAAAATTCATAGGTTTGCCTAAAGGAAACGGTTGTATATACTAAAACTACATTTGTAGAGATATAAAAAGGTTAAAACTGTAGAAATCTGTGTGCTAATAAAATAGGACAAAACCCATAGTAAAAGACATAAAATACTATGTCGTATAGACTACACCCTTAAAACTTTCAGAGGAATACTTGGTACGCTTGATCCATGCAGCCATTAAAAACTTTGCTATGCAAAATACAATCATACGCATTGTGTTTGTCTTCATTATTCTATATGCATCCTTGTATCTCCTTACTCCCAGATTCCTACAAAGGGGGGCAATCCATTTAAGTCGCGATCGGGAGTATAGGGGGCAGAAGAATAAAACATGTTCAGGTGACTCAGCAATCCCTTGACAGCAGGGGCAACATTCGTCAACACTCTCCCCTACTGCACTCCAGTTCCTTCTGAATTGATTAAGCGGTAAACAGCCATACCTAAACTGTAGGTACAGCTTCCTTGCTAGAGGAGGTTCAATTTCATCCAGTGAGGGCTCAAATAGCACAGATTGCTTAAAATTCATAAAATCAATCGAAAGCGATCCCTTACACTTCATTATCAGGTCGGTTTCGATAGAGCCCCAGTACACAGCTTTAAGACTAGATTTATTTATCTGACTCAAGGTTTCTGGGTCACTCCAGTGGGCAGCCAAACCTAACTTACCCAACAAATTCTTAACTGTGAGCATCCAGGGGATCCTGTCCACACAGGATGCTGTCATTAGCTCCCGAAGCCCCACTCTATAAGGGGCAAGTGCTACGGTGGTCCACAACCGATGCCAGAACATAAGTATCCGCAGACCAATTTTATGCGACACCCTCTTCTGGCCGAGATCTAAATAGAGGGGACTCAACAGAGTAGACACTGGAAGGTTCACTAAAGACCTAAGAAACTTATGTTCAGTAATTAGAAAGTTGTTGCAGTTGGAACAGCCCCAGAGCTCTGCACCATATAGGGTCGCGCCTAGGGCTTTAGTGTTGTAAATTACTAGCGCTGGAGCCAACTTCCTAGATATAGTTCTCTTTTGTATTTTAACTATACTTGACGTTTGGTATATCAGAGTTAACTGCGCTTTAGCCAATTGTGGGGCCCAACTCATATTCTGAGTGCGTTTGATACCCAGGTAGTCGAACTCTTTCACTAATTCAAGTGGTTCACCGCCCACATGCAATTTTTTTCTTGCATTTGGTCTTCAGGTTGGATGAAAAGAGCATACATTTTGTTTTGGTGCTATTTAGCTCCAGCCCCCATCCCAAACAAAATTCCTCGAAATCTCCAGCAACTGCTGGAGCCCCTGCGGTGTCTTGGATATTAGCAGAGTATCATCGGCGAATAGGAGAGCAGGGGCCCATTGCCCTCCTATTTTTGGAGCATCACACCCATCCCTGCTCAAACTTCCAATGACATCGTTGATAAAGAGGGTAAACAGGGTGGGTGCCAATACACACCCCTGACTGACTCCCCTGTCAATATGAATCACTTCTGTTAGTGACCCATTTTCATCCCACCTTACTTGTGCCTGAGTGTTAACATGAAGTCTTACTAAGATGTTAAGAAGAGGGGCTGGCACACCCATATTTTCTAAGACTTCCCACAGTTTTGCTCTTGGTACCATATCAAAAGCGGCACGTAAATCCACAAAGGCAACATATAGTTTGCCCTTGTGGATAGTGACTTCCCTCCAAAAAATACATGTAAAACGAAAAATTTGGTCCAGGGTGCTTACATGTTCCCTAAAGCCAGCCTGCCACTGTGAAATAATATTACCTTCTCTAATCCACTCCTGGAGGCGGGCAAGAACCTGTTTACAGAAATCTTTTTGTAGTGAATCAATAAGGCTAATAGGCCTATAGTTCACCGGAAGGGCACGATCCCCCTTTTTAAAATTAGTCACAATTTCTGCCAGCTTCCACGAGAGAGGTATATCCATGCCTGAGAGTATACTATTGGAGAGTAGATTGATGTATGGTCCCCACACTTTAAGATCTTCTTTATATAGGTCACTAGGTATCCTATCAGGTCCTGGGGCGCGGCCAGAAATACTGGAGCTAATTGCTGCTTCTGTCTCACGGAGTGTAAATTGGAGATCGTTAGACTCAAATTGTCCCCCACTCACAGCTACAGTATCTTTATCATTGGCATCCTAGAATTATCTGTATATAGGTGGCCGAAGTGTGCAACCCACTCCTCTGGCTGGATACAGAAGTCGAATACAGGTTTATTGCCCCTAGACATAATAACTACACTTTTCCAAAAGTCTCTGGTGTCCCTCTTTATCAAAGCGTTGTGCAAGTCTGACCATAGTGATTCTTCCCACTCCTTTTTTGCATCTTTGAGTACCACCCTGTGGCGAGCCCTAGATTTCGTAATCTGGGCCTGCGATTTAGATTTGATTGCGTCCAGGAGCTCGCCCCTTGCCACTCTACAGGCATTGTTGTACCAGGACACAGTTTTGGGGCAGGGAATCTTCTTACGTCTATTTTTACCCAGGACATCTCTGATTTTCTCCCCTATCTTCTCATGTGTATGAGAAATGTTTTCATTTCTCGTTGCGAAGGGGAGTATAGATAAGAGGTCAAATTCAGCCTTGACAAATCCTTTGATAATGGTCAATAGCCCAGGATTTTTGGCTACCCAATCCCATTTGATGGTTCTCGGGTTGTTTTCAGGCTGAAGGACACCAATGTCACTATGTCCCCTAATCTCGAGATATGTTGTTTCCTTAATCCTAAGTGATAGGCTAAGAACATTATGATCACTATCTAAGCAATCAACCACCTCCATGTCCACCACAGCAGGCCATAGCTCTACTTGGGCTAAAAAGTAGTCAATTCTGCTGCAATGGCCCGGTCTATTAAAGGTAGACTTGCCCTGGCGGTCTGAACTACACCTGCCATTAGTGGCTCTAAGATCATACTCAAGAGTGAGTGCCAAAAGCTGTCCTGCTTTAGGTGTCCATCTTACGTTACACAAGTCTAGATTAGGTATACCCCATTGGTTGTCCAGATCAGTAGTTAAGTCATGGGGGGCAGCCGCTATTGGCTCGAAGGTTGTGTTAAAATCTCCCGCCATCAATATTAAATCTCTTGATCTCGGAGTCAGGAGCTGTTGCTCAAGTTGGTAGATAGTTTGTGTTTCGTTATTTCTACCATCTACCCTATTATAGACATTAATTAGTTTTATAGATAAACCTGAGGGAAACCAAAGTCTAAGGGCGAGGATATCCTTTGAGCTACACAATAGAGTGGTGATTGTACAGCGTAGCAAGGTCTTAACCCAGATGCGCAATCCTCCTGAGGGTCTTCCTTTTGTGCTCTTACTCGCATTAACACAAAAAGATGTATACCCATTTCTGTGAAATGGTGCTAAACACCACGTCTCCTGGAATAGGCATACATCATAGATGTCTATGAATTCTCCCCATTGGGCATCAGACAAAAGTTTAGCCAGTCCTGCAACATTCCATCAAGCTATCCTCCCACAGACTCCTGGGCTAGTTCTAGCTCACATGGGATGTGGGTAGTTTTTGGGCTGCTATCATTTATTGCAGTATCTGTTTCTAACCTCATTAACTTTTCTTGCCCAAATATGCAATTACCGGACTGCCCAAGGACAGTCCCCCTGTTCCTGGGGAATTCCCCTACTTTCGTGAGAAGCGGCAATGAATTCACAACCCCCATATTCCCACGTCCACCCGCAGGGCAAGGAATACTAAGCTCCAGTAGAACTGGTCTCACTCTGGTAACAGGGGTCAGAGTCTCCTGGGACTCACACTCCGCTAAGGTTTTTAGGTCAGATTGGTGTAGTCAGTCGCATGCTTCAAGGTCGGACAAAGGGGCAAATCTATTCTCCAGCTTTAGGCCTAGTGCCCCCGGGTTTCCCCGCTGGTTCCTCCATGCCTGGAAGTTCCTCTGCTGGAATCTATCTCCTGTAGCCAATATGCCAGAGGGCCTGTAGAAATAATCCAATGGTAGGACAATAATCTGGGAATTCTTAAACTGAACATTACCTAAAAACTGTGTTAAGAATCTCACAACGCTTACATTGTTAAAGTTCAGGCCACGCAGTCTCCCAACAAGTCCTTCCTTACTGACCCCACCCAAGCAATCCTTCTGGCCATAATCATTTGATTTTGATGGCATCTGCCTCTTTCCCCCCCTTCATTGAGTTTTTGCGTCACCCAATGAAGGGCTTTGGCCATTAATTGATCTGTAGATTCTAATTGGCCCTCCTTCAATGGGGGTACATTCCCCAACACCAATACCAGAGGGGATGCTGCTGGGGGCAGATGTAAAGTCTGTGGTCCAAGGGCCATAGTTCCAATATCGGATCTTTCACCCCTCCGTGGGTCAGCTTCTCTACTCCTCTCCGTTGGGATTGCTCCCTGGCCTATGGTGGCTATATCGGTGTGATGGCTCGGGCGATTTGGTGCGACTTCCCCCGTTGGGCCCACCTGAGAGGCGTTAAGGCGTTGCTGGGAAGCTTGAGTGTAGGGAGTGTATGGAGTTTTGCCAATAAGAGTCTCAGAGTTGAAATGCAAGGGATTAACCAAGCCAGTGGTTGCAGGGACCTTGTTTGGAGAACCCACGGTAAACACTGCTCTGCATGATGGTGGTTGTGCCTGTGTTTCTGGACCAGGGCAGGGAATATCCCTAGCATGTAGTGCCTCTAATGCACAGAAGTTACGTGTAGCCTGGGATTCTAAGCCAGCTAACTTCTCTTCGATCTTGCTTAGCCTGAGTGAAATGGGGTTCAGCATGTTTGACAACGAGGTTACCAGTCTCTGCCACATATCTTTATTCAACAAACGGCTCTCAATTGAATTGGGAGTTAGCGGAGGGCTTGATCCACCTTGAGGAGCTTCCATTTCATCACTCTCTCTTTTTTTTGCCGGTCTGGAGACTTTTGCTGGTTTCTGTCTCTGAGGCCTGCCAGCTCTTTTTCTCTTCGCTGATGATTCAGGTTGGGCTCCCAAGAGCTTTGCCGAGCCTATCCCCCGATTGGATGTTCTTGTTGTAATAGTCGCCGGTGGTGGACGTTCTGGTATCGTTCCCGTGAAAGACTCTATTTCTACCTCCTGACCCACTGAGGGCGGTTGGATAAGGGCTTTTGAAGGTGTATCACCCCCTAGCGATAATCTTGTTTGGGGAATGGGCTCCAAAGACAGCCGGCGTTCCGTCAGTTCGATTACACGTGCTAAGACTAACGTAGCCCTAGTTAAAAAGGAATCGAGGGTTCCTGCAATACCCACAATACCCCCTCCAGGTTGCTCACTTTGGCCCTTACGTTTGCTCATCTTGACGGGAGCTCTGAAAATAGATTATATAGAAAATAGAGCAAACAATGATGACTGAGCACAGTACCTTATTGAGTCCGCGTTGATAGAAAGGGTGCCCAGCCCAGCCTCCTCCAGGCTCTGACGGGTGCAGACGGGCCTGCCCTTGGCCCGGGCTTTGCCCGGGCGCGTCCGCGCGCTGCGGGAGCCCTGGGCCCAATTTAAGCACCTCCAGGCGCGTTTGCAGAGCATCGGTGGCGAACACGCCACTAGGGCCGCTGGGTGGTGTAGTCCCTGCTGCCCTCAGCCTCCCCACGGGTCCGCTGGAGATGACAGGATCGCGGAAAACAGGAGCGGCAGGTCTGTGGCAGTGTCAGCGCTGGTTTGTTTGGTTTCCCGCGCTGCGGGAGCCCTGGGCCCAATTTAAGCACCTCCTGGCGCATTTGCAGAGCGTCAGCGGCGAACACGCCGCTAGGGCCGCTGGGTGGTGTAGTCCCCGCTGCACTGAGCCTCCCCACGGGACCGCTGGAGACGACAGGATCGCGGAAAACAGGAGCAGCAGGTCTGTGGCAGTGTCAGCGCTGGTTTGTTGTGCAGTTGAATTGTGTGGATAGAAATGATGTGGTCTTCAGTTATAGGAATTATGTGAAGTGGGAATCTGTGCTATGGAGAGTAATTATGTGGTATGGTATTTTGTGTTGTGGAGTGTTATGTAGTGGAGTTTAAATATGTGGTGTGCTGTGTAATTTTGTGGTGTGATGTGTAATTATGTGGTGTGGTTTGTATGTATGCGGTGTGTTATGTAACTGTGTTGTTGATTTGTATTATGTTGCTTCTTGTTAGAATTATGTGGTGTGTAATGGAAACATGTTCGGTTGATTGCTGTGGCGTGGAACTGTGTGGTGTTGAGTGAAAATATGCTGATTGTAATTATGTGGTATGCTGTGGATTTCTGTTATGTGGTATAGAATGGTTTCATGTGGAGTGTATTTATGTGGTAGTGTGAATTTGGCAATGCTTGTTGATGCACTCATTTGTGCCACTGTATTTTAACCACCATCTTTACAGAACAACCACTATGGCAGGATCTGTACAAATAGTTGTTGTTCTGATAGTATTCCAAACAAAGAACCCTCATCCTAAACCCCAACAATATTTACAGTGAAATTTATTTTATACAAATGCTCCGAGTACATGGGCTGTTATTATGCGTGTGCATCAGCAATATCTACAATTACAGGAATGATTCAGAATTTTTAGGCACTTGTAAATACAAATGGAACCTGCAACACACCACAAACAGCCCACTCTTGAACCACTGGGAGGCACCCGTTTCCTTACAAACAATAATCTAAAACATTTGAAACAGTTTCTTTTTGGGGGTGGGGGAGATGGGTTGTGGAAAACTCCAGGGCACCCTGCAACAACGGACACCGGGAGGAGAAGGGGGTCTGGTGTGATGAGAAACAGATGTTAAAGGAGGGGGTGAACCTCCTGTAGTCCCACTATTTACTGTGATCACTACTGCAGCAAAAGCAGTGTATTGAAATGATAGAAAATGGTGCCTTTGCTTGGATTTCACATGCATTTGTTACTTGCTCACTGCAGCTTTTGCCAAGAGTTGCCAAGATTTCAGGGCACACCTGCTCCCAGACCCCTGCCTCACCCATCCTGCCTTAATAAGGTGTAATAAAGTTGACAGGTGCAGCACAGCACTGTTTAAGGTGCCAGTGTTAAACTACAATCCATAGGCAAGTGGCTAAGAAATGTTTGCGTGCGCCACAGCTATTGAACCGTGTTTATTCATTGGCCCAGGGAATATTGTGGCGCGTTTGGGACTTTGGGTGTGTAACACTAAAAGTTACTGAACAAGAGATCTGCTGATCTGCATCCCATAGTCCTTTATAAATCTATTTCATTCTTACGCTTATAAAACTGTCCACGGGCTTTTGAATTGAAAGGCATTTCCTTTGTCTTTTAGAGAAGAATAGGTGGATTGCACATCTGCATATTCCTCAGTAGCAATGAGCAGGAAACATTTTTTTTTTTTTTAAAGTTGGTCGCTGAACACGCATGACCGAAGACACGAGCAGGGCTTGTAGTGCATGATCAGGGAAAAAAGATAGCAACAAACGGACAGCTGCTCAAGACTACTGAACTCATGGGGTGCAAGAAATTGTCTCTGATCTGGGGTGAAGGGCAGCAAAGGAAAAAGAGTTCTCCCAAACCACAGATAAGCACTGAAAGTGTGTGGAAGCTGTACTTGGCTGGTGCTCCTCAGACTTGAATGGAAGTGAGGTATCAGCTGCAGAACCAGGTGGGAGGCAGCAAAGAAGAGCGACGATGGAGTGATCCAATGGTAAGCAGCGGGCTGGAATAAAGTAGTTTTATTGATTACAGCAGGTCTTGCAGACAGCGCGTGCGCACTGCATAGGCTCGACCTAAAAATGATCTCCCATTATTACCATTCCCTAACCCCTGGCCTACTTTCCTTACTATATACACTACTCATTGATTTCCATCTAGGCTCCTGCAGTTACACACATACAGGAAACAGCCATTACAACATGGCTGTTTCCATGCATACCATTACAGTGCATGCATTACAACGCATGCTCCCTTACAACACGTAGCCTTTACTGCGCAGTTTTTTACTACGCATATGCTTTTACCACGCATGTCTTTACAACGAATTTCATTCTGAAGGTATGTCTGGTAAAGGCATGTGTGTAGAAGTAAGGGCATATGCGTGGAAACAGCCGAGTTGGAAGGCAATCCACATCGTTAGAGGAAACGGAGAGACTCTTCTTCTTCATCACAATGACGTGCACAGCCCCTCGGACGAGCTGCCTAGACGAGTAGAGACGTAAGGGGGATTGGGCCTGTGGTGGGGGGCTACTGTTTAAGAGTTTAGGGTAGGGGAAGGACTGGGGACATGGGGGGTGCGCTGGGGTAGTGATTTAGGGTTTAGGGTAGGGGAAGGGCTGGGGGACGGGGGAGGGCAGGGTTAGTGTTTTAAGGTTTAGAGCAGGGGTAGGGCTGGAGGAAGGGGGTCATGCAGGGGTAGGGTTTTAATGTTAGCACAGGTGAACGGCTGGGGGCCAGGGGGTGTCGCACAGGGATAGGGTTTTAGGCTTTAGGCACGGGAAAGGAATGTTTTTAGAAGGATTGGGGGCCGAGTGGTGGGGTACGCCAGGGACAGGAATTAGGGTTTAGGGTAGGGGTCAGGGAAACATTTGCCATGCATATATCTTTAACATACATGCTTTTACAACGAAATTGTTGTAAAGGCATGCGTGGTAAAGGCATATTCATTGAAATAACATTGCGTTGTAATGGCATTCGAGTTGTAATGCATGAGTGGTAAAGGTATGCATTACAATGGAATGCGATGTAACATCATACATCCTACAAATACATAATGTTTCAAATCCATCAGGATTCAGAGAGGGCAACAAAACTAACAAAAACAAAACAGATATTAAAGGGCTCTGGCCGTGAACCAACACTTTGATGTTTATTTTGCCAGCTGTTTACTTTTCTGAGTAGTTGCTGGTGAAGAGGTAGATTTATTGAAAGGAGAAATCAACATTGGCACATTAGCAATTGTTTTTGGGGCTGGAAACCCCATGGCTGTTTCCAATAAAGAGATGATTGTATTTCAAGCAATAAAAGAGGAGAAGGTTTACTGGGCGTGAGGTTTCTCCTAGTAGACTGTCACAAATCTGAACCTGTTATCCATTTTCCTCAGTTAAATTTGCCCTCGTACTTCCATTTACAGATCAGGCATCTTTCAATTCTTAACCTTAAAATGTGCTAAAGGTGTATAAAGTGTGAGGCATATTTACAAGGCACCTGCACCACCGGGGCATCATTTGTTTGATGCTCGGGTGGCGCACAATGCTGAGCCATTTTTACAAGGCCACGCAAAGCTGCCCTGCGTGGCTTTTCATGGCCTTGTAAATATGCTCCCCTTTCATGCATTACCCTGTGTGAAAGGGGCGTTCCATGGGTGTTACTGTGGGTGTTCCGACGCTCGCCCATTGATTCTGCCACATTCCCAGATTTACATGGTTTTGTAAACCTGGGAATGCGTTATATTCTAACACCTCCCGAGAAGAGACGTTAAAGTGGTGCACCTAGGAGAAATACCTTTATTTCTCCTCGTTTTTAGCTCTTTCTATGTGTGCTAAATTCTGCAGCACACATAGAAGGAGAAAAATGCCATTGATGATTGTTTTTGTGCAGGGAGGTGTCCATTCCTGCTCAAAAACAATCATCCCTGCAACGTAGGCACCCTTGCACCATGGATATTTTGCTTTTGCCGCATTACCTAAGGTTTTACTGATTTTAGCACCTCTGCTTTCATGCTTGAGACATAGCACTTGAAATAAATGCCCTACATTCAAGTCCCCTTTTTACCATACCCTTTGTTGGATTTATAAACTTACAGGATCGACGGGATATATAAACCTTTGGATTGGCCGGTAGGGTGCATTCTATCAATGTTTCAGAATGAGGAAAGACCTCGGAATCATTACAAATAATTGGATCCGCATTCGGTAAATTCAAAACATTCTTAATTGGTTCGAGAATTAAATTTGTTCAAACTGCTGAGTATTTAACCAATAGTAACACCTGTAACATCCCCTGAAATGTTGTAGCATACAGAGCATCGACAAGTTCTGATAATTTGCCGACTTTAAATGAGTCAATAAAGTGATCCGCTTCCTGGATTCTTTCCAAGTGTTCCTGTCTCCTGGCAGCAGTTGCTAAGCTGATAGCTGGAGATGGGTTTCTCACTCTGTAGGATATCTTGGTGGAGGGTAACTTACCACCACCTCTTGCAACTTGATTATAGAGGTATGAAACTCAAAACTTGATCACATTTCTGGTGCAGAACAAGGTTCTGAAACTGGAGAAGGTTCTGAAACTGGAAGACAAAGACGTGAGTCTGCAGATTGGTTACTCAGTAGGGAAACAGATTGCTGTGTATTTGCTTTAATATGTTAAGGTGGTGGTGACTTACTTGCAGAGAGTAGATCATAAAACTCAATATTCAGTCCTTGCGTTTTTGCTTTTCAAGTGGTGACTTTTTTTAAAGCACGATTTGAATGAATTCAGTTGAATAGCTTTATTCAGGAAAATCGAAAGGAAAACAAAGGCAGGCCTCCCTTGCGTGAAGTTCATAGGTAGGTGGAGTGGGCGATTAAATCTATGCCTAAGGTGACTAACTTGGACAAACCATGACGGTATGAAATGTGTCAGGAATGGAGATGTCATCACAAATACAGGCCGAGAGTTCTGAAATGTACCCCTAGATCCTTTGGGCAGCAGGAGCTGATGAAAATGATTAAATCTAAAATAAGTTAATAATCTGCAATGAAAGTTAGACATCTCCAAAGCGAGTTAAGATTCCTCTCCAGGAACTGATTTTAAAATTACAAAATGACGAACAGAACGCTTTAAGAGTGCCCTAGCCTCTCGGTCTGCAGCAACCATGTCATAAAAAACCTGTTTAAGCCATGGTATGTCCCTCCTAACTATAGCTTCCGAGTGTGTAAACAACTGACTTAAAGATCCGCCTAATATAGGCAAACCAGGAGATGCTCAACCTGCCATACAGGGCCGAGCAATCTTATATAATGATCCTATTCAGCCAAATAGACAGCCGAAGTAGCAAAGGACGAAGTCCAATCGAATCTGAGATATACCAAATACCCACTTCCTCATGCAGAATATCAGAAGCAGTGCTAGCTGGTACTTTGAGCAAGCTTCTCAAAAATTAATTTTCAACCACCTGAAGCTGGGATGTGGAAACATGGGCCCAAATTTTGCAACCACCTCAAGACTTAAATCATAGCCTCCACGTTAGTGTGGCCCAAACGTTTAGCCAAGTGGCCAACCCCACTGACTGCTGCTTTGAATCTGGAAGACATTTTCTTTAGAAGGGGTTGCCAGGAAAGTCGGGAATCAAAAGTATTCCCAGATAAGAAAAATGAACAACCCTGGTGATAAAAAGGCCCTTCTCTTTGACATTTATGGTTATGGTGTTCCTAGGACTCACCACCATAATGTGGTCGTGAGATCAAGGCCATCCATGTACGTAACAAATGCAAAATTCTAGAAAAAGTAACAAAATTAGATCTTACTGGATCTTACCATAAATTTCTTGGAGGTGTGTAAATCCTCTACTAGCTTAATGGCCGAAGAAAATGAAATTCTGAATGGTGCCGCTTTTCTTGTAATGAATTGTGCTGTAACATCTTTTCTATTGGTTTTATGAAATGTCTCTTGTAATGTTTTTGCACATGTGCACTTTGATGGTACTTGGATACCGAATAAAGTTCATTTACTACTACTACTACTAGCTTAATGAATGCACTGCTGGGACTGAGGGGTATCACCACCCCTGCCACCAATAGCCCCTAAACTCGAACCACAGAAGAAAAAAAAGAAAGACCACTACATAGCTGTCAAGTTTCCCAGTTCCATGCATGACTAGATAGGCCAGTCCCAGATTTTCTTGGAATTCCTATTTAATCTGGTATAAAACTAGGGCTATATGTCCCAGAATTCTACCAAAAAATGGGTCTGATCTAAGTAGTCATGCATGAACCTGAAAGACTTGACAGCTGAGGCCACAGAGCCTTCTGTGGTGGAACGCAAAACAATCACCTTATATCAGAAATGTAATGAATATCCAGCAATTTAAATTTTAGAGTTAAAGCAGGACTTCTCCTTCTACTGTGGAGTCACTTCAGCCGCTCTAGTATAACAGACCTGTTAATGACCAAACTGGAGGCGTCTCAGCTGAATTGACTACTCCACCTCACCAAGTCATTGCACGGCTGCAGCGAGTCTACTTCTACCCTCAGTCATCGCTGCACCCAGCCTCATCAACGTCCACCGTCTGTGCAAGCCCACAAATATAGCCAATCTGCATGTGTATTATGAGAAAAGTATTGTGCCAAAAGGATAGAGGAAAAACCCCTTGCTCCGCTGGTGCGTCACTTTTTCCCATATTAAAAGTGACGCACCGGCGGCGCAAGGGGCTTGTAAATAAGCCCCCATATTTGGCCATGCTTTTCAAGTATGATGCAATGCACCCAGTACAGTAGTGTGGGGAGACCATCTGACATACAAGTCAAAAGACATACAATAAGACATGAAAGACTTTTGGAGAACCGAAATATGGACCACTTGTACTAAGCTTATGAATTTCTGAAACTACAGCTAATAACAAATTGTAGTTATCGAATCACAAATTAGAGTGTACAAAGAAACATAGGGGCATATTAGCAAGGGCACTATTGCCGCTTTAGCGGCACTTTTTGCCGCTAAAGCGGCGATATTCTTATCGCCCTATCAGCAAACTGTCTCTAACAGCAGTTAGCGACAGTTTTTGGGCATTAGCGCACGTGTTTTTACCGCTTTGCATGTCAGCGATATTTATCGCTAATGACATGCAAAGTGGGCGTCCCCGACGAACAAACCTGGGAAACACCCGCTAACAGGCCTATCGCCTATTAGCAAGGTGGCCATAGCCCCAGTTAGCGACGTGAAAGTCGCGCTAACCAGGGTCATCGCTATTTATTTAACACCTGCAATTAGCAGGTGTTAGCCATATCTAACAAGGGGGTGGATTATGCTGATACGACCACAGGGTCGTATCAGCAAGGTTATCGCCGTTTTCCATGAAACATCGCTGGAAAACCAGCGATGTTTCATGGAAAACACCGCTATGGCTGGAATAATTATCGCCATAGCGCTAAATGTCGCTAATACAGCGTTAGCATGGCAAATTATTCCGACAATAGCCGGCGATAAAAACGTGCTCGCTAAACACGCTTTGCGATGTTTAGCGCACTTATTAGATAATATGCCCCATAATGTTAAATTAGTGGTTTGCAAATAAACTCAATCGGATGTTACCGATTCCCAAGTAACAATTTGTTAACATTCACAAAGAAATTTTTCTTATATTAATTCAGTCACAATTGCCAAATCGGTAATTTGAGACCGTCACGCTGGCTGCGAGAGATGCCCTCGCAAGCAGAATGTTAGGCATAACTACCACTTACGAGGCCGGACGAAGCACAGGAGAGGAGTTGATTGGCAGAGAATTTAGAAGACTACCATAAATGGCACCCAACAGAGACATGTCTATGATACATGAATATGATATTTCAAAGATACTCTGTCATATATGTGATCAAGAATAACAAACAGTGGTTACAGTGCAGCATGTATACATGTTACAAAAACCATCAAAACGTTATCAGGCACATTCATACTGCATTTCGCTGTTCTCATTTCAGTGCATTCTGAGATTTGTAGTACGTCTCACAGGGGCACCAATCTTCTAAGTTTGGGTGTGAATGGTAAAAGTTTCAGGACCCACACTCGTGCATCTATCCACCTGCTACTATATTTATTTATTTATTTATAAAGTTTTATATAGCGCGAACTTGATCCCCGAAGGATATCAGAGCGCTTTACAGTTTGAAGGAAAGGAAGGTAACAAATCAAAACATGAGTCTAATATGGTGAATCTAATCGGCATTGAATCAAATAGTGCACACATAACAGATCCTTCATAAACCTGAGTGAACGGGGAATGGGCTATACGATGGAGCAAAGTGGCGTAAGGGAGTAAGTACAATAATCATATACAGGAATAATAATCAATATCAAAACGATAAACAGAACGTGAGTCAGATGGGGAGTCTAATGGCATTGAATCAGATGGTGAACACCTACCATATCATTTATATCCCTGGGAGAACGAAGAGTGGGCTAGGCGATGGGGCATAATGACTTAAGGGGAGTAAATACAATAATCATGTACAGGAATAATAACCAAACAAAATAATAAACTTAAACAGGGATAATAACAAATGCTATGGTATGTCCGATGTGCTTAGATGTTGAATCTAATAGGCATTGAATCAAATAGTGCACACATAAGCGATCCTTTATAAACCTGAGTGAACGGGAATGGGCTATACGATGGAGCAAAGTGACATAGGGGGCTAAGTACAGTAATCATATACAGGAATAAAAACCAATACCAAAACAATAAACAAAACAAGAGTCAAATGGGGAGTCTAATGGCATTGAATCAGATGGTGAACACCTACCAGATCATATATACGCCTGGGTGAACGAAGAGTGGGCTAGGCGATGGGGCATAATGACTTAAGGGGAGTAAGTACAATAATCATGTACAGGAGTAATAACCAAAACAAAATAATAAACATATACAGGGATAATAACAAATGCTATGGTGTGTCCAATGCGCTTAGAGCTAACAAATGTCCCTCATGTTAAGGTAAGAACTTATTCATGAGGAATCTTTTTGCTTCCAGTTTGAAAGCATCCTTTGAGGAGATCCTCCGAATTTCCGGTGGGAGAGAGTTCCAAATTTTTGGAGCAGAGCCAGAGAAGGCTCGTTGGCATGTTCTTTTTTTGCGGAAGATCTGTGGTTTTAAGAGGAGGGAATTTGCACTCCTTGACGGTCTACCCCCTCCAGATAGTTCTAGTTTTTGTGCGAGGTAGATGGGGGTTTTGAAGTGGAGGGCTTTGTGTGATAGGCAGGCAATCTTCAGTTGAATTCTAGCTTCGTAAGGTAGCCAGTTTAGAGATTTTAAAACCGGGAGATGTGTACCTTTCGCTTAGTGCCCGTAATCAATCTGGCCGCCGCGTTCAGTGACGCCTTTAGGGGGCCAAAGTGTATTTGGGGAGGCCACATAGCGTAGCACTGCCATAGTCAAGTCTCGGCAAGACAAGCGCTTGGACCACTTGCTTGAAATCTGCTTGAGGTAGGAAAGGTTTGAGATTCCTGAGTGTTCTCAGAAGGTGGTTAGCTCCCTTGCACACGTTGCTAATGTGAGTCTTCATATTCAGATGCTTGTCCAGGGTAATTCCTAGAGATTTAGCTGAGTCGATAGTGCGGGGGAGCAGTTGAAGGCGGTGAGTTGGTTCATCCATAGGTCGATTATAGGAGTATGTTTCGGGGGAGAGATGAGGAGGAATTCTGTTTTGGCGGTGTTTAGCAGTAGGTGGTTCTCAGTTAACCAGTTTTGGGTCGTCAGTAGGGTGGAGTTGAGTGAAGTGATATCATCCGGGGAAGAGATTTTCAGGTAGAGTTGGGTGTCGTCTGCATACATATGGAAGCGAATGTCCAAAGATTTTAGAACATTAGCTAATGGTTCCAGGAACAAATTGAAGAGAATGGGAGATAAGGAGGACCCTTGGGGAACCCCCATGCTGACTGGGGATGGCTGGGAGAGAGAGTGGTTCGCTTTAACTCTTTGGGTCCTGTGCTGCAGGAAGGACGAGAACCAATGCAGCACCTGACCCGAAAGGCCCATCCTATGCTCCAGAATGAATAGGAGGTTGTCATGATTGACAGTGTCAAATGCGGGGAAAGGTCAAGTAGGATAAGGAGGCAGGATTCATTTCGATCGAGCATTATTAAGATGTCATCCATCACGTGGGTAAGAGCCGATTCAGTACTGTGCCCACTACGAAAGCCAGATTGGTGTTGGTCCAGGAGATGGAAATTGTCGATGTACGCACATAGTTGTGACTGGATGCATTTTTCAAGGAGTTTGGCTAGAGTGGGGATGCTGGAGATAGGTCGGAAGTTGTTAAGATCTGTACTGTCAGCTGTGGTTTTTTTAAATATCGGTGTTACCTGAGCCTCTTTTAGGCATTCTGGGATCGTGCCTTGTGACAGAGATGCATTGACGATCTTTGTCCAGAATGGGGAGATTTCATCCTTGATCACTTTGAAGATGGTAGGTGGTAACGGGTCACTGAAGTGATTAGATGGGTTGATACTCCGAAGAACCTTTTTGATATCATTTTCAGTGAAGGGGGTAAAGGTGTCCCAGGAAGCATTGTTCTTGATACCCCCGCTACATGGTGCTATCTTGTCTAGTACGGCCCATGGGGGTGCAGGTTCATTAGGTAGCAGTAGAGCCCTCCTGGTTTCCAGATCCATGTTAATAAGTCTAGTTTTCTCAGTAAAGAAGGCAGCCAGATCATCACATGAGGAAGGTCTGACTTCAGAGGCCGATCGGTTAGGGGCAACCACCGATTGTTGTTTAACCAGCTCAACAGTTTCTTGGGTCGATTAGCCGCTTGGTTAAGTTGGGATCTGAAATACTCCGCCTTCGCTGTCTTGATTTGTTTGTTATACGAACTTCTGGCTGCTCTAAGGTTTTTTAGATGGTCTGCAGATGGAGTGGTTCTCCAGGAACGTTCTATGGCCCTTAAATTGCGACGTTCCGAGTTTAGGTTGCCATTGAACCAAGGTTTAGATATTTTTGCAGGTGTATTTTTTTGTTGTAGTGGGGCCATAGAATCCATGATGTTGGAAATAGAAGAGTTGTAGAAGTCTGTGAGAGCATGGACTTCATGTATGTCCAATTGGGGAGAGAGGGCCCGATTACAGCGGGTTGCTAGGTCAGCTGTGTTGATATCTCTGAGGTCCCTTTTCCAAATTTTTGGTTTGGTTTTTTGAGCCTTAATCTGATAAACCTCAGAGTTAATATGGAAGGAGATGATGTGATGGTCCGACCAATCACATGGTATGATGGAATCCAATGAGATGGTATGATCTTTGGAGATGATGAGGTCTAAAGTTTCCCCTTTTAATGTGAGTAGGCTGGTCACAATGTTGAATCAATTCGTGGTCATTCAAGAAGGAATTGAGGCATGAGACTGCTTGGTCATTGGTGTTAGACCAGTGAAGGTTAAAGTCCCCAAGGTAAATGTGGGACTGGACTGAGTCCACATTGCCGGAGATGATTTCCATTAATTGTTCAATGAAGGGGAGATTGTCGCCTGGGGGGTGATAGAATGTGTGTAATTTGCAAACCAGATGGTTGTTACTGGAGATGTTGAGACAAAGGTATTCGCAAGATACTGGAGAAGAGGACTCTGAAAGGGAGACCGCAAGCGTGCTCCGATGTATACAAGCTAGGGCTCCACCCAGCTTCTTAACTCTGTCAAGATGAATTATGTCGTGGGTGGGAAGAGGTCAAGAATTGGAGTGGACGAAGGGTTGAGCCAAGTTTCTGTGAGGATAATGATATCTATCTCATTCTGTTGTATGAGGTCGAAGATCTCGGACGCGTGTTTGCTAGCAGACCTACAGTTGAGTAGTATGCATTTGAGTGGAGCCGGAGTATGGGGGGGAGGAGTCTGAGTGATGTTCACTCTCTTGAGGTTATCGTTGTTTATGGCTCTGAGGTTGTGGTGGGGTACTCTGTTTGGGTTGGAATGAATGGTTTGAATTATTCCCTTTGGACTCGTGATGAAGTCCGTGTTGGACGAATAAGACTTGAGAAGGCAGTCAATTTCAATGGGCGTGAGACAGGACGCTCTTCTTGGGTGAGAGGCTGCATTAGGTAGGGGAACAGAATTGGAGATGGTAAGTGATAGGGGATGGTCACGGGGAGCTGTGACAGTGGCACTGGCGGGGGCTCTGGGCCGGTTCGGACTATAGAGGAGGTGGCTTAACAATGGGAGATATTCAAGTGAGAGGGCTTTCAAGCCGTGGAGTTCGAGGGAGAGAAGGTGCAGCTGGCGGGAGATATCGTCCAAGCGTGCCAACATGTCTGGGTGTTGGGAGAGGGAAGGAAATTGAGTGTGAAGATCTGGAGAGGGGGAGGGTGACTAAGTGTGTTAGAGGGGTCCGGGGCAGTAATGGGGGATACCCTGGGAGAAGGTAGGTCCCTGAATATGAGCGGTGTTCCAGGATGCATAGACCAGGAGGTTGATTGGGTGTGGAGAACTGCCGAGGGGGTAGGGTGCCTATGTGCGTTAGAGGGGTCAGAGGCGATAATGGGAGATTCCCGAGGAGGGGTGGGTCACTGAGTGTTAGAGGTGTTCCAGGGAGTATTGATAAGGGGGTTGGAAGTGGTGATAGGGTTAATGGTCGTGAAATATGTAATTCGAGCAGTTCAGCATCCGGCAGGGGCAAGGGAAGGGTGGTGAGAGAGGAGGGATGTAAATCTGAGGGTGGGATGGGAGCAATGATTTGGAGTGAACTTGAAGTGGTTAGTGTTGTGTCTAGTCGCCCTGAGGTTGAGTTGTTAGCTACTGAGCTTTTGATCTTCAAAAAGAGTTTGTCGAACTGCTCTAGGTTTCGATTAGAGGCTTGAATGAGAACGATCCCATTGTTATAGATGGTAATGGTGAGATCTATTTTGTGGATAGGAGAGGAAGTAATAGAAAGACTAAATCCATGGGGTGTTTTCCTTATCTGTTTGCACTGGAAAAATGATATGAGAATTTTCCTCCATTGGGCTCTCTTGTTCGTGAAGAAGATTAGGTCGGACATGGTGTTGCCATTGTACATGCTGAAATATGTGTCTGATATAAGTGTTTCCGGGTTTTTTTTTATTAAGCTGTGTTTGAGTTTTTTTGATGCGTTCTTAGTGAGGTTAGGTGGATAAGTGATCTTAAAGGCACTGAGGCCCACTTTAGAGAGCGATCCTTCAATCGGGATGCTGGTGTTGGTCGCCATGGTGAGCGTAAACCGAGGAGAACAGCGATGGCAAGGGAAGAAACCTGTCACCCCAGCTTTGTCAAGGGCGAATGTATACTAAAAAGCTCCCAGTAAACAAATCCAGCCATCATAACATTCAGTGGGCGGAATGAGTGGAAAAAGCCATTCCAAGATGGCCACCACGTAAGTCGAGGTTAGCTCCTCTATTCATACGACTCCTTTTTTAGTAGTCCTTTTTTTGTTTTAGTGCACAATCTACAGACCGAGACCTTTCTCCATGTTGAGGGCTTGATTTACGTGTGATGCTGCCATGATGGTCTTCCCTCAGGGCTACAGGAAACAGGATAGCCACCATTCTGAAGTTCACTAGAAGATAATCCCCTTCATTTTAAGTCTACTGTTTAATTCACGCCCTTTCTACTCCCGCACGGCAGTTCTCCACTATAGGAAATTCTGTACTCCAAGCCTAATGAAGTGCCTTCCCAGTGTGTTCAGAGTGACGGCCACTTATTGCAGTATTATACCTCTATTTGTAATTTGTATCTTATGTATCCTGCACACCTGTCACTTTTTCCTCTTGTAACGTATACCTCTTATTGTATCTTGTTTGGTTTTGTTATTTGCACAATTGTCATTTTTCCTCATGTACTGTAACGCTTGTTATTGTATTATGCTCACTTGTAACCTTCTCCTCCTGTAATGTTACTGTTCCTATTACGAAGCGCTCTGACACCCTCGGGTAAAGTCCGCGCTATACAAGAACGCATAAATAGATAATTGTGACGAGGAGGGATCTGCTATTCAGCAGTTGTCCTCTTACTATCTCGGTCCTTCCTACTGCCGATAACTGGGCATGGCGGCCATTACCGGGTCAGGCACCGGTGAGTGGTGGACGGTGTTGCCAGCTCGGGACTTTGCTGGCCGTAGAGGGGGGGGGGCCCGCCTTGCTTGGGAGATGGAGGCTGTTGCCCTGGCATTCTGCGTACCTTGCTCCTGGTACTCATTTGCTGGGATGTCGTTCCGGTTTCACGTTGATGGCCGGGGCGGCCATATTGGCGTCAGGCAACCGGGGACAGTTTGGAATGGAGTTGCGACTCGGATGCATCCGCGCCGAATTATTTCACCGCTGCTCCTGTCTCGGGCGGAGGCACCATGGGATTCGCCCGTGGGTGAGTGTCTGTGTGGATTTACAGTTGTTTCTTCCCCTAGTGGAGCATCAGTGGGGGTCGGGCACTTGGGATCCTACTTTTTACGGGTCTGCGTTTCCCGATTTCACCAGGCTGCATGGGTCTGTGTGCTCTTGCGGGCTCAGTGGCATGCTTCTTGGCTCTTTACGGAGCCCTCGGTCAGTTAGCAGGCAATGGTGGGAACCTCCGCAACCCCAGGAAGTTTCGGTTTCGTTCCTGGGCTTCACTCCCTCGGACCAGCTTCTCCGCAGCTTTTTAGGTGGATAACAGCAGCGCTCACTCAGCTCCTTCGTTCCCTCTCTTGGGTAAACTAGTGGAGGGAACGTCCGGTGGTGTGTGGATGGGGGGACATGTCGGATTTCCACCGTGAATCGGTGATCCAAGTGTCCAGGACCCCAGGGCTTTCAGTTTCGGTTTCTGTTGCCGGGCTTCAGTCCTTTGTCCGGATTCCTTATGTTATTATCGGATGGCGGCAACGCATAAACTGGCTCCAGACCTCTCCTTGCCTGGTCCGGTGGGTGGGTCGGCAGATGGAGGTGTGCAAGGGTGGCAAACCGGGATTTGCACCTAGTTTGGTGATCCTAGTGCTGGGGAGCTCTGTTGTGGAGCTCCTTCCCAGCGGCTCTCCTGATATATATATTTGCACTTGCACTTTATGTATAATTATTAGTAAGCATCTTGGCCTCCATGAATTTTAAATTGACTGTCGGCTATGAGTTTAATAGTCGGCATCACAGTTTTATCATGAAGCACTAGCAATTTTTATGATTCAACGTCCTCTCCTCAATCTATGTGTTCAGCTTATGTCTACACGTGCTCTTTAAGTATTGGGAATTTTTTTCATGTTTTATCTGTATAGTTTTAATATATTATACTAGATTTATTGTTTATTTTAAACAATAGGATATACAAAATATGAAGAGTCACATCTTTTATTTTATTATGTTGATCCTATAGGAGCTGTTATGTGTAAGTAATATGTGAATTGTAGTATGTTTTCTCTGTTTAATAGAGGGGAGGAGTTGGATCTGCACTGTGTCACTTTAAAAATGTTCAATGTGGTTCAGCGGGTCGTGTGATCAAGCTTGCGGGAGCGCAGGCGAAACGCGTTATGCTGGGCACTTGCCAACAATATTGATGCACTGTTTTCACCGAATAAAAAGCACTTTTTCTCTGGATTTGCCCTGTGTGGTCCGTACCTGCTGTGCTGTTACTTAGAAGCTGGCGCTTCAAGGATTTTGGTTTTTCCATATTTATATATATATATACACTAATAACCATGATCGTCATGCAGCAATTATCACGTTCAACATAACATTTGCATATTACAACAGACATACATTTACCCTATAAATGGAGTGGAGGAGAAGGAGGACAGCAGGGCCGAAATTACTGCATGGTTAATTGACACTGTTCCCACCAGCACTCATAGTACAGAGCCAGGTCTGAAACAGTACAACAAGGGATTAGCCAGAACATTCAAATACCCCCCAATTCAAACTAAAGCTCTCATGTAACCAAGCAAACGAAACAAGGCATCACAATCCTCCTCAGAAGAGCTCTCTTGTTTCTTTCATCCAAGCATCTATCCATTCATCCTTTCATCCTTCCATCCACCTCTTTATATGTACCATTTCTCCTTTCCATTCTGTCATCCATCCATTCTTTCATCCATCATTGTCTTTCACCATTCCATCTGTCTGCCCATCCATATCCAAACCTATCCATCCATAACCATTCCTATTCATTAAACCTATTCATCCATCCATCTCTTCATCAATTCGCCCTTTCACCTATCCATCTCTCCATTCACACCTTCACTCATCCATCCATCCTTTCAGTCATTCATACATCCATCCTTTTGCCCATCCATCCATCCATCCTTTCACTCCATCAATACATCCATCCATCCACCCTTTCACTCATCCATTCACCCACCCCTCCAATCAGCCATTCATCTTTTCACAAATCCATCCACCCTTCTACCCATCTGTCCACTCATCCATCCACTTACACTTTCACTCATACATTCATACTTCCACTCATCTACCCATCGGTCCACCTCTTTCTTTCACTCATCCATCCATTCTTTCACTCATCATTAAATCCACCCTTTCATCTATCCATCCACCATCCCTTTCACTCATCCATCTCTTCTTTCACTCATCCATCCATCCTTCCATCCACCCCTTTTCACTTATCTATCCCTTCTTTCACCCATCCATCCTTTCTTTCACCCATCCATCCTTTTACGCATACATCCATCATTTCTCTCATCCATCCACCTTTCACTCCATTCACCTATCCATCTTCCCTTTTACTAATCCCATCCATCTATATTTTCACTCACTCATCTATTCATCCATCCATCCGCTCTCTCATCATCCATTCATCCACACTTTCACTCACTCATTGATCCATCTACCCTTTCATCCATCCATCCTCTCTTTCACTCAGCCATTCATTCTTTCCCTCATCATCCATCCATCCACTCTTTCATCCATCCATCCATCCATCCACCCTCCCTTTCTCTCACCCATCTATTCTTTCACTCATCCATACTCACATCCATCCTTTCATTCATTTATCCATCTACCCATCCATTCTTCCACTCACCCATCCATCCACCACTCATCATCCATCCTTTCACTCATCCATCCATCCATCCTTTTGCTCATCCATCTATCCATCCTTTCACTTCGTCCATCTATCCACCCTGTTACTCCATCCATCCATTCATCTATCCACCCTTTTACTCATTTATCCCAAAGCGCGGCTACTCATCCTCACTGGTGAGTAGCCGCGCTTTAAAAAAACCCTGATTCATCCATGCTCTATCCAACCATCTACCCTCGGTTTCACTCAACTATCCATTCTTTCACTCAGCCATCCATCCTTTCATCCATCCATCTATCCACTTCCCTTCCACTCATCCATCCACCCTCCCTGTCACTGATCCATCCATCTATCCATCCTTTCACTCATTCATCCATCCATCCATCCACCCTTTTACTCACACATCCATCCATCCTTTTCTCACTCACTCACGCACGCACCCACCCACCTTTTCACGTTATTTATGAGCCTTTGTCTGCTGAGTTGCGAATAGAAGATGCCCATCAAAAACTGCACCCCCATTGTTGCTCGAAAGCGGGGGCTCATGACGACCCTACAGTACAAAGTCCCTTTTCGCAAAACTACACAACATAAACCTACTCTTGGCGTATGATAGATGTTTTCGCCTCATACACAGGCTTTCCAATCTTTGCGACATGGTTTTTGATCCCGATCAAAAGCTGACACAGTATTATCTGCTGCTATTCACGATAGCAGCCAGATTAAAAAGTGCTGTTCTGTCCACATGCTTCATAGGGTAGACTGAGATGTGACTTTGATAGATAAACTAGCCAATGCCACCAGTGTCATATCTCCATTGACATTTAACATACAAAATGAAATTGCTCATTATAATCAAGCTGCCATGCAAGTCTGTTACAAGTCACTATAGCCCCTAAAGTTCTGCAGACTTTAATGGCATGTAGTGTTGAGCAAATCACGTGAAAGTGAGCAGGCATCTAGCCTCAGTGGGGTTTCTGTGGCAGACATGCATACAGTCCTTGTAGAGAGTCTTGATGAAGCCCTTGTAACATGGAAAGAGTCAAGGGCTAGAAGTACGACCGTGGAAATAGAGCCTTGCAAATTGCGAGTTTTTTGCGACTCGCAATTTGCGAGGCGCTATTTCCAATGTACAACAGTGCTTTTCACACTGTTATCGATTCCCAATGGGGTCGCAAATAGAGAGGCTCATGAATATTAATGAGCCTCTCGCAATTTGCGACCCCATTGGGAATGGCAGGCTCTCACAGGTATGGTGGCCTGCTGAGCTCAGCAGACCACCATGTATGGAACTGCTTTTAAATAAAGCAGTTTTTTTTTAATGCAGCCCGTTTTCCTTAAAGGAAAACGGGATGCATTTAAAAAGAAAAATGAAACTTTCGTTTCATTTTTAAGGGCAGGTAGTGGTCCCTGAGACCACTGCCTGCCCTTAAAAATATTTTCCCCTGCATTTGCAAAGGAGAAGGGGTCCCCTGGGGACCCCTTCCCTTTATGACTCCCATTACCACCCTCTTGAAGAGGGTGGTAATTTATGAGTGTTTTGCGCCCTCAATTGCGGACGCAAAACATTCTTACATAGGGTTGCGCTTGCTATTA
This sequence comes from Calotriton arnoldi, assembly GCA_963921515.1. Classification (NCBI taxonomy): domain Eukaryota; kingdom Metazoa; phylum Chordata; class Amphibia; order Caudata; family Salamandridae; genus Calotriton; species Calotriton arnoldi. The sequence continues at coordinate 317,984 of CAWUFW010001434.1, forward strand.
GGAAGGGAACGCCCCTTCCTAATAGCGAGTAGCAAAACCCTATTTTGCGAGTCGCAAAAAATTGCGACTCGCAAAATAGGGTTTGTACATTCCCCATGCTGTTTTTGCATGCGTGAAAGGGTTGGCAAACCCATTTGCGCATGCAAAAATGGTCGTACATCTGGCCCCAAAACTTCATCAACAGCTTAAAGTAACAAACAAACGATATGCTGTTGAGATTCAAAGAACCATTGGAAATACGGAATTTGTTTATTACAAACACACACTAAGGGCCTTATTATGAGTTCGGCAGTTCTACCGCCGAAAGACCGTGTCCGCTAGGAGACCGCTGCATCTGTGGCCTTCCGCCAGCCGTACTACGAGTAACCCGAGTTACCGGTGGTGTGGCACAGCGGTCTTGCAGTGGTGGGTAATGAATTTCCATATTTATCGATGCCTGTGTGTACATTCTGACTGCATACGTGTCAAATGCACACATATGCATGATATATGTGGAAAAATACCACCTACATATTGCCGGAATCTGACCATATGTGGGCAGTCCCAGTAATGGGTACATGGTACCAAAGCACTTATTTGTATTCCTCAGGGTGAAGATACTCCTGTGTAGGGGGGACCTGGAGAAAGAGATCCACGTTGAAATCTGCTGGGAAGAACTAGAAAGGGGTGAGTATGCCCCCCAAATACCTAATTTCTGCCGACCTTTAGGCGGCACTCTAACCGCCATTATTTTCTTTAAGAACTGTAGTCAACATGTTTCGTCCTCATAGACTTCTTCAGGGCTACAAAATACATTTAAATTCAAAAACCTTATTTAACATATATACAAAGAATTTGAATTAAACAATTACTACAGCATAGGAGAAAAAGATTTTTTCATTAAACAGACATTTTTATATTCTATAACATAGACCTACATGATTATAGCAGCCCAATTTTTTACACCAATCAATTTAATCATAATATTGTTGATTCTTTTATGACACCCTCCTTTTAATTATATAACTACTTATGTGTTGAACTAAATTCACAAGTACACATTTTTTTTATCTAGTCTAGTCGCTTGCGAAGGGTGGTGTGGCAGGGGAGGAGGGTGGGGAGGGGAGCTAGGCTGTTAAGGGGGAGGAGTGGGAGGGTTAAGCACTTGTGTGGTGATTTACTTTGTTGTATGTGTCATGGCATCTTAAAGCAAAGGAGGAGTGAAATGATTTCTATGTTTGTTTATAATCAAGTATACCATATGGAAAATTCTGACATTAAGAATGTCAAATACAAGGATGATGGGTAAAATTCGTATTGGTTCATTAAATATCTGTGGCCTCAATGATAGGAAAATAAGGGGTATGCTGGCTAAGAATCTTCGATTTATGCAGATGGACTTAGTATGTTTTCAGGAGACCCACATATCTTGGAGTAAACGATGGTGGATGAGGGATTTGGGCTTTGATTTGATAGCTTGTACTCGGCAAGGGACAACAACTAGAGGGGTGGCGATTTTAGCAAAGCATGGCTTGGGTTCCTGTAAACAAGTCAAAAAAGATAGGCTGGGACGTTGGGTCATTGCAGAATATAACTTAGCAATAAATAAGGCCCCTATTTCAATCTGTTCTGTTTATGGATCTAATTTAGATGATCCTGATATATTAAATTATCTAAGTGTAGAATTGGCCTTATGGCCACACCCTCTGATACTTTGTGGTGATTTTAATATTCACTTAGATAGCAATTTCAATCTGAATGCTGACCTGCTATACCAGGGAAGGAAAGTCAGAGTTTTTAAGGCTCTTCAAGGATTGGTGAGGGAACTAGGGCTGGATGATATCTGGAGTAAGCACAGAGCAGCTGATTCAGGGTTTACCTTTTATTCGGCCCCTCATAATAAATTAGTCCGACTGGACTATTTTTTTATCTCTAGCCAATTGGCTGAAATAGTCAAAATTGAGAGCTTCCCGAGGATTATATCAGATCACATTCCCCTAGTAACTGAAATCCCATTGAGCGGCGTTCCGAGAGCTCGAAGGCCCTTGACCTTTGAAAGGAGACTTTTGCACGAGCAATCATATTGTGAGCATATGACCAAGTGGATTATGGAATTCTTTGACATTAATAGAAACACAGCCTCTGAAGTTACTGCCTGGGATGCTTTTAAGGCAGGAGTCCGAGGCGAGACCTTGAGCTTTTCTATATCCCGACAGAAAGCGTTACAGGAGGAAATATGAAAATGGGTTGAGCAGTTAAGGGCAGCCGAGTTTGAGCTCATGAGAAAAGTGAGGGGGGGCAGAATATAGAGGATTGCCAACAGTTAATTGCAATCACCAAATCTAAAATCCATCAATATTTTGGAGCGGAGGTGGCAGCCAAATATTTGCAGCATAGGTCTGAGCTATACAAACTTGGAGAAAATGCTGGATGGGTCTAGGCAAATCGGCTGCAACAGCGGGAAGTGACCAATCGAATTTCTAAAATTAAAGACCATTTAGATCAGGTTCAGGATACCCCAGTAGGAGTACCGAAGGTATTTAAAGATTACTATAAGCAGCTTTATACCGAGGGAGGGGCCTCGTTAATAGTACAAACTTCGGAAGAGTTTTTTGAAGATTTAGAGACGAGTGAGGTCACAAAGGACCAAAATGAAATTCTTGCAGCCCCAATAACATGGGAAGAATTGGAAACCGCCGTAGTCTCTCCAGCCCTGGGTAAAGCCATGGGTCCTGATGGCATTCCCTTGGAGTTTTATAGGGCATTGATGTAATTATTTCAGCATATTATTTCAGAATTATTTCAGGGATATATCTCCAATTCATGGCAGAGGACAACTATAATTGTGTTAAAAAAAAAGGGGAAGCCAGAGCTAAGCCCAGCGTCATATAGGCCTATATCACTTATGAATTGTGATAATAAGATATACTCAAGAGTACTTGCAACCAGGCTGGGTAAAGTTATTACTCCTTTAGTTTCAATTCGTCAACACGGATTTATCCCCTGTAGGGATACGACAGATCATGTACGCTGTGTCATAGCCCTTCTTGACTGGGCTCAGGCCACGGTGTCCCCGCTAGGGGTCGCCCTGTTGGACGCAGAGAAAGCGTTCAACAGGGTCTCCTGGCGGGTTCTGTGGTCTGTCCTACAATGGAAGGGGATATGTGGGGAATTTATTCAGGCTGTCAAGGCATTGTACCTATCACCGAAGGCTGTAATCCGCATCTCAGGGCGGGATTCAAATCCATTTGATATCAGCAGGGGCACTAGGCAGGGGTGCCCATGCTCTCCTCTGCTCTTTGCTCTTTATATTGACCCTTTTCTTAGAAAACTAGAGCTGAATGTAAACATTAAGCCGGTGAGGGTCAATGATGTCGATTTCAGGGCATTGGCATATGGGGACGACATCGCGATACTCACTTCTGATGTTGCTTCTGCACTTTTAGAGGTGAAGGCTTTAGCTGAGCAGTTTGGCACCCTTTCAGGTTACAAACTTAATATGGAGAAAACTCAGATTCTCTGTTCAGGGAATGTTCGCCCCGTAGGATTCCTAGCTGTTCAGGAAGCAACGTATTTGGGGGTTAAAATCACAGCTGCAGTAGATAAAATTCCTGAGCTGAACATTGTCCCAATAATAGAAAATGTTAATAAAAAAACTGGAGAGGCTAGACCATCTGCACTTTTCTCTATATGGACGAAGTAATGTGATTAAAATGTCGGTTCTTCCAAAAGTTTTATATATTTTTAGAACTATCCCTTTAGAATTCTCCTCATCCTGTTTTGCAAGCATAGAGAGGATATGTTATAGATATCTATGGCGGCACCGCAAACCAAGAAGAGCGGCTAAGTGGATGACCCTCCCAAGACAGAGGGGGGGATGGGCTATGCCCAGCTTTCTCCTTTACTACTGAGCATCTATCTTATAACATATTGGTATTTTGTTAGTGGGGGATAAGGCTGAAATTCCAGTGGAGGCCAGACCGACCATATATGAACTAGGGTTGGGGAACGAAGTCAAGGGCTGTCTGGTCAGGATACTGGAACCCAGTTATTATAAAAGGACCACATTTAAAATATTGAAAGTTGCTTATAAGGTATGGAGACAGGTGCGGCGGAAATTGAAGATTCCAAATCTGAATGTGTATACCCCACCTTATGCTCCAGGCACTCTCCCTCCGATCTTCCAGGGTCAAATCACCTTTAGATGGGGGGGGGTAATGGAATTAATCTTCTGGGTGATTTTTATAGGGAAGGTCAATTTTTATCGTTCACGAGTCTGCAGGATGACTTCGGGGTGGGTAAGAGAGATTTTTTTAAGTATTTGCAGATACGGAGCTTCTTAGGGGCAAATGTTAACAGGTCGGCTTTGAAGTTAGAAAAAGTTTCTCGGAGGAAGTCCCGGATTGGGAAGATTTTTTTTTTGTTGAGTTTTATATAGCGCGAACTAGACCCGAGAAATCGGGTATCAGAGCGCTTTACATGAGCACCAGTTTAGTTAACGATGGACACATTCATTTTTGTTAGGCACGGGGAGATTAAGTGATTTGCCCAGAATCACAGGATGTTGAGCGTCGTTGCCAAGACTCGAACCCAGTTCCCCAGCTTTGAGGTCGACTGCTCTAGCCACAGGCTATTTATCGTAATCTGCTTGAAGCTTCCTCAGATGATATTGAAGCTCAGAACGCAAAATGGGAGAATAGGCTTGGAGAAGCAGCAATTAATATTGAGGATTCACTGGAATTGGCAAATCAGATGCTGCTAACCCGGAGTCTAAGGAGCCAACATTTTATGTCTGTTTTTGACCTTTACTACACCCCAGCAAAGATAGCGAAATGGGGGGAACGAGGGGAGGGAAATGTAACAGATGTGGCTTACAGGTGGCCGATACTATACATACGTTTTTTTCTTGCCCTAGAATGGCTGTCTTCTTGAAGGATATCGAGGCCTTCTTATTTACAGTTTTAGGGGTCTCTGTGTCAATTACACCTGCACTTTTAATCCTGGGGTTATTGAATAACGCAGAGACAAATAAGGAGGCGAGATCAGAGATAGGGTTTTTATTCATCGCAATGGCCATTGCCCACTGGTGTATCACCTCCCAATGGATAAGTAGCGACCCCCCAACCTTCTCTAGCTGGCGGGCGAGGATGCTGGCTATTTATAATATAGAATCCTCGGTATATAAGTCAAGAGGACGAAGGAAAAGAGAGTTGGGGCAGAGAATTTGGGCTCTCATCGCAGGATTGGTGAATCAATAATATCGGACCGCACCAAACTTGGTACAGGTAGTTTTTATCGAATATTCAGGGAATGGTAGTGAGGGATCAGCAGGCAAAGACAGGTAGGGCAACCATAACTCTGTTCTGAACCTGCAATGTTTGCCTGTTGACTATTTGAATCATGGAAGTAGTGAATCAGTGAATTTTATACCAGATTATTCTATTTATTGCACCGGCACTTTCCTTCTTATACAATTGACAATGGATGGAATGATACGAACTGTTTTTCTCCGTGTATATACTGTATGAATCTGAATGGTTTTAACTTGCAGGCTTATTTTTTATTTCCTCTGTCTTTATCTATTCATGTTATTTATGTTATTTAACGCATAACGTAGCATGTGAAGAAATTCAATGACATGTTTTACTATGGAATTTTTGCAAATGGAAAAAAATCAATAAAAAATATTTAAAAAAAAAAAAAGGATGGAGACATCTAAGGGGGATATTCTCAAGAACGTGCGATAATCATCGCCAAAAAAGGCTAACGCATGTTTTCATATCGCCGTCTATCGCGGGAAAATAACTCTGTGTTAACGTCGTATTCACAACACAGCAGTAACATGCGATAGTCTCCTGATAACGCGTCAAATGACCGCGATACAACTACCGCAACGGCGATAAAAAAGGAAACCCAAACATGAAAAAAGTTGTGATGGGCCCAACCGCGATAGAAAAATCTGCGACAAGCTGCGCCAGGCCTGCAATTCACACACGTCAGGCGGGAAAAAGCACTACAAAAGAAGAAAAAAAAAACTCAAACAAAAACCAAACAACTGCGAAGCACAATGGAGGCAGCCGGAGCAGGAACAGAGGACAAGCAGAACCCCACAAGCCCCCCGGAGGACCAGGCCGGGACCTCGGGGTCAGGGAAGGGCAAGGACAGGAAGAAGAGGAAGACGCGGTTCAGTCCGCAGGAAAACAGGATCCTGATAAGGGAGGTGATGAAATACCATCAACAACTGTTTGTCACCTCCAATGTGTAATTGGCGACAAAAAATGGAATATGGCAGTCCATCGTGGACAAGGTGAATGCAATCGGAGTGCTGAGGAGGACAATGGAAGAGGTCAAGAGGTGCTGGAATGATGTGAAGCGCAAAACCAAGCAGAAACTCGCCAAAAACCAGAAGGCAGCAATGCAGACTGGAGGTGGGAGTCCAGCGCCACAGGAGGAGCTGGACGAGATGGAGGAAATGGCCTCCACAGTCATCAGTGTGGAGACAGTGGCAGGAGTTGGGGGACCGGACACTGCTCGACAGGAGCCGACACAACAGCAACAGGGTGAGTAACGACCAGGGACTTCGGGGACGGGGGGAGATGGGCACAATGGCACACATGCACAATTAAACAAAGCAAGGATCTGAAGCACACCCTTTTTTTTTACTTATAGAGTTTCTTTTACGTTTTTCTCCAAGTTTAGCGTGCAGCACTCGTAATGTGTTCCGTTCCTGTCGCACTGTGATAAATTCAAAAGAAAGTGATGGCCCTGAAGTGTGGGTCACCGTCGAGTTGCACAGCCTTATAAACACAGGTATTCAAGTAATACGCCTTCACCATAGTATTTCAATTTTTTTAACCATTTTATTGCCATAGTTACTCCAATTTAATCCTTCACGTCAAAGGTACGAAATTTGATAATCTTGCGCATTTAAATTAATCCAGAATTGCCCATCCGGGCCTATTCATGAACATTTACAAATTTCGGGTTCTCCAAATATCCCAATAACATCGCCCAATGCATTTCGGTTCATTTAACCTTCGTCAGGGGTATCTGTAGTTAATGAGAATATATATATCAGCCACATCATTTAAAGCCCAATACAATCCAAACTTTCAACCCAAAATAATGAACAAAGCAGTCTCCCATAATTACAAAACGCCTCCACAGTGATTTTATCAAAAACCTGATTCATTAGCCTATACTAAACATACCCCCAATTTTTTTAAAACATCATACAAAACTTAGAAAGCTCCCCCATATAAACCCAATTTCATCAAAGAAAAACAGGCTTTACGTGTACCTCTCCAATATTCTATGTGAAAACATGTTAAACTCAAAACACGAAATCGTCTGAATTGCCCATTCTAAAATAATACCACGGCCACCCACAGTTGCTAATACCCTCCTTATTCACATTAATCATCATTCTGTGCCCCTGTGCATACCTGTTATTTTTGCAAAAAAACATCATCCTCATGCGCTTTTCCGTATATTTTACCTTACTGCATAAACCCAACTAAATTTAAACAACCGAAACCATCCACACCTGTAACTCAGTGAACGTAAAACGTCACGTGTCCACATTACCCCGCCCCGTTAACTCCCAATCATCATAGATGCTTAAAGTGACAACACTCGAAAATAAATAAATGCTAGTCGAGACAACGATGAACCAACCAATAATATAGTCCCATTTATGTGTGATTGAATGTCCAAATTTAAAAGGCATGTGTAGATCTTGAGCTGATTGAAAAAGATCTTATGCTGACAAATGTGATGTATAAGCGTCGCTGTTCTTCCATATCGGTGTTTTAGTGAACTGCCTTTGACGTGACCATGATGTAATCGAAATGACTCTTAGCGATTTTTTGTCGGGGTGCTGTAACAGGATTGGAACGGCTGGGTAATTCAACAAAGCAAGGATCTGAAGCACACCCTTTTTTTGACTTATAGAGTTTCTTTTACTTTTTCTCCAAGTTTAGCGTGCAGCACTCGTAATGTGCTCCGTTCCTGTCGCACTGTGATAAATTCAAAAGAAATTGATGGCCCTGAAGTGTGGGTCACCGTCGAGTTGCACAGCCTTATAAACACAGGTATTCAACAAAGGTACGAAATTTGATAATCTAAGTTTTGTATGATGTTTTAAAAAAATTGGGGGTATGTTTAGTATAGGCTAATGAATCAGGTTTTTGATAAAATCACTGTGGAGGCGCTTTTGTAATTATGGGATTATTTTGGGTTGAAAGTTTGGATTGTATTGGGCTTTAAATGATGTGGCTGATATATATTCTCATTAACTACAGATACCCCTGACGAAGGTTAAATGAACCGAAATGCATTGGGCGATGTTATTGGGATATTTGGAGAACCCGAAATTTGTAAATGTTCATGAATAGGCCCGGATGGGCAATTCTGGATTAATTTAAATGCGCAAGATTATCAAATTTCGTACCTTTGACGTGAAGGATTAAATTGGAGAAACTATGGCAATAAAATGGTTAAAAAAATTTGAAATACTATGGTGAAGGCGTATTACTTGAATACCTGTGTTTATAAGGCTGTGCAACTCGACGGTGACCCACACTTCAGGGCCATCAATATCTTTTGAATTTAACACATGCACAATTAAGCATAGCACAGGTCACACCCACGATTAATCTGGAGCATGTCCCTGATCCCCTTGGCACACTGCAGCACACCTAGAAACTGCAAGTAGGCCCCCGTCGACTATGTGCCCAGAGGGGGCCCTCCCCACACATCACTAATCTCACAACAAACCCATGCACAAGTACAAACACACATCTGTGATGTTGTCGAAATGTCCACTGTCCCGCATCAAATAGGCAGCTCCTCCCAAACAGTCACAATGTACATTGTCATGCAGTTTGTATGTAAACCTGTACAATGCGTCAACATACATGTGAAAACAATGTTAAACTGCATCTCCCCTTTACATTGCAGAGGGTGAATCAACACCTCCTGCAGAGCAGACGGTACACCTCTTCACTGATGATGAAGAGGACCTCCCCTCCATCGACACTGACACCCTCCAACGGCTCAAGGACAGCTTCGGCACCCCACCTCCAGGAGCACGGCAGCACAGCTACATCGAGGAAACCCCACTCCCTGCACAGACCACAAAGCAGGAAGCACCCACCACCACGGCTGTCTCCCAGGACCCCCACGAACAACACATGGCCTTCCAACGCCGTGTGTTAAGGTGCCAGGAGGAGATGGCTGATCAGGTGTGGGTGGGGTTCGACCTCATGGCAGCCAAACTAGATGCCATACGTGGGTGTCTAAGTCCCATCAGGGACCACTTACAGTCCTTGACAGACACCCACAGTCCGCTCCATGCTCTCCAACGAACCATGGATGACATCGCTGGAGTCCTGACTCAGAGACAAGGACAACTGTCTAGTCAGAGTGGCTCCAGCGATGTCAGCCGGGAGATGTGACACATGCAGAGGATCATGGAGAACAGGGAGTGGATGCAGGCGGAAAGAATGGCTGCCACGGCTGCACACCAGCGTGATGTAGCTGGGATCTACCATGCCCTGCATATCCTCGTCATGGCATTGCTGCCACAAGGCCTGGCGCAGATGAATGCTGCTGCTGTTTCGACATCCACATCTCCGCCCCTGCTGTGTCAGTGCCTCACAGTGAAGCAGCTAATCCACCTCCGGCCCCTGATGTGTCAGTGCCACACAGTGCTGCTGATAAAACACCACCACCCACGTGTGAGGCACATGAGACATCAGAGGACGAAGATGCAGATGAATCTGCCTTACCGGTAGTAAGGAAGCGGTAGCATTCTTCTCCGCCATATGGCTTGTTTCTGCTTGATTCTGCCCTCTGCATCATCACCTTCCACTGTCCCCCAATGCACTCTGCGACACTCACCTTGGACCTCGGCATGGACTGCCATATTCTGTTTGGACGCCAATGACACAGCTATCAGACTGCGGACTGAACTCTTCCTCTTCCGATGTACTTGTCATTCCCTGAAGGACTCTGGCTGGCCCTCCACGGGTCAACAATGTAAAGTGGGGTTTGGATGGCCCTGTACTGCTCCAGCTACAACACTCCACTGAATGTGCATTAAACAATTAAATTCACACAGATGTGTCATGTCTATGTACATTCAAGTACGGAAGTATGGATGAATGTCGAATCAGTGATTCCCCTTACATCCATGTTGCACATGTTGCGGGACTTGAGTCACAGGGTGCAACATTACCGATTGCGGACCGGGTGGTGCCGCCACAACATCAGAGACACGCGCTTTAGTCACCTTCTTGTCCAGCCCAGAACGGAACCACGCCCAGAGCGCCGGGGTCATCGTTCACACCCCTACGCTGGACTGGCATACGCCAGGCCAGCCCACTCCGCTTACGCTTACAGGGGGGGACGACAACGCTACATGTCCCAGGTCTTCCCTGTAGTGATCTGCTGATCACAGGTCTAGTTGTCAGCATGCCACAGCCACTCCCTGAGGGCTGGTTCACACCCACACCACACCCATCCAGCACATAAGTCACAGGACATGTGACCCTGCCAATAAAAGGGGCCGGGCGCACGTGCCCGAGGCCATTTCCACTATCTAGCTGAGTGTGTCCATGTGGTCATTATTTATGCATGAGGGCCTAGGGCCCTACCACATCACATTCCCCACTGCCGGAGGTGACATGATGGCGCCGCACGACGAGACTCAATCATAAAGGGCCCATGACTTTAGTTGGTGGCATCCGAGGCACTTAGGCCGGCACGGGCCTTCCGCCACGTGGCGATGACTTGAGGTGCACAGAGTTGGTGGCATCCGAGGCACTTATGCCGGCACGGGCCTACCGCCACGGGGTGATGACTTGAGGTGCACTGAGTTAGTGGCACCTGAAGAGCTGAGCGGGTGTGCAGCCTGCGATGATGTGTAGGCCTCGATACGACGTCCTGCCAATCATGTTTCGATTTGAATTGTGATCCCAGCTGGACCGCAGTGTACGCCGAGGGCAGCAGGCTGCACAGACATGACTCCGCGGCGCGGTGCTGCAGGGTGCGCTGGGGGCCAGTGGTGCGGAATCCAGCAATCGGCTGAGGAGGTTGCACCGGCACGTGGTGGACCCTCTTGGAGACACGCCAGTGGCGGCAGGTGAGCATTGAGGCCTGGGTGCACAGGGGCGGGCACTCATCGCTGGTTGGCAGACTGGTCTGGGGACAGGGCTGGGGTGCAGCAGGCGCACAGGACCGCGTAGACACCACCGGTCACGGCGGCGCCCTCGTGGCTGGGTGGGGGGAGTGAAGGTGCAGGGGTATCAAGCTGATACAAACCATGATGCTTACAGGTATGGGTAATCCTGCATCATGAGACCGTAACAGAAGTTGGTGTGACCGTAACCTTCCTTTTCTATCCTACGAAGGTTACGACCACACGTACTTCTGTTACGGTCTTTTTGTGCAGGTTTTGTCTTTCCTGTGAGCATTCCGGTTTGTCCAAGTGCTATACACTGTACCAGATTAGGTTTGTGACTATACGGACGCCTGACCATTGTCACCATTTGTCCAACAGGTTTCTGGATACTGACCTCCGGAGTATGGAATGGTATTTGGGAGTTCCCGCGGCTTATGCAGTTACTTGAATCCACACGTTGCCCTGATGAAGTTCCCCGTTGGGCGTTGGCTGTGCTTTTCGTATTGTTTTATTTGTAATAAAGGACTGTTTTTACACTACTGTTGACTACTGGACTTCATGACCGTGCGCACCCCCATTTCAGTTACTACAGTTTTGGATCTGGGGCACAGTGGCGTCTGGCAACGGCTGGCGATGGGGTTGGTTGCGCAGGAACACTACGAATTGGAACTGTCGTGTGGTGCGGTGACCAGGGCCCGCCGTTGCTATTGTGGACATGCATCCATGACATGGGTGAGGACGTATGATAGGGCTGGCCGTGAGACTCCTCCGACTCTGGCAGTTGTTGTTTGGGAGGTACCAGGGGCCAACAGGTGCAGCACAGCCAGCAGCTTCGTCTGCGGAGGGATGATGGTTGTCCGCCGTGTTGGTACCGTCAGCCTGTGGGCAATGTGGGTCAGGATGCGGAGGATGGTTGTCCTTTTGCGCCTGTAGTGGGCAATGACTTCCTCTGGCGTTGAGTCTCTGAGGCTGGTGGGTTTTGGGAACGTCCGCTGTCCTGTTCTGCGCTGCCTCTGTGGTAGTCAACGAGGGGGTGGTCTGGGAGGGGGGGGCCTGGGGGTGGTTGCGGTGGGTGTTGTGGCCCTCTTGGGTCTCCAGGCTGCACGCTCATTGTCTCCATGGCATCTGTTGGTCTTCAGATGTGGCTCTGGGCTGGGCTCCCTTCTACTGCAGTTTGTCGTCCTGCTTAACACCAGTAAAAGGCATGTGTTAAATCCCTGCTGTAAACGCGCCTTATCGCCTGTTTTTGGTTCGCATCGCAGATCTGGCTAGAAGTTGAGAATATCGCGAAGTGGTGTTTTCGTGTGTTTTTGCACTGGAACGCCTTCTCTGCATATCATTAGCGTTAGTTGTCTCTCTCATCTGTGGCGATGTTTTTTGCGGCAGCTATCGCTGGTAAACTGGCGATGTGGGCAGTTTGCACCAGCTTGGGAGTGGGGCGATAATTCTTTCGCCACTTTTGCTGCGCTAAAGTGCCGATAAGTCGGCGATAAGTCCTTGAGAATATGCCCCTATGTTTCTACAACAATCTTATTGTCATTCCTCTATTTCAAGATCCTTCTAAGTGAGGCACTGTGCTGGTGTTTGTATCGTTCGTAGTGTGTCCATTCCCTTATAGATGCCTCTACTTGTTTGATCCTAAGAAAGAGTTCAAAAGCCATTTTTTTAAAAATTTGTAAAACAATTTAAAGCAGAATTTATATTTCATTATCAAACAAACTGGCGCAATAAAAACTTCATAATGATCATACCTCTAAGGTTAGACCCAAGCATGCCAATCCATGCAATGGGCTGCTGTGTGGAATGGTTCCAATTTTCATTAATGAAAAGATTGTTTGGAATTTTTCAGGACTTGCTGATAAAGGTTTCCTGATCCCTATTAACAACAAGCATTTGCAATGCATCGGTCTCGCCTTTGGGACCTTATATGTATTTAGCTATGCAGCACATTAGCCTGGGTGCTGAAACATCTACTGTTCTTTAACATGGAGGGAAAGTAAGCACCAAACTGCGTAACACGCCAGGTATGGGAACACATGGAGAGAAATACTGCCTTACAGCGGGAAATGGTATAGGCCTGTGAGTGAACGGTGGACATTTCACTTTCTCCAAATGTAATTTCATCAGCATTGGCAATAAAGATTTAGTGCCCATGAACCCTGCATCACCTAAGTACGAAGCATGCATCAGCTAATGACTAAATATACATTATCCAACCCATTCGGTATACATATGTTTGTCTGTGTTCAGTCTGTTGGTATGTCTATCCTCCTGCTTGGCCTCCCAACCCACTGCTCAAATGTGCCTGCTTGTGTATTGTTTGTGACTGTGTGTGTTTCTGTTTTCTCTGCCGCTATCTGCATACAGTGTACATGTTTACATGACTTCTGCAGGCATGGGCGTATTGATCTGGGCGCAAGGATACTCACACGTTTGCTTACATGTGTGGATATGTACCGGTGTGGCTTTAGGTCTGCATTTATGTGTGGCTGTATGTCTCCTGGGCTGTGTAGACAGGTGTAAGTAAGTAAGATGATCTGTAGGTCTAGGAGTATGGGTGTCAAAGTCAGGCGCGCAACGCCCATATGGCCCAAAGGGCTTCAGCCCCCCCCCCGTCGTGTGTGTCAGCTCGGGCTGAGACAACTGGAAGAATTAGCCCCCCCACCGAAATTTTTATCATCCCCCGAAATTTGGCTCTAGTTGCGCCTCTGGTCAAAGTGTACATGTATGTGTGATCGTGTGACACTTACTGTACAAAAACTAGTCTCCCAGAGCATATGTAGCTGTAGATGACTTATTACAACTAAAAATGCCAAAATTTCCACTCTGCAACTGAGGCTTTACCTTTTTGATATAAATAGAGGGTTTAAGTAGTGTGTTTATTTTTTATAGGTTTATATAACACAAACTCAAACCAAATGCATTAGAGCGGGTTACATTCTACAAGGTCGCATTCTGTTTTTTTAGGCAGAGGGAGATTAACTGATTTGCCTAGAATTACAGGATGCTGAGGCTGGGACTTGAACCTGGTTCACCATTTAAAAAGACAGCAGCTCTGGCATTAACACAATAGTTCACTGGGTTGTTTTGACATGAAAACTGTTTGCTTATTGTTTATTTATGTGCTCATTTGCGGAATGTAGCCACCCTTTCCTATTATATAATTTGTGTGAAAATTAAACAGGGATGGCTAAAATTGTTACATATATTAAAAACCCTGGCAACTTTATCAAGGCAGGAAAAACAACAAAACGATGCCTAATTAGCAACAACACAATACCAAAAGAATGTTTAATTTAGGAAAGCAGTGCAATGAGTGAAGTGGTTGGTGGTGGATTGAAAACTAAACCCAATAACTCCTACTCGACCTTTTATCTTCCAACATAGGTAAAAGGAGTACCGTTGAGTCGGGTCCGTGCTATGAAGCTGTGACAGGAAGCACTACGGGTGATTGATTAAAACCCAAAAGTATTTCCTGGAATGAGCGGTCACTTTTGAATATTGTTTGAAAGTGAGAACAATTGAGTGGTTCGTTTCCCGAGATGCGATGTGTTGTAATAAGGCTGCTTGTTTTTTTTATTGTTTTGGTATTTCCAGGTACTATAGTCATACCGCTGTGTGCACAATTTAAAAGCGCGCGCATGATGAATGCATGCCAAATATCTACAGTGTGCAACAAACTGTGATAACAATGTGCGCAATGTGAGAAAAACTAAAAACAGTGTGCACATTTTAGACAGAGTACCCAGTGTTGACTGTATGGCCAGTCCCGTGAGACTCAGACTACATGTACGATTATACCGCGGGGGTGACCGGCATGTTGGCATCAGTGCCGCATGCACTCTGTGGTATACTACAAGCCCCAAAATGCAACAGAAAGGATTTTAGAAACTATCATTCTCACAGAATGAACATTTATACAAGAGACGATGAGGTGAAGAGAGCATGAGGTGAAGAGACATGTGATGCTCTCTAAAACATTTAAAAAACATGTTAGGGTAAAAAAACAAAATAAAGCAAACAAAAGAGAACATGCAGTGTGTGGGTTGCTGCTCGTTCCCGCTGCAATACTAGCCGCACTGTTTTTAAATAAATATTTGATGTTGTGTGCAGTCAAGATCGCGTTAACAATTACCGGCATATTCCCATAAAAATACATTATTAGGTTCTACTGTTTCAAGGACGCAGGTCACGGCTATCATGGTGAAGCAGCCCGAAAGGAAGATGATGGGGCACTTGGGGTAACTGAAGCACTCCATGTCCACCAGGTAGGTGAGCACGGTGAAGAGCGCCGAGGCGCAGCACCGACTAGATGCCAAACCAAATGCGAGCAAAGCGCAACTCCTTGGCCGCGAAGTAAATCAGGCCATGGGCACACCGGGGCTCGCAGGGGCGCCCAGAAAGTGGTAGCCTACATAGGCGGCACCCGCAATGCCAGCGGGCAGGTGAAGTGTTCGGCTGTGCCCCGCCCTAGAGCAGAGTAGAGAGCGACCCACGCCGCCTCCTTGCTGGCTGCTGGTTCTGGTGGCGTCGTGCTGGGCGTGCCGCCCGCCTCCCACTCCGAGGTGTTCTGGGCAACACAGAGCACCCCGACCCCGTCCACACAGAGCTTGCAGGGGGCACCTAGAAAGTGGTAGTCTACATAGGTGGGCAGGTGAAGTGTTCGGCCGTGCCCCCGCCCCAGAGTAGAGAGCAGCCCAGTTTGCGTGCTGCATAAATACTTTGACACAGTGCATCCAAGTTAGGCCAGACTGCTTCTGTGCCAAACTGGATGGGATTACAGAAGCAGAAAAATACCAGTCGGAGGGCACACTATGCTAAGCACAGATTTCCAGTGTACGCGTTTCGAAGCCACGCCCCTAGTGACATCGGCCACACCCCTTTGAGAGACCCCCCCCCAGTTTTTTCGTCCCACTTAAAGCCCTGTCTTAACCTCTTAAAATGTGGGATTAAGGTCCCGTGGCGTGGTACGGTTCTCTCTGAGGCAGAGACGCCTCATTTAGTTATGACTGGGACGGAGAGGTTGATGAGAGCACGTGCAGGAGTATTCAGATGAAGATTATTGGCGGGCTCGGCTCTCACAGCCGCGCTGGACCTCCCTGGCTCGGCCTCGGGTGAATTTACCGTCTTCCTCGCCTCTCTCTTTGCCTGTCCGGCCCACCTCTGCCCATGTTGTGCATGTCCCGCAGTGGGAGAACCGGCGCTGCTGCCCTCTGCGCTGTCTAGCTCTGCCCATGCAGTGCCTGTTAAGCACTGGTAGCGCTAGGGGCAGCCTGACGCTTGTCCGCGTGCTGCTGCTGCCGCCCTCTGTTATGCCAGCCCAACACTTGCAGACCGAGTCCAAGAGAGGTACCGGCCAGCTCTGCCCGTGCCACTTACTGTGGCTCCCGTGAGTCTGTAGAGAAGGCGGAGAGGAGCGGTGCCTAGTGCCTACCCGGGCGGCCAGGGCTCAGCCTGGTGCCCGGGGAGGCATTCGACGGTCCCTGGAGGTGGCAACCGGACGCAGCCAGGCACGCGGGGCTGTTGACACTGGGGGCATTGCATTTAACGCTGGAAACTGGTTCGCTGGAAGGGCAGGGGGTTCTGCACGATGTTCTGCCCACCGTTTAAATGGCGACGAGGGTTGCCATTTAAACATAGCATTATTGTGTAGTAATCTCGGTAGCTCTTGCCACTTAACTGAAACGCACAGAAGTAAGTTGCACGCACCTTTCTACTGCTCCGTAGTGCACCAACATGGCGATCCTGCAGCTGCTGGTGGTGAACGCGGATCACGTGATGCTACCTTCCGTAAAGCCGGCCAGGAAGAGAGCAGTCATCGCGAGCGCGCTCTTGTGATTAGGCCGTGTGCCAGAAGAAAGTGCGGCGAGTAAAGGGGCCACTAGCCTTGGAAGGATACAAATGACGACATAATCGTCATGAGGAGGGACTAATAAGCCTTAAACCAATTGGAAGGCAGCATTTCCTGACCTAAGCCAATGACAAAGATGGGCGGAAAGTGGGCGAAGCTTCCCCCACTATAGTGTATACAGCATCTCTCGTCGAGACAGCGCATGCGCTGCCTAGGCGAGGACCTAAAAATCTTACTAGTAAATCCTTCCAATGTGTACATGTTAAGCAATAACAAGAAAACACAGTGCAACCCATCATAAACTTCCATGTGCCAAATATACTTTGAATTAGTTAATTAGTCACATTGTGAGAGAAAGCAAATGTTCTAATATACCAATCTATGAACGTTATGTAGTGCGGACAAGGTCAGCATGATCACCATTAACGTGAATATACTGCCTCGCTATAACACTTTTCCCAAGTAAAACTGCACTAAGTGCTTATAGAACCGATTTAGAATGAACCCAATTAGAACACGGAGGGAGATGTAAGTAACTTAAATTCAAAGAATTAAAAAGGTTTAAGGTCAAAGTTGTTTGATCACATTGTGAGAGACATCAAAGTTCTAATATACCAATCTGTGCATGTTGTATTGTATGGGCAAGGTCAACATCGTCACCATTAGTGTGACTCTCCTGCCTAACTATAGCACTTTTCCCAAGCGAAACCGCACTGAATGCTTTGTGAGACGATTATAAATAGACCCAATTGGAACATCAGGGGAGGTATAAGTAATTTCAATTCAAAGAGAAGAGACCATTGAAGGTGGGCTCACATGACTATCTCTTAAAAGCTAGTTGTTACATATCAATATGTGCATTAGAAATTCTTCCACATTTCTGTTAGAGACAAACACCCATTTTCTAAGTTGCGCAAGCCCAAACACTGAAAAGTGTGAGTCCTAAAGATAATAGATCATAAACGCACTCAATAAACCCCAACAAATTACTGCACCTCTTTTTACTTACTAAATTTTGTGTGCCTAAGTGCCGTAACTTGTCCCCTGATGTATTCCCCGGGTAGAAACCCAGTGACCGTAATCATGCGGTTTAAATAACCGCTCGAGTTCACACACCTGATGTGAATTCAAAAAAGGTCAAAGAAGAGAGATGATGTTTCGTACGCGCCATCTTTGAATGTATAGTAGCATATTAAATCCATATGCAAAAACAATATCATATCATTATACCTTTTAAATGATATCAAATCCCTTAATGCCTTCAGGATATTATTAGAATGCCATAACATATTTAATGATTAGGGCATGATTCGATTGCACGTATGTGCGATAGCATCTAACACTGTCCACGTAAATCGACAAGATGTGAAAATTTGGCTTCGTAATGACCGAATAAAGTATTTGAATCGATATACCCAGAGCCTGCCATCTTAAAAACCTTTTGTGCATCTATTTAGCATTGTCAGTATGTGCTTATGAGATCCCAAACCTCATTATTGACAATGTTCACAGCGCAGATTTATCCACTGTTGTCACTATAACAGGTATGACAGACATGTCGATAAAGATTCTGTAGGCTCTATGTAGATATGAATTCAAGAACGGTCAAAGAAGAAAGATGACGTTTCATAGGCGCCATATTTGAATGGATAGTAGCATATTAAATCCATATGAGAAAACTATATTCAGTCATTATACCTACTTGACCAGTTGTGATATAGATACCATTAATTCAATAATGTGCCCTTGATCCCAAGGGACTAAAGTGATACATGAAACCTCCAACAATGTTTGAGGGGAACACTGTAAGTTCACATGACCAGTGGTGATTTAGATAACATTAATCCAAAGATGTGCCCTTGATCCCAAGGGACTAAACGTGATAAATGAAACCTCAGACGATGCTTAAGGGGACATCTGTCACTAAACTTCCTATAATAATACTGTGTTTTCACACAGCCAGTTGTAATATGGACAACATTGGTCTAGTAATGTGCCCCTGATCCCAATGAACTAAACATGATAGATAAAAGCCTCAAACCATGCATGAATGAATATCTGTCTCTAAAGTTATTTGCTCATCCAAATCTGTGAACATGGTCATAATGACTATACGGGCACAAGGCAGATAATGTTGTAGAAAACAACTGTCTGATAATATATCCTTGATCAAAAGGAACTATGAACGACAGATGAAAACATCAATGGAACATGTGTAAACATCTATCTCCATATCTATTCCCTTATTGAAAAAAATGAAACTCATTATTTGTATTAAGACCATCAGATACTGTTCTTAAACAGCAAATCCACTTAGCTTCTAGTTGTCTTAAAGCCAATTCCCTCTTTCCACCTCTCTCATTAGTGGTTATTTTGTTTGATTGCATGGAACCAGATTCTTGTGTCAGTGGGATGCACCTGATGTATATGTGTGGCTACTGGGTATTTTTCATCTTTAGGTTTAATAGCCCTGACATGTTCTTGTATTCAGAGCTTTAAACTTTGAATACCACTGCCCACATAGATTTTATGACATGCGCAGCCTACTATGTAAATGGTGAAAGTTGTATTGCAGTTTAAGAAAAAGTTTATTGTGTATTCTGTAAGAGTATTATATTTAAACTTGGTCATCTTTTTGTCCCAATTGGCATACAGAACATTTTCCACATGTATAAAACCCAAAGGCTTTTGTATCTTTGACATAGCTTGGACACAATAGCTATCTTAGGGTGCTGCCTATGTGATATGCCACTCTAAGCTTACTTGATACAATTCCATATGGTATGGAACTGGAATTGAGTAAATGCTAGTTCTTCCTTAAAATGTTATAAACATGGTACTATGGGTACTGTATTGTGTGACAAAAAGGACTTCATTTTCTCATGCACTTTTGTTAGCATGCATATGTTTAGGAAAGGGAGTCTGTTTTCTATCTAATTTTTTTACTCTTTTTTCAGCTTTCATTAAACATGCATCGTCATGCCTTCTCTCTTTCAAGTTCTATTTCATTTTCTTCACATTCTTGATGAAATTCTGATCCTGACTACAATTGCGCCCTGCCCTCACTATTTCCCCATATGGTATGCCCTCTATGGTTGACTTAGGGTGGGCACTGGTGGCATGTAGTACACTGTTACAAGATGTTTGTTTTCTAAATATATGACTTGTATGATCTACATACAACCTCAAATCAAGAAATTCAATCTCCTATTTAGAATGTTTGGTGGTTAATCACACATTAAACTGATTCCCATTAAGATATCTATGATATGCCAGGAGATCATCAATGTTCCCATTCCATATTAACAGAATATCATCTATATATCGTCCATAGTAAATGTTGTTATTACTCTAATCATCCCCAGGCATGCTCTGCCTCATACAAACCATGATAAGGTTTGCATAGGACGGAGCAAACCTCTCGCCCATCTCAGTCCTTTGCTTCTTTACAAACCAAGTGCCATAATATAGAAACACATTTTGGGTCAGAATGATTTTGGACATTTCCAATAACATCAAAGTCTGCTCTAAGTTGCTGGCATTACACTTATAAAGAAAGTGTTTAAGTGCCTCCAAACCACAGTCCATCCTGATACAGGTGTAGATACTCTTTACATCCATAGTCACAAATGTGATATCATCACTATCCCACTGAAAGTCCTCAGGTTTGCACAATACATCTTTACTATCTTTCAGATATGAGGGGAGATTTTTTGCAAATGGTTGCAGGAAACCATCAACATATTCAGCAGTATGTTCCTTCAGTGCACCATTACCAGAAATTATTGGTCTTCCCAGTGGGAATTGTCCCCCCTTATGAATCGTTGGTAAGACATAAATGCAGGGGTATCTGGAGTGATGCACTTGCAAACATTTGTACTCTAAATCCGTCAACAAACATGGCTCATGCCAGTCCATGAGTCTGGCATTTATATGTCTCTCAATCCGGCAGATAGTATTTTCTCTCAATTTCTCATAACATGTAGCGTCATGCAATTGTCTATTGATCTCCCCCACATAATCACATAGATCCATCAGAACAATGTTCCCTCCCTTATCTGCCTCGCGTATTACAAGCTTTGGATCTTTCTTTAGTGATTTTAAAAGTTCCTTGTCTTTTCTAGTCATGTTAAAATAATGTCTGCATTGATTGCTGATATTATGTTTATCCTCCAATTTATACAAATCTTGAGTGACTCTATTGAAAAATTCACAGATGACTGTATTTTGAGTGCTGAGTGGTATATATTTGGATTTATGACGTAGACCACTATCAGTGGTTACATCCTGCTGTATATCTAGTTCATTGGCCAATTGTAAAAGGTCACCACTGCCTACTTCACAATCTAATGAAGCAACAAGGTGTATGCCATCAAGTTTTGATACTGAGAATGCTGACGGACTAGTTGTATTTGATGCAAAGTGCAGCACAATAGGATGTTCATCAAAATGCTTTTTTAATCTCAATTTCCTCACAAATTTATAGAAATCAAGATGAGTATCAACAAAATTGCACTTTTCAGTCAGACAAAATTCAGGCCTTTACTGAGGACTAATATTTCATGTTCAGTCAATATCTTGGAAGACAAGTTAATGATATTTAATTCATTCGATATCTGAGAGTCCTCTGCGTCTTTGGCACCACAGCACAAATCCATTTCTACTTCTTGGCTTGTATGGCCATGCTCTGCAACCATGTTTGCACTCCTATGTTTGTGTTTTTACTTCCCTTCCTGATTCTTTGTTTTGATTTATTTTTCTGTTTCCCAGTCTTTACCTCTGTACTTCTCTTAAATAACCAGATGATGATTTGTTAATTTCATCTTTACTGGTACCTTACCCTGGGTCACTGCCCATTGAAGACAGATGCATCTATGAGGGAATGAACACACTACAAATGATACAAGTGCCTCATCTAGAAGGATCTCAAAATAGAGATATGAGAGTAAGATTGTTGTAGAAACATAGAAATCTCCATCCTAATTAACCCTGGGCGTAAAACTCCGCTCCGCTTGTGGAGTTTGTGGATTTTTTGCAACTCCGCATTCCGCGTAGAACGCGGAGTTGCCGAAAACTCTGAGCTCCGCAATTCCAAAGTGTAACTTTTTTTCTAAACTTCTTTATATTCTAGTAGTAATAGTATTGTTTTCTTTATGTCATTTATTATTTTTGTTTCAATAGTTTTTTTATATGCCTGTTATTAATTTTTATTACATTTGAGGAAGCCGCGTAATAATTATATTTTATTTGCAACAAAGTTGTGTTTATTTATTACCAATATTTGTGATATATTACTTATATTATGCGTTGTGCAATTATTTGCATTTCAATTTTGTTTTTTATTTTCTTTACATTTTTAAATATATTTTTGTCCTTTAATTTTGATAGCTTTTTTGTGTTAAATTTCTGACATTTTTAATGTTCAAGTATTAATATATTTTGTATAGTATTTTTATGTTCACCATTTAAAAATGCTATATGTTTATATGTTTACAATATTGTAATGTTTTTTAAATATTTTTAATTATTAGTAGCAGTTTTTTTGTTACGTTATTAATTTTCGAAGTTTAAAATGTATTTACATGTAATATATAATACATATTTTTAAATGTAATTTTTTTAAGTTATATTTTTAAAGTAAATATAATGATACATACTTTAAATTCTGTATACATACCTTAGTAATGATGATATTTTGCTTCACTATATTTTTCCACTCAATATTTTTGTACTTTACATATGAAGTATGTGAAGTCGATATTTGTGTCTCTGATACTTTTTAGTGATAGTTTGTGATGCAATATTTTTGTCAGCAATATTATGTAATCGAAACCTATAATTACCTCTTCTCTCTCTCACTGTTTTTCTATCTCTCTCTCCAATCTCTGCACCACTTTCTCTATTTCAGCTCTCCCTTTCTACCTCACTTATCTCTCTAACTCTTTCTACACTTCTCACTACCACAACTTTGTATTTTCTCAGTCTTAAGCCTCTCTCTATATATCTCTACTTCTATCTCTACCTGTGCCTCTCTCTCGACCTCAACCTCTCTCCACTTCTGTATCTAAATCACATCTTTTTCTACCACACCTTTGTAGCTATTTCCACTTATTTCTGCCCTTTACTCCTCTTCCTACCTTTCTCTCTGCCTCAATAATCTCTTTGCCTGACCTATCTTTGATTCTCATTTTGCTTCTTTCTCTACCTTACCACTCTCGCTCTAATTTACATTTCTCTATAATTCTATTACAGTCTTGCTACTCTATGTGTTTATCTTATCTACCACTGCCTTTAATTAACTATCGTCTCTTTCTACCCTGCCTAACTCTCTACTCCTCAGTTTACCCCTCCCCTCACACTCTCTCCATTTCCTTGACCCTATATCTAGTCCTTTCTACCGCACTCTTACCTATCTACTTACTCTCTTTTTCTGTTTCACTCTTTTTTTTACCTCTCTGTATCTTTATTTCTGGTTTCAGCTTTTTTACTACTCCTTACTTCACTCCTTCGCTCACCTATTTCACTACCTCATCTCTATCTTCATTCTTCCTTTTCTTCATTTTTGCTATACTGTTCTATTTTCCTTTGTATATCTCCTGCCCTTACCATAATCAAAAATCACTGTCAATCCAGATGTTCTGATTCCGAATGTGCAGCAACTAAATTTACCATTTTTAGCTTTGGGTGAATACGAGTCAGGAATCCGGCTTGACACAGACATGGGATACATCATAGCAATAGATGGGGCAGTATTGAGCGGAATACAGGGCAGCGGACATTGCACAGACTTGAACACTAGCCCACTCAATAGACTAATACTCCTGCTCACTCACTTCATGGTTCCTATTGCACCTCCTGGACATAAAGGGTAGAGCTAGTATTTCAGGCCAAACTGAAATGGAGTCAAAACCTAGCCATTAGCCGATAGTTGTTATGGATTTCCACTAAGTACTAGTTCACATTAATTTACCCATCCCTCACATTCGTTGTTTTTTCCTTCTCAGTCCCCTCGTGATATAATGAAATAAGAAGAGAGGTGCACTTAACACAGTGCCTTATCCGCCACCATGAGTCTTCTGTCAGGATTCAGGTGTATTCACAGTGCTACAAAGTTTCCACTGCAAACTGATCTGTCTCGATCTGATGCCTTTCCAACCTTGGTGTTTGGGGACAGGAGGCATAAGGACCTGAATAAAGGTATGTAGTATGTAGGTATGTGATTCTCCGCACTTGGTGCGGCGCTGGTGACCTGTTGCAATCTCAAGTTGCTTGTTGCCCTTTAAAGCATGTTTACATTTGATGTGACCCGTGCAGGCAAACAGACCGGTCGGTGAGGATTCCAGTTGTCAATGATCAGTTCCTGCTGGGATCCGAGCCGGCCGGCTCCTGCCTGTTGTGGCCGTATTGATGGAATAAAGTTACTTCACTTACTGCTGCCTCCAAATTATCATTCCATTGCAAGATAACATCTAATACTCTGTCCTTGCCAAAATCCAAGCACAGCTAGCTCCCTTCCACCTGCCGTGGCAGACTCTGTGAGGAGTTTGGAACAAATGAAATGACAGTGTGAGAAACTTTGGGCAGAAGAGCAGACAACACACAGACCATGTGAGGATCTGGAAAAAATGACTAGAGAGTGATAATGGCTCAGAATTAAGAGACAGGGCATGCAAGGAGCTTGAGCACATGGACAGACAGCATTTTAGGCTTAAAGCACATACACTATGGGGCCGATTCCGATCTCGCTCGGAAAGCACTACGGCCGACTTGGTCCCGTAGAGCTTTCCGAGCGACTCGCGCTCCGAGGCTCCGAGCGACCGAGCACGATGCAATTGAGCGCTGATGGTCTCAGGTCGCTCGGAGTCCCATTAAAGTCTATGGGAACCTGTTGTACATAGCGTATATAGGCTCCCATAGAGACTAAAGGTAGGTCACGGTCATGCATGCATGTGTGGGGGGACCCTTCCCCCCAGTGAGCGATTCCTAGGGCTACGGGTGAAGGGAGGCCCGCTACGGCCCCCCGAAGTCCGCTTCCCAACGCTGTCTCGAGTCGGAGGCTCTGACTCGATCCGGCTGCTCGACGCACGCATCATACTTGGTCGCTCGGAAATCAGTCCCATTGCGCTATGTGCATCGGCCATGTCGGAGTGGTCCGGAGGGCCTCGCTGACGGGTATGAGTCGCTCGGAACACGAGGCTATATTCGTATCGTACTTGCTCGCTCGTACATCGGTACGAGTCATCCGGAAACCGCGCTTACGACTTGGACTCGGAGCCCTTCCAAGCAAGATCGTAATCGGCCCCTTTGTGTGAAGGTAGAGACACATAGGCAGAGAGACAGTGGGTAGAGCTAGCTCAAACCACATAAATAGACAGGAAATTGACTTTCTGGAAAATTCACATGGACCACCATTGTGACAAGCATAAATAACATGGACCAACGGTGTGAGGAACTTGAGTCACACAAAGAGTGTTAAGGAATGGAAAAGCATAGGGTGGGGTTGTGGTCATGTGGAAGCAGCTGCAGCACTTGGAGAGGCATTGCCAGGAGATTCTGGCTCATGGCCAGATTCTGGCTCCCGGCTGGGCTCTGCGTGGAGCTGTCACTCATGGTGAGACAAAGTATAAAAAACATGGGAAGAGTGAGAGGAGCTTGGGCCATCTGGAAAACTGTATGAGGAGCATAGGCACAGGGACATCTCCTTTGAGGATCATGGAGCAAGTGCAGAGAGAGACAGAAACTTAGGGCACATGGGCAGAGTGTGTGAGCAGCTTTGGGCATAAATACAGACTATGACGCCAAACAATATATTAAATGGAGTAGAAATATAGGAGAAGTCGAGAACAAGGGAAGGAGAGAGGAGAACATGGAACATAGGAGCAGTCTATTATATGGAGAGGACAGAACAGAAAAGACAAGTGAGTATGGGGAAAGAGAGCGAGGAAGAGATGCAAGAGCCACTTTAGGAAGAGCAGTCACACGCGTCTTTTAACTGTAGGTAAAAGTAGCCATTTTTTGTAACCCCAGTAACTTACGCATCTGACTACTGATCTTTTATATAATAAATATGGTTTAACTTTTGCCAGTTAGCAACTGTTAATGCCGTTTATCAAACAATATTCATTAACAAGCAACAGCATTACATTTTGAATAGTAACAGACCAGAAAACCAGATAAGAGGCTGCCATCAACTTCAATGATCGTACGAAGTAACTTTCTGTGTTGTCTTAAAAAAGTATCAATGACTATGTGATGTCAGTGTCACTTCCTTATGAGTGCATCAGTGATGGCAGTCATGACTGTGAGACACACAAACTAAACCTTAATATATTTGTTTGTTAGTTGTCCAGGTTACAATTTATCCTGCAGTAGTATGAAGAGGGAGCTAAGAACTGACAAGGTTTTGAGATATCTAACGTTGTGTAATTTGAGGGGACTTGGGGTAAAACGACTGCAGTCTTTGTATCAATCAATGGTGACTCACTGGGCTAAGCTGCGCATATAAAACAAAAGCAGTCATCTGACTTGTGTTTATTACCTTTTATCGACATACAGTTAAATGTCTGTCATTCAAACTTTTGAATATATGTTTGTAATAGGCAAGGGAAACTGCTCCAAAACACATTCCCTTTCAAAACTATCTTAAGATATGTGAAATATTTTCAAGGCAGCCCTTCCTCGATTAGCTGTGAAATTCATCCTAAAAATGTGTTTCAAAATCCTAGCATCAATGGTTAAGGTTAGATGTTCCTAGAGAAATTGCTGGATTTAGATAAACCGTGAACTTGCTAGAAACGTAAGGTTACCAGATGCCATAAGGAACACAATTTTACTATCATGGGCTGTACTTTAACAATGAAATGCATTTATGAATTTGCATTTCCAGTTTGTGTCAAAATGAACGAAATGGTGTACAGTTCAAGTTAAAAAGAGATATAAAACCCATGTTAAATCTGGACTGGAATATGGCGCTCCGTGTGACATGGAGGTATCTGGTCACTTTACAGAAACTGTTTGCATTATTCTAATAATCCATTTCCCTTCCTTTGATTATATGTCATATTTAAATAACCATGTGCAGGCCTCTCAACTGCCACATGTGCCAGTAACAAATAATAAAAAATAACCCTGGCACCACATGAGCTGAGAGTACACTGGACCATCCCTCTCTCCTTAAAAAGGAGCATTTGCAGCACCTTTTAAGCCTAACATTCCAGAAGTGAATAGCGAGGGATTTTTAAGTACTTTACTACTACTAACTTAACCCACAAGACAAAGCTATGGTGAAAGCAATACATGTGAATGAAATGTGGCACGAGATGCAATAATCTGCCACAAAAATTCCATTTATAATAGCATAAAATGTCTTGGAGGGGGTCTGAATATAGCAGCACATCAAACTATCAGGAATTGATATCATGACCCTCCTGAAGCTGAACATCCTGGACAAGAGAAAATGCTAGAATTGATCACTCAATATTTTAGTGGCCTTACCAAAATCCTTGATAGAAAAATACAAAAGTGCATTGTATGCACCCAAGCAAAAACCTCTCACGCAACTACAATCGGATTATTAAAACCCCTAAGCAATTTGACTCAACCCTGAAAGATCATCTCGATAGACTTCATTGTGGAGCCTCTGTCCTCTAATGGTTATCAGCATTACAGCAAATACTGGATTATGCACCAAGATAGGACACATTATTCCACACAATAAATTCATAACAGCTGTTGAATTAGCTGGAAGCATTTTAATACACATCTTCCAATAATATGGCCTTTAAAATACCCTCATTACAGCCACCTTCTGTAAAGAACTGCTGATAAATGTGGGTACCAAACACCTTCATTCCACCAGCTATCATCCACATACTGATGGGCAGATAGAGCATTCAAATCAATCCATGGAGGTACTATCTCAGAAGTTTTTATGATTCACTTTTCTTTTAAAAACCTCTCTTTTACGGCCTATGCTGATTCCATTCACAGATGTGGCCCTTCAAGATACCTGCCTTTATAGTTCCCTCAGCGACACATCTTCTACAATGAATTCATACCATTCAATGGGCTAAGCATCATTTTTTCATGTCAAAGAACAATATTAACTTTTTGAAAATAGTCACTAGAACAAAGCACCATTCATATCAGAAGTTGGGCAGTGTCTGGTTATTGACAAAGCCCTTAAAATTCCTATAGCCCATCTTACATTTATGCCTCATTCTGTAGGTCCTTTGTTGTAACAGGTAAGGTGGGCACATCAGCAGTTTGACTTTCACTTCATTCACAGACGTATATCCTTCCAGTATTCCATGTGTCATGCCACAACTTCTAATATAAGAATCACTCTTGCTCCAATCTTGAAAGTTGGATCCCCTAAATATGAGGTGTAAGCTATTATAGCCTCACATGTACATCAAGGCCAACTGTAATATCTGGAAACACAGCACTGGCTGCACCAACAATGGTGAATACTACAGACTTTGAAGTAAAGTGAGTGCTATCATGCCTTGCATTTATCACACTGCATCTGGGTGAACCGTCTGCTGGTATGCCAGGCAGCATACTCTCTCCCGTTTTGTGTTTGGCTCCTTATTGAGTTGTTGAACTAACAAGCTCAGGGATGCACCTGCGCTCCAAGGGGCATATTCACAAGGACCTACCGCCGATTTATCTCCACCTTAATGCATCCAAAGTGGAGATAGATGCAACACCCCATTCACAAGCGGGTGCAAACTGCAGACATCGCCAGTATTCCCGTGATAACTGCCCCAAAATGTATCCCCACGGTGGACACCACCAACCAACCCTAATGAGATGCAGAGTAGGCGTTCCCGTGCAAAAACACACGAAAAAACCACAACACCACTTTCACAACAAACTGCCAGATCTGCGATGCGAACCAAAAACAGGCGATAAGCCGCGGTAGCAGCAGGGAATTAACACCTGCCTTTTGCTGGTGTTAAGCAGGACGACTACCTGCAGCATGAAAGGGAGCACAGCCCAGAGCCACATCTGAAGACCCACAGATGCCATGGAGACAATGATCATGCAGCTCGGAGACCCATGAGGGCCACAACACCCACCGCCACCACCCCCAGCCCCCCCCAGACAAACACATACCGTGCACGACACAAGAGCCACAAAAAGCGCATGATGACGCACATTGTCAAAAAATAACACACATGTGTGGCCAGAAGAACGAGAAAGAGTCACACAGCACTGAAGTAACAACCAAAAACTTTATTGAAATACAACACAAAACACCAATGCGGAAGACACCTGTCGGGTCCCTCCGGGACAATCTCGATGTCACAGCCTGGAAAATAAAGCACAAAATCAGAACGTGTGCCATGCGCACATCAAAGGAGCGAGACACAGAGAAACAGAGAAGGAAAGAAAGGCAGAGAGAGAAAGAGAGAGAAGGAAAGGAATGGAGAGGGAGAGAGAGAAGGAAAGGAAGGGAGATAGAGAGAGGGGGAGAAGGAAAGGAGAGAGAGTGAGAGAGAGAGAGAAGGAAAGGAGAGAGGGAGAGAGAGAGAAGGAAAGGAGAGAGAGTGAGAGAGAGAGAAGGAAAGGAGAGAGAGTGAGAGAGAAGGAAATGAGAGGGAGTGAGAGAGAGAGGGAAGGAAGGGTGAGAGAGAGAGACACCGCTGCCCCTGCGCACCCAGGCCCCACTGTTCACCTGCTGCCACCGGTGTGTCTCCAACCACGTGCCGGGATACACTGCAAGCCACCAGGTCTGCAATCTGCAATCGAGGCCAGAGTCAATCATGGCAGAGTCCATCACACAGCACATGGCAACAACGCCTGTCCTTCCCTGCGCAAGCATAAAGCCGCACCCTACCCCCTCCCGCCTGCCAGCGCTGGCTGTCCGCACTTGCGCACCCCGGGCCCACTGCTCACCTGCCGCCAACGGTGTGTCCACCAGTGGGCACACCACGTGCCTGTGCTAGCTCCAGGGCCCGGTCCCGCCACCATGGCATGGTCCACATCATGCGGACCCGCCACGCGGCCCAGCAGATCCCACACATGACGCTGAGTCCTGAGGCATCAATGGCAGAGATCACATCAGTGCACACGTCATCATCGCAGGCTGCACACCCGCTCAGCTATTTCGGTGCCACTAACCCTGTGCAACCCCAGTCAGTGCCACGTGGTGGTAGGCCCGTGACTGGCGCAAGGCTTCGGGTGCCACTAACCCTGTGCAACCCCAGTCAGCACCACGTGGTGGTAGGCCCGTGACGGGTGCAAGGCCTCGGGTGCGACCAACCCTGTGCGCCACAACTCATGGGCCCTTTATGATTGAGAACCGTGGAGCATCCGTCATCCAGTCACCACCGGCAGTGGGGAATGTGATGTCGTCGGCCCCTTATATTGGCGGGGTCACATGGCCTGTGACGCCTGTGCCGGATGGGTGTGGTGTGTGTGCAGACCTGCCCTCAGGGAGTGGCCGTGACATGCTGACAACTATACCAGTGACCTGCATACCACCAGCATGTACGCCTGCGACATGTAGCTATGTGGGCCCCCCCTCGGAGCGTAAGCGGAGTGGTCTGGCCTGGCGTATGCCGGACCAGTGCAGGGCTTGCAACAATGACTCAGGGGCTCTGGCCGTGGTTCAGTCCATGTCCGGACATGGGAGTGACTAATGCGTGTGTCCCTGTTGTAGTGTCCACGGCAAGCGGAACACAATAGGCAATGTAGCACACTGTGACTGGCATCCCACTAGATGAGCATCATTGACGTAAGGAAATCACTGTCCCTACATTCATCCACACATTCATACATGAATGATGAAAGCCATGACACAGCAGTGCGTTTCTGGATGTTTATTGCACATCCAGTGGAGTTTTGCAGCTGGAGCGGTACAGGGCCATGCCAAGCACACTACACAATATGGGCCCGTGGAGGGCCAGTCGGAGTCCATCCGGGGATGACAAGCACTGCGGAAGAGGAAGGGTACAGTCCGCAGTCTGGTCGCCGTGTCATTGGTCATCAAACAGGATATGGCAGTCCATGTAGTGGTCCAAGGTGAGTGCAGCGGAGTGTATCAGGGGTCAGTGGCAGGTCATGGGGCCATGTGCGGCACCAAGCAGAAACAGGCAAGGTGGCGGAAATGAATGCTAGTGCCTCCTTCTGAACTCAATCCCATCCATGTCCTCGTCCTCGGATGTGTGCTCTGCCCCACCTGTGGGTGTTGCAGTACCGGCTGCGGCACTGTGTGCCACTGACACATCAGGGGCCGGAGGAGGATTGTCGGCCGCACTGTGTGGCAGTGACACATCAGATGCCGGAGTGGATCGCCTGCCGCACTGGGAGGCACTGACACACCAGGGGGCAGAGATGCAGATGGTGTGGGGGCAGCAGCATTCATCTACGCCATGCCTTGTGGCAGCAATGCCATGATGAGGATCTGCAGGGCCTGGTAGATCCCAGCTACATTTTGCTGATGTGCAGCGGTGGCTGCCATCCTTTCCGTCTCCATCCGCACCATGTCCTCCATGAGCTTCCGCATGTGTTCCAGCTCACGGCCGGGATCGCTGGAGCAACTCTGAGCGGACAGGTGTTCTTGTCTCCGAGTCATGACTCCAGCGATGTCAGCCAGGGCTCATTGGAGACCATGGAGTGGGCTGTGGGAGACCTAGACACCCATGGATGGCGTCCAGTTTGGTAGCCATGAGGTCGAACCCCACCCGCACCTGCTCAGCCGTCTCCCTCTGCCCCTCCAGCACATGGCGTTGGAAGGCCATGTGTTGTTCCTGGGGGTCTTGGGGGACTGCCGGGCCTGTGGGTGTCTCCTGCTGGGTGGTTTGGGGAGTGGGTCGGGTCTCCTCGATGCAGCTGGGCTGCCCTGATCCTGGAGGTGATTTGCGGATGATGTCAATGACGTCTTGGAGGGCTTGGGAGTCGATGCGGGGGTGTCCTCCTCGTCATCAGTGAAGAGTGGCTGGGTCTGCTCTGCAGGAGGTGTTGACGGTGCCCCTGCAATGTGAAGGGGAGATGGTGTATTATAATGTGTCCGCATGTATG
Organism: Calotriton arnoldi; assembly: GCA_963921515.1. Taxonomy (NCBI): domain Eukaryota; kingdom Metazoa; phylum Chordata; class Amphibia; order Caudata; family Salamandridae; genus Calotriton; species Calotriton arnoldi. The sequence continues at coordinate 350,029 of CAWUFW010001434.1, forward strand.
TAGCCGCATGGTACAGGTTCACATTCAGACAGTATGGCATTGTACATTGTGACAGTCTGTGGATCAGGGCCATGATCCAGAGTCATTGTGGGTGTGCACTGTGCTCTGCTTGATTGTGCATGTGTGCCATTGTGGCCATCTCCACCCGTCCCCCCAGTACCTGGTGGTCACTCACCCTGTTGCGGTTGTGTTGTGTCCTGTCGAGTCCGGTCCCCCAACTCCGGCCACAGTCTCCACACTGATGACTGTCGACACAAGCTCCTCCATGTCATCCAGCTCCAGCTGTGGCGCTGGGCTCCCACCTCCAGTCTGCATTACTGCCTTCTGGTTGCCTGCGAGTTTCTCCTTGGTCTTGCGCTAGATGTCAATCCATCGCCTCTTGACCTCGTCCATTGACCTCTTGTGCTCTCTGACGGCATTCACCTTGCCCACGATGTCCCGCCATATTCCATTTTTGGTGCCTAATGAAACGTTGGAGGTGACGAACAGTTGTTGATGGTGTTCCATCACCTCCGTGACCAGGATCCTGTTTTCCTGCGGACTGAACTTCGTCTTCCTCTTCTTCTTGAACATGCCCTTCCCTGTCCCCGAGGTCCCAGGCTGGTCGTCCGGGGTGCTTGTGGGGTTGCGCTCGTCCTCTGCGCCTGCTCCGGGTGCCTCCAAGGTGGTTGGGTGTTGGTCATTTTGTGTTTGTGTGTTTTTTCTACTTTTATAGTGGTTTTTCCCGCCTGCCATGTGTGTATTGCAGGCCTGGCGCTGCTTATCGCTGATTTCCTCATCGTGCTTTGGCCCATCGCATGTTTTTTTGCGTTGAGGTTTGTGTTTTTATCACGGTCGCAGTTGTTGTATCGCGGACATTGGCCGCGTTTTCGGGGGACTATCGCATTTGGATCGCAATTGCAGCTAGACGTGTGGGTATTACGCTCCCAGTCACAGTTTTGTAAGTTGTCCGCTTTTCTAACTTTTCCACCACTGTACAATCCATAGCAATATTTATTAAAATATCTACAAGATAATTTAAAAAACAGATGAACTGGGGCTATTGTAACACGGTGTGCTTTACGTGGTTATAGAGACCTACAAATTAGCATTTTTATGTGCAAAATGTCTGACGATCCTTGTTATGCATCTTTATGCCTGTTTATTTCTTTACTGCGCATCAAAGGGAATACTTTTAAAAGGAACCTGAAAGACCTGCCTTAGCAGAGTTTGGGTGAAATATGCGTATTTATTTTTAAACCTTTAACAAGCCCTAAAACACCACAAAGGAAAACATGAATTATATCTGCTAATGTAAATAAAGCTAATAAGAGAAAACATTAATTGCCACTATACCATTTGCTCATCCTCCATGAGATAGCAGGTATTCATTCGTGAGAATTAATTATATTTTAATTGGAAATTTACATTTTCAGCGGCATTACCAAAAGCAATTAGTAGGGCTTGTGTGCTGACGGATTTTCAAATTAAAATAAATATGTTGACTTGCGGGGGTCATTTTGAGGCAATCTGTCACATCTTGCTGAGCAAAGATGACACCTTCAGCTAACTTGCTGTTTAGTACAAGGTTTTCTTTTTAATTCTCTTTAATGTTTTCAGACATTTCCAAATATACTCTGATGTGCATTACTTTAAACACGGATGTTAAAGGCTCTTTTTATTAGTCGTGAAGCCCTCCGACCAGCATACGGTTTTAATTGTCATGTATTTTCCCTTAGTTTCATTACAGAATTTAATTTTTTTAAATTGCGCTAAAAGAATCAGGGGTGGCTGGTGTTAACGGGTGACAGGGGTGTTGCCCTACTAGCATTGGGCGGGGTGGGTGGAGGGCAGGGGGGAGGAGAAAAAAGGGAGAGGATGTACACCTAGGGTGACCAACTGGCATGGGTGCAAATTCAGGACGGTGAGTGTAAAAATTCAGGACAAAGGGTCAGAATTCAGGACAAAAATTCAGGACAGGAGGTCAAAATTCAGGACAAAACTTCAGGACAAAAGGTAAGTTTTACAGACACATCAGAGGAGGTCGCGCAATAGTATATTAATAAGCCCATCCATATCCAAACATATTCAACCATTTGCAAACCTATACATCATGTATCCTTCCATCCTTCATTTCACTCATCCATCCCTCCATCCACCCTTTCACTCATCCATCCATTATCCATCCATCCACCCTTTCACCCTATCCATCCATACACTCATCCATCCACTCTTCCACCCATCCATTCACTCATCCATCCAGCCATTTACCCATCCGGCCATCCTTTCACTTACTCATCCATCCACCCAGTCACTCATCCTTCCACCCATTCACCCTTTCCGTCATCCATCCTCCCTTTCTCTCGCCATCAACCCTTTCACTTAGCCATTCTTCCTTCCATCCATCCACCAATCCATCTACTCATCCACTCATGAATCCATCCATTGACCCTATCACTCATCCATCCTTTCTCTCATCCGTCCACCCTTTCACTCCTTCACTCATCTATCCATCCTTGTGCCCATCTACCCTCCCTTTTCACTCACTCATCCATCCTTACATCCACCCTTTCACCTAATAATTCATCAATCATTTCACTCATCCATCCACCCATTCACTCGCCCATCATCCATCCTTTCACTCATCCATCCATCCACCCTTTTACCCACCCATCTACTCTTCCACCCATACATCCATCTATTTACCTTTTCTCTCATCCATCCTTTCTATCACTCATCCATCCTTTCTCTCATCATCCATCCATTCACCCTTTCATTCATCCATTCACCCTTTCAGTAATCCATTCAGCCATCCGCCCATCCCTACACTTACTCACTTGCCCACCTTTTCATATTAATTATGAGCTGAGCCTTTGTCTGCAGAGTTGCAGACAAAGAGGCCCATCAAGAATTTCACCCTGGCTGTAGTTCCTAAAGCAAAGGGTGGGGTGGGGAGGGTTCACTATGCCCCTGCACATAGGCAATCTGAAAAAGTGGAAGTCATGAGTCATGCAGGATGCACAGTGCCAGGCCATGAGGTGACTGACATGGTGTTGTTTCCAGGGCTTTAAGTGGGATGAAAAACTGGGGGGTCTCTCCAAAGGGGTGTTCGATGTAATTAAGGGCGTGGCTTAAACCACCTAAGCCAAAAATATGTGCTTAGTATAGTGTACCGCCTGACTGGTATTTTGCGTCTTCTGTCATTGTATCCAGATATATAACACAACAAGAAACGTTACACCTACAACAAGCCAGAACTATTGGCTTTGTCAATAGTTGTTAGTTGCATAAAATAAAAAAGCAGCAATCATGGCTTCCTTGAATATAATATTGAAAATGCATCAGTTCTAAAATGATGAGACTGAAAGAACTCTAGCCCCTTCTTGTTAACTTCTTTCACCAGCTTCAATTCTTTAACTTTATTCTCATGTAGCAGCATTGGCGTTTTTGCACATTTCTTCCATCTGACAGAATGCGTTGCCCTAGACCGAGGCTGGGGAGGCCCACCACATGCTTTGCAGCCCAGATTGGCACATTGTCATTCTGTATGTGACAAACAGCTGCATACAGAATGACAAAGGGCAGGGTGGGGCTGCTCTTGTGCTCCAAGGAGGAGTGCTTTGTGGCTGCCCCATCACAGAGTTGAGGCTTCATGCAGGGGAACAGTGTTGTTCCCCGCAATGCCCAAAATTACGGACAAACGGTGTCCGTAAAAGGGATCATCATGGACAACAGACGTGAGATCCAAATTACGGATGGTCCGTGAAATTTACGGACGGTTGGTCACCCTACGAGGAATACTAAACATCCAGCGATTGTTTCACACATGCCAACAGCCACAATTTAGGCAGGAGACTCCTGATTTTCTCAGAAAAAATGGCTTTATTTTAGCAGTCTCCTGTCTAAATTGCCTTTTCTTCAAGTCAATGGGGGGGAAATAAAACTCCCGATTTTTTTTATTCAAAATCTCCCTCTTTCTAGTGTCAAAATGCTGACGTGTGTTGTTTGTTATTTGGTGAAAGGGAGGCCATGAGGCAGAGTGAACAAAGCTGCCCTTTGTAACTGGGGGCCATGATCCTGGGCAAATTAATTAATTTCCCTGACCCTAAAAACAAATAATCTGTCCTCGTGTAATTTAATCTGGTGGTCATGTAGAGTGCTGCCATGCTCTTGGGTCGTGTTTGCACTATATAAAACTGCAAAAGGAATAAAAGAAAGCATTTCTGTCAAAAGTAACCGTGTTTTTGTGGTATTTTGCATTATGAGGGCTTCAACAGCAGATCACTGCCTAATACTTAAACCTTCCTTTAGAGTGTTTTTAAAGCCTCACATATGAGAGTTTTTTTGAATTGCTGCATATTAGCGTGTTCCAATTAGAGTACATTTGCTGTTAATAATTTACTGAAATGTGACAAAACTACATTATATTATTTAAAAAAACATGAAGCTTGTCATGTACGTGCAAAAGGTTCCTGTAACTTCTTTGCGCCTTAATCTGTAAATCTATTGTCAAGGCATCCCTCCCATTTAGTCATTTATGGGCCATACAGCCTACATTGAAAAATACCCCTATTATGAGGTGCACTGTATATATATTGAGAGATATATTTCCCAACCACAGTAATGTAACTGCTTTCTTGTGGTATTACTCTTGATTTAGTACCACTTTCTGATGAGAGCCTTAGAGTAAGAACGCCTCTCAAATAGAAACTTAATGCATGTGGAGCAATAAACGTGTGTGTGTGTCTGTGTGTGTGTGTGTGTGCCTGACATGTGAAAATTTCTAAGCCATTCTTTGGCTTTGACATTATTACCAAAACGAGCAGTGTCAAAGGCAATAGATTTGGCTTTTATGGTCTGCAATCTCTCAGGTTCACCACTCATCCTCCTCTCATAAAGACACACCACACAATGTTGTTCACCCTACACTAACAGAGACACACTACCTACCGAGAACTCACAAGGGTGCACCATCCCACTGGACTGAAATAACACGCAGTGCATACCACCTTACCCTGAACCCACACCAGTACATGCCTCACTCTGCACACCCAGTGCACACGGGTCTCTCTGCACACGTACAAGAAAGGCATGCAACTCAAGCACTTTGCTCACGAGTCACGATGCACTCACACTCGTCCAGAAGTACAGTGGCTCGGCTACTGGGTATCCTAAAGCTGTTCTCATTGGCCCTGATGCGCATCAGGGCCAATGAGAACACTCTTGCAGTGTACCAGCGAGCTCTAGGATTGGCTGATGGCTTTCAAGCCAATCCTAGATAGCTTTGTTTTTTCTCCACAGCAAAGATTGGAGCAACGGTTGGTGATAGAAAGGCACATGATTGGCTGTCACCCAACAGCAGGTAAAATTACGGACAAATGGCGTCCGTTAAAGAATCCTTCACGGACAACGGACAGACGGCCGAAATTACGGACTGTCCGTGGAATTTACGGACGGTTGGTCACCCTATGTACACCATAGAGCAGCTTCCAATGAAGTGCTCACAGCTTCGTGTTGATTTCAAATTCTGTTGGTTTTTTGAGGAAGGGGTGAGGTCGGAGTCCTCCTTAACATGTGCTGGCAGGACGAGGGCTATTGCTCGCCCTCGAGGACAATGCGGAGAGAGTGATGTCAGCCTGATGGGAGTGGCCAGAGAAAGCGGCAATGGTTTGATTTTAAATGGGGCGCTTATTCTGTGGCCTAGGCGGTTTCAACAGAGCACTTTTCAAATAAACTGCAAGGGGCAGGGTTGGCCTATATTGACAAAGTGGAGTGGGTGGCAACAATTGAAGTACTCCCTTCACCTTCACACTACTGTTTAGACCTCTTGATTGGATAATCAGTGGCGTAACACAGGCCCCTTCAGCCCCCACAGTGCGGGGGGCCCCCAAGCTCCAGGGGGCCCCATCAGCACTGTACTCTGGCTGGGGTGCTCCCGATTGAGTCTGGAGGGGGCCCCTTCATGTACCTTGCAGGGGGGCTCCCTCAAGTCTCGTTACGCCAGTGTGGATAATGGAAGCTGGATAAGTGGGCTATAGAAGAGTTCAGCTGTGCTGCTTTGATTTAATTTCAGGGATAATCAGCACGCAACAGGCCTTCTTACGAGTTTGGCGGTCCAACTGTCCGAACACCGCGGCCGCCAGGAGACAGCCACGCCAGTGGTCTTCTGACCACCATATTACAAGCTTGCCCTGGTACCCGCGGTGTGGCTGTGGAGGTTTTGCAGTGGTGGTGATTATGCATCGATGCCTGTGTGAGCATTTCGACTGCATATGTATTGAATGCACACATATGCATGATACATATGAAAAAATACCACCTACCCATTGCTGGAGTCAGGCCCATATGTGGCGAGTCCAGGCAATGGGTATATGGTACAAAAAGGACTCACCTGTACATTGCCACAAACAGAGTCGTAATCCTTGTGGTGAAGATGCTGCTGTGAAGGAGGAACCTGACGAAAGGGATCCACGTCATACTCTGACCGAAAGAACAAGAAAGGGGTGAGTATGCACCTCAAATCCTTCATTTCCGCAGACTTGAAGCTGGCAGTCTCACCGCCGCAGTCAGCTTGTGGAGAACCCAACTCATAATATGGACGACGGTGTAGCCCCTCTGTACCACCCTATGGCAGCTGCCGTCCCCCGGCAGTCGGTGGTGTGCTGGCAGTGTCAGTAGTTCAGCCGCAGTCTTTGCAAAGGCAATCAGACCAACCCAAAATACGGAGGTCGGACCACCGAGCTTGCAGCTGTGGGCCCACGATTGCGGGTACGGAGGTCCAAGGACCACCAAACTCATAATACGCCTCTTACTGCAATCACAGCATAGCACTGGGGATTGTTGCCAGGCTGGGGTGTGTTTTATTATACAACCATGCTCGCCTGTGCTAATCTCATCAAAGAAAGGGTGTGCCTTGGCTAATGTTGATTTAGGTGTAAAATGAATAATCCATCTAGAATGTGCTCTATTGCAAAGTAATGTCATGGAAGGTAGTGAGGCAATTATGTATTTCTAGATTTTAATACACTTGAAACTTGTTCAATTCGTTTAAATGCATCTCCAATTTGGACAGCTTTGGCACAGTGAGAAGTAGAGTGCACAGGATCACTCACTTTGGTCAAGTGGGAAACCTTAATTAAAATGTCAGTCTTATTGTCCCACCTTCATTCATTTTGCCACCAGTCCCAGTGCTTACATTCTGCTTAATTTGTGCGGGTGGTGCGACAACCGGTAAGTACAATCAAGAAATCAGGAGAGCCCTGCTTGTGAGCCCCCGAGAGTCGTTTGGTGTTTTGTATGACTCTGGAAGAATGGTGTGCGTTGTAAACTGTGAAACTCGTTGTCAGACGGTGTTTCAAAGCAGAAATTTTGTTCTTGAAACCCTCTGCAGCTTAATCACAGCACAAAGAAGGCTACAATAAATGTTTTCCTTTTTAGGCACAGAGGGAAAGTGATTTGTCCGAAATCACTTGATTATGAGCCAAGGCCGTGATTTGAACTTGGTTCTCCACAATCAAAAATAGGTAGTTCTGTTGGCTGTGGCACTTGTAAAATGTGGAGAGAAAGTCATTGGCAGCGACCTCATGTCTGTTTAAAAATCTGATTTTGTGAGCTTTTGAAAGACTGAGGGGGATATTCTCAAGAACGTGTGATAACCACCGCAAATTTAGCTTAACGCAACTTTGCATATCGCAGTCTATCGTGGGAAAACAACGCTGTGTCAACGTAGTATTCTCAACCTGGCGGCACCATGCGATAGTCCCACGATAACACGTCAAATGTCCGCGTTAAAATCAACGCGACGCCGCAAAAATGCAAAACACGAACGCAAATAAAGTTGTGATGAGGCCAACCGCGATACAAAAATCAGCGATAACCAGCGACAGGCCTGCAATCCCCACGCGTCATGCAGGAAAATGCACCATAAAAGCAGAACAAGAAAAAAACACACCAAAAACAATATAAACTGCGTAGCAACATGGATGCACCCGGAACGAGTGCCCAGGTCAACGCGAACCCCACAAGCCCCATAGACCACTAGCAAGGAACCTCGGGTCGGGGAAGGCCAAGGAGAAGAGGAAGACGGGGTACAGTCCGCATGACAACCGGATCGTCGTCACAGAGGTGACAGAGCACTAACAACAACTGTCCGTCTCCACCACCGTGTCATTGGCAACACAGACGGAAAAATGGCATTCCATTGTGAATGCAGTCGGACTGCCAAGGAGGCCAAGATGCGCTGGCACAAAGTCAAAAGCCAAATCAAGCAGAAACCCGCTGCCACCCTGAAGGCAGCAATGGCGAATGGAGGTGGGAGTCCTGCGCCACAGGAGGAGCTGGAGCAAATGGTGGACACAGTCATGAGTGTGGAGACGGTGCAAGGAGTCGGGAGTCCGGACACTGCTCGACATGACTTGACAAAACATCAACAGGGTGAGTAACTAACAGGGACTGGGGGGACGGGCACAATGGCACACATGCACAATGACGTGTAGCACACCGCACACCCACAACGACCCTGGGTCATGTCCCTGATCCCCGTGGCACACTGCAGCACACATACAAACACCAAGTAGGCCCCCGTCCACCATGTGCCTGAAGGGGTCCCACCCCACACATCACCAATTCCACTACACACACATGCACCAGTGCGAAACACAGCAAATATGCGTATGCGAGAGCCACACTGACAATGCAAGGGACACCACATGATGAGCAGCATGGCCGGAGTACAATCACCATGACACTGTGCACGCCACGAGACTGAGGTGGCTGAGTGTGGACTACATCCAGAAGGAGCAGGTCACACCCTGACACATCCACGTGCACAAACAACCACTGACGTCAACAATACATCTGCAGACAAACAATGCACAAGAGAACAAAATCCGTCCAGGAGCACAAATGACCCCAGTCGCCAACATCACAGCACCTCAAAAGCACAAAAGCCAAAGGCACACCGCCTCCAAGGGATAAGGGGCAGCAAAATCACAGCAGCAGGTGCGACTCCCACACAATGCAGCACACACACATAACAATCACAGCACATCCACATGGACGGCAATGTGGGACACAGTGCAACACTTACACTGCAGAACAGAGGACACAACTGGCTCCGCCTGTGCGTAGAAAATGGCCAATCACATCGGACATAGCAGGAAACTGAGATGAAAATGTACATGTACAACATCACCTACGTCATGTAGTCCAATTGTCCACTATCCCGCATCAAATAGTCCGCCCCTCCCAAACAGTCACAATGTACATTGTCATGCAGTCTATATGTAAACCTGAACAATGCGTCAACATACATGCCAACACAATGTCAACAAGCATCTCCCCGTCACATTGCAGAGGGACAAACAACACCTCCAGCAGAGCAGACCAGACAACCCATCAGTGATGCTGAAGAGGACCTCCACGCTTCCGACACCGACGCCCTACAACAGTCCATGCACATCTCAGGCAATAGAGCTCCAGGAGCAGGGCAGCCCGCTGCACCTAGGACACACCACCCCCTGCACAGACAACACAGCTGGACGCACCCACCACCCCGGCTGGCTCACAGCAGCCCACCTAAGCACACATCCCATTACAAGGCCAGCTGTCAGACTGCCAGAAGGGGCTGGCCGAACATGTGCGGGTGGGGTACTACCTCATGGGAGACAAACTAGATCCCATACGTGGGTGTCAAAGTCCCATCATGGACCACCTACACACCCCAACGGAGACGCACACTGCGACAGGGACACATGACTTTGCACATTTCCAGTACTGAACCACACCCAGAGTCACGTGATAATCTCCCACACCCCCACGCCGGACTGGCGTACACCGGACAAGTTCACTCCTCTTACGTATTGGGTGGGGGACAACAAAGCTACAGGTGCAATGTCCCACCCTCTGCCTGTGGTGACATGGCTGCGTCCTCTGCACATGGCACAATGTAAGGTTGTGGGGCCGGGGCCCTAATGCATGCATCATAAGCACACGGACACACTCAGATAGTTCGTTGAACTGGCCACGAGCACGTGCGCTCGACACCTTTATTGGCATGGTCACATGTACAGTGACGCATGTGCTGGATGTGTGTGGGGTGAGTGTAAGCCAGCCCGCAGGGAGTCGTTGGTGCTGGCAACAACTTGAACAGTGATCACAATTGAAGCAGAAACATAAAACATCAGCATAACAGAAACAACTGTGAAGCATCATGGTGGTTGCCGGAGAGAGTACAGTGTTCACCCTACATGCAAGCAGAATGGTCCTTGATTTGTGGTGCACTGAGTTAGTGGCACCTGAGGAGCTGAGCAGGGTATCAAGCTGATGATGGCACCCACGACTGGTGTGAGCTACTCTGAAAGTCTGGCAGTAAGACACTTCCGACTCTGGCACCTGTTGTCTGGAGTTGGTCCTGGCAGTGGTGGCATGTGCATCCTGCGGTGATGCGACGTACAGGCAGGTCAGGACTCGATTTGATGTATGAGCCCAGGTGGACCGCAATTGAGGGCGGAGGCAGCGGACAGCGCAGGGCCACAGACACATGGCATTGTGACCCCCAGGCCATCGACCCAGAGGCCATCCAACATGCCACCGGACTGGGGCCATGATTTGAGCTGCACAGAGTTAGTGGCCCCGGATGCACTGCAACCGGCACAGGCACACCGCCACGGGACGGTGACTTGCGGTGCAGTGAGCTAGGGCCACGCGAGGTGGGCGGGTCCTCGTCGATGTCGAAGGCGAATGTAGCGGAGGTTTGCGGGGGACAGTGGAACGTGTCCTCCAGGGCATGCAGAGGGCAGGAGCCAGCCGGAAGCAGAAAATGGAGGAGTGGAATGCTACTGCCTCATTTTGGCCACATAGTCAGTATCACCGACATGATGATGAAGACAACCCCCAGTCCATGGACTCAGTCGCCAACAAATCTCAAGAAGAAAGTGTCCATGGTTGTCGGGGAACAGATTTAGTGGCCCCGGAGCTGGAAGGGGATGCAGTCTGCGACGAGGCCAGTACAATGATATCAGGTCTGCCATAAATGAATCATGACTGAGTTCCCAATGTGTGCCCTACTCGACCGATGTGTAATCCGGAGGCAGCGGCCAGTGCGAGCTCCTCCTGGAACACTGACACACGGCATTGAAATGGCATGTGGGGATGAGTCGTGGTTGACCTAGGCAGTAGCGACAGAGCTGAGCGGGTGTTTAGCCAGCGACAATGCCGTGTCCTGCCTGGTACGGACTGGCATGGATTTGTGTGGGGCCTGCAGGACCGCAGTGTAGTCCGAAGGTGTAGACATCAAGGGCCCACAGACACGTGTGGTTGGGATGCCCAGCACATACTTTGTGTCACCACATCGAAGGGAGTATAGTGAGTTAAACTCAGCCATGCAGTGTGTACTCGGCCATTGTGTAATCAAGACTCAGTTCCAAATGTGTGACCTACTTGACCGCAGTGTGGGTCCGAGGCAGCGGTCAGCAGGGGCCCACAGCCACGTGTCGTTGGCCCGCGATGCAGGGAGTTAGTGACACCAGAGCAGTTGTTGGCAGTGTTCGATGACCTCCGTAACGATGGTCCTTTTCTCCTCCGGACTGAACCGCGTCTTCCTCTTACTCGTCTCCTTGCGTACATTGATATGAACTCCGCCATGCAGAAAACAAGACTCAGTTCCAGATGTGTGACCCACTCGACCGCAGTGTGGGGCGAAGGCAGTAGTCAGCAAGGGACCACAGACAGGTGTAGTTCGAATGCTATGCACAGAGTTGGTGGCACCACATCGAAGGGAGTACAGTGATATAAACTCAGCCATAAGGTGTGTCCTCTGCCATTGCATAATCAAGACTCAGTTCCAAATGTGTGACCTACTTGACCGTAGTGTAGGCCGGAGGCAGCGGTGCAGTACGTCAACGAGAAAGGAGTAATGCGGGCCTGTGTCGCAGAGGCCAAGATGGTCTGAGGAGGCTGCCAAGGTCGCGGGCTTCGGGCTTTGAGCTTGCGCCGGCACGTGGTGGGCTCTCTTCGACACACACCGGTGTCGGCAGGTGAGCAATGAGGCCTGGCTGCGCAGGGGCGGGCATGACGGGTTCGGGGACCAGCGGCCCGGGGTGCAGCAGTCGCACAGGATCGCAGGCCACACCGCTCACGGCGACGGCGTCTGCCTCGTGGGGGGGTGGGAGGTGCCGCCCTGGCAGGTACGTTGGGCATTCCGGAAGAGAACCACGCCCAGGGCTACGTGCTTTTTTATTCACACCCCTACGCTGGCCTGGCGTCCTCCGGGCCAGCCCACTCCGGACATGCTTACAGAGGGGAATGTCACAAGCTACATTTCCGCGATCTTCTCCACTGGCTGGGGTGACATGGTTGCGTCCACTGTCCACTATACTCCAAACACCAGCAGTGCATGTGAACATGGCTATGTCTGTGGTCTGCATACTGCAGTCTGTCCAGCACATCTCCGCAACACTTGGCATTGTGTTCATTCTCATTCATGGGTCACTTGCCTCCTTCGCACATGTCTGGTTCCCACCTCTCCCCACATTTGGGTATTGTGTGGCTGAGGTGCCATGCCGTTGATGGCTCATGTACATGGCTAACCAAGGTTGCCACAGTAAGTTGTGCTGTCGTGTCTGGTGGGGGGGCATGTTGTTTGGCATGTTGTATGTGATTTTGTGATGTGTGCAGTGCCAGAGTTGTGAGTTGCATGATTGTGGAGTTGAGGTGTGTGGTGTGTTCATTTGGTGCTTGCCAACGTGCAGTGCATTTCCATAGGTGCCATCCTGGAAGCGCTGGTTGATGTTGGACTGTCGGAAGATGAAGGGATCATGCACACTGCCTGGGTAGTTGGCTATGACATTGGTGAGGAGTCCCCTGTGGTCCACTAATGCCTGCATGTTGATGGGATGCGTGTGCTTTCTGTTGGGGTATTGTGTGGGGTGTTGGCAGGGGGCACAAGTGGGACAAGTGTGCAGTCGATTGCCCCGACACGTGCGGGGATCCGGCTATGGTGTATAGTCCTTTCTTGGTCTCCAGCTGTTCCTGCGCATTGTGGGGGACGTATGGGTGCTGGGGTCCCTAGCTGGTGATGGCATCCAGGCCAGGTGTGAGGAAGTTGGATGGGGCTGGTTGTGAGACTCCTCCGACTCGGGCGGTTGTTGTTTGGGAGGATACCAGAGGCCAACAGGTGCAGCACAGCCAGCAGCTTTGTCTGCGGAGGGATGTTGGTTGTCCGCTGTGTTGGTGCCGGCAGCCTGTGGGCAATGATGGTCCGGATGCAGTGGATGGTTGTCCTTTTGAGCCTGTGGCGGGCATTGACATTGTCTGGTGTTAGGTCTGTGGGGCTGGTGCATTTCCTGAAGGTCCGCTGTCTTTGTCTGCGCTGCCTATGTGGTGTTCTGGGGTGGGGTGGGGGGTCCGAGGGGGTGCTGGGGCACTGGGGGTGGTGGCGGAGGGATGCATGGTGAGTAGCTCCATGGCATCTGTTGTTCTTCATGTGTGGCTCTGGGCTGGGCTCCCTTTGATGGTGCAAGTTGTCGTCCGACTTTACACCAGGTCAGAGCATGTGTTAGATTCCTGCTGCTAACGCGCCTTATCGCCTGTTTTGTGGTCTTATCGCCGATCGGGCTGGTCGTTGAGAATGTTGCGAAGTGGTGTTGTTGCAGATTTTTGCTCTGGAACGCCTACTCTGCATCTCATTAGCGATAGTTGCAGGGGTCATCTGTGGCGATGTTTTTTGAGGATGCTTTCGCAGGTAAACTGGTGTTATCGGCTGTTAGCACCAGCTTGTGAATGGGGCGATAAATTTATCGCGACTTTGGCTGCGGTAAAGTGCCGATAACTCGGCGTTCGCTCCTTGAGAATATGCCCCTAAGAGATGTCATAACTGCGAAAGGTTGTGCATGGGTTTTCTTTACAACGCATTTGGAAATTGGTGCTTTTGTGAGTAGATCCGATCTTAGCAGCCGTTGGACTCCTCTTTCCATTGCAGTCACTCTGTTATAGATGCCAGTGCAATTGTGCACCACCTGTCAACCAGGCTTGCGTGGGGCAAACACTGGAGGTCAAACTATTTTTTTTAATGTATTATTATTTATTTTTGCAGTTTTACAAGCACGTACTTGACCCGAAAGTATTGAAGCGATTTACATGAGCACCAGTTACATTACACAAGGACACATTCAAATATTTAGATGATATTAAATTCTAGTCTACAGCGATCTATCAGAACCCTGCCACTGGACTAGCACTTAAAAACCACCTGAGTCAATGTACGCACAGATTTAAAACCTGCTTAATTCAGACGTGGCGTGCACACATGCATGTTCATTCTATAACCCGCCGCATCATACCGTCAAGTCTGAGCCTCACTTCACAAGACTCACTTGTTCACTATAGCTAATAAAGCAAATTTGGACACCTCTGTTGAGCATATTTGATGCAGTAATGTTAGAAATGGGGATCTCTAGTTGGCAGAGGTAGGTACCTTTGTCCAAATAGGGACCCTTGCTTCTAGTCAGGGTAAGGGGGATATACACTTTAGATAACCCCTGCTTACCCCCTTGATAGCTTGGCACGAGCAGACAGGCTTATCCCAAAGGCAATGTGTAAAGTATTTGTACCAACGCTCACAGTAACACAGTGATAACACCACAAATGGACACCACACCGGTTTAGAAAAATAAAGTATCTTTATCTAAACTTAACAAGACCAAAACGACAAAAATCCAACATACAAGTATTAAGAAAACTGACTTTCAAAAGGTTTTAGCAACTGAGTCCATAGAAAACTATGGATGCATGATTTCTTGCAAAGTACCTGTTGTTGCGACAAAATTCACCAAGCCAAACAGCCGCAGCGATGAGAAGCGTCGAAAAACAAAGAGATGCGTCGATTCCTGAGACCTTCGTGGATGCGATGCGACAGTTCCGCTGGACGCAGGGGAGCGGTGCGTCGGGTCTGTAGGGGCAAGCTATGCATCGATTCTGAGATTACTCCGATCCGCGGGTGATGCGTCGGGAAAACTTGCCACACAGGGACGATGCGTGGAAATCCGGGATGCGTCGGCAAATGATACGGCGGCGGCGAGCGGCGCTGTGTCGATTTCTTCAGCCGTGATCCCTCGATGTGTCGATTCTTGTTTCAGCAGTGGCGCGGCGGTGTGGGAAGATTCTTCTCGCACCACGGCGTTGCGTCTTAAAAACTGTCGCAAGAAGAGCGATGCATCGTTTTTCTTGTTGTTGCATTGCTTTCCAGCTCCCAGCAGCAGAAACAACCTCAAGAGGCCCCACACAGTCACAAGCTCTTCTTGGCAGGTCAGAACTCCCAGCAAGGAAGTTCAGGGGAGCTGGGGGTGAAGTATTTGTGTTCCTGAGACTTCAAAACAGGAGGCAAGCTCTACTCAAGCCCTTGGAGACTTTCCTCAAGCAGGGTACACAGCACACAGCAAAGACCTTCTCCTTTCCTTGACAGAAACAGCAACTGCAGGCCAACCCCAGACACACAGCAAGGGCAGTACTTCTCCTCAGCTTCTCCAGCTCTTCTCCTTGGCAAAGGTTCCTCTTGATTCCAGAAGTAGTCTAAAGCTAAGGGGTTTTAGGTCTAATACTTATACCCCAAAATGTCTTTGTTCTCTTTGTGCAAGGGTCTCTGAGCCCACTCCAAACCAGTTCTGTCCTCTCTTGTGCAGCTGCCCGGCAGGAGGTAGAGACAGCATTGTGTAAGGCAGACAGGCCCTATTCAGGTGCAAGGGAAATCTCCTCCCACCACTCTAAATGCAGACCGGGCCTATTCAGGTGCTAGTGAGAACTCCTCCCCCTACTCTGAATGCAGCCCAGGTCTATTGATCCCAGCCCTGACTCATTCAGGAAAGGCAGGACACACATCAACCCTCCCCCCCCGGTGGCTGTCTGAGAGAATGCACCTCCCCAGCCCCTGTCACTCCAAAATCAGACAGTCAATATACAAGCAGGCAGAGGCACACAGAATGGTTAAACAAGAAAATACCTACTTTCTAAAAGTGGTATTTTCAAACACAGAATGTAAAAATCACCCTCACTAAAAGATGCATTTTAACATTCTGAGTTCAGGCATACTAAACTTCATTTTCCTACCTTGTTCCCAGGGGCGGTTATGTTTATAAGATGTTATAAACAAACTCCCCATTCTGTCCTATGGGAACAGGTAGCCTTGCAATAGTGAAAAACGAAATTGGCAGTAATTCACTATCAGGACATGCCACACACATCAGGGCATGTCGTACCTTTCACATACACTGCACCCTGCCCACAGTGGTACCTTAGGCCTACCTTAGGGGTGACTAACATGTAAGAAAAGGGAAGGTTAGGGCCTGGCAAGTGGGTGCACTTGCCAAGTCGACATGGCAGTTAACAACTGCGCACAGACACTGCAGTAGCAGGTCTGAGTTTCCTTTTCAGGGCTACTCATGTAGGTGGCACAATCAGTGCTGCAGGCCCACAAGTAGCATTTGAATTACCAGCTCTGGCACACTTAGTGCACTTTACTAGGGACTGACCTGTAAGTCAAATATGTCAATCATGGCTAACCAATCATGTTCACAATCTACACAGAGAGCATCTGCACTTTAGCACTGATTAGCAGTGGTAAAGTGCCCAGAGTCCTAAAACCAACAACAGTTCAGGAAAAAATAGGAGGAAGAAGCAAATGGTTTGGGGATAACCCTGCAAAAAGGGCCAAGTCCAGCAAGTAAGATATGAGACATTTTGTTACGTGTTTAACTATTTCAAATCTACACATTCACAATTGCTTATAAACCTTCTTGCTCTCTCAATTTTGCTTTAAAATGCTCCATTTTCCCAATCGTTTTTCAAAACTTTCTCACGACAAAGCACTCATCCACCACTTTCAAATGCCACCAGCCGCAACTGAAAAAATTTATCTAATAGCCTGGAGCATTCTCACCAACAAGAGAAATGTCCCATGGAAAAAGACTATGTTGCGGACCATTCTTCGTGTAATGTTTTTGCTTATGGACAGTTCATAAGGCAAAGTCTTCGAAAATAAGCAAACTTGGAATTTCTCTGAAGATCTATTCTGGAAGAGAAAAGACAAAACATAGGGCAACTTCCCCTGCCTGTCCTATCTTTTAAAAAGGCACCTTCTCCCAAAGAATAGAAGTCCTTCCAGTAATGCCAGGCAGTGCTTATTTTCAGCTGATGGTTGCAGGTGTGGCCCATCTGAACCCTTTTTTCGGGGACTGACACTTATTTTTCCTCAACAAAATTTGGCAGGGATGAAGAACCTGCAAAAGTGACATATAGAGGCAGGGAGTTTCTGGTGGTGGATTAAAGAGGCATGAGGTGGAATCAAGACCACGCAGCTTTGGTATTCAGTACCCAGCCCTTCAATAGCGAAGGCCGTTGGCTTCTGAGCAAATCTTTGGGCACCATCACTTAATTTTGTACAAATTAAGCACTCCAGCCAGGACTGCTGGGTACAGTGTAAATCTCCAAATCATTGCCATCCACGCCATCCCAAAATGCTTCTAGCTGACCACTGCCACCTGGATTTGGAAACGTGGCATAAAAGAAGAGACCATCTGTTGTAACAAAGTATCAGTATTTCACAACGTAGATACATTCTAGGGGTAAGCAGAGTTTTTGTAATTATGCAAGCGAAGGTCACAATTTTTTGCTTCATGCCTAATGCAGGGTTTTCCTTTTTACTTCCAAACTCCACCAAATTCTCACATATTTTTCTTCATCACTGACAGATGTAGCGTGTAATATTCTACACACACAATAGCTGACTGCTGCTGTGCGACTATTTTCCTTACCTACCTTTGCCCACCTGCCCACATGTGAATTTTGTTTAACAGTGTGAGGAAGGAGGCGAGGCCTTGATGGGACAGGGCTTAGTGCAGAGTACTGCCCTACCACTTTTAAATTCACCACCCCTTCTAAAACCAAAAGAACAAAGCTTTTGAGACTGCCTCCGATGTCCTGAGGTGGTTTCACACCTCATAATGGACATCGGCTGAGCAGAACCTCCAAACAATTAGCTGGAAATCTGCTCTTTGCATGGGATTTTCAGCTAATTTTGTGCACACTATGTGATATCGGCTCCTCGCCAGGTGACCATGTGATGGGAGCTGATATCGTGTGACACAGGGTAGCACCTTCTGAGTTGGAAAATGCGCCATAGTCATACGTTATAATGATAATACCTGCTGTGTGTAAACTTTTCCTCTGGTAGTATGGCACCAAAACTTGATTTGTCATTTTCTTGCACTGTCCCAGTTAAATTGGATGCGCAATATGCTTGTTCAGTTTTTCTTAGGCTATTATACAATATTAAAATATAATACATGGGATTCTGCAATCCCTGTATACAAATCTGTCTCAATTTTTTTATAATAGCAACGGCAAAGCTACCAAGTTGTGCAGGCGGTCCAATGCACCAGGGCCCAGAGGTGGGAGGTGGCCAACTCCAAGAGCGCATTTCATTAAACTAACAAATATTAATAATGTCTATGCATACTCACAGGGATTGGCGATTATCGCGAAATGCATGGTACTTGGCATTGCTTCTCAGAAGGCTGCAGCCAAGGAAAAATAGAGCTGACCATGATGGTTGCTACAGCAGGATACCAAGCAGGCCTCGAGCCCTCTGCTCTCATTGGTCTGTGCTGTTCCCTGAAGATTGAGCTAGCAGCCCTCCCCTTTTGATGCAGTGTGTGCGCGTGTGTGTGCGTGCGTGTGAGTGTGTGTGTTTGTTTGTGTGCCCAATTCAACCATTCTGCCTACAGACATCGAGGTCACTCAGGACTTGGCGTGCTCCAGCTCTTACCGTGAAGGACAAGGGTGAGGCGAGGAGCTATTTTAATAGGAAGTGGGGGTACTAACCTAGTTAGGCAGTATGCAAGTGACATGCTAATTTGCATACTGGGACTTGTAGTCCTGTTTATTTCTTTATTTAAAAAAACAGGACTTCATGTATCAGATTACAAATAAAAAACCTGGACTGGATAAGCTCTTCAGGCATGGACGTGGGGAATATGATAGCTCTCTAATGCATGTACTTCCTAGGACCACCAACAAATATGTATGTGGTTATAATTTCAGGAGCTGCCAGGGTGCACGAGAGAG
The DNA here is from genome assembly GCA_963921515.1 of Calotriton arnoldi. Taxonomy (NCBI): domain Eukaryota; kingdom Metazoa; phylum Chordata; class Amphibia; order Caudata; family Salamandridae; genus Calotriton; species Calotriton arnoldi. Next base: position 369,124 of record CAWUFW010001434.1, read on the forward strand.
AGAGAGAGAGAGACAAGCGACAGGACGTACATTCAGTAGAAGGCTTTTTTTTTCAAATTTGTGTGACTAAAATGATTTTCTGCATGCTTGCCAATTTACAAAACAAACAAACCAAGGCTAAAATGATTTGGGCCTACTCAGATATTTATCGGAAGCGAAAACATTTTTGATCAGGACTAGGAGTGGTCAAAATATTTTCACAAACTGACCACAAACTGGACAGTTCACAGTTCCTGGTAGGATGAGTTTCTACTATTTTCATTTTTTGTTTCATCCATACAAGCAGTGCTTTAAATGGGCCGGTACTCACCGGTACTGAGTACCGGCACTTCTTAGATTTATCCCTCTGAGTACCGGCACTTCTCTTCTGCCGAGGAGAGTACCGGTACTCATGAAAAGGTAGGCTTATTGGCTGTGAGTGCTGGTGAGCCGGAGAGGAAGGTGTCTCTGGCAGCCAAGGCGCCACTTCTGTATCCCTGATCTGAGCCCCAGCTGAGCTATTCAGCTGGGCTCATTTGAATAATTGCCGGGTGCTCACCATCCCGCTGTGTTTGACAGAGCAGGGTCAGTTCAGGCCGGCCCTGTGCTGTCAATCACATTCACACTATCCTGTGCATTTGTGCAAACACAGGAATCATGGCAGTCCCCTGGCAGTGGCAATCAGGCTACGGCCAGTCCGGCCCTGGTGGCAATTAATAAAGCCATGGTAGGTGAAGAGTAGAACATGGCTTTCATCATACCAAAGTCTTTTGTGTGCCTGCTTATGTTTGTGTGTTTGCCTGCATTCGTATGCCTGTTTTTTGTAAGAAAAAAGTGAGAGAGAGAATCAAAATACTCTAAGGAGGTATTTTAAAGTAAATGGGTGGCACTTTGTGTGTACATGTCTGCTCCGCGACAAAGATTCATAAATAGCATAGTAGGGAGGGTTGGTGGGTGAGTGAGTGGATAGATGAGTGAACAAGGGTGGATGTATAGATGGATGGATGAATAGATGGATGAGTGAAAGCTTGGATGGCTGGGTGAAAGGGGGTGGATGATTGGATAAAAGGGCGGATGATGGGTGGATAAGTGAAAGATTGGATGGATGAATGAAAGGGAGGGAGGATGGATGAAGGGGTGGATGATGGATGAGTGGAAGGAGGGATTGAGTGAAAGGGTGGATGGAATAAAGGAGTGAAAGGGTTGATGGATAGATGAGCGAAAGGATTAATGAATGAGCGAAAGGGTGGATAAAGAGATGGATGAGTGAAAGGATGAATGGATAGGTTTGGATATGAAGGGTGGACAGACGGAATGGTGAAAACTGAATGATGGATGAAAGACTGAATAGACGACAGAATGTAAAGGTTAAATGGCGGACATCAGCAGGTAAATGGTAGGATGAAAGGATGAATGGATAGATCTATGGAAGAGGCAAGACCTATCTTCTGGGGAGGGTTATGATGATTTGCTTCATTTACATTGTGCCATAAGAGCTTTGGTTCGAAGTGGGGGTATTTTCAGAGGGTGAGTGAGTGAATGGATGAGTGAGCAAGGGTGGATGTATAGATGGATGGCTGAGTGAAAGCATGGATTGCTGGGTGGATGATTGTATAAAAGGGCTGATGATGGCTGGATAAGTGAAAGATTGGATGGATGAATGAAAGGGAGGGAGGATGGATGAAAGGGTGGATGATGGATGAGTGAAAGGAGGGATTGAGTGAAAGGGTGGATGGAATGAAAGGGTGGATGGAATAAAGGAGTGAAAGGTTTGATGGATAGATGAGCGAAAGGATTGATGAATGAGCGAAAGGGTGGATAAAGAGATGGATGAGTGAAAGGATGAATGGATAGGTTTTGAGTTGGATGGATGGATAGGTTTGGATATGAAGGGTGGACAGACGGAATGGTGAAAAACTGAATGATGGATGAAAGACTGAATAGACGACAGAATGTAAAGGTTAAATGGTGGACATCAGCAGGTAAATGGTAGGATGAAAGGATGAACGGATAGATCTATGAAAGAGACAAGAGATATCTTCTGGGGAGGGTCATGATGATTTGCTTTGTGCCATAAGAGCTTTGGTTCGAAGTGGGGGTATTTTCAGTTTCTTCCTACTCACGTGCTGAAAAATATATAGTATTGTGCCAAACAACAACAATTAACAGTATGGCATTAAGAAGGTGCAACTATTGCAAAAAAAATGGAAATGTTAACATATTATAGCATTTCTCTTTCATTTTGTGTAATGAGTTAACTTGCTTTGTTTATATAAACACATTTCTCATGTGTTTTGGTATGTGCTGCAACTAATATAGAAGTCGTTAAGTATCATCATGTCTTGCCTTTAGCCCTGCCCCTAGCCCCGCCCCTCACTACACATCTAGCTCATTCTAATGAGTACCTGCACTTATTTTTTTCCATTTAAAGCACTGCATACAAGCGTGATAAAATTTGAGAAACATTGTTACTGCACTTTGGAATTCGCCTTCACACATGTTGGAATGCGAACAAAAATCTCCTAGCCCTAGGACATCCCGGTTCCTGCCTGAAAGTGCTAGGTTTGTACATATACACAAACCCGCCAAGCGAGACTGTGTGTGAGTGTGCGCTGGAACCAGAGCCAGTGTGAAATTCATGCTGACAGTTGCGAGCTGGTTTCTTCACTGTTTAGTTCAAAGTAGCAGTCGAGATGTTTTAGACTTAAACCAGGTGGGCAAAGTGACATAACTACTGGAGTTTTAAGATTGTTTCCAGACCATTGAATTGGATAAGATGAGTAATTTAAGAAATATGACTAGTTACATGCAGGTAGCTGCTGTGTTCTACTCTCAATGAAGTATCAAGCATAATGGTTTAGACTGTCACTCATAAGAATGCTCAAAACATGCAAATGTTACACAAGCAAACTTAAAAATTGGCAGCTATGCCCCTTGACCTGTGAGAAGCCGCCAACTAGGGCTACGGGAGCACTCACAGCACTGAGAGCTTTCTCTTAGCTCCGCCCAATTCCCTCAGCTGGAGAAGTCAGACTCAGTCAGAGCAGCTGAATCTGCTGAAGAACCCGCGTGGGCACTGTGAAGGCCTCACTGTGCGCACTCTGAATTTCTGACTAGTTACCAAGCTCATTTTTGGAAATGGAGAGTGCAACATTCTACCCTGGCTGCCTGCAGCCAGCAGAAGCCAGAGAAGAAGTTATGTCTATGCTGCTGCGTGGTTTCTGAAGACAAGACAGTCACAGTTAACAGAAATTTCAGCCTGACAGATGGAGGCCAGACGATGCCAGTTAGTCAAAGAGCATTGGATAATTTTATGCTAAAACAATGCACAGAAACCACCACTCTAGTCAGGGCAAGGGAGTTACACGCTGAAGATAACCCCTTCTCACCCCCTTGGTAGCTTGGCACGAGCAGTCAGGCTTATCCCGGAGGAAATGTGTAAAGCGTTTGCGCAACACACACACACAGCAGCAACAAACTAGGCACACCACAAAAGAAACTCCACACAAGGTTATATAAAAAATAGCCTTTGTATTAGCATAAACACATTAGAAACCTAATCACACATTTACACTGTGCCAACTGGCATGGGCAATATTCACAGGGGATTATATACAGGACCAGGCCAATCGGGCCACGGTCAGAACCATCAGAACAGGTAAGTAAATGTAAAACACAACCAGTAACTACTGGTACCATAATGACCTAAGCATTATCACATTAGCATTTAGACCCCATCCTAAAATATCATAGCATGACATTAGGCAGTAAATCACATTAGGCCCAAACCTCATTAACATAAACACATTACGCAATAGGCCTCACCAGCATAAACACATTATGCAATAATCATGGGGCATAAACCACATCATACCATCACATTAGGGTCTTGCACCCTACCAACATAGAACTGACCCCCCTGGCCAACTGGCCTTCTCAGAGGGCTCAAATGCCCTATGTCCAGAAAGTCAGGGCTCTAAGAGGGACCTCCTGGCTGCCTCAGCAGCAAACACCAAGTGCGCAAATGCGCTGGCACCACTGTGCCTCCTGGGTCCCCACTGGGACTCCTATCAACTGCTTTGGCCTAAACGTTGCAGCTGCCCACTAAACGCTGGGCAGCTGTGAAGGTAACTGGGACACTGGCACTCACTGTACCCTCTGGGAGCTCCCCTCTGGGACTCCTGAAATTAAATGTGCCCCAACCGTTGCAGTGGCCCGCTACGGCGGCGCCACTGAGGAAAATGGCCTCAGCACTGGCACTCTCCGTGCCTCAAGAGCCCCACTCTGGGACTCCAAAACAAATGTGGCCCCACGTTGCAGCTGCCCACTGCCAGGCGGGGCAGCTGGGAAATCAGCACGGCACTCACGGTGCCCTAAGCACTACCACAGGGGGGCGGGCACCGGCAATGTGCCCTGACACACCCCCCTACCAGTGTACAACTGAGCCCCACTCACCAGGCTCTCTGCGGGGGACTCTGTCTCCTCTCTTCGCTCCTCCGGTACACGCGAAGGAAAAGCTGCATTGGAACCTCTCGGGGCTCCGGTCGCTCCTCCTCTCGGGGCTCGGGTCATCCCTTCTCCATGGCTCATGAGAGCCCCGCCTGGATTCCGGCCACAATGTTGCTGCATGCGGGGCTCCCTCACGCTCACGGGAGCCCCGTTGACCCGCCGCACTCTCCTCACTTCACCCGGGCCCCCTCCTGGGACCCTGAACTTGTATGTGGGATTCGCGAGGCTCCAGACTTCTTCTGTGGACGTCCCAGCGCGGGGTGGGCTCCCGCCTGGGTCTTCCGGCCGGCGCTTCCCTTCCAGCCCTAGGCCCCGCCCCTGGCCAGGCAGACGTGCCTGACTTCCTCTTTTGGTGCTCCCCAGGCCGCGGCGGTGATTCCTTACAACGAAACGCGGGGTGGGCTCCCGCTTCAGGTTACGGCAATTGTGGGGTGGGCACCCGCTAGGAGTACAAAAAGAAAAAGGCAGAGATGCGGGGTGGGCACCCGCTTCTTTTAAAAATGCATAATGCGGGGTAGGCTCCCGCGCAGAACAGGCAAAACGCGGGGTGGGCACCCGCTCTTCCCACGCACTGTGGGGGAATCCCCATGTCGGGATTCCCTCGGAAATGATCGCAGCTTAGCGCTGCAAAGCCCACGCGCTTCTCTTCTTGGGCAATTAAATTAAAGGAATAAAGCACAGCGCTCACAAGGTGCTAGAATCACAGAGAGTCAAAGCCAAAAAGTTCCTCCAGGTTCAGGGGGCATAGCTGGGCCCAGGGAGGCCAGCACACAGGGCCCTCCAGCAGGGAGGTAGCCCCCATGGCGGTTCCTCCTGGGCCCCAGCAGCAGCAAGCCCCCAGCATAGAACAGAACAAGAGCTGAACAATTTCAAGGGGTCACAGCCCCTACCTTTATACTTAGCATTCCTTTGTCTGCAGTGCAGGGCATGGGGGAACCAGATGCAACTGGTTCAGGGGGGATTTGGAGCACTTTGTTTTCCAAGCTCCTCTTCCCCTTTGTCAGGTGGGGGCTCAGTGATCAGACACACCACAGGGGGCGGAGCCAGCATTGTACAGGCTGGGCACAGTCCTATTCAGGGTCAGGGGATTACTCCTCCCACTACTCCCAGCACAGATGTCCCATTCAGCCTAGTGCTGACTCACCCTGCCCCTCCTGGAGCCACATACACCTCCCAGCCCCTGTCACGCACAAGCCAGACATGCAATTCACATCAGGCAGGCAGACACATAGCACACAAAAATGCCAACTTCTAAAAGTGGCATTTCTAAAATAGTTATAATAAATCTGCGCACACCATTGCGCAGCATTTATTATCACTATTCCAAATATACCAAACTGGACCACGCTGCACCTCTCATATCAGGAATTACCACTGAAACACTTATCAGGGAATCCCCAATGCATTCCTATGGGAGGGCAGACCCACAGTAGTGAAAAACCAAAATGGCTGTTTGTCACTACCAGGACATGTCACACACTTAAGGTACATGTCCTATCTTGTACCTACCATGCACCCGGCCCATAGGGCTAGCTAGGACCTACCTTAGGGGTGACTGATATGTAGTAAAAGGGGGGTCACGGACATGGCACACACTTTAGGTGCCACGTCACAGCGGCAGTAACACTGCGCGCACAGGCCCTGCAATGGCAGAGGCCTGAGATAGGTTTGAAAGGCTACTTTGGTGGGTGGCGCAATCAGCGCTGCAAGCCCACCAGTAGCATTTAATTTACCAGCCCTGGGTATATGAGATACCACTTTACAAGGGACTGACAGGTAAATTAAATAGGCCAAACAGGTGTAGACCAATTTTACCATGTTTAACACAGAGAGCACACGCACTTTACACTGGATAGCAGTGCTAAAGTGCCCAGAGTCCTAAAACCACCAACACCATGTCAGGAAAATGGCTAGGAGAAAGGCAAAAAGTTTAGGGATGACCCTGCAAAAAGGGCCAAGTCCAACACAACCCCTTCCAGCCAAAACGCAGGGTAGACCAATCACCACTTTGATGGGCTTCCCTGCCTTGGGCGATAGAACACGGACGCAGGCCCGCAACTGCAGGGACACCCTCCTGTTCTACGCCACTCTGAACCCACGTGGTTCCCTCTGTCAAAAGCTCTCAGGACCAACTAGGCTACCCCACTGGTACTCCCTAGCTGTCCACGGCCAGGACCAGGCCCTAGGCCACACAGATGTCACTGGTCCTTGCCAATCCACAGAGTGGGGGGCAGTAACCCCTGGCACATAGTGACCATTCTCTACTCTACCCCTCATCAGTGCAGTTCCAAACTGCCACTGATCCTCCAACCTAGGGTCCGCACCCTCAGGCTGACCAGAAGTCACAGGCGAGGCTCTCCTCCCCCTACCTCTTCTTCTGGGGTTCCATACCCTCCTCCTTGGAGAGGCACCCTCAGAACACAACTCTCCAACCAGCTGAAACTCCCTAACAGGAGGCCAGCTCACTCAGACCCTCGGAGACTCTTGTCTTCAGAAAAACAAAGCGCACAGCACAGTTCCTCTTCAAGCAGGGGGGACACAGCACACAGCAAAGTCCCTTAGTCCTCTTCCTCAGCAGAAACAGCAAACTGTAGGTCTGCCCCCAGACACACAGCAATGGCGGCACTTTTCCTAAGTCTATTCAGCTGTTCTCTTTGGCAGGGATTCCCCCTCGATCACAAAGTTTCCAAGTCTCCCAGCCTAGGGTCTAAACCCTCAGGTTGCACCGGGGTCAGAGGCGAGGACTCCCTCCCTCTGTACCCCCTTCCAGAGTTCTGCACCCTCCCACCTTGGAGCGGTACCCATGGAAGCCAAAACCGGTCAGGACACGGATTACAGATGTCCTTCCCTCCAGGTCAGGCTGAACCTGAACCTGGCCTCCCGACCTTGGGACTGAACCCCGCGGCTGAGCACTTGCCTGGCACGCCAGGACTTCTGGGGATGCACACAGTATCCCCCCGAGGGTAACACATGACTAATGTGTTGTGTGACAGTCTGCCTGGCGCATATCTCCCGACCCCTGTCCATCTGACAGTGTGCGAATATTCCCCAGGACAGAAGTGGTGTCGCCATGGTCACTTCTAGGAGACTCAGCCCTTCTGGCTGGTCCCTGACCCACTGGTTCTCCCACTGGGGAACACATCCCCCTCTCACCCCTCACTCTGGACTTCTGCACCCTCCCAACTGGAGCGGCACCGCCAGACACCAGAACCACTGGAGCTCTGATTACAGACACTCCAAGTTCTCCTGAAACTAGGAGATCCTCCTAAAATGGCCTACAAGTACAGCCTAGGCCCCCGACCTGGCGCTCCCTTAGGGAACCCTCCAGGCCCTGAGACTGGGTTTTGGGCACCTTGGGACACACAGTCCCACACTCACTCCTTCTCCACTGAGACCGGACATGAGCCCCTACACCCCTCCCACTACACTGGGACCTAGCTGGGCTACACTACACCTCGTCCACCACACAGGAGCGGAAGATACCCAAGCCACTACTTTTGGAATCACTCCCCAATGCCTCTTCAGACCCTCTAGCACACAGCCAGAGGTCTGCCTCCCGTGCAAGCTCCCTGGGATCAGAGAACTCACACTCCAACAGGTGTTGGCGCAACCCCGGAAAACAATTACTGAACACGTGTTCTCTGACACACAGATTGAACAGCCCTTCAAAATCATTTGCCGTGCTAACCATCACCCAATTGTCCAGTGCATTACAACATTCATCCACAAACTCCCCCCCAAGACTGGTGAGACAGTTCCTTACTACCCCTGAATCCCAACCTGTACCCCTCTTACTGGGAACCAGGTACCAGACTCCAGGAACTGGGAATGGGACTTCCTGCACTGGACACCATATTGCTGCCACCACTGGATCCCACCCTTACTGGTGAATCCAGACAACTCAAACTACACTCAGGGGATAACCTACCCTCCAGAGCTAGCTTTTTCTCCTCCACACTCCCTTTCTTCCCTCCTATCCACCCACACCTCTGGGGACAGGGAAAGGGATGGGGCACTGGACCCAGCAAGGGACTCCCTATCTATGGGATCCTCCCCACCTACTGGCGTCCCCGCCCTGTCATTTTCTCTCTTCTGCCACCAAAATAAAAGCGCAGAAAACACCATTTAATAATGACACTCTTGAGGAGAAAACAAAATCAGTAAAAATAATCCCCAACATGTGATTATCTGAATGCAGAGTTTGTAGTGCAACCAGTTGTTGCTGTGGTACTGCGCAAACGCAAGTCCTATCCTCACAGCTGACAACCAATGTTAGAACTGGGATTTCTGGTTGGCTAAGGCTTGCACCAAAGCCAGGCAGAAACCACCACTCTAGTCAGGGCAAGTGAGTTACATGCTGAAGATAACCCCTGCTCACCCCCTTGGTAGCTTGGCACGAGCAGTCAGGCTTATCCCGGAGGCAATGTGTAAAGCGTTTGCGCAACACACACACACACAGCAGCAACAAAATAGGCACACCACAAAAGAAACTCCACACAAGGTTATATAAAAAATAGCCGTTGTATTATCATAAACACATTAGAAACCTAATCACACCTTTACACTGTGCCAACTGGCACGGGCAATATTCACAGGGGATTATATACAGGACCAGGCCAATCGGGCCACGGTCAGAACCATCAGAACAGGTAAGTAAATGTAAAACACAACCAGTAACTATTGGTACCATAATGACCTAAGCATTATCACATTAGCATTTAGACCCCATCCTAAAATATCATAGCATGACATTAGGCAGTAAATCACATTAGGCCCAAACCTCATTAGCATAAACACATTACGCAATAATCATGGGGCATAAATCACATCATACCATCACATTAGGGCCTTGCACCCTACCAACATAGAACTGACCCCCCTGGCCAACTAGCCTTCTCAGAGGGCTCAAATGCCCTATGTCCAGAAAGTCAGGGTTCTAGGAGGGACCTCCTGGCTGCCTCAGCAGCAAACACCAAGTGCGCAAATGCGCTGGCACCACTGTGCCTCCTGGGTCCCCACTGGGACTCCTATCAACTGCTTTGGCCTAAACGTTGCAGCTGCCCACTAATTGCTGGGCAGCTGTGAAGGTAACTGGGACACTGGCATTCACTGTGCCCTCTGGGAGCTCCCCTCTGGGACTCCTGAAATTAAATGTGCCCCAACCGTTGCAGTGGCCCGCTACGGCGGCGCCACTGAGGAAAATGGCCTCAGCACTGGCACTCTCCGTGCCTCAAGAGCCCCACTCTGGGACTCCAAAACAAATGTGGCCGCACGTTGCAGCTGCCCACTGCCAGGCGGGGCAGCTGGGAAATCAGCACGGCACTCACGGTGCTCTAAGCACTACCACAGGGGGGGGGCACCGGCAATGTGCCCCGACACACCCCCCTACCAGTGTACAACTGAGCCGCACTCACCAGGCTCACTGCGGGGGACTCTGTCTCCTCTCTTCGCTCCCCCGGTACACGCGAAGGAAAAGCTGCATTGGAACCTCTCGGGGCTCTGGTCGCTCCTCCTCTCGGGGCTCGGGTCTTCCCTTCTCCATGGCAGCAACACGCGGGGCTCTCTTTGCTCATGAGAGCCCCGCCTGGATTCCGGCCACAATGTTGCTGCATGCGGGGTCCCTCGCGCTCACGGGAGCCCCGTTGACCCGCCGCACTCTCCTCACTTCACCCGGGCCCCCTCCTGGGACCCGGGACTTGTATGTGGGATTCGCGAGGCTCCAGACTTCTTCTGTGGACGTCCCAGCGCGGGGTGGGCTCCCGCCTGGGTCTTCCAGTCGGCGCTTCCCTTCCAGCCCTAGGCCCCGCCCCTGGCCAGGCAGACGTGCCTGACTTCCTCTTTTGGTGCTCCCCAGGCCGCGGCGGTGATTCCTTACAACGAAACGCGGGGTGGGCTCCCGCTTCAGGTTACGGGAATTGTGGGGTGGGCACCCGCTAGGAGTACAAAAAGAAAAAGGCAGAGATGCGGGGTGGGCACCCGCTTCTTTTAAAAATGCATAACGCGGGGAAGGTTCCCGCGCAGAACAGGCAAAACGCGGGGTGGGCACCCGCTCTTCCCACGCACTGTGGGGGAATCCCCACATCGGGATTCCCTCAGAAATTATCGCAGCTTAGCGCTGCAAAGCCCATGCGCTTCTCTTCTTGGGCAATTAAAGGAATAAAGCACAGCGCTCACAAGGCGCTAGAATCACAGAGAGTCCAAGCCAAAAAGTTCCTCCAGGTTCAGGGGGCATAGCTGGGCCCAGGGAGGCCAGCACACAGGGCCCTCCAGCAGGGAGGTAGCCCCCATGGCGGTTCCTCCTGGGCCCCAGCAGCAGCAAGCCCCCAGCATAGAACAGAACACGAGCTGAACAATTTCATGGGGTCACAGCCCCTACCTTTATACTTAGCATTCCTTTGTCTGCAGTGCAGGGCATGGGGGAACCAGATGCAACTGGTTCAGGGGGGATTTGGAGCACTTTGTTTTCCAAGCTCCTCTTCCCCTTTGTCAGGTGGGGGCTCAGTGATCAGACACACCACAGGGGGCGGAGCCAGCATTGTACAGGCTGGGCACAGTCCTATTCAGGGTCAGGGGATTACTCCTCCCACTACTCCCAGCACAGATGTTCCATTCAGCCTAGTGCTGACTCACCCTGCCCCTCCTGGAGCCACACACACCTCCCAGCCCCTGTCACGCACAAGCCAGACATGCAATTCACATCAGGCAGGCAGACACATAGCACACAGAAATGCCAACTTCTAAAAGTGGCATTTCTAAAATAGTTATAATAAATCTGCGCACACCATTGCGCAGCATTTATTATCACTATTCCAAATATACCAAACCTGACCACGCTGCACCTCTCATATCAGGAATTACCACTGAAACACTTATCAGGGAATCCCCAATGCATTCCTATGGGAGGGCAGACCCACAGTAGTGAGAAACCAAAATGGCTGTTTGTCACTACCAGGACATGTCACACACTTAAGGTACATGTCCTATCTTGTACCTACCATGCACCGTGCCCATAGGGCTAGCTAGGGCCTACCTTATGGGTGACTGACATGTAGTAAAAGGGGGGTCACGGACATGGCACACACTTTAGGTGCCATGTCACAGCGGCAGTAACACTGCGCGCACAGGCCCTGCAATGGCAGAGGCCTGAGATAGGTTTGAAAGGCTACTTTGGTGGGTGGCGCAATCAGCGCTGCAAGCTCACCAGTAGCATTTATTTTACCAGCCCTGGGTATATGAGATACCACTTTACAAGGGACTGACAGGTAAATTAAATAGGCCAAACAGGTGTAGACCAATCGTACCATGTTTAACACAGAGAGCACACGCACTTTACACTGGACAGCAGTGCTAAAGTGCCCAGAGTCCTAAAACCACCAACACCATGTCAGGAAAATGGCTAGGAGAAAGGCAAAAAGTTTAGGGATGACCCTGCAAAAAGGGCCAAGTCCAACAACAGGTAACTTTAAAGCAACGTCTTGGAGTTGCTAATGCCAAAATTCTTCCTTTTTAAACACAGAAGAAAGGATGTTTAACCTTCTGAGTCCTGTGGAAACCGGCCAGAATATCAGAAAATTAGATGTTACTCCTCAATGCAAGATACGGAGAGAAGGGCAACTGGAGTAACTGTTATACGCAGTACTGTAATAGAGGTGGGCGAACCAACAAATTAACAGGGAGAGCCGAACAAACACCTGTCTTGGCTCTAAGAACTCAGACACGAGTTGAGCCATGGCAACATTTGTCATAGAAATTGTGCAACATAATATGTAAAAATATGAAAGTGTCTTCAATAGTTCAAAACGCATATGTCTTTAGCAAGTGTTTCACCTTAGTACATCAGATTATATCACTCATGGACCGGCATTTATTAAAAGTGATAGGGGCTTATTTACAAGTCCCATGCGCCGCCAGTACGTCACTTTTTCCCATTTTGAAAGTGATGCAACGGTGGCGCAAGGAGCTTGTAAATAAGCCCCATAGTTTCTAAACATGAACTTAGAAACAGTCATGCCTGCGAACTGACTGCAAAACCATTAGTGAACTTAGAGGCAAGTCACATGTCGTATGCACTCTATGTGTGGGCTATATTCTTATTGAGAGAAATTGGGTTGTTGGTTGACTAGGGTGTATCCCTGGCCAAGCAACAGCCCCAGTCCCTGGCAGGGTGCACCACGGAAAGTCACTAAATTAACCCGTGCTTTACCATGGGTATCTTGGCACAAAAAGCAGTCAGGCTTAACTTTGAGGAAATGTGTAAAGTGTTTCTGCAGCACACAAACAGTACTAACTTGAAAACACAACACAAGAAAAATTCTGAACCAATTTAGAAAACCAGAGTACATTTTAATAAATTATTTGACAGCAAAATGAAAAGAAATCCAATTAGTAGTAACAGAGTTATGAATTTAAAAAAGAATTTTAGAAAAAACTACCACCTAAAAGATCAAAGTGCCAACCGCGGTAATCTAGTTGGCAAGACCAGGTCAAAGCCGAAAAATATGGCAGACCGCGATGGAGCGCGGTTCTGATACAAATAGTAGAGTGGGGCCGGACGGCGCACATCTTCGGAGTTAAAATAATTTCAAGAAACATTTTCTGAGAAGGTTTAAGCTCAGCAGGGCAAGGCTGCAGGTGCTGTCTGAGGAGGGAGTGTCATCATCGAGGAGCCTGGGGATGAAGTTTCAGTGATGATTTCTATGTTTGGACTTAGTCACTTTTTTGGAAGTCAAAAATCTCCAGCTTGACAAGGAAGGAGGCTATAGCCGAAGATAGTTCCAGGAGGTTTGATACCCCTTTGGCGAAGGACCACTGAACAGGATTTACTGCTGTGGAGAACGTAGCTGGAGGAGTCGCGAAGTCAGGCTGACCAGAGATGCACCTTGGGTATATCAACAAGCAAGTTGGTCCTGGTCTTCCCTCGGTTCCGAGAGCAGTTTTTAGCCAAAACATGTTTAAGTCCCAAGTTTTTGATTTTGGCTATCTGAGCACCTTTAGAACTACAAGCAAGTGTCCAGGACTGGTGGAACACCACTTCAAGGTTCAGGACTCACTCAGGCCGAGTCCAGATGTAGGTTCAAGATGGTGGGAGCCCTTTATGTACCTATGGCTCAGAACATTAGGCCACAAAACTAGCCCTTGGAGTCACTCTGAGGTTCAGGTGAAGATGCAAGGCTCAAACAGCAGGGTTAGCCTCCGTGGGTTCAAGGCAGGCTCTAGGCAGCAAGGCAGTCCTTTGAAGTACATCAGAGCAGTTTTGCAGAGTGTACAGACGGTCACAGCAGCAAGCAGTCCTCTGAGAGTGATGCCGCAGGTCCAGGAATGAACTGAAGAGTGGGTCTGAGGGCCCTACTGTTATACCTGTGCCGCCTTTGCAATTTGGAAGACGTTTCTAGAGTTTTCTCTTTGAAGTGCTTGGAATTTCCTGACTCACCTGCCCTGGCTCCAAGCTGGCTGCAGAGATAATGGTGACAAGACCTTTGTATGAAGGCAGAGCACAGCCTATTCAGTGGCAAGTGGGGGGATGCCCAGCTCCGCCCCCCCATCTTGCCAGCAGATGGCTCATTCATGCACACCTAATCCCTCGATTGTGTGACTGTCTGGAAGGAATTCACAAAGTCTGTCATCTACATCGAGTCATGTGACCCAGGAGAGGCTACAGGCACCATCTGACTAAGGGCAATTGTAATGTAAAGTTCGACTTTACCATTAAAGAGGATTTTTCATTAACATTTCATAGGCACCAATTTGAAATACTTATCTGTCTTCAATCAAAAGTTAGTACTTATTAAATGTAATAAGGCAACCCAATGTTATCCCATGGAAGAGATAGGCCTCGCAGCAGTGAAAAAAGAATTTAGGAGTTTTTCACTACCATGACATGTAAAAGTTAAAAGTACACATCCAACCTTTTAATTACAATGCACCCTGCCCTTTGGGCTACCTAGGGCCTACCTTAGGGTGACTTGTATTGCCAAGTTGAATTGGCAGTTTAAAACTTCATTCAGGCTGCCGTGGCAGGCCTCAGACATGTTTTAGGTGCTACTTAAGTCAGTGGTGCAATGAGTGCTGCAGGCCTATTAGTAGCCTTTAACTTACAGACTTTGGGTATATCGTGCATCACACTCCAAGGGACTTATAAGTAAATTAAATGTGCCAATCCTGTGTAAAATAATTTTAACATGTTTAGGGGAGTGAGCACAAACACTTTAGCACTGGTTAGCAGTGGTAAAGTGCACAGAGTCCTAAGGCCAACAAAAACAAATTTTAGCAGAAAAATGGAAGTAAGTAAGCAAAACGTTTGACGGGAGACCACCCTTAAGTTGACAGGTCTAACACTTAATTTACATACACCAACATTGTTGGAGTAAAACCGTACCCCAATATTTATTGGGTGCAAAAAATACGACCTGTTACGAGTTCATGGTGAATAACGTGGATTTTGGTGTTTAACACAACAAAATCCACATGTGTACAGTAAATACAGTATGTGTTCCCTTGTTAAAATATCTGCAGGTTTGCCTTGCACACATTTAAGGAAGGTTGAGTTGTTTACCGCATCCGATAATTATCAGATGGGTTAAATACCTTCAAACTTGTTGTTAGAAATGGCATCTCTAACTGGCAGAGGTATGCACACTGTCCAAGTAGAAACCACCACTCTAGCCAGGGTAAGTCAGATACACCACAAAAGATAACCTGTGCTCACCCTCTCGTAGCTTGGCACAGAGCAGTCAGGCTTCTCTCAAGAGCAGTGGCAGCCACAACAGGTAAGAGCGGTGAGGCGGGGCGGGTGCGGGACGGGTTGGGGGTCGGGGAACTCGACATACAATGGGATAAGTTAACTTAAAATAAAAAAGAAACAAAACCACTTGCCTTGCGCACGTTGCATCGCCGTGATGTGGCGAGTGCAAAGTAAGTGGTTTTATTTCTTTTTGTTTTAATTTAACTTATCCTGTCATATGCCGAGTTCCCCGACCCCCACCCGCCCGGCCCCCGCCCCACCTCACCACTCTTACTTGTGGCGCCCGCCACTGCTCAAGAGGCAATGTGTAAAGTATTTGTGCAACACACACACACACACACAGTAACACAATCAAAACACCGCAAAATGACTCTACACTGGTTTAGAAATATAGACATTAATTCTATAAATAAATCAAGACCAAAATGACAAAAATCCAGTAAGTAGAAGTTGAGATATGAATTTTTAAAGAATAAAAAGAGTTCTAGCCCTTGAAGCAATCAGCGCGAATGAGGGTTTTCTGGTCGCGCTAGACCAGGGCAAAGCCAACAGTTCTAGCCAACCGCAATGAAGCGCAGTATGGGGACATGAGCAACGCAGGCCCGGTGAGCAGAGTACCTTGATCCTAGTTGAAACAGCTTGATGCGGGGTGCAGACTAGTGATGCGTCGATGTCGAGCCTGCAGTCAAGGTGATGCGTTGATTTTCTTCACGCAGTAGCGGTGATGCTTTGATCCGTGGAGCGAAATGTTGGTTTCAAGTGTGGTGGTTCTGAAGGCGATGCGCCAGGTTAATCCATGCTGGAGGGGGTGACACGTCGATCTTCTCCATGCAGTGGCGGAGATGTGGTGGTTCCGAAGTGGTGGTTCCAGATGCGATGCAGTGGTTCTGAGTGCAATGCGACAGTTCTTCTCTCACAACAGAATCGATGCACCAGTTCTGCTACACGCAGACCAGAAATTGCATTGATTTCTCTGGTGCAAGTATCTGGGTCCACTTACAGTGAACGAGGCACAGGAGCAGGGTTAGAGCGTTAGATAGACCTAAGACTCAGGCAACAGGAGGCAAGCCAAGAAGCCTTTGCAGATCACTTTGGTTGCAAGGCCGAGTCAGTTCACCCTTGGCAGGGTCAGATAGCAGCAGGCAGCAAGGCAACACTGCAAGAAAAGCAGGTCTTCCAGATCATCAGTCCAGCAGAGTGTCAGTCCTTTTTGCAGCACAGCAGTTCTTCTGACAGAGTTCAGTTAGAGGTCAAGAAGTGTCTGACTTAATGGGGTCAGAGACCCAGTACTTATACCCAGTTGTGCCTTTGAAGTGGGGACAACTTCAAAGAAGGGTCTTTGAAGTGCACAGAAGCCCTTTCTTCCCAGCCATAACTACAGACTATCAGTAGGGGGTAATCAGCCCTTTGTTTGGGGACAGGGCACAGCCTATCCAGGTGTAAGTATCAGCCCCTCCCTTCATGCCTAGGAAGAGCCATTAGAATGCAGATGAGTACTCAGACACACCTGAAGTTCCTGTGTTTGTGTCTGTATAGAGGGAATGCAGAACGTGTAGCTGTCACTCACCCCAGACATGCATTGGAGACAGGCTGCAGGCACACAGAGATGTAAGAGCAGAGAAACGTCCGCTTTCTAAAAGTGGAATTTCTAAAATAGTAATGTTAAATCCAACTTCACCTGTAAGGAGGTTTTATCATTACCATTCCTTAGATATAAAACATGACAGAGCTATTCCTTTCTAATTAGGAATTACAGATTAAAAGCGTACTAAGGAATTCGCAAGGTAAACCTATGAGAGGAGTTGGCCTTACAGTAGTAGAAAGCTAATTTAGGAGTTTTTACTACCAGGACATGCAGAACTTAAAAGTACATGTCCTATCTTTTACTTACACAGCACACTGCCCTAAGGGCTACCTAGGGTCTACCTTAGGGGTGAGGTATGTGTAATAAAAGGGGAGTTTAAGCATCAGCAAAGGTTTTAAATGCCAAGTTGAAGTGGCAGTAAAACTGCTCATACACGTTCTGTGGCAGGCCTGAGACATGTTTATATGGATATTGGTGTGGTTGGCACAATCAGTGCTGCAGGCCCACTAGTAGCATTTAATTTACAGGCTCTGGGTATATGGAATACCACTTTACAAGGAACTTACAAGTAAATTAAATATGCCAATTATGTATACACCAATGTTACCATGTTTAGGGAAGAAGCATATGCACTTTAGCACTGGTCAGCCGTGTTAAAGGGCTCAGAGTCCTAAGGCCAACAAAAAGAATCAGCAAAAAGAGGAGGTAAGCAGGTAAAACGTTTGGGGGAAGACCACCCTAAGGATGACAGGTCTAACACTTGTGATTCCGGCTCATCGGTAAACGGTTTACGCATGGGCGGAAATATTATGAGGAACTCGTAATCAGGTAATCAGGTGTTTGTCGGACTATGTGGGGCATTTACCAAATGTGGTAAATACCACTGACAATTTCCCAGGGTGAGGTATTTACCACTTGTGTTCTGAGTTTTTAAAGAAAAATGGGGCATAACATGCTGAATCAATTTAGCACACCAAATTCTGCATGTATTGCCTTTGTCTGGGCCTTTTCCATCAATAATTGTTTGCAGGTTTCACCTGCTCTATTTTATCAGAGGCAGACTGCAAGGGTGTGATAATTATCAAAAAACAAATAATTCTGGTCCCTGTGCAAATCAGTGTTTGCATAGCGTTGCGAATTTGGCCTTAACTCGTAATGTAAGTCAAATTTCTATATGAGAAACACACCCTCTTAAGAAGGGATGAGAGACTGAAGCTTGCCAAAAAATTACCATATTGTGGTCACTAGAGCATTTATCTACTGTTTCCCCATTTGCAGAAAAAGCAAGAGCATTAACTTGTCTATCTCAACGCATTGTATGAGGGGGAAAACACAGCTTAGCACCATATCTACAAAGATACAGCACTGCTGCTCTCATCCATATGCTGCCGTTAAAACAGGCTTCATAGCGCCACTCACACACCTTAGCGCAATAATACAAAGGCATATGCATGATGTCTAGTATAGGTGTTGTACTGAAATGGTACCCTACCAGTACAAAATACCATGATTAGATGGTACCCTACCAGTACAAAATACCATGTTTAGACTTACTTTAAAACATTTCCCCCATTGTATGTGTACTTTACAGTGCAGCACCCATGCAGTGTTGTAAAAGTTAAGAGAAATGACAACATTTCTCCCTGTTAGTGCCTGCCTCGAGTAGGTGGTATTTCTTGGCACAAAGTCCTGTCTACTTTTTTTAGTAGATAGAGGTTTGTGTCAAACACATTGGGTGATTGTAGGGAATGCCCATGGGCTGCCCATGGGCGCCCTCCTTGACACAAAGTAACCAAAAGCACTGCTCAGGGCTTTTAGGTTTCTTTAGCAACAGCTCTCCATTGAAAACACAGTTTTGTGCTGGAAAGTAGATAGTTTATCAATACTTTGCTCTAGGTTGTGTCACATTTTGTGATAATGCACTGGCACAAAATGATGATAAATCTGCCCCCAAGTCTTTAAATTCACAAGAAAGATAAAATTCCCTATCTAAACATGCTTGGTAACAGTAATTATGGGTAATAGTAACACCTTAGCCTCAGATCTTACCAAGCCCTTGAATTTCTTGTTCCAACCTGGATCAGTATCAAGAAGAGGTAAGTACACACTAATAACAATTCAATGAAAATAACTTCTGCAGGCAGCAAAATCTGGCCAACTATCGACCAAAATGCAACCTTCCATTGTACAGTAAGATGTAGGCAGCAGAGGAAGCATACAGCTCCAAGAGAATATGCAATAAAATAAAATGCTTCACGATCCCCAGTCACGTTTAGTGTCACACTTGAAATGACACGATCAACTACGAGATTCTCATTGAGTGGGTACAAAAACTAACCACATTCCAGACAGTGTGTTATAGTATTGTTGAGATTCACTGCCAAACCATCATCAACACATGAGAACAGGAACTTTCATACCACAAATCCATTTCCTTCTGCGTTCCTCCAAGGTTGTATACTATACACAGCTCTTCAGCATATCCATGAGACCCTTGTGGCGATAATTTTGCTGAATCAATCAGCATTTGTAAAGCACAGCACGGTCACCCCTAGGGGTATCTGGGCACAATGTCTCCTTGGATGAGCCAGGTCTTCAGTCTCTTTCTGAAGTCAGCCAGTGAGGGGGCTGTACGGAGCGGTAAGGGAGGGTCGTTCCAGGTCTTAGCAGCTATGTAGGAGAAGGAGCGACCACCACTGTGGTTGCGACGGATGCAGGGGGTGCCAGGGCGAGAGACGTGGAGTGCAGGTGCCTAGTGGGTTGGTAGAAGTTCATTTGATGGCTGTGATAGGCAGATCCTAGGTCATGGAGGGCTTTGTAGGCGTGTGTGAGGATCTTGAACTGGCATCTCTTCTGGATGGGGAGCCAGTGGAGGTCTCTCAGGTGGGGGCGATGTGGGTTTATTTGGGAAGGTCCAGAATGAGTCTGGCTGTTGCCTTCTGTATGTTCTGGAGCCTTCCAATGAGCTGGGTGGAGATGTTGGCGTACAGGGCGTTGCTGTAGTCGAGGCGGTGGTGAGAAGGGCTTGAGTGACGGTCTTTCTGCTGTTTGTTGGAATCCATCTGACTATTCTGCGGAGCATGCTAAATGTGTTGAAGCAGGAGGGGGTGACTGCGTTGACTTGTCATTTCATGGTCAGTTGGCTGTTGAGGATGATGCCGAGGTTGCGAGCATTGTCGCTTGGTGTGGGTCCGAGTTGTGCAGGCCACCAGCTGTCGTCCCATGTGAAAGTGTTCTTCCTGAAGATCAATACATCAGTTTTGTCGGAGTTGAGTTGGAGGCAGCTGTCTCTCATCCATTTGGCTACGTTGGTCATGGCATTGCAGAAGTTGGTTTTGGCGTTGGAGGGGTCCTCGATGAACGAGAGGATCAACTAGAGTGTTTCAACTATATCTACAACTTAGTAGGATGACCTGCAGATCGAAATCTGTATCGGGAATCATGGGGCACACTGAAGTTAAATTTAGGACTGCTTGACACACATCTGGATTGAATGAAGAAAAAAGTATTTGCTGTAGATACTTTGTTTCAGGGGGATCAATTCACGCCTCAATCAAGTTTCAAAAGCCTCTGTAACCAAAACTTATCTCTAATCACGTGTTTGAATTAGAACTACCAGCTCACATATTTGCAAATTCTTGCACTCACCAGAAAGAACACTTATTGTCTCCAGGCTATATTCATGCAACAGGAGCACCAAAGAAAGAGAACCAGAAGTTCCTGATGATTCACAATGGGTGAGCAAAATGTCTGCTTTTATCACACTGCTTTACTCCTGCCAGAAAGAGCAAAACTGGCTCCCAATGAAAAAAAAGATTAGGAATTGGATCAAGATTCTGTGCACTTTAGAATTGGATCAAGATTCTGTGCATAATCATCAGAGCCTATGGGAAAAAGCCACATGGTGGATAAAGCTTGTTTCTCTTTATACTCCAGACTGTGTCTGTTAGACCTGACAGCCTTAGGGTGGCCTTCCCCCCAACTTTTTGCTTACCTCCTCCACTTTTCTGACCTTGTTTTGCTGACTTTAGGACTCTTTGCACTTTACCACTACCAACCAGTGCTAAAGTGATTGTGCTCTCTCTCCTAAACACGGTAGCATTGCCTTATCACCAATTGGCATATTGAATTTAGTTATACGCCCCTAGTAAAGTGATACCCCTGTAACCAGGGCCTGTAAATGAAATGCTACCAGTGGCGCTGCAACACTGATTGTGCCACCCACTGAAGTAGTCCTTTAACCATGTCTCAGGCCTGCCACTGTAGAGCCCGTGTATGCAGTTTACACTGCCATGCCTGGGTGAAAAGGACTGGACCTGCATCACTTGAACCCAGAGTGACTCCAAGGGCCTGCTGGCTTGACTCCTGATCTGAACTCTCAGGGACATAAAAGACTTCCAACCCTTCTGCTGCTTCACTGGGATGCTGCCATCTGTGAGTCTGCCCTGCCAGGTGGTGCCTCCCCAGTCCTGGATCCTTGGAAGTGAGACCTAAGGTGCTTGCTTCAACAAAACCCACATAACCTCTCCGGAACCAGCGCATCAGTGCCATTGTACGGATCAGAACCAGGCCATCGCATTCGGCACCAGCGCATCGCACTCTGAATCAATGCATCACATTCAGAACTACAGCATTGCACTCGGAACCGATGCATCACCACTGTTGCGTGGAGAAATTCGACACAACCCCTCCACTTTTTGGCTTGACACCAACGCATCGCTTCGGCTGCACCGCGCATTTTTTTCTGTAGTGACACCGCCCAGATCAAGGTACTTTTGTTCAGTGGGCCTAACTGGTTCCCAGTATCCTGCCTGCACTCTATCGTGGCCGGCCTGAACTTTTAACTCTCGCATGGCCAGATAACCCACATAAGCGCTTACTGCTTGTAAGCGCTATTTTACAGTTTTTTAATTTTTTTTATTCATATCTCAACTTCTCCTTAGTGGATTTTTGTTGTTTTGTTCTTGTTTTATTTAATGAATTAGGAACTAGAATCTTTCTGTGTTGTATTTTCACTGTTTAACTGTTTCAAATGCTGCACAAATTCTTTACACATTGCCTCTAAAGTTAAGTTTGACTGCTCTGTGCCAAGCTACCAGAGGGTGAGCACAGGTTAATTTAGGGTTTGCCTGCTTCTTACCCTGACTAAGACAGGGGTTCCTGATTGGTCAGGGTGCATAGCTCTGCCAACCAGAAACCCTATTTCTAACAGTGGCTTTGTAGTGACTTGGTGTGTCTGGTTTGTTCTGTGTGTAAGGAAAGGGGATCTTATAATGACGTGATGTGTCTGTGTATCTAAAGGCTGAGTGGGTATGCTGTAGAATGTTGTGTGTGGATGCTGTTAGAATGTGATGATACATGGAATGTTTGTGTCGGGTGCTAGATGAAGCTTGCTAGTTGACTACCTTTGTAGAGAGAATGGAGCCTTAAAAGGACCTGCCCAATTTTCAGTAACCTAAGGGCCTACCACGGAATAAAGTACTTACCTCCTACTTGAGTGGCTCCAGACTCTTGTGTAAAGACCCTCATCTTCAACTTTAGCAGTCTTTAAATGGGGAAAGTCTTATACTAAATTATTTTAACCAACTTAACGGCAAGTGTGAGGAACGTCACTAGCTTTATCAGCTTTTAAAAGAACCATGAAGATTAATGTTTTCAAGGATTCTTAAAGTTTTATTATACCATTGTTGTGAAAGCAACCTTTTCTTCAACTGCAATCAGGAGTGCACACAACTTTGTCATTCCAATATGCATAGTAACAGATATCAGAATTTAACACCGCCACCCATGGTCGAGGCTGAAATCATGTCTCTGGTAGCAAAAGAGTGATACTCCTTATTCCCACCCGATAGACGTACATATAATGAGCCTGTCAGCTTGTTTCAAAGTTTACAATAGACAAAATCGTGAAGAATGGCTATTGAATTTTTGCTACAAACTGGCACTTTAATATATTTAATGGTCAATGTTTGTGAAATCCTAAATCAGAACTTATAATTTACCTAGACAAAAATATTATTTTCACTAATGGGGATCTCATAATGTCAAACAAGGAACATTAAGACAGTGGCAGAGCATGGTCACTGGAAGTTCTGACAAAAGAATGTGATCATTTTAATGTTTGGGAGCTGAACATCTAGAATTATGTTGAAGTAAATTGTAGAAGATTTTGCTTGCCGACCCATGTGCAATGGATGGTACATATGCTGACACTACAGATAAGTGGGGCGAATAGCAACCACAACAAATGGTAAAACACTGTAAAGTAATAGATGTCGCGAGGGAAATGCAATCCTTAAGTCAAATTTACCAAGCAATGCAAGGCCACCTTGCGTGGCCCTGCGTTGATTGGTAAATCTGGAGTAACTCAAGTCGCTGCCTTGCATTACTGTGCCCTCGGAAGGCGTTCCATGGGTGGAACTCTGGTGTTCCCACACATCCACCCATTGATTTTAGCACATTCCCAGATTCACCAAGACTGGTAAACCTGTGTCAAAATGCTACACTTTCCCAAGAGAGGCGCAACAAGGAGAAATAACCTTATTTCTCCATGTTGTTTCCTCTTTCTGCATTCTGCAGCACACTTACAAAGAGTAAAAAGTCTCTAAGGATTGCTTTTGTGCAGGAAGGTGTCCCTACCCATGCAAAAACAATCCAGCCTGCCACAGAGGCAACCTTGCATCATGACGCCAGGGTGCCTGCATTGGAGCTAAGTTGCCCTGAGTGTGCCAGTGTAAGGAGACGGCAGAAATGTGCCATATCATTATAGATATATAGCATTCCTTCCCTCTCTTTTGACGCAGCGCAGCAAGTTCTCTTCCTGCGTTGCGATGCATCAAAGTTTGATAAATCTGGCCCTAGGTGAGTAAACAGAGGAAAAGATAGATCAAAAGATACTGCTAAAAACTGAGAATAAAACTCCTAGAACTGTAAGAAGCAATTGGATACAAACTAAAACAGCAATCAAATCTGATGTCTTATCTAATCGTACAGGGCACTCAAGGTAAGGACAGCGATCTTGTTCCAATTCTGTCAATGTAGAACATGATTTCCATGACTCTGAGGCTCAATACTGAAGAACAGAACTGTCAAATATATGGCAACAGAGGTCAGCAACGAGAGTCAGTAGCCCTTTTGGAGGAAAATGTGCTTATGCTGCTTGAAAGATTACATCAGTGCACTATTGAGTGTGGCTATGAATCTGAAGCTTATCTGAAAGTGTGAACCCTGGTCGATGTTGAGGGAACAAGAGTTACCAGAGGCAAAAATGGTGGATTGGGGTCTGAGGATTACCTCAAGACCCAGTGTATGTGATCATGGATGCATATTCATCGATAGAGGCACAGGGCTCACCACAGACGCTGGGAGCTTCATTTCTCCCCAAGCTCAACAGTGCAGTTGTCAAGGGTACCCTTATTCAGCCCACTTCATTCTGGGCAGCTCACCACCAGAGATATGTTGGACTCTTCTCTGCAAATGACACCTATAATGGCCCTCTTGCAGCAGAGGCATTCCTTATCCAAGGCATAACACCACTTTCTCCAGGATATTGTTGCGGATTTTTCAGGCGATGCTCACCATTTGGGTAGGGAGCTAGCTGTCAAAGACGCCAGTCCTGCTCCTCAGGGATTCTTTCACCACTCTGTGGATGATTGACAGGAAGTCCTGGAACAGAGACTCCATGCTTCTGTCCTTCTCCTATACTAATTTGTCAGATGGGCACTGAATATTCCTCAACTGAACTTTGGCATTGGTTCAAGTGGGATCAGCCACTTTGTGGGTCTGAAATTAATCAAGACATATTCTCTCTTTGTCTTCAGGTGTGGCAGACAGCAGAGGCTGAGCTGGAAGGCATATAGTTCTACACACCCAAAGCATGGATACAAGGGAGAAGACAATCTTCACATCTTGCACTCATCAACCTTTAGGGTGAGACGTTTTGGGAAAAATAAATTGGGAAGCTCTGACATCGGGCTTGCCTTGCTCTTTTAAAGTGACCATTGTCCCTGGATCTCCCACGTTCTACTCTCACTTAATGGGGGGTGTTGACCAAAGGCAGGACATGGCAAGGGGCTATCTCTGCATTTCTTAGGCACCAAGTATCTTCATCCCTCCTACACAAAGGCTAGAGGAATAGAAGCAATACAGTATGCTTGTCTTGCAGGCTACATTCACCTTCATTTTTTACAGCATGTCTCTTGCAGCTAGTTGTTTTCCCTGTAGCCACGAAAGAGGTCAGGCAACTGACTCTTGGAGTCCACTTCTTTGTCGTGAGTGCAATTCAAGATAGGTTCCACCTGGGCCAAAGTCACACATAAATCATACATTCCTGACTATACTACAACACATCAGTGGTGCATGCACACACCACATACATGTTGACAGATACAGCCCTTAAGGTCTCCTCGCAGGTCTCAAACATCAGGTGCAGTCCACAAGTCCAGAACGTGTTCTGAGGATGGTGCCTTGTGGTGCCACATTTATCTTTTGCACTAGCTAGTGGTGGGAGTGATTCGTGACTCCTTTCTAGCCAATGGGGTATATGCTCCCAGGGGCAGTCCTTCCCACTTTTTTAGCTGTTCCTGTTAGCCTTATTGTAAACAATACTACAGTACACCTTACTCCCAAAATCCAAAACAGGGGAACCCTTTCTTCTTAGTACAGAGCTGTGTGCACACCCAGAGGTGTGTGTCACCAAGGAAATGTGGTCACTCAAACCCAGTCCTGTGTGGTCACACAAACCCAGTTCTAGGGGTAGCTCCCCCTCCCACTGGGTTTGAAATCAACCTGGCTGGGGGAACAAAGGTTTGCCTTCACCAGGTCTCACCTTACATTTACTTGTGAAAGTGCAGGCCCTTTACAAGTCAATGAAGTTATTGGGTCCACCCTAACTGGTCTTTCTGCAAGGGGAAGAAAATCACCTCCCCACAACCTGCTAATTTTTATCTGCTCCGGGAGCAGTTTTCACACCTTGTTAAGGACAAGCACTGACTGGGCAGCTGCTGAGGAGCTCTTCCAAATTAGCTTCCAGGTGCTTCAGGGAGGGTAAAGGGGCAACTTTTTAGGAGCTAATTTTCCTAACTATTTATTAAATCCAACTTGACAGTTTAATAAACTACCTCTTGGTGGATCTATGTAAGTATTTATTCTTGACTCCAAAGGGTTACAGTTAAAAGAGAGCGGTGTAATTCAACCCTGGTCAACATGTTTCTGCCTATACACAGTAAGAAAGTGTGTGGGCATTCTTTAGGACCATGAGTAAAATTGCACTGCTAACATGACTAGTGAAAGAGAAAGAGTATAGAAAATACAACCAGTGGTGATATGAGTAGCATTCATTCACTGGCAACTGGAACTATAGTGGATCAAGAAAGAAGAAAAAACCAGACACAAAATGAATAAGATAGCAATCAATGTACATAGCGTCTCTCACTGTCAAGACACAACAAAAGAGGCAACCAACTTGTTGTAAATGGAAGTCCATTAGCCGAGGTGTATAATATAAGGTTGGTTTATTCAAGCTTAGTTACAGGGTAAGTTTCAGGTAAGTAAGTAGAAGATGGTAAATAACAGATAGCCCCACCAGGAGCAGCCTCCCTGCTGCTCAGCCTGCATGCTCCAACTGACATTCAGCACATCACCAGGGACCCAAGCATTCTGTGACATCACCAAACATTCAGCATTCCAATCATCACCAAGCACTCCAGCACTCATCGTGGCTGAGCAGTAGGGAAGACGTAGCTAAGGAAAAGGAATGGTAACACTTAAGTTATAACACATCCCCCTTCCTTAGGGAAACCAAAAGCAGAAATAATGCAAGTAAACGGAAACATCATTAAATACATTAAGTTCACAAAAGAAAGAGGGAACATTGCTAATGTATACACGCATTAAAAACATGGAAAAGAAACTGACAGAAATTATCTGAAACAAGCTTCATGAATCTTAAAAACATTAAGATTAACCCCAGGAAAACAAATAAACAAGCATTCCAAGAGTAAAGAAGGCATGGCAAAAAGCACAACACAACAACTTTGTAATAGGGTATTCACCACCCAACCAGACTGTACTGGGGCACTCACCTCCCCACAACACTGTAACAGGGTAAACACCACTCTGCAAGACTGTACTGGGGCACTAACCACCCCACAACACTATAATGGGTACACACCACCCAAAAAGACTGTACTGGGGTACTCACCACCCCACAACACTGCAATGGGTACACACCACCCAAAAAGACTGTACTGGGGTACTCACCACCCCACAACACTGTAATGGGTACACACCACCCCAAATGACTGTACTGGGGTACTCACCACCCCACAACACTGTAATGGGTACACACCACCCACAAAGACTGTACGGGGGTACTCACCACCCCACAACACTACAATGGGTACACACCACCCAAAAAGAGTGTACTGGGGTACTCACCACCCCACAACACTGCAATGGATACACACCACCCAAAAAGACTGTAATGGGGTACTCACCACCCCACAACACTGCAATGGGTACACACCACCCACAAAGACTGTACTGGGGTACTCACCACCCCACAACACTACAATGGGCACACACCACCCAAAAATACTGTACTGGGGTACTCACCACCCCACAACACTACAATGGGCACACACCACCCAAAAAGACTGTAGTGGGGTACTCACCACCCCACAACACTGCAATGGGTACACACCACCCAAAAAGACTGTACTGGGGTACTCACCACCCCACAACACTGTAAAGGAAACACAAAAATAGCATAAAGAAACAACTACACTGCATGCAGCACACAAGTATTACAATCAATAGCAGACATAAAGTCTTTTACTTCGGTGAGCAATATCTCACCCGATCCATTACAGGAAAAGTAGGTAAATACCTAGATGGGCTCTGACATGTGAATGCATCAGAGTAATTGTCTATAGCCCAATATTGAATCCTGCGCGGTGAACTAATGTCCACTGCAGCATCATAGGTGGTAACAAACAAAGCTGTTGTCACAAAAGCAGTACTCACATTGTTCACCTTATTAAAGTCACATAGAAAGGATGTCCAAATACTGGCATGGTCTTAGAGTAGCTCCTGTGAAAAAAAACAAACAGGGAGAATATGACACACTCCAGAATAGCAAAAATCCAATGAAGTTGATGAATATACCGCAGGTGCTGACGCTGAGGGAAAACCTGGCACAATGCAAAATAGCAAAATCAGAAGAATGGGGAAAGCGGCACCTACAACTATGCGAATGCATCTCCAGCAGGTGTTGAAGCTCTTACACGCAGGTGCGTGAAGACTGAAAATCAAGGTGGTGGCATGCAGGGATAAAGAACGCTTCATGCGTGCTCTTTCAGCATACAGTACCACAATCCCAAGATGGATGCACGTAGCTCACGCCGTGCAGGTTGGCTCACGGCGCGTGCGTGCTCCCATAACACCGCGGAGCAGTGTGACGTCAACGAAGAGCTCGTAAACCATGGAGGCAGAGGAAAACATCACAGGAGCTTCACGTGACACCAGTCTGAGGTAAGGTGTGCGCGAGGCAATAGTTAAGATAGGCTTGCAGCGCACAGGCAATTCAAATGCCGCATAGGGTAACGGCAATCCTCAGAAAACTGTTGAAGAGCCATTCAACAATTAAAGACTCCGTTTGCCCTACAGAACTGGTCTGAACGGCTTCCAATGCCGAAAACAAAGATAATGATGAAATTGGATGCCGCTTCTGGCTCCAGGTAAGCAAGCGCTTCGTTTATCATACAAGCACACAGCAAGTAACTGATGATTCTCTCTGCATCAGTAGAGCCTTCATTCATGGAACACAAATTCTAGTTCAAGACTTGAAAGTAAATGATACAGCAACTGACTCCTAGGCTCTCAATCCTCATTTAAATAAATGGTAGCACACATCAGAACAGAAAAACATACGATAGTTCCAATAAGTTGATCAAATCAATTGATGTAATGAAGGTGAAACGCTCCAGACAGGCTGTCAAGTTGGTAAAAGACACTGGTGGGGCTAGTAAGAGCGATATATTCCTTCAAGCTTCAAGTTTCTTTAGCACATACCTCTTTGGTAGTTTCCAGTAGTACAGTCCATAAACAGTTTTCTTTGTTGTAAGGTCAAGGTTTCCTCACTAGTTTAAAGTTCAGGTTCTTGAATCAAAGCGTCGCCAAAATGTTGTAAATGGAAGTCCATTAGCCGAGGTGTATAATATAAGGTTGGTTTATTCAAGCTTAGTTACAGGGTAAGTTTCAGGCAAGTAAGTAGAAGATGGTAAATAACAGATAGCCCCACCAAGAGCAGCCTCCCTGCTGCTCAGCCTGCATACTCCAACTGACACTCAGCACATCACCAGACACCCATGCATTCTATGACATCACCAAACAGTCAGCATTCCAATCATCACCAAGCACTCCAGCACTCATCCTGGCTGAGCAGTAGGGAAGACATAGTTAAGGAAAAGGAATGGTAACACTTACGTTATAACACAACTAAATCAGACAAACAGATATTTCGTGACACACTGTGACTGTGTAGTAAAGTTAAGCCTGACTGCTCTGTGCCAATCTACCAGGGGATTGAGCAAAGGTTAATTCGGGGTTGGCGTGGGCCTTACCCTGGCTCACACCCCAGCCAACCAACAATTCAATTTCTTAAAACTGCCCTCCTGTTCTGAGTTACAGAAACATAACGACCTCGAGAGACCTGTCTTGCATCTGCCCACCTGCCCTCAGAACCTATGCAACTCAGTGCAGCGCAACACAGAATCCTGCATCAAGGACATTTCGGGTCGCGCAGCGAGATGGCCACCCGTTAGTGCAGCTCCGCTGGCCTGGGACCAACATCCGTCATAAATACATGCAGGAGGCACCTGAAAACAAACCTACTAAATCGATTTGGACGTCGGAATGTGGGCGCATTCCAAATTTGCTGCAGTGAGCTGCTTTCTGGACTCGCACATATATAAATGGACTTAGGAGGTAACGCGCTCGGAGATCGGAGCGTAAATCAAGATGGCGGCCACCTTCTGCTACGATCGCGGCGGAATGATGGCTCTGACATGATCCACTTGCTGACCTACCTCCTACTGCAGGGTGAGTGCTAGTGGTCATTGCGGCACGCAGCAGGACCAATTACTGCCCACAGCCTTCAATTTATATGTCTAGACGACCCCCGCAGTCTGACCGCATCCAGCACAATCTCGCGCTTTACTAAAATGCAAATGGCGGCTAAGATCGGGCAAAAACTTTATTCAAGATGTCGCATAATACCCTGCTGCTGAGAATTCCCATGCTATAAGATTGCTGCCCAAAGCGCTCCAACTGCATAGAAGCAGCCCGGTCATCAGACAGTGGTGAAATGATCAAAGCCAGGCTGTCGGAGAAGAGCGCCGAAACACGTACCACGGTAGCTGCTCAGCGCGTGTGAAACAGCTGATGTGGGGAGTGGCTTCTAAGCGGAGGGGCCCAACTGGAATAAAGTGCTCACGGAGGAATGGATCAGAGGTGAGGGGGGTCCCCTTATATTAAAATAAACTGTATGGGGAGGCGATCCTGAGGAGACCTGCCTGACCCTAAAATGGCGGCTATCTCTTCCTCATGAGGCCACAACATGGCGGCTGTGCGAGCCACGTAAGATCTCTACTAATGCAGGTACTGATGGGGCCAATTGAATCTGTAGAGACTACTAAGCAGTTTACCCTGTCCTCTAGAATCATCAAGATGCAGCGGACGAGGGATCTCAAAATTCCAGGGTGCCTGACCTCGACATGGCCTCCACACAAACTGACTAAACAACTAGGCTCCTACCTTCTATTCCTCATTCTCGAAGCCCTTCCTCCACCCACCCCCTTCTCTCTCCACCGGACTGCAGCAAATAGAGAAGCCCCTCCACCCACACCGGACTCCATGGACTGGCTCTTCGAGCTTACACCAGTGAGGCTAGGGTGCTCCCCACCATCCTCCCCCACCTGGCTCACCCATCATGACATAAATTTTGGGATCTTCCTCCGACCGTTGAGACCCAGCTAGCTGACCGATGCCCGGTGGAGCTACCTGTTAGCTAAAGAGGAGATGGGTTGTGGACTTCCCCCTCGGCCGTCACCTACCCAGCCGGACTTTGGGCAGACTTTTTTTCGTCTCTCCGTCGTATTCTCCCCCTACCCTTTTACCCTTCCCCCTTCTACGCTCCATTTATCTCATCTTTCTATGCTCTTAAAAATGTTTTTTTTTTTTTTAACCGAGACCTTGCTATTTGGCCGATGCCCGGTGGAGCTACCTGATAGCTAAAGAGGAGATGGGCCGTGGACTTCCCCCCAGACCGTCACCTACCCAGCTGGACTTGGGGCAGACTTTCCTTCGTCTCGCCATCGTATCTCCCTCCTACCCCTTCACCCTATCCCCTACCCTTCTACGCTCCATTTATCTCATCTCCTATGCTCTAACACGGCCTCAACATCGTATCCTACGCCGACGACACCCAGCTCATCCTCTCCCTCACCAAAGACCCCACCACTGCCAAACTCAACTTCCAGAAAGGAATGCAAGAAGTCGCAGTCTGGATGACCAACAGCTGCCTGAAGCTCAACGCCGAGAAGACAGAGGTCCTCGTCCTCGGTACCACCCCTTCTGCATGGAACAGCACCTGGTGGCTGACCGCCCTCGGAAGCCCACCTACCCCCTCAGACCACGCCAAGAACCTCAGCATCGTACTCGACTCATCACTCACCATGAACCGACAGGTCAACGCCATCACCTCCAGCTGCTTCAACACCCTCCGCATCCTCCGCAAGACCTTCAAGTGGATCCCCCCCTGAGTCAAGGAAGACAGTCACCCACGCACTCATCACCAGCAGACTGGACTATGGAAACGCACTCTACGCTGGCATCAACAAGTCCCTACTCCGCAAACTCCAGACAATACAGAACACCGCCGCCAGACTCGTCCTCGGCATCCCCCGACATGAACACATCAGCCAACACCTACGAAGTCTCCACTGGCTCCCCGTGGAGAAAAGAGTCACTTTCAAAATCCTCTCTCACGCCTACAAATGCCTACACAACAACGGACCCAAATACCTCAACGACAGAATCAACTTCCACGTACCCAAAAGAAACCTCCGATCTTCCAACCTCGCACTGGCTGAAACCCCGCGCATCCACAGAGCCAGAGCAGGCGGAAGATCCTTCTCTCACATTGCAGCCAAGACCTGGAACGAGCTACCGGCAGACATCAGACGCGGCCCCTCCCTGAACACCTTCAGGAAGACCCTCAAGACCTGGCTCTTCGGCTAAACAGATCTGCGGACCCCCCCCCCCCCTCAGCGCCTTGAGACCCTCACGGGTGAGTAGCGCTCTTACAATTCCCTGATTGATTGATTGAATGCCTAAAAAGCGCTAAAAATAATTGCCCAAGTTAGATAAATGTCCAGAGCCTCAAAAAGTCCTGATTCCAATGCTCAGAACTTGAAGACTGGCAAGGCGGTACTGGAAGGTAATGCAAGAAGGAGATTGCTGGAGTGATGTGAGTATCAATAGGGTTGTGAAATGTTGTTAATGTGCTAGAAGGAATTTTTAGTAGTGTTGAAAAAATAGTAAGGGTTTTGACTGTAGATTACAATTTTGCTCATTTTTACTTGATGGTTTTATTGATTAAATTGGTAATATCATAGGACAGAATTATTGATTTTATGTTTCTAACATGAATAGTTAGTGTCCTGTTCTATGTTGTCTAGAAGTACAGGTATGGAGCTACCTGATGGAAATATAGCCTGAAATAGGCAGAAGAAGAGTGTGGATAAAGTAATCGCACTGCAGAAGTACTTTGTCTGTTGTTATAATACTGTACGGCGGAAGGCTGTAGGTGTTATATTTATGGAAAATTTTGGAATTGACTAGAGTGTCAGAAATAGTGAAGGGTCCACTTCCGAAACTCTGGCCTTATCCCCAGGGGAGTAACAAGACCTCTTTAAATAAAGTCCTCTTGTGAAACTTTGGCCTAATCCCTAGAGGAGTACCAAGTCCGCCTTTAGCTTGTTTGGGTGTAAAATAGCGTTGGTCGCTGTTTTACTTGAAGTGAAAGAATTTCTCTTTGAAAAGTGAAGACTATCTCTTTATTTAGTGGAACAGACAAGGTAGCATTGTTTTATGTTGTTTCTAACAAAAATTTGGTTAAGGAAAAACTAGAAAATACATTGCTGTGTAATTTTGTAAAGGGAGGGTCAGTAGTAGGAGTTAAACTGACTGAAATTGTTAACTGTGACAGGATTGGAGAAAATAAATTGCATTCAACTATTGCAGAAATGAAATTGTTTAAAGGTTTTAAGAAACTGTTGGGAGGTAAAGTGAAAAATTCGTTTTTAATTGGTGATGCTCCTGAGGGAACACCTGTGCATTTTATGTCTACCAATTTGGGACAAAATTCATGTATGTGGGTTCAATGGTGCAAGATTACTAGAAAAGAGGGTCCTTTGAGATTTCCAAAAGATGGTACTTTTGAATTGCAAATTATTGACAAATTAAGGGAAGTGTGATGTGAAATAAAGACACCATCTAGAGCTGCACAGTTTTAAGCTTTAAGCATGTGGGAAAAGACAGCAAGAGACAAAGAAAGTGAGGATAAAAAGGTAAAGCACCAGATACAGGAGAAGGGAATTAATGATGACAAAAAGATTTAAATGAATAATGATTCAGGGGATGAAATATTGGTTGCATTGTTAACTGAGTGGCCACCACTTTATGTGGTCCCCACTAAAAATACTGATAATAGTGTACCAGCAAGTGCTACAGTAGCTACTGCTGAACAGGGAGAGAAATACAGATTGAGAAAACTGTGCAGGCATTTCAAATTGACCCACCACCTGTTGATTTAGCACTGACGGTGATACCTCCAGGTGTTACTGCTTCAATTGTGACTGATTCAGTACAAATACTACAAGCTGCAGATGCACAGGCAGTGCCTAGACAAATTGTGACTGTCCTAATTAATATGGTTCCTACTCAAAAAGTTCAAAGAGCTGCAGAAGGAGTAATTACATCGGGGTTTATTTCAGAAACTCAGAATTCACAGATTATTGAACAGAAACTACCCCAGACAGTCCAAGCACTGAAAGGTGGGGGAAAATGGTCTTTACAACACCCACAGCGCAGGATAAAATGAATATATTTGGAGATGGGATTTTTCAAACCTGCTTTGAGGAAGCAGCAGTGATTAAAAAGATAGAGAGCATGGGGGAGCAAATTAACCCAGACCCCGAAAAAGAGAGACAGCTTAATTTTTCAAATTTAAAATTTGAACATGAAGAAATTAACAGTCCCTGATGTTTAAATCATGAAAGTGTGAACCAGTGTCAGGAAAAAGAATTAAGGGGCATATCATCAAGGCCATGCGATAATTATCGCTCAGCGCTCTTAGCGCGAGGATAATTATCGCCGGCCAACTCTGAATTTTATCCTGGAGATAGCGTGCTATCAGCAACGCTTATCTCCAAAGCGATAAGATTCAGAGCGCAAGCTGCCAATTGTGCGATTATCGCTGGAAATACAGCGATAATGGCACAAGGTTTGGCGATAGCTTGCTGATAGGGCAAGACATACTTAGCCATGATATCCACCTTACATAGGATATCATGGCTAAGTCAGTCTTAAAGCAGGCGTAAGGAAAGTAGCGATAACTGTGGTTATCGCTACTTTTCTTATCGCTCTGCTTGTTTGCGTGCAGCTTGATAATTGGAGAAATGTCGGTTAGCGACATTTCTCCAGTTATTTTAGCACGGAACGCCCACTTTGCATTTCATTAGAGATGCAAAGATGATCGTTGGGGGAAAGGGCGATAATGCAAGGATTCACGCGATAGCGTGACCTTGCTGATTAGGAGATAAAATTATCACCGCTTTCCGTCAGAAAACGGACGCTAAAGCGGCGATAATTTTATGTCTGGGGCTTGATGATATGCCCCTAAGTTCCCTGAGTAAGGAAACTACATGTGCAGTAACTACACTTGATAGACTGATTGATTTGGCTCAAAAATATGAAATTGATGTTTCAGGAAGTTTTCCATTTCAGAAAAGTTTCAGGGTACATATGGATGATGAAGCAAATAAGACCATGAGTTCTTCAGAAATGCAATTGCACATTGCAGAAATAATGAAATATATTTTCAAATGCAATGGGTTTGAGAAATTAGGAGACAAGTGGGCAAGAAAACATGAGAAGAAAGGCAAGGAAACTGGATAAGAAAAAGAAACCACCAGACCTTGTTGAGGAAAATAATAAACAGGATGAGGGAGAAGTGCATGTTCATGTGCCACGGAACAAAAGTGAACTTGCAGCATTTCTGAACACATTCCCAAGGACCCCCTCGCCGCCAAATCCAACCTCCACGAAGGAATGAAAGCCGTCGCCGACTGGATGAAGTGCAGCCGACTTAAGCTGAACACAGACAAGACGGAGATCCTCATCCTCGGCTCCAACCCATCAGCCTGGGACGACTCCTGGTGGCCCTCGTCACTAGGGGCACCCCCGACACCAACCGACCACGCACGCAACCTGGGAGTCATCCTCGACTCAACGCTCACCATGACCAAGCAAGTCAACGCAGTCTCCTCCTCCTGCTTCAACACCCTCCGCATGCTCCGCAAGATCTACAGGTGGATCCCGACAGACACGAGAAGAACAGTCACCCAGGCCCTTGTCAGCAGCAGACTCGACTACGGAAACGCCCTCTACGCAGGAGCCCCGACCAAGCTCATCAAACGACTGCAAAGAATCCAAAACGCCTCTGCACGCCTGATCCTCGACATTCCACGCCACAGCCACATCACCCCCCACCTGAAAAACCTGCACTGGCTCCCCGTCGACAAGAGAATCTCCTTCAAACTCCTGATCCACGCACACAAGGCACTCCACAAAACCGGCCCAGCCTACCTCAACAGTCGACTCTCCTTCTACGTTCCCAACCGTCAACTCCGCTCCGCCGACCTCTCCCTGGCCACCGTCCCGCGCATCCGGAGAACCACCACCGGAGGAAGATCCTTCTCTCACCGCGCCGCCAAGATCTGGAACACCCTTCCCCTCAACCTACGACAGACCCGAGACCTTCTGACCTTCAGGAGACGACTCAAGACCTGGCTATTCGACCAGTAGCGGCAACACCCCCCCTCCTCTCCCTCAGCGCCTTGAGACCCTCGCGGGTAAGTAGTGCGCTTTACAAATCTTGTGATTGATTGATTGATTCCCAAAATTGAGAGACAAGCTTATGCTGTGGTACCCACAAGTTGATGGATTTGTTGAAATTTCAAAGGAGTTGTGTATTGATTTGAAAATGTTCTTTGACACTGCCATGCAGACTGAATTGTGGTTTGAATCTAAAGTTGTTGTGCACGGGTCAGATGAGGAGACAATGAAAAATATGTACATGAATGCACCTCCATTTTCTGTTGTTATGGAGAAAAACGAAGTAATGATTACTTTTCTGAAGGACAGAGTGCCAGCAAAAGATGTTAATTGGGTACAGATTAAAAGAACCACACAAGAGCTAAAAGAATTGGTTCATGAGTTTTGTGAAAGTGTGTGTCTGGAATTCAGCAATACAGTGAGAGAGAATGTCCTGATGCCAGTGGCATGAGATTCTTTGTGACTCAGTTGGTTATTGGATTAATGTTCTCTGATCAGATCAGTGTGCACGTACAGCAAATATTGGTTTGTTTGCAAAGAAAGCTGATAGATGGGATTCTGAAGGATGAAGGGTACTATAGTGCTGGACAAGGAATGAAGCAGAAAGAGTTTGAGGAAAAACCTATGATGGTTCGGAGGGGGTTTGCTCAGAAAAGTTTTCAGAATCAGTTGCTTGCAGTGAATGGAAGTGAGTTACAAGGTGTTGTTTCACAAGCAGAAATTTAAGGTGCTCAAGCAAAATCTGGTGTTACACAGGATAGAGGAAGAGGTGTTTTGGTTTGTGCAAATTCAGGTATGGACGTCACAGTGTTGGAAAAAGTGTCCTTTTGCCATCTTTGTAACAGATTTGAGCATTGGAAGAAGAAATGTAAATTTAAACTAGACGCAGCAAATGGAAATGCGCAAACACAGAGAGAAATGCAGGTGCAAAATGTGCCAGCTTAGCAAATGCAAATGTCAGTTCAGAAACAGGTACCAATGACAGGAGTTTTTCAAGCCCAGATGGTCCCACAAAAAATGGAAAATGCTTAAATTAATTTAAATCAGTTGTCCAGAGCAAGTGTGAATTCTTTCCAGAAACAAAATCAGAACGCATTTCAACAGGTTGCTGTATTTGAAAATGAGAGTTTTAGCCCTAACAATTCTGAAATTACCAAGTCCATTGTGAAAACAGTGGAAGGTCCAGACTTAGTTGTAGGAATTTTAAACAGCGAAATTACAAACCCAGGGGCATATTAGCAAGGGCACTATCGCCGCTTTAGCGGCACTTTTGCCGCTAAAGCGGCGATATTTATATCGCCCTATCAGCAAACTGTCTCTAACAGCAGTTAGCGACAGTTTGCGGGCATTAGCGCTCGTTTTATCGCTTTGCATGTCAGCGATATTTATCGCTAATGACATGCAAAGTGGGCGTTCCCGACGAACAAACCTGGGAAACACTCGCTAACAGGCCTATCGCCTATTAGCAAGGTGGCCATGGCCCCAGTTAGCGACGTGAAAAGTCGCGCTAACCGGGGTCATCGCTATTTATTTAACACCTGCAATTAGCAGGTGTTAGCCATACCTAACATGGGGGGGTGGATTATGCTGATACGACCACAGGGTCGTATCAGCAAGGTGTTCTCCCTTCTCCATGCAACATCGCTGGTTTTTCAGCGATGTTGGCCCATTTCCCGCGCTATCGCTGGAATATTCATCGCCATAGCGCTAATCGTTGCTAATACAGCGTTAGCGTGGCGATATATTCCAGCGATAGCCGGCGATAAAAAAAATCATGCTAAGCAGGGTTAGCGATGATTATCGCCTCTTCTTGCTAATATGCCCCACAGTTTTAGAGAAGGTTGCAGCAAAAATAGGTCCATTTGAGAAAAGTTACCAATTTGTTGTTTGTGACTCAGGCCTGACAGGAAAATATTTGTTTTGCGAATTAAACAGCACAGATTACTGTACACTAGATGATGTTAAAAATCAGATTCCTGATGAGGATGCACAGTTAAAAATGGGCCAACAAGAGACAGCTGTAGCATTGTTTATAGAAATGACAGTTGAAAAATTACCCTCTGATTTGGAAAACATAGAGAATACAGAAGTAAGGGAGTTCACAGAAAAAGATGACAGATTAATAAAACATGCAGAACATGTCTTATTCAAATTAGAACCAGATGACATGTATTCAAGAACCTATTTATCAAAAGAGGGGGACTCTAGGAGCTATTCTAAAAGGTCCGGTGACCCGTGCTCCCGAAATTAAACTTATACCAAAGGGAGTCACCGTTCCTGAGTGGAGATGGAGAGGAGGGAAGTAGGGGGTACTCTTGTCGTGTGCTACTCTGCTTGTGGGAGGCAGGGTGTCCTCATCTTGATGCCCTCACACACCCCGAAGGATGTCATGCTTCATCATTGGGCTTTTGCTCCTCGTCAGGCCGGCGCTGCAATGCCCTACGTGTCCCCCGAAGGGTCTCTTTTTCGGAGATCTTTTGATGAAGCCGTATGGGTGCGTGGGTGTAATTGGCAGTGAAGTCCTAGAAAGTGTATTAAAAAATGGCTGGAGGGAGAGTGATTAATTTTTAATAAAGTGATCCCTCTGTCATTATTAAAACAAAGTGTATGGAGTTGCTTTAAGGGGTATTATGTCCCTTGGTAGCTGGGTGATTATATGTTCCTAGTGGGCATATGTTATGGTCAACATGTTTCGCGTTTCAGTGGTCTCAGGGGGAGATCCAGGGCGCTTCGTCAGGACCGAATAAGAAATTTATATCTACAGTGGGCCGAAAATTTCGGTGCCCCCGGATAAATGAAAGGAGCAGAGATTCTGAAACGATACAATTTGCCATTAGGGTATTAATACCAATGGAAATTATGCTCAGGTCTGGGTTCTCCATTTGAGGGCCAGGTGCTTGTAGTTCGTAGCGTGATCATTGCTGTTAATGGTCGCGGTATGTATACGTGAGCTAAAAGGTGCTGTGATCTTTCTAAAAATTGTTAAAAAGGAGGTTTTAACTAGGTGACAGACAGACAGACATATAAGATCAATGATTAGTGCTCAGAGAATGGTGTCAGGGTTGTTCTCTGTATCAGTATTTTTATTTTTTATTTGTGAACATAGCCTGGTTATATCGAGTAGGCGTGAATCGTATAAATAGAGTCAAAAGTGAAAAGGTTCTATTATCCAGTAAGCTCGTGAACCTTTTAAATCTAGGTAAGTAATACCGTTAGGCCCTACCATTGATGGCAAACCTCGAGACGCTGTGTTTTTATGCGTAAGTACTTAGATAATATATCTCACCCCTTAGTAGGTAGGGTAAGATCCCATGAGATCAGGGAGGGTCACTTGAGTGCTATAATGGGAAGGAAGAAAAAACAGAAAACCACATGTGTCATTTTTACAGGGCTTCCTAAGGCTCTAAGTTATAACTCACAGTTGGTTTTTAGAAATTGAAGGGAGAGGATGCCGCCATGTGCAGGATCTGTCCTGGACTGATCTTGCCCCTTAGTTACTCACGGTTCTCTCAGTGCATCTGGGCTGTGTCACCTGTGTGCCTCTCGCTGTCTCCGCCGGTGGGGAAGTGAAAATTCTGTCTCCTTTTATACTAGTGGCCTGCTTCCGGGTTGGGGCGTTAATTGTTTAATCACTGCATTGATTGGCAAGTATTGGTTGTTACTATGGGTGCCATTTTGGAGTGGTGTTTTCTATGATAAGTTCATATGGGAAGGTTTTATTTGTTACTATGGGTGCCATTTTGGAGTGGTGTTTTCTATGATAAGTTCATATGGGAAGGTTTTGGTTGTTACTATGGGTGCCATCTTGGAGTGGTATCTACTATGACAAGCTCGTATGAGGAAGTTTTGGTTGTTACTATGGGTGCCATCTTGGAGTGATATCTTCTATGAAATGCTCATATGAGAGATATTCACGGGCTGTTGAATCTCTGTGTGCTGATAATTGTTATGTGTCGCTGGTACGGTGATCTTACTTAAAGGGGGGCGATGCATATCTTGTGTATGAAGTTATATATCTAATGTATTGGTGCAGCACGCAATAGGCAGAATTTCGGTCGCCATCTTGTAGTAGGTTCTTGTGGTAGATGTGATAAATGAAGTATCCCTAGTGGGCTGATGAATAACAATTACGGGTCACCGTATTTGTTGGTGTTATTTGCGGTGCACTAGTGTCCTCTTTGTCAGTTTTTATAGTTGGTGTTTCATTTTGCGGTGGGTGGTGCATCTCAGAGGTCTGCTGACATAGTCTTCACTATAGTGTTTATGAATGTCACACTTGTGAGATCGATGTCAAGGGTTGAATTCCTATAGATCCTCACTCCAAGGTATTTCATCGTTAAGACCCTGGGTGTTCGTTTGGAGGCGGTGCACCCATCTTTGCTCTATTTGGAAGAGGGTTTTTGTTGTCCAGAGAGGATTGGACTCAATGATGGTCCAATTGACTTGGTCTGGTGTATGTCCCTTTTCGATGTAATGCCTGCTCATTTTGGTGGTGTTCCTACCGCACCGGATGTTGCTCCTGTGCTCATTCACCCTTGTTTTTACAACTCTAGAGGTCATCCCTATGTATAGTAGGTTGCAAGGACATTTCACCATGTAGACGCAATTTTTTGTGTTGCAATTGGTGTGTCTCTTTTGTGTCCACTCTTGGTTCTTTAATTGGAGTGTTTTGGTATGTGCTGTGAGCGGGTAGACATTGCAAGTCCCGCATGGGTAGTGTCCCTTGAGCGTCGGCAGGTCCCATAATGTCCTCTGGCTGTCCCCTTGTTTTTTCTTTGGTCTCGTGTGGACAACGATGTCTTTTATGTTTTGTGTACGTCTGAATGCGAATCTTGGGTGTTGTAGTTGCATTTCGCCTGTGTTCAAGATGTTCCAATGTTTTAATATTTCTAAAAACCAACTGTGAGTTATAACTTAGAGCCTTAGGAAGCCCTGTAAAAATGACACATGTGGTTTTCTGTTTTTTCTTCTTTCCCATTATAGCACTCAAGTGACCCTCCCTGATCTCATGGGATCTTACCCTACCTACTAAGGGGTGAGATATATTATCTAAGTACTTACGCATAAAAACACAGCGTCTCGAGGTTTGCCATCAATGGTAGTGCCTAACGGTATTACTTACCTAGATTTAAAAGGTTCACGAGCTTACTGGATAATAGAACCTTTTCACTTTTGACTCTATGTATACGATTCACGCCTACTCGATATAACCAGGGTATGTTCACAAATAAAAAATAAAAATACTGATACAGAGAACAACCCTGACACCATTCTCTGAGCACTAATCATTGATCTTATACGTCTGTCTGTCTGTCACCTAGTTATAACCTCCTTTTTAACAATTTTTAGAAAGATCACAGCACCTTTTAGCACACGTATACATACCGTGACCATTAACAGCAATGATCACGCTATGAACTACAAGCACCTAGCCCTCCAATGGAGAACCCAGACCTGAGCATAATTTCCATTGGTATTAATACCCTAATGGCAAATTGTATCTTTGTTTTTTGACTCTTGTCGTTTCAGAATGTCAGCTCCTTTCATTTATCCGGGGGCACCGACATTTTCGGGCCACTGTAGATATAAATTTCTTATTCGGTCCTGACGAAGCGCCCTGGATCTCCCCCTGAGACCACTGATGCGCGAAACATGTTGACCATAACATATGCCCACTAGGGACATATAATCACCCAGCTACCAAGGGACATAATACCCCTTAAAGCAGCTCCATACACTTTGTTTTAATAATGACAGAGGGATCACTTTATTAAAAATTAATCACTCTCCCTCCAGCCATTTTTTAATACACTTTCTAGGACTTCACTGCCACTTACACCCACGCACCCATACAGCTTCATCAAAAGATCTCCGAAAAAGAGATCCTTCGGGGGACCCGTAGGGCATTGCAGCGCCGGCCCGACGAGGAGCAAAAGCCCAAAGATGAAGCATGACATCCTTCGGGGTGTGTGAGGGCATCAAGATGAAGACACTCTGCCTCCCACAAGCAGAGTAGCACACGACAAGAGTACGCCCTACTTCCCTCCTCTCCATCTCCACTCAGGAACGGTGACTCCCTTTGGTATAAATGTATTCAAGAACACCATCAGTTGCAGAAATTTCACCCATAATTGGAGATAAACTGAGTAAAGGATTTTTGATGGAATTGATTGGAAGTTTATGTAACTTTCTCATCACAGGTTTACAGGAACCAAATGAAAAGAACAGAAAAGTGCAGGAGATTAGCAGCATAACTGTTCCATGTTGTCCTATGGTACCGAATCCAGCCAACATATTTTTTCACATTTCATGTGCTGAAGAATGGCATACTGTTATTGATTTTCGTCAAGTTCATGTCCTAGTGCCATTGCATGAGGTTAGTAAGGAGTACTGTCAAAAAGAAGATGAATGTTTGGGGCACATAATTGGAAAGGGAGGTAGAAAGGTGTCACCAGAGAGAGTGGAAGTAATTCACCAGATGAATCCACCTCAAATTAAGAAAGAAGTCAGGATGTTTTTGGGAAGGGTTGGCTGCTGTAGTCAGTGGTTACCAAACCTTTCCCTAGTGGTTAAGCCTTTACTGAGGCTGACACACAAGGATGTGTCTGATCCGCTTCCATTGGACAACAATTGCACAAAAGCATTCCTAGAGTTGAAAGAGAAAAAGTGTCGCGCCCGGCACTAGGGATGCAAGTTTATTTAAAAGAAAATATACCAAATTGCAGTGAGAGAGAGGCTGCGCTCTCTCAGTGCCTGTTCAAAAACATGAATGTGTTCAAAAGTCTGTGACGTATTTCCAAATGGCCCTTGACCCCAACGTCACAGAAATACCCAGGTGCCTTAACTTAGTAGCTGTGGTAGATGTCAGTCATAAAAAGAGTGAGAATATAATGATGGAATTTCCATTTACTGAAATGGTCCCTTCCTTTGTGGAGTTGCTACTGGAAAATACTGTGATCAAGAAATGTCTAAATTCAAATGTATTGAGCTTACTACCAGCAAATGAAATTATTTGTGATGAAACTGAACCTGAATGTCTAGGTGTCATGAATCTATGCATGAAACCAAGGTTAGACTTTAATGATGAACATCTGATTGAGCCGAACAATGTCCATTTTGTAGATGGCCCATGTTTGAAAGGTAACAATGACACATTAGGAGCAGCAGATGCTGTGCTCCCTATACATTATGTTGTCAAAGCTTCATGGCTTTCAGTAGTTACCTCAGCCCAAACTTCAAAATTGATTGCCTTTACCTTAACATGCAGTATAACTGCTCAAATAGGAGTCAGCATTGTCATGGGAGAGAGAAATGCTAATTCAGTTGTACAATATTGTGTCCTGTTAGCCTATGCATTCAATGGAATTTTTATCTAATGCTGATGTTAATGACTTACACTTGGAAAGAATTAAAAGAGGCTCAAGAAAATGTTTCAGAGGCAGAACAACAAGGTTGTATCAGAACAGATTTTGAGAAAAATGACAACTGCATAGTAGCAAATATGTTATTGCAAAAAATGATGCCCAGGTATAGATTGCCAGTTTCTCTGAAATCAGATTATAATGAGGTCTCAAAGATGATGGGTGCAGAACCACAGACTGGACAAAGATTGGATTGTAGCTATCTGCCTGAAGTTTCAAGCACAATAAAGCAACACAAAGACAGCACAGAGTCTCACTTTGCAAAAGACTGTGTCTCAGTATCACTGAAGTGGCTTGAATTTGTACTTGCAAATGCACTTGCGAAAACCACAGATGAAAAGAAAAGCCATTGCTGTGAGGGATTGGCTGATGTGGAGTGTATTGTTTCTCACCAGATTGCAGCTGCTACACAAGATCTGCATAATGGATGGTGCCAAAACTTTGATCTGAAAGATATTGTGAAATGGAAAGGCCTGTTCCAAATGATCCTGGCAAAGACTGTTGTGAAGTGTGGTGGCTTTCCAAATTGGGTGCATGCCTCTCATACACGTATGGTCCCGTGTCCCCTTGATAAAACAGATCCTCTTCAAGAAAAGATTCCAGCAGTGGTCAAAAGTCCACAGAAGAGGGTCAGTCAAGCTGTAAGGGAACACACAGAGTCTGAAGCAGCACTAAAGCAAACTGAATTGGAAAAGCAAAAAGTGGAAACTGGCTCAGATGAAAGTGGTGTCAAAAGGGTGAATGAGTCAGGTGCAGCCTCTGAAGAAGGAATTAGTGCTGTGGGCCTACGAGTGGAGGTAGAAAAAAGCTGGCTAAAAGGGTATCCAAAACGTCTACAGTGGTCCCTTGAAAAATCATTTGCACCCATAGTTGAAACGTCTGAATCTGAACAAGGTGAAAATAAAAGTGAAAGGCTTGGATTGAAGACGTACAAAGACTTGATGGTGCTCTATCAGAGTTTTCCAGCACCTGAGTGGTCAAAATGCATGGAAAAGTACAGATTGCCACATTGAAGGAACTGTGTAATGCGAGGCTTGAACTGCATGAGCCACCTTGATGGCAAGCTGGTGACAAAGAGCCAAGAAATGCTGAAACAATAACTGAGAACTGTCAAGAGCTGAAGAGAAAAGAATCTTTGAATGATGAAAGAAAAAGAAGAAAAGAGAAAAAAGAAATAGAAAAGAGAACTGTTCAGTTGGATTTTCCTTTTTATTATTTTAGTTACTTATTTTAGAGCAAACTAACTGTTCCAAGAAGC
This sequence comes from Calotriton arnoldi, assembly GCA_963921515.1. Lineage (NCBI taxonomy): Eukaryota > Metazoa > Chordata > Amphibia > Caudata > Salamandridae > Calotriton > Calotriton arnoldi. The sequence goes on from CAWUFW010001434.1 coordinate 413,796, forward strand.
TACTTACAGAACTCTGCACTAAACTTTTGAGCTTGGCTATATATGATCTGATTACAGACAAAATTTGTGTTGCCTTAGAAATAGAAGTAAAATTATTATATGCTCTGCTTTTGTAATAACAAGTGGTAATGAACATACCAATTTTAGTAGGGTTTTTTTCCTTATATACCTGTGTGAAATTAAGTGTGCTAATGAAATTACCATAGCTACATACACTAAAGATGAGTAGTAATATTTTAGTTAGAGAAAAACATATATTTGACTCACCTAATGATGCATGCTTTTTAAAAAAAAGAAATGTAACGTGAAATTAAATAAGTGTGATAATTAACAAATCATTTGAGGTAACATGATTTGTTTATTATCAAAGGGGGTATTGATGGAGCCCAGATTTCACCTATAAGATTAATCATTACTAAATGACAAAATAACTGCTTTAAGTTTAAGACAAACTGTTTTTTAAATATGGCATTCAGAGTTTTGGTGCAAGGGAAAACATGAACGAGGCCTGCTCAGATGCTTAATGAATCATGTAGAACCATGCTCAATTAATTAATCATGGTTGTTTAATTGTGTTTACTTTAGATTTAACCTCACGGTAGATTGTACATTAAGGGGCTCATTACGATGGCGGGCGGACAAAGTCCGCCCGCCACCGCAACAGAATGCGGGACCGTCCGCAAGGGGTGCGGCGGTCCCGCCATGGGTATTAGGATGCCACCGCCACGGTGGCAGTGGCATCCCATATTGTTCGCATTGCGGCGGGCGGTGCTGTCAGCAGCATCCGCCGCAATGCGAAAAATGCATGTTGTGCATTTGAATGCACAACGTGACAGGCACCGCGCGGTGCCTGCCACCTTGTGCATTCAAATGTAGGGGGGTACCACTATGGTACCCCCCATGTGCACCCTCCTCCCCCCCAATATCCTGGGGGCTCGCAACGGGCCCCCAGAAGCCAAGACCACATGCCTTTCCATGGCGGCAACACCGCCATGGAAAGGCTGCTTTCCGCCAACATCCTAATATGGATGGCGGTGTCTTGCAGACACTGCCACCATATTAGGGTCCTTTACCGCCCGGTCCCCTGTCGGACCGGCAGAAAACCGGTGGACGGTCTTTCCGTCCACCAGGGTCCCCCCCGCCATCGTAATATGGTGAGGGGAATGGCATGCGGGCGGTGGGGAATGGCAGGCGGATCGCCACCGCCATATGGGCGGTGGCGATCCGCCCGTCATTGTAATGACCCCCTTAGTTTGGAAAATGTGCTTTGAACTTTCAAAGTAGCATATATTTGTCCTGAATTAACACGCATTTTACAGTGTAGAAAGGCTGAATTTGCTTTGGCAGGCTCAGCTCACTGCGGCCCTTTGGCCTTGAAGATAAGAAAGGAATGCTCTTCCTCCCTGTTTCTGTCTCTTCATGAAAAGACCTTCGCTTGTTGCATACTTTTATCTCCATGCAGTTTGTTTAGACAATGTTCTATTCACTTCATAACGTGGAGTGAAAAACTGCAAAACACACATTTTTCTTATAATATGTATTCTCTGTTTCCGCATAATTAATACTTTTTGGTTCAGAAAATGTAATTGTTTTTTTTAGGATGTTAGGATGAAAACATTTAGCACAAGACTCAAATGTGTTACAAGAACTCGCCTGATTGATGACGTGGGTGTCGATGTGTTCTGAAGCTCCAATTGGACAAGCTACGAAGACCAAGTCACGTGTATTTTTGTTAGAAATGTTGGTTGCTAGCTGAGAGGTGTTGGCTTTTTGCTCATGTTTTTTTAGCAGGACGCGAGGCAGAAACACACAGTTTTTTAAAAGTTTTGCGAAGAGAGAGAAAGGAGGGGCTCATTCATGAGCAGCTTCTGTGTCTGACACAGAGAGGCAGTGATGAACAGCGCGAAGCCGGAGAGAGAATCAGCTGAGAGAACAGGACAGGTTTAGATGCTAAAAACTCCAAGTTTTATGCTTTGACTAACTGGCTTTGCAAAGACTTATTTTGTCCTATGCATTTTATTTCTCTTTATGGGTGATTTTTTGCTAATTATTAATTATTGATTAGCCTTGCAAAACTCACTCTAAAATTATATTTTCTTAAAACTCTTTAAGAGTTCTGACTGACATAGAAATAGGTTTTTCTTCCTTTATGGAGTGCTTTGTATGCAATATATAATATGTTCTGAATTAATTCTATTTTTTATATTTTTCAATTCTGTAACCTGATTGATATTTGACTAATGAATAAAGAGTCAGAGAATTTTGGCTTTTGATTAGAAAATAACACCCTTTAAAACTACTCACAACTGTCATTATTGCCTTAAATATTATTTGCATTTGACTTTTTCATGTTTATGCAAAGTCTCCTAATTGGTGATACACGGTGGCAAAGGTCCATCCCCTTTAAGCGGTAAACAAGAGGTAATGATGTTATGCATTGAAAAATTACCCTGAAATTACCGCTCCATCATGCCCTCTAGGGGCGGAATGTTCCAATAGCCTTAGAGCCCTCCTAGCGGGCGCTACAGGCCATTAAAGGCCCGCTCCCTTGTTAACGGCCCGAGCGAAACGCTCGGGCCCTTAACGCTGGAGCGGGCCTTTAATGGCCGGTAAAGCCTGCTAGGTCGGGCTCTAAAGCTATATTAGAAGTTTAAGTCATCTATAAGACCTCAGTATATGGTATAGACACTATGCACATGGCACAGAAAGTTAAATGTTACACATGAACTGCAGCACTTATTGTCCCATCCACTAGTGTGACAATTGAAAACATGGCTTCAGGACTATCATTGCAGTCTGACTGCTGTACTTTAAACCTGCAGCCCGACCTGTCAAAATAACCTTTTTGACAGAAGAAAACCTCCCTTTTAAATATTAATGTCACATCTAGGTAGGCATGGTAGCTCACAGGGTAGGGCAATTTTTAAGTCCAAGTTTACCATTGCTGTGCTAATCATTGTAACATTTGCTCACAACCAAAATTACACTCTCTTTCTCCATTTGTTGCCTTTTCCAATTACAGTAAACCATTGTTCCACTCTTTGTTAACCATGCGCCCCTGGTTTTAAGAGCTGCTCTAGGCAAGACACTCTTTCTCCTCACCCTGGTGCAGCTCAATAACCCTACCCAGGGACACTGCACTTCCTTTTCCCTTTTTATTCTGAGTGTGCATGCAATAGAATCCCAGTGGCTTGCTACTTTACCTCATATCCCAAGAATATCTACAATATCATCCCCAGTACGCGCAATATCATTTCTATTTTTTTTTTTTTTAATTTAAAAAGGGGGCTATGGGGATTGACGGTATACATATACTTTGCTACTATTAATTAAATATTAAATCTGTTGTTGTTAATTTTTATATTTCATATTTCAGTGCCACATTTGGTCTTAGTGCCTGTGCCACGAACACACATACAGGGTTGAGGCAGGAGACCCTACTTAGAGAGGGAAAGTCTTTCTTTTTTTTTAATAAATCTTTTTATTGCAACAAAGCAGAATCATGTCTTTACATCATCAATATTGCAAACACAATTGATCAGTAGCACCCGTCCCCCCCCAAGAGTATTATCAAAAGGCCTCACGCCTCTTTACCCCTGGTATGCAATTGTCACCCTCAAATGGTTTCTGCTTGAGTCATGGAAAGATTTGTGTTACCCACGGGAGGCGTACATGGATTCCCCCTATATACATTCGAAAGTCTTTCTTTTTAAATGTTTTTATATGACTATCACCTTTCTCATCTGTGTATGAAGTAAGTATAGTCTTAGAGGCAATGTGCGAAGTATTTGTGCAACACTTCAAACAGTAAAACAGTGCAAGCTACACACAAAAAGACCCACACCAGGTTAGGAAAATAGAGCTTGATTTAATACATAAAACAAGACCAAAATCACAAAAATCCAATTAATAGAACCAGAGTTATGAATTTTTAAAGAATAAAGTGAAAAATAGCACCCAAACCCATAAAGCGCCACCTATCTGGTCGTGCTAAACCGGGTCAAAGACAAAGGTTCAGGTCAAGCGCAATGAAGTGAAGGTTGGATACAGTCCCAGGTTAGTCCTGCTGAAGTTTTACCTTCTCAAGTTTTGTGCCAAAAGTCCTGTTCTCATTAAAAAGGGCCACGCGGAGCAAGGAGAGATTCACGGGGGCTGTCTGCGTTACATGAAGAGCAGGAGGCCAGGTGTCACGGATGGGCGGGCTGGAGCTTTGTGTTGGCAGTCCACCACAAGAGGTCGATGCTGCAGTGTGAAGAACATGGACTGGCGGTAGCTCGCGCTGGTTTTTGGTGCGAGCGGCATGCTCATGAAGAGCCCAAAAGCTTGATTTAAGAGCCTGTGAGCTACACCAAGTGTTCAGGACCTGCCAGGCACCACTTGGGGGCCAGGAACTCACTGCAGCTGGGTCCAGGAGCTAGTTGGGGAACCTTTTATGCCTCTGAGGCTCAGATCAGGAGTCTAGCAGACTAATCCTTAAAGTCACTCTGGGGTCCTGGGTTCAAGATGAAGTTGCAGGTACAGTTCTTCCTCCCCAGGCAAGAGGGCAGGAGTCAGCAGGTCAGCACAGCAGGGCAGCAGTTCCTTTAGAGCAGCAGTGGGGTAGAAGCTTCTAGAGGTTTCCCCTTGAAGTCCGCAGGCATCCTGCCTTTTTTGTCCTGGCTCCAGACTAACTACACTACAGTAGGTATGCAGCCCTTTGTGTGGAGGCAGGACACAGCCTATTCAAGAGTAAGTGGGGGTGAACCCAGCTCCTCTCTCCCATCTTGCCAGTGATGGCCCATCCAGGCACACCCAAGCTCCCTACTGTGTGTGTCTGTCCAGGAGGAATATATAAAGTCCAACTGTCAGCTACATCTAGTCATGTGACCAGAGACAGGCTATAGGCACCAAATGGCTAAGGCAGAAAAATGCCATATTTCTAAAAGTTATCAACACAAAGGAGTTAGGCCCAAGTGGACAAAGTGCAGGTAGGGCCATTTAATAAGAAAAAAGGGGGGTTTTACCTGGACCTTGTATCATTAAATGCACTTATGATTTACCGTGGAGGTCAAAGATAATTATTTTTTTTGACCAAGTTTTTTACTTATCAAAATTCATTTTGTTTTTTCAAATATTCATTCAGTTGCAAACAAAGAAGACACACAAAAATATTAACAACCTTCTATACAAAAAAGTAACAAAGACTCAATCATAAAATTAATAATACATGAAATACTGTCATTAATGACAACCAACAATACAACATCACCACATAATGTACAACAAATACACAAAAAGCAAAAGATATTGTGCAATCAAAATAATAAATCAAATGATTAGCATGTGTAATCAAATAATGAATCAAATGATTAACATAGCTTATAATCACAAAGGGAACGAAACATAGGGGCCGATTCCGATCTCGGCCGGTAGGGCTCCGAATCGGATTCGGCTTTACCGGATCCGATTCGGAGCCCTGTTTCCCGACCGAACCGTACGCGGGTCCGGCCGAGCGAGTACGATGCGAAATCGCCGACCGACTCGTCCGGGCGTCCCGACCGCTCGGACCGACTCGCTCCCGGCTCGAACCGCTCCGACCGACTCGCTCGGACTCGACTCGCACCGCGCAATGGAGACGTTTCCCGGCCGGGTAAGTACGATGCGCGCCGCGAGCGAGTCCGACCGAGCCGCGCACTCCGGCTCGTAAGAGCTGTCGGAGCCGTACTTTGGGGGTCCGTGTCGGACTCCCTGTACGCGTAGCCGCGCGAGAGTCGCACACAGGGGGGACCCATGGGTCCCCCTACCTGTGCGTGTACGGCGCGAGTCGCTTCGCCGCGTACCCGCTGTAGGGGCGCCCTTGTCCGACTTCGCACCCATTGAGTCAATGGGAGCCCGCGTACGCGTTGTACGACCGGCTCCCATTGACATCAATGGGAGTCCGACCGACTCGAGTCCGATAACATACGGACGCATCGTACTCGTTCGGTCGGACTGCACGGGTCCGATTCGGTCGGAAATCTCTCCGGGTCCGGCTCGGTCGGAGAAATTTCCGGCCCGAATCGGAATCGACCCCATAGTGTCCATAACAGGGGGAAACAATTTTAAAATCCTCCGTATGGCATGATAATTGAATCTCAGTTCCTCAATGTCAGAAAAATGCCAACGCGTTTCAAGTCCTAGGCTACAAGTACAAGGACTCTCATCAGGGCTTCTTAATTCAATGCACCTCGTTTCTGCGTGCGATGGTATTATCTGTAATAATTTTAAATAAACAAAATAATAATATTATTCATTGTACTTTCCTGCTCCTTCACTGAAAAAGTTTAAAATTCACAAAAAGCTGAGCATTAGTACCTGGCGAGAAGTTATTAGTTTTTTCTTCAGGCAATTTGGAATCTCTTTGTGGAGAAACCTATCAAAGTAAGGGGAAACTATCACTATTTTTGCCAAAACCGGCACCGATTCGTGTAAAAATTATCCAGGCATTGACGTCCTACCTGCAGAGATAAAATATGTTCCCTGCTTGAAAAGAATAATTCCGGTAGCGTCAGTGTGCAGCGGAGTATCTGTAGGTTAAAACGAAAACCCATTTCATTTTTTTATTTATAAAACAACCAGCACAAGGCATGTAATCAATTCAAGCTGTTGGAAGCACACATACAGTGTCAATTGCCCCCTCCAGTTCGTACCTGGCAAAGAAGAAAATTGCTCACCACTTTTTCTGCCTTAATTTTGTGCCTTCGGTTTCCTCAAACGTTCTAAAAAAATGAGTTTGTAAAATAATCAAGTCAAATCAGTTGTCTAGCTTCTTTGTGCGATGCAATATTTATTTTGTAATTACCCCTGAAACAAGGAAGCTTACCTCCATTCGGAAGCAGCTCTATGTTTCGTTCCCTTTGTGATTATAAGCTATGTTAATCATTTGATTCATTATTTGATTACACATGCTAATCATTTGATTTATTATTTTGATTGCACAATATCTTTTGCTTTTTGTGTATTTGTTGTACATTATGTGGTGATGTATTGTTGGTTGTCATTAATGACAGTATTTCATGTATTATTAATTTTATGATTGAGTCTTTGTTACTTTTTTGTATAGAAGGTTGTTAATATTTTTGTGTGTCTTCTTTGTTTGCAACTGAATGAATATTTGACTTGGTCAAATAAAATAATTATCTTTGACCTCCACGGTAAATCATAAGTGCATTTAATGATACAAGGTCCAGGTAAAACCCCCTTTTTTTCTTATTTCTAAAAGTGGCATTTTCAGAATTACAATTGAAAATCCGACTTTACCATAAGTTAGGAATTTAAATTATGATTCCAGAGACACCAAACACGAATTGGTTATCTATTCCCATTTGGAAATTACACTATTAAAATATAATAAGGCAACTCCAGTGTTATCTTATGGGAGAGATAGGTGTTGCAATAGTGTAAAACGAAGTTAGCAGTTTTTCACTACCAGGACATGTAAAAATTATAAGTACATGTCCTACTTTTCAAATATATTGCACCCTGCCCTCTAGGCACCTAGAGGTGACTTATACATATGAAAATGGAAGGTTTGGACCTGGCAAATGGTTTACTTTGCCAGGTCAAAATGGCAGTTTAAACCTGCACACACAGGCTTTACAATGGCAGGCCTGAGACATGATTTAAAGGGCTACTTAAGTGGGTGGCACAATCAGTGCTGCAGTCCCATTAGCAGGAGTTAATTTACAGGCCCTGGGCACATAAAGTGCCGCTTTACTAGGGACTTATAAGTAAATTAAATATGCCATTGGGGTATAAGGCAATTCTATAATGGTTTAAGGAGAGAGCACAACACTTTAACACTGGTTAGCAGTGATAAAGTGCACAGAGTCCTGAGGCCAGCAAAAAGTGGAGGGTAAGTCAAAATGTTTGGGGGTGACCCTTCAGAGAGGGACAGGTCTAACACAGCCCCCATCCAGCCTAAAGCCAGGGGAGATTAGTTAATACCTTTATCAACTTTCCTGCTCAGGCGATAGAATGTGGACAATGGCCCTAAGCTGCAGGGGCACTTGTCAGTCTTACGCCTGCCTGAATTCAGCTCAATCCCTCTGTCTGTACTCCCCTGAGCCACTGAACTGACCCACTGGGAACCCTTCTCCTCCTCTATGGACCCCAACTGTGCAGCACCTAAACTTAAATTGCTCACAGATGCATCCCGGTAAGCAGACAGTTCCACCATGGCCTATAAAGTGATGTGGCCCATTCCACCCCTTGGATCAGACTTCTGTCCCCACCCCAAGGAAAACTCTTTCCATAAGGACAGCAACCAACAGAGGCCACTTTCAGCTGTCAGTGTCAGGAGCCAGGATCTGGGCCATCTACTGCTAGGTGGAGGCTCTAAGCAGGGATATTGGATAGGCCTCTCTTTCAGCCTTGGGGCTAGCAAGGAGTTTCCTCTGGGCTCCTGAGGTTTCTCTGACCTCTGTGGTGTCTCAGATTGGGGGACAGTAGCCCCAGGTATTTTTCACCCTACTGCCAATGTACTTTCCACCAATTCAGGGGTGTTATTCTGACACTGGCCAATTAACCAAAGGGCTGTAACCTGTGGCTAAACAGGGAATGGGGTGAGTCTTCCCTCACCCTGCTCCTCCATCTGGGCTCCCATACCCTCTGTTTGAGAGTGGTAACCCAAGAAAACTGAACTGTCAGGGATCCCTTGGGGGCCACCCATCTCAGTTCCCCTGCCACTGGGGGCATCTCATTCCCCAGAATGCATTCTATGGGCATCTAGGAACTAACTATGACCCTCCTTTGGGTCGTCACCCCACTCCAAGGATACCAGGGCCAAAGGGTAGAAAAAGTCCTGCACATGAGCCTTAGTTACCCTACACAACTGGCCGGTGTACTGCTCTGGGGAAACTAGCCTTTCCACTATCATGGTCTGGCTAGCCCCCGTGTTCTCAGAGCAGTGACTGGGACCCCATTCACTTTTACCTGGTGGAAGTACTGACCCCCCCCCCCCCAGGGATCACCAGTTCATCCTCTGAGCCTATCTTCCAACTAAGAAAGATCATGGCATGGTCTGTGTCCTGCCCCTGCAGACTACTCACCCCTAAGGCCACATTGGCCAGCCCTGCAGAGGTCCCACCGATGGGTGGTTTCTTTGGACACACATATTACCCCTGCTTGTGTCCTAAATGGGAGAACTCAAAGCTGCGAGGTTGGAAATGGGGTTCCCTGGGCCACCACCCACCAGAACCATCCCCTGTTTCTCAGATGTGGCATGGAGCCCTTTCCTCCCCCTTTCTTTGGGACTTGTCTGGGTCATCTTTAACCCCCCCTCATTCTGCTAGGGGGAATCTGAACCACCCTTCTGGGGGTCACTCCCAGGTACCTTCTTGGTCACTCTGGTACGGTACTGATCCAGAGGTCTGCCTTCTCAGCAAGCTTCCTGGGGGCAATCGACTTGCTGTCAACCATTCAGTGTCCTGCTGGGGCAATCCAAGAAGTCAACCTAAGGCTAATTATGCACATCTTGCCTGTCCCTGAACCTGATGCTCTATTTTTCTGGGGTGAGCCCAAACCTGGTGACAAGGATGGCTTTCATGGGCGCAAATATGGTTTGGTCCTCTACTCCTAGTGTAAGCAGTGTGTCCCTCCCCACTGGAGTCCTGTGTTTCCACAAGCCATCCCGCCCCAGTGCTCCTCTGGAATCCTGTGTACCTTTAGTGCAACCTCGTATGCGGCAAGCCACTTGTCTATATCATTCCTTACCATATAACTGGGCACCAGATCTTTGGGTAAGCGGACCTTCTTATCTCCTTCAGACACTGTAGGCTTGCTTTTACCAGCACTGCTGGATTCTGCCTGTCTGGCCTTGATGTCCACCTCCTTAAGATTCAGTTCATGAGCCAGTCTGAACCTTTTCTCTTCCAAGACTCTCTCTGCATCAGCTTTCTTCTTCTCCTTGGCTAGTTTCCATTCCTCCATCCTTAACTGGGCCATCTGCAGCTTGAATCTCCTCTCCTCTCCTCTGTACTCTCTTCTCTCTGCCAGCTCCTCTGGGGACAGGCTGCTGGAAGAGACACTGTTCCCTTCCCTGAAAGGGGACTCCATTTCAGGGGTCAAGTTATCCCCCTCCACTGCAGGTGGCTCCACAGGAAGGTCCTCTGCACACCCCTCAATCCTATTATCCTCTCCTGTGTCTTCAACCACTGATTGATGGGCTTCTACCCATACCCTCAGCACCTTTTGCAACTCCACCTTCCTGGTGGTGTTCTTGGTAGGACGTCCCCTCTTCTTGCAGAACTCCTTGAACTGGACCACAGTGTAGGCATCCATGTTGGACAGCACAAACTCCATTCTCACAGGTGGACTGAAGCACAACAGTCCGAGAAAGAATTTGGAAAAAGCAAAAAGGCCGATCAGGGAGAATTTAAACTTGAGTTAGTCTTAGATATGGGATGGTAGTGTACACCAAATTATTGTGTGGTACTGCACAAACACTAGTCTAATCCTCACCATTGAGCACCAGTGTTAGAAGCTGGCTTATTGGTTGACTGGGGTGTGTGCCTTGGTCAAGCAGCAACCACAATCCTTGCCAGGGTAAGACACGAGCAAACCCCAAATTAACCTGTGCTCAACCCCTCTGGTAGTTTGGTACAGAGTAGTCATGCTTATCTTAGAGGCAATGTGTAAAATATTCGTGCAACACTTCAAACAGTAAAACAGTGAAAACACCACACAAAAATATCCCAGACCAAGTCAGAAAATATAGCTTAATTTAATAAATATAACAAGACCAGATGACAAAATTCCAATCAGTAGGACAAGAGTCACACTGGTCTAGGTCAAAGTCAAAAGTTCAGGCCAACAGCAATGGAGTGCAGGCCGGACACGGTCCCAGATTGGTCCAGCTAAATGTTAAGCTTCTCATGTTTTGTGCCAAGTGTCCCGTTCGCATTTTGGAGGGTTGCGAGGAGCAAGGAGAGCGTCGCAAGAGACAGTTTGCGTGGCACGAAGAGCAGGCTGATCGTCGCGTACGGTTGGGCTGGAGCTTCATGTTGGCAATCCAACGCGAGCGGTTGATGCTGCAGTGTGAAGAGATGGGCTGGCAGTGGCTTGCGCTGGTTATCGGTGCAAGCGGCATGGTCTCTGTGTCATCAGGCCCATTTGCGGTCACAAGAAGCCCAAAAGCTTGCTTTAAAAGCCCGTGAGCCACACCAAGGGTCCAGGATCTGAGAGGCACCACTTGGGGTCACTGCAGGTGGGTTCAAGAGCTGGTTGGGAAGTCCATAATGTCCCTGATCCGCAGGTCAGGAGGCTAGCAGTCTACCCTCTGGAGTCAGTCTGGGGTCCTGTGTTCAAGATGAAGTTGCAGGTCAGTTCTTCTTCCCCAGGCATTAGAGCAGTAGGCAGCAGATCGGCACAGCAGGGCAGCAGTTCATTTAGAGCAGCAGTCCAGCCGAGTGGCAGTCCTTCTAGCAGCACAGCAGTCCTTCTTCCTGACAGAGTATCCACAGGTGCAGGAGTCTAGTGGAGAATTGGTGTCTGGGGTGCAGTATTTATCCCCAGCTGTGCCTTTGAAGTGAGGGAGAAGCTTCTGGAGGTTCCCCTTTGAAGTCCCCAGGCATCCTGCCTTCCCTTACCTTGCTCCAGATGAACTACAGGTGTTATGCAGTGCTTTGTGCGGAGACAAGACACACCTTATTCAAGTGTAAGTGGGGCTGTGCCCAGCTTCACCCACCCATCCTGCCATTGATGGTGCATCCAGCATATACCTAAGCTGCCTATTGTTTGTCTGTCTAGAAGGAATACACAACGCTCAACTGTCAGCTGCACCTAGCCATGTGATCAGAGTCAGGCTACAGGCACTAAATGGCTAAGGCAGGAAAATGTCAACTCTCTAAAAAGACATTTTCAGAATTATAATTTAATATTCGACTTCACGATCAGTTAGGATTTTAAATTGTGAATCCAGAGACACGAAATTACACATATAAAATGTAATAAGGCAACTCCAAAGTTATCCTATGGGAGAAATAACCCTTGCAGTAATGAAAAACGAATTTAAGAGATTTTCACTACCAGGACACGTAAAACTTAAAAGTACATGTCATTCTTTTTAAATGCATTGCACCCTGCCCTCTGGTCTGTCCAGGGCCTACCCTAGTGGTGGCTTATAAGTATTAAAAAGGAAAGTATGGGTCGGGCAAAAGGTTTAACCCCTTCGCTGCTAGGCCTTTCCCCCTCTGTGCTAAGCCTTTTTTTGGCTATTTGGGGTAGTTCGCGCTTAGACCCTTGTAACGTTTTGTCCACATAAGGTATCCATGCCAAATTTGCGTCCTTTTCTTCCAACATCCTGAGGATTTTAAAGGTACCCAGGGTTTGGCGTATTCCCCTGGAGGGGACTCAGAAATTAGTCAAAATACAGCAACATTTTGTTTTTTGGGGGAAAAATGGGTAAAAAGTGCAGCAGAAGAAAGCGTCTGTTTTTTTCCCTGCAAACAGTGTCAACAAAGGGTTTGTGGTGCTGAAATCACCATCTTCCCAGCTTTCAGAGACAGGCAGACTTTTGTCAGAAAACCAACATTTTCTACACAGTTTTGGCATTTTACTGGGACATAGCTTATTTTTACTACTTTTTGTGCTTCCAATCTCTTTCCAGTTAGTGGAAGAAATAGGTGTAAAAGCAATAATGGATCCTGAAAAGCTATACATTTCAGAAAAGTAGATACATTTTTAAATTTAGCAAGGGGTCTAGTAGCGGCTCCTGGAGGGAGTGCTGCGAGGCGGTGAGTCGGGGTGGGGCGGGGGAGGGGCAGGGTGGGGAGTAGTAAACTCCGGCTTACGGTCGAACTGATTTAAGTACATAAATAAATAAAACGAATTACATTGCGCGCGCTGCATCGCAATCGGCGATGCAGCGCGCGCAATGTAATTGCTTTTTAAAAATGTATTTATGTACTTAAATCAGTTCGGCCGTAAGCCGGAGTTTACTACCCCCCACCCAGCCCCTCCCCCGCCCCGCCCCACCGCCCCACAGCACTCCCTCCAGGAGCCGCTACTGAAGGGGTCATTTGTGTAGATCCGTCAAGTTGAAATAAAAAAATATTGAAATTGAGTTAAAAAAACTGCTGTTTCTGCCAACGTTTTCACCTGTAACATCTACTAACTATGGCAGATTTTTAAAAGCAATATACCGTTACCTCTGCTGAACCCTTCTGGTTGTGGTGATATATAAGACTTGTAGGTTGACCAAAAACCTGAGGTACCCAGGGCCAATAACTGAGCTACACCTTGCAATTGATTTTCATTGTGTACCTGGTACATAGCTATTCATTTGGTAAAATATAAAGAGCACCTATGCATTTCCGAAATGGGAACAAAATATAAACTTTAGAAGCTGTAGTTATTTGCACATCTCTGAAATTGTGGGCACCCTTGTTATCATTTGAAATAGAGGACATTTTTCAAAGTGTTTTTCTTTTACACATTGTCTACATTTGGAAGGCAGAAATGCATAGAAAGTCAATAGGTAATAACATTTGTCTACAATTCCGTATTCCCCTAAGTCTCCCGATACAAATGGTACCTCACTTGTGTGTACAGGAATAGTGTCTGCTACAGGAAACGGCCCTAAACGCAACATGGACATATCACATTTTTATAGTGAAAACTGCCCCTTTTCTCGCAATGTGCCTCGTTGGATTTTGGACCCTAGCTCAGCCGGAACATGGGGAAACCTAGCAAACCTGTAAATTTTTTTAAAAACTAGACATCCGGGGAATCCAGGATGGGGTGATTTGTATGGCTCTCACCAGGTTCTGTTACCCAGAATCCCTTGCAACCCTAAAACTTTGTAATAAAAAACAAATTTCCCTCACTTTTCTGTGATGGAAAGTTCTGGAGTCTGCAGGGAGCCACAAACTTCCACCCACCCAGCATTTCCCCAAGTCTCCCAATACAAATGGTACCTCACTTGTGTTGGTAGGCCTTGTGCCCGAGACAGGAAACGGCCCAAAACTCAACGTGGGCACATCACATTTTTCCAGTGAAAACGGACCCTTTTTTGCAATGTGCCTAGCTGTGGATTTTGGACCCTTGGTCAGCTGGCAGCTAGAGAAACCTAGCAAACCTGTATATTTTTTTAAACTAGACTCCCAGGGGAATCCAGGATGGGGTGATTTGTATGGCTCTCACCAGGTTCTGTTGCCCAGAATCCCTTGCAAACCTCAAACTTTGTAATAAAGAACAAATTTCCCCCACTTTTCTGTGATGGAAAGTTCCGGAATCTGCAGGGAGCCACAAACTTACACCCACCCAGCATTTCCCCAAGTACCTCACTTGTGTGGGTAGGCCTAGTGCCCGTGACAGGAAACCAGGTGTAACGCAACGTGGCACATCACATTTTTCCATTGAAAGCTGACCCTTTTTTGCAAGATTCCAAGCTGTGGATTTTGGATCTGTGCTCAGCTGGCACCTGGGGAAACCTAGTAAACCTGTACATTTTTTAAAACTAGACACCCAGGGGAATCCAGGATGGGGTGACGTGTGTGGCTCTCACCAGGTTCTGTTACCCAGTATCCCTTGCAAACCTCAAATTTTGTAAAACAAACCACATTTTCCTCACATTTCTGTGATGGAAAGTTCTGGAATCTGAGGGGAGACACAAACTTCCACCCACCAAGCATTTCCCCAAGTCCCCCCAAAAAAATGGTACCTCACTTGTGTGGGTGGGCCTAGTGCCCGCGACAGGAAACGGCCCAAAACGCAACTTGAGCACATGCTTGCAGACATCTAAGGGAACCTAAGAAACCCAGACATTTCTGAAAACTAGACACCCATGGGAGTCCAGGGAGGTGTGACTTGCGTTGATCCCCCAACATTTTCCTTACCAGAATCCACTGCAAACCTCAAATTTGGCTAAAAGTTACATTTTCCTCTATTATCTGTGTGGGAAAGTTGTGGGATCACCGCACAGCACACATTTCCTACCACTCAGCATTCCCCTCAGTCTCCCGATAAAAATGATACCTTACTTGTGTGGTTGGGCCAAGTGCCTATGAAATTGAAGGGCCAAAAACTTGTAGAGATTGAAGGGGGCCCTATGTGTGTCCAAAAGGGCAGTTTGTTTATAAGTTTTTTGGCTGACGCTACTTTGGGCACCCACTCAAGTGAGGTATCATTTTTCTCGGGAGACCAAGGGGAATGGTGGGTGGTAGGAAAGTTGGGCCTGTACAGTGATCCTAAAACTTAACCACACAGAAATGTGAGGAAAATGTGACTTTGTAAGTAAATTTGAGGTTTGCGGGGTAATCTGGGTAGGGGTGGGCGGAATTTGCGTAGTCGCGCTACGCACAGCTCCGCAAAACGGTAAAAAATCTCAGCGAGCACGCAAATGTTCCGCAAACACGCGGAATTGCTTGTTCCGCCCGTTCGCGATGCTTTTTTCCTGTTCGCGAACGCTGTTTGCGTGCTCGGGGAGAAATATCTTGCGAACACGCATTTTGAAAGCGCGAACAAGCCAAAAATTCCACGAAGCCGCGGATCGCGGAATTTTTGATAATTCTGCGTTCTCCGCGGAACGAGAAATTACCCAAAAAAAAGAATCAGTGCATGCCTACTATGAAAGGTTGTTGCAGGTATTCAAACAGTATAGTGGATTCGGAAAATATTGGAGATAAAGATATGGGACATTTCGTGTATCGTTTTGTGTTTGGATTAAAACCAGAAATTAGTAATGGGGGGAATCAAAATTTGATTCCACAGATGCAGAATGAGGTGGGTGTAAATCAACAGCAGCAGATAGTTACTCAACAGTTACAGGTGCGCAAGCTCCCATGCCAAATAATGTGAATGCTCAAGTGCAGAGGTACAGTGTGAACACTGGATATCACGGAGGTGACCAGATTGGTAAGAATCAAGGTGTGGTTCCGCAGTATTGGGTGCAGTGCAGTGGGAATGATTCAGACTCATCTCAATGACGGTGCCTGAGGGGGAAGGAAGAGTGCGTACTTGACGAATCTTTGGCGGTAGATCAGTCAGGTCCATTTGTTGATGGAAAGGTGGAAGGTAATGATATTACTTTTATAGTGGACACTGGTGCTCCCCATTCTACTGTGAGAGCAGCAGAAATTCCAAACCTACCCCTCTCTGGAGAAACTATCCAAGTTGTAGGAGTCTCAAATAAGCATATTAGAACACCTGTTACAAATCCAATTAAAGTTCATATTGGTAATTTCAAAGACATGCATCGGTTTGTAGTATGTGACTCAAGCCCAGTAAATCTCTTGGCAAGAGATTAGTTATGCAAGATGAACTGCACCATCTATTGTACACCAGATGGAATTGCATTTCAGACACCTGATGAGGATGTTGAATTTAGAATGATGCTAGCGAAACAGGGAACAGAAGTGGATGAATTGTATTCACTTCTCACAGAAGAAAGTTTGCCTGAATAATTAAAAAGTGCAGTGAGATCTGGTGTATGGGATTTTTCAGGAAAGGAGATTGGCTTACTGACAAATGTAGACCCAATTCAGATTACAGTAAAGGATGGTGCTGTATATCCAAACACACCACAGTATAAAATGAGTCGCAGGAGTCGCTCCTGTGATTGACCAAATGATTGAACAAGGAATTTTGAAAGAAATAATGAGCAGTCCTTGTAATTCAGCTATCATAGGTATCAAAAAGCCCAGTGGGAAGTACCGGATAGTACTGCATTTGCGCAAAATTCATAAAATTGTAGTACCCTGTTGTCCAGTAGTACCAAATCCGGCCGTAATTCTTTATCAGATCCCATGTGATGCTTAATGGTACACAGTTATTGATTTGTGCCAAGCCTTTTTCTCAATTCCTTTGCATCCGGAAAGCCAATATTTGTTTGCATTTCGGTTCAGAGACCGTGTCTTGGCATGGTGCCGAGTTCCTCAAGGATACACAGAGAGCCCCTCAATCTTTAATCGGATCTTTAAAAAATGTCTGGAGACTCTAGTCATGCCAGGTAATTCAGTTTTGGTTCAATATATTTATGACCTACTATTGGCGTCAAAGACACAAGAGGCATGTGTGACAGACACAATTGCCTTGTTGAACCATTTGGCAGAAAAAGGACACAAAGTGTCCCCAGCAAAATTGCAATTTTGTAAACAGGAAGTAGAGTACCTAGGACACAAAATAGAAAAGGGAGTTAGAAAGGTAACTCCAGAAAGAATCAGTGTGATCAAACAGATGAGTCCACATAAAACACAGAAAGAAGTACGAATGTTTTTGGGAATGGTTGGATACTGTCGTCAGTGGATCTGTGGTTTCTCACTGATTGATTGCAAAACCTCTACAGAAGTTAACACGTAAGGATGTGAAGGATCCGATTATTTTGGATGATGACAGTATGGAAGCCTTTGTAAAATTGAGAAACAGTCTGTGTCATGCACCTGCATTGGGAATGCCAGATTATTCCATAGAATTTGCATTGTACTGTTGTGAGAGAGATGGGTGTGCACTCTCAGTCCTAACACAGAAACATGGAATGGCACGACGTCCAGTAGCATATTTCTCTGCTACTCTGGATTCAGTGGTGGCAGCGTTGCAAGATGCTTGAAAGCAGTAGCAGCCACTTGCATGAGTCTGGAACAGAGTGAACCGAGTGTGATGTGGTATCCAGTTAAAGTGTATGTGCCACTGTTAAAAATTGGATTTTTGGTAGGCTTGGGCGTGGGCCAAAACCAGGCAAAAACCACCACCCTAGTCAGGATAAGGGAGTTACACTCCTAAAATAACCCCTGCTCACCCCCTTGGTAGCTTGGCATGAGCAGTCAGGTTTATCTTAGAGGCAGTGTGTAAAGCATTTGCACATAACCAACAATAATACAGCGTAAGCACTACAAAAGGACACCACACCAGTTTAGAAAAATATCCAATATTTCTATATACTTAAGACAAGACCAAAAACGATAAAAATCCACCATACAGTACTTAAAAATCTTCAGTTATCAAAATATGCTTTAAAAACAGTTCCTTGATGTCGATAGCTCCGTCCGGGGCTATCACGGCGTCGTGAGCAAACAAATCCAAACAGTTCTGGCTGACCGTGGCGTCGCGGGCCAGCTACGGTGTCGGGAAGACCCGCAAACAGTACCTTTTAGAAATGCAGGGCGTCGGCAACCTCTTGTTTGGCTTCCGAAAGCACGGCGTCCGCAGGCGTTGGTTCCGGAGGTCGGTGCAGGAGTCGTCGGGGCCCTCGAAGTCACACGCTTTGCAGAACGATCTCCTCTCTGTTGAAGTCAGGAGCGCTGGCGTTGGCAGGTGCCAGGTGCCAGGTGCGAAGTGCAGCGGTGCGGCGTGCAGTGCCCTCAGGTCGCGGTGTGAGCAGCGGCTCGGTGGCGGCATCGGATGGCGTCGTCGGTGAGACCAGGGTCGTGGGGCGAGATGAAGGCGGTGCTCGTCACGGTGCTGGCAGGTCACGGTGCAAGCAGCGGCGTCATCGTTGCTGAAGCGCTGTCATCGGCTGACGGACTGGAGTCGATGGTGCCGGTGTCGGTAGGCCAAGGCTGCGGTGCGGAATGAGGGCGGTGCGTCGTGTAACTTTACGAGCGGTGCCCTCGAACCAAGGTGCAAGCAGCGGCGTAGATTTTGGCGTGGAGCGGCGTCGTCGGGGATACCAAGGCGTTGTCGTGAAGCGAGGCGGTGCGGAGTGCGGTGCCCACAGGTCGCAGTGCAAGCAGCGGCTCAGTGACGGCATCAGCAGGCATCGTTGGTGAGACGAGGGTCGCAGTGCGGCGTTATGGCGGTGCCCTCTGCGGTGCTAAGGAGTCATCGTGAAGCGAAGCGGTGCGGAGTGCGGTGCCCACAGGTCGCGGTGCGAGCAGCGGCTCGGTGGCGGCGTCAGCAGGCGTCGCCGGTGAGACCAGGGTCGCGGTGCGGCAGTGCGGCGTTGCAGCGGTGCCCTCTGCGGTGCCTTCGGGACACAGAGTCGGCAGCGGCGTCGTCGAGTGGCTTTTCTTCTGTTGCAGCACAAAACACACAGTCCCCAGTGCTGAGGGCAGAAGAGCTTGAAGTCTTTGTTGTGCCTGAGACTTCTTGAACAGGGGGCAATCTCTACCTCAAGCCCTTGGAGAAACTCACAAAAGTAGATTGCAGAAAGTCCGGTCCAGGCCTTTCCCTGCCCAAGACAAAAGCAGCCGCTGCAGGCCAACACAGCAAAGCACACAGCAAAGTGGTAGTTCCTCCTCACAGCTTCTCCGGCTCTTCTTCTTGGCAGTCTTCTTGATCCAAAAGAGTTCTAAAGTTCAGGGGTCTGGGCCCCAGCATTTGTATCCAAAAATCCTTTGATCCTCTAGGCAGAGGGTGTCTGTGCCCAGCCAGAACCAGTTCTGCCTTCTCTGGTGTGATTTCCTGGCAGGAGGTGGAGACGGCATTGTCAGAGGCAGACCAGGCCCTTTGAGGTGCAAGGAAATCTCTTCCCCCTTCCCCCATTGTAGCCCAGGTCTATTCAGCCCTTTCCTGACCCACCTAGACTATCTGGAGCCCTCCTGCTCCCCAGCCTTCTGTCATCCAAAACCCAGACAGGCAATCCACATTCCAACAGGGGCACACGGGATGACTGATTAAGAAAATACCTACTTCTAAAAGTGGTATTTCCAAACACAGTATGTAAAAATCACCTTCACTAAAAGATGCATCTTTAGATTCTGAGTTCAGGCATACTAAATTCTATTTTGTTACCGAATTCCCTGGGCCAGTTATGTTTATAAGATGTTATAAAGCCTTACAATAGTGAAAAACGAAATTGGCTGTAATTCACTATCAGGACATGCCACACACACCAGGGCATGTCCCAACTTTCACTTACACTGCACCCTGCCCACAGGGGTACCTTGGGCCTACCTGAGGGGTGTCTGACATGCAAGAAAAGGGAAGGTTAGGGACCGGCCAGTGTGTGCACTGGCCAAGTCGACATGGCAGTTACAAACTGCGTGCAGACTCTGCAATGGCAGGTCTGAGGTACCTTTTCAGGGCTACTCACGTGGGTGGCACAATCAGTGCTGCAGGCCCACTAGTAGCATTTGTTTTGCAGGCCCTGGCACACGCAGTGCAGTTTACTAGGGGCTAGCAGGTAAATCAAATATCCAATCATTGCAACACAAATCCATAACACATTTTCCCACAGGAGCACTTGCACTTTACCTCTGATCAGCAGTGAGAAAAGTGCGCAGAAACACTAAGCCAGCACATACAGAGCCAAAACCGGGAGGTCAGAAAGCAAAAACTCTGGGGAAACACGCCAAAAGATGCCAAGTCTAACAGCCACATTCTGTTGAGATTCTTTTGACTCGTACCAGGACACAGTATCTTACTTCTAGTCGGCTGACTAAGTACGAAAGAGTGATTCTGGGTGCTGAAAACGTGACTGTGGTAAGGTGCATTACTGTGAACCCGGCAACTTTGTTGCCTAATTCTCGTTGTGAGGAAGTGAGAGAGGAAGCGGATCATGATTGTCTGGATGTGACTGAATATTGCACCAGACCTAGGCCAGACATAGAAGATTGCCCATTGGAGGAGTCAGATTGTGAAATGTTTGTTGATGGATCCTGTTTGAGAAATGAAAGAGGTGAATTGTGCACTGCCTATGCTGTTTGCACCATAGAAGGGGTTCTTGAAGCATCCTATCTGAAAGGAGTAAACTCCGCCCAAATAGCTGAGCTAATAGCTCTGATTAGAGCATGCAAAATTGCCAAAAGCCTGAAAGAAACAATATTTACAGACAGCCCATACGGATTTGGAATTGTCCATGATTTACAGCCACCTATGGATGCAAAGGGGATTTCTGACCTCTTCAGGTTCCCCTATTAGAAATGGTAAAACTGTAAAAGAACTATTGGATGCTTTACAATTGCCCAAAAGAATTGCAGTAGTCAAATGTGCCGCACATAAATCAGGAGATGATTATGTGACGAAGGGCAACAGATATGCCGACCAAATAGCACGTTACTGTGCACGAAATACAATGGCTTTGAACAGATCAATTGATAGGGGAAATACTGAATGCCATCTTTTGTTTACAACAACATTTGAAACATGGGAAGAAGTTAGACAGATGCAGGAAGAAGCAAGTGATGAGGAAAAGGAAAGATGGAACAAAACAGGCTGTAGCAAAAGAACAGAAGATGAACTATGGGTCTTCCTTGATGGGAGACCAGTGTTACCAGATTCCTTACTTTCCCATATGGCCAGAGTTTACCATGGAATTGCACATGTCGGAAGAGATGCAATGATCAGACTCTTCAAGCAGTTATGGTATAATGCAAAGTTCAGGGTCAATGCAGAGAGCCTTTGCCAGAGGTGTGTGATCTGTCAGCAACAAAATCTAGGCAGAAAGACAGTTGTAAGTTGGGGACGAGTTGGGAGAGCAGGAGGTCCATTTACCCGACTTCAGCTTGATTTTATTGAGCTTCCCCCTTGTAACGGGCTGAGATATGTATTGGTCATTGTCTGTTTGTTCTCTCGCTGGGTGGAAGCCTATCCCACGAGAAGGAACGATAGCCTTACTGTGGCTAAACTACTTTTAAGAGAACTGATCCCTAGACTTGGAATTCTAGTCACTTTGGAGACAGATAGAGGAACACATTTCAATAATGAGATAATTCGGCTGATTTGTGCAGCATTTAAGATTGAGCAGAAGCTGCATTGTGCCTATAGACCCGAAGCCTCTGGAGTAGTTGAGCAATTGAATGGCACTATAAAATCAAGATTAGGGAAAGTGTATGCATCCACGTCACTGAAATGGCCTGACGCTTTACCCCTTGTGCTGATGAGTCTAAGAAGTATTCCTGACAAAAAGACTGGATTGAGTCCCCATGAAATTCTCATGGGAAGAGCAATGAGACAAGCATATATACCAGCAAACAAACTAATGAGTATATCTGATGATCTAGGGCTTAACTATTGCAGAGGATTGGCTGAACTGGTATGTTCTGTGTCTCACCAGGTTGGAGAAGAAGCCACAACGATACTTCAGAATCAAGCTCATGATCTGAGTCCTGGTGAATGGGTTTTTATCAAGAAGCACGTAAAAAAATCGTGTTTAGAAGCCAGGTGGCACGGACCTTATCAAATCATACTGGTGACGACAACGGCAGTAAAGTGTGCTGGCTTGACAAATTGGATTCATGCGAGCCATACCAAACGAACGCTAGATCCACTTGAAAGACCGAAGGAGCAACAACTGGTGAATGAAAAACAAAGACCAGTGCCTGAAGTGTGTGAAGCTGATGAATCTAGAGTGATAGATTCTGACGAACAACCGGATGGTGAACAGCCGAGCACAACTTTAGTAGAGTGGGCGCAAGATTCCAGGGTTCAAGAGACTGCCATTGAGCAAGAAAGAAGTGAGTTTACTGTTGATCCAGAAGGAAGTGAACTCCCAGCAGAAACTGAAACAGATGAGATTGTGTTTGAACCAGAAGGAAGTGAATTCACAGTTGAAAGAGAAGTTATTGCCGAATCCGAAGAACCCAAAGAAACTGAAACTCAGGAAGAAGAACAGTCAGAAGTAAGAGCAAATAAAAGAATCTGTGAAACAAATATAGAAAGTGAGAAAGTGGTCAAAGCAAAGAAGCCAAGAAAAGGTAAACATTTGCCAAGTGGAGTGAAGAGACTGAAATACACTCTTGTGAAAAGAAGATTAAGAAAAAGATCAGAACAAAGTAATAAAGTCTCAAGTCAAACAGAATAAGAACAGTCAGGAAAATAATTAGTGTGAAAAACCAGAAGAGTAAGATTTCCAAACAAGAAATACAGAGCACCTGAATGGACCTATGTCATTTTAGAAGAAATTGAAAGTTCAGATCCAAGTGAAGAAAAAGATAAATCTGACACTGAACAAGTTGATGAAAACAAACTAAAACCCCCTTAAAGAATTGTGACAAAAACTAAGGTGCAACCTTGCTGATTAAAAGAAAAATGAAACAAACTCAGAGAAAACTGAAGAAAAAGAATAAAGGAAGGGGTAAAGGCGAAAGCCTTGAAGTGTAGGATTACACTACTATTTTTTTTAGGATTTTTTTAATAGATTAGCATTTATAGGATTAGATATATTTTTATTTTTTAGAAGCAAGATGACTGAAGCAGAAGTGACTGAACTTCCAAAATCTATTCTAAAACGTAGCTGTATTAAAGCTTGCTTATGTAGTGTCTTGAAGTTAACATTTATGTGGATATTAGTAACTGTCTTTGTACCTATTCTAATGGTAACTAATGATGGAAACAATACTAATAATATAATAAAAGAAGGAATGAGAGATGTCACTAATGAAACTCCTAATACTAACTTAGAACCGCTGTATGGAAGCATTCTCCATCATGAATTAATTAGTGATTTCTCGATAAATGTCTTCACTAAATTACTTTATGAGTATATTAATACGATGAATGTAAGTGATTGTTACGTGTGCATGCAATTACCTTCGTCTGTCTCAGAGGGGGTGACCTATCACCACCTACCGTTAACCTATGGTGTGTCTTGCAGTATACTTACAAGCCTTTTTTACGTGACGGGAAAGCTCGAGTATTACTTTTCCAATATAGATTTAGTATTTCCCGAAATTCCTATTATAAAGGAAATAAATAAGGTTTTAAGTGGTAAGAATGCACGATATATGGGAGAATTTTTCCATATTACTAAAACCCTAGACATAGAATATGCTTATAAGAACAATTTAACTTGTAGTTTGCGGGTTGAAGAAAAGGTTTTCATAGAAATGGTAGAAGATAGAAGAGAAAATTTCAAAAGGAAAGCTGCTGAACAGAAATCACGAGTCCCACCATGGGATTTTAGAGAAGGAAATTATGAGAAAGTCGAAGTATACGCTGCAATGTCCCTGGACTGGTCACAGAAGGGAAACATTTGTTTGTTTAGAACGAAAACTAACTATAATAATTATTTTATTGGTTCTAGTGAATGTGAGCATACTTTTCAAATCACTGGAGGTTGGGGATTGAAAGGTGGAACTGATCCTCTCTTTCCAGGAGTCTATTATGTGTGTGATAAGAAAGGCTATTATAGGCTGCCTGCACATTGGTATGGTAGTTGTTACATTTGCTATTGTCTTTCCCAAGGTCTACCATATGGACCGAAGCAGCCATAAACTGAACAAAGTAAAACAAGGACTAACACGTAACAAAAGAACAAGCTTCTCAGAAATAGCAGCAGATATTTTTGGTGCACTGATACCCTCAGTTGGAGTCGTTCTGAATTCACAAAAAATTCGAAAATTGTCCACAGTGGTTGATTGTTTATCTACAGATACTGCTGGTGGGTTCTTGATGATTGACACAGAAATGGTTGCAATGAGGTCAATGGTTTTGCAAAATCGACTTGCCCTTGATATTTTACTGGTGAAAGAGGGTGGAGTCTGTGGTATGTTGAAAGTCCAACATTGCTGCACATATATCCCTGATAAGAGTAAAGGAATTGAGGGATATATAAATAATATTACAAAATTACATGAAGATTTGACCCAACTGGAGGTTGATTGTGTCTGGGAGAGACTTGGTAAGAGTTTTCCTATATAAATAAATGGTTTTCTACCTTTGGAAGTAGTTTATTAGGAAAAATAATAATGCCAATCATTTCAGTAGCAATAATAATCTTAGTAATAATAACAACATATAAGTGTTGTAAGTACAAAAGTGGAAGAAAAGAAGTGACAGAATCAAAGAATAAACAAAGAGCAAGAAAGAGAAAAAGAGAAGAAATACAATTAGAGAAAATGAAAGGAGAGTACTATGACTTGATGAAAGATTTAGATGAGGGTGCCATAAAAAGAGATAAGAATACTGAGTTATAAATGATTAAAGATGGCACTCAGTATGGTAGGTATTTTATGATGGCTCCTATAAGCCATCAGAGGGGGGAATTGATGGAGCAGGGTTTCGCAAAATTGAAACCTGTAAATAGTTGTTGAAAAACTAATGTACACCCAACACGAACACAAGGGAAATTGCTTTGCGCATGTCTGAACTAACACGTAAACAAAATAATATTGTAATAACGTGTTTTGAGGAAAACGAGAAGAGTTGAATGAATAGGCCGCATATGCTTCAGTAATTTGCATGTTGCATTATGTTTTGAAGTAATAAATAATGCCGCTTTTGCACAAAGCTTATGCTAGGTAACATTAATGGGGAATAGTGCAAGGTGGGTGGTAAACGGTGAAGGTTTCATTATCATATAATTAATATATGCTCATTTTCATTTATTTTAGACTGCTAGATGAAGCAGCCATCTTTCTAAACTTGGCTGAAGTGGGAGGGGGAAAGCACGAGGAGTGAGTTCGCTCTGTCAGAAGCAAGACAGAAGCGCAGTGCACCGCAGATGACATGAGAAGGGTTAAGGCCAGAGTGTCAAACGACTGCCAAAAAGATGTGCCCAGGCGTGAGACCGGAGACACAAACTGCGGATGATGTTAAAAAATGAATGAAAAATGTTAAAATATGTATCACATGTAATAAAGTGAGAACAAGCTGAGAACCATACCCTGGGAACGAACGGTGAACAATGAAGTAGTTGAAATAAAGATGAAGTCACAGTGGTGTGACAACGCCACCTCCCTAGCCCACCAATTCTTTTGCGAGATTTTATAAAGTTTGCAACAATTGTGGGACGGACATGTTAGTTTTAGGGTATAATTGGGGTGCCTTTAGGGGTGTGGTTTAAGCTTAGGCTGGCAGGAGACAAAGAGGGGAGATTCGTTGCTGTCCTTCGGTTTGCAGAGAGGCCTAGCTTTTCCTGACCTGTCCCGATCCTGTTTCTTCTTATCCTTTGTTCCCTGATCCTTTTCCGAGGAACCCCCACCATCTCTTATGCCGAGGGGTTGGCTTTTCTTACAGACCAATAGGTTTGTATTTAGTCTAACTCGTCCTCAGAATTTAACTTATTGATGTATTTTTGTCTCTGAAACTTTTGTCTCTCCACCTATCCACTCTGTCAATGATTTGTATTATTTAAATGAAAACTATTGTCTCTTCATCTATCCCCTCCATTAGGTATATGATGTTTCGCACACATTTTGCTGAAACTTTTGTCTCTTACTCTATCCACTCCTTCATTGCATAAAGGCATTGCTACGTTTGATTGAGTTTGTATTTCATTTGAGCTGCATTTGTAAAATTTCTCATCACGTGAGATTCAGTGTTTGTATTTTGTGACCAAATGCAGTTGAGCATAATCCTTAATTATTTGAGATAAAATTCATTATTAACTTCACCGAGAGTCTGTGATCATTTAATTAGTTAATGGTTGGTAAGTTAGAAACTATCATTGCCATCAACTATTCAACTAATTGGTCCATCGACCAAGTGGAAGGAAAGTTGATGTAAAAAGTTAATTGTGATGTCATAATTTAATCTATAAAAAGAAAAGAATTGATCGTACATATAAATTGACCCCAGCGCATCAGGGATTCTGGGTGAATGTGTATGGGCCATTGTATTATGATTTAAAAAAATAAAATAAATAAAAACATATAAATTGACCCCAGCGCATCAGGGATTCTGGGTGAATGTGTATGGGCCATTGTATTATGATGTTATTGAGTATTGATCCCTGATAAATATGGGAGTCGCGCTGGATCAGTTTCTTGATAGCAGAGGACGGTTTAATTATTGATTAGTTTGGTAACGGTTATTGATTATTGATTGTATGTTCTTAACATGAAAAGTTAGTGTCATGTTCTATGTTGTCTAAAAGTTCAGGTACTGAGATACCTGAGGAATCCCGGGAATGGAATTTAGCCTGATGTAGGCAGAAGAATAGTGTGGTAATGAAGCCACACTGCAGAAGTACTTTGTCTGTTGTAATAATACCTAAAAGCTACGGAGGGCTGTAGGTGTTATATTAGGGAAAGTTTGTGCAAAAGGGGAGTGACTGAAATTTCGAAGGATTCGCTTCCAAAACTCTAGCCTTATCCCCAGGAGAGTACAAGACCCCTTTTCATGCCAAAAAGTCCTCTTGTGAAATCTTGGCCTTATCCCTAGAGGAGTAATAGGTCCACTCGGAGCTTGTTTGAAGAGTAAAATAGCGCTGGTCGTTATTAGGACTCGTAGTGAGAAAACCTCTTGAAAAAGTAGCATTGTTTTTGTGTTGTTACTAACAGAAAATTTTGATTAAGAGTGCTTAGAAAATATTGCCGTATTATTTTGTAAAGGGAGGGTCAGTAGAAGGAGTAATACTGACGTCAGAAAGACCGCGCTGGCATTGGTCAGGCAGCGGGCGTGTACTGAGCTGTGATTGGTTAGTTGGTGTGAGCCGCGCTAGTATTGGTTGAGACTGTGCTTACGTAGCAGTACTGTGATTGGTTGGTAGGTGTGAGTCGCGCTAGTATTGGACGAAATTTTACCAATTGAATAAGAAAATACGGAAAGGTTGTTGTTATTTTTATATGATAAGACCCATTAGCGGAAAGAGTCAGAAAATGAAGTTGATGCAGAAAATAAAGAATTTCTTTAAAAAGGACAAACCAATTGTGACTAGAGAGGGAATTCCGATTCCACCTCCAAAGATGCTTGCTTCGTTTATGATGTTGGAGCAAGGGTATCATACGTGTATGTGGTTGGAAAATTGGGTGGAGTATACAAAGGATGATGGTGTTATAGCTTTTCCTCAGTATGGTACATTTAATGTAAGGATATTGCAGAATCTGAGAATTCAAATGAATTCATTAGAACCGAATCCTAGACTGACACAGTACGAAGCCTTGGAAGAATAAGAAGTTGAGGCATTTGAGAGAGAAAAATATAGAATTGGTAACAGAGGTCATAGGAGTATGATGTTCAGATATCCTTTTGAGAATAGGGAAGAAAAACTGAAAAGATGGAGGAGAGCTGTGGTAACGGAAGGGTTATACCCAGTTTTAACAGTTGATGAGCAAACAGGAGGCAAATGTAAGGAGAAAAAGAAAAATATAGAAACCTCAAGTGAAAGAGATGGTGTAAATGATTCTGATGAGTTATTAGAGGATATTATGTCCAAAAGACACCCGCATATCGAGAAAATTCAGTTGAAGTGACTCCGAATGCACCCTTTATGGGAAATCCATTGATCCCACAGATTGCGGACATGGCTAGAATAATGAGAGAAAAAGAGTTTGAGATGCTAAACAAGACAAATGGAGAGCAGAATCAGAAAATAAATCAGTTAAGTTCAAATGCAGAAGCGTTGACGGTACCAGTTACAATAGGTCCGGTAGTTCCTTTGTTTGGAGAAAACCCATATACACCTAAAGTACAGACATTAGCAGTACCAATGGGTAATGTCAGGAGCAGATTGGAGACGATAATCAATGAGAAAAGACAGGCTGACACAAATGTTACATTGTTAGATCTTCCAGTTTCTGAAATGATAACAGAAACCCCTAGAAGAGATACACAAATGAGTCCAAGAAGAATAGGGACAAATGTCACTCCAATGACAGGGAGTTCAGCAGGTCCTTCATCAGAAGAATTGAATGATTGGATAAAGGAAAGGGAAAAGAAAGAAAAACAAACACAGAGTATAAATGTGAGCCAATTGAAGGTAGATTTGGAAGAAATGATTATTGGTACGATCAGTCCAGACAGATTAGGGACTTATCGAGATGATGAATTATTGTTCTTGTGTAAAAGCATTACCTGGAGAGCGAAGAATCTTCATGAGAAAATATCTGAAGCTGCTAGTGAGTATGGAGTTCACATAGAAAAGTCAAAGGTGTTGCAGAAATCGTACAGATTGGCATTTACTGAAAAAGATCTGGAGAGTTTGAATGCGTTCGAAAAAGGTTACAGATAAAAGAGTTGATGAATATTTTGAAGAAATGGGGAGATGTAGATTGATGGAAAAATACATGGGTAAGAAAGAAGGAGTGTCTATGTTTCTGTTGAAGGAAAAAGAACAGGTTGAAAGAGCGTGTCCGATGAGAGAAGTACCAGGTGGTGGATACGTTCATGTTCCGTGGTCAAAGCAGGATATATTATCATTTACAAATGATTTCCCCAGACTAAGAGAGAAACCTGTAGAATGGTACAAACAGGTAGAAAGGTTTGTGACGGTCTCAAAGGTTTTGTTAAAGGAGTTAGATGGGTTGTTTGAAATTGTTGTTCCGGCAGACTTGTGGACAGAGTGTAAGATCACTGTTGACTGGCCAAAGGATGAATATCCTAGAGACGCTAAAACAGGTGCACCATCAGAGGAGGTGATTAAAAAGTACAATCAGGTAATCACGTTTCTGAGAGGGAAAATTTCCCCAAACGAAACAGATTGGGTTAAAATTGACAGGACTACCCAAGAACCAAAAGAATCAGTGCATGCCTACTATGAAAGGTTGTTGCAGGTATTCAAACAGTATAGTGGATTCGGAAAATATTGGAGATAAAGATATGGGACATTTCGTGTATCGTTTTGTGTTCGAATTAAAACCAGACATTAGTAATATGATTCAACAGCATTTAATTTGCTGGCAGAGCAAAACGATAGACGAAATTTTGAGGTATGCAAAGTATTGTAGTGTTGACATTGAATCAAGACATAAAAAGTTAAAAGAGAAAATGATGTGGGCACAGGTGAAAGTGGCAGAACAGCAAGAGGCAAATAAAAATCCTCAAACCAGTAATCAGGCGGGTGGTCAAAGTCAAAATGGACAGAATTTCAGTGGAGGCAAAGGAAGGGGAAAAATGAATAAAGAGGAAGCTATGAAGAAATTTCCTTGTCATGCGTGCAGAAAGCTTAGACATTGGAAGAATGAGTGTAGATCCGCTAAAAAGATTAATGGGGGAAATCAAAATTTGATTCCACAGATGCAGAATGAGGTGGGTGTAAATCAACAGAAGCAGCAGCAGATAGTTACTCAACAGTTACAGGTGCCGCAAGCTCCTATGCCAAATAATGTGAATGCTCAAGTGCAGAGGTACAGTGTGAACACTGGATATCACGGAGGTGACCAGATTGGTAAGAATCAAGGTATGATTGCGCAGTATTGGGTGCAGTGCGGTGGGAATGATTCAGACTCATCTCAATGACGGTGCCTGAGGGGGGAGGAAGAGTGCGTACTTGGCGCATCTTTGGCGGAGATCAGTCAGGTCCATTTGTTGACGGAAAGGTGGAAGGTAATGATATTACTTTTTTAGTGGACACTGGTGCTACCCGTTCTACTGTGAGAGCAGCAGAAATTCCAAACCTACCCAGCTCTGGAGAAACTATCCAAGTTGTAGGAGTCTCAAATAAGCATATTAGAACACCTGTTACAAATCCAATTGAAGTTCACATTGGTAACTTCAAAGACATGCATCTGTTTGTAGTATATGACTCAAGCCCAGTAAATCTCTTGGGAAGAGATTTGTTATGCAAGATGAACTGCACCATCTATTGCACACCAGATGGAATTGCATTTCAGACACCTGATGAGGATGTTGAATTTAAAATGATGCTAGTGAAAAAGGGAACAGAAGTAGATGAATTGTATTCACTTCTCACAGAAGAAGGTTTGCCTGAAGAATTAAAAAGTGCAGTGAGATCTGCTGTATGGGATTTTTCAGGAAAGGAGATTGGCTTAATGACAAATGTAGACCCAATTCATATTACAGTAAAGGATGGTGCTGCATATCCAAACATACCACAGTATAAAATGAGTCCAGAAGTAATTGTAGGAGTCGCTCCTGTGATTGACCAAATGATTGAACAAGGAATTTTGAAAGAAATAATTAGCAGTCCTTGTAATTCACCTACCATAGGTATCAAAAATCCCAGTGGGAAGTACTGGATAGTACAGGATTTGCCAAAATAATAAAATTGTAGTACCCTGTTGTCCAGTAGTACCAAATCCGGCCGTAATTCTTTATCATATCCCATGTGATGCTGAATGGTACACCGTTATTGATTTGTGCCAAGCCTTTTTCTCAATTCCCTTGCAACCGGAAAGCAAATATTTGTTTGGATTTCGGTTCGGAGACCGTGTCTTGGCATGGTGCCGAGTTCCTCAAGGATACACAGAGAGCCCCTCAATCTTTAACCCCTTCGGTGCTCATGACGAGCTGGACTCGTCATGGCACACAGTGGGCGTGTGCTCATGACGAGTCCAGCTCGTCATGGCACCCACCCATGGGGGAAGCGCTGGCACTCCCCCCATGGGTAGCCCATATGCACCCCCAGGCAGGGATGGCAGCGGAAGAGTTTCTGCTGCCACCCCTGACCCCCCCCCGTCGGCGATCCTGTGACATCAGCGAGCACAGCGTGCGCCGATGTCATCAGGAAGCGCTGGGACGCCTGGAAGCCATTATGCTTCCAGGCGTCCGAGGAGCGAGGTGAGTTTTCTCTGCTCTGGTGGGGCAGGGTGGGCATTTGGCAATGCCTTGAGGCATCGGGGGAGAGGAAAGAGTTTTTCCTCTCCCCTGATGTCTCAATGCAGGGCATTCCTGCTGCACGATCGCGCATAGCGTCGCGATCGTGCAGCAGGAATGCCCCCACTAGACACCAGGGATGTCTTTTGTCATGAAAGGAAGCGACCCCTTGGTCAAGGGTCGCTTCCTTAGGGGGATAATTTATTTTAAGACTTTTCTGCCCCCCCCTGGGGACAGATCGCCCGAATTTTGCGGCGTTTCTGGCCCCAGGGGGGGCAGAAAAGCCCACTAAAGCCAGGGATTTTATTAAAATTAAAAAGAAAGTGACCCCTTGGGCAAGGGTTGCTTCCAGGAGGCCAATTTTTTTTAATGGGAATTCTGCCCCCCCTGGGGGCAGATCGGCCCGTTTTTGTGGCCTTTCTGCCCCCAAGCCTGGTTTTGCAAGGAAGGACCCATGAATTTTTGGCCCGGGGCTCGGCGGCCACCTAGGGAAACCTACCAAACCCACACATTTATGAAAACTAGACACCCGGGGGAATCCAGGGAGGTATGGCTTGCGTGGATCCCCCAACGTTTTCTTACCCAGAATCCCATGCAAACCTGAAATTTTGCTGAAAAAATCACTTTTTTCACACATTTTTGTGTGGGAAAGTTGTGGCATCACCGGGCTGACACAAATTCCTACCACCCAGCGTTCCCCGGGTCTCCCGATAAAATGGGGCCTCACTCGGGTGGGAGGCCCAAGTACCCGCGACAGGCAAGGGCCCAAAACGTATTGAGGCAACATCAAAATTGCCTATCACAAAATGTTTTGGGCCCTTGCCTGTCGCGGGTACTTGGGCCTCCCACCCGAGTGAGGCACCATTTTTATCGGGAGACCTGGGGGAACGCTGGGTGGTAGGAAATTTGTGTCAGCCCGGTGATGCCACAACTTTACCACACAAAAATGTGTGAAAAAAGTGATTTTTTCAGCAAAATTTCAGGTTTGCAGTGGATTCTGGGTAAGAAAACGTTGGGGGATCCATGCAAGCCATACCTCCCTGGAATCCCCCGGGTGTCTACTTTTCAGAAATGTGTGGGTTTGGTAGGTTTCCATAGGTGGCCGCCGAGCCCCGGGCCAAAAAGTCATGGGACCCCCTCTTGCAAAACCAGGTCATTTTGTGATAGGCAATTTTGATGTTGCCTCAATACGTTTTGGGCCCTTGCCTGTCGCGGGTACTTGGGCCTCCCACACGAGTGAGGCACCATTTTTATCGGGAGACCTGGGGGAACGCTGGGGGGTAGGAAATTTGTGTCAGCCCAGTGATGCCACAACTTTCCCACACACAAATGTGTGAAAAAAGTGATTTTTTCAGCAAAATTTCAGGTTTGCAGGGGATTCTGGGTAAGAAAACGTTGGGGGATCCACGCAAGCCATACCTCCCTGGAATCCCCTGGGTGTCTAGTTTTTAGAAATGTGTGAGTTTGGTATGTTTCCCTAGGTGCCGGCAGAGCTAGGGTTAAAAAACTACAGCTAGGCACTTTGCAAAAAAAGGGTCATTTTTCACTGTGAAAATGTGGTGTGTCCACGTTGCGTTTTACGCTGTTTCCTGTCACGGGCACTAGGCCTACCCACACAAGTGAGGTACCATTCTTTTCATAAGACTTTGGAGAACGCTGGGTGGGTGGAATTTTGTGGATCCACGTAGATTCCAGAACTTTCCACCACAGAAAAGTGTGGAAAATTTGTTTTTGTTGACAATTTTTTAGGTTTGCAAGGAATTCTGGGTAACAGAACCTGGTGAGAGCCAGTCAAGTCACCCCATCCTGGATTTCCCTGGGTGTCTAGTTTTAAAAAATGTATAGGTTTGCTAGGTTTTCCTAGGTGCCGCAGAGCTAGGGTTCAAAAACTACAGCTAGGCACTTTGCAAAAAAAGGGTCATTTTTCACTGTGAAAATGTGGTGTATCCACGTTGCGTTTTGCGCTGTTTTCTGTCGCGGGCACTAGGCCTACCCACACAAGTGAGGTACCATTTTTTTCAGTAGACTTTGGAGAACGCGGGGTATGTGGCATTTTGTGGATCCACGCAGATTCCAGAACTTTCCACCACAGAAAAGTGAGGAAAATGTGTTTTTTTGACAATCTTTTAGGTTTGCAAGGGATTCTGGGTAACAGAACCTGGTGAGAGCCAGTCAAGTCACCCCATCCTGGATTTCCCTGGGTATCTACTTTTCAAAAATGTATAGGTTTGCTAGGTTTCCCTAGGTGCCGCAGAGCTAGGGTTCAAAAACTACAGCTAGGCACTTTGCAAAAAAAGGGTCATTTTTCACTGTGAAAATGTGGTGTATCCACGTTGCGTTTTGCGCTGTTTTCTGTCGCGGGCACTAGGCCTACCCACACAAGTGAGGTACCATTTTTTTCAGTAGACTTTGGAGAACGCGGGGTATGTGGCATTTTGTGGATCCACGCAGATTCCAGAACTTTCCACCACAGAAAAGTGAGGAAAATGTGCTTTTTTGGACAATTTCTTAGGTTTGCAAGGGATTGTGGGTAACAGAACCTGGTGAGAGCCAGTCAAGTCACCCCATCCTGGATTCCCCTGGGTGTCTAGTTTTCAAAAATGTATAGGTTTGCTAGGTTTCCCTAGGTGCCGGCAGAGCTAGGGTTCAAAAACTACAGCTAGGCACTTTGCAAAAAAAGGTTAATTTTTCATTGTGAAAATGTGGTGTGTCCACGTTGCGTTTTGAGCCGTTTCCTGTCGTGGGCACAAGGCCTACCCACACAAGTGAGGTACCATTTTTATCAGGAGACGTAGGGTAAGACAGAATTGTAGAGCAACTGTTATTACCTATTGACTTTTGATGCCATTGCAAAACGCTGCTCAGTTATTGGCTCTGGGTTCGTCGGATTTTTGGTGAACCTACAAGTCCTATATATCCCCACAACCAGAAAGGTCCAGCGGATATAACGGTATATTGCATTCAAATAGCTGTCATAATTAGAAGAAGTTACAGGTGAAAACGTTGACACAAGTGGCTGTTTTTTTCAACTAATTTTCAATTTTTCCTTTATTTAACTGTTAGTTTCTATAAAGAAAACTAAAAGGATCTGCACAAATGACCCCTTGCTGAATTCAGAATTTTGTCTACTTTTTAAAAATGTATAGCTTTCCAGGATCCATTATTGCTTTCATACCCATTTCTACCATTAACTGGAAGGAGGTTGAATGCACAAAAAATAGCAAAAGTAGGCTATGTCCCACAAAAATGCCAAAACTGTGTAAAAAAATTTGGTTTTCGGACAAAAGTCTGCTTGTCCCTGAAATCTTGGAAGATGGTGATTTCAGCCCCACAACCCCTTTTTGATACCATTTTAAAGGGAAAAAACCAGACGCTTTCATCTGTTGCCCTTTTTTCGCATTTTTCCCCAAAAAAACAAAATTTAGCTGTATTTTGGCAAATTTCTGGGTCCCCTCCAGGGGAATCCACAAACCCTGGGTACCTTTAGAATCCCCATGATGTTGGAAGAAAAGGACGCAAATTTGGCGTGGATACCTTATGTGGTCAAAAAGTTACAGGGGCCCAAGCGCAAACTACCCCAAATAGCCAAAAAAAGGCTTAGCACGGGGGGGGGGGAAAGGCCTAGCAGCGAAGGGGTTAATCAGATCTTGAAAAAATGTCTGGAGACTCTAGTCACGCCAGGAAATTCAGTTTTGGTTCAATATATTGATGACCTAATGGTGGCATCAAAGACACGAGAGGCATGTGTGACAGACACAATTGCCTTGTTGAACCATTTGGCAGAAAAAGGACACAAAGTGTCCCCAGCAAAATTGCAATTTTGTAAACAGGAAGTACAGTACCTGGGACACAAAATAGAAAAGGGAGTTAGAAAGGTAACTCCAGAAAGAATCAGTGTGATCAAACAGATGAGTCCACATAAAACACAGAAAGAAGTACGAATGTTTTTGGGAATGGTTGGATACTGTCGTCAGTGGATCTGTGGTTTCTCACTGATTGCAAAACCTCTACAGAAGTTAACACGTAAGGATGTGAAGGATCCGATTGTTTTGGATGACGAAAGTATGGAAGCCTTTGGAAAATTGAGAAACAGTCTGTGTCATGCACCTGCATTGGAAATGCCAGATTATTCCAAAGAATTTGCATTGTACTGTTGTGAGAGAGATGGGTGTGCACTCTCGGTCCTAACACAGAAACATGGAATGGCACGACGTCCAGTAGCATATTTGTCTGCTACTCTAGATTCAGTGGTGCCAGCGTTGCCAGGATGCTTGAAAGCAGTAGCAGCCACTTGCATGAGTCTGGAACAGAGTGAACCGATTGTGATGGGGTATCCAGTTAAAGTGTATGTGCCACATTCTGTTGAGATTCTTTTGACTCGTACCAGGACACAGTATCTTACTTCTAGTCGGCTGACTAAGTACGATAGAGTGATTCTGGGTGCTGAAAACGTGACTGTGGTAAGGTGCAATACTGTGAACCCGGCAACTTTGTTGCCTAATTCTCGTTGTGAGGAAGTGAGAGAGGAAGTGGATCATGATTGTCTGAATGTGACTGAATATTGTACCAAACCTAGGCCAGACATAGAAGATTGCCCATTGGAGGAGTCAGATTGTGAAATGTTTGTTGATGGATCCTGTTTGAGAAATGAAAGAGGTGAATTGTTCACTACCTATGCTGTTTGCGCCATAGAAGGGGTTCTTGAAGCATCCTATCTGAAAGGAGTAAACTCCGCCCAAATAGCTGAGCTAATAGCTCTGATTAGCCTGAAAGTAACAATATTTACAGACAGCCAATACAGAATTGGAATTGTCCATGATTTCGGCCAGCTATGGATGCAAAGGGGATTTCTGACCTCTTCAGGTTCCCCTATTAGAAATGGTAAATCTGTAAAAGAACTATTGGATGCTTTACAATTGCCCAAAAGAATTGCAGTAGTCAAATGTGCCGCACATAAATCAGGAGATGATTATGTGACGAAGGGCAACAGATATGCCGACCAAATAGCACGTTACTGTGCACGAAATACAATGGCTTTGAACAGATCAATTGATAGGGGAAATACTGAATGTCATCTTTTGTTTACAACAACATTTGAAACATGGGAAGAGGTTAGACAGATGCAGGAAGAAGCAAGTGATGAGGAAAAGGAAAGATGGAACAAAACAGGCTGTAGCAAAAGAACAGAAGATGAACTATGAGTCTACCTTGATGGGAGACCAGTGATTACCAGATTCCTTACTTTCCCATATGGCCAGAGTTTACCATGGAATTGCACATGTGGAAGAGATGTAATGATCAGACTCTTCAAGCAGTCATGGTATAATCCAAAGTTCAGGGTCATTGCAGAGAGCCTTTGCCAGAGGTGTGTGATCTGTCAGCAACAAAATCCAGGCAGAAAGACAGTTGTAAGTTGGGGACGAGTTGGGAGAGCAGGAGGTCCATTTACCCGAATTCAGCTTGATTTTATTGAGCTTCCCCCTTGTAACGGGCTGAGATATGTATTGGTCATTGTCTGTTTGTAGTCTCGCTGGGTGGAAGCC
The DNA here is from genome assembly GCA_963921515.1 of Calotriton arnoldi. Classification (NCBI taxonomy): domain Eukaryota; kingdom Metazoa; phylum Chordata; class Amphibia; order Caudata; family Salamandridae; genus Calotriton; species Calotriton arnoldi. Next base: position 450,668 of record CAWUFW010001434.1, read on the forward strand.
TATCCCACGAGAAGGAACGATAGCCTTACTGTGGCTGAACTACTTTTAAGAGAACTGATCCCTAGATTTCGAATTCCAGTCACTTTGGAGACAGATAGAGGAACACATTTCAATAATAAGATAATTCGGCTGATTTGTGCAGCATTTAAGATTGAGCAGAAGCTGCATTGTGCCTATCGACCCGAAGCCTCTTGAGTAGTTGAGCAATTGAATGGCACTATAAAATCAAGATTAGGGAAAGTGTGTGCATCCACGTCACTGAAATGGCCTGACGCTTTACCCCTTGTGCTGATGAGTCTAAGAAGTATTCCTGACAAAAAGACTGGATTGAGTCCCCATGAAATTCTCATGGGAAGAGGAATGAGACAAGCATATATACCAGCAAACAAACTAATGAGTATATCTGATGATCTAGTGCTAGACTATTGCAGACGATTGGCTGAACTGGTGCGTTCTGTGTCTCACCAGGTTGGAGAAGAAGCCACAATGATACATCGGAATCAAGCTCATGATCTGAGTCCTGGTGAATGGGTTTTTATCAAGAAGCACGTAAGAAAATCGTGTTTAGAACCCAGGTGGCACGGACCTTATCAAATCATACTGGTGACGACAACGGCAGTGAAGTGTGCTGACTTGACAAATTGGATTCATGCGAGCCATACCAAACGAACCCTAGATCCACTTGAAAGACTGAAGGAGCAACAACTGGTGAATGAAAAACAAAGACCAGAGCCTGAAGTGTGTGAAGCTGATGAATCTAGAGTGATAGATTCTGACGAACAACCGGATGGTGAACAGCCGAGCACAAGTCGAGTAGCGTGGGCGCAAGATTCCAGGGTTCAAGAGACTGCCATTGAGCAAGAAAGAAGTGAGTTTACTGTTGATTCAGAAGGAAGTGAACTCACAGTAGAAACTGAAACAGATGAGATTGTTTTTGAACCAGAAGGAAGTGAATTCACAGTTGAAAGAGAAATTATTGCCGAATCAGAAGAACCCAAAGAAACTGAAACTCAGGAAGAAGAACAGTCAGAATAAAGAGCAAATAAAAGAATCTGTGAAACAAATATAGAAAGTGAGAAAGTGGTCAAAGCAAAGAAACCAAGAAAAGGTGAAAATTGGCCAAGTGGAGTGAAAAGACTGAAATACACTCTTGTGAAAAGAAGATTAAGAAAAAGACCAGAACAAAGTAATAAAGTCTTAAGTCAAACAGAACAAGAAGAGTCAGGAAAAGAATTAGTACGAAAAACCAGAAGAGTAAGATTTCCAAACAAGAAATACAGAGCACCTGAATGGACCTATGTCATTTTAGAAGAAATTGAAAGTTCAGATCCAAGTGAAGAAAAAGATAAATCTGACACTGAACAAGTTGATGAAAACAAACTAAAGCCCCCTTAAAGAATTGTGACAAAAACTTGCTGATTAAAAGAAAAATGAAACAAAGACTCAGAGAAAACTGAAGAAAAAGAATAAAAGAAGGGGTAAAGGCGAAAGCCTTGAAGTGTAGGATTACACTACTATTTTTTTGGGATTTTTTAATAGATTAGCATTTATAGGATTAGATAGATTTTTATTTTTTTAGAAACAAGATGACTGAAGCAGAAGTGACTGAACTTCCAAAATCTAGTCTAAAACGTAGATGTATTAAAGCTTGCTTATGTAGTGTCTTGATGTTAACATGTATGTGGATATTAGTAACTGTCTTTGTACCTATTCTAATGGTAACTAATGATGGAAACAATACTAATAATGTAATAAAAGAAGGAATGAGAGATGTCACTAATGAAACTCCTAATACTAACTTAGAACCGCTGGACGGAAGCATTCTCCATCAAGATAAATCAATTAGTGATTTCTCGTTAAATGTCTTCACTAAATTACTTTATGAGTATATTAATACGATGAATGTAAGTGATTGTTACGTGTGCATGCAATTACCTTCGTCTGTCTCAGAGGGGGTGACCTATCACCACCTACCGTTAACCTATGGTGTGTCTTGCAGTATACTTACAAGCCTGTTTTACGTGACGGGAAAGCTCGAGTATTACTTTTCCAATATAGATTTAGTATTTCCCGAAATTCCTATTATAAAGGAAATAAATAAGGTTTTAAGTGGTAAGAATGCACGATATATGGGAGAATTTTTCCATATTACTAAAACCCTAGACATAGAATATGCTTATAAGAACAATTTAACTTGTAGTTTGCGGGTTAAAGAAAAGGTTTTCATAGAAATGGTAGAAGATAGAAGAGAAAGTTTCAAAAGGAAAGCTGCTGAACAGAAATCAGGAGTCCCACCATGGGATTTTAGAGAAGGAAATTATGAGAAAGGCGAAGGATACGCTGCAATGTCCCTCGACTGGTCACAGAAGGGAAAAATGTGTTTGTTTAGAACGAAAACTAACTATAATAATTATTGTATTGGTTCTAGTGAATGTGAGCATACTTTTCAAATCACTGGAGGTTGGGGATTGAAAGGTGGAACTGATCCTGTCTTTCCAGGAGTCTATTGTGTGTGGTAAGAAAGCCTATTATAGGTTGCCTGCACATTGGTATGGTAGTTGTTATTTTGCTATTGTCTTTCCCAAGGTCTACCATATGGACCGAAGCAGCCATAAACTCAACGAAGTAAAGCAAGGACTAACACGTAACAAAAGAACAAGCTTCTCAGAAATAGTAGGAGCAATATTTGGTGCACTGATACCCACAGTTGGAGTCGTTCTGAATTCACATAAAATTCGAAAATTGTCCACAGTGGTTGATCGTTTATCTACAGATACTGCTGGTGGGTTCTTGATGATTGACACGGAAATGGTTGCAATGAGGTCAATGGTTTTGCAAAATAGACTTGCCCTTGATATTTTACTGGCGAAAGAGGGTGGAGTCTGTGGTATGTTGAAAGTCCAACATTGCTGCACATATATCCCTGATAAGAGTAAAGGAATTGAGGGATATATAAAGAATATTACAATATTACATGAAGATTTGACCCAACTGGAGGTTGATGGTGTCTGGGAGAGACTTGGTAAGAGTTTCTCCTCTATAAATAAATGTTTTTCTACCTTTGGAAGTAGTTTATTACGAAAAATAATAATGCCAATCGTTTCAGTAGCAATAATAATCTTAGTAATAATAACAACATATAAGTGTTGTAAGTGCAAAAGTGGAAGAAAAGAAGTGACAGAATCAAAGAATAAACAAAGAGCAAGTAAGAGAAAAAGAGAAGAAATAGAATTAGAGGAAATGAAAGGAGAGTACTATGACTTAATGAAAGATTTAGATGTGGGTGCCATAAAAAGAGAGAAGAATACTGAGTTATAAATGATTAAAGATGGCACTCAGTATGGTAGGTATTTTATGATGGCTCCTATAAGCCATCAGAGGGGGGAATTGATGGAGCGGGTTTTGCAAAATTGAAACCTGCTCAAATTGATACCCCCATAATACGTACTAACAGTAAATAATTGTTGAAAAACTAATGTACACCTAACACGAACACAAGGGAAATTGCTTTGCGCATGTCTGAACTAACACGTAAACAAAATAATATTGTAATAACATTGTGTTTTGAGGAAAACGAGGAGTTGAATGAATAGGCTGCATATGCTTCAGTAATTTGCATGTTGCATTCTGTTTTGAACTAATAAATAATGCAGCTTTTATTTATTTAAAGCTTATCCTAGGTAACATTAATGGGGAATAGTGCAAGGTGGGTGGTAAACAGTGAAGGTTTCATTTACATATAATTAATATATGTTCATTTTCATTTATTTTAGAGTGCTAGATGAAGCAGCCATCTTTCTAAACTTGGCTGAAGTGGGAGGGGAAAGCACGTGGAGTGAGTTCGCTCTGTCAGAAGCAAGACAGACGCGCAGTGCACCGCAGATGACATGAGAAGGGTGAAGGCCAGAGTGTCAAACGACTGCCAAAAAGAAGTGCCCAGGCGTGAGACCAAAGACACAAACTGCGGATGATGTTAAAAAATAAATGAAAAATGTTAAAATTTGTATCACATGTAATAAAGTGAGAACAAGCTGAGAACCATACCCTGGGAACGAATGGTGAACAATGAAGTAGTTGAAATAAAGATGGAGTCACAGTGGTGTGACAACGCCACCTCCCTAGCCCATCCAATCCCTTTGCGAGATTTAATAAAGTTTGCAACAATTGTGGGACGGACATGTTAGTTTTAGAGTATAATTGGGGTGCCTTTAGGGGTGTGGTTTAAGCTTAGGCTGGCAGGAGAGAAAGAGGAGAGATGCGTCGCTGTCCGTCGGTTTGCAGAGAGGCCTAGCTGTTCCTGACCTGTCCCAATCCTGTTTCTTCTTATCCTTTGTTCCCTGATCCTTTTCCGGGGAACCCCCACCATCTCCTAGGCCGAGGGGTTGGTTTTTCTTACAGACAAATAGATTTGTATTTAGTCTAACTTGTTCTCAGAATTTAACTTATTGATGTAGTTTTGTCTCTGAAACTTTTGTCTCTCCAACTATCCACTCCGTCAATGATTTGTATTATTTAAATGAAAACTATTGTCTCTTCATCTATCCCCTCCATTAGCTATATGATGTTTCGCACACATTTTGCTGAAACTTTTGTCTCTTACTCTATCCACTCCTTCATTGCATAAAGTCATTGCTACGTTTGGATGAGTTTGTATTTCATTTGAGCTGCATATGTAAAATTTCTCCTCACGTGAGATTCAGTGTTTGTATTTTGTGATCAAATGCAGTTGAGCATAATCCTTAATTATTTGAAATAAAATTCATTATTAACTTCACCGAGAGTCTGTGATCATTTAATTAGCTAATGGTTGGTAAGTTAGAAACTATCATTGCCATCAACTATTCAACTAATTGGTCCATCGACCAAGTGGAAGGAAAGTTGATGTAAAAAGTTAGTTGTGATGTCATAATTTAATCTATATAAAGAAAAGAATTGATCGTACATATAAATTGACCCCAGCGCATCAGGGATTCTGGGTGAATGTGTATGGGCCATTGTATTATGATGTTATTGAGTATTGATCCCTGATAAATATTGGAGTCGCGCTGGATCTTGTGTGTGCGCCGTTGTGAACGCAGGGGTGTGAGTGAGTACACATGTGTGCGTGCGTGCGTGGCCTGCCTACCCCCCTGCCTGTCCCAATTACCTGCTGTCACTGTGTTTAAAGCAGTTATGAGTTATGAACTGACTCCAATATAGCTTTGAAAGGGAAGGGGGACTGCAATACAGCTGCCATGTGGGGCATTCAGGCTTCTATCTGCGTCTGTAGCAACTTCCCAACTCAGAACAGGAGAGGGGAACATAGTCAACATTTGTGCCAGCACACTCACGCGCTACTGCAAATGGACTCATAATTTCACTCATATGAAAATCACATTCATAGCGTGAAATGATAGTAGGTATACTTGTGTTTAAATGAGGGACACAAGTTTATTGCCAGCTCACCTTTTCGAATGTCCTGTTAGCCTCTCCCATTCTTGTGCTCTTAACCCTCCTCCTCCCCCCTACCCAGGCCCCAAAGCACATACCTTGGGGGAAGCCTCAAGCTTGCACCATTCCAGTACACCACTAAAGTTTGAGACTATATGATTTAAGGGTTCTTTTTTACCTTTGTGTGCCTTTCCTAACCTGAATATTATGGTCGGTATTCGCTCATTCTTGCTCCTCATGCTCCCAAATTGCCCTGTTTGTTTCTTTCCACAACTTATTGAATTTGTAAATCATGTTAAATTTCTCAGGAATTTTACGCTTGAATCATTCTGTGTATTCATTCATTTTAATAACTGTAACCGTAGCGTGGTGCTCTCGATTTAAACAAGCTCTTATTTATGTACGTGCTGACACTCATCACATATCAAATAGAATATGGCCTCACACTTGGGGGGATATTCAAAAGAACGTGCGCTAAACATCTCCAAAAAATGTTAACGCAACTTTACACATCGCAGTCTATTGCGGGAAAATAACCCCGTGTTAACCTGGAATTCACAACATGGCGGTACCATGCGATAGGTTGCCGAAAACGCGGCCAATGTCCGCGATACAACCACCGCGACGGAGATGAAAACACAAACCCCAACACCAAAAACATGCGATGAGCCTATTCGCGAGGAGAAAAGCAGCGATAAGCAGCGCCAGGCCCGCGGCACACATACGGCAGGCGGGAATAAGCACAACAAAAGCAGGAAAAAGAAAGACAAACCAAACAGAAAACAACAGTGAAGCACAATGGAGGCAGTCGGAGCTAGTACACAACCTCACAAGCACCATTGGCAACAAAACATTGTACATGTCAGGCCAACGTGGACAAGGTGAATGCAGCCGGAGAGCGGAGGAGGACAATGGAAGAAAACCAGAACAGCTGGAATGATGCGAAACGCACAAACAAGCAGAAACACGCCAACAACCACAAGGCAGCAATGCACACCGGAGGTGGGAGTCCAGCGCCACACCAGGAGCTGGATGACATGGAGGAAATGGTGTCCACCACATCAGTCTGGAGATGGTGACAGGAGTCGGGGACCGGAAACTGCTCAAAATCAACAGACACAACAGCAACAGGGAGAGGAACGACCAGGGACTGGGGGGACGGGGGGAGATGGGCACAATGGCACAGATGCACAATTAAGCACAGCACAACTGCAGACAAACCGTGCCCAAGAGGAACAACACCAACCAAGAGCCTAAGTCACATAAGTCAGCAATACCACACCACTGACCAAGCACAGAAGTGAAAATCACACTGCCTGAAAGGGAGAAGGGTGAGCCAAATCAGAGCTGAAGGGACATCTCACACACAATGAAGCACACACACATAGGAAGCAGAGCACCCAACATCCAACACAGTGTGGTACAAACAGCAACATTTGCACAACCGAACACAGGACACAAGTGCACCCGCTTGTGGCCGGTAAATGGCCATACGCATCTGGAAAAGCACGAAACAGGGACATGATAATCCACAAGTACCAACCCACAGCCCTGATGGGGTAGCAATGCATGTAAGGCAGGGACCCAGATAGGCCGTGACACACACATTGGCATACAAATAAACACTCAACATAGTTGGAGACAAGTGAACGTGCGGAAACTTTATCAACAATTGCGTGTCAGTACGGCCAAGGGAAGTGCCACGACATGCAGACCAATGCAGCAGCATGTCTGAATGAGGAACGTCAGAAAGCGCCCATGTCCACCCCGGGGGAGTCCATCACCAATACAAGTCATTGCCAACCCGCATTTGTTGTCCGTGCATGGATCAGGAGTCCAGTCCAATGCAGCCATGTCCACTGTCGTCTTGGGACATGTGACCAGATCCCCAACATGCAACCAGGCGTCGGGACACGTGCAATGGATCACATTCAGTCCTGGCTGCAGGTACCTTGTCACTCGTCCATGAACGCGAGTGCAGCAGTGTAGGCCAACATTTCCAATGCGAGATCGTTGTCCCCCACATCTGACATGTCGGCGACGTAACCCATCAGCTGTCCCGGACAGATGTGCTGACTCCAACCCCTGGCCCCAATATGCACGAAAGCCCAATTGGGGGGCGGCTCAATGTGGTCACTGCACACGACGACTCGTGCAATCTCCCAGGTCCAGCTGCCAGCATGCATGCCAAACATCCAGGCATGCCATAAACGGGCATCACGGTGACTCTCCTGGTCGTGGGCCAACAGGGGGCGCACACACACGTCGAAATCCAGGTCAGCTACCGTAACTTTGGAGAGGCAGACATCCATGGACCACTCGAATATGCACGAGCGACAGTGCAACACAGGCTACACGCAGGTGATGTTGGCAATGCGGAAGCTCAGCCTGTAACTGATCCGCAGCACTGCCAGTGGCAGTGCCCCCAGTACATGCAGCAGACGTGCACGGTACAGGTCCACGTGACGAGTTGAGCATGTGTCCGGGATGGTCTGCCATTGCGTCAGTGGCTCTGCTTGAAGCAGCACTGGCTTGTCCCGCGCCAGTCCTGTGGATGAAATGACACAGCTCGGAGCAATGAGCAGTGTCTGTGTGCAACGGGTGCAGGCCTGGGGTGGGGTGGGAGTACGTGTGAAGGCCATTTCACGCACGCTAACTACGACCAAGGACTTCTGCGAGTGGGATGTGTACACGTTGGTCTCACGTCAGGCAGTGCGTAGTGTGGGAGTCGCCAGCAAATGCTATCGGATCTGTCAGGGGGTGCTGGACACATGCAAGTCCCATCTAGGAGCTGCAGATGTGCTACCGCCTGATAGTGCAGACAAAGGACCTTTCATCCCTACTGTAACTTCACCATCTGCCTGCATACAGGAGCTGTACAGAGGCCTGTCGTGGGTGGGGTGGGATGTCTGTGACCCAGGGAATAATGGATGATGTGCCTAGCACGTGGCACATGAGCGGCCTCACTGTGTGTTACGTTGCCTCACAGCTGCTCCTCCTTCCCACGAGCCCCCACAAGTGTGCACTGAGCGTTTGTATCACGTGCACTCCTACGGCACACCATTGTCATGCCTGTCCGCGCATGTCCAGCGGCATGCCAACAACACCTGTAAGCTGGCCGTTGAGGGTGTGCGGTCACTTGAGTGTAGGCCAATGGTCCGTACAGGGCGGACACAGGTGTACAGTCCATGGCTGGCTGTGATCGCACTGCGATTGGGGCTAGACACCTGACTCATGCAGCCGCAGGACTGATACACATAACACTTGGCATGCATGTGCCAAGACCCCGAGCGGGCTTGTGCTCCTACATTTCCCCGTACGTGCGGGCCCGCCCTCCGGGTGCATGCTACATTGCAACATCGACTACTGTGGCCCTGGTGGCGACAACACCCCAACACAAAGACACACTTACCGCACTTCCTGTTCAAGGCCAGACCAGAGCCACGCCCTGATCCCCCTGCCGAATCAGCACACCCCTGCTCTGACCTGACGTACGCCGGACCAGCACACGCCGCTTGTGCATGCAGGGTGGGGTGGGCGAAGCTACATGTCCAAGGTCTCAGCCACTGCTGAGGTGACATGGTATCCTCCGCTGAAGACAGCACACTGTGATGTTGCAGGGCTCCGGACCATCATGCTGACATAATGACCACACAGACACACTTGCTTAGATGATGGGAACGGCTTCGGGCACGTGCGCCCGGTCACTTTTATTAGCAGACTCACATGTTGAGTGACACCTGTGTTGGATGTGTGTGGGGTGTGTGTACACCAGCCGTCATGAAGTGCCTGGTGCAGTCAAAAAACGACAACAGTGTACATCGTAAAGGACACAACCATTCAACCATAAAGGCTCCATGACCTGAGCTGCACAGAGTTAGTGGCCCTGGATGCACAGTGTCCTGCACGGGCCTACCGCCACGGGCCGCTGACTTGCGGTGCACTGGGGCAGGGTCACGAGAGCAGAGCAGGTTCTCGTAGATGTCAAAGGGGGTTGTCGCGGAGTGTCTCGGTGGACAGTGGAAGGTGTACCCCCAGGGCATGATGCAGAGGGCAGAACCACGCAGAAACAGTCACCATGGTGGAGATGAATGGAACAGACACATGTCGGACACCAAGTCCGGCCCAGCCAGATGATGATGCAGACAACCCCCAGGCCATGGACTCAGACGCCACCGAAGTCCAACCAGAAAGTGCCCATGACTCATTGCGCACAGAGTCAGTGGCACCAGTGCTGATAGGGGACACACCCTGCGATGAGGCGTGTCCAATGGTGTGGACTCCTCCATATCTTACCCAGGACACAGTTCCACATGTGTGGCCTACTGGACCGCAGTGTAGGCCTGAGGCAGGGGCCATTCACCGAGTGTCGCCGGCTTAGGTTGGATGGTCCCACCGGCCTGAGTAGTTCAGGTTCAGTGGCACCATGGGACGCGGACTTGCGGTGAACAGAGTTAGTGACACCAGGTCAGTTGTTGCTAGTGTTCGGTCACCTCCGTAACGAGGATCCAGCTTTCATCCGGACTGAACCGCATCTTCCTCTTACTCCTCTCCGTGCGTTTACTGGTATGGACTCTGCCATTCATGAATCACGACTGAGTGCTGGATGTGGGGCCTACTGGACCACAGTGTAGGCCGGGGGCAGCGGTCATCACGGGCCCACAGACACGTGACGTGTGCTTGAGATGCATACCTTTGCTTCACTGATAGAAGGGAGTTCAGTGATATAAACTCAGCAATAAACATCTGGTCACTGCCATTCATAACTCAGGACACAGTTCCATATGTAGGACCCACTGGACCGCTGTGTAGGCCTGTGCCCTCATCCAAGTGGCGCCGGCTGGCATTGCACAGGGTTTGTGGCACCATGTGTCGCCAGCTTGCATTGAACAGGGTTAGTGGCACCATGTATCGCCGGCTTGCGTTGAACAGGGTTAGTGGCACCACATGTCGCCGGCTTGCGTTGAACAGGGTTAGTGGCACCACGTGTCGCCGGCTTGCGTTGAACAGGGTTAGTGGCACCATGTGTCGCAGGCCTGGGATGCAGACTTTTGCTTCACTGATCGGAGGGAGTATAGTGATGTGGACGCTGCCACAGACCTTTGGTCACTGCCATTCAGTACTCACGACTCAGTTCAACTTGTGCCAACAGCTGGGCCGAAGAGTACGCCGGTGGAGTATGTCAATGAGAGAGGAGTACTGTGGGCCAGCGCCGTGGAGGCCAGAGATGGTCTGCAAAGGCTGCAGAGGTCACGGGACTGGGGCCTGGAGCTTGCACCGGCACGTGGTGGGCCCTCTTTGGCACACACCGGTGTCGGCAGGTGAGCGGAGCCTCCTTGGTGCGTTGGGCCAGGCATGACGGGTCTGGGGACCAGCAGGCTGGGGTGCAGCAGGCGCACAGGGACGCAGGCCACGCCGCGCGCGGCGCCGGCCTCGTGGCGGGCTGGGAGGCGCTGCCCTGGCAGATGCGTTGGCCATTCCGAAAGAGGACCACGCCCAGTGCGACGGCCTTTTTATTCACACCACTACGCAGGCCTGGTGTACGCAGGGCCAACCCACTCCGCACGCGCATGCAGGGGGGACCTAACGAGCGACATTTCCGCGTTCTGCCCCACAGCCTGTGGGTACATGGTAGCATCCATTGGCCACTACACTCCATGCACCAGCAGTTAATGTCCGCATGGCCATTTCCGTGGTTTGCACACTGGAGCCTGTCTGCCACCTCCACGCCACACCTGGCATTGGGTAGGTTCTCATTCATTGGTCACTTGTCGCTCTCACACATGCCTGGGCCAAGCCTCTCCTCACATCCTGCTATTGTGTGGCTGTGGTGCCATGCGGTGGCTGGGTTGTGGACATGGCAAGCCCAGGTTCCCAATGGAGTCGTGTTGTCGTGTCTAGTCGGCTGGCATGTTGTGTGGCATGTTGAATGTAGTTGTGCTGCATGCCCATTGCCAGTGTCGTGAGTTGCATGACTGTGCGGTGGAGGTGTGTTGGGTGTTCATTTGGAACTTACCAAAGGGCACTGCATTTCCATAGGTGCCATCCTGGGAGAGCTGGTTGAGGATGGACTGTCGGGGGATGTAGGAATCATGCACTCTGCCTGGGGAGTTGGCCACAACATTGTTGAGGAGTCCCGGCCGGTCCACTATTGCCTGCACATTCATGGGATGCGTGTGCTTTCTGTTGTGGTGGTTGTGTGCAGTGTCGGCAGGGGGCACAAGGGGTACATGTGTGCAGTTTATTGCCCCCGACATGTGAGGGAATCCAGCTAAGGCGTTGAAGCCTTGCTTGGTCTCCAGCTGCTCCTGCGCAGTGTGGGTGGAGTGGGGGTGCTGGGGTACCAGGCTGATTTTGGCATCCAGGACAGGTGTGATGAACTTGGATGGGGCTGGCTGTGAGACTCCTCCGACTCTGGCAGTTGTGGGTTGGAAGGTACCAGAGGCCAACATGTGCAGCACAGCCAGCAGCTTTGTCTGCGGAGGGATGTTGGTTGTGCGCTGTGTTGGTACCGTCAGCAGGTGGGCGATGGGTCAGGATTCGGGGGACGGTTGTCCTTTTGGGCCTGTGGTGGGAAATGTCCTCCTCTGGCGTTCGGTCTGTGAGGCTGGTGCGTTTAGGGTGGGTCCGCTGTCTTTGTGTACGCTGCCTCTGTGGTGGTCCGGGGGGGGGCGGGACGGTACTTGGGGGTGGTGGCGGGCCTGGGGGTGGTGGCTGTGGGTGTTGTGGCCCTCATGGGTCTCCGAGCTGCATGATCATTGTCTCCATGGCATCTGTGGGTCTTCAGATGTGTCTCTTGGCTGGGCTCCCTTTCATGCAGCAGGTAGTCGTCCTGCTTAACACCAGCAGAAGGCAGGTGTTGAATCCCTGCTGCTACCGCGGCTTATCGCCTGTTTTTGGTTCGCATCGCAGATCTGGCAGTTTGTTGTGAATGTGGTGTAGTGGTGTTTTCGTGTGTTTTTGCACGGAAACGCCTACTCTGCATCTCATTAGGGTTAGTTGGTGGTGTCACCCATGGAGGTAAATTTTGAGGCAGTTATCGCAGGAATACTTGCGTTGTCTGCAGTTTGCAACCGCTTGTGAATGGGGCGTTAAATCTATCTCCACTTTTGTTGCGTTAAGGTGGCGATAACTCGGAGATAAGTCCTTGTGAATATGCCCCTTGGTCTCTTTATATCTATTATTGTAAACCCGCTGTAGAGGAGAAGAGGATGCTCTGGGGGATTCATGGCGCAGTGGATGGATCGATGAAAGCATCCTTTCACCAGCCGTAGCACAGATGTAAACATTCACCGAGTTGGTTTCTGTTTGCTTTTCCTAGAGTATAATGGAGCATTATTATGATACCTCTCAAGCATGTGAATGCATTCATTCCATTCTAATAAGCACCATACCATGCTGCAGTGGACTAAATTTGCTGTTCCGCGCGAGGTGCAAAACACGCTGTTATGTTCATAATCGGGAAATGCAAATTGTTTTCAAATGCATTTATTTACGGCAACATCGTGTAGCAATACAATTTCCACCGCAGGCGAACATTCAAATGTTAATGAATTCTTGATCTTTCATTTTCATTCGCTTAATCTTGTGAGATACTTATTTGGTATTCTGTTGTGTATATCAATGTCATGAGTACAGCAACTCCCAACACGATTGCAGCGCTGCAAGTTGTGAATTTGGATTTGTTCCTCATCCTAGCCCGTCTATAAAAAGATGGCCGCCAACGTCCTTAATTTGTATAAAAAAAATCACAATCAAAATGGCAGTAGTTGGGACCGAATGTTCCCCTGCATGGTGAAAGTGAGTGTACCAATGCCTTGAGTACTCAACTGCTTGTGAAACTGCTATCCTCAATTTTAGATTATGCATTGAGACTTATTCCTGTCCCAGGTAATACAAAGTCCAGAACGTATTCTGTGACCTGGGGGGGGGTCGCACCAAGGATACACTCATTGTTTTCCAAGAACTATTATCCATGCGTGTGGTAAGTAGCATAGATCGGTGGTGGCATGATACTGAGTTTAAAGAATCAGTTGTGTGATCAGAGCGTTTTCCCTGCATCAGGTCAAGGGTTGTTTTCAGACCTCTCTATGCAAAGGTCCTCTCATGTAAAGTTCTGCTCTTATGTGAACCCCAACTCCAGACACTGTCAATCCGTGTGTGTCTCCGGTGAGTGTCTGAGCAGAGAGTCTAGCACCTGCATGTTAGTCAAACTCTGTCTGTGGTGAGAGTCTGAGTACTGCGACCAGTAGGATCCATGCCAACTGGTTTATCACTACACAAGATGGAGAGTGGATGCTGTTTCCCCAGACAGTGGAAGTGTATTTACTGCATTCCTGTGGCTGGTGGGTGAAGATTTACACGTTGAAGTGAAGGAAGTGGAGACAGGCTCTCCCTTCCTGAGCACTGACATTTGATGTATGGTTAGTGGTGAGCGTTTGGACCACAATTAACTAGCACAAAGACTGTGTCTGAGAATCAGCCTGAAAATGACATTAGAAAGAGAGCCACCTCAAACTGGTTTGCAAACCTTAGATAGTGGATTCACGCTCCCTGTCTGGAAAATGTGTATAAAAGTGGGATTCAAACCACCCCACTTTCTTCCAGTTCCAAGTTGTGTGTTGCCATGGGGGGAGTACTCCTCAGAGTACTTGAAGGACTGCTGTGTTAGCAGGGCTGGTGTGTGCATGACAGCCAGTCTCTACAAAGGTGAGGAAACATCACGTGGAATCTGCTGGAGGAACAAGAGTCTGCCTAGAATCCTAGTGTGTGCCCAATGTGGGGAATAGTCAGAATAACTGACTGCAAAGGAGTGAGGCCAGGAGCTCCCTGTGTGTGGAAGAGGTTCCACAGCCTCCCTAAATGGTTTGTGAACCGCCTCAAGCCTTCTGCAAAATCAGTTATCATCTCTGGTCAACGTCCCATTGTGACTGAAAGACTGGTGCTGCCACTAATGAGTTTGGAGTCTGAAAGCTCTGTCAATGTAGAGGTAAGCATCCTGATCAGCCCAGTGGATGCAACTTCTCAAGTCAAACATGACATCAATCAATCAATCAAACAATCAATCAATCAATCAGTACTTGTTAAGTGCGACTACTCACCCATGAGGGTCTCAAGGCGCTGAGGTGGGGGGATGCAGGTCCGAATGGGTGCTGCGGTTCAGTCGAAGTGTCAGGACTTGAGGTACTTCCTGAATTGGGTCAGCGATAAGGATAGCCTGAGGTGGAGAGGCAGGGTGTTCCAGGTTTTGGTGGCGAGGTAGGAAAAGGATCTTCCTCCGGTCCTGGTTTTGCGGGTCCGAGGGACGGTGGCAAGGGCCAGTTGAGCAGAGCGGAGTTGTCTGGTGGGTACGTGGAATGAGAGGTGCTGGTTCAGGTATGCTGGTCTCGCATCATGGAGGGCTTTGTAGGCGTGTGTGAGGAGCTTAAAGGTGACTCTTTTGCTGACTGATATAAAGTTCAGCCCGGAGACTATACCTGCTGTGTCCGCGTCTTGTCTATAACTGGCTTAAGAAGGCTGCAACAGCCAAAGCTGAGAACTTTAATCATGAACTTTTGCTGCTATACTTATTTTATTGCAAATTGTAAAGGTTTTTATTAACCAAACAATAAATCATTACTAAGTAAATCTGAGAACTGCCACAAGTAGGAGCCATTCCAAAATCTTCAAAGTCTTCAAAGTTCCTAGTGAGGCTGGCACTGACAGCTCTGATTATGCTGCAGCAGGGGCAGGACCGCTGCACGCATCCGTTCTGTACCTGCCCAGACTTCAACTTCTAAACACTTGGGCAAGATGTGTAGGCATGTGGTTCCAAGGTACTTACATGAAGAGCAAGGTCTTCAGCTTCTTGCGGAACTCAAGAAGTAAGGAGGAGGAGGCTCTGATGTGTTGAGGGAGGTTGTTCCATGTCTTGGGTGTGATGTTGGAGAAACAGCAACCTCCAGTTTTGCTTTTGCAGATGCAGGGAGTGGGTGCAAGTGAGAGTGAGGCAGAGCATAGGTGTCTGGTGGTTTGGTGAAAGTGTATGCAGCTGTTCAGTTATTCTGGTCCAGTGTTGTCTAGGGCTTTATATGTGTGCGTATGAAGTTTCAATTGGCTGTGATTGTGGATGGGGAGCCAGTGAAGCGTGCGGTTATAATGTGGTGCAGCGTGGAAGGTCAAGTGTGAGTCTTGCAGCTGCATTCTGGATGGTCTAGAGTCTGTGTAGGAGTTGTTTGGAGATTCTGGAGTAGAGGGTGTTGCAGTAGTCCAGCCTGCTGGTGACGACTGCTTGAAGGATGGTCCATCGGATATTCAAAGGCAACCATTTGAAGATCTTTTGCAACATGCGTAGGATGTGAAAGCCAGAGGTGGACACTGCGTTGACTTGAGCCGTCATGTTAAGCATGTCATCTAGGATGATCCCTAGATTTCTTGTTGGTCAGCGGGTGTGGGTATTGGTCCTAGCTCCGATGGCCACCAGGTGAAATCCCATGGGGAGGTTTTGTTGCCGAAGACAATTACTTCTGTCTTGTCAGAATTGAGCTTCAGGCAGTTGGTTCGCATTGACTCTGCTACCATGGTCATGCAGTTGGTGAGGTTGGTTCTGGTGGTGTTTGTCTTGTGACGTTGGTTCTGGTGAAGTTGGTTCTGATGGGGTTTGTCTTGTCCATCAGGGAGAGGATGATTTGGGTTTCATTGGCATAGGAGAAGCCAGTGATGTCTTGGTCACAGATTCAGTGCTTTCTTCCTTCCTTACTTTTGTGTTAGATAAACTAAGAAGTTGTATCTGCTCATGTGCTCCTGATGAGAGGACTCTTTTTCTTTCCATTTGAGCATTAAGTAGGTTAGCATGTCTTTTCTTCATCCAATTATTCCTCCTGCCATGCCTGTCCTGGCACTGTCACTTTCTACTTTCTTCCACACCCCTGTTCCTCTCTATAGTTTTACATGAAACACATTTTTCTAGCACTTCACCCCCGTGTATGGTATCTATTTACTACCCTCTTCTCCCTCATTCATCCATTGCTTCCTGGTGCTCGTCAATCTCAGTCCCCATCCTATTTATTTATTTAATTATTTATGTATTTATTTGTTAGTTTATTTATTTTTTAATTGGAGCCTTGCAGTTGCAAAGTGCTACTGGGCTGCTGCACCCTTCTTTGCGCTCTCTTTTTTACTTTTAATCTATGATTTTAAAATGGTATATTAGAAATGCAAAACAGCCGCCAGTAGGTTATTACACATGCACATGCATGCGTATGTAGTGGTGGGCTTTTGGTCATTGTTTTTCTTCCCTGTAGTAGAAGAGCCATCCCATGATGGCCACATATGCATCTGCATGAGTGTGCACAAAATGGTTATTTTAGCATTAGGTAATGTCCTTGCCAAAAATAATTAGGAAAGTGAATAAAATACTTGGGTTTCTTTTCAAAACGAATAACTCATCTTTTAATGGCAAGATCTCACCTCTATATGTCTCTTTCCATTTAGCTATTTATCACCTCTCTCTACTTCCCTCTCACCACTTTTGACCAAATTTCTCTACCTCACACCTCTCTCATTATTACCTCATCTCTCTCTCTCTGCTACATATTCTCCCTACCTAATCTCTCAATTTACCTCAATATTTGTTTGCGACCTTACCTGTCCACTTCAAATCTTTCTTCATCTCTCTTTCCCCTCTACTTTACCTTCTTCACTACCTTACCCCTTTCTTGCAACCTCTCTTTTGCTATCTGTTTTTCATTATATATCATTATCTCCCTTCTCTTCCTCTAATCTCTTTGTGCAACTCCTTCTCTATTGTGTTCATCCTCTCTATCTCAGATAGTTCTCTAATTTTCTCTATATATCTCATTACCTTACAGCTCTATCTCAACTCTGTCTCTATATCTCTATACCTCACCTCTGTATCTCTACCTAATGCTCTACCTCAACCTCTCTTTACTTCTGTATCTACCTAATGTCTATCTTCCACCACACCTATGTATCTACTAAACCTCTTTTCTTTAATGCACTCCTCTCGTTCTATTTTCTCCCTGCCTAATATTCTCTTTACCAACCTGTCTTTCTACTCACCACTCTAGCTTGTATCTCTCTCTGCCTCTCTCTCTCTCTAATTTACCACACTTTCTATCTTGCCACTCACTCCGACTCCGAAGATTACAATGACAATATGGAACTTGGGAGATGCCTCAGGAGATGCTTGAGGTGTCCATGTGAATACATTGATCTAGGTTGAATTAGAAGGAGGTGAGCCAGTGAAAGTAATTGCCAGTGAATCCCAATTGAGAATTCAGAGTGTGAATGATGATGGAATGGTCAGCAGTATTGAAGGATACAGAGAGGCCCAAAAGGCAAGGAGGCAAGAGTAATCTATAACTGTGATCAGAAAGATGTTGTCTATGATTTGTAACATTGCTGTCTCCATGCTTCAACATGATTGGAAGCTGGAATCGTAGTCATACAGGAGTTGCTTGGCACTGATGGGATCTTGGAATTGTGCATAGACGTTGTTTGACTGATCTTACCAATAAAGGAACTGGCAAGTTGATGAGGTCTTCAGGGTCAAGTGTGGGTTTCGTCAAATGTGGGAGAATATGGCCTGCCTTCAGAGCTTCTGTAAAAATGCATTGAGTGACTGAGCCAGAGAGTTTCACTGGAAAGGGTTTTGATATGGAACGAGGGTAAGACATCATCTTCATTGGAGGTGGTTTTGAGGAAGTTGAGGATGTCAGAAAGGGCTGAGAGAGGACTGAAAGAGCCAGGAGTTTGAGGTATGATCATTGAGTATGCAGTGGAAATGGGTGGGTGTCAGAGGAGAAGAAGGCTTATTGTTGGAGATGTAGTCTCAGATCTCGGATTGACTTCATTTTTCACTAAAGAAGAGTGAGACCAGGGGTTGATGCAGTGCTTGATTGTCTTGACGAGTTTTCTACCTCTGTTGGCAGCTTCATTGTACAGTGCTTTTTTTATGCTTGAGTTGTCTGGAAGGTTGAATTCACCTACGAGGGTGGTGTGGGCATATTAGATGAGTGAAGTGGCGAACAGTTCTCGGAACTTGTATATGAAGTATGTGTTCTATTCTGTTCTGGAGGCCAGTAGGTGGCTTGGAAGGTTGAAAACTGAGGTACAGAGATTGGAATGTAACATGTGAGGAGCTCCATGGAGTCAGACGTTGCTTCCAAGAGTTGGATGCTGTGAAATGTACTTAAATCAATTCTTATAATGGGAGAATCATGTGAAATGCAGCGATGTCACTTTCTGTAGAGATGAATCCCAACAATGAGACCCACTTGTCTGGTTTCTTCTATTAATGATGGCACACAGGGATGTGGACTTTTCTAAGAGGTCCTCAGAATACAACAGACAAGAGCACTATCCTTGTTTCCTTGTCAGACAACAGTTGCGAACAAGAGGTGTACATGATCAACATGTGACAATTCCATGACCAATGGGGAATTTCCACATTATTTGTGTGAATTAAGGGCATGTGCTAAGTGTGCATGAAAAATGCCTGCCTTGACTTCTCATTGAATCTGTGCCCAGAATACTGCTCACCTATTGTTGTAAGGACTCTAGTGCATGATGGTATGGTGGCACTGTTCCAAACAAGCTAAAAAGGCAACCAGAGCGACCCTGAAACCCATGGGAGCCAGGTTAATTTGCATATCATATGCAGCAATGGTTCTCATTGGTATCATTCAAACAGAACATAAATAATTAGAGGTTTAATAACCTCATGCAATTAATGCTAAGAAATGTATTATAGAGACAACCAACATATAAATGGAGTTATAACAAATAAGTTTCTATAAAACAGAAAATAAGAAGTGTGTGTGTGTGCGTGCATGTGTATGCTTCAAATTTTCATAAGTATATTTATAGGCATTTGTTAGTTTAACATTTTTACAATGTGTTTTATATGGACTTTTGAAATGTGTGAAATTATTTGACATTTAATTTAATTGTATTTCTTTTTGCAATTTTTACAATGTGAAGAATGACTCTTAAGTTGATGTCTGATGTGGAGCTTGTACTGGTATTTTTATTGCAGCCCTCCATTAAGTTCTGCATATTTCCTTTGCAGTATCTGTGAATGGCCAAATGTGGTGTTTGGCATATTTCAAGTCTTGGCCACAGTAGATCTGCACCTCTTTTAGCTGTAGAACTCTTTCAGTATATGTATATGTAAATGTTGTTAATTGTAACTGCCTTACCCTTTTGTAAGTGTATTACCATACCTCTACATGTCCCCACTTTATTTTCCTATTCCTCCCTCTCTCTATAGCTGGTATTTCTCATTTTCAAGTCACTCCTTCTTGCTACTCTCATGTTTACACATACAGCATAGACACTTTTGCACAGTGCAGCATACGTTTTGCAAACAACTCTACACAAGGTTTAGAACTGACTTAGGCATAAATCTGCACATGTAAAGTAGTACTACTGGAGTACTACTGCACATGCATAAACACATTTGTGACTTGTCCCCAGTATAATTATAGAAGACCTTTTATTCAGTTTAACAATAACAATAAAGGATGTGCTAGTGGTGGACCAAGTGTCTTACAATATGTGAGTGCAACTTTAAATTCAACAAATTTGCAGGAGGCTTTTTATAAAAAGCTTATTGTTCTAAAAGTAGGCTCTAACCTTTTTGTATGTAGCATAACAAGAGGTGAGGTGCTGGCAGTTGTTTAAGTCGCTTTTTTCCAGCCTTCTTTAGGCTGTGCAAACCATAAACGGAGGTCAACAGGATCAGAAGTTGTTGTGAATGTCACTTCCTTATTTTTTGTTACATAAATATAGTTCTATCCAATGTGTATTTTCCAGTGATTATTCAAAATTTCTCTTACTCTCCCTGTTACTTCTGGTAAACGGTTTAGAACTGCAACACCTAGTGCCCAACTTTTAGAATAAGGTCAGTGGCGTGTAGGCTGCAATGTTAAAGAGCTATAGGCAGGTTACCCTTCCACCCAGGTATGCACAATTGTACATGTGTTCGCTCAGTGAGGAAGACTGAGCAGGGGTAGCCCTGTGCAGGCAGATGACACCCATTCTAAATTGCATGTGGTCTGACGCAAAGTGGTGCTAACGGCTCATAATTCATTTAGCTACTAAAAAGAAATGTACTTTTCCCTTTTCACACATTATTTCTAAAATCTGTTAAACAGTAACTGTTCATTGTTATATGATACAAGGACTGCAGTATGTGTGCTTAGTATATTTTTATGGGCCTAGAATTCAGATGCAAGGCCAGTTTTGTCTTAGCTTGTAATTGATGTATATTTTCAGAGGCTCACGCCAAGGAAATTTGATTTTGGGCTGCCTTTCTGAGATTAGATAAATGTGTGTCCACTGATGTCAGACCTGCCAGGGGATATTAGATTCTTCTTCTGCAGGTAGGTGGCCGGTTTGTTCATTTTAGAGGCTGTTAGCAGCAACTCTTTGTTAATGTAGTGAGGGAATGCCATATGCCTGAACAACAGAAAGAGGGCAGGCTCATGTCTTCATTACCCACCAGAAAGCCCCTTTGAAGATTGAGAGGGAAAGGGAACGCTTATGTTTTTTCGAACAAGCACTGAGGCTGATGTGACCATATGTTGGAAAGAGTTGCAAAACAAATATTACTGTAGAAGGCAATGCTTTTTCTGCTGCTTAACCCCTCTGACAAATACTTGTGGTGAAGATCTGCACAAAGGGAATTATTTTGAAACCCCTTAGGAGAGATTTTATATTGTTTTCTTTGCTGTAATTTTTGTATATGTTTGTAATTTTGTATTTAGCTGAAGTTGGATTAGCTTGCAGTGCTCACATTATGTGACACAACTCTTGATGTTAACCTTTCTGGTTGTGAAAAGTCTCATGGTTTCCAGTAGGCTCACACACGTTTGGTCTTTTTGGAAATGCATGAGGTCCTACAATGTTATTGTCATTTAGAATAGCAGTCTGAATCCACTCCATGATTACCATAACTACTTAAATGATAACATCTTTGATATGCAGATGACCAGTAATCATAGTGCCAAAAAATTTAGCTTTTTGACTTGAGAACAACAGAATACAGAGTAGGATGTACAGAAAAAAGTACTTAGTGCAAAAGCATTCTACATGCTACTAGTGCCCAAATAGTTTTCCACCATTAATAGTATCTCATACTAGGACATTTTGAGGGCAAGAATATTATGCAGCAATGATCATCAATTTCAAAGTATAAGCAGGAATATGAGGTCTAGATTTGTAGGCAGGGGGTACACTGAGAAAATCGCTGAATAATGATGGAAAAAAGGTCAGGAAGCTTAAAAGAAAAGATACTCTGAGAGGTTCAAAAAGGTTAAAAAAGGGACCCCTATGCTTTATTATAGAATATAACAAGTACAACATACATATTACCAATATTTTAAGGAAACATTGGAATTTGCTATTATGTTCTAATGATCTAAATGATTATTACTCTAAAACCTAACGTTGTTCACTCCTTCGCTGCTCTTCTTCACGGAGCAGATGCCTCACTGCCACTGAAGGCTTAGGAGCACTGGACAATGACAGTTTCCAGACGCTTGACTTCTTTATCTCTTCTTTGGGAGAACTCTTTTTGTAAAGGCAAGACATGAGACGACATTTCAGGGCTCTCGAACTGCAATAATGCTGAGAAGAACCAAGCAGTCATGTGAAAGCATTTAAAAGACAACCAAGGTCAGATCTCGGTTGACGCTTCTGTAACGCGGTTGGGACTCTGATGAGAGCAGATAAATGAAGGGACGCTGAACTACAAACAAAAGTAAGCTTTTTCAAAACGAATTGTATAAGTATCGGCAAACTTGGTTAAAGCTAACCGCAGGTGATACAAGCCTACATAAAATAAACAGAGCATACTATCAACTTCTTTAAAAGTATACAAAGCCTGAAGTAACACTTGCACGTTGCCTAAAACAACACAGCTTTGCCATGCAGGAGTTCATAAACATGAATGGTGGGCTCCAAAAACCGTACTCTGTTTACTCTCTCTTTAGACGGCAAGAATGTTACTCCCAGTAAAGCTTAAGTGAAGCAATTAACACAGACACGCCACGCTTGTTTCTAATGCTATTGTCTTTTCCACCGCGCGCCAGATCCTGTGACAGAGACATTCATCAGCCCAAAGAATGGGCAGGTACATCTACTGCTAGGACCCATTCTGCTTGGCCTCTTAATTAGTCCCGTTCTCTTTGCTTATTGGCCGGTTTGACGGCCACTCATGTTTGACAAATCCTTGGGTGGAGGGGAGTTGCTAGCCTTCAGTCTCCTGCCCTCCGCACATGCCTTTGCGCTCTCCCCTCATTCAAAGTAGTCTCTTTTGGAGCACGTTTTCCCATTCCTACCCTTGCCCACAAATTCCGGGTTGCACACAAATGGGTGTTTGCCCTTGTAGCTGGATGTCCACTGCTGCAGTCATACATAGTCCACACAAGATGTGCCAACTAAGGCTGAAAACATTTATGGGGGCAAAAACGGCATGTTTGTTCTCCTCAGAAAAGGATTGAAACACATATTGTTACTGCCTTGTGCCACTGGCGTAACATAGGCCCCTGCAGCCCCCGCGGTGTGGGGGGGGGGGCCCTAGCTGCAGGGGGCCCCGTCAGCACAGTACCCTGGTAGTAGTCTGTTATTGGGAAAGGCAAAGGTGCTATTTTCTTGCCTGCCTCTATGTCCCCCAGGCCTCATCCAGCTCATGGCTTCAGCACCCTTATGGCATGCTTCATGCTGTGCTTCCACACTTACAATGCGACTATAGTTCAATGACTGGCGGTTTACTTCCTCCCATGTGATGGGATTACCGAGCGTGGAGGAGACTCTTATTTATTTACACATAGCCATTGACTGGGCAGAGCCAGGGCCTTAAACACCTTGCAGCAAATTGTTACGCCATCATCCCCTTTTGGTGCTCTTTCTGTGCCAAATGCACTATGCCACTTCATCCACCCATGACTTGCTGTAAACTAGAAAGAAATTCCATGATAGTAGCCATTCACTGTGCATTGGGTCATTTTTTTTCTAATTTCAATATAATGCATTACTTGATGTAATGTATGTACGTTGGATGGAGAGGTGTGGTGCAGCGGCCAGGGCAGTTGACTTCGGAGCACAGCGTTCACGGTTCGATCCCCGGCTCCGGCTGCTGCTCAGCTCAGCACCATGTGACTCTGGGCAATAGCTCACTTAATTTTCACTCCGGCCCCCAGCGCCTTGAGGGTGAGTAGCTGCGCTATATAAAAACTTGCATTCTCTGGGGCAGATTTACAAGCCCCTTGCGCCACTTTTGCGTCACTTTTAACATGGGAAAAGTGACGCAAAAGTGGCGCAAGGGGCTTGTAGATCTGCCCCTCTGTGTTTAGGCTCAACGTAAGTAAGTCCGTTTTTATATAGCGCAGTTACTCACCCTCAAGGCGCTGGGGGCCGGAGTGGAAATTAAGTGAGCTATTGCCCAGAGTCACATGGTGCTGATAATTCTTAAGATATTGTGGATATTCCTGGCACAATGGAGCCCACTTTGGTGAAATGTTTCGTTGTAACAATTCTTGCCATTTTTAATATTATCACTTCCTGTTGTCTGACATCTTAGCCTGTAAGATAGGTGCAACATGCCTCTCCCTTGCACTTCCAACAACCCTGTCAGCTGTCCCCCACACACCCACTGCCCCCTCATCTCTCCCTCACACTCCCAGTCTCCTCTCCATACTGCTTCTAAGCACAATCTCTTTTCTGTGCCTTTTTCAGACTTTTCGTCCCTCAAACCCATGCTCTTCTCCTCTTCTTAGGGTGTCTTCTAAGTACACAGGTCCTCACTCTTTATAAGTCTGTGGCCTGTTCTCCCCTTCTTTCTCTCTTTCTCACACACTTTTTCTACTCCTCTAACCTAAAGGTAAGTCACCACTTCCTGCACAAACTACCTATCCTACTCTATTTTCCTTTCTATCTATTCTGTGCAGCTCTCACCCCTATCTGTTCACCATGCCACATAATTCCACACCACAAATACACTCAACACAATTCCACCCCACACCACATACATCCCCTACACTAAAAACCAAAACTCACGGGTAAAACATATTACCATTTACAGCGTCAATAGCTCTAACTCCTCCCAAATACGAGACCTATTGCATTGCAAATGCTTGTTACTACTCTGTTTGCTATTGCTTGATGTTGGTTTCTACATTACTGAATATCTGTTGTTTCACATTTGTATTAACCTCATACTATTGTATATTACCATAAATATAAAGATAGAAATAGCATTGTATCCTAAGAGGTGATTGCTGCCAGAGATTTTTGTTGCACCTGTGATTTACAATCAAGTGATGCAAAATGGCAACTGGCTAATGCCAGCTTCCAGCCTTTTAGTTTATAAAGGCTTTTGGAAAATGTTATTGTAACATGATACGACCTGTATCATAGTTATTTTAATCTTTAACTAGGTACCAAACTTAATAACCATACACTGGTGGTTTCTTTTTTAAACTGATTATTATACAATTATAAGATGTCAACCTATAGCCTGCCCCATCCTTTGAAATTTCTGTATCCAATATGGCCACCACCTAATGACAATATTTGTTTTTGTTTAATATAGATGGCACTTGGTTTTCTCTAAAAGTATTCTTCATATGACTATGAGATGTCAATGTATGATCCATCCCAGGCCCGGAAATCGATGCACTCCATATGGACTTGACGATTTCTAAACATTTTTAATATAGATGGCACTTGGCTCTCCATATGTGTCACATGTTGGATATATGTACCCGACAGTGACAACTTTCTTAGAAGCCATTATTGATTTGACTATACGATGTCAACTGTTAGAATCATTGGATTATATGAGTCTAGGCATACTTATGACTTTTAAAATGATACCATGGCACAATTCATATGCCTTCACCGTAAGTTTGAATTGAATACTGTTTCATTTATTATTGTTTGTTACTCATTTTCCTTCATCTTTTTCACATTTCTTGTCACCTGCCTATTACCATGCCAGCATTTCATAAATCATTCAGTATAGACACCAATATGACTACTATACAGTTTAAAACTGTTTAAATTTGGCATACCTTCCATGTCTTTGAAGAGGTCAATTTTATTTTATGAAATTTCATGTAAATATTTCTATGGATTTAATTTGTTTTGCACTGTCCCTGATAATTGGCATTTGGGATCGCATTTTAAAATGACTTGGTACTCACATACTGCACTGCTGACAAAATTCACGAAGGGACGATATCAAACCAAGCAATAGTGATTGTCTTGATATGTTCAGAGTCAAAAGGAGATGGAACTATATTTGGTGGAAACTGTATGTATATTGGTACTATAGGACCGTGTCCACCATTGTATAGAATATTGTGCTATAATTTCATTTTAAACTTTTTCACATTAAAGACTCTACATATGGGCAATATTAGGCTATCTCTCACAGTTCCTATCAATAGGATGATTGTTGGACTTGGCCTTTTTGCAGGGTCATCCCTAAACTTTTTGCCTTTCTCCTAGCCATTTTTCTGACACGGTGTTGGTGGTTTTAGGACTCTGGGCACTTTAGCACTGCTGTTCTGTGTAAAGTGCGTGTGCTCTCTGTGATAAATGTGGTAAGATTGGTCTACACCTGTTTGGCCTATTTCATTTACCTGTGAGTCCCTTGTAAAGTGGTATCTCCTATACCCAGGCCTGGTAAATTAAATGCTACTGGTGGGCTTGCAGCGCTGATTGCGCCAGCCACCAAAGTAGCCTTTCAAACCTATCTCAGGCCTCTACCATTGCAGGGCCTGTGCGCGCAGTGTTACTGCCGCTGTGACGTGGCACCTAAAGTGTGTGCCATGTCCGTGACCCCCCTTTTACTGCATGTCAGCCACCCCTAAGGTAGGCCCTAGCTGGCCCTATGGGGAAGGTGCATTGTAGGTAAAAGATAGGACATGTACCTTAAGTGTGTGACATGTCCTGGTAGTGACAAACAGCCATTTTGGTTTCTCACTACTGTGGGGCTGCCCTCCCATAGGAATGCATTGGGAATTCCCTGATAAGTGTTTCAGTGGTAAACCCTGATATGAGAGGCGCAGCGTGGTCAAGTTTGGTATATTTGAAATAGTGATAATAAATGCTGCGCAATGGTGTGCGCAGATTTATTATAACTATTTTAGAAATGCCACTTTTAGAAGTTGGCATTTCTGTGTGCTATGTGTCTGCCTGCCTGATGTGAATTGCATGTCTGGCTTGTGAGTGACAGGGGCTGGGAGGTGTGTGTGGCTCCAGGAGGGGCAGGGTGAGTCAGCGCTAGGCTGCATGGGACACCTGGGCTGAGAGTAGTGGGAGGAGAAATCCCCTGACTCTGAATAGGACTGTGCCCAGGCTGTACAATGCTGGCTCCGCCCCCTGTGGTGTGTCTGATCACTGAGCCCCCACCTGACAAAGGGGAGAGGAGCTGGGCAAAATTAAGTGCTCCAAATCCCCCCTAAACCAGTTCTGACTGGTATCCCCAGACCCTGTGCTGTGACACAAAGGGATTTGCTAATATAAATATAGGGGCTGTGACCCCATGAAAGTGTTCAGTTCTGTTCTGCTGGTCCGGACCGAGGGGGCTGGCTGCTGCTGGGGCCCAGGGGGGGCTGCCATGAGGGCTTGCCTCCCTGGGCCCTGCATTGCCCCTTCACCTTTGAGGACTTTCTTGGGGCTCCTAGCACCCTGGGAGCGCTTTATTCTTAATTTCCCCAAGGAAAAGGAGCTGGCGTTTGCAGCGCGCTGGGCTGCGTAAAGGATTTCTTTTGGAAGGGATCCCCGGTGTAGAGATTCCCCCGTGCCGGTTCGCAGAACAGGAGCCCACCCCGCATTTCAGTGGTCCCAAAGTGCAGCAAAGACCTGCCCTGCCTTGTGAGTATTTTAGCGGCAGAGCGGGAGCCCACCCCGCCCTGCCGGTGCCTCTGGATTAGGTCTCATTAAGCGGGAGCCCACCCCGCATTTTACCGCCGCAGTCCAAGCGAGCCAGGCGAGGTGCCTGACGCTGGGCGGGGCCGAGAGGTGGAGGCTGCCGCGGCCGCCAATGGTAGCGCTGCTGAAGGAGGAGGTGACCCGGAAGTGCACAGGGCTCCCGAGAGCTGAGGGAAGCCCCGCACGCGCCGAGGAAGTGGAGCCGTGAGGAGAGGGAGAGCCCCGCGCCTTCGCTGGAGTCCGAGGTGGGAGCCTACCCCGCCTGCATGTCCTGGTGAGCGCGAGGAGACCGGGAGAGAGAGGAAGGCGGCGCCTGCCTAAGCAGGGCTCCCGTGTGTGGTGGGAGCCCTGTGGGTTCCCAAAAGGAGAGAAGACCTGCCCGGCGAAAAGGAGAGGAGTCCTGAGCAGCCCCGGTGAGTGGGGGGCAGAACGGGTGCCTTTTCAGTGCCCGCTAGGCACAGTGGTGGCAGTGCCTGTGACTTTCAGCGGCTCCGCAGGAGAGCGAGCCGCTGCAACTAGGGGGCACATTTGTTTTTTAAGAGTCCCAGTGGGGGACTAACGGCCAGGTGGTGCCAGCGCCATTTCCTGTGGGGGCAAAGTATGTTGAGAGTCCCAGTGTGGGCTCCCCCGAGGCACATTGCCGGTGCCTGGAGCCCTTGGATGCTCCGGAGGGTCCTGAGGTGCCCTTGCCCATTCGGCCACATTGGTTCTATAGATTCCCAGTCGGGGCTCCAGTGGCGCAGTAGTGCCAGGGCTCATTCCCCAGCTGCCCTGCGAGAGCGCAGGCAGCTGCAACGTTGGGGGCATTTGTTGTAGAGAAGTCCCAGTGGGGGCTCAGGCGGCACTTATAGTGCCAGGGGCCATTTTCCCCAGCTGCCCCCCCGACAGTGAGCAGCTGCAATGTTGGCAGATGTGGAGAAAGAGCCCCTGAGAGGGCCCAAAGGGCACAGTGGTACCCATGCCTACAATCCCTTCACAGCTGCCCAGCAAGTAGTGGGCAGCTGCTACGTTTAGGCTGGCGCAATAGCGCACTTTTTGCTTTAGCTGCAAGTGGAAGCTTAGCGCCCTGACATTGGGACATAGGGCATTCAAGCCCTCTGAGAAGGCCAGTTGGCCTGGGGGGCAGGTTGGTGACATTGGTAGAACGCCAGGCTCTACAGGATTGCGTAATGTACTTATGCCTACTCTGAATGTTGCCAAGAATGATTTAGGCCCATTGCGTCATGTGTTTAGGCTCCTGAGGGTTAGGATAATGTGTTTATGCCTAATGCGATATTGCGTAATGTTTTTATGCTAAGGAGGTTTGGGGGCCTAACGTGTTACTGCCTAATGTCATGTTATGATGTTTGGTGGAGTACCTATTCGCGTAATGTGTTTATGCTTATGAGGTTATTGCATAATGTGTTTATGCAGGTGAGGCCCATTGCGTAATGTGTTTATGCTAATGAGGTTTGGGCCTAATGTGGGTTTATGTCTAATGCTAATAGGATAATGCTTAGGTCATTATGGTACCAGTAGTTACTGGTTGTGTTTTATATTTGCATTTACTTACCTGATCTGATGGTTCTGACCGTGGCCCGATTGGCCTGGTCCTGTATATAATTCCCCTGTGAATATTGCCCGTGCCAGTTGGCACAGTGTAAATGTGTGATTACGTTTCTAATGTGTTTTATGATAATACAAAGGGTATTTTTATATAACCTTGTGTGGAGTTCCTTTTGTAGTGTGCCTAGTGTGTTGCTGCTGTGTGAGTGTGTTGCGCAAACGCTTTACACATTGCCTCTGGGATAGGCCTGACTGCTCGTGCCAAGCTACCAAGGGGGTGAGCAGGGGTTATCTTGGGTGTGTAACTCCCTTGCCCTGACTAGAGTGGTGGTTTCTGCCTGGCTTTGGCGCAAGCCTTAGCCAACCAGAAATCCCATTTCTAACAATGATTATGTGTCATTACAATAGAATGATGTTTTATTCATTTGGAACATATTGGTGGTCTTGAAAATGTTTTGTTGACTTGGATGCAATGTAGACATTGTATAATTGTTTCCTTACTATGTTCCAAGATCTGGTCATAGGAAAAGAATTATGCAATATATATGTTGTCATCAATAATATTTTCAATCATTAAATTACATTTATATATGTGTATATAATTTGCAGCCTTGAGAACATCCATATTGGAACGAAACCTGTTGTTTGTCAAAACATTGGCTGTAATGGGTGATTCCATCCCATTTTTGGATAATCAGAACAATAAAGATTTGAAATTGAATTCAAATCAAGATTCTCTGAAATACATTCATGGACTTGTTTGCTACATGAAAATACTTGAATGTCAAGAGATTGCTATGTGCAAACAAATTTGTTTAAGATTAAACTTGCCCCTGTGATATTTCTTTAGGGTACATGATATGCACGCTGGTTAAATTTGTGATGCCACTAAATCAGGGGTTCCAATTTGTAATTTCACTGGACACCTTGTAAATATTTGTCATTTTGAATGCAGAATGTAGTTGTATGTGCACTCAATTAGTTTTCGTTTTTACAAAAAAACATTGGTTAGACATTGATTTATTGTGAATTATTTCTGTTTATTGTCCAGTTCTATGTTTCTAGCCCACAACACCTCCACATGAGAGTCTTGGACTGCATTGCCTGAATATACTGAGAGTCCAGTTTATTATGTGAACACTTGAATGAATGCACTAGTAAAGTATTTTATGATGCGAACTCTGTTACAACTACAATACAATTGATTATGAACCCATTGACCAGCAATATAGGGAGAGGTTCATCATTGGTTAACACTTGGAGCCCTTCTAAACATAGATCTATAGTTCAGGAGAGGCTGAAGAGTTCTGTTTTTGTATTGTGCATATTTGTACATCTTGATTAGTATTTTGTTGTCTCTGAATTAAAGTATTTTTTCTTTTTTACATTGAAAATGTGGACATTGATTTACTAAAAGTTATAGTGCACCTTTTAGTGTACTTTAACAATTATTTATCCCCTTATTTTGGCTTTCTATTTTTGTTTTTTTGGCTTTACTGTTTGTGAACTAGCATGTTGATATATCGCTTTCCTGATAAAACAAAGTGGCAATAGCTCTTTCCACGTCAATATTCCACTACAAAATTGTGAAACTGAATGCAATCCCAGCTGACCTTCCTCTACCAGTTGCCAGCAATTAAATAGATTTTATTTAAGACTCTTTGCATGGTGCACCAGACACTTGCTGCCACTTGTCCTGATTACCTTAGCATCTCAGCTTCAGCTCCACTACCCTCCAACATTCTTCATTCCTCTTCTTAAGGACACTTGGTTGTGGCCATGTATCGTTGGACCAGGAGAGGCTGACACTCTTTCTTGGTTATCACTCCTTTTTCCAATGCACCAGAGGTAAAAGATGCTGCCCATATGAGTGCAAGGCGAGCGGTGTGCCTGTGAAACTGCAGGGTGAAGCACATTAAAGACAGTCATGTTGGCATTGCTGGTGCTTTTTTTCTTTCTAGTTTGTTAAAATTCATTCATCGAAAAGCAGTGATGAATGAACGTCTTTATTTTGACTTTTACTTTTTAATAACGCTTCGGGATAGGGTGATCAAAGACAGAGCACTTCCCTAGCTTTGTTGGGTTGCTGAATCATTAACTATGCAACATAAATAAAGGTAAAACAATTAACATTTTGCAACCATGTGTTCAACATAAGAAAATGCAATAACAATTTTTACATCTCTCACAGTGAAACTTATCCTAAGTGATGATGCTCTACCCAGTACAGCCTAATTTGCCAGCCAGGGTCAATCACACAAAAGCACTGCACTAGGGGTTGCACTACAATTGCAGTCCACCTTGTTTAAAGTGCAATTCTCCACTGGTGCTGCCTGTGTTCATGGGCTTCTGGGACACTTTTTAAGAGATCAATACCTCTTTAAATGGGCTCCGGCAAAAAGCCTGCCTTTATTCTCTAGGCTAAAACTGACTATTGTTGATCTTTTTGGTATCATTTTACCACACTGGCCACTGTCTATGTTAATTTTATTATTTGAGGTGATCTTAACGCATTGCAACTCTCATGCCTTAGTCTTTTCATTTCTGTATCCTACCAATCTTCCACCGGCCATAGTATTCCGTGCTCTTTTGTCCTTTTGTTTTAAGGTGTTTGCAACAATATCAGAATCATATATGTAACCTTGTATATTTCCTAATCTACATTTCTCGTGTTACTGCTCATTTATCACCCCTGCATGGATACACAACTGCTATACCCTCCCTATCCTTTTGTGTACTATATTGACTGTTTTGAAGGTCTGTTTCTGACCCTGTTCTTCCTTTGCAGTCTCTTCCTCTGACTTGCTCTTCTGTACAAGGCTCTGATGTCCCCTGGGCCCAGTCCGTACCTGGCTAATCTTCATAAATAAATCAATAAATAAATGCTCTCTCTGTGGTAGTCTCATCATGTTTAAAGCCCTTGGACTGCAGTGGTGTCTGTACCCTCGTGTGCCAGACTATTTCTCTAATGTTTGCTCAAACCTTTTGGAAACTTTGGAGAAGAACTCTCCCTTGACATTTGTGCTTTGCTAATGACACTTGTATTCTTGGGTACAACGTTTTGTTAACGGAGTGGGGAAGGTGTTAAAACTCTGATAGGGATAATACAATGAAAAAAATACTTAAAACAGATAAATGCTGCAGCAATTAAGAAAAAAATACACTTGATATACATAGAAATATAGGCCCAGATTTGCAAAATGAAATTGAGGTTGCAAACATTGTGGTTCGAAAAATCTTTGGGTTTGTCACCGCAAAATCTCTTTTTGTAATGTACAAAACTCATTTTTTACGTCGCAAAACTTTTTGCATCTTGTAAAATGGGTTTTGCAACCCATACCAAATAGCAAGTTGAAAGGGGAGTGAAAGATTGGCATGGGATGTGCCAACAGTATGCAAACTTACTTCAGGTCGCAAACTATTGAAAAGTTACCATCTCCTCAAAGGAGGTAGTATTTGAGTCAAAAAGGGGAGGAGGTCTCCTTGTGACCACTTCTACCTTGCAAATCACTGCTTGCTCCCCCTGAAGTCTTCCAAACTGGATTTTTCTATAAACCAGCACCGATTCATTTAAAAAATAAAGGGGCATATTATCAAGGGCTCTATCGCCGCTTTAGCAGCACTTTTTGCCGCTAAAGCGGCGATATTTCTATCGCCCTATCAGCAAGCTGTCGCTAACAGGTGTTAGCGACAGCTTTTAGGCGATAGCGACTGGTTTGGGTGCCGCTTTGCATGTCAGCGATATTTATCGCTAATGACATGCAAAGGAGGCGTTCCCAACCTAACAGCGACTAAAAGCAGTCGCTAACATCGCTATCGCCTATTAGCAATAACCGCGATTAGCGCTTGTTTTTTAGAACTGGTAAAAAGATGACTTAACAATAATAGTCAATGGGAGGTGAATTGTGAGGTTAAGTCCCCAGCATTAGCGCGGGGATTCTATCGCTGGATTTCTCGCGTTATTGCTGGGTTTCGCCGCTATCGCTGGATATTTTATCGCATTGGAGATAAACCTTGCTAATAGCATGTTATCTCCGCGGTAATATCCAGCGATAGCCGGCGATAGAAAAATGCGCGCTAAGCAAGCTTTGCGATAATGTTCGCAGGTTCTTGCTAATATGCCCCAAAATCTGTTTCGGAATGCAATCACAGGAATTGTGGTCTACTGTCATTTGCAGGCCTGCATCACTGCAAATGCAGCCAATCACATGTGATTCCAAATAGAGACCTGCCTAATAATTAGTCAGGTCGTTCTGTAAACCACTGCGAATTACGATTTTGCTAATTGACTTATTCGTACATAGGTCAGTGCACAAAATACTATTCCCTCTGCAGATAGTCAGTGTGCAATTTACGACCACTTTTGCCAGTGGAATCTTTGTACATCTTGCCCAAAGCATCCATGTTAACCAACCCCAAGATATCTATGAACACAAGGAAAATTAGTTATTTTCATGTAAGTAATGGGACATGAACTGTTGAACAATCTTACATCAAATATTCGTAGATGCGATAGGCCCTTGGTGAACATCAGAACAATCGACAACTTCATGTAAATTGAGCAGTTGTAAAAACGGAAATTAATTATGTTGTAATTTTCTGAAATCTAGAACACTTTGGAGAATAATTGCCTTCCCCAGGAGATTTATACTAATTATAAAAAATGTGGGACAGTGGTGCTGGGCAATTTATTTCACAGTATTATCACCACAGGATCCAAATTCAAGTGTCTCTGTTTACATAGATGAAACCAGACTGGATGTTTCTTCCCATTCCCTGATGGGTGTGCAGCCTTATTTACCAATTATCCAATAAATGCTTGTAATTACTGAGCATGGAATACTGCACACTTAAAATACAGCTTTCTCCCTTGGGGATAATGTTCTACACAAAACGTGCTCATTAGTCCTGGAGTGGCAGCGCTCCCACACTCTAAATTCTGTTTTGTTGTTTAGTTTTTTAACACTGATGTGCTGATGTGCTTCTTAAAATACAATGCAGCAAATTAGCACTGAAAAGCAGAATTTTGAAAGTAAACTAACTTATAGCTATATTTAAAATCGTATTTGGAAAATGTAAAAGTGTCACTTTGACACTTTTGACAATTATTTGCAGAAGAACATAGTTTATGTGCAAAGAGCCACACATTGACTTACGGCAGTTTCACAATGAAGAAAACTGAGGGGCATATGTACAAGCCCCTATCGCCACGGGAACGTCACTTTTTGTGACGTTCCCGTGGCGATAGGGGCCTTGCCTTATGTACAAGGCAGCGTTAAGCCACTTAACGTGGCTTAACACTGCCTTGTACATAAGGCACCCTTTCACGCTATGTTTAGCGTGAAAGAGGCGTGCAGTGGGTGTCGTGGTGGGTGTTCCACCGCAACACCCATTGTATTTGACGCTGCCCCCTATGTACAAGGGTGGCGTACATAGGAGGCAGCGCCAAAATTATGACCAGGAAAACCCTGGTCTTAAGGTGGAGAAACGAGGAGAAATGCATTATTTCTCCTCGTTTTTGCTTTTTCCATGTGTGCTGCCTTGTGCATAAAGCAGCACACATGAAAGTTACAAAATGGCATTTTAGGATTGTTTATGTGCAGGTAGGGACACCTTTCTACACATAACCAATCCTCCCCTGCACACAGACACCCTTGCACTCTGGTGCAAGGGTGCCTGCGTTGGCGCTAAGTTGTTAAACTTAGCGCCATTGCAGGGGGAAACGCAAGCCTGCACCACATTCTTGTAAATATGGTGCGGCATTGCGTTTCCGAAATGGTGGAGCGTGTCGTGAAGCTCAGGAGGCTAACGACACGCTCCGCCACTTCTATTGTACATATCCCCTGAGAGTTTTTTTCACAGAGACCAATTTATATCTTTTGCGGTAAACAAAAATAGCAGCTAATTAATCGTTGCTGACTATAAACCCAAAATTTTAAAAAGCTCAATTATTTCATTCATCTCAAATGAAAACTACAGCAAAAGTTCAAATAGTATCCAGTCTTATGACCCCTGGATATGTGACTTTCAAAAACATACATTTCCTTTATGGTAGTAAAAATGCTTCCATCTATTGAAACTGCTGAGTCAAAAGTTCATTCACACATCAAGTTATTGAGTGTATGACTCCATATTAAACTGCTCCCATTTAGAGCTGATTTTATGGTTGGGGCCTTACAAATGTCTTTTAACAAACCATATATATGCAATGAATTTGTACAAGTCTTTAACACTATAAGAAGTGCCCTCATTTAACTTGTCCTTCTTGTATGGTGGGCTGGCCCTGAGGGGGTTGACACGTTACAGCTTTCCATGTTTGTTATAGGCCTCATCAGGATTATCTCTAGGACCTGGGGTTAAAAACAACACATAAGTGTATGAATTATATACAATTCAAATTTAACTACATCCATAGTATAGGAGAAGCATATAAAAATACTTAGCAGATTATTCACAGAGTAAACTTCATACTTTTATGATACATTACATTATAGAACTACACCATACATGTGAAGGTTGGCCCAAAAGAGGGGGGTGACAAACAGGTTCAACAGGCTTTGACAGGTTTCGAAGCAGTAAACACTAAATGTCCCAGAGACGGAATTGTCCTTTCCATTGAAACACATTAAAACAGCATTAATAGGAAGTGATATATAACTAAAATAAATTTCATGCAGTACCAACAAAAAAGATTATGTAGCACCAACATAAAAGATGCAAAGAATTTGATAAATGAGGTTAACAAATAAAAAGAAGACTTTAAATGCTTCACAAAAAAATTGAAGAGCACTAGATTTAAAAAGGATATAAAAAATTACGAAAACACAAACCAGTAACTCAGAAGAAACATTCAATCATTCTGAAATCAACAGAAAATATCAATGCAGGTCTTAAAAATGATTTAATATCTTCTAAGAAACATCCTCCGTGTCTGAAGAAAACAGAGAAGTAACACATTATCAAAATATTGAGCACAATTCCCGAACCTACATCCTTTTTAGGTCGAGCCTATACAGCGATTGCGCAGTTAGGCGATTTGTTGTCTGTACTTTGTGGGGTCTGACTCCTCCCACGCTTTGGATTGGCTTTTTTCCTGTGTCATTTCAAAATTGTAGTCTCCAAATGGCTAATGGTTGGTGCATGTCCCACCTGTTTTTAAAAGTTGACTCCCCTGGAGTATTGCCGCGAGAAAGAGCAGCAACGCGCACGCAGTCCTTATGCACAGCTGTTCCCCCTGCCTTTCCTTTCCAGCGACGCATGTCTTCGGCATTGCTCTCATGTAGCGTGCACTTTACAGTGCCCCTAGGGCACAAGCAGGGACCGACTAGAGTGCTCCTGTATCCCCGGGTTCCTGCGGGGCACAAGCAGGCATCCACTCCAGCGCGCCTTTGCTGTTAGGAAACCCGTATGCTGAGGGGTTTCCCAGAAACCAGCTTCTTTGCCAAGGACTCGTGCTGCACGAATGGTCCTGCTCCTTAGAATGCTGCTGCCAGTACCTCTAAAACAGCCGGGGGATCGAGAAAATCAGGAGTGGAAAAGACAGTCTGGCAGACTCGACCGACCGACCCTCTCTTTCCTGCTTACTTGTAGGAGCAGTCCAGTACGCGGCTGGATTTAGCAGGAAGAACTGGGCAAGTACGGGAGCTACTGCGCACATACTAACAAGGGCAGAGACTTCCAAAAGGAAACAGAAACTTCGAGTTTGGGCATCCTGTTGCCTTGTTCTTTTTGTTTTCGCACTTCTTCATCTCCACTCTGACGGGAGCCAGTGCGCTGCAACCACCTGTGGTGGTGAGCTCGCCAGCCAGAAAGTCGGTGGTATCGGTCATGGTATTAACTTGAAAAAAAATCATGTGTATCAACATCATTTAGGTTCCCATTCTAATTCCTTCCCAATCTTTCCTTACTAATTTAACTTACAACGTTCTGCTTTTTTTATACCGTGAAATTGTATCTGTTCAGGCGAGGTCTTTCTGTTTGTAAACAAAACTCTTTTTAATGCCCTGCTCTCGTCTCAGCCATGTACCTTCTTTGACTCCCAGGCGAATTGCATGCAGTGCTTCCTGTTTTATTTTAAAGTAGTTAGCATGTAAGGACGGAACCTAGATGATGCTTCCAGAAATACCAGCCTATGTACTCTGATATTCTCTCTACCTTGGCTTTTTGGCAAATGAATTGTGCTGCAACCTGTACACACCGAAAGTCCCAAGAGCCCAACAGCCTAGGGCCTGGATACCCCCACTGGTGATTAGCAGCGCTCTACAAATACTTACTAAATGATTGATTGACTGATTGATTGAAGAGCAGCAGAATAAGTTATTATGTGCAGTGTCCTACCCCGTCTATTTTTACAGGGACCATTCAGTGAGGCAGATAAATCTATTCTTTACCCAGTCCCACATCACTAACAATACCCGAAAAATGTCACTTATTGTGATGTCTGCTGGGTTTTTTTTTTTTTTTTTTTAAACTTTGTTTATTGGTTTCAATCACAGCCATTTATCACATAATTGGACGACATATTCGAGGTTATCGACAACATATGTAAGCAGACAGTGTTTTGGTTACATATTAAACATCTCCTACAAGACTTGCAATTCTATGCATCTCCATTTCAACCGTAGGCGACACACAGGCCCCCCCTCGATATTTATTCCAGTGTGCCCATTTCCTATCCCACTTCTTGGGACACCCCCGAGTCTTAAACACCTCAGTCTCCGCCAACATACATCTATCCATTTCTTTGGCCCACATGATGACGAGTGGGGGGTTCACTCCCCCCACCCTCTAGCCAGCTCCCGTTTCACCAGCGTGTATCCCAGTGTCGTAAATTGCTGTTCAACCTCCGTGATATCAGTCACTTCCCATATGTTCAACAGTCCCAGTTGTGGTGTTAATATTATGTCCTTCCCCAGAGCTGTACGCATGTGGTCTGAGGCTCCCTCTCAAAGGGCACGTATCCTCGGGCAGGCCCACAGTGTATGATAAAATGTGGCCTGCTGTCCACACCCCCTCATACAACGGTCGTCAGGTCTGGTTCCTATTCTTGCCAAAACTGTCCCGGATATGTATGATCGGTGCAATATCCTAAGCTGGATCAGCCGAAATCTCTGTGTGATAGCCGCTTCTCGAGGGGACATGAGTGCCGTCTGCCAGTCCTCGTCATCTATAGGACCGATATCATCCTGCCACCGCTCCCTGAGCTTCTGGAAAGCATCTGGCAGGTTATTACTCAATTTCCTGTAGGTCAAAGATATTGCCCTTGAAGTGAGGGGCCCATCCATCAAGCGGTCTTCCAGAGGTGATGACTCTGGTATATCTTTCAGAGATGGAAACGCCGCTTGTAGCGCATGTCTGATCTGTAAATACCTATACATTTCTCCCTGCGCTAGGTGATATTGTTTCTGGAGCTCACTGAAAGTAAGCACTGCTCCCTTTTAACCAGATCTCTCACCGCTGATATCCCAATGAGGTCCCATTTGGCAAACCCGGGCTGATTACACAGCATGCCCAGTTTCTGGGAGAACCACAACGGCGTAGCTTGCGAGAGGACGCCCTTCCATCCCAGCCGGGAAGTAGCCACCCGCCAGATTTCCAACGTATGTTGGGTGGGCCCAAAGAACCTCCCCTTATTTTTCCGATCAGTAGTGTATAGGGCCCCCAAATATCCAGAGCGGTCAGTTTGGTAGCGATCGAGGGCATACGCTGGGTCATCCGGGGGGCGGTACATCCAGTGATTGACGGTCACCAATTGCGCCGACCAGTAATAACGCTGTAGGTCCGGAAGGGCTATGCCCCCATCGCACCAGCCTTTTGTTAATTTCTGCATTGCAATTCTAGGGGCCTTGCCATCCCAGAGCAGTGTGCGAATGTCCCCTTCAACCGCTTTAAAATATGAGTCCGGGACCCTGTGGGGACAGTTGTGCAGTATATAGAGAAAACGGGGAAGGGCTAGCATTTTAAATAGTGACGCCCTCCCCACCAGTGTTAAGGGCAGGGACCTCCAATGTTTTACGTCCGCTCGTAATCGGGCCAAAGGGGGGGCCAAATTGGAGCTGTAGAAACAAGCCGGATCTGAAGTGACAAAGATCCCCAAATACCGGAACCCCTCCGTCACGACCGCTATAGCGCAGTCCGCCGGAAGGCGGGGAACTGCGCATCTCAACATAAACAGTACAGGCTTGTGCCAATTTATCGCATATCCCGAATATTTACCAAAATTCGTGAATATATCCAACACCACCCTGATCGATTTATACGGGGATGCCAGGTATAGCAGTATATCGTCTGCATATAGGGATATTCGATCTTCCACGTCTGCTGCCCAGCGCAATCCTTGCACCCTCACGTCTCTACGCACCCAGGCCGCGAGAGGCTCTAGCATAAGAGAGAAGATCAGCGGGGAGAGCGGGGAGAGCGGGCATCCCTGCATAGTACCTCGTCGTAGCTCGAACGTCCTAGATGTAAAACCATTAACTCTCACCTGTCCCAGCACACCAGTGTATAGCAGCTTTACCCATGCCACAAATTTAGGGCCCAGTCCCACCTTCCCTAGGACCTCGAACAGATACGGCCAGTCAATGGAGTCGAATGCCATGGAGGCATCGAGAGATAGCACCGCCGCATCTTCTTCCACGTACTTCCTACGAGCCATCACATTGTGTAAGCGCCGTATATTAAGGGCCGTATTTCTACCTGGCATAAAACCAGATTGGTCTGGGTGAACCAGTGATGAAATAACTGGCACCAATCTATTCGCCAAGACTTTTGCCAACACCTTCGCCTCCACGTTGATCAGCGAGATTGGCCTATATGAGCCACATTTGTCCGCTGGCTTACCCTGCTTATAGATGACTACAATGGTGGCTAGCCGCTGATCTACTGGTAGCCCACCAACTTCTAAACTTTCTTCATACATGGCTTTCAAGTGTGGCACAGTCAGAGAAGCAGTAGCCTTCAAAAACTCTACTGGAATTCCGTTAGGCCCCATCGCCTTTCCAGACTTAATCTGCCCCAAGGCCTTGCTTATTTCCTCGTTCGAAAGGTCTGCCTCTAGATCCTCCCGTTCTACCTCCGAAAGGCCCGGCATTTTACTTTCATGAAGGAGCTGACGGGAGTCCTCCGCCGTGTATTGAATGGAGGGGGAGTACACAGTTTCAAAATGATCAGCAAACTTCTCTGCTATTTTTTGCGGGTGAGTCACTGCTTCACCCGCCGATGTCGTCAATTTGTGTATCCATCTGGACCCCTGCTCTCGCCTTTCCAGCCACGCCAGTGTCCTGCCAGCCCTATCTCCAAGCTCATAGAGTCTATGTTGGGTGGCACTATGTTTAGCCACCATTTGTTCCCTAGTTTTTATCCTGTATTCGTCTTGCTTCAGTAGGAGTCTATGGCTAGTTTCCGGCGAGGGGTCTCGTGACTGCTCCCGTTCTAATTCGAGGAGGTCGGACTCTACCTGGACCAAGAGTTCGCGCTTTTTTGCGATATAACTCTTCTTTAGTGACAGAGCTTGCCCCTTAAGAACCACTTTGAATGCCTCCCAAATTATTTGTGCGGAATCGACTGAGCCCACATTATCAGTAAAATAATTCCCCGTTTGAGTACGGAGTTCATGTCTTATATCTGGTATACGTAGGAGCCATGGATTAAGGACAATAGTGGTGCGCGGTTGTCGTTCCCAGTGCGTATACTCCGTCCATACCGGGGAATGGTCCGAAATACCTCTGGGTAGAACTTTATACTGGGCAAAGTTACCGATCGTGGACAGATGTGTAATAAAATAATCAATACGTGATAAACTACGGTGGACACCAGAAAAATACGTGAATAATTTATCAGTGGGGTGAAGCGCCCGACCCACATCTGTCAGACCCATCGCCTGTACAAAATCCGCCATTAGGTTGTTCGATTTCTGTCTAGACTTCGGTGGATGGCGGTCAACAGTGTCATCTAGGGTCATATTGTAGTCTTCCCCCATTATAAGTGTGCCCTCTCGGAGTCTCGTCAGCCTGTTCCCTAGTTCTTCCAATGCCGCCTTGCCCAGAGCTGGCGGTATATATACAGAGAGTATGTTGATGTCTTTTCCATCCCACTGGACCTCCGCCCCCACGAATCGGCCCCCCGCATCCGCCCATGTCTGGTGAACTATAAGGGGCGTATTTTTCCTTACCAATATAGCCGTCCCCCTCGAGCCCGTGGTGTAGTCTGCGTGTACCAGAAGTTTGTATCCCCACCTAGTAAGGGCCTTGGATTTCTGACCTACTAGATGCGTTTCCTGCAACAGGACCACATCAGGTGAGTGTCTCTTCAAGTATTGTTGCACAATGCCCCGTTTAATTTTATCCCCAACCCCATTGACGTTCCAGGACATTACTGAAAGGGTACGGTCTCTATCCTGCCCCATTGCCGTGTAACCCACTCAATTCCGGTACTCGGATCATTACAATGTAGGAAATAACTTGCGTCTGTCCACTCATTAACCGCCGCCCAATTATCAATATGTCTCCTTTACGCTTTCGACTTACAGTATCACGTTGCTTACCAATAACACGGTCAAAAAGATAACATTCCCCAATTCCCAGCCCCCTGGTCCCTTCCCCCCTCCCCTTGCCCCGATCCCCATCACGATGTACCCTTAAACCCCCCCCATTCCCCAACCCCTCATCTGTCCCCCCCCTCCCTGCCCCCCTGCCCGTGGATTTAAAACTACCCACTCCCAAACCCGGCAGAGTGCCTCTCTCCCCCCCCGAAATGCTAGAAATGCACGGGGCGATCAACTCCTATCCCCGCCCGCTCACATCACAATTAACTTGAATTCCCCCCCCCATCCACTGATCGCACAGTCCAGTCACATTCAAATCACATCCGTTTAGTCCCATCGGTCTCAGACCTTGTATCGGGTCCCTTTTGTAAGTCTCACCCCTGATGGGTAAATCAACCCCTCACCCACTCCCCCCTACTTGCGCTGTCAGTTTGGCGCCGGTTCTCCCTCGATGACACCAGAGGTCCTCATTCCTGTTACTTCAGCGGACCTTCTGCCTCTGCAGGGCCACTCGGCGCTGCGTCTGCACGGACACCCCTGCGTTGGCTAGTCTTTTCAAAGCGTTCACGTCTCTGGCCCCCCACCGTGCACCAACCTTCCATCCAGTCCCAAACTGCATCCGGTGAATCAAAAAACCACGACTTGCCATTCGACTCACTCTCAGCTTCGCAGGAAAGAGCATAGCGTATTTCACCTCCCGGTCCCGCAGTTCCCTCTTCACCGCCTGAAAGCTGCGA
This sequence comes from Calotriton arnoldi, assembly GCA_963921515.1. Lineage (NCBI taxonomy): Eukaryota > Metazoa > Chordata > Amphibia > Caudata > Salamandridae > Calotriton > Calotriton arnoldi. The sequence continues at coordinate 492,866 of CAWUFW010001434.1, forward strand.
CGCTGGGCTTGGACCTTGGCCGTGAAATCCGGGAAGAGGGCCACCTCTTAGTTGTCTATTTTCAGCGGAGGACTGGACCTAGCCGTCTGTAGTATAACATCCCTATCTGGGTAGTTGAATACTCGGGCAATAAGGGGCCTCGGAGGTGCACCTGGTTTTGGTCTACCGCCTGGTACTCTATGAGCTCTTTCAATAGAGAAGTAATTAGATAGAGACTTAGGTCGCAAGTGCTTCAAGATGAGGTCTTCTACATATAAGTCCGCTGCCGGCCCCTCCGTCCTTTCCGGAACCCCTAGGATGCGAATGTTATTTCGGCGGGCCCGGCCTTCATAGTCATCTAGTTGCTGTTCCATCCTGTCCTGTTTCTTCTGCATTACGAGCATTTGTGTCTGAAGTTCCGAGGTGTCCCTCTGTAGGGCATTGGTGACCACCCTAAGCTCCTTGACTTTCTCGTCCATCTTCCTGAAGTCCTCCCTGATGAGAGAGACCTCCACCGTGACCGAGTCCACCGAAGCACGCACACCATTAATAGCCGCCATGACGTCATGCAAAGTTGGCTCAGGGCCTTGTTTGGGGGCAGCCACCCCGTCATCCTTCTCCGACGGCGGCGACTCACCCTTGTCTCCCACTTTGGACCATGCGAACTTGTCCAGCTGCTTGTGGGCGGTCGCCTTGGACCCCTTCCCTCCCGTCGCCATGGGTGTGTGGCTATGGACGTTCTTCTAGATGAAAACCTGGACCAGTTCCGGAGATTTGACTGCTTGTCTTTGACAAGAGTGACTGAGTTCCCAAGGCTCGCTCTCGGATTCAAGGTCTGGGTGCTTCGGCCTCAGAACATGGACTATCTTGGCTGGGCTTCCAACCAATCCGCAGCCCACGTCAGTACGGCTTGGTGATCTTCGTCGGCGTCCTGCAGGAAGCGTATCCTCCCTCTATTGACGGCCCTCTATCTCTATATCTTCCGCGGAGCTGGAGCTTGCAACGCCCCCGCGTAACAGCGCGGGTCAAGTACAGCACACTGTCCGAGCCCTCTTCTGGCCCTCACCGCCAATGCTGCAGTAGTTGTAGGGAGTTGTCAGGGCCAGCAAACCCCATTCTCAGGTGTCCCCTACTGCCATCCTCTGTCACTACTGGTCAGATCTCCCAGTTCTGATGTTTGTCCCGGAGTCACTCTTGCGTGGGACTACCAGCTCAAACCATGCGTTTGCTGTGGGCCCACTCCCGGCGGATTTGACTGGACAACGGACCTTCCAGTTACTGCCTCTTCTGAACTTAGGCCCGGGGGTTCCCACTCAGACGCCCCTCACTGTGCCGCTGCCGGCCCACAGGGCCATGTACGCTATAAAATATCAAAGTGCGCTTACTTGGCTTCACCAGCTGTATTCAATCCTTTGGAGGCCTGTATTGTCGGTGACCTCGTTCACGCAATAGTGCCCCAAACTAGGTCTCATGGCCATATGTCCGACAGGGCAGCTGTTATTACGTAGGGCTCCCGCCCCGCCGCTCAGTATTTCCACACCTCCGGCTGTGAAGCCGGGATCTTGCGTAGCCCGCAGAGTCTGATCTCCTCAGGCCCGGGGCCACCACGTCCCCTCCAGTATGTGAGCAGGGAAATGTGCGTCGGTCCTCGCAGTGCGAGGGTATCCGGGGCCAGATCCCCACTGTGCCACCACTTCCCGCCAGGAATTTTCCCCGTTACTGCCCCTCAGGATACACAGGGCTGACGGCAACGGCCTCGGCATACAAAGGCCTCGAGGCCGGGGGCTCTGGTGGTTGAGGCACTCACCGGCTCCTCCCCTTCACCGCAACACCGCTCGGCGCGGTAGCGTTCAGTCAGTCTTCTTTCGCACCCGGCTCTGCGCCGGATCAAGACACTCCGGGATCTCTTGTGGACCCCAACACTGCTTGGCTTCGTCAACGTCCCCCGGGCAGTGTCGACGCTTCCCTGCTTTACTCGCCCTCCATCGCCGCCATTACCGCCTCATCAGGGACGCCGCAAGAGGGGGCGCCGGAGCCGTCAGCCGAGTCGCTGCACCCGTCGAGTCTCTCCCAGAAGGTGAGGGGCGAGGTACCATATATTGCTGCAATTCCGACCAGTGGATGGCGGCGGATATTGGAGGATTTACTGCGGGGGTTCAGGAGCCCTCTCAAGCAGCAGCCATTCTCGTTGGCCGCTAGCCACGCCCCTCGTCTGCTGGGGTTTTGAGCCATTGCATCGTCATCCACCAGATGACCACTTTAATATGAATTTAGCACTATCAGGTTCAATAGAGAGTCAAATATTTACGTGTTTAAACTTTCCCATTTTTAATCCCTCAGGCTCTGAATAAAGAATAGATACTAATATGCGTTTAGTACGACATAACTGCCATGTTTTCCAGGTCTGTGCATGATGTACTGCTCCAGCCCAGTTTTTAGTTTGAATTCTGGGACTTGTAGTCCTGGGCTTATAATGGAATAAACGAGACTACGAGTCCCAGAATTCAAAGAAAATATGTGGCCCGGGGCACCTCATCATGCATGGACCTGGGAAACTGGGCAGGGCTGTTGCTGGTAGCTAAAATGTTAATCACATTTTCTGTGCTGAGAGAGAAGTCACAGCACTGCTCCTGTTTGGCACATTGTCCATAGAATCATCTGATTTTAACCACTATATGCAACACGTTTACAGTTTTCTTCCTGAAAACAGGCACATGGCCAGCAAAGGATGTAAATGCTTCCTCATTCCTTTTGCACTTTTTCCAGCTCACAGTCCAGTCAGGGACCAGTCCTCCACTCTCCTCAGCTCCTGGGGCACAAGGGTCAAGGCCATGATTAAGATTTAGGAAACTTTTTCTTTAAATAAACATATAGGAACACTATTTTCCTGATAAAATAAGCACTGGCAAATCTAACCAGTCTCTTTTTGCTGATGCTTGCTTCCTGCTGGTAATATTTTTGCCATTGCTTGGAGAATTTGCAGGACAAGCATTGGAACAGCCAGTAGTGACAGCGGTGGGCAATGTGTGAAGGACAGAGAGAGAGAGAGAGTAAGGCACTGAGCTACAGCAGTGCTTGGTGTTGGTGTTGGAGGGAGGTGGCAGTATTTGGAGTCAGTTTGGGGGAACTAAGGTTGATGGTGGAGTAGTGATGGAGGGTGTCTAGAGATGGGGAGAGAGACAAAGCAAGAGAGAGTAAGGAGCAGGACATGTGTTCACAATGAGTGGTAAACCTAAAACTGCACAACAAACGTGACTAGAAAAATAGTTGCCTGACATACTCACTGGAAGGATACCCTCCAACAAGCAAAAGGCAGGGTGAAACCTAAATGCTCTATGGGCTAGACAAACACAAACATTGAAAGGAAAGACAATGATTCAGAATAAGGGAATTAAAACAAACAAGAAAACCAGCCAATAATGGGCAAGGGGCAGACTGGAAGCCCACTATAAGCAGATCTTATAGTGTTGGTTGCAATGTTGTCTGTGACAAACAGCTAAAGCTGTCAGTAACAAGATCACAAAAAGCTTGGAAACATCCCTAATGGATATCACTCACTTTGACCTCTGTTTTTACGACTGGCAAATGGTTGCTATGGTGAAACTGATCCACCATGAGTTATGGGGTGCATGCCTGCTGCAGTATTGAATCTCTGGCAGCATTCAGGTTCTTGCTGTTATCAACTGGACATGCATTTCCCTTCACTTGTGCCTGGAAGAAGACAGCCCCGACCAATTCCCGTTGCATTTCTGATTCCCAACTCTGGCTACAGGATCACATTAGCTTCTTTTCTGGGTAATCTGGCACCTTTCTTGCCTGATGACGCCAAATGCAGCGGACTTGTTTGCACTTGCATAGAAGAGCACCCAACTGCTTGTGCTTGTTCTTTCAGGTTGGGTGATGAGGAGGGTCGGAAGAGAGCTTCCGAGGCAGATTTAACTTTGTTAGGCAGAACTTAAGTACTTTAAATGTATTGAGTATTTACACAAAACATCAATTTAGTTCCCATAAATGCATGTTTTGCCCCCTCCCACACTTTATAGGGTCCTAGAGTAAAATGGTTGTCATAAAAAAACATCATACCGTGTTGGCTTAGAGGAGATACACAAGCTTTAAACGACTGCCCAGGTGGAGAAGTAAGTTTGGATGGTTTCCATGGTAATCCCCTATTTGTTGACCATCATCAAAGTGGCCCACTTTAAAGTGGTACTTTTGGAACAGACATTGAAAGGATGACCAGATGGGTAGACAAAAGCCTCTGAGTCGTAGTTTATTTTATTAGTTTGGTTCGTAGCAGCTCTCAAAGTTAGGTTTTTGTTGATAATGTGGCGCAGTACAGAGATTACATTTTAAACAAAGTTGCATCAGGTGCTGAATTTGATTCTCGAACATGTTATTAATTCTGCTGTAGCAAGAATTACGCTTAGATTTACGTTTTTACATGTTGCTGCTACAAAAATAGTTGATTGGTTCCCAGCGAGGGCTTGAGGTGTAATTCGTTAGAAAATTATGCTTACCAATTTAGAACTATGTATTCTAACTTAGAGCAATTATGTGTTGGCCATGCCATCTTTTTATCTGTTCTCTCTGATTGAATAGTTTAGTTTCAACCTTATACACTGCCGAAATACAATATTATCACATAATTCCACACCATAAAAACACAGCAGGGGACAACCCTTTTCATGTAGTGTTTTATAAAGTTAGTAGGAATGGGAGACAAGGAAGTTTGGTTTGCCTGGAATAGTACAGTCACAGTGTTGCAGATGTATGGGCCCTCTGAAAATGTTTTTTTTACTGACGTTTACAGTAAAACCACCATTACACTAACGGCGTGAGGCTGATGGCCTAAATCTCCTCTGTTTCAAGCCTGATCTTTGAAGGCTAGAGAGGGGCTTCTCTTGCTGGGAATAACAGCATTTCATGTTGCCCACATAAGTGATAGTGTGCTGAATGGCTGATCAAGTATGAGGTCCAAAAGAGGAGACCTTTTGGCTATGCCAATGCTTGTTTAGGTTTTACTTGCAAAATGTCTAGTATTCAAAAAAGGGCCTTATTTACGAGAAAGTGACTCAGCATGGTGCAGCAAGCCATTTTGCTGTGCCGCACTATGTCACTTTCAAAGAACAGAGATGCGTCATATCTACAACGATATGACGGATCCTTGTGCTCCCCCTGCGCTGGCACACTATTGGCTGCCAAGTGCTGACGCAGGCACCCTTGCACCAGTGCTTGCGTTGCAGGGAGATTTTTTTGTGCAAGAAGGGAAACCTGAGTGGGCCGACCAAACAGTCATTGTGCACTTGAGTGGGCATGCCATTCCGCCCATGCCTTGCCCCGTGCTTGGAGCAGTCCTACCCACCCTCCTACCCGCAAAGGAAACATAGCACGGTTACATCAGTAAGTTATCATCATGTGATGATTGTTCCTCATCTGCACTGCTTGAAAACAGTGGGGCGACGCTCTTCCGCCACAGCGGATGAGCCGCCACTGGGGGTGTGTCATCTACGTGTGCTAGGCCTGGGCGACTCGACCTCCATGCGTCCTGCGCTACGCGTCCCACCTTCTCCTTACCTGGACATTGACACTGTGGCGCAATCCGCTGCACTCTCTCCAAATCTGTGACTCAGCCAGCAGGAGCCTCATCCAGGTGGGATTTCACAAGCCTGGGTACAGCAGTCGCCGCCAAGTCCGCTGGTGAACCTCCCGATGCAGTTGATGCAGCAGGGCCCCCTTAGGCGTGAAGTTGCAGCGCTCCCGCCACACAAGTTCGGAGCATCTCAGGGGCCTCACCCCCACAGCGTCTGGCCAGCCCAACATCATCTGGCCTGTGATGCAGAGAGGCGGCACCCACTGTTGGTAATCCCCTCTGTGCACCCCGGTGGAGTGGTGGATCGTATTATGCAATGCAGACCTCCCTACATTGGGGCGCAGGAGCGCCTCTACTATTAACAGCTCCAAGGTGCGCAAGGCGGTCTTCTCACACAGGTCAGCAACGTGTCTCCATGCGACCTGCCAGACTTCACCACCAGGTACGGGCGATCGTCGCGCCTCAATGTCTACCGCCACCGCTCTTCGACTCCACAGCTCCCCCGCATCCCACTCCAGGCTCCAGACGCAGGTCCAGCGAGGCATCCAGGCTCCAGACGCAGGTCCAGTGAGGCATCCAGGCTCCAGACGCAGGTCCAGCGAGGCATCCAGGCTCCAGACGCAGGTCCAGCGAGGCATCCAGGCTCCAGACGCAGGTTCAGCGAGGCATCCAGGCTCCAGACGGTGGTCCAGCGAGGCATCCAGGCTCCAGACGCAGGTCCAGCGAGGCATCCAGGCTCCAGACGGAGGTCCAGCAAGGCATCCAGGCTCCAGACGCAGGTCCAGCGAGGCATCCAGGCTCCAGACGCAGGTGGTCCAGCGAGGTATCCAGGCTCCAGACGCAGGTACAGCAAGGCATCCTGGCTCTCATCCTGGTCATCCTGGATGTTGGGTGGCTTGCAGGGGTTGTTGATGTGTGCTGCACTTGGCCCAGGCTGCTCCATTCTGCATTTTGTTCGGTTTTTATGCCTACTTTCTATTGGATGTTGACTGATAGGCTATTTTTTGCATTAGAGGCAAAAAAAACTCACGTTGGGCTGACTAATGTGAGTTTTTTTGCCGCTAATGTTCCTATCAGTAGTTTTCGCCCGCTAACGCCGGATTTCCTATCGCCTTCGCGCTGATGTTAGCGGCAGTTTTCACCGCCGTTCCCTGATACTATTGCCATGTAGCGACGGCTTATTAATACACCGCTAACACGGCGATAGTTTTCAGGGTTAGGCGGCGATAAAAAAACTGCCGCTAACTGGCGTTTGCGATAGGTGTCCTTGTGAATATCCCCCTTGGTTTTCAGCAAAAAGTCTTACTTTGCTTGCTAGGAGGGGGCATTTCTTAGTTTGTTTAGATATTTGCCTTAATTTGGGTCAGTGTTTCATACTTATTCCAGGTAGCTTTGGTCTTTTTCAAGTATGTCTAGGAATTGGTAGAGTGTAGGGTGGTTTCTTCCAAGTGTTTGTGGAAGGAATTGCGCAAATTACTTGCTGTTTCTGCATCTGTTATCGTTTTATACCATGTTATTCTAGACAATGGTAGCTATGACTACAGACCCAATGTTTAGTGTTGTGGTAGGAGTCAAGTTTATGTTTATCTTTTTGCTATGCAAAAGACTGTAAAGTGTTGTTGGGTGATTGATTCTGTATCTTCCTCCTGCAAGGGCTTCTGATGTTCCTATTTGAAAATGGGTGGTGCTGTTGCCCATGCCCCTAACACCAATGACATTGCTACTGTTTGCAGGAAAATAGACTGCAGACTATTACTTTAAAAAACGTATAATCATAGATATACCTGCATGTTTGGGCTCACTGTTTTTGAAGATGTTTGGCAGATTTACAACAGTTCTGTTTCCTGAATGTGTGGTCATCTAAATCATTATGCATACTGATAAATTCTCTTTAACCATCTGAGTACCACTATCATAATGCGATTGCTTTCTACTTGGTAGTGGAGACGCTCTCAAGCATGGATGAACACTGATCTTCACAAACTCCTACCATCAGTAGGCAGATCCTTCTTCCATGACATGCCTGGTACCATATGATTGTTCTTCGCATTCCATTGGAACATCTACCTAACCTAGCTGCGGTTCGGTTGCTACTGATTCACCAGTTGATAATTCATTGTTCACTTTGTGGGGCTTTGCAACTGTCCATCATCTTATGTACATCCTATGGTGCACATTTGCTCCTGCCTCAAGTGCCACCAACGTACATCATGTTTCTGATATCCCCATCAAAATCAATGGTTTTTGACAATCCAGATTCTTTTTATTCTGTGGCACAAATATTGAGGGTCTGTCCTGCACCTAATCTGACGCCTTACTCACATGCTGCATCTACGATTACAAGTTTCTGTCATCTTTTATCAACATTGATACTGATTGCACAATCCATAGCATCCCCAACTCCTTCCATGACTTCTATCTTATGCTTCTCACCATTGCATCTGATCATCAAATCAACATTGAATGCTTCGGAATCCCAGGCCTTTCTATGATACAGAACTCAGGTTAAAAAGAGAAAAGTGTTCACCAACTCCTCCCTTTCCCATATATCCAGGTTTTGCTTTAATCTGTAGCACCTCAATTCGATAAACTTGTTGCACTTTGCACTATAGTTTAATAAGTCATAACGGTATTGCTTAGCATAATTATTTATCTATGCACATATTAGCTTATTGACCTAATTAGCTCAGTGTGGTTACATTTTATTCATATATTCATATATTCCCTAGAGAGCTTATTATCATTCCAGGGTGTTATATATTTTCCCTTTATGTCTATTACTAACCCCCCTATATAGTGCCTATGCTTAGTTGCTTAATGAAGCTTCGGGCCATATAAGTCATCCTTTATTTGAAATAATTGATGCCTTTATTGTATTATTGTGAAACAAGATGTATTGTATTTATCATACATTTTGGTAGTATGCTTCTGGTTCATATATTCATTTGAATTGCTGGTGTTTAGGAACATCGATACTAGTTTTAGAATTTACCATGAATGCGAAATTAAATTCTAATGGTATACCTTCCATGTGATATAATGGGCCTCATGGTTTATTTTTTATTGAGTTAAATGTCATAATATAGCTGCTCAAAGCCCACTCAGTGAGAGAGAACAGGCTTTGGTGATACTTCCATGACAATAGGATGTCAAGCATTGGAGCTACTAGCATAGCTGCATCAAGGTCATATTCTCATAACAGGTCTTCTATATAGACATCATTTCGGCTTTGTTTTACAGACTGGCCTTGGATTGAAAAAATAGATGACATCCAGGTATACATGTGTGTTGACATTGAAATACTAAACCCTCATTAGGGCAAATCCTTTGATGGTAAAGATTAAGCATTCAGGAATACTTAATAACTCTCTATTGAAAATGTCTCTATTTATAATTTCTACATTATAATTTTTGGGTTATTCTAGATTTCCATTATTTTTGTGATAGTATGCTTGCATTTACTCACTAACATTGTGAATTGCTTGTGGACACATAATTGTGGCTACATTGTACCAGAACAGACAACAAGAAATCCAAATGCCTGACAGTTTCTGACACAGATGTTATATGCCCAATAAGCATTATGCTGATTTGAGTGGTGTGGCGTTTATTGCTTATTTAAGAGGTGATCTTACTGGTGATTGGTTTGGTATTGCAGTGATGGTATTGGTTGTGGTGGTATTGTTGAAGGAATTATTAGCAGGGGTATTTTTCATGGTGGTATTGGTAGCTGTTATTGGTGATGGTATTAGAGGTAGTGGAACCGATAATGGTGGTGTTATTTGTATTAGTGGTATTTAGATAGGTGTTTGTTGGTGTTTGTTGGTGGTGTGGTTTTGGTAATTTTGGAATAGTACTGGTGAATCAGTCTGCGTATAGTCTATCTCTCCCTGAAAAAATGCTTAGAGTCTAGTCTTTCAAAGAAAATTTAAAATTTCTGCTTTTGTGTCCAGTGGGTCACTAGACCTTGTGGGTACAAATGTTAAAGCTTTGCTCAAAAGTGATGCTTTATTGTCATTGAATACATTTGAGGAAATGTATTCTGCTGCATGCCTTGTCCCGTTTCCAATTACCAATCCCACCGCCGCATCGCAGCGTTGTGATTGGCTCAGGGGAGGGAGCCTGGCTGCCTACTTCCTGTTCCTGGAAGCAGACGCAGGAGAGCAGGAGCAACGAAGACACGGGACCCGGCTTCGAGGTAAGACTTCCCTTATTAAAATATTTACAACACCCGCTCACACACACATCCCCGTGTCCACGCCTCATCCAGTGTTCTTTCCAGCATTTACCACCTCACAGCTGTCCAGCCCCCCCCCCAGCACTTCTCAATGGCGGTCACTGTGCGCCCTTGCACAGCGGGCTTACAACTCGTGTGCCAAAGGCACATACGTGGTTGCGACGCATGCCATAACATTGCATTCCATTTCAATGCATACTAATACTAGGCACATTGCAACAGTAGAGTAGGTGTTGCATAGCGGAGACATTAATATCACTATGCCCACTTCAGTGAGTGCAACCCAAAACTAACCTTTGCACCCCAAACCCAACCGTGAACCCTGGAATTCCTTTTTGAGCCCCCCATAACACACCCAAAAATCAAATTTGACCCAAATGCACACCCCAATTTCCATATTTTACCCCAAAACACACCCCATTTTTCATATTTTACATCCGAAACCCATACCCACCCGAAAAAATTTATATTACCCCATTACTGACCTCACAATGCGTTGTAATCAAATGCGATGTAAAGGCACCTGTGTTGTCGGAGTTGCGTTGTTAACGATGTACTGCCTGCATTGTAATTGTCGTCTCCCGTGCCAAAGGCAACCCATAGGCTACGCCGTTTGTGTCCGTCTGCCCCTGGACCGCGCTCAGCACCAAGGAGCCTTCCTCTTGGACACTCCACCGATACGACGCCATCACCCTCCTTGCCATCAACCCTGGACGGCACCTCGCCTGCCAGGACCAACCTCTGCTCCGGACCGGACATCGCCATTGCCATCACTGACGGCTGCAGTATCACCCGCAAGGAGCACCCCGACCATCAAGGAGGAGGCATTGCCATCACCTACAGAAGCACACTCCGACTGACCACACACTCTAATGACCCAAGGGTGACCATGCACCACCTCAACTCCCAGATCCGGACCAAGCCCAAGCACATCCTCTGTGGCACCCTCATGTGCAGGCCCCCCGGGCCATGGCCCCCCATTCTCCAATACCATTGTAGACCTCATTGCACCCCAGGGTCTCCCATCCACCAACGACATCTTACTCAGTGAACTCAAGTTCCACCTGGACAACCCCAGTGACCAGGACACCACCCCCTCCTGGGGAAGGTCCCCTACATCAGACGCAAGCAGCAAATCACCTCAGCAAGCCACATGGCAGGACACACGGTCGAGCACGTCACCTCCGCCAGCGGGAACTTCAACTACAGCCACAACACCGGACTCTCCTGGACCGACCATCATTGGTAACATCACGTCTTCACCTTGCCCACCGGACGCCACCGCCATCATTGCACCCCCTCGCAGCTGGATTAAGGCCACCGAAGAATGTCTCGTCAACTCCCTCCCCACCAACACTCCACCAATGCTTCCAAACGATGACACCGCAGCGCGCAACCACCACCGATGGATCTCCAACAGCGCCGACATTCGGGCACCCCTCATGAACGGCACTGCGTCAGTACCTTCGCCTGCCTGATGGCAGCAATGAGGGTGACGCAGTGCCACAGGGATAGGCTGGCCCCATGCATTGATGGAGTTGCGTCATGGTTGTGACACGACTGCAGCAATGCGTGACTTTAGCGCAGACAGATACGTCAGGATTCCTGACATATCTGTCATTAGTTGCGTCATGGAGCGCTGTCCAGTGAATACTGCGCATCCATGCTGTCGCAAGAAGGGCGTAGTGAGTAGTGTTGCAACGCTGTCTTGTCGCAGCGAAGCAACACATTTCATGACTGGGGCCCAGGAATGCGCACTATCTTATTGATGGTGCACATTCCTGCACTGTAGTTTTGTCGCAGGTCAGCGCTGCAACATTGCTTGCAGCGCTGTCCAGCACCAAAACCTGCTGAGATGAGGCCCCAAGTGTTATCCTCATTTTTAAGACCAGCTATTTTCTGGTGTTAAGTAACTGGCTCTAACTGCAGTTAGAGACAGTTTTTTTGGTCTTCAGAACTTCAAGGATCCCCTTGTGAATATGGAGTAGTGGGGTTTGCGGCCGTTTTTGCACGGGAACGCCTCTCCTGCATATAATTATCGCTAACAGAAGTAGCGATCTTTACAACGGACGTTTTCGCCCAAAAACTGTCGCTAACGGCTGTTAGCGACAGCTTGGTAATAGGGCGATAAAATTATCGCCGCATTAGCGGCAGAAAAGTGCCGCTAACGCGGCGATAACTCCTTGTGAATATGCTCCCAAGTTCTTCCATATCTTGAATCAATAGCACAAACCCTAGTTTAAAGACATCACACTAAACAACAACATAGTTTAACCTTCCTAAAAACCAAAAACACACACCTAATTATTATTTATTTCAAAATATTAATAAAATAAAATATAAAAATCAATTTGAAAAAATACATGATTTAACAGAAAACTGTTCAGACTGATAATTAAAAACTGCCATAATAAATATTTATAAAAAATATACTAACCAAAAAACCTATGTTAAATTTAATAACAAACCATTTTTCTTTCCCCTGTACACATATCCTAACTCAATACAAAAATACATACATGACAAATGAACACAAAACAAATCATAAAATTAACATAACACACACAATAATATAAATAAATTAAATTAAATAACAGTTACAATTTCATAGCTGAAGTCCTGGAAAGTGAAATTGTGATAAAAAAACAATCCCAAAAAAGAATCAATAAAAAGGAGAAGTGTCTAAAAATAAGAAACAAAAGCAACAATAAACAGTTCAAAATTAAAACATCCAATATGACTCCAATAACCCAGGGAATATATCCAAAACCTGATAAATAAGAAAAGAAAATTGAATAAATGCTCCAGGCAAACCATAAAATCGAGTAAAAGCTTACAAATAATTAGGGTTAAGCAATAACCCAGGGAATATATCCAAAACCTGATAAATAAGAAAAGAAAATTGAATAAATGCTCCAGGCAAACCATAAAATCGAGTAAAAGCTTACAAATAATTAGGGTTAAGCAATAGCCAAATATTTTTCCTTGAAAACCAAAATAAATACATTGGGGCTGCCAATAATATCGAAAGCCTCTTAAGCAACACATATAAACCCATCTAAACAGCATTTACAACCCTCATATAAAAAACACCACAGTAGAAAGTCTTTAAAAACAATGATAAATAAATAAAAAAGCACATACAAAATACATACAATACAGTGATGTGTGGTATGCATCTATGCATTGCAAAAAGGGAGACTGAGTTGGACCACCAAGGGTGTTGAGAAATGAGGATAGAATCAAAGATCATCAATTGCAATGCATTAGTTCCAAATGTAGTTTGTAGTCGATACTAGTACTATAGGCGATCAGATTTAGAAAAGTACAATGTTACTGTGTTTGCCTGTCAAAATATTTTTGAGGAGATTAACTGTACCACTAATCTATTTTTATTTTCTTTATTTCTCACCCAAGGGCCAGAAGAGGGACAGCTCAGAGGCGGGTCCCGGGAGCCGGTGAGGAGGCGATTACTAGGCCAGCTGCTGAAGGTTTTGCTCATCCTAGTAAGTCCTATTATTTATTATTATTATTTCCCTACCTTTTACCTCTTCCCACTATTATACTACTTTTAATTTTGCCTTGTTTATACCGTTTCCTTTTTTTTCCAACTCCCCTCTCCAATTTTTGCTTAGTTCTTGTTATCCCTGCATTATCCTTTTTTTCATATTTCATGTTTTTGTAGCTGACTTTTTCTCATCTGTACTAGTTTCTAATTTTCTTCTGCTTTGTTAGTAAGCTTTCCCTCTCCCCTATATATCTTGTGGTACTATAAGACTAAGAATAGACTTTTGGTACTCTACTGTCTACTGTGAAGATTGCAGGCACAAGTAATCTAGTATTATTCACCATGCAAGTTTATTGAGAAGGCTCTCTTTTTCTTGCTCATGTTCTAACAGTTAACTAGAGAATAACCATGGCCATATATCCCCCCTAATGTTGTGCTGTAATTCATTTATACAGTATACCAGCAGTATCCATGACAGTGCAGCATGGCTGGAAAGTATGAGTCCCATTGCATTTGCCAACCAACACCAAATGTCCTTCATTGACCATTATTCTACCCCTTCATTGCGCTTCAATGACTCAGAGTCCTCATCCTAGGCTATAGTTCTACCCATCCATTATGAAAAAGTTTTTGGTTGGCTTAACTACCTGGCTTTTCTCACATAGTCAACCAACAAAATGCCCAAAGTGATATTGTTGATAGAGGATTCTGCTAACCAATCTGTAGTGATGTATTGGCATCTAAAAAATGTGTAATGTTTTTTTCTAGCCGCACAGCCCACCAGTGCAGGGGCAATTCCGCTGCGAAGGCGGATGGAGTGGGAAACAAAGCCGTGGCATGGACAAGCAGTGGTAATTCACGTCGGTTGCTTATCGGCAATTACTATTATACTCACTACAAGGGCATCGTGAGACTCGTGAACCCCCCACTTAAGCAACTACAGCGGTGTTTAAGTTCTTATGGCCTCTTCTATTTGCAACTCAGCAAAAGCTCACATATTGAGTGCTAGAAATGATGGGTTGATGGAAACGGGAAAGAAAGGAAGGTTAAAAGAAAGTATGGGTGAACTGGTATATGAGTGAAAAGATACTTGGGCGGGTGAAAAGATGCGTGGGTGGTTAAATTAATGGATGGGTGAAAGGGTGAATAATGAATGGATTGTTATATGGATGGATATATGGATTTGAAATTTTGGTGAAAGACTGGATGAGAGAAAGTAGAGCTTAAATCATGGTGGCTATCAATGGGTAATATAGAAGAATGAAAGGATGAATGAATAATTGCTTGGATGAAGAAACAAGGGGGATCTTCTGGAGAGGGGCAGGCTCGCTTACTTCGCTTACTTGGTTTTATCAAAACTATGGTTCAAAGTGGGGTTTTTTTTTTTTTGGTCCACTCCCTTGACTAACCATATTTGTTAAGCAAGGCTGATATGTATCCCACCCATCATCATTCATCACCACCCTCCCTGCCCGTGGCATTTCACCACCCATGAACTAAGTGCAGCATTGTGACTGCATCATTGACTGTGCAATGTGTGTCTGCTTCAGTTAATGGGGCATTTACAAAGTTTTCAATGTATTGCAAACCTCTTAGTGGGTCACTCCTTAAGTTCTGCCCCAGCCTCCCAAACAAATGGAAAATCCATTTTTGGCATGTGCTATATTTTTATGGCAATGTGAAGTGATTAATAAATATATATACCCCCCACTTAAGCAACTACAGCGGTGTTTAAGTTCTTATGGCCTCTTCTATTTGCAACTCAGCAAAAGCTCACATATTGAGTGCTAGAAATGATGGGTTGATGGAAACGGGAAAGAAAGGAAGGTTAAAAGAAAGTATGGGTGAACTGGTATATGAGTGAAAAGATACTTGGGCGGGTGAAAAGATGCGTGGGTGGTTAAATTAATGGATGGGTGAAAGGGTGAATAATGAATGGATTGTTATATGGATGGATATATGGATTTGAAATTTTGGTGAAAGACTGGATGAGAGAAAGTAGAGCTTAAATCATGGTGGCTATCAATGGGTAATATAGAAGAATGAAAGGATGAATGAATAATTGCTTGGATGAAGAAACAAGGGGGATCTTCTGGAGAGGGGCAGGCTCGCTTACTTCGCTTACTTGGTTTTATCAAAACTATGGTTCAAAGTGGGGTTTTTTTTTTTGGTCCACTCCCTTGACTAACCATATTTGTTAAGCAAGGCTGATATGTATCCCACCCATCATCATTCATCACCACCCTCCCTGCCCGTGGCATTTCACCACCCATGAACTAAGTGCAGCATTGTGACTGCATCATTGACTGTGCAATGTGTGTCTGCTTCAGTTAATGGGGCATTTACAAAGTTTTCAATGTATTGCAAACCTCTTAGTGGGTCACTCCTTAAGTTCTGCCCCAGCCTCCCAAACAAATGGAAAATCCATTTTTGGCATGTGCTATATTTTTATGGCAATGTGAAGTGATTAATAAATATATTTCATGGTTTCCATTACAAATTTACCCCTGTTCAAATGTCTCCCTTTCAACTTTCATCAACTACAGTGACAGAATAAGTCATAGCTTAGGGATATGAAGATGATCAGTGATGCCCCACTATTCTATAGCAAAAGATCTACCTACCCGGCTAATCCCTCTAACTTACTCTGCAGTAGAGTAAGTTTTAGTTTCCTTTCCTTACTGCCAAGCGTATACATTTGTTGGAAATAATTGATGGTGGAGGGCGAGGCCAGGGAGTAAAGTGGGACTAGGTGCCTGATTTCAAATTCTGTGGATGGGATACTTTGACGAATGTGCCAAAAACAATCTGTACATCCTGTTCCTCTCCTTGTAGGGCGTTGCATCGTCTGCCCCACCGTCTACTTACGGCAGACAGGATATCTGAATTTTATATGGGACTTGTGTGACATAGTATCCTTTTTGTTATTCATCTGCCTCTTTGGAGTCAGGGTAGAATTTGAAAGGCATTTGGAAAAGAGCAGGGCCATTGAAAATAAAGTAAGATAAGTGTCCAATACAGCTGCCCCAGCTGCAGACTGCAGAGTAGCTATCATGCTGCCATTAATTTAGAATAACAACTTGTACTCCATAGTGCATAATGCCATACTCATGAATGAGAGGTAATTTACTTTTATTTTTCCTCACAGAGTGTCTGTTTAGTTTTCTACTAGGAAAGCCTTTAAAAGAAAAAAAGAAAATCACTCTTGTTTAATCTGGTGTTCTTCTGTCTTAATTCTTTACAGCCAGGCAGTCAGTGTTTTTTATGTGAGGCATGTGTGGATAGAAAATGGCCCTATGTCTCTCCTAATCACATCAAATTCCAATGGCCCTAAGGGCCCAGCAATTGACTGCTACCATGCCACTTTTTAATTTTAAACAAGTGTTTGCACAGAGCATTGTTTACAATTTGTCTTTTTTCATTTTGTCTTGTCTTCATATAGCAGCTACTTCTGCAAGTCTACCACCAACATGGCAGGAGATAGCGGCCAAGCTGTGGCGGCAGAGCCTGGAGACTATCCAGCAAGCATACCGCTGGCTGGTGGCTCTGGAGGAGGAGGAGGCAGAGGCAGAAGTATCTGCCTTTGCCCCGGGCCTTGGCCCCAGTTTCTTCAGCCAGTCACAGCCTCCAGCCTCCTGGCCAATACATCACCGCCAACGCTGCTACGAGCTGTCAGGGGCCCTAACCACCAGGTTGTGGCTGGCATGCCAGTGGTGCAAATCTGCTTCTTGTCCTCCCCACTGGCCACTTTCTTGGCAGCACCTTTCTTTGGGGCCATCTTGAAGCTGTCAGTTGGCAGGGGCACTTAGCTGCACCAGCAGAAGTTATTGGAGGACTCACGTGACTGTCTGGCAGTAATGTGGGTGATGTCTGTTGTCCACCTAAAACCAAACTACAAGAAAAACATGTTGTGAAACACAGCTTTGTTGCAATTTGAATTAGTACAGACAATATAATTTAGTGTGGTTACTTAAGTTATCATTATTATCCTAAATAATTAACAAAAACAGTGCATTTCAAAGTCAAACCACAACACTAGAAGTAATATTTAATTTCCAATCAGAATAACAACATACCGATGTAACTGTTTGCTTTGTGTGCATCTAAGGGAGACACCTGTGGCAGTCAGGGAGGTGTAAAATACTTTTTAAAAAAATGCTGGTGTGCTTCTATGGCAGGCAGGGGGAAATGGAATAATCTGTAAAAAAATGAATGCTGGTGTGTGTTGTGCTCCTACGGCAGACAGGGGGTCCAGAGGAAAATGGAATAATAATACTTAAAAAACTAATGTTGTTGTGTGACTGTGCATCTATGGCAGGCAGGTGGTGTCTGAATGGCAGAAAAATGTAAAAAAATATCAATAAAATGGAAGAAAAAAATGACAACAAAAAAATAATAAAAATAATAATGAAAATTTAAAAATTAAAAGAAAAACTTTTAAAAAAAAGAAAAGAAAAATTAAAATAAAAACAAAATAATAACATTTTATTGCTGGTCTACTAGGAGATACTAGTGGATGATGAGAAACCCATTGCAAAAAGCATATAATATAAAACTGTTAATATACAAATATACTATAATGATCCTCAAGCATAATATTAAACTGAAATCATGTAAAAGTAAAAAAAATGACCAAATACAAAAAGGCATAGCCCTTTCCTATCAATCTCCCTCTGAAAGCTGGAAAAAAGGGTGGCTGCACAAAATGGCCACCGTTCACATGGTCAGTCAACAACAGCAAGCAAGGAGACATGGCCGCAACAAAACACATATGCAGGCCTCTGGCAAAAGCACAGTGGCTCACTACATAAAATGGCCATCGACTACATGGTCAAACAACAGCAAACAAGGAGGTATGGCCACAACAAAGAGCACATGCAGGCCTATGGCAAAAGCACACTGGCTGGCTACACAAAATGGCTACAACCGCCTGGTCAGGCAGCAAGCAAGGAGGCATAGCCACACCAAAGAAAACATGCAGGCCTACAGCAAAAACACACTGCCTGGCTACATAAAACGGCCACCGACCACATGATCAAGCAGCAAGCAAGGAGGCATGGCCACAACAAAGAACAGATGCAGGCCTATGACAAAAGCACACTGGCTGGCTACACAAAATGGGTGCCGACTCACAGGCCACATGGTCAAACAACAACAAGCAAGGAACCATGGAAAACAAAGAACACATAAATGCCTATGGACACTTACTACACAAAATGAATGCAGGCCACATGGCATGGAGAACAAAGCTAAATGGTGGTCTATTGGAAACACACAGACACTGATCACACAAATTAGGCATTGGTAACACTGAAGAAAACACTACCATTAATCCAGCAATCCAAAAATGAAAATTAACTGCCTATAAAAATGTGCAACAAGTCACCACACAGCCTCTCAAGACAGCAAATATTCACCCACATTCACACTTTTTAAATGCAAAAAAAAGTGAAATACAAAAAAAACACATTTTTAATTTAATCCAATGCGATCCAGCCCTAAATTATATTTTTATTTACATATTCCAAAGAAACAGTTGTTTCATGCCCCCATGACTAATACTGGCCTGGGCCTACTGACTGGTTGGCCCATTGGCAGACTAGACCACATAGTTTAATAAATAAATATTGCAAATTTAATAAACATGGAGAAAATGTACTGAACTGTGCAACATTGTTCCTTTACAAAAGAAGAAAAATTAAATCCCAAAATATAACTAGGTCCCCAGTAAAACTGTAGGCCGTCCCGCAAAATAACTTTTAAAAATCGAATAAAAGTACATAAAAATACTGGTGCATGCCCTCTATCAAGCAAACAGCACCTTTATACAAGAGTTTTTGAGCTTACTTGTGAGAGCTCAAAAACAAAGCTGTTAAATCCAATGGGATATATGCAGTAGACAAAGAGAGTGATCCTTCCAGCTCCAAATCTAAATGAAAAGTGTCCAGGAGATGGACAAAGCACTGGGAGGAGCCTGCTGCACAGGAACAAGAAGTTGGAATCTCCAGGGCACTTTCTTCTTGTTGGAAAAAAAAGTTACATATAAAAAGGCATCTTGCACTGAAAAACATCCTGAACAGTCCATTGGAGGAGAATAGTAACTCGAAAATACCTTTTTGAGTAGATTTAGCTGCTTCTCGAGTAGAGTATCTGCTCAAGGTGCAGCCACGGTCACTCGCCAACGTCATGAAAAAGTGCCGAAAGCCCCACTAGTGGCCTCCAAGACTCTCAAGCAGCCTGGTAGCAATCAGCAAGTCTCGTTGCGCTCGACAGCGCGCGCCAAAAAAAGTCTTGCACATGCCAACAGGAAAAAGCTCAGCTATGTGGTGGAAGGTGGAATTTATCAGGAACTCCTCGTTCCGTGTGGAATGTGGAGTTACCGAATTACCACAAACTCCACGAGCGGAGTGAATTTCCAAAGAGCAATCACATGTGGCACAGAGTCTTTAACCCACCCCATTTGATTTTTGTAGAATACTAGAGCTTGTTTCAAAGACCACTCTTGTGCAGATTTCCAGAGTGCCTGATATCATCAGGCACTCTGGAAGAAACAGCTTCCCAAGAAGTGCGTGCCTTTCAAAACAATTAGGCCAACCATCCTTAGCTATCATAATATTATAGGCTTCTTACAAGTGTGACCAGAAAACTACATTTATAGCATGCAACATATCACCCTTAAGATGTATTTGTAAATTGCAAACTCCATCTTTAGAATTTACGTTACCATCTGGTGTTTCTATTTGGATGTATTCATCATTAGGAGTTGTGACTCTAGATGCTCCTTGGGAGTCTGATCAGCTATTGTTATTTCCACTGTCCTATCCATAATCACTGCCGCCTCATCCTGTTCCACAGAACTCACATTCTCTGAGGCATGTTTCTTTCATTCTATTGATCGAGCTTGACACTGTCTTTCTTTGTATAATGAGCATGTGAACCTTTCTCTTCCTTCTTCATACTGTGCTTGTATCCGGAGACTTCCCCTTTTTAGCTTTCAGTCTTGCATATTCATTCCTTCTACCATACTCAGTGTGACCGCTTCTTTCATCTGCAGAGTATTTCTCCGAGTGCCTACTCTCCACTGGGTGCTGTTGCATATTCATCACTTCTACCATACTCAGTGTGACCGCTCCTTTCATCTGCAGAGTATTTCTCCGAGTGCCTACTCTCCACTGAGTGCTGTTGCATATTCATCCCTTCTACCATACTCAGTGTGAAGGCTTCTTTCATCTGCAGAGTATTTCTCCGAGTCTCCACTGGGTGCTGTTGCATATTCATCCCTTCTACCATACTCAGTGTGACCGCTCCTTTCATCTGCAGAGTATTTCTCTGAGTGCCTACTCTCCACTGAGTGCTGTTGCATATTCATCCCTTCTACCATACTCAGTGTGACCGCTCTTTCATCTGCAGAGTATTTCTCCGAGTGCCTACTCTCCACTGGGTGCTGTTGCATATTCATCCCTTCTACCATACTCAGTGTGACCGCTCCTTTCATCTGCAGAGTATTTCTCCGAGTGCCTACTCTCCACTGGGTGCTGTTGCACATTCATCCCTTCTACCATACTCAGTGTAACCGCTTCTTTCATCTGCAGAGTATTTCTCTGAGTGCCTACTCTCCACTGGGTGCTGTTGCATATTCATCCCTTCTACCATACTCAGTGTGACCGCTCCTTTCATCTGCAGAGTATTTCTCCGAGTGCTTACTCTAAACTGAGTGCTGTTGCATATTCATCCCTTCTTCCATACTCACTGTGACCATTCCTTTCATCTGCAGAGTATTTCTCCGAGTGCTTACTCTCCACTGAGTGCTGTTGCATATTCATTCCTTCTACCATACTCAGTGTGACCGCTCCTTTCATCTGCAGAGTATTTCTCTGAGTGCTTACTCTCCACTGAGTGCTGTTGCATATTCATCCCTTCTTCCATACTCAGTGTGACCGCTCCTTTCATCTGCAGAGTATTTCTCTGAGTGCTTACTCTCCACTGAGTGCTGTTGCATATTCATCCCTTCTTCCATACTCAGTGTGACCGCTCCTTTCATCTGCAGAGTATTTCTCTGAGTGCCTACTCTCCACTGAGTGCTGTTGCATATTTAACCCTTCTACCATACTCAGTGTGACCGCTCCTTTCATCTGCAGAGTATTTCTCCGAGTGCCTACTCTCCACTGGGTGCTGTTGCATATTCATCCCTTCTTCCATACTCAGTGTGACAGTTCCTTTCATCTGCAAAGTATTTCTCTGAGTGCCTACTCTCCACTGAGTACTGTTGCATATTTATCCCTTCTACCATACTCACTGTGACTGTTCCTTTCATCTGCGGAGTATTTCTCCGAGTGCTTACTCTCCACTGAGTGCTGTTGCATATTCATTCCTTCTACCATACTCAGTGTGACCGCTCCTTTCATCTGCAGAGTATTTCTCAGAGTGCTTACTCTCCACTGAGTGCTGTTGCATATTCATCCCTTCTTCCATACTCAGTGTGACCGCTCCTTTCATCTGCAGAGTATTTCCCCGAGTGCTTACTCTCCACTGAGTGCTGTTGCATATTCATCCCTTCTTCCATACTCAGTGTGACCGCTCCTTTCATCTGCAGAGTATTTCTCCGAGTGCCTACTCTCCACTGGGTGCTGTTGCATATTCATCCCTTCTTCCATACTCAGTGTGACAGTTCCTTTCATCTGCAAAGTATTTCTCTGAGTGCCTACTCTCCACTGAGTACTGTTGCATATTTATCCCTTCTACCATACTCACTGTGACTGTTCCTTTCATCTGCGGAGTATTTCTCTGAGTGCTTACTCTCCACTGAGTGCTGTTGCATATTCATCCCTTCTTCCATACTCAGTGTGACCGTTCCTTTCATCTGCAGAGTATTTCTCTGAGTGCCTACTCTCCACTGAGTGCTGTTGCATATTCATTCCTTCTACCATACTCAGTGTGATCGCTCCTTTCATCTGCAGAGTATTTCTCCGACTGCTTACTCTCCACTGAGTGCTGTTGCATATTCATCCCTTCTACCATACTTGGTGTGACCGCTCCTTTCATCTGCAGAGTATTTCTCTGAGTGCTTACTCTCCACTGAGTGCTGTTGCATATTCATCCCTTCTTCCATACTCAGTGTGACCGCTCCTTTCATCTGTAGAGTATTTCTCCGAGTGCTTACTCTCCACTGAGTGCTGTTGCATATTGATCCCTTCTTCCATACTCAGTGTGACCGCTCCTTTCATCTGCAGAGTATTTCTCTGAGTGCTTACTCTCCACTGAGTGCTGTTGCATATTCATCCCTTCTTCCATACTCAGTGTGACCGTTCCTTTCATCTGCAGAGTATTTCTCTGAGTGCCTACTCTCCACTGAGTGCTGTTGCATATTCATCCCTTCTACCATACTCACTGTGACCGTTCCTTTCATCTGCAGAGTATTTCTCTGAGTGCTTACTCTCCACTGAGTGCTGTTGCATATTCATCCCTTCTACCATACTCGGTGTGACCGCTCCTTTCATCTGCAGAGTATTTCTCTGAGTGCCTACTCTCCACTGGGTGCTGTTGCATATTCATCCCTTCTTCCATACTCAGTGTGACCGTTCCTTTAATCTGCAGAGTATTTCTCTGAGTGCCTACTCTCCACTGAGTGCTGTTGCATATTCATCCCTTCTACCATACTCACTGTGACCGTTCCTTTCATCTGCAGAGTATTTCTCTGAGTGCTTACTCTCCATTGAGTGCTGTTGCATATTCATCCCTTCTTCCATACTCACTGTGACCGTTCCTTTCATCTGCAGAGTATTTCTCTGAGTGCCTACTCTCCACTGAGTGCTGTTGCATATTCATCCCTTCTACCATACTCACTGTGACCGTTCCTTTCATCTGCAGAGTATTTCTCTGAGTGCCTACTCTCCACTGAGTGCTGTTGCATATTTATCCCTTCTACCATACTCAGTGTGACCGCTCCTTTCATCTGCAGATTATTTCTCTGAGTGCCTACTCTCCACTGAGTGCTGTTTCATATTCATCCCTTCTACCATACTCAGTGTGACCGCTCCTTTCATCTGCAGAGTATTTCTCTGAGTGCTTACTCTCCACTGAGTGCTGTTGCATATTCATCCCTTCTACCATACTCAGTGTGACCGTTCCTTTCATCTGCAGATTATTTCTCTGAGTGCCTACTCTCCACTGAGTGCTGTTGCATATTTATCCCTTCTACCATACTCAGTGTGACCGCTCCTTTCATCTGCAGATTATTTCTCTGAGTGCCTACTCTCCACTGAGTGCTGTTTCATATTCATCCCTTCTACCATACTCAGTGTGACCGCTCCTTTCATCTGCAGAGTATTTCTCTGAGTGCTTACTCTCCACTGAGTGCTGTTGCATATTCATCCCTTCTACCATACTCAGTGTGACCGTTCCTTTCATCTGCAGATTATTTCTCTGAGTGCCTACTCTCCACTGAGTGCTGTTGCATATTTATCCCTTCTACCATACTCAGTGTGACCGCTCCTTTCATCTGCAGATTATTTCTCTGAGTGCCTACTCTCCACTGAGTGCTGTTTCATATTCATCCCTTCTACCATACTCACTGTGACCGCTCCTTTCATCTGCAGAGTATTTCTCCGAGTGCTTACTCTCCACTGAGTGCTGTGAAGAACGGTCATCAGTATACTGAAACCAACTGGGCTTTCCTTTAAATTATAGCTGCGCTACTGGGCTCCTGTTTTGTGGAGATCCAGTCCAAGTTTTCTGTTTAGCCTACTTTTCCTCTTGTTGTCAGGCATCTGGTCTTTCTGCTCTGTGTCTAAATCATCCTTTGAGATGAGTTGTGGTTTTGAAGGACGAGTACCTAAGGGCCTGTAGAAGTTTATCTTTCTGAAATAGTTTTGGGCATTTCCTGTGCCCGCTCAGGTAACAGTATAACAGCAAGATACAGGTGTACGATCAACAATGCCTCTTCCCCTCAAAAGATACTAAACACAGTTGAATTACAGGGACATCTTTTTACTAGTAAAGCTCTTACCAAACCCTCCAATGGAAAAGGGACTTCCTATCCGAAGAAAGGGAGAAATAATCAATATTACAACAGATGTTTCCCTGTTGGTAATAATTAGCGACACTTGACATTCTAGCTAAGCATATTGAAAATGTTAATACTGCCAGACTATTTGCATTTACATCTATTTAAAAAGACTGGCGCTTTCTCTTAAAATCAGTGTATTGAGTTTCAGGTTATAGATCCCAAATCCTTCCTTCTATTGCACAGACAACGTTTGGAAACATGAAAACTGTTTAGAAATCGACCTTTTGGCTGGCATGGCAAACAGCAGCATCTGGGTCTGTAGTTGTTCCCTCGTAGTCTCGATGCCCACATCCAGCAATCTTGACATCACACAGTGAGGAAAGCACCAACCTTGAAAGCTATTTATTCCATTCAGTTTAATGATCGCAACATCTGGGAGGTGCCCTCAGGGCCGGCTCTAGGGCGGGACGACCGGTGCAGCAGCACCAGGCTCTGACCTTGGGGGGACACTGTGTTTAGAAATAACTTATGGTTTTAAAAGCCTGACAGTTTTCAGGCAACAATGAAAATATGGAGATCTCTCTGGTGATTAATGTTCCTTCTGGAGACAGATGGAGTTTTGTCTAGTGGCAGGTTGACTCATCATAAAGTAGCACAGAAGGTTAAGATGCCTGCTGAAAAGAACATGTGCCATGCAGATCACAGAACTGTGTTTAATGTGGTTAGCTCAGTGGGTTACTGCTTTTGTCACAGATGCTTTTGTTACTTTCAGTTCATAAATTACAATCCTATAGCGACCTATGAACCGTCATCAAAGAGCTGCATGCAAATTGTAAGGAATACGGAACTTTACCTATAGATTGATTTACACATGCATGATTAACTGTATCTGTATAATGTGTGTGCGATGTAGAGTGCTCTGACACCCTACACTGGTATGAGCAGCGCTATAAAACAAATGAAGCGCTTATGAGAGACGAGCTATGGAGAGATGAGGGGCACTGTTGGAGGACTCCGTGGAGAAGGAGGTCATGGGGGGGAGCTAAAAAGATTGTTGCACTTGGCGCCACCAGCGCTAAATCAGGCCTTGGGTGCGATTTTGGCTCTAATCCCTTTTTGAACAAAATTCTTGAATTATTCTGAACTAGCTGTAATTTGTTTTCACCATTTCATTCCGTTTTTTGATTGTGAGGCAGAGGTGTGGTGCAGCGGCCAGAGCGGCTGACTCCAGAGCATGGGGCTCATGGTTTGATCCCCGGTGGCAGCTCACCTCAGCACCCTGTGACTCTGGGCAATAGCTCACTTAATCTCCGACGGCCCCCTGCCCCTTGAGACCCCTAGGAGTGATTTGTTCGCACTTTACAGGTACAGATATAGATACAGATTTCTTTGATGGTTGTGTGGGTGGCTAAAATTGTTTCTTAGCGCTAGCATGTTTGTGACCTAGCACCATACTAGCAAGGGTTGGATTGGGATCAAAAATAGGCCGGGCATCCTAAAATAAAATGTGGCCGACATTTGCAAATTGCGACTTTTCGCATAACACTGCATTAGTATTTTAATTATTATGAAAAGGAGGGGGATTTCTCTAAAAGATACCTGTTTTCTTAACATCATAGAGACAAAAAATGCAAATGCTGCCAGGACTCTTTGTGCACGGGTTAGTTCTCACAGAAGAACCATACCTGAATATCATTGAGGCCACTTATGCTTAGGCACCTGCCCCGGCTCAATCTGCATACATTAATGGGCCGGCCCAGCGAGAGACTGGGAATGAGACTTCCGTCCATTGGTAAAAGGGAGGTAATAGGGGCTCATCTGCCTCCAGAAAGGCTGCTCTCGCCCCTACAGGGACTGTGGCGGCATCCGAACAGCAAAGACACAGCTCAATTCGGCCACCATTGTGGCCAAAAAAAGCGGCCCACAGCTGCAACTCAGATACTGGCCATTGCCGAGTGCCCGCCTTACCTCTCCGAGGAACATACTGCACATACATCGTGCACTGTCCTAGGGAACAGTGCTTGCGCTCTGGTCTTTGCATCACTTCGAACTGTATTAACTTTATAACTGAACCAAGGGCCAAACTGCATGCACTGCAGGATGACACATGCATGCATGTACCAAGCACATCCGTGATTCTACAAAATGTGCACCATGTATGCAAATGAGGCTGTGCATCCTGAGTGGCCGCATCAATGTTTGTGCAGTTGGTGCACTGGCAGTGGGGCACAGAAATGCGAAGACCCCATTGTGCATTCTGTGTCATGCATATCTACAAAACAGACCCCAAGAAATCCGTCTTTTAATACCCAACGGGGCTAGGGGGGTGTGGGCACTTCCCCCGCTTCTACTGGGGTCCCTGGCATCCTTGCTACATTATTGCCATACTCACACTTTGTGCGCATGATCTGCTAGAAGTGAGTGTGGCCTGGACAGAGCTTAGTGCAAATATCATTCACAGTGGGGAGCACTCGGGGTGCACTTGCTTTTGTGCACACAATATTATTGCCTCCTTCCATACTGAGTCGAGCCTGGAGCCTCTAATGGGGCAAAGCACACAGGGGAGAAATATGTTTCCTTTATGCTTTGTGCTGTCTTGCACACTAATGGGAGATTTACCTGCTCACATGGCGATGCAGTGTGTAACGCATCTGTCACTCAGAGACAAGGAAGAGAGTCTCGTGAGAGATCGCCTAAAACAGCTTCCTTTATGCTGGTAAGGAAGCAGAGATACCTGCTCGGCTTCTCAGCCACTGATATCGTTCTAATTCCCCACCCTCTTCGCCAGAGCACCGCCTCCTCCAAGACTGCCTGCTCAGGCCCTGCCTCCTCCTCAGTATTATCCTGAGTCACCTCTACTAGTGTTTATCCAGTCACATGAGTTTTCCTTCCACAGTGGGTGGACCTCCATGGTCCAGTCGACATCTTCAGCCCTTGTACCTCTAACCAGGTGGCTCCCGGGAGTGAATCTGACACTTTATGAAGCAGGGAGGGACGGGTCCTGCAGACCAGCCCTCCATGATGGAGGCTTCATCCACCCACATGTAGTTCTCGTATGCGAAGAGGGAGCCTTTAACACATCTGTGATACCACAGTGAGTGCTGCAGATGTGCGACAAGCCTAAAGATGGCCTTTTGTGTCACTTGGTCCAGATCCCAAGGTCAGTGCATTATTCCTGCAGGTGCGCTCACATGTTTCATTGCTAACAGAGGCATGAAAAAGAAAAAAGTATCTTCAGAATCAAAACAGTTTGTAATCTCATTGCAATTTAGGATTAGGAACATCTTTGGTACTCCATTGATTGGCAGAATATGAACCGCACGGTGACATTCACAAATGTCCCACTGACATCTACTTTTTACGTCCAAATATTTTGTCTGGTGGCACCGAATGTACAAGGAAGCTTATTACTGTATTTTTTACTTTAAAAAAAAAAAAATGTTCAGTAATCATCATTTTTGTATGTTGCCACGGTAACCACTTTATCAAAGGCAAACATGCACAAAGTAGAGAAAAATCACGGCAGGTCAGGGCTTGCTGGGGAAAAGCGAGCAAGGACTGGATTAGGGATTAGGAAACAAAGGCGGGGAAATTGCTTCAGGACAGAGGAGGATTTCACAGAGAGGAAAGTTACAGTAGCTGTTCGAGATAAGGCTGAGCAGCGGCTTTTCCCACGCAGCAGCACTCTGCTAAGCAGATTTCTGCCGCAGTCTTCTCAGAACTTTTTAAACTTGCACTCCTGGAAAAAATATGCGAAGTCTTTTAATGAGGTCTTCAAGAAGGATTTCATTTAACTGCAGTTTGAAAGAGGTAAAAGTCATGCAAATTAGCGGTGATTAAATATTCGTTTGCTTCTTTTGCATTGCAAAAGATGTTCAACAGCATAAAATGAAGAAAGTGCATTTGGGGACATTTTACAACTATTGAGATGTAAAAGAATATTCTTTTCAGCCTCTTCCTATTCATGTCAGCATGAACACCTCGGGGCAGATTTACAAGAAACTGACGCATCTGTATAGATGCGTCAGTTTTCCTGCGCCTGCGTGAAAAACCCATGCGCTACTATAGATGCATCTGTTGGCGGAAAAGTCACGCATTGTTGGAGTCGTGTCGCAAGCACGACGCAACTCCAGCAATGCGTGTTGCGGCCTATTCCCAATACACTGCGTCACTCCTTACACCTGCTTCAAGCAGGCGTAAGGTTTTGACGCAGTGGCGTCCTAAAAGTCACGCAGTGAAATCTTGTAGATTTCACTGCGTCACTTTTACGAGGCTTTCCTGCGTGGGAACGCCTACCCTGCATACATTATACCTGACGCAGGTATAATGTCACGCAGGGCTTTACAATGTGAGGCATCTCCCTAGATGCGTCACGTTGTAAATTTGCCGCATT
This sequence comes from Calotriton arnoldi, assembly GCA_963921515.1. NCBI lineage: Eukaryota > Metazoa > Chordata > Amphibia > Caudata > Salamandridae > Calotriton > Calotriton arnoldi. The sequence goes on from CAWUFW010001434.1 coordinate 521,578, forward strand.
TTTTACGCTGCCATTGCGTCACAAAAGTGATGCAACACCAGCATAAAAGTGACGCAAGGGGCTTGTAAATCTGCCGCCTCGGCTTCATCTATGAATGGCACCTTCCTGGTGTGTGTGCACTGCAGCCTCCACTGCTGAGAGGCAGATGCAGGGATGACGAGTGCTCAGTAGTGGGGCACTCCCATAGGCTGCCGCACTTCTAAAGTTAGGGCTCAACTGTATATTGTACATCACTGTTTCCTATTTATAGAATCTTCATAGTGGGGTCTTTTAATTTGACAAATATACAAGTGTGCAACATGTTATGAGTTTCCTCATTTTTAGGTTTCCCAGGAAATCTATTGTTTTTAATATAAACTTAAAAGGGACTTACATCCCACCTCCTCTCTTTCCTGGTTTCTCATTGGTTCCTGTTCGTGCCACTTACCTTTCCTCCATTTCAATTGGTTGTAGCATATTTTCCTGTGTTTACCAATGCTTGTTCCTCCTCTGCTTCTCTTATTAGTTTCCCAAAGCCGAAATACTGATAACATCCCTTTGGTGGAACTATATTTTCATAAACGTTTGCCTTTTTTATCTGTCAGGGAGCTCTTGTCTTCTCCTGGGCGATGATTGATGAAAACAGCTCTTTATACAGTACATAGGCGAAACCGATGCATTATCAATGCTTGTTTTTTTTATAGCATGTACCAGAATCCGGGTGGGGTAAGTGGCGTGCCTGCCTCCAAACAAATTGGCCACAATTAGGCACTGCGGTTATCCCGTTAATTGTTGCAAGTCTCCTCCTGCTACAAAATAGATACATTTTGGAGTGTTTCTGGGTTCTCCCCACTCTTCTTTCACTGGGCGGCCTTGTCGTGGAAAGGATTCTGCTTTCCTTTGTTGCTCAGTACATGACATTGGGGCCAACACAGGTTTGACCAATCCTGAGGCTGTTGATCGGTGTAGTATTTGAGGGCTGTGTTTCGAAGTTACAATGAGTGCTGTTGCACAACCTAGGGTCGCTGGCAGCAGTAGTGATTGTCACTCATACAACAACTTTAACCAGATTATAGGAAATGCAATAGATTTGTCCTCAAACCATAGCCCACGACTTTACGAAAGCAGAAATATATTGCTATCAAATACAACTATTTTATTTAGGAAAAAATAATCTCCAGTCCACCAAATTAAAGATTATCTTTTTCTTGGAAAATATTATCCTGAAATACTGGTTTTTCATTTTTACTAAATATACGTTTGGATCAAAGCATCAGTTTCTAATTTTTTATCAAGTAATTACTAGGTTAGATTCTGTCTTGCAAGTACATGTAGCACTATGGATGGCCATTATGAGAGGACCAGAATTATACCAAGGGCAATTACTGGACAAGGCTATTAACAATAGGTCAGAAAATATCGTCATTTTACCGGAGTTGGACACCATCATGCCATTGATGCTATATTATGCAAAGAATTGCCACCATTATGCAAGGGCCAGCTCTGTTCTAGATGAGATCAACAGCAAGCCCTGTCAGCAATTACCACTAATATGTTGGGGCGAGGGCAGGGCAACATCACGCCAAGGATGCCTACAATGTGCCATGATCACAATCTTTATCAGGGGGCTGCCTTGAATGACGATTACGTTTTTTTTAATGAATATAGGCACAGATAATGCACACACATTGCTGTCTATTCGCTGGGAACCCCTAGGAACCAAATACAGTATTCCCCAATTCCATTTCTTCCCATCCATTACACTTCAGGTGCTCCCCTGTCCAACCCGTAATACACCCACCATTTCCCTCATATTTTGGAGTGTTTTTTGGGCATCCACATGCTATTTAAATGGGTTCTTCTAGTTATGCACAACGGTTCATATCTGCCCTCCATTTCCTCAATAGGGAGGGAGACTTCTGGCATGTTCCAGTATTTTGCAACATCTCTTTTTGCCAGTAGCGTTCCCAGTTCCTACCAAAGTGCAACCGCCCCTTGGGCCCCTAGTCATCCAGAATACTGCACAGAGCAATTTTGGGAGAATCCTCAATTGTCTGACCCAACAACTTTGAGAGTATCACAAATATGGTAAGTCTGTATCCATGGATGATTGAACATCCCCACACCAAATGATAAAAATCTTCCATTCCTTCCTTGCATCTGGTGCAAGTGGGTTCCGTTATTATCTGAGCTCATAGAAATCCACACACTTTAGAGGTTGATGGTTACAAACCAGCAGTTTGGGATAGAGAACAGGAAGTTCTGGAGGACATACAACAGGCGTGGGAAAACCGTCATCCTATACAGGGCCACCTGGCCCAGCAATTTGAGAGTTAATTTGGCCCATCTGTTTATGTCTTCATGAATTGCACAAGTGAGTGGATGGATGTTAAGGCTCCAGGACAGTTCTGGCTCCCTGGGTATGTGGATCCCCAGGTACCGGAACCTCAAGCATCAAATAAGGAGAGTAGGGTACCACATTTTGTCCTTTCGATTCTCTCTCAAGGTGGCAAAGAGAGACTTATACCAATTCCCGTTTAGACCTGGTGCAGACACAAAGGTGTCTAAAATATGAATAAGGAGAGGACCTTCTACATCTGACCAGGCCATAAAAAAAGAACATTATCAGTGTAGAGGGCAATCCTGCTCTCCATTACCATTACCCAGTCGAATCCCCAGACTTGGAAATTGCATTGCACACAGTCCACCAACGTTTCTATTTCGAGAGTGAAAAGAAGGGGGGGCAAGGGACATCCCTGTCTGGTACCCCGCGGGATCAGAAATCTGGGGGATGTTGCCCTGTTCACCTGCACTTGTGCCTGTGGCCTGGCATATAGAATGTGAACATAGGATTGGAAACGAGGGCCAAGGCCCAATTTCCTTAGCTTCATGTAGAAAGGATTAGTCCAGAGAATCAAATGCTTTTTCAAAGTTGAGTAGCATTGGCGCTGTGGAGCAATGTAGTGTTCAGAAGTGAGCCAGAGCCAAAGAGACTCTTTGGAAGCAATGACTTATGCTGCAGTGGAAAATGAATATGCACTGCTCCAGATGGACCAGGCTGCTCAGCACATTTGTGAGGCATCTCGCCATGACCTTAGTGACCAATTTAACCTCTGTATTTATAAGCGAGATAGGCTGGCAGGAGCCACATCAGTCGGGTGGTTTATCAGGTTTCGGCAGCACCACTATGGTTGCCAGGTCTATCTCCATAGGGAAATGGCCTCAAGTGACGGCTTCACATCATGTATTTAAAATAGAAGGTAGACTAGTTTGGCACAATCTATGATAGTAGCCATTGCAAATTCTTTTAGTCCGAGAGCCATACCTGACCTAAGATCCGAGAGAACCTTGTTGTTCTCCTCTACAGTCAGTAGTGGATTAAGGTCCTCCCATTCCATGAGGGTCAGACTGGGCAGTGGGATGTCAGCAATTAGTGAGGCACATGCCTCACCTGCTCAGTGTGCATGTTTGGTGTACAGGGAACCGTAGTATTCCGCAAAAGGTGGAAGCTATCTCGGGAGGACACAGCTTGCACTCCGTTCACTTTAGTTATACTGGGCACCACTCTAGACTCCAGTTCCTTAGTGGCAAGTCAATAAAGGTGCTTGCCGGACTTTCGCCCTATTTATACACTCTTCTAGTTGAGGCTTTCCAGCAATGGCGGACCTCACCCAAGCACATTTAGTGCAAGGTGACCCTCTCCAATAGCAGGTGACGGCTCATAATTTGCATCAGGTTGTGCCGGCTTTTGTTCTCTTGTGTCAAAATAGATGCTTCCAATTCTGAAATTCAGGTGTATGGCTCTTGAGATTGACCCTAACATAGAATGATGCCTCTGCTACCATAGTGGCTTTACAAGCCTTCTACAGTGTCCCGGGTGAGTGCACTGCCCTGGTTGGCATTTAGGAAAGCATTCAATTTGGCTTCCAGTATATGGATGAATGGCTGTTCTGAAAGAAACCAGGCATTAAGGCACCACATCTGCTTTCCTACCTCTATCCACTCATCCCCAATGTCAATTGTGACAGGTGCATGGTTCGAAATACCCCTCGTAAGAATATGGGACCTCGTGTATGCAGAAGGCTGGGAGTAAGAAAAAATCAATACTGGATAATGTGCTGTGGGCTGCAGAGGCATGCGTGTAGGATTCCACACCCTCCTGACGTCGCATAACCCGAGAGCCTAGTTGGTCAGTCCACTCTGTGGCCTGGGGCTGCTCTCTGGAGCCTGTAGGGAATCCAGGGGATCAAAGATATCATTAACCCTCCCCTCTACTTGTCCTACCAAGGGGCAGGGACAGTATGAGATCTCTAAGTGTCATTAGTGTAGGTGAGGCCAGTTGTGGGGGGACATGCACATTAAGCAAGTTATGGTGGGTTCCATTTAGCGAACCCTCCAACAACACTTATTTTCCTCCAGTGTCACAGGAAACCTGAGAGACCACCATTGGCAGGGATCTGTGGAGTATGATTGCCATTCTTCTGGAGCCTCAGGTGAATCCTGCGTTATATATTTCATTATAGCTGTATCTGGCGAAGAAGGTACAATTGGCCCCTATTATGTGGGTCTCTTGTAGCATCACAGTCTGAGGAGCATGATGGTGTAGTAATCGCAGGACCGTCCCAGGTTAACGGTCTCTATGAGACCGTTCACGTTCCATGTCATAGCTATTATATTAGTCATGGCGGTCTATGTGAGAGCTACATGTAGGGTCAGAAAGCATAATGTGGACCCTTCAGATCACTGGGAAGCCCCCTTCTAGATCCTCTGTCCACATTCTCATTGAGGCGGAGCTGTGGTTTTAAACAATTTTAAATAACATTTTTTAAGACAGCTGCAACATTATGCCAGCGTGGGCAGGGCATACCCATACCTAATGTATTACATACACATTCACTCACACAAACTCACACCAATCTCACAACCAGGCACACACAGACACACAAAGGCACACTTATACATGTTCATGCGCACACAGACACACACACTTACACATGCATTTCCAATTTTTTTAGTTTTCCCTTATAAACCTTACACTGTATGCCTACCTGGCTCCTACTCAGGCTGTTACCTGCCCACTAAAATTCGGGCCTCAAATGGACCACAAATGGTTTCTTCCAAACTGCCATTACTGAAAAGAGAATGGTAAACCCTCAAACAACAATGGTAGGCGTCTCTGTCTGATACTGCTTTAACGTCGGACAACAGGAGGAGAACCCAAAAAGCCAATCTTTCCCAGTACATCGGTAAGGTAAGAATATACTGGTAAGTGTAGATCACTATTCCTAACTTACCATCTTTGTACCTAGATGATATGAATAATTGTTGTTAGAGAACCTATATGTGAAGTTAACTTTAGTAAGCCTAAACTTACCTACATATACATCTCTTCACTATATTTTGGTAGTTGATAGTCAGTCGGTTGCTAATATTCTTATCACAGTAGTTTTGCATTTCCATATTTAAAACTCAGTATTCCAGTAGTAAACTTCCATCAATTCTCCATTAGACATTGCAATCCTTTTAACACTTTGAACCAGTTCTAGTAGAGGATCTAGCCAAGCTAGCCTCAAAGATGAAAGAGTCTGACTTGCCTGTGGATCACTGTCCTACATCTTGCATAAAGCAAGTCCTCTGCTCCTAAACAACTGACATAGCCAAAATGAAAAGGTATTTCTAGTTGGTGGGCATTATCCCCTGCCAACTGAAATGTGCAATAATTTCTCCATTATTAAAAAAAACCTGCATCAGATGCCATAGTATTGGCAAATTATGGGATGATTTTCATTTTACTACAAGAAAATTTTAGAGAGAGTGATAATGACCCAACTGCAGGATTAAAATAAACTAAATCATTTGTTTCATTTTCAATCAGGGTTCTAACCCACAAGAGGGACACAGTCTGCTCTGGTTGATGTCAGGGTGGAGCTCTTCATCACATTTCATGAAAGTCAGCAAGTAGCTCTAATTCTCCTGGAGTTCTCAGCTCATGACATTGTCAACCAGACTAAAAGCATTGTTTGGGATATATGTAAATGCACCTAAATGGTTTATCTCATTCCTTCAAAGCCCAAGTCAAGTTATGCATCGACTGTCAGAATTGATGTGTGTATTATGCTGCCCAGTGGAATTAGAACGGTCTACAGTAGCCCATGACTCAGATACTGGTGCAGAGTTTGTAATCGGAAGTAGCTTGTGTGAGAAGTTGGCCTGGTATATGCTGTCCACTAATTAAAGTGGGCACCTTGCACCAGTCCAAACTACCCTTATTGATGATTAGGTTAAAGACAACCTTTATTGAAAGCTATCCTAGTGGTAGCTATGGAGAGCAGCCTTCAGGCTAAGTCTCGAAGGAATGTAAAGCAGCTTGTTTTACCAGTATATAACCTCCTGAATGACCAAATGAAAGGAGAACCACACCAGGTGTATATAAAATATATGTATTTATTACTAAACACTCTCTACTAACCTCTTTATGAGATTAGAGAACAAGACACACAATATTAAATCACTAGAACAACAGTAAATAGCACAATAAACAACGGGCTCCAGGGGGAGACCGAACCATATACTAAGAAAGTGGTATAAGAACCACGACTTGACTAGACACAGTGCCTAGAGCAAGTTGAATCACTGGGACCCCAAGGAACCACCCAAGGTAGTGACACAGGGGACCCACGAAGGACGAGTGCAGTGTGGGAACACAGGCGCGAGCTCCGTACAACTCTATGGGAAAGTCGCGGTTGGAAATTTAAAGATTAAGGACACTTAGGAGAGGAATTTAAGCAAACCCAGCTAAACATAGAAGGTTCTAAGGCCATCACCCTTGAGAGTACCGAGGTACCAGTGTTACCTATCCCAGAGGAGCCGGGTGCATAGGGGTCAAGTGGTGTCGGAAACCCTCGTCGTTTTCAATGGCGTGATGCAAAAAAGTACTGCTGCCGTGGAGAAGAAAAGTGTTCGGTGTGATCCAAGCCTGGATCGGAGATGAGAAGAACCTGAAAGCAGAGGGGAAAAAGTCTGGGTCACTTCACATGACCAGGAGCGCAGCAATCCAATGCCCACCGATGTCGGGTGCTTCAGGGGAGATGAGGTGAAGCTTGACTCTGCAGCCACGGGGACCAGGAGATGTCGACGACAACAACAGTCCGGATCCGAGTTGTCCCATAAAGGATGTCGAGTGTGGGGGGGTCAGTGTCCGGATTGAACACCAACAAGCCTTGGCAGCTGCAACCCACGCGGCCCGAGGAAAGATGCTTCTGTGAGGACCAGCAAGGTCCTAGAGACTGCCTAAGTGATGGAGAGTCAGGGCACGTCTGGAGCAACCAGGTAAGCCCACTGAAAGTTAAAGTTGCCTTCTCAGGGACCCACAGGCCAACGGACCAGGGATCGCAAAGGGACCTCAAGCTGAATCACTAAATACCAGCCCACGGAACACTCGTGGAGTGTAGGCTGAAAATCTCCAGTGGAATTACTGCTCTGGGTCAGGACTACAAGTAACCCAAAGCACAGCTTCAGGGATTGCCGAAAAGCATATGCTGCTGCAAATGTACACGGTGCCCAGGGGTACGGGTTTCAAGGTCCCCACGAGGGATACGGGCCTCAGAATTGCTGAGAGCGCAGATCGACCTCGGAGACCTCGGGAACCCACCTCCTGTATTGCAGAAATCTTCGGAGTCCTTCAGGAGCTTCGTAGATGCAAACCAGTCAGATGCGTTTAGGTGCCTGCTCAGCAGGGGAGTAACTCCTTTACTCCAAGGGAGATTCTTCAGTCGTCCAGCAAAGCATAAATCATCGAAGGGTACTTGGTTTCTGTAGCAGAGATTAGTCCAGGTAATATCTAAAGTCCTGTAGTCAGGGGTTCCTACTTTATACCCAAGGAAGGGGTGGGACAAACTCTGGGGACCCACCTATGGGAGGCTCAGGACAGAGGGGTGGCTACACCCATGTCCTTTGTCCAGTTTCAGCAAGAGCAGGAGCAAATGGCTCCTGCAACCGGTTTGAGCTGGACTATGCACAGGGACACCAAATGTGCCCCCAGTGCAGACATCAAAGCACTCTGAGAGTGCACCCACCCAGCCCCAATACACTAAAGCCTGTCTGGGAGGTGGTCACACCTCCCTGTGACAGGAAACCTATTGTCAAGCCTTCCCCTGCCAGAGTTTTGTCCAGCAGCAGGAGGGCAGACTCGTGTCTGTGGCTCGCAGCATCCATTTTGTGATGCCAGGGTTCTGTGAAGCTGGTACCGGGTGTACTGGTGTTGTCATATTTCTCCCTCTAGGAGGGTGGAATCATACCTCCCACACCAGTTACTGGTGTGGAGGTATGATTCCAAGGTGTTTGACACCAAACACGACATGTTTCCATGCAGCCGTTTTAAAGTTAGCATTTACCCTGAGGTTATAATGCACTTAAGTATATATGGTTGGCTGCATCACAAACAACCCCGGAGAATAGGTTCCGAAGGCTGCAGAGGGGCTCTGCTCATGCATGGGCACCCTCTCACATAAAACCCAGCACCCTGCCTTCAGGATTGGTAAGGCCTGCCATAGGGGTGACTGATAGGTTTATATGTGCAGTGATTAGGATAGATATAGTGACCCTATATCTAAGTAAGGGGTGTAGGCACCACCTTACACAGGCTGCTCTAACAGACCTGTGTTGTCAGTTTAAATGGTCTCTCAGGGGTGGCATAATACATGCTGCAGCCCCTGGGAGGCCTCTGGGGTACCTATGCCCTGGGTACATAGTATACCATATACTAGGGACTTATAAGGGTACCCCAGAATCCAATCTGGAGTGTACTTAAAGTACATGCAATCAATTTAGAGGAGAAAGCAGATAGACTGGGGTCCTGAATAGCAGGATCCCAGTCAGACTAAGTCGAAAACAGTGAAACATCCGCAAAAAGTGGGGGTAACTATAAGAAGCAGATCCTACTCTCCTACACAACCCCCCCCAAACATCAGGACATTAAACTAACCTTGACCAGTTGAGTCTTCATGTTCTAAGTGGAAATATCTGGAGAGTCCATCTGCATTGGCATGGTTACTCCCAGGTCTATGTTCCACTGTATAGTCCATCCCCTGTAGGCAAATGGACCACCTCAAAAGTTTGGGGCTTTCACCCTTCATCTGTTTTAGCCATAAGAGGGGCTTATGGTCTGTCTGAACAATGAAGTGAGTGCCAAACAAGTATGGCCTCAGCTTCTTCAGAGCCCAAACCACAGCAAAGGCTTCCCTCTCAATGGCTGACCAACGTTTCTCTCTGGGGGTCAGCCTTCTACTAATGAAAGCTACTGGCTAATCCTGACCTTCATCATTCAATTGTGATAACACAGCCCCTACCCCCAACCCAGATGCATCTGTTTGGACAATGAATTGTTTGGAGTAGTCAGGACTTTGCAGAATGGGAGCAGTGCACATGGCCTGCTTCAGGTCATCAAATGCCTTTTGACAGCTAACTGTCCACTGAACTTTCTTTGGCATTCTCTTGGAGGTTAAGTCATTCAAAGGGGTCACTATGGATCCATATCCTTTGACAAACCTCCTATAGTACCCAGTCAAGCCCAAGAAAGCTCTGACCTGAGTCTGGGTGGTTGGAGCAACCCAGCCCATGATGGTCTGGATTTTGCTCTGCAATGGTTGAACCTGGCCTCCACCCACAAGGTGGCCCAGGTATACAACTTGACTCTGCCCTATCTGGCACTTGGTGGCCTTGATAGTGAGGCCTGCTTTTTGCAGGGCCTCCAAAACATTTCTCAGGTGGACCAGGTGATCCTCCCAGGTGGAGCTAAAGACAGCAATATCATCTAGATAAGCTGCACTATAGGCTTCCAGGCCTGTAAGGACTGTATTCACCAACCTTTGAAAAGTGGCAGGTGCGTTCTTCAACCCAAAGGGCATCACCACAAATTGGTAGTGCCCACTAGGGGTTGAGAATGCTGTTTTGGCTTTTGCATCCTCAGCTAGTCTGATCTGCCAGTAGCCAGCTGTCAGGTCAAATGTGCTCAGAAACTTGGCTGAGGCCAAAGTATCTATAAGCTCATCTGCCCTAGGGATTTGATGGGCATCAGTCCTAGTGACTGCATTGAGAGTGAGACCCCTGTAGTCAACACAAAACCTCATCTCTCTCTTACCACCCTGGGTGTGAGGTTTAGGTACCAAGACTACTGGACTAGCCCAAGGGCTATCTGAGGGTTCAATCACTCCCAAATCCAACATCTTTTGGACCTCAGTCCTGATGCAGTCCCTGACATGGTCAGGTTGCCTGTAAATCTTATTCTTAACAGGCAGACTGTCCCCAGTGTCCACTTCATGAGTGCACCAGGTAGTCTGACTTGGAGTCAGTGAGAACATATGTCTAAACTGGTTGAGAACTTTTCTGCAATCAGTTTGCTGCTGGTCAGGGAGGCTGCCTGCCAAGGCTACACCATCAACTGAACCATCATTAGGGTTCTGTGAGAGCAGGTCAGGGAGTGGATCACTCTCTTCCTCCTGTCCCTCATCAGTAGCCATGAGCAAGCCCATGTCTGCCCTGTCAACATATGGTTTGAGCCTGTTGACATGGAGCACCCTATGGGGGCTCCTGGGAGATCCAAGGTCCACCAGGTAGGTAACCTCTCCCTTTTGCTCAATTATGGTATGGGGCCCACTCCACTTGTCTTGGAGGGCTGCTGGGGCCACTGGCTCCAACACCCATACTTTCTGTCCTGGCTGATAAACAGTCAACACAGCCTTTTGGTCATGCCAGGCGTTTTGCAATTCCTGGCTAGCCTCAAGGTTTTTAGTTGCCTTCTTCATGTACTCAGCCATCCTGGAGCGGAGACCAAGTACATAGTCCACATTATCCTGTTTAGGGGGTTTGAGAGGTAACTCCCATCCCTCCTTCACTAGACACAATGGACCCCTAACTGGATGTCCAAACAGAAGCTCAAATGGGCTGTAACCAACCCCCTTCTGAGGAACCTCTCTGTAGGCAAAGAGAAGGCAGGGCAAAAGTATGTCCCATATGCGCCTAAGCTTATCTGGGAGACCTTTAATCATGCCCTTTAGGGTTTTGTTGAACCTTTCAACTAAACCATTGCATTGTGGGTGATAAGTGGTAAATTTGTAATTTACACCACACTCCTTCCACATAGCAGTTAAGTAACTAGACATGAAGTTTGCATCTCGGTCTGATACTACCTCCTTATGAAAACCCACCCTGGAAAAGATTCCCAGGAGGGCCCTTGCCACCACAGGAGCTGTGGTAGTTCTAAGGGGAATTGCCTCTGGATACCTAGTGGTATGGTCCACCACCACCACCAGTATAAATCTGTGCCCAGATGCAGTTTGAGGATCCATGGGACCAACAATGTCAATCCCAACCCTCTCAAAGGGAACCCCCACCACAGGTAGTGGTATCAGGGGGGCCTTTGTAGTACCACCTGCCTTACCACTGGCTTGACAGGTGACACAGGAGCGACAAAACTCCTTGGTGTCTTCAGACATATGAGGCCAATGAAAGTGAGGGACAATTCTGTCCCAAGTCTTGTTTTGGCCTAGGTGACCTGCTAATGGGATGTCAGGTGCTAGTGTCAATAGGAAGCCCCTAAACTTCAGAGGTATAACCAACCTCCTGGTGGCACCAGGCTTGGGGTCTCTACACTCTGAGTAAAGGAGTCCATCATCCCAGTAGATCCTATGGGACCCACTAGCACTCCCAGCAGCCTCAGCAGCAGCTTGCTGTCTGAGGGGTTCCAGAGAGGGGCAGCTCAGCTGCTCCTGGCTCAGATCTTTCCTGGAAGGGCCCCCTGTCCCCAAGAACTCAACCTGATCTGGTTCAAGCTCATCTGGGACAGTTCCCTCTTCAGGACTAAGATCAGCTCCCTCAAGAGACTGATCTGGATTCTGAGGCAGGGGGGAAGAGACTGCCTTAACCCTACTGCTCCTTCTCTTGGAAGGTGCCTGGTCCATTTTTCCAGGATCCAGGGCCTGTTCAGTGTTAGACATTTTTGCCTGTGACCTGGCCATAGCAAACACATCTGCAGGGGTACCCAACATTTCTGCATGAGTCCTAAGTTCCACTTCAGCCCAAGCTGAAGTTTCTAAATCATTGCCCAACAAGCATTCAACAGGGAGGTCTGCACTTACCACAACCTTCTTAGAGCCAGTTACCCCTCCCCAGGTGAAATTAACAACTGCCAAGGAATGGTCTGTCCTGACATTGCTAGCATTGGTCACTTGGTACATCTCACCAAGTATGATTTGCTCAGGAGCCACAAGATCTTTTGTCACCATTGTGACACTTGCTCCTGTGTCCCTGAATGCCAAGGCCTCCTTTCCATTGATTATAGGCTGTTGTCTGTATTTGCCCAGATTACTGGGGCTTACAAATAAGGAGGCCATATCCATGCCTCCATCACAGATCAACATAGCCTGAGTTGGAACTCTGACTAGGCCAGAGTCCACTTCAGATCCCAGGGTTAACCCTACTACACTCTTATTTGGAGCACCACCACTTGGAGCTGAACTAGGGGGAACAGTTGCCTTCGGGGCAGTGGTGGTTGGAGTTGAGTCCTTGGACTTGGTACAATCACTTGTCCAATGGGTCTTCTGTTTACAGATTTGACACCATGGCTTCTTCTTGCCTTTACCCTTGTTTGATTGGGACTCCCCACCAGATGCAGATTTTTGGGGCCCTTGAGAAGACTTCCGGTCTTTACCCTTCTCCCCACCCTTATCAGAGTTTTTAGAATCTTGCTTCTTGGAGTCACCACCTTGGTTCTGAACCTTCTGCCTCAGCCTGGTTCTGACCCATTTGTCTGCCTTCTGGCCCAATTCTTGGGGAGAGGTCAGATCAGAGTCCACCAGGTACTGATGCAACAGCTGATTTTGACAGTTATTAAGGATCTGCTCTCTCATGACTAAATTATACAATCCTTTGAAGTCACACACCTCACTGCCAAGTAACCAGCCTTCCAGAGCCTTAGTAGCACAATCTACAAAGTCAACCCAGTCCTGAGTCTGTGCCTTTTGGGTGTCTCTGAACTTTATCCTGTATTGTTCAGTGGTTAAGCCAAACCCATCAATCAGAGCACTCTTCAGGACTTTGTAATTATCAACATCCTCTTCTCTTACAGTGAGGAGCTTGTCTCTACCTTTGTCTGCAAAGGAGAGCCACAAGATTGCTGCCCACTGCTCCTGAGGGACCCTCTGTACCTTACAGGCCCTCTCCAGTGCAGTTATCCATTTGTGGATGTCATCCCCACTCTGGTAGGGAGGGACAATCTTGTTCAGGTTCCTATGGTCATGAGTATGGTCTCTACCTCTAGGGACACTGTGGCTGCCACCATGGTGCTCTAGCCCCAACTTCTGAGAAGCTCTCTGAAGCTCCAGGGATTCCCTATCTAAGGCCAATTGCTCTCTCTTGATTCTGAGCGTAGCTCTCTCAAACTCAAGCAGTTGGCACTTCTTCTCATAAGAGGACTCCCTTTTATGAGAAGCAGAGGTCCTATGAGAAACAGAGCTCCCTACAGATGTACCAGAATAATTAGATTCCTGAGAAGGAGATCTTGATCTTCTTGGTAAACTGTTAACCCTTCCAGGTGGGGTAAATAGAGGCCCATTGAGGCCTCCTTCCTCACCTTCAGGAAGAATTGGATTGTCCAGGGTAGAATCATTTTGATCCTCCTGGCCAGCATCAGAGTCCAGGTCATTGAGGTTTTCACTTCCTGGCCTTTCCTCTTCTGCTGCCCCACCCCCTTTGCCTGCCTCATCAGACCCTGGGGTCTTTCTGAGGTCATCTAAAAGCAAAGTCTCTATGAGACGTTGAGTGTTTGGGTTTTTCCCTGTCTTCAGTTTCCTAGATGTACACATGGCTCTCAATTCTTGGAATGAGAGATGGTCATACTTAGTTGGCAAGGAGCCACCGGATTCAGGCCTAGAAGACATGCTAGTGTGGTGTGGTGTATGCACCTACCTACTCTAGTGGGAACTGAACTCTCTTGAGTTGGAGAAAGGGTGTGCTAAGCCCTTGACTTACCAAACTCTAAGTTCAGTAGAACTTACTTTATTCTAGTCTTGATTTATATGTACCTAACTACCTTTAGTGGTTTTCAGTTAGTCACTCAATGAGATTTTCTGGTAAAACAATAGCAAGCTTGAATCCCAACCGCTGCACACCAATGTGAGAAGTTGGCCTGGTATATGCTGTCCACTAATTAAAGTGGGCACCTTGCACCAGTCCAAACTACCCTTATTGATGATTAGGATAAAGACAACCTTTATTGAAAGCTATCCTAGTGGTAGCTATGGAGAGCAGCCTTCAGGCTAAGTCTCGAAGGAATGTAAAGCAGCTTGTTTTACCATTATATAACCTCCTGAATGACCAAATGAAAGGAGAAACACACCAGGTGTATATAAAATATATGTATTTATTACTAAACACTCTCTACTAACCTCTTTATGAGATTAGAGAACAAGACACACAATATTAAATCACTAGAACAACAGTAAAAAGCACAATACACAGCGGGCTCCAGGGGGAGACCGAACCATATACTAAGAAAGTGGTATAAGAACCACGACTTGACTAGACACAGTGCCTAGAGCACGTAGAATCGCTGGGACCCCAAGGAACCACCCAAGGTAGTGACACAGGGGACCCACGAAGGACGGGTGCAGTGTGGGAACACAGGCGCGAGCTCTGTACAACTCTATGGGAAAGTCGTGGTTGGAAATTTAAAGATTAAGGACACTTAGGAGAGGACTTTAAGCAAACCCAGCTAAACATAGAAGGTTCTAAGGCCAGCACCCTTGAGAGTACTGAGGTACCCGTGTTACCTATCCCAGAGGAGCCGGGTGCATAGGGGTCAAGTGGTGTCGGAAACCCTCGTCGTTTTCAATGGCGTGATGCAAAAAAGTACTGCTGCCGTGGAGAAGAAAAGTGTCAGGTGTGATCCAAGCCTGGAACGGAGATGAGAAGAACCTGAAAGCAGAGGGGACAAAGTCTGGGTCACTTCACGTGACCAGGAGCGGAGCAATCGAATGCCCACTGATGTCGGGTGCTTCAGGTGAGATGAGGTGAAGCTTGACTCTGCAGCCACGGGGACCAGGAGATGTCGACGATGACCACAATCCGGATCCGAGCTGTCCCACGAACGATGTCGAGTGCTGGGGGGGTCAGTGTCCGGATTGAACACCAACAAGCCTTGGCAGCTGCAACCCACGCAGTCAGAGGAAAGATGCTTCTGTGAGGACCAGCAAGGTCCTGAGGACTCCCCAAGTGATGGAGAGTCAGGGCACGCCTGGAGCAACCAGGTAAGCCCACTGAAAGTTAAAGTTGCCTTCTCAGGGACCCACAGGCCAACGGACCAGGGATCACGAAGGGACCTCGAGCTGAATCAGGGATGAACAGGGGGCTCCCAACCGGAGGCCGCCGAGGCAAGGGGACCCTGCTAGGGGCCCTCATACTCACTCTCCGACAGGCTTTCCATGTCGGAAAGCCTGGCATGCAAAGCCTGCCGAAGACCGAGTATAGTAATCCCAAGGGCCAAAGGCCGCCCTCTGGGATTACGGGCCCACCTCCGACTGGCCGACGAGCTCCTTGAGCCCATCGTAAGACAGCCGTAATGACCGGCTGGTTTAATTTCCGACTGCCAGCATTGAATTGCGGCGTCAGAAAATAAACCGAGATGCAGCCCAGAAAGGCTTCGACCAACGGTCGGAGCCTTTCCGGGTCGCATCATAATAAGGCCCTTTGTCTTTTTTGTGGTAGTCAAAATCCTTCGTGGGCTAGGCAGAAGGTTGAGTTAGAAGATGAGTTGGACAAGTTCCAGGCAAAGCTGGTTGTTTTGGTGGGAAAAGTACCGAGCCAGAACATTTTAATTTCAAGCCCAGGGAAGCCCTCTTTCTGGTCAGATACTTTTAGTGCCTATTCAAGATTTTTATCTTTGGACTTAGTCTCTCTTTTTGAAACTCAAAATCCTCCAGTGGGGCAAGGGTGCCCCAAGAGAGTTCCATGAGGCCAGATACCTTCTTGGCGAGGTCTCACTGAATCAGATTTGCTGCTGTGGAGACGCTTTGGGTGGAGCCAACATGTTTCCTGCAGCCCAGAGGCCATGCATCTTAAGTGGACTGTTGTGGCAGGTTTGCCCTGGTCATCCGGAGGTCTTGAAGTTCAAATATTTTATAAGTTCCAGGCTTCCAGGTATGTTAGGAGAAGTCTATGTAGACACAGCCAAGGGTCCCAAGACCTCAAGAACAACACTTGTGGGTCAAGACTCGCTCCAGCAGAGGCCACCAGCGGGGTTCAGGTTAGGACCAGTTTGTATTTGTCAGCTGGGCACTTCAGGAAAAAGCTTCTTGCAGCTTGTTTGGACCCTATAGCTTACACAGGTCAGCCAGCTGACTCTTGGAATCCACTTATTTATCCTGGGTAGAAGTGAGAGCAGGCATTCAGGTCTCAAACAGCAGGTGCAGTCCTTCTTATGTTCTTCCACAGGTCCAGTAGTGTTTTGATGAGGGTGCCATCGGATACCACATTTATGAAGTGAGTGGGATTGACTCCTGGCCACTCAATAAACAATGGGGTAAATGTTACCAGGGGTAACTCTGCCAACCTTTGCAGCAGTTGCTGTGTGCACTATTGAAAACAATCTCACAGTGTCCCGCATTCACTAAATCCAAAATGAAGAAACCCTTCTCCTTTTGTGCAGAGCATGTGTGCCCACCCATAGGTGTAACCAGGGAAAGGAGCAGTACTTCCTACTGCGTCACTAAAAACCAGTTCCGGCGGCAGCTTACACCCCACTGGGCTCGGTGTCTGCCTGACTGGTAGGATGACAGAAGGGCTGGTGCAGGTGTCATCTGACATCTGAGTGTGACAGGAGAGGCCATTTTGAAGCAAATTATGTTCCTCAGCACCGTCAGGGGAAAAACATGTCTCCCCACACCCAGGCCTACGTCTCTACTCTTGAAGCAGTTTTCACACTGGTCCGTGCTACTCACCACCTGGGTGAAAGTTGAAGGTTAATGTAAATTAGCCTCCAGTCGCTTCAGGCAGGGAAAAAATAACTTTCTAAAAGTACCTTTTCCTTCATATATCGTATAAAAACTTGACTTCAGCATTCAGTTGGACTTTTACTAAATATTAAAAATAGTCCTTGATTTATGTTTCTAGATGGTCCCTAGTCTGAGATAGATTCCCATCCTTTTGCTATGGACCAGCCAACCTCTATCATGAAAATAGCTTTTGGGAGTTAGTCACTTTAAGCACATTTTAAATGTACATTTCTACATGGCCTACCTTTAAATACCATGCAGCATGTCTTGTGGGCTGCAAAGCCTACTCAGGGGTGCCTTATTAATATTTTAAAATAATGTTTTCTGCTCTCTAAAGACTTTATTTTGATAGTTTGACCTGCAAGGTAAAGCTGCAGCTGCCAGGCTGAAGTGGCAGGCCTGGAGGCATGGCTGCCTAGTCACGGCAAAGGATGGCTCAGTAGTGCTGTAGTCCATAGGTGACATTTAACTTTCCATGCCATGGATGTATTTTAGACACCATATACTATGGACTTATAGGGAAGTTAAATATGCCAATTAGATGTTCACCAGTTCAACATGTTTTAGGGCTCCTAGTCAATGCACTGGAGCCTGTGTAGTAGAGTACCTGTGCACAGGGTAAAAAAACAGCAGCATCAGTCCAAAAAATGTGGAGTAGGCATGCAAAAGGAACTTAACAAACTCTGCACTCTGCAGTCAGTGTGTATGGGGTATAACAGCACTACTTCCAGAGTTCATGGCGCACATTTGGGGGCATATCATCAACGAGGCGATAAACAATTATCGCCGCTTTTGCGTCCGTTTTCGGACGAAAAGCGGCGATAATTTTATCGCCTAATCAGCAAGGTCACGCTATCGCGTGAATCCTTGCATTATCGCACTTTCCCCCAACGCCCATCTTTGCATCTCTATTGAGATCCAAAGTGGGCATTACTGGGCGTACCCCGGATGGACTACGTTGCAAATATCGCTGATGTTCACATCGCGATATTTACAAGGCAGCCCACATGATTTTAGCAGAGGTTAGATTTTGGCGAAAACAGCCGTTTTCGCCAAAATCTAACGTCTGCTAAAATCCTGACTTAGCCATCCCTAACATAGGGGGTGGATTGTGCTGATACGACCACAGGGTCGTATCAGCAAGGTTATCGCCGTTTTGCAGGGAACATCGCTGGAAAACCAGCGATGTTCCCTGCAAAACGGCGATAACCTCGCTATCTCTGGAATTTTTATCGCCCTGGAGAAATGCGTTGTTAATAACGTGCTACCAGGGCGATAATTTCCAGAGATAGCCTGCGATAGGACTATTATCGCTAAGCACGGCCAGCGATAATTATCGCTGGCCGTTGATAATATACCCCTTAATATTTTATTTGAACCACTGCCAAAAAGCATCTTTTGCACTCCCACCAAACCAGACCACAGAAGTAATGAAGTGTTACATTAGTGCACTTTCAGTGCCTATGGCTTTTTTGCAAATTTAAGTGGAACTTCAATTATAAAATGCACGAGTTGACCCCATTTTTGTTCAGAAAATGTCTTTGGGAGTGAGAACTTCCCCCCAGCCCTTAACCACACTTAAAAGAAACAAGCTCACTGACTTTGCTCACTAGCTGCAATTTGCCTTTGAGCCTTGTCCAGGTAGGCAGTGGCTGAAATGGGTGGTGCCAGTAGGTTAGTGGGAGATGTCAGTGGGGGGAGTGGGCTGCAGCCTCCTGAGAAAAACCAAAACCTGTCTATAGATGCAAATGGCAATACTTGACGACTACTCATTCATCAGCATCAACTAATCACCTAATGGTTGTGTGTTTTCAGCTAAGAAAGAGCAAATGTTAATAGATACAGAAGCCTTGACCCCCCCTACTCTTTATAGGATGCAACTACTTCCCTACATCAGGAGCAGGACAGGGACCAATCTCTCAGTAGCTCATATCACCAGCTATCAATGATTGCTAATCACAGCTGATGCTAAGCACTTGGTGATTAGTTTACAAGCTCTGCTTCCACCTGTAACTCATGATGATCTGATAGTGTCATGGTTTGGAGACATTCGAGTGATAATACTCAAAACGTATTTGATTTTAGTTCTCCTGTGATTTGGGCAAATGAGTAAGGACCTCACGAGCAGAGAAAGCATTTGATTGAGTCATATGGGACTTTATGCTTAAGACACTGGATCTGTGGTTACAAATGAGGCCGGAATGTAGGTGTATATTGTGCCCCTGCTACACACCAATAGCACAGGATGTGATAATTAGCAGGTGCTCGAGGCTCTACGTTGTGTATTTATGAATGGGGATAGCACACAAATTGCATGTTTGCCTTCATTGCAAAACGTGCAGACTGGCATTGTGTGCTATTAGCTCTCCTGATTTTAACTAAGATTTATCAAGCGAAAACCGTGAGGACAAGCACCCTTGCTGTGGGCAATTAGCACCCTAATTATAAACCTATTTTGGCAACAAACAACAGTGGGGCATATTCTCAAGGACTTATCGCCGATTTATCGGCACTTTAGCGCCTCAAAAGTTGCGATAGATTCGTCGCCCTATTCTCAAGCTGGTGCAAACTGCCGAAATCGCCAGTTACCCAGCGATAGCTGCCGCAAAAAACATTGCCACGGATGAGAGCGACAACTGATGCTAATGATATGCAGAGTAGGCGTTCCCGTGCAAAAACACACGAAAACACCACTTCGCGATATTCCCAACGACCAGCCAGATCTGCGATGCGATCCAAAAACAGGCGATAAGGCACGTTAGCAGCAGGGATTTAACACCTGCCTTTGACTGGTGTTAAGCAGGATGACAACCTGCAGTATGAAAGGGAGCCCAGCCCAGAGCCACATCTGAAGACCAACACATGTCATGGAGCTACTGATCATGCAGCACGGAGACCCAAGAGGTCCACAACACCCACCGCCACCACCCCCAGGCACCCCCCCAGCCCCTCCCCGGACTACCACCCAGGCAGCGCAGAACAAGACAGCTGACCTTCTGAAAACGGCATGGCCCCTCAGTCACACAATTGCAGAATGTGGGGAGAGGTGGGAACCAAGTTTGAGTGAAGGAGGCAAGTCACCCATGAATAAGAATGTAGACAATGCCAAGTGTGGCGGTGATGTGCTGGACAGACATCAGAATGCAGAGCACAGACATGTCCATGTGGACACATACTGCTGGTGTTTGTAGTGTTGTGGACAGTGGATGCAACCATGTTACCTCAGGCAGTGGGGAAGACCTCGGTCATGTAGCTGTGTCGTCCCCCCTGTAAGCGTAAGCGCAGTGAGCTGGTCCGGCGTACGCCAGTCCAGCGTAGGAGTGTGAATAAATAGGCCGGGGCTCTGGGCGTGGTTCACTTCCGGGACGGCCAACGCGTCTGCCAGGGCGGCACCCCTCACCCTGCCACGAGTCCGCCGCCGTGACCGCCAGCCTCCTCAGCCGAACGCTTGCTTCCGCAACACAGGCCCACAGCGCACCCAGCGGCACAGCACCACGGAGTTATGTGTGTGCTGACTACTGCCTTCGGCCCACACTGCAGACAGCAGGTCCCCCAATTCAAATTGAGTCTTTATTTATTTATGGCGCAGTTCAGTAGGCAACAAACATTGCTTCCAGTGCGGGCCGCCCGGACGACGCATCATCGCTGGCTGCACACCCGCTGAGCGCCTCAGGTGCCACTAACTCTGTGCAGCTCAAGTCAATGCCAAGTGGCTGTGGGTCCTTGCTGACCGCTGCCTCTGGCCTACACTGCGGTCAGCAGGTCCCTCAAATCAAATTCAGTCCTGATTTATTCATGGCGCAGTTCAGTAGGCAACAGACATTGCTACCAGTGCGGGCCGCACGGACGACACATCATCGCTGGCTGCACACCCGCTGAGTGCCTCAGGTGCCACTAACTCTGTGCAGCTCAAGTCAACGCCACGTGGCTGTGGGCCCTTGCTGACCGCTGCCTCTGGCCTACACTGCAGTCAGCAGGTCCCCCAAATCAAATTCAGTCCTGATTTATTCATGGCGCAGTTCAGTAGGCAACAGACATTGCTACCAGCGCAGGCCGCACGGATGACGCATCATCGCTGGCCGTACACCCGCTGAGTGCCTCAGGTGCCACTAACTCTGTGCAGCTCAAGTCAACGCCACGTGGCTGGGGGCCCTTGCTGACCGCTGCCTCCGGCCTACACTGCGGTCAGCAGGTCCCCCAAATCAAATTCAGTCCTGATTTATTCATGGCGCAGTTCAGTAGGCAACAGACATTGTTACCAGTGCGGGCCGCACAGACGACACATCATCGCTGGCTGCACACCCGCTGAGCGCCTCAGGTGCCACTAACTCTGTGCAGCTCAAGTCAACGCCCCGTGGCTGTGGGCCCTTGCTGACCGCTGCCTTCGGCCTACACTGCGGTCAGCAGGTCCCCCAAATCAAATTCAGTCCTGATTTATTCATGGCGCAGTTCAGTAGGCAACAGACATTGCTACCAGTGCGGGCCGCACGGACGACACATCATCGCTGGCTGCACACCCGCTGAGCGCCTCAGGTGCCACTAACTCTGTGCAGCTCAAGTCAATGCCACGTGGCTGTGGGCCCTTGCTGACCGCTGCCTCTGGCCTACACTGCAGTCAGCAGGTCCCCCAAATCAAATTCAGTCCTGATTTATTCATGGCGCAGTTCAGTAGGCAACAGACATTGCTACCAGCGCAGGCCGCACGGATGACGCATCATCGCTGGCCGTACACCCGCTGAGTGCCTCAGGTGCCACTAACTCTGTGCAGCTCAAGTCAACGCCACGTGGCTGGGGGCCCTTGCTGACCGCTGCCTCCGGCCTACACTGCGGTCAGCAGGTCCCCCAAATCAAATTCAGTCCTGATTTATTCATGGCACAGTTCAGTAGGCAACAGACATTGCTACCAGTGCGGGCCGCACGGACGACACATCATCGCTGGCTGCACACCCGCTGAGCGCCTCAGGTGCCACTAACTCTGTGCAGCTCAAGTCAATGCCACGTGGCTGTGGGCCCTTGCTGACCGCTGCCTTCGGCCTACACTGCGGTCAGCAGGTCCTCCAAATCAAATTCAGTCCTGATTTATTCATGGCGCAGTTCAGTAGGCAACAGACATTGCTACCAGTGCGGGCCGCACGGACGACACATCATCGCTGGCTGCACACCCGCTGAGCGCCTCAGGTGCCACTAACTCTGTGCAGCTCAAGTCAACGCCACGTGGATGTGGGCCCTTGCTGACCGCTGCCTCTGGCCTACACTGCAGTCAGCAGGTCCCCCAAATCAAATTCAGTCCTGATTTATTCATGGCGCAGTTCAGTAGGCAACAGACATTGCTACCAGCGCGGGCCGCACGGACGACGCATCATCGCTGGCTGCACACCCGCTGAGCGCTTCAGGTGCCACTATCTCAGTGCACCACAAGTCATGGACCCTTCATTATTGAATCTTCTGTGTGTGATGTCAGAGCTGGTGCCCCTACCTCAGTGCACCACAAGTCATGGACCCTTCATGATTGAATCTTCTGTGTGTGATGTCAGAGCTGGTGCCCCTACCTCAGTGCACCACAAGTCATGGACCCTTCATGATTGAATCTTCTGTGTGGGATGTCAGAGCTGGTGCCCCTACCTCAGTGCACCACAAGTCATGGACCCTTCATTATTGAATCTTCTTTGTGTGATGTCAGAGCTGGTGCCCCTACCTCAGTGCACCACAAGTCATGGACCCTTCCTGATTGAGTCTTGTGAGTGTGAAACGTTGATCACTGTTCTAGTTGTTGCCAGCACCAACCACTCCCTGAGGGCTGGCTTACACTCACCCCACACCCATCCAGCACAGGCGTCACTGGACATGTGACCCTGGGAATAAAAAGGGGCCGGGCGCACGTGCCCGTAGCCAGTTCCACTACCTATCTAAGTGTGTCCGTGTGGTCATTATGTATGCATGATGGCCCCGGGCCCACCACATCACATTGTGCTGTGGACAGCGGACGCAACCATGTCACCTCAGGCAGTGGGTAAGACCTTGGACACATAGCTTTGTCGCCCCCCCTGTAAGCGTAAGCAGAGTGGGCTGGGCCAGCGTACGCCAGTCCAGCGTAGGGGTGTGAAGAATTCGCCCAGGGCTCTGGGCGTGGTTCAGTTCTGGCCTGGACAAAAAAGTAACTAATGCGTGTGTCTCTGTTGTAGTGTCTGCGCCACCCGGCCCGCAATCGACAATGTTGCAATGTAGCATGCACCCGGAGGGCCGGCTCGCACGAACGGAGCAATGAAGGAGCGCAAGACCGCTCGGGGACTTGGCTCATACATGCCAAGTGTTGTGTGTATCTGTATTGCTGCAGCATGTGCCAAATGCCTAGCCTTAATCGCAGCGCGAGTTCAGCCAGGCATGGACTCTACATCTGTGTCCACCCTATCCTTACCATAGGCCTACACTCACGTGGCCGCCCACCTTCAACGGCCAACATCACAGTGTCGTTGTCAGGCTTGTGGACATGCACAGACAGGCATGACAATGGTTTGCCGTAGGAGTGCAAGTGATGCAACCGTGCAGCGCACACTAGGAAATAGGCTCGGGGGAGGGAGGAGCAGCTGTGAGGCAACGTAACACACAGTGATGCCGCTCATTTGCCACATGCAAGTCATTCAAACATGAATCCCAAAGTCGCACGCATCCCACCCCACCCCCAACAAGCCACATCACATCTCCTGAATGCAAGCAGATGACGAACTAACATTAGGGATGAAAGCCCCATTGTCTGAACTATCAGGCGGAAGCAAATCTGCACCTCCGACCTCGGAATTTCATGTGCCCGGCAACCCCTGACTGATACTATAGCAGCTGATGATGACTCCCACACTATGCACAGCCCGACGTAAGACCAACATGTGGACACCCCACACACAGAAGTCCTTGCTCGAAGTTATCTTGCATGGAATGGCCTTCACACTTACTCCCACACCATCCCAGGTGGACAACCGTTGCACACTGAAACAACTCAATGATCCGAGCTGTGGCATCTCATCCACAGAACTGGCGCAGGTCAGAACAGTGCCGCTTCAACCAGAGCCACTGACGCAATGGCAGAACATCCCGGACACATGCACAACCCCTGTCACGTGGAACTGTACCGTGCACGTATGCTGCATTTACTGGGGGCACTGCCATTGGCAGTGTTGCGGATCAGTTACCGGCTAAGCTTCCGCCTTGCCAACGTCACCTATGTCCAGCCTGTGTTGCATTGTTGATCGTGCATATTCGAGTGGTCCATGGATGTCTGCCTGTCCAACAGGACGTTGGCTGAACTGGATTTTGACATGTGTGTGCGCCCTCTGTTGGCCCACGACCAGGAGTGTCACCGTGATACCCGTTTATGGGATGCCTTGATACTTGGCATAGATGCTGGCAGCTGGACCTGGGAGATTGCACAACTCATCGTGTGCAGTGACCACATTGAACCGCTCCCCTATTGGGCTGAAGTGCTAATTGGTGAAAGGGGGTGGACGCAGAACATCTGTCCGGACCTGCTAATGGATTGCCTCGCCGTCCTGTTTGATGAAGTCGACAACGACCTCATGTTGGAAATGATAGCCTACGAAGCTGCAATCGCTTTCATGGACGAGTGACTACGTACCTGGAGCCACAACAGATTGGAACCCATTGCACAAGTCCCGACACCTTGTTGCATCTTGGAGATCTGGTCACATATCCCAGTGGACATGGCTGCATTCGCCTGGACTCGGAATACATAAGCGGACAACAACGCGGGTTAACACACACCTGTGAAAGGTGAGGCACTCCCCCGGAGTGGACAGCGGCGCTTGGCAACGTTCCTCAATCTGACATACTGCTGCATTGGTCTGCATGTTGTGGCACTTATCTTGCCCGTACTGAGACGCATATGCTAATAAAGTCTACGCACCTTCACTTGTATTCAACTGTGATGAGTGTTGATTTGAATGACAATGTGTGTCTCACTGCCTATCTGGGTCACGGCCATACATGCGCATTGATAGCATTACCCAGGGAGTACCTTTTTGTGGAATCACTGTCCCTACATTCATCCATACTTTCATACTTGATTGATCATAGCCATGACACATCTGTGTGAATTAGAATGTTTCATTCGCATTCAGTGGAGTGTTGAAGCTGGACCAGTACAGGGCCATGCAAACCCCACTTAACATTGTTGCTCACTGGGGGGCCAGCCAGAGTCCTTTAGGGATTGACAAGTTCATCGGAAGAGGAAGACTTCAGTCCGCAGTGTGATTGCTGTGTCATTGGTAACCAAACCAGATATGGCAGTCCATGTCGTGGTCCAAGGTGAGTGTCGCTGAGTGTATCGGTGGACAGTGGAAGGTGTTATTCCAGGGCATGATGCAGAGGGCAGAACCAAGCTGATATAGGCCAAATGGCGGAGATTAATGCTACCACTTCATTCTTACCATGAAGCCAGATTCATCATCATCTTCGTCCTCTGATGTGTCAGGTGCCTCACATGTGGGGGGTGGTGTTTAGTCTGCATCACTGTGTGGCACTGACACTTCAGGGGGCAGAGATGTGTATGGAGTAGTAGCAGCAGCATTCATCCGTGCCAGGCCTTGTGGCAGCAATGC
This sequence comes from Calotriton arnoldi, assembly GCA_963921515.1. Taxonomy (NCBI): domain Eukaryota; kingdom Metazoa; phylum Chordata; class Amphibia; order Caudata; family Salamandridae; genus Calotriton; species Calotriton arnoldi. The sequence continues at coordinate 547,211 of CAWUFW010001434.1, forward strand.
CATGACGAGGATATGCAGGGCATGGAAGATCCCAGCTACATCTCGCTGGTGTGCAGCCGTGGCAAACATTCTTTCCGCCTGCATCCGCTCCAAGCTCTCCGTCATTCTCCTTATGTGTCCCAACTCCTGTTTGACTTCGCTGGAGCCACTCTGACTAGACAGTTGTTCTTGGCTCAGAGTCATGACTCCAGCGATGTCAGCTATGGATTGTTGGAGGGCATGGAGCGGACAGTGGGTGTCCGTTAGGGACTGTAAGTCATCCCTGATGGGACTTAGACACCTACGCATGGCATCTAGTTTGGCTGCCATGAGGTTGAACCCCACCCGCAGCTGACCAGCCATCTTCTCCTGACACCCTAACACACGGCGTTGGAATGCCATGTGTTGGTCGTGGGAGTCCTGGGAGCCAGCCGTGGTGGTGGGTACTTCCTGCTGTGTGGTCTGTGCAGGGGGTGGGGTCTCCTCGATGCAGCTGGGCTGCCCTGCTCCTGGAGGTGGGGGTGCCGAAGCTGCCCATGGGCTGTTGGAGGGCGTCGGTGTCGATGTTGGGGAGGTCCTCTTCATCATCAGTGCTGAGTTGTTGGATCTGCTCTGCAGGAGGTGTTGATTCTCCCTCTGCAATGTGAAGGGGGGATGCAGATTGACATTGTGTTCACATGTATGTTCACGCATTGTACAAGTTTACTAACAGACTGCATGACAATGTCCATTGTGACTGTTTGTGCGGAGATGCCTATTTGATGCAGGACAGTTGACATTTCTACACCATCAGGGATGTGAGGTTGTACTTGTGCATTATCATCTCACAGTTTCCTGCTATGCCAAATGCGAATGGCCATTTTCTACACACAAGCGGCAGCAGTTGTGTCCTCTGTTCTGTTGTGACAGTGTTGCAGTTTGTTCCACATTGCTGTCAATGTTGAGGTGCTCTGATTCCTATGTGTGTGTCCTGCATTGTGGGTGTGTTGCCCCTTCAGCTCTGATTTGGCTGGCCCTTATCCCTTTCAGGCTGTGTGCCTTTCACTTCTGTGCTTATACAGTGCTGAGATATTGCAGACTTGGGTAAATTGGGCTCTTGGTCGGAGTTGTGACAGTTGGGCATGGTTTGTCCGCAGATGTGCTATACTTAATTGTGCATGTGTGCCATTGTGCCCATCTCCCCCGTCCCCCCAGTCCCTGGTCGTTACTCACCCTGCTGCTGTTGGCTCAGGTCATGTTGTGCAGTGTCCGGTCCACCAACTCCTGCCACATTCTCCCCAATGATGACTCGGGTCACCATTTCCTCCATCTCATCCAGCTCCTGGTGTGTCGCTGGACTCCCACCTCCAGTCTGCATTGCTGCTTTCAGGTTGGCTGCGATTTTCAGCTTGGTTTTGCGCTTCACATCAGTCCAGCCCTTCTTGCAGTCGTCCACTTCCCTTCTCTTCACTCCGACTGCATTCACCTTGGCCAAGATGGACTGCCATATTGTATTTTTAGTTGCCAATGTCACAGTGGAGGTGATGAACAGTTGGTGGTGGTGTTCTGTCACCTCCGTAATGAGGATCTGGTTTTCCTGCGTACTGAAACGCGGGTTCCTCTTATTGTTCTCCTTGCCCTTCCCTGTCCCCGAGTTCCCAGGCTGGTCCTCCGTGGGGCTTGTGGGGTTCTGGTTGTCCTCTGTACTTGCTCCGGCTACCTCCATGGTGCTTCGCAGTTGTTTGTGTTTTGTTAGTGTTTTTTGTTGCCGCTTTTATAGTGGTTTTTCCCGCCTGACTTGTGGGACTTGCAGGCCTGGCACTGCTTATCGCTGTTTTTTTATCGCAGTTGGGCCCATCGCAACTTTTTTCACGTTCAGGTTTAGATTTTTATCGCCGTTCCGGGAAATTTATCGCGGACATTTGTCGCGTTGTCGGGAAACTATCGCATGTTACCGCCGTGTTGGGAATACGACGTTAACACAGAGTTATTTTCCCACGATGGACAGCGATGTGAAAAATTGCGTTAACCTATTTTGGCGATGATTATCGCACGTTCTTGAGAATATCCCCCAGTGTGTGTTCAAATAGGACTATCTCTTGGATTCAAATACTTACCTGATGCACCTGCTTTTTTAAATGATATATGACTTGCAAGACATAGAGTACCATCCCCATACAGACTTGTTACTTTCTGCTGATGACGGACAAGAATCCAAAAATACATGTCCTTAGATGCGATGCACTTGCTTGGCCAACACATGGCAAATAGTCTACTAGCTGTGAGTAATTTAAAGTGACTGTAATCTTGAACTACATCTCCCATAATGATTTTCAAAGAACTGTTGGTGGGGTGCGAAGCAGTGTGCTCCTATTCCTCATGATTGTTCTGACAGTCTAACCTGATATTACCTGAATGTTGGAGTGCTTCAATGATCACTATTGCTGTATGATTTCTGTACCCCTTAGATTTACAGATTTTAGTGGCAGCAGTGCGACAGGCAATGTGAATGGCATTGGTATTAAAATATGATACTTTTGTTCAATTATTTGTGAGTTCTGTCACTCATAAAGGGTGTCTTGTGGCACTGTAGGATACAACTGATGTAGAGTGATAAGAGTGATAAGATAATGTTAGTATAATATATTCAAAGCAAGAAGAGGTAGGTTTTAAGCACTTTTCTGAATCAGAGTAAATTTTATTTGGCTCTGATGATGGAGAGAGGGATAGAGTTCAAGAGAATGACTCCTTGGGGCCTGATTACGAGTCAGTTTTTTTTTTTTATGCACGCTCAGAATTGCGAGTTGAGAGTTATTTTACACATCTGATGAATATTGGATGTATTAAATACCTCAACCTTTGTTAAATTTCGGCAGGTCAAACCTGCCAAAATTTAACTGGGGAAAAGCATACGGTGTTTAGTGATCATTTGGATGTTGGTGAGTTAAACACCAAAATCTGTATGTTATTCCCCAGAAACTCATCATAGCTGCTATTTATCGCATCCGATAAATAGCGAACACAGTGGTGTTGTTATTTATCAGGTGTGATAAATAGCACATATTCTTGTAATCAGACCTTTGGAAACAGCGACCTCCATTTTTAGTTACCATCGTTTTTTTTTGCCACACATTCCAAGTTACTTGATGATTTCAGCCAATGCGCAGGGACATATTTTGTGAATTTGTCTAACAAAAAATTCATGCTGTGTCCATAAAAGGATTATACAAGCACTTTTAAGCTGAATTTGTTTGTGTTTTGTAAGATAAATAATAACCTGACAATGGCAATCTGAGGACTTTGCAGGTGGGTGACAATCTTTTTAGGCAAGTGTAGGTAAACTGAATTGCTAAGAACCAGTCTAAACTGGATTTAGGTATTCGCTACTGTAACTTTGTGAGAAAAAAACATAAAAGGGAAGATTCTGCTCACTATTTTCAGGTGGTAAAGGGAGAATTTATTTACAGCAGTGATCTAAATTTCAAAAGAGAGTTAAGAATTATAACTAATTCCTAAATCTTGGGCCCACGTCACTGGCTTTGGCCAGTCGACTACAGATGCTGGCTACAGCGCATATTCATACTTATTACAGATACATAAAAGTTCATATTTTAGGGAATTCAACTTTAATAAATTATTGGACACCGATCTTTGGGTAGTTTCTAAAGCTCTAGATAACTCGTAGGTAGAGTCAGAATAACAGATAGCCTAAACATGAACTGTCGCCAGCGTGGAATGATGAACTAAAGCTTAAAAAACAGAGAGGAAACTATGGTACTTGTGTGATCCTGAGTGAACCCTCTGTCTCTGGGGTTAGCTTGTTTGTGAAAAGAACCCAATTGTATTGTTTGTGATCTACCTGATAAAAATGAGGAAAGCCAGGTGAAGACTAATCTCATTGCCAGAGGTGTTAGCAGTAGAATTGAGTGATGAACAGTATTAATGCGGCAGAGAGGTCTAATAATATATAGACCCCACCATTGCCCTTGTCAACCATCGTCCAAAGGTCATCTACTGCAAGGTGACAATGGTTTGCTGGATTTATCCTGAGATCGTCACAGTGCTAAATCAATATCAATACCCTCATTCATGTGGTTGAAGATTAAACAGAATTCAATTGAAGAAATTATCAAGTTATCCATACAGACAATACATTTTATTATTTTGGAGACCTTTATCTTGGGGATGAGTATTCTGTAGAATTTAACTTGAGAAGATATATAGTTATTCCTACTAACAACATGTTGTACTACTTTAGATGACAATGACTTTGACAGACATTTTCAGACAGGAGAATAACTTCATTAGCTCTGAAGAAGCGACTGTTGTCCCGAAACACATGTTGGCTGTTTGTAAATAATTATTTTTTATAAAGTTATAAAAATCAAGATCAGGATTTAGGGACATTCATGAATAAAAAATACTTTTTATTTAAAAAAAAAATAAAAAATCACATTTGTGTTGTTTCCATCTCTTGGAGAATGAATACTGGATTGATTTACCTATTCTGTTGCTATTCCTGGTCTGCCACCAGCTACTTGAAGTTGGAAAAACATGGTCTTTTCTAGTAATTTAGAAATATGTAGAAGTGAAATAGGCCTAAAATTAATGGCTCATTAGGGTAGAGTGAAGGTTTTATGTTAACAGTGGTCTTAACGTGCTTAAAGTTCCTGGTGGGATTCTGGAGAAGAATGTAATATTTCTTTGAGCTAGGGAGACACGTGCTCTTTGACTGATTTATGAAGATAACCTGGCAGATGATGGTCTGCTGTTTGTTACCAGGGTAACACATTCTTTGGTGGTTACAAATTTTAAATCAAGAAGCTGCATGGCCTATATTAGATGTCTTTTTACCCAGTCAGTATCAGCCAAGGTTGTGAAGCGAACTCTATTGCAGCTCTGCTTGACATACTGTGATTTACAAAACAGCAAGGTGATATATGGAATGCTTGAATTAATCTCAGCCACTGGCAATCACTTGGGCTGCATCCCAATCTATCTTTTTTTTCCCCACCATGCCACCTCAGTTTGGACCAGCCATATGCAGATTATCCTTCACACGGCTCCTCATGGTAACAGTCCAGCGCAAACTGCCAGGCCAGGCCCTCACTGAATCGCAACACAAGCAACCTAGGGCTTGTGTCGCCCTAGTTAGGGCTCTTCGGCCAGGTACGGTTTGGTTCAAGTATGCCCAGACTTGGGGTTCGGAGTCACTGCACCACTGGAACCAAGTTATACCTGGCTGAAGAGACCTAACTAGGGAAGAAAACGGCCATAGGTTGCTTGTGTTCCGGTTCAGGGAGGACCTGGCCTGGACTGTTCTCATGAGGAGCAGGGTCAAGACTGATTTGCACATGGCTTGGTCCAAATGGAGGTGGCATGGTGGACGAAATACGAAGATTGTGATGTGGCCCGAGCAATTGCCGGTGGCTAATATTAATTCAAGCATTCCACCCATCACCTTGTTTTTTTTTTATGTGATGCCCTAAGCTCACAGGGTATGCCCAGACTTAGGTCCCGGGCTCACTGTGTCACTGGAACCAAGCTATACCTGGCTAAAGAGCCCTAACTAGGGCAAACCGGTGCTAGGTTGGTTGTGTTCTGGTTCAGGGAGGACCTGGCCTGGCAGTTTGTGCTGGGCTGTTCTCATTAGGAGCAGGGTCCAGACTGATTTTTATATGACTGGGTCCAAACTGAAGTGGCTTGGTGGGCGAAAGATGATGGATTGGGATGCGGCACTGAGCGATTGCCAGTGGCTGAGATTAATTCAAGCACTCCATCTTCACCTTGTTTTTTTTGTATTTGATGTCTTGTGATTTACAAGATTGTGAGCTCTGGGGGCAGTACATGCATTTACACAATTCTTAACCCACGGAACACTGTACCCTTTGTATACCAAGTAATGTCTAAAATGTAAAGAGCTGTTAATGATTTAAGTGCAAGTAATGTGTGAGTTTCTTGTTTAGAGTTTGACAGATGGGATGCTCCATCAAACCATGAAACATATGCCCACTGTGGTTTTACAAGTGCCATAAGATATAATGTGCTTGTAATTCAGTGGACGGGACATCTGTCAAGTTTATGATGGAGTATCCCATCCATCAAGCTCTAATTAAGGCTCTGAGGGGCATATTATCAAGAACGGAGTTAAAATTATCTCCGCTTTAGTGGCAGGAAACTGCCGCTAAAGCGGCGATAATGGGCTTGATAATATGCCCTTGAGAATTCCAATAGAAGCCCATGTTGACACCAGAACATAGGCTTCTATTGGAATTCACAAGGCCATATTATCAAGCCCATTATTGCCGCTTTAGCGGCAGTTTCCTGCCGCTAAAGCGGAGATAATTTTAACTCCGTTCTTGATAATATGCCCCCAAGTATTTTGTGTACAAGCATTAAAAATACATATGAAGAAGCATGTCCGCCATTGCACTGCAAAGTTGCTGATTGCACCTGGCATGTACTTCCAACATGGAGCCTGCGATTCAAGTTTAACTTTCTGAAACTTAGTAGTGACAATATGGACTACAATTACATGATATGAAGGTTCAACATTCTTCGGCCAGAAGGCAAAGTTCTGGACTACCCTTCTGGTTTCAGAAGACATGATTGTTCCCATACATATTCTCATACACAATGGTCCATGCCTTTGACAAGCTTTCGGATCTGGTGAACTTTACCTATAGTTAAATGATGGGTAAATATCTGAGTGCTATTTGCCTCTCTTAGAGGTACTCATCATTCACTGCATCATAATCAGATAACATCTTGGATCATTGCACATGACAAATACATTTTCAATTAGCACCTCCACCACAATACTGTCCACACATGTATCCAACGTGCATACAATACAAGTTCCACAAAGATCCACAAAACCTGATCAGTTACTCTTCTGCTTAGCTGCACATACTATGTGTTGTGCCATGACTGAAGCTAGTTTTTGATTCTCACTCACATCAGATAACCAAAGAAATAGTCTGCCTACTCAATCTTATGCTCATGCGCTACCAGCATCCACAGTGCTCACCTACAGTGACTCAAAGTTTTCAAATATGTGTTGAAGTCATTTATATTACATGCATCTGGTGTGCTAGGTCTCAACATTTTCTGTCCAGTAAAATTTAAATTAAGCATCTTTTCAGTAGAGACTCAAACAACATAATGTGTTCCACATAAAGATGACACCAACCGACACCTTCTAATGCCAAAAATGGGAATTCTGAAGATTCAGAAGAGCTGTCTTAAGATAGAGACATATGAAAAATAATCAGTTGACTTCTCTAACAAATTGCTGACTAGAACTTAGCCTAAGAAGATCATTCAAAATTGCAAGAAAATGTAAAGGAATAACAACAGAAACGCCTTTTTGGAACACATCATGAGAGATAAATCTGAACGACTGACTATGGTAACTACCTATCCTCCACTCTCTAACGAGCTAAAAAAATCATAAACAAACACTGGAGAATTCTGAATGTAGGAGATATGACACTGGAAAAACGTCTTATAAAAAGGAAAACGGCTCAGTGACCAATTGGTTCACACTATGCCCAAATTAATAAAGAGAACTGACATCCAATCAACATTATGCCCCACACTAAGAGTAATGGGACATCATCCCTGTGGACGTTGCACAGTTTGTAGATTCCCCAATGACACCATAGAAGTGGATTTGAGACTTACCTAGCCGTGGAAACAAAAAGCTCTAACTAATTGTAATACTGAGTAGTTTAGCTACTTGATTACTTGGCCATGCTCAGTTCACTATCCTGGAATGTCGACAGAAAAGTCAAGACAAGAATCATGAAACAGAGGCGCAACATCTGCTTAGAGAAACTTTCTACCAAATTAATCAGACACTACAAGGAAACCCAACATACTGACTGTGATCTACAATTGACCATTATAGAAAGGTCTAGAGGGAAGACCCAAAATCCCTGTTACAATACAAATATCATAGTTTCTCAAGAGCCATATTTTGGACTAAATAATGAGGCTGAATGGGATGAAATTTAATGTAGGAGTATGACCATCTGGCTATATTATACCACTTCTCTCAGCCAGTGCTGGTACACTTTAATATCTGTGCATTAGCACTGGCATTTTAACACAGAAGGAGCTCAGAACTGTGACTTAAATTCAGTTGTAGCGTATTTATATACATATATATTTATGATACCAGTGCTTTATGCATGATTCAGAAAATATCGATCGGAGTAACTGCAATCCCTACTATCCTCTGGGAGATGCTCTCATATATTTGGCAGATTTTATCCTTACTATACTTCCCTTTACAATACACTTGTAAACTTGTAAGGTACTGTAATCACCCCAGTCAATTCAGTTGAACAGGGTGATTAAATAATTGACAAACACATTATCCAATTGATGGCTCAATATTGCTTTTCTTTGATTTGGTCTAACTCTCTGTGGTATACAAAAGGTGCAAGGATGTCTCTCCAAAAGCAAGATGGTGCATGTAAATGGCACCCTGAGATATAGGCACACCCCCCAGAGATGTCATTTGTTGTGATGCATGCCAATGTACGTAATGCGTTGATGAGGGACTTGAAAGCCCCGATCACCATATGACTCCTCCACCTTAAGTGTTCAGAATCGCTTGGGTATGTTGAAACTAAGGGGTGAGTACCTCTGACCAACTCAATACTGCTTCCTTTTTGGGACAGGGCATGGTGATTCACAAATACAATATTGCTGTAATAACCATACTGCCATCTTTTTATGATTTGAGAGTTGAAATAACAGATCTTACCAATATCTCTTAAATATCGCATTACTTTAACATTGACTTCAGCCAGCTGGCCTGATTCCATGGCTGATTGATGAGTTAAATTAACTTGACTGAGTGGATGACTTCAACACCCAGTCATGGAAACTGTTTTGAGTGGGGCACCCTTGTTTGCTCTGTGCAGTGACGACGTGTTCTCCCACTTTTTTAATATAAAATGCAAGACAATTTACATGATTCCTAAATACTGGGTGTTGGACCCGGCCCTCTCTTCAGGGTCATCCCCAAACTTTATGCCTTCACCCTCCTATTTTCTGAACACCTCAACTCTGCCCTCAACCGAGCTTCTCCCCCCACCACTACTGACGCCAACTCTGCAGCCAACGCACTCCACAAATGGATCATCGACTGCGCAGTCCCTCTCGCCCCCCCTCCAGAACGCCGACAGGCAACGCACCATGAAAGCCACCTAGTTCACCACCGACCTCCGAGAATCCAAGCGCATGTGCTGACGACTCGAGAAAGCTTTGAGGAACAGCAAAACCCCCAAAGCACGCTCCGCCTACAAGACAGCCATGACAGAATACCACCAACTCATCAGAACTACGAAGAAGAACTTCATTCAGAACAGAATACTCACCTACTCCCGTTACTCTAAGGAACTCTTCAGCATCATACAAGAATTCACTAAACCCCCTAGCAAATCCTCCGACGCTCCTCCCTCCCTGGACCTCTGCAACAAACTCTCTACAGCAACTTCGACGAGCAGTACCTAGACACCGACCCAACACCTCCAACCGACAACGCAACCCAGACTACCATCACCGCCTGGACCCCTGTCACCACAGAAGACACCGTCAAGACCATGATAAGTATACACTGAGGAGCACCCACCGACCTCTGCCCACCCCACATCTTCCACTGAGCTGCCTCCACCATCGCACCCGAACTACGACATAACATCAACAGCTCCCTCGAAACAGGCACTTTCCCCAATGACTGGAAACGTGCAGAGATCAAGCCCCTCCTCAAGAAGCCCACATCAGACCCGACGGACCTCAAGAACTACCGACCCATCTCTCGACGGACCTCAAGAACTACCGACCCATCTCTCTCATCCCCTTCTTAGCTAAAGTCACCGAGAAGATTGTCAACAAGCTCACTAACTTCATAGAAGCCAACTCGATCCTCGATTCTTCCCAATCCGGATTCCGCAGCAACTACAGCACTGAGGGCGCCCTTCTAGCTGCCACAGAGGACATCCGCACTGTCCTGGACCAGAGCCACATGGCAGCCCTCATCCTACTAGACCTCTCAGCAGCTTTCGAAACCATCTCCCACCGCACACTAACCATCAGAATCCACAACGCCGGCATCCGGGGAACCGCCCTCGACTGGATTCACTCCTTCCTCACCGGTCGAACCCAAAGTATCAGACTCCCACCCTTCCTCTCCGAACCCACAGAGATCAGCTGCGGAGTACCCCAAGGATCCTCACTCAGCACATGCTCTTCAACATCTACTTGGCCCCTCTCGCCACCATCGCCAGAAAACACGAACTCAGCATAGTGTCCTATGCCGACGACACCCAGCTCATCCTCTCCCTCACCAACTAACCCGACATCACCAGACACAGCTTCCAGGAAGGTATGAAAGACGTCGCCTCCTGGATGAGCAACAGCTGCCTAACTCAACTCAGAAAAAACGGAAGTCCTCGTCCTCGGATCCACCCCCTCAGCATGGGAAAACACCTGGTGGCCCACCACCCTCTGCGAACCTCCCACAGACCACGCTCGCAACCTTGGTATTATACTCGACTCCTCCCTCACCATGCACCGACAGATCAACGCCGTATCCTCCACATGCTTCAACACCCTCTGCATCCTCCACAAGACCTTCAAATGGATCCCCCCCGAATCCAGAAGGATTGTCACCCACGCACTCATAACCAGCAGACTGGACTTTGGGAACGCCCTTTACGCCGGAATAAACAAATTTCCACTCCTCAAACTCCAGACAATCCAGAGCGCCGCAGCTAGACTTGTCCTCGGCATCCCACAACAACACCACATCACCCAACACCTACGAGAACTCCACTGGCTCCCCGTCGAAAAGAGAGTGACCTTCAAGCTCCTCACTCACGCCTACAAATCCCTCCACAACATCAGGACCCCAATACCTCAACGAAAGAATCTCCTTCTACACACTCAAGATAAGCCTCTGATCCGCCTATCTTGCCCTAGCCAAAATCCCATGCATCCGCAGAGCCAGAGCGGGGAGGGGGGTGATCCTTCTCCTACATCAGGGCCAAGACCTGGAATGAACTCCCACTCAGCATCAGACAAGCCCCCACTCTGCACGCTTTCAGAGAGAGCCTCAAGACCTGGCTCTTCGGATGAGACGAAGCTGCGCGAAGCCCTCTACCCCCCCAGTGCCTTGAGACGCTTGCGGGTGAGTAGCGTGCTTCACAAATCCCTGATTGATTGATTTATTGATTGATTGATAATAGGTCTCAGCCTGACAAGGATTGTGATGGCTGTTTGACCAGGGCTCAGACCCCAGGCAACCTTTAACCCAATTTCTTACATTATGTTTGTTTATAGTCAACAATTTTTTTGTTTCCGATATCCATGTTTTCGATATAAGTAAAATCAATGTTTTTAACAATATTTGTGTTCTCGATATTTGTGGTTATATTAGTTAAGTATAGGGAGCTGATAATTTAGCTAACGATATTTATTTTTCGATATTTTTGTGTTTAGATATTTAGATATTGTGTGCTTTCATATTATGTCAGTGATCCATTTTTAATCCACTCCCAGCCACTTCCCTTTATCGTCCTTGGTGACAGTTTCTCTTCTTTCTTCTTTTCCATTTGTGTGTTTCCCTCTCTTGCTATTGGAAACTGTTCAATGCAGAAAAATGAGAGCCCGTCCTAAAAATAAGTTCCAGCGGCCCCCACCGGCAACCACTGGCTCAAATTAGGCATTGCCTAGCCTCAACATAAAGATACAGTTACTTCCCTTCCTTTATCTTCTTTAAAATCGCTAACATCCACACCAGAATCCAACCAATACACAGTTCATCTCGGCAAGAGCCCATAAACATACATTCCCACACAACTGCTTTACCTCTTTCTTCAGCATTTCATCAACATTTAACCTGGAACCCTGGCAAATCACAAACACAAACCATATAGCCAATCTGCTTTTACCCTCTCCACAGCATCAAAACCAAGCTTCTAGCCATTATTACTAACCGCCTCTTAATCAGCCGCGGCCCGTGCAGGTAAGAGAGGTGGGGCTGGGTTGGGGAGGGATTCGACAGACAACCACAAGGGAAACTTAAATAAATAATTGTTTTCCCTCGTCGTCGTCCGTCCAAATGCCCCCCACCCGGCTCCACCTCCCCACCGCTCTTAACGGCACGAGCTGCGGCTGCTCTTAATCTTGGAAGTCAAAGCAGCAGCTGCCTGTGTCCTCTTAGACGTCTCACAAATCTGGGCCTGGGATTAGATGCAAGTCACAGATATACCTTTCGATGACCAACTACCTGTCAAGAACCTGATCTGAAACTGTGGTCATTCTGTCATGCAAATGATGTCCATGTGTATTTCTCAATCAGACACAAGATGGAAGACCATGACAAGTTAAATTGTATAGTCTCATCATAAATTAAATGATCACCACCTGTTTATGTCTCAATAACAACAAAACAGAACAAGACTGAATCGCCACCAGTTGTTAGAAAAATTGGGGACCTGTATCAGGCATAAATGATTGGACCTGAGTGATCCATGTTGCTCATGGTGTGGACGTCTGTTTCTCAGATAGAGTGAACATTCCCCTGAAAATGCTGTAAACACCAACATGAGGGCTTTGAATTTAACGCACTTGATGACTGACAGCCAATGTAACTGCTTCATATGGGGGGTAATAGACTTCCAGAGAGGAACTCTCAGGATAAGTCTTGCTGCTGCATTTTGAAAAATTGGAAGTCTTTGAATAAGAAAGGCAGGAAGGCTCAAATAGAGACTATTGGCGCAATCCAGACGGGAGGTAACCAGTGTGTGAACCACCGTTATTTGTGTATCCTCAGGTATAAGGTGCAGCAGCTTCCTTAGCAATTTCAGTTTGGAGAATCATACTGACAAAATCTTCTTAATTTGGGCAGAGAAGGATAGGGCTGAGCCAAAGTTTATACCAAGATTTCCGGCAGAGGCAGTAGAACCCAGGGAGGGAATGAGTTCCTTCCGGCCACCAGAGGCTCGGAGGTGGGGAGGACCACAAGGACCGAAGAAGATACATTCTGTTTTATCAGAGTTTAATTTGAGGGAGTTCACATCCATCCATCCATCCGGCCACTCCCTTAAGGCACTCCTTGAGTTTGTTGAGAACAACTTCCAAATGTTCATGATAGGATAATAGGAGCTGGGTGGCATACGCATATGACACCACCTGCACACCCCAGAATTCAATCAGGCCCACCAAAGGAGCCAGATATAAATTGAACAGAGTCAAGCTCAAAGCTAAGCCTTGTGGGAGTCCATATAAAAGGGGCTTGGGGGGGGGAGGGATGAAAAAGGGTGAGATGCACCAGTTGGGATCTTCCTTCCAAATAGGATTGTATCCATGAGAGAGCCTTGCCATGAACGCCATCTTATTTTAGCTTGTCTAGAAACGTAACATACAAGACTGTATCAAATGCTGCAGACAGGTCCCGCAGAACCACCATGGCTGAACATCCACCATGTAAATTCATTCTCAATATTTCCCAGGTCCCTTTTTGCCCTTGCAGACATCCATAACCATATCACTATCCTGGTGTCTCATAGAGGAAGTAAGCGTACCTGGAGAGAAGAAGGGATTGCCCTCACTTTCTAGCACTTGCTTATGCAAGGGTTGTGACAATTATAAACAATATACCTTTGGAATACCTCAGTGTTTTCGATTCCCTCAGGTGTGGAGAAACTCTGAAAAGTCTTAGTACAGACATATAGATACTATCTGCAAAGCTAAAATAAAATTATTTTAATTATATTTCTTCTTTTACTGTCCATGTAACTACCATCTGTTTTATGAGGACACACTCTCTGATTAAAAAATACAAAGGGGCAGATTTACGAGCCCCTTGCGCCACTTTTGCGCCGCCGTTGCGTCACTTCTGTGACGCAGTGGCGGCGTAAACCATGCGCCACGCTGCGCCCTATTTACAACGTGACGCATCTCCCTAGATGCGTCACGTTGTAAAGCCCTGCGCCACATGAAACCTGCGTCAGGTTTCATGTAGGCGTTCCGGCGCAGGGGGCGTTCCGGCGCAGTAAAGCCTCGGAAGAGTGCCTGAGTGAAATCTACAAGATTCCACTCAGTCACTTTTCCGACGCCGCTGAGTCAAAACCTTGCGCCTGCTTGAAGCAGGCGTAAGGCGTGACGCAGCATGTTGGAGATAGGCCGGGTTGGAACAGTGCTAGAGTTGCGTCGCGTGACACGACTCTCGCACTGCGCCAAACTTACGCCGGCAGATACGTCACGCATCTGCCTATCCGTGCGCCGTGTAAATGCGGCGCATCCATGGTGGCGTACGGGTAGTTTTGCGTGACGCATCTTTCCTGGCGCATCCCTGCTGATTTGCAGGGATGCGCCAGAAGTTGTAAATCTGCCCCATAGACTGCAACATAACGAACATTCAGCAGAATTATGAAGCTCACCTGCATAACGACCAATCACTTTCCAAACCCATATCGCTACCTTCACACACTATGCGCATCAAGAGAAATTTATCAGTCCATGAAAGTGATGAGGATCCTTCCCATTCGTCATATTCGTAAACAAGGTATGCAAGTAAATCAAGTTTGTAATCCTTAGAGGATGGCTCTGAAACAGAATTTAAGCAATAGTTTTTTGTCTCCATAAATATCATTAGAATCCTAAGAATACTTCTCTGTAAACAGTTCAAACTTCTGTTGAAACCAAAGGATTATCACAACAGTTTCCAAGGTTTTCTGATAACTCTGGCAGTTATTGCCTGTCTCTAGCAACAATGTATCTTGATTCCCTGGCAAGGACACTCTGAAACATAAGGAACTTATACTCAATAACTTCTAAATGGCTGCAGCCAATAAGAGTTGTGTGTTTTCCTGGTACATGTAGCTTCCTTGCTTCTACTCAGGTCTCTCATAGTGCATAATGTGAAGATGTGAAGCCTCTCTCCAAGTAATGCTAACACTAGGTATGCACCTACAGCCTTTCCTTCCTCTGAATGTGCATATCACCTGACAGTTCATAGTATTGTGCCCACCTGCCTGCTGAGAGCAAAGAAGTGAATCCAGGTCACTTATCACAACACGTGAGGAGCACAGGGGAGGTTGACATGAACGAGAATTCCTAATGGCTAACTTAATGTGTGGTAGAGGGATTCTGCTAAGGTATTTAAGCCTGTCAACTGTAGTACGTCAGGCTCAAACTCTCCCATCACTGTTATGTCTGCCTTTGTTAATTTTATGTACATAAAGATTTCATCCATGCAGGTGAACACACATTTCAAGCATTATTTATGGTTTGCACTTTCCTGACCTTTTTACAAGTGGAAATAAATTAGTTTATTGTCAGTGCCTATTTAAAAGTTCCCCAGGTATTGTTCAAGGTGGGGTGTATTTGGTTGTGTAGCAGAAGAAACGAGAAGGATGTCTCATGAGTGATGCCCAGATCAATAGATTTCTGAACAATTCCATTAATGCAAAAATGATTTTTTAGTTGCAATCAGTGATAAATGATTGGTGTTTGAGCGCCTCTGTTAGTGTTGTATGGTATCTTTTGCAGGTCAAGGAAACGCAGGATGTTTTTCTTGTCCTCATCCAGGCAGAGGAGCAGCTTTTCCCTTGCATCACCTAATATGGGTTTGGTGTCCCTTTCAGGGTGGATCCAGATTGGTTGTTGTAAAGAATGCTGTTCTGTTGCCTATACTCTTGAAGTTGTCCATTGCTTCTCTTTCCATTATTTTGCCAAAGAAGGGGAATCATGAAATACTCTGATAGTTAGCCAGTATTTTAAGATCACCTGATGGTTTTTCAGGAAGGTGCTATGATGCGTCTTTTAAAGGGCTAGAAAGAGGTTTTGAAAGGAGGGAGTCATTAATCATATCTGTTATGTTTGTCTTCGGAGAGAAAAAGAGTGATTTGCAGTATGCAGCTTAGTGGCTTAGTTGTATATTTTGTTTTGGTGACCTAGGCTTAAAACCTCGGTGGTTTCCAGTATTGGATCAAGGTGAAAGCAAATAGTTGCTGCAGGTGTGCAAAAGGGGTAGTAAACAACCTCTGGGGTATTGAAGATGGAATTGTATTTTGTCAATTTTGTATTTAAATAAAAGGAGATTGTCTATGCACTGTTGTTGCGATATGGATGGATCGCTTTTAAAGATCGTGGGGGATATTACCAAGAAATTGCGATAATTATCGCAAAGCGCGCTTAGCGCTGTTTATTTATCGCCGGCTATCGCTGGATTTCATCGCGGAGATAACGCGTTATTATCAACGCTTATCTCCAAGGCGATAAAAAATCCAGCGATAGTGCCGAAACCCAGCAATAGCGCGAGAAATCCAGCGATAAATTCACTGCGCTAATGAAAAGCTCGCTAATAGGCAGGTGAGGACTTAACCTTACAAACCACCTCCCAGTGACTATAATGGTTAAGTCAGGTTTTTAGCAGGTGTTAAATTCCAGCGATAATCGCGGTTAGCGCAATTTTTTTTATCGCTTTGCGGGTATTGGTAATAGGGGGAAGTTGTGTTAGCGACTGTTTGCAGTCGCTTTTAGTCGGGAACGCCTACTTTGCATGTCATTAGCGATATATATCGCTGACATGCAAAGCGGCACCAAAACGGTCGCTTTCGCCATAAAGCTGTTGCTAACAGCTGTTAGCGACAGCTTGCTAATAGGGCGATAGAAATATCGCCGCTTTAGCGGCAAAAAGTGCCGCTAAAGCGGCGATAAGGCCCTTGCTAATATCCCCCCTTGGATTTAAACTGCTCTGGATAGATGTTGAAGATTTCCCAAGATGTGTCTCTCTTGCTACCTTTGTGATAGGTTCTTCCGTGCCTCTTCAGCGCTGTTATGATGTGCAGTCCATGCCTGCTCAGGCATGGAGATACGCTCCTTCAAATTTCATGGGTGATAGAATCTTCTGCTGCACAGGAGGTCAGTGGTACACACAGTTTTGGTCCTACCTGATTTGAGGCATCGCTGCTGTAATGCTTGCAGTATGGAAACATTCAAGTGGGGTCCAGGCAAACTAAATGTCCCAGAATGCATCAGGACTCTCACAAGACTTTCAGTGTCGGTGTGCATCATGTATCCACAGAATATAATTCCTCATGTTTTAGTCTTCCTTTCTAGTCAACCAAGATACCTAGTTACTGCAGTTGAAACTATGTTGCCAGGAGATTGAAACGTATTAAACTTTCATCTGGAGTTAACAAAGACTTACTGGATGCAGAGAAGTATTCTTGGATAACATTGGAGATCAAAGATGTAGAGTTTGATTTTCACACTAAATACTGGAGTATTCCTTCCATGGATTAAAATTCAATTTAATGTATTATTTCTCAAGAGGAGGAAGAGGAAGCCTCAACGTCTACTGACTTTGCCTATATATTACTTTTTTTGTCACGATTGGTACTAAAATGTTGGCAGTGGTGGGGAAGTTAATGTATATTGTCGGGAATGAAAGCACAATACTAATGTGTATTCATTATATTACAGCTGATTACCTTTTTACATTAAGAGTTATGCAGACCACAGACTTCATTTAAATTCACTGATGAAGTCATCTATATAGAAACATGTATTAGAATTCAGGTTATTTCGTACATCTAATATACAGGTTTCATTTTATGTTCAGCTCTAAGAAGTTTTTGAGTTTTCACCAACCATAGGAGGTTGATTATACAAAGATTGTCACGAGGGAAAACAAAATCTATGCTTTGCATTTTGGTGCATTTAGAAGTGCAATAAGCCATTTTTGGGCAATATCCATGAGAAAATGAGAGACTAAATTTGAAATTGGAAATCCTCTTTCTGACATTAAAGGTGAGATGTCTTGAACAATTAATGAGGTTGAGCGAGCATTGATCAATAGCAGTATTCTTAAATGCAAAACAATGAATTAGATACTGACCCAGCATGGTAAGAATAGGTTGGCAGTATCAACCACCAGAGGTGCCCTTATAAAGCAATTCAACACGCACAGCATATAGAAGCAATGGCATTGCTGGACGAAGTGTCTTATTCAGTATAGAAGAAGCAAGAGCCATTTTAGCACAGAACCTAAAATGAAGGATGAGGGAAGGTTTTATCAGAAGGCGAGGGTGGCTGATCAATGTAGAGAAGCAGCTGATGCCAATGAAACCTTTGCTCTTGCTCTGCAAGACGTTCTTAACACTCCACACTTGAGTGGATTTTCATCCATATCTATAGTGACAGTGATTTATTAAAGCTATAATCTTGGTTTTTTCAAAATGTGTACTGACATTCATGCAAAACGATCTCGGTGGCATTACTGTAATACTTTGTTTAACTTTCTGAAATTATTCAAATTACTTTATTTAACATTTGCAGAAGTAAAGTAATTATTTAGTACACAGGGAACAATACCATGTCATCACCTCAGGATCTCCTTGGCAGAAAACCATCTGGCTAAGAGAATAAACGTTCTGAAGAAAGGAGTACCGCACTGAAATCTTTAATTAAAAAAAATATGATTCTGCAATTTAAAGTAATAAATGACTCTGAATAAGCAAAAGGTTCTTTTTGATAGGTGAGCATGGGCTTTCATGAACACACCCAAACTTATGTGCTAAATTTGCATGGCCAGTAGCTGAGAAAAATGAATATGGGTATACAATTAAAGACCAAGGGGCATATTATCTAAAAAGTGCGCTAAACATCGCAAAGCGTGTTTAGCGAGCACTTTTTTATCGCCGGCTATCGTCGGAATAATTTGCCATGCTAACGCTGTATTAGCGACATTTAGCGCTATGGCGATAATTATTCCAGCCATAGCGGTGTTTTCCATGAAACATCGCTGGTTTCCAGCGATGTTTCATGGAAAACGGCGTAACCTTGCTGATACGACCCTGTGGTCGTATCAGCATAATCCACCCCCCCATGTTAGGTATGGCTAACACCTGCTAATTGCAGGTGTTAAATAAATGGCGATGACCCCAGTTAGCGCGACTTTTCACGTCGCTAACTGGGGCCATGCCCACCTTGCTAATAGGCGATAGGCCTGTTAGCGGGTGTTTCCCAGGTTTGTTCGTCGGGAACGCCCACTTTGCATGTCATTAGCGATAAATATCGCTGACATGCAAAGCGGTAAAAACACGGGCGCTAATGCCCGAAAACTGTCTCTAACTGCTGTTAGAGACAGTTTGCTGATAGGGCGATAAGAATATCGCAGCTTTAGCGGCAAAAAGTGCCGCTAAAGCGGCGATAGTGCCCTTGCTAATATGCCCCCAATTCACAAGCTCGTGTTACATACAAAAGAAAGGTTAAGGCAGTCTAAAACTGAAAACCCTCAGGCTGTATTGGACTACCTGAAAATTAAAAGCACAGATGGTACACTGCAGACTTTGCTTTTTTAATTACACAGACCTTTTCTTTAGATGGTTGTGGTGGATGGCATGAGTTGTTATACCAAAACAGATACCAGCATCCATGTCTTCTAGCTATTGCTCACTAATGTGTCAGTAGCAACACTTAAATGTTTATTGCTTGTACCCATGCTGATCCATGGATCCACATCACTTTTATATGGTATCTTTTATGGAGATGTGTCTCAGGGCAGTTGAGTTTTATCTAGAGGCACCTATTCACTTTCACTACACAAGTACACAGTTGGGCCCTCCTTACAAGTTCTTAAGAAATTCCAGTATTAGGAGCAATGAATGTTAGCGCACAGTCCCAGCATTCTGAGCTTTACAAAAGTACTACACATCGGATTTTTCTGCATGCATATCTCACCAGGGAATGCCTTCAGAAATACACTAGGTGAAAAAAGGTCAGAAAACAAGAGAATTTGGGTAACCTCTTGTGAAGATTAGGGGTGGGCGGTAATCTCCACTCCACCAGCAGAGTTCACAGAGTTTTGCCACTCCACGCTTCGCACCCTAGTTTCGATAGACTCCAGCGTCCCCTAGAAATCCCATCTGTTCAGTGTGGGTAGCCTAATTGATTCTTCCCTGCCGTACTGGCATTGTATTTCTTATTGTTGTCCCCACCGGCTCCCCATGTGATGGGAGAGAGAGAACATGTCCAAGAGGCTAAAGCTGCAGTTTGGGGTGGGGCGAATCCGAGATGGAAGAGCATTCCTTCGACAGCAATCCTTACTCGGACTATGAAGCCATTTGCTTTGCACCAAGGAGGGAGGAGGGAGGCTCGGAGCAGGACCTGTCAGCGGGAGACCAGGACATCCCCTTCAACAAAGATGAAAAGACAAAACAAAGTGCTCAGCAGAGGGCGTGGGGCCCCTGGAGCTTCACCACAGCAGGCAAACCATGAGGCAGTGACTGAGCCCGGGAAGGTTTGGAGGGCAGGACCCGGCGGCATAGAGAGCGGATCCGAGAACAGCAGTAGGCCCGAGGGAGGAATAAAAATAGAACGCAAGAGGGGCAAGGGTGACAAATTAGTCAAGTAACCCTTCAGTGGGTAGGGGAGAGGTAGCATGGAAAGCCACATGGATGGTAGGTAGAACAAGAGGGAGATGAGAGGTAAATGCCAGGGAAGGAGGCGTAAAACATACTGAGAGCAGTCAGGTGAGAACAGCACCCAGGGAGCTATCGTTGGTCAGAGCAAAGTAAACTGAGATGGCACGCTCTGTATTGTGGGAAGACAACAGACACACAACCAACTAAGGCAGGAACTCTACCCGGGCTGTATGCCGCCCTCTCTTCGTGTTGCATTCAGAACTGCTCTTGTAAGGTGCGTGTAATCACGGGCTAAAGTCAATAAATGTATCAACCTGGGAAGGATGAAAAGCTCATTTGATCCATGAACTGCAAGTCACAGAAGATGTCAGAATTGATTCCAGTCTCACCCCTGCGAATGCAGCATTTAGGAATGTCTAGCTCAGCAGTACATGCTTCCTGACAGACCTCTCCTCGTGTTTGAGGAGCTCTTGTCATTGATACGGACACGCAAACGAATCCCGGATCTCATTTGTGTGAAGCCAGGCCTGGCTTTCCCCATGCCCTCGTCCTCAGCGCTCCTCTAGACAATTCAGATGACAGACACAAACCATCCTGGAAATATGCACCAGCACACAACCATCTGTGTATGACTTCAGTAAGTAAAGGGCGTGAGACATACCTGCGAACCCACCAACTGAATATGTTAGATATCCATGATTTACAATTATGTACATCACCATCAGTGTAATCATCTAATATTTAGTTATGTTATGTTACGTAATGTGGGGCCAAGTGTCATGCGCTGCATTCAAAGTGCTTTGGCATATTGCATTATGGAGCAAGGCTTAAATTAGGACTTTCTGCAAGCCTCGTATCTAGTGAGGAGACGTCTGGGTGTAGGATATTGGTGTTGGTGGAATGAGGGTGAGATGGGGGGCTTTACAGGTTGCTTAGTTGCTTGTACTACCCTTAGGTCACAAATATGCCCTTTGACCTGTGGTTATAGATAATGGGTCTCATTTATAATTTTTTGCTGTAGGGCAGCACCGCAGGCCTTCCTGCTGCACTGCCCTACTGCAAAAGAAAAGGGCAGGAATGCACCGTATCTACCAGATACGGCACATTCATGTCCTTTTTCGCTGCACTGGCGCACAATGGGCTGGGTGCAAGGGTGCCTGTGTTGCGGGGATGATTGTTTTTGTGCAGGAAGGGAAACCTTCCAGCACAAAAAATAATCATAAGAAGCTTTTTCCTCCTTTTATGTGTGCTGCAGAATGCAACACACATAGAAAAAGGAAAAACGAGCTGCGGTCCGTGCAGGTAACAGCCGTGGGGCGGTGGGGCCGGGTGGGGGGGGGGGATTTCGAGGGACACCGCAGAGGGAAAATTAAATAAATAATTAATTTTCCCTCGTCATCGTCCGTAGGAATTCACCTCCACCCGGCCCCACCGCCCCACCGCTGTTACCTGCATGGACCGCGGCTGCTTACGCCTCCCCGAGGAGGTATACTTTTTTGGCGCCTCAGTGTTTCGATTTCATGTGAATCTAGGGCAGTGTCAAAAAGCCATGGATGTTGCTGGTAAGGCCCCCAACAACACCCATTGCATGCCCCTTCAATGCAGAAAACTGTGTTAAATGTAACAATATTTACAAGGCAGAATTAGGCCCAAAAAAGTGGCTTAGTGCTGCCTCGTAAATATGGAGCAGGCTCCTGCGCCACGGAACATCACAAAAAGTGATGCACTGGTGGTGCAAGAGGCTTATAAATAAGCCCCAATGAGTTTGAATTGCTTTATTAAGCTTGACAGAATTGACGTTCATACTAGACAACTCAATGACACATCTGAGAGGAGTTGGGTGTTTTCGCTCTGCTGTCTTTGTTCGGCTGTTATGGGTGAGGTGGCTGAATGGCTATACTGTCGGGCGGCAGTTGATAGTCCGCTAAAAAAGTGTTTTGTTGAACGCACATGGACCAACATGACTGTCAGCCCATGGAGAGTTATGTCTTGTGGGTTTTGAAGTATGTTCACATGTGGCGTGTCTTGTTGGCGAGTACTTCCCGCACTCAGGTTATAAGCACCTATATGGCACATTAAGACTGTGTTCAGTGTTTGAGATAAGGTCCCTTTAATGTGGTGTAGGGATAAAGTAAACAAAGTGTGTTGTTTTTATTTTTCCATGCTGCTGCGTTGATGCTCATTAATCCAGTGAGTGAAGAAAGGCACAGCACATTTTCTTCTGCCTGAAGCAGAGCACACTGACCGTCACTGGTTTCTGCAGTGTCCACTCCGCAATGGAAATGGAAATGTTAGAATTGCCCAGATGGCACCCAGATAACTGACAGCACTACTACCCTACTACGAGAGCGTGTGAGAGGAACTCCACGGAATTCTGCAAAGTTTTTATGTAGCTCAGCAGAAAGCCATGGAGTTAAACTCCACGACTTCCGCCGACCTCTAGTGAAGATCAAATTCCTCAGGTCAAACCTCATTCCAATCTCAGAAGAAAAAAACAGTAATTTGCAAGGGTGTGGTATTCAGTTCACACCAGTGGAAAATTACAGGTCGAAAATCCAAACTACTCATTAAGAAGGATTTAAGGTTTATACTACCAATAAAATAGCGACCACTCTAAACGTTTCTTTTCTGTATGTCTATTACATGACTCCTCTGTTCACACTAACTGATTCAAAACATAGCTATTCTTTTGCTCAAACATCAGAGCAGCAAAAAACTGGTTTCTCAAGCTAAGGCAGTGGCTGACACTGATCTGCTGCCTCTCAGGGCTTCCATGGGTGGGGTGGCAAATGGCAATTGGCAGTTGGCGATCACTCCTGACTCAGTGGAGTCTGCTTTTGTCACTCTACTGTGCCAGGTTAATTATATTTCTCTCCAGCAGCAGGAACAAAGGCCTCCCCATACAAAGGGAGCAATTAACAGTGCTTTACTCAACTCCTGAGGAGCAAAGGGTTGGGCTGGAATGATCTGCATCAATCAATCAGCTGTCACACTGTTCCAGGGATGGGCCTGTTCATGCCCACTGAACAAAGGAGGGAGTTTAAACCTCGGGAGCCAACACAGGAGGGGGCTCCCCTTTGAAAATCTAGTGAGAAAGGCCTTAGCAGTGATGTCAGTGAGGGGCAGAGCTGAAGCGTAGGGAAGATGTGACTAGTGACTCCTGGATGATGCCATTTTGAACTGTCCCAGCATGCTGTTCAGATGGGTTGGGACCGGGTGGAGAGCTCATGTGGCACTCTAGGATTGGCCAGGGGTGCCTGGCTTCTGGAACCTGCCTCTTCCCATTAAAAACTCCTTCACAAGGGAGGAAAACTCTCTTGCCTGGGGACTTCTATGTGCTTCGCTGCTGGACCCTGGGGCCGCCATGGAGAACTGGAAGGAAGAACCCCCTGATGCCCACAAAGGACTAAGAACTATGCCCAGTTGACCCCAGGACCAGTGGGTCTCCCCAAGGGCCAGTGAGGCTGGTCCCCTTACACCCTCTGAAAACCAGTTGGGGAAAAGCCCTGGACGCCTGGTCAAGAAACCAAGACCAGGAGGAAGGCTGGTGCAGGGGGCCAGAAGAAGCAGCTCCCTGAGGACTGCACCACTTTGTAGGTCTGCTGCAACTGCCCCTGGTGGTGAGCCAAATATCATCAAAATAGGCCCAGACTCTCCCTTGGGCCCAGGGACCCAATCCCTCGGGATGTATTGATAATGGGGGGGTCCAGGACCCCATCCCAACCCTGAGTGCCACAAGGACATGGGGAGTGCCGCTGCACCCCCCCCCCCACTGGTGGTAGGTCTGTCCCATTCCCCTTGTCCATGTCTGGGGGGAGCAGGTGGGCACCACTGTGTGCACACCTGCCCGCAGGAGTGAGCAGGGAAGAAGAGACTGCCAGTGTCAGCTGCCACACGGGGAGCCTGCAGGGCAGCCACGGGTTGACTCCCTGAGCTGCCTCTACCATGAGGAGCACGCGGGGTGCCCGAGTGGGAACGGGCATCCTCGGGACAACGTGAGAGCCGCTACTAAAATATTCACTTCTCCCTAATGAGCAACCCATAATGACCCGTGGGGCTCTTCAGTAATAGTGTTTATCCCCTTGTGGTGGCCCCCAAAATGGGCAGAGGCACCACCAATGTTAAAAAGAAGGCATTGGGGGGCTACAGGAGTGCAGCAGCTCGCTCCAAGGAATTGTTATAAAACTAATGACCCTATGTTTGCAGGGTCATAGAATCCAGGGCCCCTCCAGGATTTCCCCAATGTTTTCAAGCACTCCCAAGGCTGGAGCTTTTCCTCCACAGCTTGGAGTGCTGTGGCTTCTAGGGGCTGATTTTATGGTTATGATTATTGTGGCCTGAAGGTGTACCAAGGAGATGTACACATTGAAGTGCCCTCTAAGGACTAAGTCTAAGGTTGCAAGTTAATGTAGTCAAAATGCGATGCTCTCTAGGGGCTGTTTTTATTATTGCATTTTCATGGTTGGAAAGCATAATAAAAGTACACAGACACGTTTTGCTCATTTTAAATGCTTTATTGACATATTAAGCGATACAAAAGGGGATGATGGACGGAACGTTTGAGCCAATCAAACACTCACCCCCAGTCAACTGATCTGGGTTTAATCCATCATCATTCTTTAGCTCACTCCACCACCCCAGTTCAGACATGGCCATATGCAAATCAGTCTGACCCTGTGCCTCATGGGAACAGTCCAGCACGAACTGCCAAGCCATGTCTTCCCTGGACCGGAAACAAGCATCCTAGGACCGGTTTCTGGCATTCCAGCCGTCATCAGCCAGGCTTGCTTGAATCCAGTGGCAAAGTGAGCAAGGGACCAACGTCTGGGCATACCCCGCCAACTTAGGGCGAACAAAGCGATACAAAAGGGGATGATGGACGGAACGCTTGAGCCAATCAAACACTCACCCCCAGTCAACTGATCTGGGTTTAATCCATCATCATTCTTTAGCTCACTCCACCACCCCAGTTCAGACATGGCCATATGCAAATCAGTCTGACCCTGTGCCTCATGGGAACAGTCCAGCACGAACTGCCAAGCCATGTCTTCCCTGGACCGGAAACAAGCATCCTAGGACCGGTTTCTGGCATTCCAGCCGTCATCAGCCAGGCTTGCTTGAATCCAGTGGCAAAGTGAGCAAGGGACCCACGTCTGGGCATACCCCTGCCAACTTAGGGCGAACAAAGCGATACAAAAGGGGATGATGGACGGAACGTTTGAGCCAATCAAACACTCACCCCCAGTCAACTGATCTGGGTTTAATCCATCATCATTCTTTAGCTCACTCCACCACCCCAGTTCAGACATGGCCATATGCAAATCAGTCTGACCCTGTGCCTCATGGGCAGTCCAGCACGAACTGCCAAGCCATGTCTTCCCTGGACCGGAAACAAGCATCCTAGGACCGGTTTCTGGCATTCCAGCCGTCATCAGCCAGGCTTGCTTGAATCCAGTGGCAAAGTGAGCAAGGGACCCACGTCTGGGCATACCCCCGCCAACTTAGGGCGAACAAAGCGATACAAAAGGGGATGATGGACGGAACGTTTGAGCCAATAAAACACTCACCCCCAGTCAACTGATCTGGGTTTAATCCATCATCATTCTTTAGCTCACTCCACCACCCCAGTTCAGACATGGCCATATGCAAATCAGTCTGACCCTGTGCCTCATGGGAACAGTCCAGCACGAACTGCCAAGCCATGTCTTCCCTGGACCGGAAACAAGCATCCTAGGACCGGTTTCTGGCATTCCAGCCGTCATCAGCCAGGCTTGCTTGAATCCAGTGGCAAAGTGAGCAAGGGACCCACGTCTGGGCATACCCCCGCCAACTTAGGGCGAACAAAGCGATACAAAAGGGGATGATGGACGGAACGTTTGAGCCAATCAAACACTCACCCCCAGTCAACTGATCTGGGTTTAATCCATCATCATTCTTTAGCTCACTCCACCACCCCAGTTCAGACATGGCCATATGCAAATCAGTCTTGACCCTGTGCCTCATGGGAACAGTCCAGACCGAACTGCCAAGCCATGTCTTCCCTGGACCGGAATCAAGCATCCTAGGACCGGTTTCTGGCTATCAGCCGTCATCAGCCAGGATAGCTTGACTCCAGTGGCGTAGTGAGCACGGGACCCACATCTGGGCATGGATTAAACCCAGATCTGTGACTGGGGGTGAATGTTTGCCAATGTGCAGCATTCCGTCCATCATCTTGTGTATTTTGAATTTCGCCCTAAGTGGGAAGGGTATGCCCAGACGTGGGTCCCGTGCTCACTACGCCACTGGAGTCAAGCTATCCTGGCTGATGACGGCTGATAGCCAGAAACCGGTCCTAGGATGCTTGATTCCGGTCCAGGGAAGACATGGCTTGGCAGTTCGGGCTGGACTGTTCCCATGAGGCACAGGGTCAAGACTGATTTGCATATGGCCATGTCTGAACTGGGGTGGCGTGGTGAGCAAAATAACGATGGATTAAACCCAGATCTGTGACTGGGGGTGAATGTTTTGCCAATGTGCAACATTCCGTCCATCATCTTGTGTGTTTTGATGTTTGCCCTATGTGGGAAGGGTATGCCCAGACATGGGTCCCGTGCTCACTACGCCACTGGAGTCAAGCTATCCTGGCTGATGACGGCTGATAGCCAGAAACCGGTCCTAGGATGCTTGATTCCGGTCCAGGGAAGACATGGCTTGGCAGTTCGGGCTGGACTGTTCCCATGAGGCACAGGGTCAAGACTGATTTGCATATGGCCATGTCAGAACTGGGGTGGCGTGGTGAGCAAAATAACAATAGATTAAACCCAGATCTGTGACTGGGGGTGAATGTTTTGCCAATGTGCAACATTCCGTCCATCATCTTGTGTGTTTTGATATTATTATTGCGTGCCAGTGAACGGTGATTAGGCCTTGCTACCCTGAGAGAGTCAAGAACTATAATGTGGTGCTTGGCTCCCAGCAATGAGAATTGTGAAACTATTACTTGTGCATACCACACAACTAATAACCAACATGTACCATCTGTTTGGCAAAGACTGGATCCTCATTGGATGGTACCTTGCCTAAGCTCATGAGGGGGTCCAGCACATTTCAAACAGTTAAAGTTATAATACCATAATCCCCAAAGGAAAATCTCAAAATAAAAGTGGGAGGTTTCAAAGAAGCCTAATGTGAACCACAAAATATTTTGTTGCATGTTCTCTCATATTTGGATTGTCACTGAGGTACGAACCTTTTGCTCGTATCTGTATTCAATGCAAATTCATCCTAGTACAGCCACACTACGAAAAGGAATATGGGGTGGTACATGCCAGGACTGTTGGTTTACACCTTGTGATATTTAGGGCCAGATGTACAACCGTTTTTTGGGGTCAGAAAAGGGTATTCAAACCTTTTGCGACCACAAAAAACGGTGCTGGTATGTACCAATGCTATTTGCGGGTCACAGACTAGCAAAATAGCGTTTGCGACTCGCTATTAGGAAGGGGCATGCCAAGAGCGTCCCTTCCTAATAGCTAGTCCAAATGGTATGTACCATTGTTTTGTGACACTTGCAGTTTACCACCTACTTCAAGTAGGTGGTAAACCATTTGCAAACGGGAAGAGGTCTCCAAGGGACCCCTTCTCCTTCGTGAATGGGTGCGAAATTATCCCAGGGACCACTGCCTGCCCTTAAAAAATTAAACTGAAAAGTTTCATTTTTCTTCCTTATATTCATCCCATTTTCCTTTAAGGAAAACTAGCTGCATTTTTAAAAAAAACTGCTTTATTGAAAAAGCAGTCACAGACATGGTGGTCTGCTGACCCCAGCAGGCCACCATCCCGGTGAGTGCTGGTCATTCCCAATGGGGCCACATATTACGCTTGCCTCATGAATATTGATGAGGCATGCAATTTGCGACCCCATTGGGAATAGCAAACAGTGTCTGAGACACTGTTGTACATTGCAATTTGCGGGTCGCAAATTGCGACTAGCAAAGCGACGCAATTTGCGAGTTGCAAAATGCAAGCATCGTACATCTGGCCCATTGTTCTTAATAAAAGAACACGTAAGAAAGTAACACATGTGTATGTGGGAAGAAGCCTCTAATATGTGAGCTATAAAAGTAGCCAAGAAAAAAAGGCCAAAATATAAAACACAAAGAATCAGGTATTACTGTAAGCGGAATGAATTGCCAAGCACATCCACTTTAGGCAGTTGCGAGGCCTAACTCTACTAGTCTGGTGTGAGGTAGAGCGCTCGGTTTAGCTAGGTTAGCACATGCATCACATGCAGTACATATATTGTTCAAGCTCCTTTTTTCTCTTTAGGAAAATGCATAATTCTGTGTGTAAATTTAAGGAGATGCTTAGTAAGTTCAAGAATGGTTGTGCCATAATCTCCTGTTCATAAATTATATCATAATTAATCTACCGTCAGTAGGACTGCATGGGTTGCAGTGGAGACAATGGCCCAGAATGTTTTAAAATTTCATGCACCAAAGAAAGGGAAAGCACAGTTCAGTGCTGTCTACAAAGCCTGACCTGCTGCTGTTGTCATCCTCAAATTTGCAATGTCTTGCAAAGAATTTGTATAGGAAGGAAACCCTTCCAGTACAAATTCCTAAGTGTAGAAACCCCTAGAAAGTTCTGATGCATTTGATGAATGCTGTGCACTGCAGTACACATGCAATGAGTTAGTTTCTGGTAGACATCAACACATTCCCCTGGTTGGAGCTTGCTTCCAGTAGACATGACTATAAAATGCAAAGGCTGATCTGGCTATCTTAGTAGATTGGACTTTGCACCAAAGACAGGTGTTTGTGCTGGTCTGCCCCCAGTAATGCCCCATGACACAATATGGCCGCCAGAGGTTTTTTGGTTTTTTTTTTTGTGCTGAGAAAAGTGTGCATTTTGAATGCAAAACACCTTATGCCCTAATGAGTAAATTATAGCCTCCACATCACAAAGCCATAGTAAATCTGGGCCATGGTTTCAAGTTTTTCTCAGAAAGACTACAGCCAGACATACCATGGGGTGTTGCTAATCAGTGTAACACACTCTGTAGTCTCTGATGATGCAGGTTGTCTTTTCTGAAAAATCAAAGTTGACAGCGAAACAGGAATATGCTTCTTCTAGGTCATGCAAGGACAAGTCAACTGAGTTGGAATTCTTGACAAAATAGTTCGCTGTGTTTTTGCATGAGATTTCTAGATTTCTACATACTTGACATTTCTCTTGATATACTCTGGCACAGACATTTAGCATCTGGTCATCTGTGTATGTATGTCATACATGTCAAATTTTCAGTCTGTGCTCTAAAATTGTGCTAAAACAGAAACGGTTCATGCAAGTGGTGCTCTCTCAGGAGTACAACAGTTTTTCTGCTATGCCTCTATTATCTACTCTAAACAAGAAACGTGGGCCTTATTTATGAGCCCTTGCGACAGTTTTGCGCTTCCGTTGCGTCACTTTTTGTGACGCATCGGCGGAGTAAAACATGCCCCCTGTTGCGCCCTATTTACAAAGTGACGCATCTAGGCAGATGTGTCAGCTTGTAAACCCCTGCGCCACATTATACCTGCGCCAGGTATAATGTATGCAGGGGGGTGGGCGTTCACACGTAAGTAAGCCCCGTAGAAGTGACGCAGTGAAATCTACGAAATTTCACTGCGCCACTTCTAGGGTGCAAATGCGTCAATATCTTACGCCTGCCTCACAGCAGGCGTAAGACTGACGCAGGCCCTTTCACATGAGGCTTGCCCCATGTGAAAGGACACATTGCTGGAGTTGCGTCACTTTTGTGACACACTCCAGCAATGCGTCACTTTTGTGTCTACAGATACGTCAGAAATACTGACGTATCTGTAACTCCTTGCGACATGATGCGTCATACTGTAAATATGATGCATCCAGCATGTCGCAAGGAGGGCGCAATGAAAAGTGACGAATCGCTGTTTTCACGCAGCGACGCGTCACTTCTCATAAATGAGGCCCATGGTTTACATGTCCTCAGAATTATATTGCATACCTGTCAACTTACAAAATTACTTCACCAAGTAAGAAGGGGGCGAGGTTTGGTGCACAGAGCTATCTAGGATGTACTCTGCCCCTCACCAAGCCCCCCCATGCCCACCCCAAAAAAAACAAAGGGTCATGATGGATGTCGCCGATGACCTGAGGTGTTTTCACACCTCTTATTGGACATTGGCTGCTTACTGCCTCTGAAAACGATGTACTGCCTCTGTTCACAGTGGTTTTCAGCTCCTTTTCCCTGCCACCATGTGATTTCAGTTCCTTACCAGGTGGGGTGACCGGAGACAACATCACGTGACACACGGTGGCACCGTGTGAGTTGGCAGGGCTCATATTGCTATGTGGTTAGTAGAGGTACGCAAAGATTTATGTCATCAAAGCTTTTCACAACATATAAATAGTTTCCTAGTCGCGCACGCCCATTTTTTGTTTCCAGTGTGAGATAATTTTTACTCCAATGGACACGAGCCGAGCTGGAAAATCAATGCAAACTTTTTTTGTCCAAGTTTCCTTTTTGCAGAGGTTTTGTTTGCACAAGTGCAGACATTTATGAAGATTTATCTGCACGTTTACTTTTAGCAGAGCTTTTGTATGCCGAATGGCACAGCGCTGCAGAGGAACATTAGGACCTTGATTAGGAGTGGACCACTAAATTCCGCTCCCTTCGTAAACTACTATGGGGCATATTTACAAGCCCCTTGCGCCACTTTTGCGCCGCCGTTGCGTCACTTCTGTGACGCAGCGGCGGCGTAAAGCCAGCGCCATGCTGCGGGGTATTTACAACGTGACACATCTAGGGAGATGCGTCACTTTGTAAAGCCCTGCGCCACATAAAACCTGCGTCAGGTTTCATGTGGGCGTTCTGGCGCAGGGAGGGGCGTTCCGGCTCAGGAACGCTCGGAAAGTGGCTGAGTGAAATCGACAAGATTTCACTCAGTCACTTTTCCGAGCCTCGCTGCGTCAAAACCTTGCGCCTGCTTGAAGCAGGCGTAAGGCTTGACGCACAATGTTAGACATGGGCATGGTTGGCACAGTGCTGGAGTTGCGTCGCGCCCGCGACACAACTCCAGCACTGCGCTAACGTTACGGCAGCAGATGCGACACGCATCTGCATTTCCTTGCGCCATGATGCGCCGCATTGTAAATGCGGCGCATCCGTGGTGGCGCAAGGATTGAGATGCGTGTCACACGTTTCCTGGCGCATCCCTGCTGATTTGCAGGGATGCGCCAGGAAACGTAAATATGCCCCTATGTGAATATGGTTTGGAATTCTGAGTCGTGAACTCCGCACCCCAACATTTACCTTTGGTAGATTTTAGGCAAGTCAAATGTGCTCAAATTTACCAGAATAAAATGTGGTTTATTTTGGTAAGCAGAATTCAATATCGAAAACACCAAATCTGCTTGGAATTCCTTATTTTCGAGATGAAAGCTCAGAAAAGGAGGTATTTACTACACCCAGTGAATACCGCATCCTGGTGTGTTGATATTATATCTGACCCTTTGCTGTCCACTTGTAAACATCTTTTCTGCAGAGTGTATCTTATATATAACACTTTTGCTTGATTTAAATATGGCTATAGGTGATATGACTTGTCAACAGTTTAACAATTTCCACGTAAGGTTTTTCAAAGTTGAACATTTTTGTGTAGACCTTCGTAAAAGATGCCAAAAAAACAGAAGCATTTCTCCCCCTTCAATGATAAGCTATATATTATTCTTTGTTGCCTAGATAGGAGATCCCATTGAATATGTTGTTTTGGTCTAACCTTTAAAAAAGAAGAAAAAAAAACTATCACTGCTGTTGTGCTCCACACAGTGCTTAATTTGTAAAATATTAAGTGCCAGGGCTCTGACCAGGAGGCCACTGCAGCTTGCACCACCCATCGCCCCTGTCATTGCTGCCAACACAACTACTAACCATCTCTCTCGCATGTAAATGTGACAGTTCAGATTATTCCAGGTCCCCAAAGCTAAAGGAATGGCTGGGGAGGCAGGTATTAGTAATTTTTTAATGTATATTGTTTTCCTAAACAACTGTTATACTGCTCATCTCTAAAGTACATGAGCAGCGCCACCTTGTGGCAGACCTCCCTAATAAGTGTGGTGTTGACAATTAGGTGCCGGTGCCGAGCACCGGAAACGAATTAAGTGCCGGTGCTCAGCACGGAAAGCTCTGGCTCAAATTAAGCACTGGCTCCACAATGTATGTCAATGACAACGATGGCTATCAGATGGACTAGTTTTCAATCCCTTTTGAGTCTCCTCTGGTGCCAAAATGAATACAGCTATTGAAAGTAATTTTGTATCACATATTTTGGTACAGATGTCAACCACAGTAACGGTGCCTAATTTAGAAACATCTTCATTTCTTATTCTGTGTATGCAGGGTTTTATGGATTTATAAAGTACACACCTAGCTGTAAATACTAATTTTGTTGTCACCTGAATACAAACCACAACAGAGGTAATGAGCGCATATTTATTTTAGAAATACTTTATCACAGTTGTTTGAACTTATTTTTTTTACTAAGCAATCCAATGAGAAGATCTGTGGAGAGTCGTCTCACGTGTAGGCAGCGATTTTCCACATTAGAGTCCCTTTTTTGTCCTTTTGTGCAAGCTTACCCCATGCATAGTGAACTGACTCTGGAGCCCAGGGCTTTAGATGGGATGCAAATGTGTGTGTGGGGGTTTAAAAGCGGCTTAGCTAATATATTTAAGGGCGTAGCTTAAACACGGAAAATAGGACACATTTACTAAGCCTTTGCATTATCCTTGCGTCCCCTCACACAAAGGTTTAAGTAGATTTACAAATCCACGCAATAGGCAACAGCGCCATCATGCGTGACTTTGTAAAGAAATGTTCCCAATGCACTGGGTTGTGCTGCGTCACTTTACATTTCTTAGTGGTAGGTGTTCCATGGATGGAGCATGGGCGTTCCTGTCCATCCACCAATAGAATATGGACCATGGATGAGGAGAAATATGTTTATTTCTTCACACTACTTCCTCTTTCATTCTGCATCACGCATAGAAAGAGGAAATTGGCTCTTAGGATTGTTTTTGTGCGGGGGGTATGCAGGAAAGTATCTCTTCCTGCATTAAAACAATAGTGGCTTTAACATAGGCATCCTTGCACCTTGGTGCAAGGGTGCCTGCATTGGTGCTAGGCAACCTCGAGTGCACCAGCGCAGGTAGAGAGCTGAAGGGCATGATATGGCACTGTTCAACTCTCTCCTGTTCACATAACACATTGCAGCAACTTTGCTTACTTCTCTGCGTTGCGTGAACTTTTCATAATATGCCCCTAAATTTCTGTGATTCCCATAGTGTACCCCCCTTTTGGTCCCTCTCCGAGCTTTATGTTATTGCAGCCAGATAAATAGCACAGCAACTGACATATACCTAAAACTAGACATGACTATTGGCTTTGTCAGTGATTGTCAGCTGTTTAAGATAAATGAGTAACAACAATGTGTTGGACTTGGCCCTCTCTCTATGGTCACCCCCTAAACTTTTTGCCTTCACCCCTCCTGTTTTCTGAATCTGTTTTTGTTGGCTTTTAGGACTGTGTACAAACCAGTGCTATAGTGCTCGTGCTCTCGCCTTAAAACATGGTAAAATTGGCTTACAACCAATTGGCACATTTAATTTATTTATAAGCACCAAGTAAAGTGGTACTACATGTACCCAGGGCTTGTAAATTAAATGCTACTAGTGCAATACTTATTGCGTCACCCACTTAAGCTTTTAATCATGTCTCAGACCTGCTATTTCAGCCTGTGGGCAGTTATAAACTGCCATTTCGACCGAGCACATAAACCTTTTGCCAGGCATAAACCTTCCTTTTTAATACATATAAGTCACCCTAAAAAGCCTATAGGGCAGAGAAAAGTATATTTAAAAAGTTAGAGTTGTACTTTAAGTTTTACATGTCAAGGTTGTGAAAAACCCCTACATTCATTTTTCAGTGCTGCAAAGCCTACCTTGCCCCTAGGATAACATTGGGTTATCTTAAGTGCTAAGAAATGATTGGGAACATGTAGGAAAGTCAAGTTTGGTCTCTAATTAATTGTAATTTAAAAGTCACAATTCTGAAATAGCCACTTTAAGAAAGTTGGTATTTTCTTTTCCTAACCTTTGGTGTCTGCACCCTCTATCCTGGGAAACATGATGAGGTGTAGTTGGCAGTTGGCCTTTGTGCATTCCTCAAGACTGGGTGTCAGTAGGATGAGGCACCCTGACCTGATGACAGGGGCAGAGCTATCACCTACCACACTTGCACTTCAAAGGAGCTGCCTCATCACACACACAAAGAACTTAACCTAGCAATTTGTGATTCCAAACATCCTGGGACCAGGGCATGGAGGAAGGAAATTCCTGAATGAGATGTGGGGGAAGCCTAGAAGTTTCTCCCACTTCAAAGCTGGCATCAGGTATAAATATTGGACCCACAGACCAACTCTTCAACATACCCTTGGACCTTTGGATACTATAGAAAAAGGACTGCCCTGCTGCCAGAGGACTATCCTGCTGCTGAAGGTCTGCCCTGCTGTCTAAGAAGGAAGACTGGACTTGCTCCCTTCATCCCAGGCTCCTTACCTGCTGCACTGGACCTGCCTGGACTTGCAACTGGACTTGCTTTCATGCGACAGCAAATGCCAGTGATGACCTGCTGTTAGAAATCGGGTTGTTGGTTGACTGAGGTGTGAACCCTGGTCGGGAAACGACCTTAACAACGCGGTCAAAACACCGCAGTACATTTAGATCGCTGCTTTTACAACGCAAGTCGTTACCACGACTTGCACTGGAGGGCGCTCTAGACTAAGGAATAGTGTGATTTACTATTCCAACACCTTCCCTACTCTACGTAGGCTGGAGTTGGAATAGTAAATCATACTATTCCTAAGTCCAGGACCCTACAGCGCAAGTCGTGGTAACGACTTGCGTTGTAAAACAGCGATGAATGTACCGCGATCTAAATGATCGCGTTGTTACATCATACATCCCCCTGGTCAAGCAGCTACGACAATTCTAGCCAGGGTAAGGCACAAACAAACCCCAATTTAACCTGTGCTCATCCTCTGGCAGCTTGGCACAGAGCAGTCAGGCTTAACTGGGAAGCAATGTGTAAAGTATTTGTGAACACTTCAAACAATAAAACAGTAAAAAAAACACCACACAAAAGATCCCACATCAGGTTTAGAAAAATAGAGTAGACTTTAATAAATAAAACAAGACAAAAATCCAATTGGGGAAACAGGTGATATATAAATGTAATGTTTTAAAGTAGAATAGCTGCATAAAGCGCAAAATCTGGTTGCACCAGATGGCGGACAAAGTCACAAGCTCAGGCCGACATCATGGAGTGTGGGCCAGCTACAGGGACCGAGTTAGGCCCGTTGCACAAAGTACCTTAAATTGCGGAGTGTTGCGTGGATCTGAGGTGAAGAAGTGTTGCGCAGTTGAAGCGATGTCGGTTCTGAGATGCGGCGAGGCTGTGGTGTGAGGTCCTGTTATGTCATCCTCGAGGATCCCGTCGACGGGGCTTGTGCTGCGAAGTCCAGGTTTCTAGGACGCGGCGCACAGCTGGCAATGCCAGTGGTTCTGAGGAGCTGCGGTGCTGTGATGCCAAGGCCATCATCATTAAGCTGCTGTCTATGAGGGATGCATGGACCTGGGTCAGAGATGTGCCATGCCATCTGTGATGTGTTTGTTCCAATGATGCAAGGGTGATGCAGAGCTTCTGAGCTGGGCCCAATCCACACATCTGTGACAATGTTTCAGTTCTGCACGAGGATGCACCTCTCAGCCAAGGAGATGCATCAGTTTGGTTCAAGGATGCACTGCTCAACAGAGAAGATGCATCAGTTCCGCTGGTAAGCACCTTACGGCCATTTCCAAGGGTAAAGCACTGGGGTGGCACCACATGGCAGGGTAGATTCACAGATAACAGCGTCCAGGTGCAGATGCAATGTTGTTGGAAGCCTGTTATGTCCCTGAGGCTTCAGATCAGGAGGCCTGCCACTAGCCCTTGGAGTCACTCTGGGTTCAAGAGATGCAGGTCCAGGCAAGAGGGCAGCAGGTCAGTACAGCAAAGCAGGAATCCATCAGAGTAGCAATCCAGCAGAGTGGCAGTCCTTTCAGCAGCACAGCAGTCCTTCTTCCTGGCAGAATATCCACTGGTCCAGAAGTGTACTGAAGTGGTGGTATCTGAGGTTCTTTTTTTATACACAGTTGTGCCTTTAAAGTGGGGAGAAACTTCTAGAGACATGCCTTTGAAGTGTACAGATGCCCTGCCCTCCCAGCCCTTGCTCCAGACTAACTACAGGGGGTAGGCAGCCTATTCAGGTGTACGTGAGGCTGGGCCCAGCTCCTCCCTCCTCCCTCCCATCCTGTCAGGGTAGCCAGCTCAATCACAACTACGCTCCCCTTGGTTGTGGATGTCTAAGTGGAATACACAAAGTCAAACTGCCAACTACACCCAGTCATGTGATCAGAGACAGGCTGCAGGCACCAGATGGCTAAGGCAGGAAAATGCCATGGCAACTTTCTAAAAGTCGCATTTTCAGAATTGTAAATTAAAATCCGACTTTACCATAAGTTAGGATTTTAAATTAGGATCCAGAGACACCAAACATGAACCAATCATATCTTCCCATTTGGAAATTACACTTATAAAATGTAATAAGGTAATTCCAATATTATTCTATGTGAGAAATAGGCCTTGCAGTACTGAAAAACGAATTTAAGAGTTTTTCACTACCAGGACATGTAAAACTTAAAAGTACATGTCCTGCTTTTTAAATACATTGCCCCTGCCATCTGAGCTGCCCAGGGCCTACACTAGGGGTGACGTATATGTATTAAAAGGGAAGGTTTGGGTCTGGCAAAAGGTTTAACTTGCCAGGTCAACATGGCAGTCTAAAACTGAACACACAGGCTTTGCAATGGCAAGCCTAAGACAAGTTTAAAGGGCTACTTAAGTGGCTGGAACAATCAGAGCTGCAGGCCCACTAGTAGCATTTAATTTACAGATCCTGGGCACAGGTAGTGCACATTACTAGGGACTTATAAGTAAATTAAATATGCCAATTGTGGATAAGCCAATGCTACCATGTTTTAAGGAGGGAACATAATCACTTTAGACATGGTCAGCATTGGTAAAGTGCACAGAATCCTAAGACCAGCAAAAACGAAGTCAGCAAAAACAGGTCTGAAGGTAAAAAGTTAGGGGAAACCCCGCCAAGGTTGCCAGGTCAAACACCGGCAATGCCAGATTTGAACTTCGTGCTACATCATCGACAGCCCGCTGTGACTGCCAATGTGAAGCTCCAGCCATGACCATCCACGACGCCCAACAGGATATTCGCGCTACAGGAACGACTGTCCGAGATGCCCTCCCTACTCCTCATTGCCTCCTCCATTGCTAATTGAACTCTTTGTGCTGGACGTTGAGAAAATAACTTTCAGTGGGACTAACCTGGTCCCTGTATCTGGCCTGCGCTCCTTTCCAGTTGGCCTCAACGTTTGTCTTTCCCCTAGTCTAGCACGGCCAGATGACTGCAAGTTGCGCATTGTGCTTTTTGGCGCTATACTTACATTAAAATTTTTAAATTGCATATCTCCGGTTCTACTTATTCGATTTTTGTCATTTTGGTGTCAAATAATTTATTGAATTTTTCTCTGTTTTCCTAAATTGGTGTGGCATTTTTCTTGTGCTGTGTTTTCACTTTATTACTGCTCGTGTACTGCATGAATACTTTACGCATTGTCTCTAACTTAAGCCTGACAGCTTTTGTAGCAAACTACTAGAGGAATAAGCACAGGTTAATTTAGTGACCTTTTTTGGTTCACCCAGACAAGGATTGTGGCACTTGGTTGAGAAGGGGTTCACACCCGCCTCAACCAACAACTCCCTTTCTCACACAAAGGATTTGGTGTAAATAATTAATATAAAAAAATGTTTCAATTCTGTAATTGTGAGACTGTGTGTTATACACTACTGAGGCCTCTGGAAGGGCTGGTTGTCTACAGTGTGTCTCAATCATCATGTTCACTCTGGTAGACGTGTATGCCCTTTTTCTGTCCACATTGTGTAAATCTGCATATCTTGCACCTCCTCTCTTAACTCTACAGCGCTGTCTTTTCACCCCCTCCTGAATGCACTTCCTCGCATCTCCAGCAGTTCATCACCTCCCAAACTCAGGATGCACCCACTCACTTGTAAGCGCTGCATTTTGTTT
This sequence comes from Calotriton arnoldi, assembly GCA_963921515.1. Classification (NCBI taxonomy): domain Eukaryota; kingdom Metazoa; phylum Chordata; class Amphibia; order Caudata; family Salamandridae; genus Calotriton; species Calotriton arnoldi. The sequence goes on from CAWUFW010001434.1 coordinate 585,882, forward strand.
TACTTTCGTCGTGTCCATATTTTGAAAACTGTGTAACTCCTTAACACCCATTTGCACTGAATCACAATTGCAACTGGAACACATGACCATTGCTCTGGGCAGTGCGCTCTGCAAAGAGGCCAAGGACGGATGACCATGTAGTCTGAGCACTTTTTTGACCCACTGGCAGGCCCAGTGAAAAACTCACTCTGCCTTCAGCCTCAAACCCTGAGCACTCAGTCATGGCCCGTTATAAATAATTGGATGGGACTTAATTCTAAGTATGCCGTATTCAAGAGTAATATGCTACATGAAAAAAATACAGAAACACAACATCCTGAAAATAGTTAACACTCTCAAGGTATGCAAGATTAAGTAACACAAGTGAAATATTAAAAGGAACTAAATCACTGACATGGATTTCCTTAAGGTTTTTATATTCATTGTTCAGAAATCGATCATTGTGTTTGCCATTCCAGTTAAGAACATAGGGTCTGATAGGGACCCGTTTCAATGCCTATGTTTAATTTCTACTGTGTCTGAGAGCCCAAGGAACCCAACTCACAGTAAGCCCTGCTAACCTTAGCCCAGATGTTCACGCGACGCAAAACATAGCAAAATATAGCAGCCCAGAGTCACTAAGGACTTGCATTGTCCTTGAATTACAGAAGTCGTCGTAAATATACTTAAGTCCTTACTAAGCCACGCAAGGGGTGATTTGTACAGAAAAAGTAACTCTAAGCAGCACCTTGTGCTGAGTTAAACTGAGGTCTGGGAGGCATTCCACGGTTGGAGCATGGCTTTCCCATGCAACCATCCATGGATTTTGCTACATTCACAGATTTACTAAGGGTATTAAACCTGAGAATGCATCAAAATGCTATGCCTTCCCCAGTGAGGTGTAACAAGGAGAAATGTCTTTATTTCTCCTCATTGCTTGCTCTTTCTATGGGTGATGCATTCCACATCACACATAAAAAGAGGAAAATGCCCCCAAAGATTGCTGGACAATCCTGCCCATAACACAGGCACCCTTGAACTATGGTGCAACGATGCCTGTCGTAAGAGGAAGCAGAAGTGCTCCATATCCCTATAAATATGGAACATTTCTGCTCGGTCCCTTTCGCACAACGCAGCGTAGCAACTTTGCTTGCTGTCCTGCGTTGTGTGAAAGATTAGTCAATTTACCCAGCGTTGCAAAGTACATTTTTAGTTCAGAAGTTATTTGAAGTACAGTGACAGCCTAAAGGTACTGTATTTATTTATTTAGGTGTGTTATATAATGTAGGTTGTCTCCTTACTATAACTTCAAAGTGCTCTAGTTAAAACGAAGTGAAATAATGGATTAAATAGTAACATCAAACTGTCCCAAATTCTGTGATTTTCTTTTTGAAGTGCCAATTAACTGGAGTAAGGAAGGGAGCAAAAAATAGCTCCTAATCTTCCACAAATTAATCTACTTTATCTGCTGCAGCCTGGATCCAGAAGGTGGAGGAATGAAAGGCTTTGCATTATGGGATACAGATGGCATAATCAGCACTGGCCGCTCAGATTTAATGAAATGGAAATTTTGCAGAGGATTTGAGTCAGCCGTAGTCCCCATGAGCTGATTCCAAAAGTGAAGATAGGGAGCTGGTGCACAGCGCTTGCCATGTTCGCGTCAAGATGGATGGCACCGCTAATTCTGCGGGAAATCCAGTGGTTTTAAGAGACATAAGCTGCTGCAAAACGGATGAAGTTGTCAAAAATGGCAGTAGGTTGCCCATGTGCTGATATCTGAAATACACAGCCTGGTGCCACACAGCTGAGTCCAGTGCAACAGACCCAATCTCAGATGTGACCCTCCTTCAAGTTATTCAAGACTTAAATACCGTCCATGAGGTATTGAACTTGTTGGATAAGCTGGACTGTCCATCCTGTCGCAGTGTTTAAGTCTCTGTGTATCATGCCTACATCGTGAGGATAATTGGCCCTGACATTAAAAGTTAAGAAGTTTCAGAAAACCTGTTGCTTGGTTTCCCCATGTTGTAATGTAAAAGTCACCGAAGGAAGGATCCCATGTCCTGCTCTCGATGGGGCCTGAGCTTCGATTATTATCATTATTCTGTATTAGCCCAAGCCCAGTCCAAGTCATCCTTGACTCAGTCCTTCCTCTATGAGAGTGCCTCACTCTGGAGACAGGTAAATCCTTTGCTACCCGAGAAAAGAAAGATCCTCCCTTAGGAAATCAACAAACTATGGGGCATATTCAAAAAGAAATGGTGCAGCATGGAGCTGCTTCATTTAAAAAATGCACGAATGCATCATATTCACAAGAATACAGCGCACCCCTGTGTTTACTCTTGCGCCAGTGCTAAAAAAAGCTGCCTAGCGCCAACACAGACACCCTTGCACCATGGTGCAAGGGTGCCTGCATTGCAATAAATCATCCTTGCAACGCAGGCACCCTTGCACCATGGGTGCAGGGATGATTGTTTATGTGCAGGAAGGTGTCCCTTCCTGCACATAAACAATCATCCCTCATCATTAAAGGCGATTTGCTCCTTCTATGTGTGCTGCAGAATGCTGCACATATAGAAATAGCAAAAACGTATTTCTCATTGTTGCGCCACTCTAACACCTGCTTTTCAATGGCGTTAGTTTTTGGAGCTGCCTCAGATTTACACATCCTTGTGAATCTGGGGCAGCATCAAAAAGCAATGGGTGTTGCGGCGGAACGCCCACAGAGGCACCCATTGCATGCCCCTTTCATGCAGATACCTGCATGAAAGGGTATGATATTTCCAAAGCGGCGCTAAGCCACGCAAAGTGGCTTAACGCCACCTTGTAAATATGGTGCAGGGCATTGCACCACCAGAGCATCGTAAAAAGTGACGCTCCAGTGGTGCTATCCCCTTGTAAATATGCCCCTATTTTCTTTATCTACGCCTTTATTGCTCCAAAAGGGCCCCATGCTACTTCCTCCTCCTACACTATACCAAGCCAGATCATTTATGGAAATCGAATCCTGTAACAGTTTATCGTGACAGGGGCTTGTATGTAAAACTTTAAACTAAGCCACCATAGAGAAAGCCACGGCTTCCTTAGAGAGCCTATGAAATGTCTTGTATTTATCTAAATCTGAGAATTGTGAACAATCTTATAGAGCGCATTGCTTCATTTTATGTCTTTTTTCCATGTCGATCCGGCTCTATGCTTTGAAGAAGATCTGCAGAGACGCTCCTGCCCACAAACGCTGGAGTCTTGCATGGAACAAAAGTAATTAGAAAAAAGACATAGACCTACGTTCTGCCCAGAGAGCATTCTCTTATGTATCATGCATTTGTTAAAACAAAAGGTCAAAGTAGGTCCACATGAGACACCTTTATCAGAGACTGTCCTCAATGCTCCTATGCAGTGCTGTTCCATGTCAGACCTGTAGAGACCACACTAACATACACATGCTTGGCTTACTATGTCTGTCGAATCAATATTTCGCATTAATGCAAAGCCTGTAATGGAGAGGCTGATTGAAGAAAATATGCCTTTCCCACATATTTATAATACTCCTGGCGCAAGACAAACAGTATGGTTAATCAGTGTTGTTTTTTCTAGAATGTTCTACTTCTTCAAACTGCTCCCGGAAAAGAAGTCAAGTGTAAGCTGTCATGTTCAATGTTGCTTTTAGCGTCATCTGATTCTCAGGAGCACTGCTTGTCTGTCAGACAGCCGCTTTGGTATTGACTTTCAGTAATTAACACTGGGATTACAATTTTAACATGGTTTTCTTGTTTGCCTCCAGCATGCAGTTTGCTCTTTACTGATAAAGGAATTCCTTGCAGTTTGCCAAGGACATGTGGAGCACCGTCTTCTTTTGCACAAACTGTCTTGCAGTGTTGAGCAGGCGAGGGAATATTATGGAGTAAAGGGAGAAAAAAGCAGAAGACAAGATGAGGAATAGGTCTAGAATATTCTTGGATGGTGATGTATTTACATCTGAGGGCACACTCGGATCTCAAGGGTAATCATTTGCAATGACTGTGATGAGAAAGCCCAAACATACTGAACGAAGACGTGAAACTGGGGGCACGTCGCTCAGGAATTGTGCATCTTCTTGAAGTGTTATGTTATACCTTGCCAGGGGTTGTGAGGCAAAACAATATTGCTACACCACCCTTAAATATGTATACATAATACAAATGAGCATATTACTCATTTTGTTCACTTTATATTCCATTTTAGTGATCTTACTAGTGGAGTAAAGAAAATAAATGAGGAGCTTTGGTTGAGGCAATGTTTTTCTTAGTTATTTAGATTAGTTAAGAGTTAGTCAATCCTTTCCCTCCCACTTGGGTGGCAATATGTTTCGACCCCTTCTGGACATCCTTCATTGGGGTCTTCATCTCAAGTTGAACTTTTTGTTCCTGTTTTCGATTTTTTTGATTTCTGTTTGTCTTCACTCTCCTCGAGACTGTCTGATGTGCAGAACTTTATTAAATAAATTGTTTGAAGCTCGATTTATTATTGAAGCAATTGGCACTTCTGTTGCTTTACTGTTTATCCTTTAGGTATTAAGAAGTTTGTTGGTTGTATTAGTTATTTATTTATCTTATTTTAAAAGTTTTCTATAGTGGGAACATGACCACCGGGGGTATCAGAGCGCTTTACAATAAGTCAGGGAAGGATACAAGGGTAAAAAGCAGAACAACTAAACAAAAAACAGTCATAACAGTCTCATAAAACAAGGCGCCCTAGGGAGCAATGGAAGCAATGAGTCCAGGCAGAAGTTTCTTCGTCCATAACGTTTATACTACCATGAGAAAGGAAGTACAGGGATAAAGTCTATGTTGCTCCCATGGTCACAAGGGGTATCATAGCATATTACCAAGCGGAATGGAGCGGAGGTAATAGAGGACCGACAGATCGGCAAGACAGACTTCATATACTCCGACCGACAGGGTGTCATCTAGCGACTTGGAGGATCCATTACAGTAGTGAGAGTTTCTTCATCAGTATCAATTTGACTTCCTTTTTGAAAAGGGCAGTAGAGGGATTCAACCTGACTTCAGGGGGTAAGGCATTCCAAATCCTCAGGGCGATACCTGAGAAGGGTCAATTGTAAGTTTTCTTTTTGTTAAATTTTTGTGGTTTGAGCAGTAATGTGCTGGCACTTCTTGAGGATCTAGATCCGCCCGAGAGCTCCAACGTTTGAGCGAGGTACAATGGGGTATTGAAATGAATGGCTTTATGTGCCATACATGCAATTTTTAATTGTATCCTAGCATCGTAAGGGAGCTAATTTAGGGATATCAGCTCAGGCGTGATATGATTGTATCTTTTCAAGCCCGTTACGAGCCTGACAGCAGAATTGAGGGTAGCCCTCAGAGGGGCTGTCTTTGCTGTAGGAAGGCCACAAGGGGTTGCGCTTCCATACTCAAGCTTAGAGATCACTAGGGCTTGAACCGCAACCTTTAAGTCATGCGAAGGGAGGAAAGGTTTAATTTTCCTTAAGAGGCTGAGTTGGAAGTTCGCTCCTTTGGTGAGTGTACTAATATGCTTCTGCATGTTCAGACTCTTGTCTAGCATTATTCCCAGTGAGCTTGTGGAATCAATGATGTGAGGCGTGCAATTTAGAGCTGTTAGTTGACTCATCCATTCTTCGATGACTGGAGACTGCTTGGGTGGTGCGATTAGGTGGAATTCAGTTTTAAGAGCGTTGAGCTTCAGGTGGTTCCGAGTCAGCCAGCTTTGTGTTTTCAGTAAGATTGAATTGAGGGACCTGATGTCCTCAGGGGAGGCGACCTTCATGTACAGTTGGGTATCATCGGCGTACATGTGATAGTGAATGCTGGATGATTTCAAGATTTCTGTTAAAGGCTCCATGAACAGGTTGAAGAGAGTGGGTGAGAGAGCAGAGCCCTGTGGAACCCCCAGGGTGACCGGTGAAGGATGAGACAGGGACTCGTTCACCTTGAAGCTTTGGGTTCTATTGTGGAGGAATGAAGAGAACCAGTTTAGTACAGACCCAGAAAGCCCCATCCTGTGTTCCAAGAGGTCAATTAGATTGTCATGTTTAACAGTATCAAAGGCTGATGAGAGGTCGAGGAGGATCAGTCGGCAAGAGTCGTTTTGATCGAGCAATCTAAGCGCGTCATCTACAATATGAGTGAGAGCAGTTTCTGTGCTATGACCCTGGCGGAAACCAGATTGAAATTGGTCCAGGAGTCGGAATTGTTCAATGTGGTCGCAAAGCTGGACATGCACACATTTCTCCAGGAGCTTTGCCAACGTGGGAATGTGAGAAATTGGGCGAAAGTTGTGTAGGTCAAAGGGGTCTGCGGATGGTTTCTTTAGAATAGGGGTAACCTGCCCAGATTTTAGGCAGTCCAGAATAGCACCTTGCAGAAGTGAAGCATTGACAATCTTCGTCCAGAGTGGGAATAAGGAGGCTCTGATCTCAGAGAAGAAGTTCGATGTCAAGGGGTCGTTGAAATGGTTAGATGGTTTCAGAATAGCTAGCGTTTTGCGTATAGTATTTTCATCCAAAGTTTTGAAAATGCTCCAGGAGGCGTTGTTTTTGGGGGGGCAGAACCGACCAAGCAGGACGTCATCCGACCCAATAGGAAGGAGGAAGTTAGGAGGGGCGGTCGACAGGTGCTCCAAGGCTGAACGTAGTTCAGCTTCGATCTTAGTAGTCTTGTCAGAGAAGAAGTCGGCAAATTCATCGCAGTTGGGCTGCGGACCTAGCCCTAGTGTGGAAAGGTTCGGTTGACTGTTTGATTGTAGCTTGATGAGCTCGAACAGCTTTTTTGGACGTTTTTTTGCATGCTCTAATTGGTTTCTGAAGAAGGTGGCTTTAGAGCATCTGATGTGTTTGTTATAGATATTTCTTACATATCTCAGCTGGTTGAGATGTTCAAGGGAGGGAGAGGATCTCCAAATTCTTTCCGCTAGTCTCAGACTCCGTCTTTCAGTATTTAGACTATCGTGGTACCAAGGTTTGGAGACTTTGGAGAACAATCTTTTTAGCTGCAGAGGTGCCATCGAGTCTAGAACACTAGACATGGTACTGTTATAGTGGTCCATAAGGTCCTGAACGTCGGACATATCCACTGGAGGGGGCAGGGTGTTATCACAGAGAGCCGTCAGATCACGCAAGTTGATGTTTCGCAGATATCTTTTCCAATGCCTGGGGTACTTAGGCTGGGCTCTGTTAGCTCTCAGATGATCTGAGATGAGGAAGGTAATGCAGTGGTGGTCAGTCCAGTCACACGGGATGATGGATTCGAGGTGAATGGAGTTGGACTCACCAATGACTAGATCTAAGGTAGCTCCTTTAATGTGAGTAGGGCTGTCACAAATTTGGATTAGTTTAATGTCTACCAGGAACGATTTGAGGCTATTGACTGCCACATTATTCATGTCGTTCCAGTGGAGGTTGAAATCTCCGAAGAAGATCTGAGTGCCATGTAGATCTGCGTTAGATGAGATGATATCCATGATCTGTTCTATGAACGGAGGATTGTCACGAGGAGGGTGGTAGAACGTGTACACTTTGCATGGATGATTATTGCTACAAGCCACCTCAATGCACAAGTATTCGCAAGATGGCAGGAGAGCTGATTGTGTTTGTTTGACTGATAGACTTCTACGATATATAGAAGCGATGCCGCCACCTTGTCCACTAGATCTGTCTAACCTAATGATGTCGTAATTAGGAGGCACTAGTATGTCCAGGATAGGTGCAGATGAGTCATTTAGCCAGGTCTCAATCAACATTACAAGGTTAAGGTCATGTGCAAGGATGAGGGCCGCAATGTCAGCCGCATGTCTTACTGCTGATCTGCAGTTGAGAAGCAGACATTTAAGATTTGGATTGGTGTTCAGTGTGGTAGAAAGAGTGGTGGTGACCCTCGTAAGGTTGGTCTCGTTTAAGGAACTGGAGTTAACCCTAGGTTCCCTGAAAGGGTCCGAGAGGATTGCTTCTATTTGGTGCAAGTGAGTAGTGGTGGCGAAGTGTGAGGAATCATATGAGAGTAGGAGGGAATGTATATCCTTGTCAGACAGAGGGTGTTTAGATCTAGAGGGACGCGAGGAGTAATTAGGGTGGGGAGCGGTTTTCCAACTAAGGGACCGGGGTGCCCTGATTGGTGACGACCTAGTTGGAGTGGGGGGGGCATGAAGCCTGGTGCCCGGGTTCAATGGGTGCACAAGGCTGAGGCGGTTATTCTTTGGGGACTCGCTTAGCTTCAGATTAGCGGACAACTCTGAGGTGATATGTAGTAAACTTCGAACCTCTGCCTTAAGTTGTTGGAGGCAAAGTGTAATCTCATCTAGTCTAGCTTCCAATGGGGTGTGGGAGAGGGTTATCGAGGCTTGGATCAGGTGGCCCTGCGGAGGCGGAGAGCTAGTGGAGGATGGAATAGAAAGGAATGGAAGAGCCTGTGGCTGCAAGGAGGGGCGGGATTCAGAGCCTTGGGCCTGGGGGCTAGGATGGGAGGCTGATATTGTCCCAAAGGCACATTCGGAAGCAGGGTATGATTGTGGGATGTGTTGGAGAATGAGAGGTGCAACCCTTGACTAAGAGGCAAAGTAGGGGTCGTAGGAGACATGTTGTTAGTAACCCTGGGCTGAGTTCGCGGAGTTGCACTACGCTGCACTACGCGAAGTGCAAAAAAAAACTCAGCCGCACTACGCGGAGCTACGCGAGCGGCGGAGTACAATAGAAAAATGCCGTTCGCGGTGATTGCACAGTGCCGGATGCTTGTCCGCACTGTGCAATCATTGCGAACGGCAACATGCACAGTGCAAGCGGTCCCTGCTTTCCTTTTCTGCCGCTTGAGTAGATTTTTACACAAGCGGCAGCTTTCTCAACGCGAACGGGCAGTTTCTCAACGCGAGCTGTCGTGAGCATACGTGACCACTCGCAATGAGAAACCTGACCCCCCGCGTTGAGAAATCTCACCGGAATGTTGATTTTCCACGCTCGTGCTCGCCAACTTGATGTAGACTATCGCGAACGAGGAAAAATCTCGTCGGGAGGCTGATTTTCCTCGCTCACGGTCGCCAACTTGACGTTGACTAACGCGAGCGAGGAAAAAAACTCTGATACGCAACGCGAAGCGGGAGTTTTTTGGAATTCCGCGATCTCCGCGTAGCGCAGTGCAGGAAACTCCGCAAATTCCGCAAGCGGAGCGGAGTTCACCGCCCAGGGTTAGTTGTTAGTCCAATGCAGATAATCAGACACACTCATAATATCTACCGTACTGGGCTCGGAGGTCAAGGGAATAACTGGGGAGATGGTGTAGTTTAAGGAGCATGTCGGGTGAGAGCAAGCTGATCTAGAGGAGAGGTGGCCATGCATACTAGAATGGTGGGTGTACTGGAGGGGCTCAGTCCCGACTGGGATAGATGGAGAGTTGCTATAATGTGTGGTGGCCCCTAAGTGGGAGCCACGAGGGCCCGAGGAAGGGTCAAAAGAGGAGTTGAGGATGAGAGATGATAAACTTTGAGAAGTCTGGGGGACCTCTGAGGAACTGGTGTCTCCTAGGGAGGGGGAGGATTTAATGCTAGGCAATGTGTTCTTAATGATGGGGAAAATATTGTCAAACATGGCTAGATTGCAATCTGAGGCTTGAATAAGGATAGTCCCATTTTTGTAACGGGAGATAGTGGCATCTGCTCTATATACTGGAGAGGGAGCCACCATAACTCTAAGACCATGTGGAGTCTTCATGGAGGTGGAGATCTGGAGCAGTGTGTGTAGGGCGTTCCTCCATTGAGCATGCCGTTTTGTAGGGGTGTGCGGAATTTGCGTAGTCGCGCTACGCAAAGCTCAGCGAAACGGTAAAAAATCTCCGCGAGCACGCAAAAGTTCCGCGAACACGCGGAATTGCTTGTTCCGCCCGTTCGCGATGCTTTTTTCCTGTTTGCGAACGCTGTTTGCGTGCTCGGGGAGAAATATCTCACGAACACGCATTTTGAAAGCGCGAACAAGCAAACAATTCCACGGATCGCGGAATTTTTGGTAATTCCGCGTTCTCCGCAAAACGCGAAATTACCTAAATTCCGCGAGTGGAACGGAATTTACCGCCCAGGCCTACCGTTTTGTATAAAAGATGAGGTCACTTATGATAGCACCTTTTTTAATAGAGAAGAAGGGGTCTGAGATAAGGGTTTCAGGGTGGTATTTAAGTAGTCTATGTTTAAAGCTTTTAGCAGCGTTTTTTGATAGGTTAGGGGGATATTTAATTATGAAAGCGTTCTGGCCGGACGGCTCCAGATTAGGAGAGATAGAGCTTGAGAGCTTTGGGTCAATGTCAAAGCTAAACTCGGCAAGTGGCATAGGAAGAGTGAAAAACTTGCTTAAAGAGACCAGATAGTGATAGGAGAGGAGTCTTATGAATACAATATACCAGCTAGAGGAGCGTCTCTGAGGGGTGTGGTCAAGGTGGCGAGTATGGGTTCGAGGCACAGGCTCCAAACTAGACGAGCCGGCCTCAACCAGGTCAAGGGGCAGGGAAGTAGTTGGGATATCTCCCAGGGCTGTACCATTGCATAAGGGATTAGCAAATTGAAGGGAACTTCACGGACAAAAGCGTCTTAGAGGTCAGATAGTGAATAGTAAGGCTAGCAGATGGATCAAAATGGGCTGTTTGGGGCGACTCAGCCAATGTGAGGCCATCTATCACGGGCCAATAAGAAAGGAGGCTAGGACGCGGTATATACCTGTTATGAGAGAGGGATTACAAGAAAGACACAAGGGAAACCTCAATATTCAAGTATGTAGGGTTAAGGAAACGTTAATAAAGTACTTTTCATATCCAATATTAAAATTGTGCAGATCGCAGTGCTGTCATTCGTATAATGCATTAGGCTGGAATCTTGTCCCTTTCTTACTCTTTGCAGCTGGCTGACAAGTGGACAAGTCAGGGCCTGCCCATCCAGCTCCCTGCACACTTCTGAATTTAGTCAATTTGTATGTAAACTACTATCTAGCCGATCCTTCCAGGGACTATTTTTCCCTAATACTATTTTTTGACTTTTTTTTTGTTTTTGTACCATTTCTCTTTATACATTTTGATCATTTTTATTCCTTTGCCACAAATGATTTGTACTTTTAGGATCACATTTTTTTAAACTGTAAAGTTACTTGATTTTGCGTTCTCTAGAGAAAATGAGGCAAGGAGAAAGAAACAAATTATAGGGATGCCTACAATGACAGCCACAGAGATGTTTGCTCGAAAAAATTTAAGTTTAAGCAACTATTTATTCAAAAGTTGACCTATAAGATCAGCAATTGTGTAAAAATGTTTAACAGTGAGGGGGCGTGGCCTAGCGAGCCATCATGGCGGATGTGTGCTAGGAGAGCTCCGTCCAGCCCGCTTTTAAAATCCTACACTATCCTGCTTCCCCGGTCCACTTCCACCCCCAGACTGTGCTTTGAAGGCGCCGTGAACCGAAGATTTCCATTCCAGCTGGGTTCCGGATTGCTCCGTGGCTCGGAGCGGGTGCCGTCGATGGAGGCCTTGGATTGGGCCTGTCCCCGCTGGAATCAGGCAGCCTGTGGCGGAGGTCGGAGCGCCAGACTGCGCTGGGCCTTGCCGGGGCCGAGAGCTGGTGTGCTGCCTCGGTGGTGAGGATTGCCCCGGAGTCATCTGAGACGTGGTGGGCGCTCCCGGACCTGCCTCGCGCCCACCGGGGATGGAGCGCTGCCCCCCCCACGCCTGCTGAAGTGCGGTGAGTGCAGTCGGTCGGCGGCGATATCGGGTCGCGAGGGGAAGAGCCCTTCCCCTCGCGCAGCTGGGCTGAGGGCTGAACATCGCCGCACCGGGATTGATTCGAGCCGGTGATAGCGGCTCCCCCGGGTTTGAGGTCCTGCTGTGCATCCCTTCCCCCTGTGGCAAGAGGGGCTCACACCGGTGGTCTATCGGGCCACGTGGGCCCCGGTGGAGGATTGCGGGAGTGGTGGCCCCCCCTTGGTGGTGTTCCCTGGTGATTGGAGTGTGCCCTCCTGCTGCCCCCCTCCCCCTTGGGAACCGTGTGCCAACGATCGGCGGCTGTGTCGAGCCATGGGGGGGTGCCATCTGCCATCTACTCGGGGGAGCGGCGGCCATTACACGGGCGGGAATCTGTGGTCCTGCCGATATCTGGCATGAGGCCTTCTCGGGCCTGTCTCCCCTCCGCTACCTGGGGGACCTGTGTTGGGGGCCAGCTGCACTGTGGGGCTGTCTTTGGAACCCCTGCCTGTGGAGTTTGGGCCGGGCGCCACCTGTGCTGTCTTGGGGTCCCCGGTGAGGGACTGAACACCGCATATACCTCCTTCCTCCCTTGTGGAGCGGCCGGCTCGCCTCGGAGGTCGGTCGGGCTGTGCGAGCTCACCACACGTTCCCCGAGTACCCCGTCAAGGCTGCAGTGACGCCATCTCTGCCCTGTGTGGAGGCTCTTGAGGGACTCTAGTGGGGCTGTCTTGGGGGCCCCCCCACGCCCTCAGCTGGGAGCAGTGCTTGGAGAGGACTGTTGGACTGTGAGCGGGCCCGGTGAGTGGAGTCCTTATTATATGTGCCCCCTGGCGGTGTGGTGTTTCCAAGGTCCCCTTCCTCTCGTCCTCCTGCCAACCCCGTGATCGGCGGCCAGGCCGAACCCACTAGAGAGGACCCCCCTGACGGACACTAGCCTCTTGCATTGGGGTACATTGACGTAACAATAGAGCTACGCAGCATCTATCCCCTGGTGGCATCTTGGGGTCCCCCAATATCCGGACTACGCTGCACAGGGGGCGGGCACAACACCTTCTGGACCACAGGGGAGTCTCGGACTTGCCATGACGAGGGACCGGCCGGGTGGGGGATAGTCCAAACAAAGTACGATAGACAAGTTCACGGGCCCTGGGGCCTCTGCAGTGGCGTCGGGGGGGGACACCTAGTGATGTGCCTGACAATGCCGCCCTCATGGCCGCCATCACCCTGTCGAGAGATGCCCTGGAGGCCAAGATTGGGGCGGTTGGGTCCGACGTCATGTTGTTACGCCAAGATCTATGCAACGCGGTGGCACGGATTACGGAGACCGAGACGAGGGTCTCTGGGGTGGAAGACGTGGTCGATACCCTGCAGAAGCGAGTAGCCTCCCTGGAGACGATCCAACGTGGGCTGGCATCCCGGGTAGAAGACGCTGAAGGGAGGGCCCGGCGCAACAACCTTCGCTTTGTTGGATTCCCGGAGGGGTGCGAAGAGGGTGGCATGGAGCGGTTTCTCACTCAGTGGCTTGAGAGTTGGCTCCCTCCGGGGTCCCTGTCTAAATGTTTAGTGGTGGAGCGCGCCCACAGGGCACTGATCCAGAAACCCCCACCTGGTGCCCGCCCGAGACCTGTTATCTCGAAACTACTCAATTACCATGACCGGGACATTATCCTGAAACAGGCTAGGGCCAAGGAACCTCTGCTGTTTGACAATGACCACATCCTAATATTCCCCGACTATACTAAACTGGTCCAGCAACGACGGCAGTCTTTTATGGCGGCGAAGGCCCGTCTCCGGGAGCTCAAACTTCCCTATGCCTTACTCTGCCCAGCCAGGCTGCAGGTGGTCTATCGATCCCGCACCCATTTTTTCGACTCATCAGAAGAGGTCTTCCAATGGACTGATGAGACAGTGCATCTTCGCCTGCACACACCGCCCCGGAGGGACTCTGATTCCTCGTCAAGCGAGATGGTGCAGAAGCAACCTACGCAGAAGGGGAAGGGGAACAGACGCTCCAGGTCCAGACGCAGGTCTCAGTCGTGTGGCACCTCATCCCGAGCTGCATCGGCCCAGCGACTGCCTACCTCATCAGACTAATCTTGGGTGGCGCCTTATTTCAATAGTTCCTTGATATGTTGCCTTGACCGGGGAAGCACAATTGAGGGCCGATATCCTTGTAACACAGCAGTTGACGGGGACAGGGCCAGCTGACAATGGGCTGTAAGTTGGGGATCCATTGGCGGGCGGAGGGGGGACCTCCCGTTGGGGTCTGCCACTTACGCTCGCACCGACAGATACTTCATTGTTTTTGAGGTATAGGGTGGGGGCGGGTGTGCTGTTGGGATATTTGGGGGAAGGGGGTTTTGTTGTTTGATCGCACTGACCTACATTGCTTCAGAGTCGCCTTATCCAGACCACATATTCTTGTCTAGACCAGATTCGTACCTCGAACCTTCACATGGCGGGGTCCTCTGGTGATAAGCTGGATCCCTCTGGGACCCTTCAAATAATGAGTTGGAATGTCAGGGGGGCGCTAGGCAAAATCAAGCGAGGTGCTATACTCAAACAGGCGAAGCGAACGCATGCAGACGTTCTCATGCTGCAAGAAACACATCTTATGGGAACTAAGGCGCTATGCTTTCAACGCTTTGGCTACATTCATGTATTTCACTCCGGGTTTGTGAGGGGGTCCCGGGGAGTTGCAATCCTGATCCATAGGCGGGTTCCATACACACACATGAAGACTTGGAAGGACATGCAGGGTAGATATTTATTTCTTCAGGGGACGATAGGGACTGAATCCATAGTACTGGGATGTGTATATGCCCCCCCGCCCCTTTCTTGGGGCATGGTAGAAAAACTCATGACCCTGTGGACAGACATGCCTGATGGGTTGGCTGTTGTGGGGGGGGGGACTGGAATGACGTGCTAGACCTGGTCAGGGATCGTTGGCGACCTGGGGGCCCATTGGACGCAGGTTGGCATACTAAGTTACATTCACTGGTGGCGGGTGTGGATTGGGTGGACCCTTGGCGACGCCTACATGGGACGGCGCAGGGCTATACATACCTGTCGGTCATTCATGACTCCTTCTCCCGCCTTGATTATATCTTTGTCCCCCAAGCAATAGTTAACAGAGTGATTGCCGCTGATATTCTTCCGCGTGGACTCTCGGACCTCTCGCCGATCACTCTCACGTTACGTGTGGGCCAGGCACATCAGCCGTTTCGGTGGCGTCTCTCGGCGTGGAACCTCCAGAGAAAAGATTATAGAGATCATATGGAGGATGCCATTGACCACTACTTGACATCTAACGTAGGGACGGTAGAGGGGGCTGACTGCATTTGGGAGGCGATGAAGCCCGTGCTCCGGGGTGTAGACATTTCTTTTTGCGCAGCAGCTCATAGATTGCGTAGGGAGTCCCTCGTTCAGGCGGAGGTGAAGCAATTTGAATTGGAATCTCGCAGTAGAGATGGTGCGGACCGGCAGGCTCGCCGCCAACTCCTATTGACGCAGCAGGAATATGCCCATCTTCTTCTAGACGAAGCCCGGCAGGCGTGGCTGGCGACCCGCAGTAGGATCTACCAGTGGGGTGATAAGTCCAGCAAGTTACTGCATAGGTTGCGTCAGAGGTCGTTCTGCTCTCAGGCCCTGCCGGGCATTTTAGGCCTGGATGGGTCCTCTCTCACGGGCCCATCCACCATTGCTGAACGCTTTGCCATGTACTATGCAGACCTCTATGCCCCCAGGGAATGACTCCCCGCAGCTGTAGTTGGTCGCTTCCTCGATGATCTGCCACCTAAGGCCCTTTCTGATGAAGTGAGTGCGGAGCTGGATCTCCCGCTCACGGAGGAGGAACTGGGTGCGGCGCTGGGTGAGATGCAACCTGGAAAGGCCCCGGGACCGAATGGCTTCCCATGTGAATTTTTTAAACGATATTTTCTGCAGCTGGGACCCCACTTGTGTAGAGTGGTGGAGGAGGCCAGGGAGCAGGGTCGTCTGCCTCGCGATTGGAGACACGCAGAGATTGTGGTGTTCCACAAGCCCGGAAGACCTCCAGATCAGCATGCGTCGTACCACCCTATATCTCTTCTTAATGTAGAGTCCAAAGTTTTGGCTAAGGCACTGGCCAATCGCCTTCGTTCCCATATTACATCATTGGTTCATCCCGATCAGGCTGGGTTTATGCCCCAGCGGGCGACCCGCCACAATATTCGATGCGCACATGTTGCAGTGGCGACTGTCCAGGGGCTGGGGGAGCGGGCCGCGTTACTACTTGCGGACATGGATAGGGCTTTTGACTCCCTTAGTTGGGTATACTTATTCGCACTTCTCCGTAGATTACATTTTGGTCCACGCTTCTTGTCCTACCTGACCCTTCTCTATACGGACTTGACTGCATCTGTACGGGTGGCGGGCTCTGTCTCCTCCGCGTTCTCCATTGGACGGGGCACCAGGCAGGGTTGCCCACTGTCCCCCTACTATTTGCATTAGCAATGGAACCCTTAGCGTCCTGGGTGTGGATTGACGCCCAAGTGACTAGTCTTGAGTGGGCGGCGGGTCTGTCGGATTGCATTGCCCTGTACTCTGATGATGTACTCTTTTTTCTCACAAACATAGATAAGACAAGACCGCGTTTGCTGCGCATTATGCAGATCTTCGGGGAGACCTCGGGTCTATACATGAACCCAAGTAAATCTACTCTGTGGGTCCTTCGGGGAGGGGCGGGCCCCGGTTCCTGGGCCTCCTCCGTCCAGGTGGCCTCTATGGGTTGAAGTATCTGGGAGTGTTTTTATCGGATTCGCCAGTCACCTCTTGGGAAAGGAATTTAGCCCCTGTATGGGATCGTGTGCGGGAGGATCTTACAACTTGGTCCCATATGCCCTTGTCAATATATGGCCGATCGGCCATCTTTAAGATGGTATCGCTTCCCCGCCTCCTTTATCAACTACAAAACCATCCCTATCCGATTCCTCCCAGATGGTTCCGATGGGTTAATACGGCCTTGGGACAGTTTCTATGGGCTGGTGGGGTGGCGAGGGTGGCGCTGCAGACTTGCTTCCAGTCCACATATTGTGGGGGACTGGCAACCTCTGATATCCTGTCTTAATATATGGCCTCACATCTGCTGGTTCTCAATGAGTGGTGGTATGGGGACAGGGCCGACCCAGCCTACGCGGTCGAGAGGCAATGAATGGGGGATCACACCCTACACACTATACTTTACTACGCGCCGCTGCGCAACTCCTTGCCACCTGCCACCTGCCACGAAACTTATTTTCCAAATATGGCGACATGCGTTGCGGAGGACCGGGTGGTGGAATAAGTTGACCCGGGAGACTCCTCTTTGGTATAATGGGCGACTGCCGCAACTGGATGCATTGTCTGGTTTTCGAGGCTGGGACCGTATCGGCATCTATACGCTTGGGGACGTCATGCGGGGATCGGTTCTGAAGTGTTTTCAGGATCTAGAGAAGGACTTTCAAATGCCTAAAACCCATTTCTTCCGATATTTACAGTTCCAACATGCCATTACTCCATACATTGAGGGGTTGGGGTCCCTGGCTGAGTTTAGTCCCATAGAGGCAAAGGTATTTATGCGGGATCTCCATGACCAGAAGATCTCCAAGATTTATCAGTCCCTGGTCACCCATTGCTCCCCCACACTGCAGCGCCTTAGGGAGGCCTGGGAGGGAGACACAGGCCCGCTGGAGGAGGAGGACTGGGTGGAGGCCTTGCCCTCCCCGCGGGGGTCAGCCATAGCCGTAAGTCTTCACCTTATCCAGTTTAAGTATCTCCACCGGGTCTATTTCACTAGGGTCAGGCTCTGGAGGGTGGGAATGGTGGCCTCCCCGGTGTGTCTTTGATGCGACCATGAGGACGGTACCTTGCTCCATACTGTCTGGCACTGCTCCGCGTTAGTACGATTTTGGCGGGGGGTTCTATTGTGCCTTTCCGAGGTACTGGGTTGGGACCTCCCCAGCTCCTCGACGCTGGTCCTGCTACATGTTATGGACGATATAGGAGGTAACATATACAAACACAAAGCCTTATGTTATTAGGGTTCACTTTGGCCAAAAGGGATATTGCCAGAGCCTGGAAGGCTCCGAGGGCGCCCTCAGTATCTGCGTGGAAAAATGGCATGGATTTCTGTATGGGTCTGGAGATCCCCAGCTTTGTGGCCAGGGGGTGCCCGCTTAATCATTACAAAATCTGGAGGCGATGGGCGGAGTACCGTGGACTAGAGCTGGAACCTGTTTCAGTAGCCAGGTCCCCTGACTTGGCTTCTCTCCCATTCTAGTCGACAGGCAATGTCGCCCCCTAGATACTGGTGTATCATGTCTGGGTAGACAAGTCTGTTCTCTTGTGGTGCTGCTCTGGGGTAGGTGTGAGTGCGATGGGGGGGTGGGTTCTGGGGTTTTTGTTTTAATTTCATTTTTGTTACTATTTTATATGTATTGCTCTTAAGTTGTCCTATTTTGCTAATTGAAATTGTCAAAGTCAATTCAATGTACATTCTACATGCATGAGTTGCTGGGTTACAGTGCTCTGCGCTATATTTGTTATTTGACAAATAAAATCTGTTCTTAAAAAAAAAAATGTTTAACAGTACATTGTTGAAAGCACTTTTTGACAACTTCACAATATTTACAGCAGGGAAACAGTGGACAGAGGATTTTAGTGGTTGGGGCGACTGAAAATAATATTGAATAATCTGATTTACATAATTACCTAAGACTGTGTTCAACGGGTAAGGAAATAGCTGAATGAATTACTGTTTCCCAGGTAATCCTGATGAGTGGGTGAGGAAGGGAATACCTTCGTATTTCTTATTTATAAGCAAGTGACATTGAATCCATCATAGCTTTGGTTTCTGTATTGAGGCACCTGTTTGAAGAAAAATGTTAATCATGGCGCAAGGCGTATTCAATATGACATAGTTGGCTCAATTATCATAGTCTAAATGTGACTGACACTACCCTCAAACTTTAGTGCAATTCCTTAGAATTTCAATTGACACAGGAATGCACTGTTGACAACAGAGATGCCTCTCGAGTTTCACAGATGTAACAGAGTGGCACATAGGAAAACAAGACCATTCAGGCTACACAAAAGTTGCGTGTGTGCTTCTTTTATTGAGTGATGTTCCCAGAGTAAACAGATTTTGCAGGCTCACATTTCGGGAATCAGATTTTTCTCCGGTTAAAGAGATATTGCAAATCTTGCTTATAAAGAAGCACTTTACCTGCTCAGGTTACATATATGACACAGCCGTAAAATTCAGACAGCAGATCTTTACTTCAGGGTGTACAAATGATACAGGCATTACTTCAGGCTGTACAAATGATACAGGCATTTCTTCAGGGTGTGCAAATGATACAGGCATTACTTCAGGGTGTACAAATGATACAGGCATTACTTCAGGACGTGCAAATGATACATGCATTACTTCAGGATGTACAAATGATACAGGCATTACATCAGGGTGGACAAATGATACAGGCATTACTTCAGGGTGTACAAATGATACAGGCATTACTTCAGGACGTGCAAATGATACATGCATTACTTCAGGACGTACACATGATACAGGCATTACTTCAGGGTGTACAAATGATACATGCATTACTTCAGGCTGTACAAATGATACAGGCATTACTTCAGGCTGTACAAATGATACAGGCATTACTTTAGGGTGTACAAATGATACAGGCATTACTTCAGGGTGTGCAAATGATACAGGCATTACTTCAGGCTGTACAAATGATACAGGCATTACTTCAGGGTATGCAAATGATACAGGCATTACTTCAGGGTGTACAAATGATACAGGCATTACTTCAGGGTGTGCAAATGATACAGGCATTACTTCAGGGTGTGCAAATGATACAGGCATTACTTCAGGGTGTGCAAATGATACAGGCATTACATCAGGGTGGAAAAATGATACAGGCATTACTTCAAGGTGTACAAATGATACAGGCATTACTTCAGGGCGTACAAATGATACAGGCATTACTTCAGGGTGTGCAAATGATACAGGCATTACTTCAGGGTGTGCAAATGATACAGGCATTACTTCAGGGTGTGCAAATGATACAGGCATTACATCAGGGTGGACAAATGATACAGGCATTACTTCAGGGCGGACAAATGATACAGGCATTACTTCAGGGTGTACAAATGATACAGGCATTACTTCAGGGTGTACAAATGATACAGGCATTGCTTCAGGGTGTACAAATGATACAGGCATTACTTCAGGGTGTACAAATGATACAGGCATTACTTCAGGGTGTGCAAATGATACAGGCATTACATCAGGGTGGACAAATGATACAGGCATTACTTCAGGGTGTACAAATGATACAGGCATTACTTCAGGGTGTACAAATGATACAGGCATTACTTCAAGGTGTACAAATGATACAGGCATTGCTTCAGGGTGTACAAATGATACAGGCATTACTTCAGGGTGTGCAAATGATACAGGCATTACTTCAGGGTGTTCAAATGATTCATGCTAAATACAAAAAGAATACCCTCACTGGTGGTAGTGCACCTTACAAATACACATACCATAGCAAAATATGGTAATTCGAGCCTAACAGTTACTGTCTTATTAACATAAGATATAAAAAATGGGCCACAGATTTGTGGAACTAATATAGAGTGGTCAATACTAGAAGGAAGATTTTTTTGAAGAGAATCAACCTCTATCTCCATCTTTATAAGTTGTTTTGTGTTTTCTGTGTTTGACTGTTCTGCGATTTTTAAGCTTTATCATTAATTGATTTTTTTCACCTTTGCTATATTTCTTTGAATAGCCTCGACTGGAGGAATCAATACATCAACATTTGTTTTTAAAAAATGATATGCTTGAGGATGAAATCCATAGAACCCATAATGGGTTACTGTTAGTAAATTCTGCAGTGAGATTTTCAATTTGTGTGGCGCAGAAAGATGGCATAGATAAATTTGCAATGTTTGTTCAAGTCTTTCAGTTTGTCCATTCATCTGACGATGGTAACCAGAAGAACGAGCTCTATGAATTTCCAATTTCGTGCATAATTGGTCCTAGCATGTCGATATGTAAGAACTCTATCAGAAACTATTTTAGAAGAAAGTCCATGAAGTCAAAACATGGATGTAAGAGATATATTTGCCATGTGCCCCATAAGGAGCTTTGCACTGGATTGAACACATCAATAACATCTTGGTATAATAATCTTCTGTGACCATGATGGTAATACAGCTTTCATGGTGTTTTCCATTCTTCAACGGATTTAATTTTAAAAAGGTGATAGGCTCCTGATAGATGTAGTATAATAAAGAGTTTTCCTTCCAGCACCGTCTTTAAAATATCAAAGATAAGATGAAGAGGATGCTTAACATTTCTACTCACATGATTTAATCTCCTAAATCCGATACACAGATGTAATTTAGATGTATATTTCTTAGCTACAGCTAACAAAGGGGCACCTACAGGAAACTTAAAAGAAATAGTGAATTAATTCTTTAAACTATTTTGTAAGTATTCTTAGAAGACCTGATGTTCTATGCCAGATGTGCATGTACATTTGCCTGGCACTCCCCCAACCCTACTGAACATACTGATCATTCACAGGTATGCTGACATGTGACTCAGTAACAGTACCACCAGCCTTTCAAAGATGGCATCTGAAATGTGACTGACATTGTCTGAGCTTCTATTGCCTGTGAATTAAACCCCTAGCATGTGACTTGTCATGCTTCTGCCCTATATCCCTGAAAGTGTCAACTAGAGTGAGGCTGGCTTTTCTTCAGTCCTACCTATCTTTTTCAAAGTTCAATTGGCATGTGACTGACTATTCTCTAATTCTGTGTGGAATGTGGTAGACTCTGTTCCCATCCGTAGTGTCACTGACATTTCACTGCTGTGTCTGTTGTGACTCAAGCATCTCAGCTCTACTAGCCTTACAAGGTTGAATCTAGCATTTGACTGATATTACACATAGTTTACTGGCCTGAGAGATATCACATATAACTGACTTGTTTTCAGTTCTACTACTCAGTTTACAGTTCTACTACCCAAGCATTGGTGTATCTAAGATTTAACTTACTTTTTTCAGGCCTACTGCCCATTCAATGGTGCACCTTACATGGGACTGAGTGTTCTCCAGTCCTACTGACCTAACACATGACTCTCTGGCACATCTATACAGTCTAGTCAGAGCACCTAGTCTGCCATGTGACAGACCCTACCGCATCCGGGTGGATTTTCCGAAGCCCTGACCTGTCAGTGTGATTCTTCCGCTCCCCAAAAGACTATCCATCACTATTCGCCTCCCAAGCATCTTCTTATCTTTAGGTGCTCAGTAATGGTGTGTTAGCATGGAATAGCCCATATTGCTAAAACAAGATGGAAATTCTTCACTATACTGAAAAAGTCTTGGCAGGATCTGTATTTTGTGTAAATAGAATCAATTTGTCATGTTATCTGGTGAAAGAAATTTTCTGTTGATTGCTGAAGTCTCCCATCAAAAACACACACAAGTGTTTATGGGTGCCTGTACAAGTGTTGCCTCTATGCGTTAGTGCCTGTATGCGTGTCAGTCTGTATGTGCACTTGGAAGCCTATAATTGTCTTGCTCTGTGTATGTGTTCATTGCGAGTATTAAATTGCATTATATTCTCGTATATGTATACTCTCTCATATCCCGATAAGGTCCCAAAGAGCTGCCAGTGGTTGAGCATGACGCCACTCTGTTTGTTGCCACTCTGTTTGTTGTACATGGTGGAGCATGGATTTATAGGGAGGCCGATGGGGAAGTGTTAGACTTGGCATCTTTTGGCGTGTTTCCCCTGACTTTTTGCTTTCTGACCTCCCGGTTTTGACTCTGTTTTTGCTGGTGTAATGATTCTGCGCGCTTTCCTCACTGCGGTCCAGTGGGAAAGTGCAAGTGCTCCTGTATAAAATGCGTTATGGATTGGTGTTTCCATGATTGGCCTATTTGGTTTATGTGTCAGTCCCTTGTAAAGTGCACTGCGAGTGCCAGGGCCTATAGACCAAATGCTGTTGGTGGGCTGCAGCACTGGATTGTGCCACCCACGCAAACAGCCCGTAAAGTGTAACTCGGGCCTGCCATCGCAGAGCCTGTGCGCAGCCTGGGGCTGCCATGTCGACTAGCAAGTGCACACACTTGCAAGTCCCTAAACCTTCCCTTTGCTACATGTTAGTCACCCCTAAGGTAGGCCCAAGGTACCCCTGTGGGCAGGGGTGCGTTGTACGCGAAAGGTAGGACATGCCCTGGTGTGTGCGGCATGTCCTGATAGTGAATTACAGCCTAGTTCGTTTTCCACTATTGCAAGGCTACCTGTTCCCCCTAGGCCAGAACGGGCGGTTTTGATTATTACAGTTTATAATCCTAACTGACCCCGGGAACGTGGTAGAAATTTGAGTTTAGTATGCCTGGACTCAGAATGATAAAATGCATCTTTTAGTGAAGTTGGTTTTAACATTCTGTGTTTGAAAATACCACTTTTAGAAAGTGGGTATTTTCTTGTCTAACCATCCAAGCCTGCCTCTGCGAGGTTGTGTATTCCTTGTCTGGAGTGTGAGTGACAGGGGCTGGGGGATGCCAGGAGACAGGGTGAGTCAGCACAGGGCTGAATAGCAAGGTCTACATGTAGATGGGTGGGAGGGGTCGCACTTGGGCCCTGAATAGGACAGTGCCTTCCCTCCACAATGCTGGCTCCACCTCCTGTGGTGCGTCTGATGTCCCTGGCCTACTCACTGAAAGAAGGGACGGAGACTTGTCAACAAAGTGCTCCAGAACTGGTTTGGACTAGGCAAAGGCCTCTCTGCCTTCAGAAAACAAAGGAATTTGGGATATAAATATTGGGGCCCTGACCCCATGAATTTAGATCTCGCTGGAATCAAGGAACCTGCCAAGAAGAAGAGCTGGAGAACTGCTAGGAGTACTGCCCCTTTGCTGAGTTGTGCCTTGTTGGGTTGGCCTGCAGTTGCTGCTTCTGCCTTGGGCAGTGAAAGGACTGGACTGAACTTTCTACAAACTTGTGCTGAGTATCTCCAAGGGCCTGAAACCGAGCTGGCCTCCTGTTAAGAAGTCTCAGGGACTGCAAAGACTTCACAAGCCTCTGGGTACCGCTTCTGAACGCTGTTTCAGTTGCCACAGAGGAAGGGAACTGCAACCGACTCCGTCAACCGAATCCATCCCTGGCCGGTGACCTGTTTGCACCGCAGACCGCATCGCCCCGCTTCGCATCGCAACCCTGGTCTCACCGTGGGCGACGTCCGACGCCGCCAACATCGAGCCGCTGCTTGCACCGTGACCTGTGGGCACCGCAGTTCGCATCGCATCGCTTCACTGAACCAACCGGACCCGACCGACGAGGTCGCTGCAACTGGCTCAAGAGTCGTGACCGCACCGCATTTGGGGCACCGCTCTCACATCTGCGACGCACCGCTCCGACTCGCACCGCTGTCCGACGCCAGCTCCCGCACTCCGGCTTGGTCGCCTGCATCGCAACCTGTCAGCACCGCATCGAGCATCGTCTCACCCTGCATCGCACGCCTTGGACTCACCGACTCCGTCTGCACGACGCTCATCGAGCCGCTGCCTGCACCGCATCGAGGGACACCGCACCTTGCATCGCTCCGTCTTGCACCGCAACCGCAACGAACGCCGACCGGCTCGTACACACCGTACCAGCCACAACGAGAAAGGTACTGTTACCGAGTCTGTTCATGACTCTGCTGGCCCGTATCGACGCGGTTGGCTGGAACTGTTAGACTCTGTGGTTTTCAGCATCACAGTAGGCTCGGACGGAGCTACCGACTCGTACGAACTTTGCTTTTGTGCTATTCCTGCAAAGAAGAAGTTAACGTATCAAGTATTCATTCGTAAAGTATAGTATTGTGGATTTTTGTCGTAATTGGTCTTGTCTTGAGTATATAAAATATTGGTTATTTTTCTAAACTGGTGTGGTGTCCGTTTGTAGTGCTTACACTGTATTACTGTTGGTTATGTGCAAATGCTTTACACACTGCCTCTGAATTAAGCCCGACTGCTCGTGCCAAGCTACCACGAGGGTGAGCAGGGGTTACTTCACAAGTGTAACACCCTTACCCTGACTAGGAAGAAGGGTCCCTACTTGGACAAAGGTGCAAGCCCTTGCCAACTAGAGATCCCATTTCTAACATTGGTTGTCAGCGGTGAGGATAGAACTTGTGTTTGCACTTGACTTACAGTGATTGGTGTGCACTACTACCATATCGCAGACCATTACGTACCACATACTGGTTCTTTTTCTTTTGGCCTATTTTTGATCTTGCCAGTTTTCAACTCACTACTTTTGTCATGCCTGAATCAATTGCATCATCCGTTGCATCTCTGGAAGTTATCTTTGAGGAGGACAGGTTGGAATCCTACGCCGTAAAGGAGTTACGAGCGATTTGTAAAAACTTGAAAGTCCAAATTAAAGGCCTCACAAGGAAGGAGGAGCTACAGAAGGCGCTGAGGGCCTGGGTAGCAGCCAGACATGCCAATGGGCAGCCTGGTGATCTCAGTGAGGAGGCGGAGGAGCCTATTTCCAGGGTGGATGTGCTTTTGGGTAGGGGGAACCCGCCAGGTCAGGCAGCAGCAGTCTGTCCCCAGAGGAGCTGGAGGACAGGCGGGAGACAAGGCAGTTTGAGCTGCAGAAGCTCAGGCTGGAGAGTGAGCGGGAGGAGAAGAGATTGGCCATAGAGGAGAGGAAGATGCTCTTAGAGCATGAGAGAGAACTGAAGGAGCTAGAACTTAGGAGTAAGTCAGGCTCAGATGGTGGCAGCAATTCGTCCAGAAAGGCAGACAGGATTGTGCACATTCCCAAGAACGTGGGCAAGGAGTTCAAGAAGGGGGATGACATACAAAGGTGGTTTCAGGGTTATGAGGCAGCCATACACATGAATGGGGTCCCGGAGGAGAATTGGGGAGCAGGATTGTGGCCAATTTTCCCGGAAGAAGCAAGGGATGCTCTGATAGCTTTGGGTAAGGGGTATCACCTCACCTATGCTGACATGAAGGATGCCCTTCTCACGAAGTATGGTCTTACTCCTGAAAAGTACAGGGATCAGTTCAGGTCCAGTAAGAAGTCTGATGCCAACACTTGGTTGGAATGTGTGGATGTGTTCTGCAGGTCTCTGGATGGTTGGGTGAAGGGCAGTAGTGTAACAGATTTTCAGGGGCTCTACAACTTGATTGCATGGGAGCACTTGTCTAGTCTATGTTTTGCAGATCTGCGCCAGCACCTAGTTGATAGTAAGCTAACTGACCCCAGGAAGCTTGCTATGGAAGCGGACCGCTGGGTGAGTACCAGGGTCCACAAGAAAGCGGTTGGGGGAGACTCAGCCAAAGGTGGGCAGGGTCCCCAGCAGAAAGGTGGGGGGGACAAGGGTAAAGCACAGGAGTTCTCTAAAGGGCCCCAAACTAGTACCCAGGGTAAAGGTTCCCAGCCCCCGGTGATAAGAAGAAAGGGGTCTCTACAGGGAAGCCTGTTGAGACCGGCCCCCGCAAGTGTTATGCATGTGACCAGGTAGGTCACTTTAAGGGGGACCCCAAGTGCCCGAAGGGGACACAGCCACCCACCGGTGGGCAGTCCAAAGTGTTGGCTAGTGTAGCGCTTGGAGAGGAGGGGTGCCCACAGGAGGGTGGGGATCCCGCAGAAATGACCCTTGTCTCACTAGGGGACAGTGAGATGGTCCCAGGAAACCAGGTGCCCCCTAACACAAAGAAATATAGCACCTGGGTGACCATTAATGGGAACAGGGTAGAGGCTCTCAGAGATACTGGAGCCAGTGTGACCTCAGTCCGGTGTCACCTGGTGTCTGAGAAGCAAGTAGTCCCAGGAGCATTCCACCAAGTAGTTGCTGTAGACAACTCAGAGCGCCAATGTATGGTGGCGCAGGTTCCCTTTGAATGGGGGGTCTCAGGTCCCTTGAGGGTGGTTGTGAGCCCTACCATGCCTGTAGATTGTCTGCTAGGAAACGACCTGGAGCAGTCCTCATGGAAGGAGGTTGAGCTCAGGTCTCACTTGGAGATGCTTGGGTTGCCAGAGTGGGCATGCGTGTCTACTCGGTCAATGGCAGCCAGAAAGGGTGATCAAGAGGACTTGGAGCCTGAAACAGTGGCCCAAGTCCCTGCCAAGAGAAAGGGCAGGGGGCGCGGGAAACCGGCCCCCGAAGTTCCCACGGACCGGGAGGAGGCGGACCTCGAGGGGGACGCCCCGGTGCCTACAGGGGAGCAGGTAGCCGAACTGGGAGACATCTCTGAGCTGACCCATTGGCAGCAAGAAGGGGGTCCCACCAGGGAGGAGTTCTGCAGGGAGCAGAACGAGTGCCCTACTCTGGAGGGTCTGCGGCGGCAGGCTGCAGACCAGGCAGCTGGTAATCAGTCCGGGTCACATCTGATCTACTGGGAGAGTGGTCTCCTATACAGTGAGCCTAAGGTTGCTGAGCCTGGGTCAGCCCGTGTGCTGGTGGTACCCCAGCGCTTCAGGACCTTCCTACTGGGTCTGGCTCATGACGTGCCTTTGGCAGGACATTTGGGGCAGGACAAGACCTTTGACAGGCTTGTCACCCACTTCTTTTGGCCCCAAATGCGAAGGCAGTCAGATGCACACTGTAGGTCTTGCCAAACTTGCCAGGCAAGTGGTAAGAGTGGGAGGAAGGTCAAAGCTCCTCTCCAACATTTCCCTGTTGTTGGAACACCCTTTGAAAGGGTAGGGATGGATATTGTGGGGCCACTGGATCCCAAGACAGCCATGGGCAACAGGTACATCCTGGTCTTGGTGGACCATGCCACCCGGTACCCGGTACCCGGAGGCAATCCCTCTCAGGACAACGACGGCGCCAGTGGTGGGCCGGGCGTTAATGGGGATCTTTTCCCGTGTGGGATTCCCCAGACAGGTAGTTTCTGATAGGGGGACCAATTTCATATCGAAGTATATGACATCCCTGTGGAAGGAGTGTGGTGTAACCTACAAGTTCACCACTCCTTACCACCCACAAGGAAACGGTCTGGTGGAGAGATTCAACCAGACCTTGAAAGGCATGATCAAGGGTCTAACAGAACCCATGAGGCGTAAGTGGGACGTCCTCTTGCCATGCCTACTCTTTGCGTACAGGGAGGTGCCTCAGAAGTGTCTTGGGTACAGCCCCTTTGAGCTCCTGTATGGCCACCCTGTCAGAGGACCTCTGAGTTTGGTAAAGGAAGGCTGGGAGGCGGCTCCCAGGAAAACTCCCCAGGATGTATTTAGCTACATGCTGGCCTTTAGAAACCAAACTGCCCACTTCAGGAAACTCGCTCAGGCGAACCTAGAAGCAAGCCAGGAAGAAATGAAGAGATGGTATGACCAGAATGCCACTCTGGTCGAATTTCAACCTGGGCAAAAGTGTGGGTCATGGCCCCAGTGGCACCTTGTGCCTTGCAGGACAAGTGGACTGGGCCATATGAGGTAAAGGAGCGCAAAAGTGACGTCACCTACCTGGTGGATTTGCAGGCTCCAAGGAACCCTTTGAGGGTCCTTCACGTGAACCGCCTCAAGCCCCACTTCGAGAGGTCCGAAGTGAGTATGCTCTTGGCGACAGATGATGGGGTGGAAGAGGAGAGTGAGCCTCTCCTGACCTCCTGTCTACCAAGGAGCATGATGGGTCAGTAGAGGGTGTGATCCTCTCCCCTACTCTGACTCAGGAGCAGCAGGGGGACTGTCGCCAGTTGTTGGGACAGTTCGCCCCACTGTTCTCTCTGACCCCCGGTGTTACTCACTGGTGTACCCATGACGTGGACACCGGTGACAGCCCTCCTGTGAAGCACAAAATTTACAGGTTGACTGACCGGGTCAGAGCCAGCATCAAGGAGGAGGTCTCTAAGATGTTGGCGTTAGGGGTGATTGAGCCCTCCCACAGTCCTTGGGCCAGCCCAGTGGTCTTGGTCCCAAAGGCTGCGGCGCCCGGTGCCACTCCAGAACTCCGGTTTTGTGTGGACTACCGTGGGCTCAATGCCGTCACCAGGACTGACGCGCACCCCATCCCCAGAGCTGATGAGCTCATTGATCGGTTGGGAGCTGCCCGGTTCCTCAGCACGTTTGATTTGACGTCTGGGTACTGGCAGATTGCCTTAACCGATGGGGCCAAGGAGAGATCAGCGTTCTCAACCCCAGTAGGTCATTACCAATTCCGGGTGATGCCCTTTGGGTTGAAGAATGCCCCGGCCACCTTTCAGAGGTTGGTCAATCAGGTGTTGGCTGGGCTGGAGGATTTCAGTTCCGCCTACCTGGATGACATTGCTGTGTTCAGTTCCAGCTGGGAAGAACATTTACAGCACCTTGAGAAAGTGTTGAGGGCTCTGCAAGGTGCAGGCCTCACGATCAAGGCCAGTAAGTGCCAGATCGGGCAGGGTTCTGTGGTGTACTTGGGACACCAGGTAGGAAGCGGCCAGGTGGCGCCCCTACAACCCAAGATTGACACCATTCTGGCTTGGGAGCCCCCAAGACCCAGACAGAGGTGAGAGCCTTCTTAGGTCTCACCGGCTACTATAGGAGATTTGTTAAGGGCTATGGCACCATCGTTGCCCCCTTAACAGAGCTGACCTCTAAGAGGCAGCCCAGGAAAGTGATCTGGACTGAGTCCTGCCAGAAAGCTTTTGATGCCCTGAAGGCAGCCATGTGCACGGCGCCCGTGCTCAAGGCACCTGACTTCTCCAAAGAATTTGTCGTGCAGGCTGACGCTTCAGAGCATGGTGTGGGAGCGGTGCTCTCACAACTGAACGAAGAGGGCCTGGATCAGCCTGTAGTCTTCCTTAGCCGGAGACTACTTCCCAGGGAACAGAGGTGGAGTGCCATAGAAAGGGAAGCTTTTGCTGTGGTCTGGGCACTGAAGAAGTTGAGACCATACCTGTTTGGGACTCACTTCCGGGTTCAGACAGACCACAGGCCCCTCAGATGGTTGATGCAAATGAGGGGTGAGAATCCAAAACTGCTGAGGTGGTCCATCTCCCTACAGGGAATGGACTTTACGGTGGAGCACCGTCCTGGTACAGAACACGCCAACGCAGATGGTCTGTCCAGGTTCTTCCGCCTTAGTGAGGAGAACTCCAATGGGGTTGGGTAGTTCTCCCTACTTTCAGCTGGAGGGGACATGTGTTAGACTTGGCATCTTTTGGCGTGTTTCCCCTGACTTTTGCTTTCTGACCTCCCGGTTTTTACTCTGTTTTTGCTGGTGTAATGATTCTGCGCGCTTTCCTCACTGCGGTCCAGTGGGAAAGTGCAAGTGCTCCTGTATAAAATGCGTTATGGATTGGTGTTTCCATGATTGGCCTATTTGGTTTATGTGTCAGTCCCTTGTAAAGTGCACTGCGAGTGCCAGGGCCTATAGACCAAATGCTGTTGGTGGGCTGCAGCACTGGATTGTGCCACCCACGCAAACAGCCCGTAAAGTGTAACTCGGGCCTGCCATCGCAGAGCCTGTGCGCAGCCTGGGGCTGCCATGTCGACTTGGCAAGTGCACACACTTGCAAGTCCCTAAACCTTCCCTTTGCTACATGTTAGTCACCCCTAAGGTAGGCCCAAGGTACCCCTGTGGGCAGGGTGCATTGTACGCGAAAGGTAGGACATGCCCTGGTGTGTGCGGCATGTCCTGATAGTGAATTACAGCCTAGTTCGTTTTCACTATTGCAAGGCTACCTGTTCCCCCTAGGCCAGAACGGGCGGTTTTGATTATTACAGTTTATAATCCTAACTGACCCCGGGAACGTGGTAGAAATTCGAGTTTAGTATGCCTGGACTCAGAATGATAAAATGCATCTTTTAGTGAAGTTGGTTTTAACATTCTGTGTTTGAAAATACCACTTTTAGAAAGTGGGTATTTTCTTGTCTAACCATCCAAGCCTGCCTCTGCGAGGTTGTGTATTCCTTGTCTGGAGTGTGAGTGACAGGGGCTGGGGGATGCCAGGAGACAGGGTGAGTCAGCACAGGGCTGAATAGCAAGGTCTACATGTAGATGGGTGGGAGGGGTCGCACCTGGGCCCTGAATAGGACAGTGCCTTCCCTCCACAATGCTGGCTCCACCTCCTGTGGTGCGTCTGATGTCCCTGGCCTACTCACTGAAAGAAGGGACGGAGACTTGTCAACAAAGTGCTCCAGAACTGGTTTGGACTAGGCAAAGGCCTCTCTGCCTTCAGAGAACAAAGGAATTTGGGATATAAATATTGGGGCCCTGACCCCATGAATTTAGATCTCGCTGGAATCAAGGAACCTGCCAAGAAGAAGAGCTGGAGAACTGCTAGGAGTACTGCCCCCTTTGCTGAGTTGTGCCTTGTTGGGTTGGCCTGAAGTTGCTGCTTCTGCCTTGGGCAGTGAAAGGACTGGACTGAACTTTCTACAAACTTGTGCTGAGTATCTCCAAGGGCCTGAAACCGAGCTGGCCTCCTGTTAAGAAGTCTCAGGGACTGCAAAGACTTCACAAGCCTCTGGGTACCGCTTCTGGAACGCTGTTTCAGTTGCCACAGAGGAAGGGAACTGCAACCGACTCCGTCAACCGAATCCATCCCTGGCCGGTGACCTGTTTGCACTGCAGACCGCATCGTCCCGCTTCGCATCGCAACCCTGGTCTCACCGTGGGCGACGTCCGACGCCGCCAACATCGAGCCGCTGCTTGCACCGTGACCTGTGGGCACCGCAGTTCGCATCGCATCGCTTCACTGAACCAACCGGACCCGACCGACGAGGTCGCTGCAACTGGCTCAAGAGTCGTGACCGCACCGCATTTGGGGCACCGCTCGCACGTCTGCGACGCACCGCTCCGACTCGCACCGCTGTCCGACGCCAGCTCCCGCACTCCGGCTTGGTCGCCTGCATCGCAACCTGTCAGCACCGCATCGAGCATCGTCTCACCCTGCATCGCACGCCTTGGACTCACCGACTCCGTCTGCACGACGCTCATCGAGCCGCTGCCTGCACCGCATCGAGGGACACCGCACCTTGCATCGCTCCGTCTTGCACCGCAACCGCGACGAACGCCGACCGGCTCGTACACACCGTACCAGCCA
Organism: Calotriton arnoldi; assembly: GCA_963921515.1. NCBI lineage: Eukaryota > Metazoa > Chordata > Amphibia > Caudata > Salamandridae > Calotriton > Calotriton arnoldi. The sequence goes on from CAWUFW010001434.1 coordinate 617,665, forward strand.
CAACGAGAAAGGTACTGTTACCGAGTCTGTTCATGACTCTGCTGGCCCGTATCGACGCGGTCAGCTGGAACTGTTGGACTCTGTGGTTTTCAGCATCACGGTAGGCTCGGACAGAGCTACCGACTCGTACGAACTTTGCTTTTGTGCTATTCCTGCAAAGAAGAAGTTAACGTATCAAGTATTCATTCGTAAAGTATAGTATTGTGGATTTTTGTCGTAATTGGTCTTGTCTTGAGTATATAAAATATTGGTTATTTTTCTAAACTGGTGTGGTGTCCGTTTGTAGTGCTTACACTGTATTACTGTTGGTTATGTGCAAATGCTTTACACACTGCCTCTGAATTAAGCCCGACTGCTCGTGCCAAGCTACCACGAGGGTGAGCAGGGGTTACTTCACGAGTGTAACACCCTTACCCTGACTAGGAAGAAGGGTCCCTACTTGGACAAAGGTGCAAGCCCTTGCCAACTAGAGATCCCATTTCTAACAGGAAGAGTTTGGCTTTAGTGTGTGAGCTAATGACAGATGCTCCAAAACTTGTTACTAATTAAACTTAAGCGATATAAGGAAGAAATAGCCAGTTTACATGCACGTATTGTCTTCTCCGCCTGCTCCTTTTGTAGGACATGTTCAGGTGCCTGTAGGTTTATACTCACGAGAACTCCCTTCAAGTCAAAACCTTCCCGGTAGACAATCTCACATCCTGTGAGTACATGGGTGCAGAAATCTACACAGCAGAGAAATCTCTAGCCAAAATACACCTTTTTTATCACCCTCCAGGAGACAAACAGCTGTTCATTGAACAGATAATGGAAATAATCACAATACATTCCATGCTACAACCCAATGCGATTTTTCTTGGGGACTTTAACCTTCACTGGAATGACGAGGAAGATGCACAGGTTCCTACCCTTAAACAATTCCTCAATGATCAAAACTTAACCCAATCTTGCACAAGCCCCACACACAACAAAGGGTCAACGCTCGACCTAATCATATCCACAGAAGGGGCATTGTCAATAGACTCAATAACACCTATCGACTGGTCTGATCATCACTTGAAATTATTCCACCTAATTACGCATGCACAGGCCACCAAAGGGCAAGTAACTAAACAAAAATACTGGGTCAAAGACACCAAAAACATGGATAGGGTGACACTGACAGAATTGTGCAAAAGACACCTCACCCCTCAAGCAAGAAACCAGAATGTGTCTGACTTAACCGAACACTACAACCAAACAGTATCAAATATAATGGAGACAGTAGCCCCTCTGAGACTCAAGAAACAAAGAATCAAACCCTCCCAACCTTGGTACAATCAAAGCCTGAATGAGGAAAAGAGAAGTCTTAGACAAGCGGAAGGAAGATGGAGACAGGAACCCTCAACACTACGTCTAAGCAAACTACGTGAACGATGAAACGGCTACAAAAAACACATCTGGGAAGCCAAAGCATTGTACTTCAGAACCCAGCTAGACAACGCAAGGAATCGCCCAAGACGCCTGTTTGAAATTGTCAACCAACAAATGGGGACAAACAATGTAACCAAGCTCAGCAATAACACAGTAGAAAAATGTGAAGAGTTTGCTTCATTTTTTAATGGAAAGATCTTAGACATCGAAAAAGAAATTGCAACAGACAAACATAACTCACAAGACAATATAGCCAATGATCGACATTCGTCGATGACCCTACATACCAGGCGGTGGAGCCAAGGACGATCCACCCTTCCAAAACCAAAAATCAAGCTATCTGGAGCAAGTTCAAACCACTAACAGAGGAGGAGTTCCACAAGGTCTTACTATCCATGAAACCAACTTCACATTTCAATGACCCCATCCCCTCCACAACACTAAAGGAACTAAGTCACCTCTTCTCACCTATACTAACAAAGATTGTAAACACATCGCTAAAACAAGGCAGTATCCCAGAATGCCTGAAGACTGGTCAAGTGACTCCCCTCTTGAAAAAATTGGGAGCGGACCCTACAATCCTGAGCAACTTTTGCCCTGTGTCAAATATCCCCGTTCCAGCAAAATTGCTGGAAACGTTTGTGTACAACCATCTGTGCCAGGACATTGAACAATTCAACCTACTCAACAAATTTCAATCCGGATTTAGAACAGGTCACAATACTGAATCAGCCATTGTGAACATAATGGATGACACCCTCAAGATACTAGACAACAATAACGCATGCCTACTCAGCCTCCTAGACCTATCATCGGCGTTTGACACGGTCAATCACAACATCTTACTAAAAGTACTAGAACACAGAATGGGGTTGTCTGGGAAAGTGCTGTGTTGGTTCGCTTCCTCCAAAATCGCGCACAATGCATCAAACTAGGCATCTCATTCTCAGATGCCACCCCAGTAAGATGAGGAGTCCCTCAAGGGTCGACCATTTCCCCCACACTCTTTAACCTATATATGGAACCACTAACTGAAATCCTCAATCAATCGAACATTTCATACCACATGTACGCAGACGACACACAACTATACTTAAAGATTTCGGCCCCGATTCACAAAAGTAATCTAAGACAAAATCCTAACTTTGCGACTTTCGGTATTCACAAAGGACATTTAGGAGTCGTAAAGTTAGGATTTTGTCTCAGATTACTTTTGTGAATCAGGCCCCTACTCCCTAGAAGACGTCATTCAACTAAACAACACGCTAGTCAAAACTCAGTCCTGGCTCTCTCAAAACAACCTCAAGCTGAACTCTCTGGAAACTGAATTCCTTCTTTTCTCCACACAAAACAGCTCCACGTTCATCCAAGACTGGCTTAAGCACCTAGATGCCCTCAATTGCAAACCTACCATCATTGACTCCACAAAATCCCTTGGAATAAGACTAGACAAGAATCTAAACATGAGAGCTCACATCAGTGCTACCACGTGCAGTGCGACATTCCAACTCAGATTACTGAAGAAATTGAAAACATTTCTGCCACCTTCAGACTTCAAATAAGCAGTACAATTACTTGTGGTCTCCAGACTAGAATACGGCTCGGCGACCCTGTCAGGTCTACCCAAAGGGAGAACAGCTCCACTCAAATCGACTCTTAATGCTGCAGCGAGACTGATAACAGGAACTAGATGCTTTGACCACATCACCCCCTCACTTAGGTATCTAGACTGGCTGCCTATCGAGGCAAGAACTCAAATGAAAATTGCCTGCCCCACACACAAAGCACTACATTTTGATGAACTAACTTACCTTGCAGAAAAGATTTGAATCTCGGTGGCCGCCGCCACCTAAGAAGCACTAACTCTCTCAGGCTTGAACCTCCTAGATTCTGAAAACGAGAAACTTAGGGGCTGATTACGATGGCGGGCGGAGACACCTCCGCTGTGCTGGCGGAAAATGTCCTTTTCCGCACTCCATCGGCGGTCTTTGCGTCCGCCGAATTACGATGGGCAAAGATAGCCCATTTCCCATCCGCTGCGGTGTTTCGGGAACCGCCAGAAATCCCCCGCAGTGGCGGACGGAGCCAATAGAGAGGGACCGCCGTGCGGAATGCGGTTACGACCGCCGGTCAAATCACGATGCCACAAACAGCCCATCACACCGCAGTGGTGAATCCGGCTATGCGAGGACGGCGGAAGCAATATTGCGGATAGCGAAGATCCACTCCCGGACACTCCTGACCGCAGTTCGGACGGCGGTTCGGGGTGTTACCGCTGCAATTCCGACCGCCGCAGACGGATTTTCAGCTTTTCTGCACGTTCCCGGCGGTGTATCCTGGAATCCGACCGCCGCGGTAGGGAGTTTCTGGCGGTGCATCCTAATCTGGCCGGCGGTTTTGCCGCGGTACCTGCGGGCAGAAATTTCCCACTAGCACGGCAGTCGGAATGCTTTGCCGCCCGCCATCGTAATCAGCCCCTTAGACACTCTCCTTCACCGGGGCGGCGACAAGGATCTGGAACTCCTTACCACCCAAGGTGCACTCAAACCCATCATCCCACTTTTTCAAAAAAGAGGTGAAAAAGATCCTAATGAATAGATTCCTTGCATAGACTCTCGGAGAGCCCCTCCCCAGGGCGCAAGGGTCGTCAAAATGGCAACATTCTCTAGACTGGTCAGAATCACGTCGTTGCAGGAAAACCCTTGAAAACGTTATCCTCTGGGTCTGAATAATTTCAGAGCAGCAGCAAAATAACCGCCATGAAGATGCTAGAGCAATGCAGACTAAGGCAATATTAATGGACTGACGAGCGTTTTATATGATATCAGTTGGCCCTGTACTGTTGATGTACCTGTCTACACCTATCACTTTGTTCATTCATCCCTATGTACAGCGCTCTGATACCCTTTGGTCATGTATGCGCTTTATAAAACACTCCAAATAAAATAAAATAAATAGTGCAGCCTATGTGGAAAGAGTGTGTAACATTGTTTACTGCAAAGATGGGACTGCGATAAAACATGGAGTGAAACACAGAGATGGTTACATTTGCGTGTACTTACCCCCTTTAATGGATGCTTCTTAGATGTTGTGCCTCAGATACTTTACCATCTTGCTGAGTTCTACGTAGACATGAAGGATCCTTATACATGTCGGTAGTGAGCTGTAGAGCTTAGAAATCTGTATAGAAAAGGTCGAACCACCTTTTAAAAGTCATCTTTTAATGGGCTGTTAGGTAGGGCAGGAGCCAGTATGTGATGCTGCCTAGAATGAAGTATCCAGCTGGCCTAGTGGGCACAGCAGAGGACCTTATATGATTTTCATCTGGCTGCATACAAGCAATGGAAGTCTTGCAGGGTTGGAGAGATGCTGTTCCATATGCACAGATGCAGGAGTTGCTTCTCATCTGTGTTCTTGGTTACCTCGAGGGGTCCTAGTATGTGGAGCAGAGTAACCAATGTACAGTGAATTTGGCATAATCTAGATATGACATGATTAGGACAAGAATGTTGTGGGGTAAGGCAGAGGAGGGAATATACTGCTTACGGTTTGCATGATTTAAGACGCACTTTAGGTCATATAATTGAATTTTGGAACAAGCACAAGTTGGAGTCCATAATTACTTCCAGATTCCTTACTTCCGTTGAGTTTAATGGTGGATGTCCTAGTTCCTGATGCCGGATGATGGTGGGGGATACTTCATTCATTATACAAAGGCGAAAGTCTCTGGGCCCGATTCAAAAAGGTAAAGTGAGACGAAAGTCTAAGTTTGCAACTTTTGGTATTCACAAAGGGTATTTACTACTTGTAAATGCCCTTTATGAATATCAAAAGTTGAACTTTACAACTTTTGGTATTAACAAAGGGCATTTACGAGTAGTAAATTCTCTTTGTGAATACCGAAAGTCGTAAAGTTAGACTTTCGTCTCACTTTACCTTTGTGAATCGGGTCCTACCTTTTTGAGGTGTTGAGTTCGAGGTGATTGAGAAGCATCTGATGATCCACCATTAGAGTCGCTGTCCTAGGGAACAGGAGTCCAGGCTCCTTTGTATCATCTGCATAGTTTGAGCAGAAGATGTTGATTGATTTCAAGAGATCCATTGAAAGACTGATTTATGTATTGCAGATGAATGTTGAAACAGCACAAAATGGTTTCACACTGCGTGGGCAATGCAAAAATAAAGTAGTTTCCTGAGTAAATATTTAGCCTGTCAAGCTAAAGAATTTAGGGGCACATGCATCAAAGTAGGCTTTTGCGATTCTTTAATTGCGATTATTAAGGAATCGCAATTAAGGAATCGCAAAAGCCTATGCATGTAGGAAACGCTAAAAAAAATAGCGATTCCCAAACATTCCTTAATTGCGAGTCGCAAATTGCCAGTCGCAATTAAGGAATGGCTTCCCATAGGAATAAATGGGAAATTGCATGCTCAATTTGCGAGTACCCAATAGGTACTCACAAATTGCGCATGCAATTTCAAGGGTGCCAAAAGGACACCCTGTTGCACCCCTGAAATTGATATGTGCACCCATGTTGCGCACTCACATGCCTCAAGGGCATGTGTGTGTGTAACCTGGAACTTTGAAAAATGCACTTTAGTGCATTTTTCAAAGTTTTCGCTAAATACCATCAGGTTTAAATTATCGGTATTTAGCGGACCCTAATAGCGAAATCGCTATTTTAAATGCAATCTTGCACTGCATTTAAGGCATCGCAATTTGCGATTCCTTAAATGCAATCGCAATTTGCGATTTTTGCATTTGGGATGATGCATCCCAAATGCAAAAATACCGGTCGCAAAGGGGCAGATTCTGAGAATCTGCCCGTTTACGACCGGTTTTTGCCTTGATGCATGTGCCCCTTGGTCTGTCCTTTACAGGAGTCAAGGATTATGAGACACATGTCTGTGAATGGACAGGAAGACACAGTTGAGCATTTCATTTTATTTCCTGAAACAAGGATATAACTCTTGTCCTGCAGCCTGCCTACTTTAGTGCCATGGGAAAATTCCAAGGTGATGTAGCTCAGTCATACACTTATTCATTATTTCCTGTCTGCTGGCATGGTGGTCAGTTCCAATGATATTGCTTCAAACAAGGCTCATCATGGTGCTAAAGCGGCGATAATTTTAACGCCGTTCTTGCTAATATAACCCTGTGTCTGTCTAGAGACGCAGAGGTGAAAACTCCCTTTTCCTATCCCTCTACAGTTTACAGAGTCTCTTGTACTTGATGTTGAAGGGGCCCCGATTTCTATAGATATTTGATACTGACTGAAAACAGAAAAAAGCAAATCTATTCAGCATCATGAAGCACTCACTGTGACGATAGTGCTATTGAAAGCTCAGAGAGATCGGGAAGAGAGTTTTGAAGGGGGCGAGACAGAAAAAAAGAGGGTCCATGGAGAATGTATTTTACACTTAATTACACGTCACTGATGCGACATTATTGCTTTCTAGCTTACTTTCTTTACATTATGTAGAAATGTGTTTTCCTTCTAAGTGTTAGGCATGCCACAAATTTGGAACAAACGCCATCTCTTCTAAAATCGAAGTCACATTTGTCATCCTTTTCTTCCCCTCCCTGCCCATTTCTCTCCTTCCAAATTTCTGCAGCAGGCAGTCAAGCTGAGATGTACTGGTTAAATAGTTCTGGCCTAGAGCTTTCCCGCCAGTCTTATGTTTTCAGAAAAAATCATAAATGAAAAATATATAAGTATATAAATACTTACAGGACTTTTCAGCCGGTGATCCTCTCCATTGGTCAGCTGTCATTCACATTTTGATCCTCTCCATTGGTCAGCTGTCATTCACATTTTGCGTCCTTCCACCACCAGTATTACAGCATGGGGCAATGGGTCAGCCTATTTTATTGGATATGATCAGCAGCTACCAACATGCTACCAGCTGCTCACTTCAGATCCCTTTTTACTGTCACCTAGATAGCAGATTGCAGCTCCCTTCTCTTGCATAGTATTGTTGTGACAGCCTTCGAGGAAGTAGAAGCTATACGAGCTTGTTTTCATGGTGTTTAGACAGAATACCGGTAACAGAAATATTGTGGGACAAAATATTGTGCCAAGAATATCGAGGACAGAAATATTGGGAAGGTACTTTGTATAGGTCAGCAAAGTGTTACTATATATAACTCCACATATATATATGTTGACAAAATATATATCTTCAAGGTACGTAGATTAGAGTTAAGAACAGTAAATCTATACACCTATTTGCACTTACCGTCTCGATATTTTGGGGCCCGATATTTTTGACACAAAATTCTGTCCATATGATATTTTATATTTCCAATGTGCTGTCAGTGATCCATTTTCATTAAGTGCTGGAATCCCAACCAATGTGTTTTGTGCAGTTTATTCATTTTATTATATTAAAAACTTTCATTTTGAAATCATTCCTTGCTGGGAAGATTGTGCTGTGCTTATGAAAGTGCCTTGTAAGCTACCAATCTCTTGCACTTTCTCCTTGTTCCTTAGCCAGTAGCCAGCAGCTGTCTCTTCACATAGATGATACTGTTGTGAAGAGTGCTTAGCATGCAGCAGCTGTAGCGCAGTGGTTATACTGGTGCCTTTGAAATAAGAGCTTGCTCTTGCATGTTAGAATTCCAGCAAAGGTGTTTCCTTTAATTAATTTACTTCTGTTCACTATGCAATGACACATTTAATTTTGAAATCATTTATTTCCGATAGATGATTGTGCTGTGTTCATGGAAGTGCCTTATAAACAAAAAAATAGTAAATACTAATTTCTTTATAATTGGCGATTTGTGACGCACCCAGTCACTGACAATACAAAAAAGAGTCAGAACGCTGACAATAAGGAAAAGAGTCAGAACTTGACTATCATAAGTTATTGCAGTTGAGTTCTGATGTCACCATGCCTGCTGCCACAGCCAGAAGCCAAGGTGAAAGGTAGGTCAGGTCACGGAGTGTAATTGTAACTGCTGTTTGAAGCAGCAAATGGAACATTGCTTTTCATTCTTCTGCTCTGTTTTAATAGCTTACAGTGACAAGCAGAGAGAATATGTTTTTTTTCCGCATTCCTTAGATAGAGAAAAGCTACACATTCCGAGCTACTGTAGCTTTTTAATAAAAATTTAAACTGATTTATACTGAACTGTTTCCACTATCTGTTTGCAACAACTATCTAACATATTTTTGATGTGTATAATTTTGCACTAGAGGTTTTATTTTTATTCTTCAAGTTTGCAAACATATTTGCTCTTTCATCTGAAAGAGATAAGGGTCTGATTACGAGTTTGGCGCAATGGCGCCGGCTCAATGCCGGCTCCGCTGCGCCTCCCACAAAAGGCACCTGTTAGACTTGGCATCTTTTGGCGTGATTCCCCCGAGTTTTTGCTTTCTGACCTCCCGGTTTTGACTCTGTTTGTGCTGGCTAAATATGAGTAGGGGTCTCTGAGAAAGCACGACTGAACTACTCAGATTTGACTGTTAAATAATAACCAACGTTGGCGGTGCCATGTCGTGTAGTTCCTAAAAATACATAAGATCTGTGCGTTTGTAGGTAACATAAACTAAGGGATTGGTGTCTAGACTGATTCTGGACACCCCCAAAGGATATGTCAGCCTATAGACCAGCTAGCTCACAGTGCCACCATAAGACCCTAACCTCACTAAGGAGAAAATGATTTATGGCAACCATTGAACATGACAACCCTTGACCCTTCAGGGATCGTGGCAACAGTACAGTACTTTTTGCTCAGTCAATCGTGCTCACTTAGTCTCAGAGAGATACACAGAATAAACTTTGGGGACGTTCTCAATAAGCATTTATTGAACCAGTGTCGTTCTAGTATAAAACATGTTTGCTGCGACAATCATTAGACAGAAGCAAATGTAAAAGATTACAAGCACCAACAGAGTAATTAGAAGGGAGAATTCGACCATGGTGCTAAAACAGTGAATATATGCAGTCATATAAACATGACAGTAATCAAGCATACTCCTACTATGCGGACCCTACCTAAGTATACCTAGCATGTATGTGGGGGTAAAGCCAAGAATCCCCTAGGAAAGAGCCAACCCCATTGCCTGATGGGAGAGAATGAAGGACCCCGTCTTGGACATGAGTTGGACACCCCGCAAGGGATGTCAGCCGCTGCGTGTCTTGAAGCTTCAGCAGGCCAGGACCTCAGTGTCTTGTGTCAGCGTTGAAGCGTCTCCTCTGTCTATCTAGTGAAGGTATGGTTCTTTTATACCATAAAGATAGCCTCAGGGTTCCTACCACAATCGATATATTGTGAGTACAATTATGTAAATGAACCTAAATCAATATTTGAAATTATGCATAGTAGTTCTGTCGTCCCGGGATGAAGATGACCATGACTTTTATACAGAGTATGTTAATCCTGTTATGTACATTGTGTGCAGGGGACTTTTCTAAGAATCCACATGCATAATAAATGAGGCTAGTTTCAAGGAAACCAATCGACATTTATTCAGCACATAACTGGGTGAAAGGTCAGTGCTAGAACCGTTATGCAGAGCAAGGTACGACAAATGTAAGTGAAAGGTCATTTCACTACTTAGGCTGAGGTTGGTGTACATAACACAGCAATCATCACATCAGCCTACAAAGCAGGGGTTTCCTTCTGAGAAACAAAGGAAGAAATTCCCCTGATGCATAGGGAGTGTTCTCCTACACACCAGGGACATTTATGACTGTGCCTACTAGTCATGGCAGGTACTTGCAGGAAATTGAAAAATGCAATGCCACCCTCAATATGGAGAGATACCAGTCATTGCTTTCGAATGGCAAAGCTAGCTGAAGCTCCACAATTGGAAACCCAGTGGTCCCCTACCTCCAAGTGAGGAGGGGCGGCCCAAGCTTGTCACAGGAGGAGCTCATCTGATTTGCTGCAAGGCTCCTGCTTTGCAAGACTACAAGGCTCAAATTTACTAAGGCTTTGTGCCAACGCAAAGTGACTCAAACCAATGCATTGGCATGTACTTTCCTTAGAAAAAAGGAATTTTCCACTAGAAAGGTGCCTTTGTTCAGGGCATATAAGCACCTCATTTCATCATTTTGCATCAAGGAGGCTGAAATAGGACATTACCAGGGCAAATCAGTGGAAACACCTTTAGGTTTTGATGCAAAGTCTAATGCACTAAGATAGTCAGACTGGGCTTTGCATCAAAAACTAACATCCCCCCGAAGCTGGTACTCACAAGGAGAAATGTTTTCCTTTGCTTAAAACATCCAGCATTGCATGTGTGCTGAAGTGCACAGCTACTGAAAGGGATCCTTCTCAGTTTGTCTCCAGTACAGATCCTATGCTAGACTGAGTACACTCACCTCTGCACCATGGTGCGAGACTGCTTTGAGCAAGGTATCCTAATTAGAGTGTCAGTGCAGGAGATGGTAGCAGCAGCTGGCCAATCCTAGTAGGTATTGCTGTATACTGTGGGGTATATTTATGAAACTATGGCGCAGTGCAGTGCAGCAAGTTATCTTGCTGCGCCCTGCTGCGCCATAGGGAATGGCAGGAATGTGGCGTATTTAAGAGAATTTGGTGCATTCCTGTCCTTTCCCTTGCACTGGCACCCTTTTGTCAGCCTAGCGCCAACACAGGCACCCTTGCACCATGGTGCAAGGGTGTTTGTTTTTTGTGAAGGAAGGTCTGGGAGGCAAATTCCTCTTTCTATGTGTGCTGCAGAAGGCGTAACACATGGGAAGGCGTAAGATTTTGGAGCATTCCCAGGTTTACAAGTTCTTGTAAATCTGGGAATGCGTCAAAATCCATTGGAGTTGCGTGGGAATACCTACCGCAATGTCCTTGGAACGCCTACTCAGGGCAGAGTTGTGCAACGCAGTGATTTGTGCTGCGTTAGTCTACTCCAGACTTATGAAGCCACTCGGAGCGATGCAAAATGGCTTTGCATGCCTTTATAAATCTGTCTTAGAGGTTTGCGTCATGCATGGTAGGTCCTAAGCCCAGCTCTCCAGTGCTGCTGCACCGCTCTGCTTCCTCCTTGTCTCTCTGAGTGCTTTCTCCTGCTTTTCCCTTGTTTTACTGCTTTCTCCTTCATTTCCCCCATTTCTCTGTGTGATTTCACTTGCTTTTGCCCCATTTTCTACTGCTTTCTCCTTCCTTTCCCCATTGTTCTGAGTGCTTTCTCCTGCTTCTCTCTCATTTTTTACTGCTTTCTCCTTCCTCTCCCGTGTTGTTCTGAGTGCTTTCTCCTGCTTTTGCCCCATTTTTCTGCTTTATCCTTTCTCTCCTCCCGTTGTTCTGAGGGCTTTTTCCTGCTTTTGCCTCATTTTTTACTGCTTTCTCTTTCCTCTACTCATGTTGTTCTGAGCGCTTTTTCCTGCTTTTGCCTCGGTTTCTACTACTTTCTTCTTCCTTTCCCCCGTTTTTCTAAGTGCTTTCTCCTGCTTCGCCCTAGTTTTTTACTGCTTTTTCCTTCTTTTCCCCATTTTTCTGAGTGCTTTCACCTGCTTTCCCTTCATTTTTCTCTGCTTCTCCTTTTTTTTCTCATTTGCCACTCCCACCAGCTGCCCGTTTTCCTGCCTCACGCCTAGCCCCGCCCACCACCTCCCAGCATCCCTCCCTTCTCCCAGGACCTACTAAATTGAGCCGCTGCGCTACCCCATTTAGCAGGTCCATAGCCCAGCTCTCCTAGTGCTAATGCAAGCTCTACCATTTCTCTGGATGCTCTCTCCTGCTTTTGCCTAATTTTTCACTGCTTTCTCCTTCTTTTCCCCCATTTTTGAGAGTGCTTTCTCCTGCTTGTGTCTCGTTTTTTGATCAGGCCCCAGGCCCAGCTCTCCTCGTGCTGCTCCACCACTTTGCTTCCTCCCTGTTTCTATGAGTACTCTCTCCTGCTTTTGCATCATTTTTCACTGCTTTCTCCTTCCTCTCTCCCATTTTTCTGAGTGCTTTCTCCTGCTTTTTCCTCATTTTTCACTGCTTCTCCTTGTTTTTTCCTCATCTCCAGCTGCTGCTGCACCATTCTGCTTCCTTTCCATTTCTCTGGGTGCTTTCTCCTGCTTTCACCACATTTGTGACTGCTTTCTCCTCCTTTCCCCATCTTTCTGAGTGCTTTCTCATGCTTTTGCCTCATTTTTATAGCTTTCTCCTTCCTGTCCCCCCGTTTTTCTGATTGCTCTCTACTGCTTTTCCCTCGTTTTTTACTGCTTACATGGCTGTTGGAATTAAAAGAGCACCGCAAAGCAGCTAGCAACTCCAGTGCCTTGAGACCCTCACGGGTGATTTGAAGTGCTTTATAAATCCTGATTGTTTGAATGATGTACAACGTTGCGTGGTGCAAACGTGACACAACCCTCTCATAAATAGATCCCTATGTTTTTCCCTTTGTGCAACACAGCACAGCAAATTTGATTGTGCTGTGCTCTATGAAAAACTAGTAAATCTGACTGTTGGACTCGGCCTTCTCTGCAGGGTCACCCTCAAACATTTTTCCTTCACTCCTCTATTTTGCTAAAATAATTTTTGTTGGCCTTTGTTCTCTGCACACTTTACCACTGCTAACCAATATTAAAGTGCTTTTGCACTCTCCCTAAAACATGGTAAAATTGGCCTACACTTAATTGGCAAAATTAATACCCTATAATTCCTTAGTAAATAGTACTACAGGTACACAGGGCCTGTAAATGAACTTGCACTAATGGGCCTGCAGTACTAATTATGCCACCCACTAAAGAAGCACTTCAAAACATGCCTCAGGGCTGCCTCTGCAGCCTGTAGTTCAGTTTTAAACTGCTATTTGAACCTGGTCAAATAAATATTTTGTCAGGTATAAATCTTCCTTTTTAATGCTTATAAGTCACCCCTAGGGTTGGCTCTAAAGGCTCAAAGGGCAGGGTGCATTGTATTTAAAAAGTAGGACATATGGGTCTAAGTTTTACATGCTCCGTTGGCTGCACCTAGAGATTAAAAATATGAGTATTTTGCTTTTTGTTAATTGTGTTAGGCTGGTAATGCGTTTAGGCTCATCAAGCCTGTTAAGTGCAAAATAGACATTACTATAGAAACTAGTCCCCAGGGAATTACCTATAGTTGACTCCTTCATCGCTCTTTTGATTTTATCCTTCATCTGAAAATTAAAATCATTAACACATAATTTTTTGTTTATTTCTTCACTGTTCTTTGCAGTTTTTCTGTTTTGAAAGGTGGATCACCGGCATGATTTTAGCATTATCTCTTTAAATGCAGCAATAAAAAACAGTTTAAAATCAAAACATTAGTTACACTGTGTTCTGTCCTTTTCATAAATATTGAATTTCCAATAATAATTACTGAATTGCAAAGTAATTGACTGAATCAGGATTAAAAGTTAAATAGGTATCAACAAAATTAATAATGAAAGAGTTAAAACTGGTCAAAGGTGATACCAACAAATTCTGTATGCATTAATAAATGCAATAGATTGGGCATGTGTTTCTTTAAACAACCCCTTCCTTTGCAAAGAATTAGCATTTTCCATGTGTGCGGGGCCCAACTCTGGAAAGATGACACCCTCTATTTTAAAGAAATATATATAATTTGTAAGTAGTATGCAGATTCGGAATCATGAACTTTGAAATACTTATACACCACTCCTATGGTAGGCTCTAAAAGCTCATAGGGAAGGGTGAATGGCATTTAAAAAGTAGGCCATGTGGGTTTAAGGTTTACATGTCCTGGTGCTAAAAAATTCCAAAGTCATTTTTCACTACTGTAAGGCCTATCTCTCCCATTGGCTAACACTGGGTTACCTTATTTCATTTAATACATGCTAACTTTGAATTGGGAGCAGATAGAGATATGCTTTTTGGATTCAAATGAAATGTAATTTAAAATCCTCTTTAATGGTAAAGTCAGATTTTAAGACACATTTCTGAAAATACCACTTTTAGAAAGTTGAGATTTTCGTGTTCCCATCGTTGGTGCCTTCTGCCGGTATCCTTGGTCAAATGGCCATGAATGGATCTGCTGTTAGTCTTTGTGTATCCCTCACAGACAGTGATACAAATGGGACTAAGTGTCTGCAGGGTGGGCCATCCTGCCAGGATGGCTGGGGGTCGAGCTGTTCCCTACCCCACTTACACTTCAAAGGGCTGTGCCTCCAGCACACACTAGCCTTTTGTTACCCCAGACAGTTTGGAGCCTTGACAGGGGAAGAGAAGAACATTCTAGAATGTGATGTTGGGGTAGGACAGGGCGTCCCCTACACCCAAAAGCTGACACCAGGTATAAATATGGGACCCCCAGAACCACCCTTCAGTACATTCCTGGACCTGTGGAAGATTCAGAAGAAGGACTGCTCTGCTGCTAGAAGGACTGACCCCCTGCTTTGCTGCTGAAAGGACTGCCTTGCTGCTCTACTGTCTGAAGAAGGAGGACTGGACCGGCTCTTGGAACCCATGACCACTAGAGTAACTCCAAGGGCTAGCTGGTTGGTATCCTGTGTGAGCTACAGGAGCATTACAAGCTCCTGAGGCCTTGAATCCTGCAGCTAGCCTCTGCTGGAGTGAGTTTTAACACCCGAGGTGGTGCCCCCCAGGTCATGGACGCTTAGTGTGGGATTGACTTTGCTGCAGCTTCTACTACGTTCTTCTATGCAGCAGCAAATCCTCTTTAGTGGGACCTCCCACCCGCAGTATCCGGCCTCATGGATCCCTCTTTGGCAACAGCTAGCATTCTCATCCCGCTGGGTGAATCCAAGCTCCAGAAAAACTTCTTAGTCCGAAGGAAAACAATTTCACCAGGCACGACTACAACTAGCACCCCATCGACAACGATGACCTCTAGAGCCCTGAAAATCCATTGTCAACAGCTTCACTGAGACTTTGTCAGCAGCTCCCTGTCATCGATTGACTCCTCCTAGCTATATCCTGCAGCTTTGCCCTGCTGAGACTCTACCTTCTACAGAACTTTTTCATTAAATTAATTTTAAGTCCGAAGGTAAGCTGAGACCGAGCTCAATCCACCCTTTGTATCCGACCCACACTCCATCACACTCAGCCTTAACATTTGACTTTGTCCCAATCGCACGTGATCAGACACCCACGGTTGACGTTTTGATCTTTTAGACGCTGGATTTCACTAAAAACGTTAAAAATTCGCCAATCTGGTTCTATTGATTGGATTTAATTCATTTTGTGTCATTTTATTTGGTAAAAATTACTCTATTTTTCTAAATTGGCTTAGGATTTTTCTTGGGTCGTGCGTTCATTCTATTAACGTTTGTGTGCTGCATAATTACTTTATACAGTACCTCTAAGTGTAGCCTGCCTGCTTTTGTGCCAAGCTACCAGAGGGTTAAGCGCAGGTTAATTTAGTGACTTTTGAGGTTCACCATGACAAGGATTCTAGCTGCTGCCTGAGTGAGGCATCCACCCTCCTCAAGCAATTTCCCAATTTCTTAAACTGGCCTCACATGCGCTTCTAGATGTCATCATAACTTCCAACATAAAAAGCAGTAAACCTCGTCTACACCTCTGTAGCTCCAATCTTCACCTGCACATTAAAATTATTACGCTGACATCAGTTTTTGGTTATCTCTTCACCTTTTCTTTCTTGTTTATTTTCCTTCTAAGTTACTGTACATTTTAATTGGTGGGATGTAACTCTTTTTTTTTTATATCATTACGTCAAGACAATAGTAAAATCATAACCAATTAGAATAAAAAGTTACTCATTGTCAGGCATTTCATTTGTCTCATTATAACAGACACTATAAAAATTAAGATAAACCTCTTTACCTGATCTCAAATTACAACAAATTGTAAAAGAGTCATCCCATTCAAATCGAACAACACCCAACAGGAAATATCCAGTGGTGGCTGGCATCTACGGGGAGGGGGATGCGGGGGGTGTGCGTAAATATTAAAATTAAAAATAAAAAGTACCTGAACCTACGTCCTCCGCTCCAGACCTCTTCTGAAGAACTGGATTCTGCAGTGGGGCACCAATCCTGGCGCTGCTCTCATGCTGTGAGAGCAGCGCCCTGATTGGAGGGAGCGGCCTCAGTCGGCACTCCCCAGCGCCCTGGAAGCCTGTACTTACTCTAACCCAGCTGTCTTCAGACAGCTGAGTTATAGGTTTCAAATTGTGTATGCCTGGCAAGCCATCGCAAGACGGCCGGCCAAAGAAACATGCTCACCTTGTAAAGTGCACAGACAGCTCATCCTCCTCCCTGCTGCTGTCATTCAGCAGTGGTACCGTCCCCGTCCTGATGCTCGGTTCAGTACAGGAGGATGAAAAATAAAATGGTAATGAATTACCATTTTATTTTTCAACTTTGGGGGTAATTTAAGTGGGGCGACGCTCCTCAGCTCCAACGGAGGAGCCGCCCCTGAAAATATCATCCTCAACTGTTAAACACATGATCAGTTTCCGAAACACATATGTTCACCAATCTTCAAAGTCACTCTGTAAAAAAATCAATTCAGTACCCCATGTAACCTCAACTAAAGGAACTTGTCATTCTTTAAATGTGGTTGCTGTGCTCTTTTTGCAAAATAAGCAAAAGCAGAAAATGTCTCAAAAGCTTATTGACTTACTTATTTTTAGTGCAAATGCATCAGCAAAATCATACCCCCTCGATGTTATCCATAAATTTAGAGTCCCAAATTAGCCATCTAATTATATCTAAACATAACTTCTGTAGTCTATAGACTCCAAATTGCAAGAACAAAACTTTTTGAGGATGTTTTTAAATGTGAATTCATCACAGGATTCATAGCAGAGCCCACGGCTGATGGGGAAAAAACGAAGGGGCGTATTTATGAGCCCTGTTGCGTCAGTCTTGCACCACCCAACGTCGTGCAAAAGCAACGCAACTCAATAATGAGATTTATGAAGTCACACATGGCCACCTTCTGTGTCTCTGAGTGGGGTCATAAATCTCAAGTAAAGTAACGCAGCACAAATCACTTTGCTGCCTTACTCTGCACCACAGAGGCATTCCATGGGCGTTGTGCGGGTGTTCCCATGCAACTCCCATGGTTTTTGATGCATTCTCAGATTTACCTGCACTAGTAAACCTGGAAATGTGCCAAATAGATACACCTCCCCAAGAGAGGCATGACGAGGAGAAATGCATTCTGTAGCACACAGATAAAGGAATATGCCTCCCAGGATAGTTTTTGTGCAGGATGGTGCACCTTCCTGCACAAAAACAATCCTGCATGCAACACAGGCACTTTTGCAGCATGGTGCAAGGGTGCCTGTATTGGTGCTGGGCAGCCAAAACAGCGCCAGCATAGGGGAAAAGGTAGGAATGCACTACATACTTTTACCTTTACCTGTCACGCACCGTAGCAAGGTGACTTGCTGTGCAGCACTGTGTGAGAAATCTCATAAACATGCCCCTAACATTTTGTCTTTTCTTTGCAGTCCTACTTTGCTACTTAGTCCTTACGTATTAATAGAAGTTAGCAATCCCAGTGGTTGCTCCTCCGCAAAAAATACATGCGCACTTAGGTTTCTCCAGCCCGGCTACATTCAGCAGCCGGGCTGGAAAAACCCCACAGACTCCATGACCTGAGCAGGGCGTCTTTCCTGCCTGCTCAGGCCAATCCCCTTGCTACTCTGCAGCACAGGGATTGGCTGGGAGTCAGTCCCAGGGTCTGCTAGGACCCAGAAAGAGGCCAACAGGAGTGACGCGATGCGGGAGGTGGCCGGCAGTGTCAGGTAAGTTTTTTAAATCAATATGAACCTTTCCTGTGTCCCCCTCCCCCCTGGGGTCGCTCTCTTACCCCTCTCCCGCATTCCCCCCACTTGCCTCACCACCCATTGTTAGTGGCAGCCGCCACTGAGCAATACTGGTCTATCTTTAGGCACTTTCCATTTTTTAGGTCTGGCATTAGTCAAGACCCTTGGATTTTGGGATTTTACTAAAATTATATATGTAATACCTAAAGGGCCTTTCAGCAAGCCATCTCCATCAATTGGTCTGTTGATATGTTACTCACATTTTGCTTCCTCCTAATAAAGCATAGAACAAGGGGTAATGGGTCAGCCAACTTCAGCCATTGCCTCCCTTCACTCAGCCTTCAGCTTGTGCACAAATTGGACACCAACCATAAAAATGGTCCCCTTCAGTGCCAGTGATGGTGTGCCAGCGTGTAATTAAAAGAAAATGCACTATTTTACACTTAAAAAAATATTAATTGTTGGGCTTGGCGCTCTCTGCAGCGTCACCCTCAAACCTTTTGCCTTCTCCCCTTCTGTTTTACTCAATTCGTTTTTGTTGGCCTTAGGGCTCTGTGCACTTTACCACTGCCAACCAGTGCTAAAGTGCTTGTGCTCACTTCCTAAAATGTAGAAATATTGGCTTACATTTGATTGGCATATTTTGCTTACTTATAAGTCCCTAGTTAAGTGGTATACCATATATCCAGGGTTGGTAAAGGAAATACTACTAGTTGACCTGCAGCATTCATTGTGCCACCTAATTAAGTAGCCCCTTAGAACATATCTCAGGCCTGCCATTGCAGCCTGTATGAAGTTTTAAACTGCCAATTTGACTCAGCTAAATAATCCCCTTGCCAAGCCTAAAACTGCCATGGTATTATATATAAGTCACTCCTAATGTAGGTCCTAGTCAGCCCACATAGTAGTGCAATTGAAAAGTTGGACATGTACTTAGTTTTGCATGTTCTGTTTTTGTCTTTCTTTACTTTGAAGCCTACCTCTCCCAAAGGATAACATTGAGTTACCTTATAACATTTAATAAGTGATAAAGTTTGTCCTGTTCAGTTTAGCCCTGATTGCACTTCAAAGACACAGCCTCAGCTCACACACAAAGAAAGCAACACTAGTTTGTTGTGCCTGCAGGCAAACTGGGACCAGGGCAGGGAGGCTGGAAATTCCAGACACGTTCTGGGGGGGAAACTCCAGATGTTTTTTCCACTTCAAAGTGGGCACCAGGTATAAAAATAGGGCTCTCAGACACACTCTTCAGTTCACTTCTGGACCTGCAGAAGGAATCTCACAGGACTAAACTGCTCCTGTGGCCTAATGTGTACTACAGAGAACTGCCCTGCTGCACTGCTGCACTAAGATACCTGAAACCTGACCTGTGCCCTCAGGGACTGCTCTGCTGCCTGAGACCTGCATTCCTGTTTGAACCCAAGACTTCAAGGACTAGTTTGCTGGCCTCCTGATCAGAGCCTCAGGGACAGAATAGGCTCCAACCATCTTGAACCCGCACCTGGATCCAGCCTAAGTGAGTCCTGACCCTCCAAGTGGTTCCTCTTCAATTCTTGATCTTCGGAAGTGGTGCTAAAGGTGCCCAGATAGCTTAAACCCAAAATTTGCGACTAAAAATGTTCTGCCAAGATGTGCTGCGAAAACTGAGAGGAGACCAGGGCCTGCATTTTTGCTTATCTGCGCAAGGTGCATCGCCGGTCGGCCTGAGTTTGTGACAGCTCCCTATATGTTCTTCTCTGTAGTAGCACATCCTGTTCCTCGGGTCCTCACAGAAGGGGTATCTGGCCTAGTGGAGCCCTCGTTGGCTACAGCCAGCAGTTCCATTCCATTGGAGATTTTCGACTAAAAGCGAATAAGTCTGAACGTAGAAATCTTCACCGCAACTTCGTCCAGTGACTCCTTGATGATGATGCCTCCTCATCAGACACCGTTAGCTGACTTGCCTCGCTGAACCTTACCATCTCAGACATTTTTCTTGAAAAATTCTTCTAAGACAGAAGGTAAGTGAAGACCAGGTCCAATACACTTTGTGTATCCGGCCCTCACTCCATTGCGGTCGGTGATAACTTTCGAATTTACCCCAGTCACGCGACTACATGTCCGTGGTTGGCGGTTTAATCTTTTGTGCACTGTTTTACACTTTAAACCAAAAAATTGGCATATCTCCGGTTTTACTGATTGGATTTTTGTTGTTTTGGCGTCAAATAATTTACTAAAATTCTGTCTATTTTTCTAAATTAGTGTGGGATTTTTCTTGTGTTGTGTTGTGTGAATGTTAAGTGCTGCATAAATACTTTACACATTGCTTCTAAGTTAAGCCTGACTGCTTTTCTGCCAAACTACCAGAGCATTAATCACAGGTTAATTTTGTTACTTTTTGTGGTTCACACTGACAAGCATTGTGGCTGTTGCTAGAGTAGCGTCTCACCCCCCCCCAACCAACAACCCAATTTCTCACATCAATTTTTCAACTTTTAAATACATTCACTTAGCTTTATTTGTATCTTTGACGAGATCTGGCAGTTCCATACCCAGTACTGCCAGACCACTCACTGCTGCATGCAGTGCAACGCATCCTGAGTGGACACTGATTTGGCCACCACAATTGCTACAATTTCAATCTTTTTTTCTCTGCAAAGCGAAAGTGCATTCCAGGCTCAAGATGGTGCTGTCATATCTTCAGCAAGATATAGAGTAAGCCACCTGCCCTGTTTACACAAGTAGTAGCCCAAACACATTATTTAAATTTAGGTATCTGAGACTTTTCTTTGCTTGAACTCCAAAACTAACATTCCAAGTAAACACACTACTAATATCTTGTTTCCCTTATCCAGATGTACTCTAGAGCTTGGGAAACATAAACTGCAACTAGCATTTATATATACAGATATGTATTGCCAATCTATGCATTTACTGGGTGAAACTGCACTTGGCTCAGAAGATAGCAGCAATATATTGTTTGGGCCTCTGTGGAAGGGGGCTGCAACTTTTCCCCGAGGAGTGGTGCCCTTGAAGGCCAGTTTTGAAAGCCCAGGACCACTCCTGGTGCCTCTGTCACTTTCCCAACTCCCGAGGTTAACTGCATCAGGCACAGGGTTCTTCAAGAGAGAGAGAAAGAGAGGGAGAAGAGAGAGAGAAAAAAGAAGGGGAGAGATGGAATGAATGAATAGAAAGAGAGATTGAGAGAGGAGACTAAGGGAGCGGGCTGGTTTGAGCATTTGTGCCCGGGCTGCTTTTGGTTCTCCACCCCAGTCCAGCCCTGCCTTGAAGAGAAAAGATCTTGCTGTCCTCGTATTATTTATCTTGCTGAGCAATCTGGAATCAGTCTTCAAACCCAATGCACAAAGTCCCTTAAATGATCCTCACTGCACTGGCCCTACAATCTGCAGTGTACACTTGCACTGGGCAATTTCAACAGACTTCCTCAATCTGCCACTTTAGAGATTTTCCACAACACACTGACAATAGGAGGCTCCCCTCCATGCTTTTCGCAGCTTTATGATAATTTCCAGTTAAACATTTTTCCATAAGTATATCACTGTGTATTCAATCATCAATCCTACAATCACTCACTCAGGAACTCATGGAATGACCAGTGGCGTAGCTATACCCTATGCCGCCCATGGCGGCCCCTGCTTTTGGGCCGCGGGTTAAGAGCGGGGGTGGTGCTGGCGATTCCTGCATTCGTTTGCCACCCGCGACGGCCGCAGGTAAGAGCTTGAGAAGGGAGGGCTGCTGCCCCCAAAACTCATGCCGGCCAGGGTAGACCACCCCCCCACACCTCCTTTGCTACGTCACTGGGAATGACACACTCATTGCCACACTCATTCAGTACCCACACCTTGCTGCTTTATATACTTTCTCACACTTTTGATCCTAAATGCGCATTGTTAATTGCTGGGATGATGGATCCAACTGTTGCAGCCCCTGCGGCGCTTGGGCTTTCCCAGTTTTTCAAAAGACCCCCAGCCCTTCAAGGGTGGCCCCATCGAGCCCAAGACCAATAAACACCGGTGCGCTATGGGAGACTGGGGAGCCCTCATCACATTCTGTGTGTCTACCGAATCCTCTGTCTGTGTTTGTGTTCTCATTGGAATGTTAGTCCGGAGACAGTGTGAAAAGAGCCCCAGGATCCATTTAACATATGCCACTGAGTAACAGCCCCAGCAGGGAGAGGTCACAGAGACCCTCTTTGCATATCCTACCAGCACCCATCTCAAATTAGCTGTTGTTGAGTTAACTCAACAGAAACCTTTTGCCCCCATAATATGACTGCATTACATTATGCAAATCCTTTCTTTGCAATTGAAATGAGAGCCAAGCATGCTATGGCAGCAGTTGGTACTATTGTGCAGGATTGCCAAACACGACTCAGTAGGAAGATTGGGAGAAGTGCGGTTAATTATGAGAAGCCCAAAGGCCTTCAAGCAAGGGTGTAGCTTGGTCAGTAAGATTGAGGGGTGTGAGTTTCACATTTTCCAAAAAACAAGCTGGCATATCGTGTTAACATACATTAGCTGAGAAGCAGGAAATGAGGGGGGCTTAAGGGGCAGTGGAAAGGGAGAGCAGTGCGGATTGTTGGCAGTACTCAAACCAAAATATTTTGAAAAATAACCAACATTTTTTAAGAACTTCAAAACAAACGGAGAGAGAGTATGTGTGTGTGTGCGCGTGTGTGTGTGTGTGTGTGTGTGTTTGTGTGCATTTTAGTGTGTCTGTTCATGTAAACATCCTAGGTGAAATCCGAAAGACACCTCACCACATTCGACTGAAAGCGCCTGTTCCCAACTATTTACTACAGAATATATTTATTACGAGGGTGTAACATCCCAAACTCCCTCACCCCTAAGCTGCGCTCCTGCCGTCAAGGCTGGAGAATGTAATCCTCGAGCAACACAGTTTACGGGAGACACATGAGTCATAAACCACTCATTCTTTCCCCCTGCCATCTCAAAGACACACACATGCATAATCTATCTCATTCTCTCTTCATTCTACTGTCTCTGTCTCATCTCTAACAATTCTCCTTTCACTCCCCTACACATAAAACCTATAGCAGACTAGGTTATGTTCTCATGTGGCACCCTAGCCTGAGAAGGGTTGGCGCTGCGTCATGCTTAAATACATTTTAATCTGACCATTCCCAGTAGAGTTTAAGCTGAAGCACAAGCAGACAGTCTTTAGAATTCCCTTATGGAGACTGAAACTTGAGACCCTGACGGACACCCCCTTGTGTCCCATATTTGAGACTTTACAGCACACTTTTTAAAATCTAATCGTAATGCCTAACAGACCGGAGATGAACTGCAGAATGGGAGGCTTCCAAAATTGCCCTGAGGGGGTAATGCATATCCCAGATTGCAAGAGTCACAATGATGCTTGAACACCAGGTTCGAGATACAGAGCCAGATGTGGTGAGAAGTCATGCGACCTTCTGGATGATTCAGATATGTGAGAGAGACTAGACAAATATACTCATACGAGGTACAGGCAACGGCTATATAGAGAAGGAGAAAATCTGTGTGGCTCCTAGCCTGGTTACTTAAAAACGAGAAACCCCATACTCATAACTTACGAGCACAACAGGAAGGGGGAAACAAATATTATCTCTAGGGAAGGGACAAATAACAAATGTCAAAGATATTTAGAATCCATGTACATGCACATGCAGAGCACATCCATGGAAGATGCACAAAGGTATCTCACTGGCCCACAGATGCCATCCCTAACCATAGAGCCGCTGAACGAGTTGGACGTTCCGTTAGCAATTGACGAGCTAGACGGAATGGAAAAACAAAACTCGCCTGGCACAGATGGGCTACCGGCCAACCTGTATCAGGTAATGTCAGCAAAGTTAGTGGGGAAACTAATGCAGGTGTTTCTTGAGGTCAGGGGTGCCTGGGTTCTATATCAGTCTACGTGGCAACCAGTGATTACTTTAATCCCAAAAAGAGACAAAGATCTGACTCTTTTAACCTCATACCATTCCTTGTCAATGTTAAATGCTGATGTAAGAATGCTCTGTAGAGCTCTGGCCAACAGACTGCTTAGGGTCATGGGAGATTTAATTCTTACGGAACAATCGGGTTTTATACTGGGCTACAGCACCCTACATAATATTAGGTCTTTATCCCATGTGATGACCTCTGTGGTGGGATGCCTTGACCCATTGATGATGGCAATGTTGGATATAGAACCAGCATTTAATACAGTAAACTGGCAATACGTATGGGCAGTAGTGCAATATATGGGATTTGGGCCTGAGTTTTGTGCCTCTGTGTGACTGCTATAAGAGCAATCCACAGCCAAAGTGTGAACGGGAAGTTGGGTGTCTGAGGAATAGACACTTTGAAGTGGGGTGAAGCAGGTATGTACGCTATCTCCAATGTTGCATGCCATTGCTTTGGAACCCCTGGCGTTTAATGGTGGAGTGGGGCATATGTGTTTGAACCACAACTCATGTTATATCCTGTTATTCGTATGATACGTTAGTATATTTGCAAGCTCCACAGTTGTCTGTACCAGTCCCTCTGAAGTTAGCCCGATTCGGTGATATTTCTCGATTGAAAATAAACAGGAAGACATTTCGACTTTACCTTCCAGGGGAGATGAGGAGGCTAGCCTCTGCAGAGCTGCTGGATGTTGGTATTAGCTGAGTGACTGATTGATTCAGATATCCAGACTTACAGGTAGCGGTATATCCTACGGCACAATACGACTTAAATATGGGAGAGGTGCTGACGGGGTTAATGGGTTCAGTGACACTTTGGAATACACTGTGATTGTCTATCATGGGATAGCACTAGCCAATGGTTTTTCAGCTCAGGTGTGTGTATGTGCGATTGGACAAATTGTGCCCCCTGCCCTTGAAAATCTTTCATGAGTAGGATAGGCTACTTAGCTCTTTGGTCAGGGAGGGGAAACATAGCCATGTTTTGAAGCTCACTTGGACGAAAGGTGGGAGCTGACATGTTTTATATTATGCAGCAGATCAGTTGCAGCATGCAATACAGCAGTTCAACCAGAATAACAATTTGGAGAAAATATTATTAGCTGGGACGCATCCTTCACACTCCCTTCCTGAAGCCTTTATGATAGGGGCACTGACAGGACATTAAATTTCATAACTTGTCAGACAGGCTACTGTAATATGGGAAAGGATGATGTCATAAGTTATGAGACAACCCCCCTATGATTCAAACCGCACACTATGGGGCCTATTTAGAAGAATGTCACGCAGTGCAGTGCAGCAAGTCACCTTGCTGCGCTGCGTGACAGGGAAAGGGCAGGAGTGCACCGCATTTAAGGCAATACGTCACATTCCTGCTTTTTTCCCCTGGGCTGGCCCCCTTTTGGCAGCCTAGCGCCAATGCAGGCACCCTTGCGGAATAGGGCAAGGGTGCCTGCTTTGCATGCAGGATTGATTTTGTGAAGGAAGGGACACCATATTCCTCTATCTATGTGTGCTGCAGAATGCAGTACACATAGAAAGATGAAGTAACGAGGAGAAATAACGATGATTCTCCTTGTTACTCCGCCCCTGAGAAGGCGTATCTTTTGGGCACATTCTCAGGTCTACCAGTTCTGGTAATTCTGGGAATGCATCAAAACTACGGGAGTTGCGTGGGAACACCCACGCAACACCAATGGAACGCCCTCCCAAGGAAGAGTAAGACAACACAGCAATTTGCGCTGCGTTGCTTTACTCCAGATTTATGGAGCCACTCAGGGCTTTATGTGGCTTCATAAATTGCATTTAAGGTTTGCATCATGCATGAACCACATTGTGTGGTACAAACGCAACGCAAATCAGTTCATAAATAGGCCCCTACGCATCCAAAAGTCGTTGAATGAAATGTGCAACGCTAATACTGTCCAGAAGTGGAGGGAGGAAGGTTGTGATAGGGTCAGAGACCTCCACCTTAACAAACAGTTCTTCACCTATGCCCCCTCCCACATGATGGATGAATGTGAAAGGTTATCCCGTGAATGCCCAGAGCCATTATCAGATATGGAATGGTGGAGGGCTGTGCACAGCTGAAAACCATTTCTTCAAATGCCTGTATTAAATTAGTTCAATTTCAATTTTTTCAGGTGACTTACCTTATGTCTAGAAAATGAGCTAGGACTTACCCAGGCAGAGCCTCAGCGTGCCCTAGATGTAGCCTACAGGGAGTTGACTTTCTGCGCATGGTTTGGAGATGCTCATAAGTGGTTGACCACTAGGGTGAAGTAGGTGAGAGTTCGCAATTAATGACCAAAGATCCGCCTATGAAGTCAATCCAGCACTCCTTTCTTGGTATATTCCATATCACAGGGACATTTAAAATGAGAAAAACAGCATTGGGCCAAGTGACGACTTGCAATCCACTAGGAGTCCAACAGAGTTCGGAAACATGTTGCTTGGAAGAAGGACTTGCTTGAAGGGACTGCAGCTGCAGTGGCGGCTGCCTCTGAACGGGGATGGCGGGTGAAAAAAATACAAAATAAACTTACCTTCTCCACCTCTCCCACCGCCGCACGCCTCTCCTCCGTCTGCTGGCAGCACCGGAAGCACCCAGGCTTCTAGGCTCTCCCAGCCAATCCTGATGCTGCCTGAGCAGCATTGTGATTGGTCTGAGCGGCCTGTTTTGCCGCTCAGGCAGTGCCTGGGGAGGCTGAGCATTTTCTCCATAGGGCTGTGCAACACAGCCCAATGGAGAACATGCCAGGTGCCCGTGACGGTTTGGCCGGCCCTAGAGGGCCGGTCAAGCCGTCATGCGCAAAATAGGGAATGATTGCAAACCACTCCGGCCCCCTCTGCGGTGAGCCAGCTCCACCCTGCCCGACCTGACTGGAGCAAAGAAAAATAAAATGATAATAACTTCTTGTTATTATCATTTTATTATTCTTTTGCTCTGCTCAAGGAGCAGTGGGGCGATGTTCCTTCTCCTTAGCAGAAGAGCCGCCACTAAGCAGCTGATAAGCATCTCGTAAAAACTACTAGGAGGGATGAAAAATTGACTGAAGGTCTTGCTGAATGGGTGGGGAGACTTGCTAAATTAATAAATCCTCCGAATAACAAGCCACCTTGAACTTAAAACTATCTGAGTTCTACGCTGGAGGGGAGTACTTGGAGTATTGGGGATGTGGTAAGTCGCGTGTTGAATATTTAACTGTCGGAGTCAAGTGCTATATACGGCCATAAAGGAGGGGCACGGCTGTGCAGGTGGGATGGAAAGCGAAGTGGGTGGGTGTGTGCCAGGTGCAGACATGTGGATGCTATTGAGTTAGCTAATCTTTGTTTCATGATAAAACTCGAAAAGTTATTTTTTAATATATTCTTTTTTTTATAAAAGCAACACTTACACAGAAAAGGAATACAGCTAACTGGAAATGGCTCCTTTGCAAACAGTAGCCCAGTCTGCTGAGATCTCCAGCCATGCTTCACTGATCATCGGCAGGACACTCTCTCACACTACTCTCCCCTAAGAATAGACCACTAAATGACGGGTGCTCCCAGAGTGCCCACGTCAGAGTCATCTTTTCTAAATTGCGAGCTTATTTTCTTTATGGGGTTTGGCCTGACTGGCTGCATATATTCTCTTTCATGAAAAACTTAAATAAAGTTCTACAAAAAAGGAAAGAACAGATGCACCCTCAAAAAAACTCCCCGTATGTTAACAGTTTGGTACTGTGACGACCAGAAAGAAAAAAGTAAAATTAGATATAGGGAAACTTCTAGTGTGTCACATGCTATGGTGCTTCAATGTTTATGCTAGTAGAATGCACCATCCAAATGCTGATAACATAAAATAGCATAACATGTCAGTACTTCAGCTTTAAAACAAGAATGAATTCAATCACGCTTTTTTTAAAAACTGCACACCAAGTTAGCCTTTAATGGTGACTGTGTTCTGCTACTTCTTTCTCGATAATATTACATGCAATGTTTAGGGAAGTCATCATTTTGACAGAAATAATGGGGCAGATTTACAAGCCCCTTGCGCTGCCAGTATATCACGTTTTGTGACGCACTGGCAGTGCATTTTGCTGTCCCATTTTTACAAGGACAGGAAAAGTCACCCTGCGTGGCTTTTCCTATCCTTGTAAATACGGCCCTTTTACACTCAGCACTTTGCGTGAAAGGGGCGTTCCATGGGTGTTGCTGTGGGTGTTCCCACGCAACACCCATGGAACAAGACACATTTCCAGATTGACGAGGATTTGTAAACCTGGAAATGCGTCAGTATGCTACGCCACCCATTCTACAGCACGCATTGAAAGAGGAAAATGCCTGAAGTGATTGTTTTTGTGCAGGACGGTGCCCCTTCCTGCACAAAAACAATCTCCCATGACGCAGGCATCCTTGCACCATGGTGCCAGGGTGCCTGCGCCGGCACATGGCAGCTGTTTGTGCGCCAGCGCAGGGGAGAGCACAGGAATGCGACACATCATTGTAAATATGTCGAATTCCTGTGCTCTAAAGGTGCCGCAGCATGGCGCAGCCAAAGGGCTTGCGGTGCCACGCTGCAGCACCTTCTTGTAAATCTGCCCCAATAATTCTGCGAGTCAGCAACTATAACTATTATTTTTTAACAAATATTTTTGCGGCTTTTATACTTCAAGTGATGTGAAAATATAATTATGAGCGAATATACAGAATTTCCCTCCAATGCTATGATCAGTAATGGGAGAGACGAAAATGGATTTCTCTGCCTAATACGTCGTAGAAAATCAAAAATCTGCAGTTAGGAAATTGTTCCATTTAAGTACAAAGATCACCTTAAATGTTTGATTTGATTTAGCTGCCGATGCCTGTTCCAATTATTAAAGTAATCTGTATTTCCTTTAGAAAATAAATCATATTGCCACTATATTCAATAAAAACAAGACCCCTGCTATTCACCTCTTGATATAATTATAGCCTCTTTCAAAAGAAACGTATAAAACAGCTGCTTCGAAAATGTAATTCTCACAAATTAGCCTGGCATCTGGTATTGGATTTTTATCTAGAGCAAGCACTGCTCCGATGCAAGGATTACAGGGCAGTTGCTAAGCAGAATGACATAAAACGTGTTCGGCATGTTTGTCCCCATTAAAATATCCATATCAGTACCCACATCTCTGTCACCTATTGCCTTAGGGCATTTTGTCACCAACTGAGATTAACTATTAATGTAAGAATTAAACTTTTGTAATTTAGGGCCAGATGTAGTAAGGGTCTGATTGTAAAAAGCAGTTTGCAACCTGTTATTGCGACCAGAAACCTATTTCATGAACCGACCGATTTGTTAGTAGGTCAGTTTGCAAAATAAGGATTCGGAGTGAGTCGCAATCCAACCGAGCCAATACAGTTTCGTTAGGTAGGTCATAAATTGCGACTCTGTCCAGTAGGTCACAATCACAAAGATGGTCATTTGCAAGACTCAGCAGACCATCATATCTGAAATTGTTTTTAAATAAAGTAAACTGTTTTTTAAATTAAAGGTTGCTAAAAGCAGCCTGATTTTTCATAGGGGAAACAGAGCAGCTTGTAAAAAAAGTTTTGTATTTTTAAAAAAAGTTTCAAATGAAAGATGGCAGTGGTCCCCTTGACTACTGCCTATTCACCCTGAACATTTTACCCCAATACACAAAAGGGAAGGGGTCTGCCAAAGTCCCCCTTCCCTTTTGCAAATAGGTTATCACCCCAACTTCAGTGACTGTAACTTTTCAGTAATATGTGACTAGAATTCCGGTTACAAACCATTGATACATCGGGTACCAATGCAAGGTTTGGGAGAGATGCCCACAACATGCACAACCATTCAGAATCCCATTTTAGAAATCAGTAGAAGTGTGTGAATAGGAGCATTTGTGACCAACAAATTGGATCGTACAACTGTCCCTTATTGGTTATGATTAAAACTGTCTCCCTCATTGTACATGTCATTACCCCAGGTCCCTCATCCTCGTCCGAGCCCTTATATCACGAGTGGATTGTTGCTGTCAATAGTTTAGACATTCCCCATAATCCTTTCCTTAAGCCCTTTGAAGGAGATCACAATCCCAGCATAACACCTACTTCATGCTTTTTTCCTTCGTTGAACGTCTGCAGTGGAGGTTGAGTCCGCCTGCCTCTTTGTTCTCAACCCTCTGCGGAGGTGGGCCACATATCTTGTTCCACGCAAACATGTGCCCCAGGTTCCTAGTGTCAGCCTTCTTCCATTTGGAGATCTTTATTCAGATTTGTGGTGATACACTTCCTATGGATGTCATGCAAGGCCCTCATAGGCTGTAGGAAGGCATTCCTTTTCCAGACGCATCAGTATTAGCTTTACCAGAGAAGGTAGCAGTCACTGATATTGGCTTGAACTGTATCCAATCGATGGTTGTGACTCAAACTTTCTTCAGGTATTGAAAACTGATTTCCTCTTGTCCAGATTGCAGGAAAAACCATGGCTGCTTTTGAAGATGTGACTACTTCAGATTTTGGGATAAAAAGGTAGAAGCAGCTTTCAAGAAGGCAAATTAACCCTGAACATTTGCTTTCAAAGCAGGCACTTCTCAATGTCTAACATGTGATTTTCAATCTTTGCTAGTTGCTCTGGAGGAAGACTCTGAATGTCAGGAGCTGCTGGACATTATTGAAAAACAAATTCATTTTCTATCTGATGACTCTTTTTATTACCTGTGTGCTGCTTTCATCTCTTCTGGAGGTACAGTGGTTTCAGGGAGCACTTCTATTTATGGGATCTGGAAATCTGATACTACACAGAAAGCAATGCTGTTAAGGTTACCCTTCTTTATTTTTTATTTCTTTGGCCCTTTTATGTAAAGTTGGCAGTCTCTTGACAGTCTAATGAACAAGAAAGCTTTAATGCCTTGCCAAACAATTCCTTCTCTTTGTCTAGCTTCTCCTCTAGGGTTCAGTATCACTTACATGTTTGTCTAGCTTCTCCTTTAGGGTTCAATATCACTTACATGGTAGGTGAAGAGGTCTTGGGTCCCAGGCAAAGATCCGTGGTCACTCTGCTCCTGACCGACAATGTCCCTAACTATCTAGGCCACATCCCAGTTCCTCTACACCGGTGAGGGTCATCTCAAGCTGTTCTAGACAATCTGGGCCTGGAGGTGACTGACCTATGGTTTCTGGACCAGGGGTTTACAAGGGTCATCAATAGGAGTTCTCCTCCTTTCTCCCAGAATTAGGGTTTGTCATGACACTCTGGCTAAAGGATCTTCTGAAGTTCAAGGCCTTGAAGAAGGATATCCAAAATCTTCTGTCAAAAGTGTTCCAGTATCCATGGGCCTGCAATGGAAATGAGGACTGAAATGGTTTCCATAATTTTGTCTCCTAGCTGTCGGGAGAATTCTTTCCTATCATCATTTTAAATTGGTTAAACTGATTCATCATCGCACCCAAATTCCACATGGAAGTTCAACAAAATATTATCTCTCTGGACTTTTCTGGATATATTCTCACATCTATAGACCTAAAGATGCATACTACCAAATTGCTATTTATCCTCTGCATCAGATGTTTCTATGGTTTACTGAACCTGAAGGCCAGTACCACTTTCGTGTGTTGCTCTTCTGCCTCAAATCTGCTTTAAGGATCTTTACAAAAGTGCTGGCACCATTAGAAGTGTAATTCATTCTCAAGGGATATGTTTACTATTCTGTCTAGATGATTGGCTTGTGGTTGACTCTTCACCGGGCCTTTTAAAAAGAGACTCTTTATTGGCTTGTGACCTGCTCATCCTGATCCTCTTTCATACTTAACCTGAAAAGTCATACTTCACCAGAGCTCAATTTGACACTGTGCAGGAAAACATTTTCTTCCTCTCCTCCAGGGGTCAAAACTACAGTCCTATCTTCAGGCCCCTCTCTCTGTCTCCACTGCTTCTGTGAGGCAAAAGCATCAGTTACAATGGAGCATAGTGCTATGTCTCTTTGTTGTGCCTTGGACCTGTCTTCACATGCACCCCAACCAGGCACATTTAGTTTCAGTAGACGTTTTAGTCTCTAGATGCTCACATTCTGTAAACACAACCATTGACTTAGCTCTACAGCATCAGCTTCTTCCTGCAAAAGGGTGGACATGTGCTCACTGTTCCCAGTGGTGAGGACAAAGGATGCAAGTCAGAGAGGTAGGGGTAACCCTGAATGGAACCTGCAGCAATTTATCATGCCAGGAGAGTTTCTTTTCATTTCAACTAGAGAGGAGGGCAGTTTTAGTCTGAACAGAGAGCCTGTTTACAAAAACCTATGAGAAATCACCAGGATGGGCTCATGATCTTATTCTCTGAATCAGGTAGCTCACCTCCTATGCTCCCTAGGTTTGCAGAAAATCAAGAGAGAATACACTTTGGTTATTTTGTTTGTCCATTCGTGGCAGAGAAAGTAGTGGTTTCCACTTCATCTACTTTCTCAAGTCTCATGGGAGTTCTCCCTTTATCACCATCTGCTCTCAGGTGGCCCCTTCTGTCCCTTCTGTAGATCCAGCAATTACTCTTAAATGCATGGAGGCTGAACGGCTAGGTCTTACACACCAGGGTTTGTCTTCTGAAGTGGCTCAAGCTATTCTCAAGGTACACTGCCTGCAAAAATTACACCCTTGTTTGGACTTCCTTAATATCTTTCTTGTGATCTTGGACAAGTTCTAGAAATTTTGAGAGTTGGATTTTTTATGTAACCTGGACTGGGCTGTATTCTTCTGAAACACTCATTTCTTCTCTTTGGAAATGATTATCTATCTCCATCCATCCCCTTTGATAACAACTCTTCCATTAGTCCTTAGAGCTTTGCAGTCTGATCCATGTTTACCTTTGTCCAAGGTATCATGGATAAAGGATTTCAGCTAAGGTAGTATAATATTGGTTGGTATAACTTCAACACTGGGAGCTCGCTTCTGTGATGAGCCTTAATAGCCGGTGTCTTCCGGAAGAACTGGTGTTGCATCTGTCTCCTTTTCTCTTCAAAGTGGTTTCCAGTTTTCACTCACATCAGGATACTGTTCTGCATTTGCTTAGGCAGGGTGATTTTATGAATGTCGAATCACCTTCTGAGTTACAAAACTTTTTTAACTCCATGAGGATTGAGGCAACAATGACTGCACTTATCTATTTGTAGGGACAGTTAGGATTGGTTTTTGGTGCACAGAACCGGACGTTCAACTCCCCTAAACCTCCTAGGTTTAAACAAACCTTACCTACCAATTAACTATATTGGTTCAGCACCCGTCAATGTAACATGCAAGTAATTTTTCTTTTAAAGTAGAGTTCAGCAAAAAAACCACTTTGAATGGATGTAACACAGATTCTCCGGTTTTCTTTTTACAAAACACCAATTGGACATGTTTATTTCATGATTCTTTTATTCTTCATCTTCACAGTCAGTAAAAACA
Source organism: Calotriton arnoldi (assembly GCA_963921515.1). Lineage (NCBI taxonomy): Eukaryota > Metazoa > Chordata > Amphibia > Caudata > Salamandridae > Calotriton > Calotriton arnoldi. Next base: position 651,150 of record CAWUFW010001434.1, read on the forward strand.
TGTAGTCAACGCGTTTCATCCTCTTGGACTTCTTCAGGGCTTTCAATGTAATTTTTCAATTCTGACTACACGGTAAAGTTATTGATTCTCTTCTTTTTAATCGAATTGTTTGTACCCCAAAGATTGAAGTGTGTCCGCATTGTAATCTGTCTAAAGTTCAAGAAAGTATAGAGGTTTCATCATCCTGGGTATTTAGAGTAAACATTCCACTACAATAGGTGGTGTCTCATGATTACAGCACTGAAGCTGCCAGTCTTTCAACGCCCAGGGTTCTGAACCAATATAGTTCACCTTATGAGTTAGATGGAGGATGAGCTGTCTTCATCTATTTGGATTGTAAAAGATCATTTCATTCTACTCAAACTTTGTTCCTTGCCATTGGGCTCTCTGGTAAGGCCAGTAAACCTTCCTCTGCCACTCATAATTCTTGAATTCAAGTGGTCATTGAAATAACTTACACTTGGCATAGCCCCTTTCCCCATGAATTGTGAGTATTTGTGTTTGAATACATGTGTGTTTGTTTGCAACTCTATGTATAAATAGGAGTGTGTTTACAGGCCTGTTCATATGTGTCCCTGCTTTTATTTGTATCTCTTCTTCTGTCTGTGTGCTTGTCTGCTTGTGTGTCTGCACAAATGTGTTTGTGTGTGTGTGGAGACTGCTTTGTGTAATGAGCTCTGACTCGAAGCAAAACCAAAGGGGATGATGGACGGAGTGTTGAACAATGCAAGCACTCACCCCCAGTCAACTGATCTGGGATTAATCCATCATCATTCTTTAGCTCACTCCGCCACCCCAGTTCAGACATGGCCATATGCAAATCAGTCTGACCCTGTGCCTCATGGGAACAGTCCAGCCCGAACTGCCAAGCCATATCTTCCCTGGACCGGAAACAAGCATCCTGGGACCGGTTTCTGGCTAATCAGCCGTCATCAGCCAGGCTAGCTTGAATCCAGTGGCAAAGTGAGCAAGGGACCCACGTCTGGGCATACCCTGCCAACTTATGGCGAACAAAGCAAAACCAAAGGGGATGATGGACGGAGTGTTGAACAATGCAAGCACTCACCCCCAGTCAACTGATCTGGGTTTAATCCATCATCATTCTTTAGCTCACTCCGCCACCCCAGTTCAGACATGGCCATATGCAAATCAGTCTGACCCTGTGCCTCATGGGAACAGTCCAGCCCGAACTGCCAAGCCATATCTTCCCTGGACCGGAAACAAGCATCCTGGGACCGGTTTCTGGCTAATCAGCCGTCATCAGCCAAGCTAGCTTGAATCCAGTGGCAAAGTGAGCAAGGGACCCACGTCTGGGCATACCCTGCCAACTTATGGCGAACAAAGCAAAACCAAAGGGGATGATGGACGGAGTGTTGAACAATGCAAGCACTCACCCCCAGTCAACTGATCTGGGTTTAATCCATCATCATTCTTTAGCTCACTCCGCCACCCCAGTTCAGACATGGCCATATGCAAATCAGTCTGACCCTGTGCCTCATGGGAACAGTCCAGCCCGAACTGCCAAGCCATATCTTCCCTGGACCGGAAACAAGCATCCTGGGACCGGTTTCTGGCTATGGCCATGTCTGAACTTGGGTGGCGAAGTGAGCTAAAGAATGATGATGGATTAAACCCAGATCAGTTGACTGGGGGTGAGTGCTTGCAATGTTCAACACTCCGTCCATCATCCCCTTTGGTTTTGCTATGTTCGCCCTAAGTTGGCAGGGTATGCCCAGACGTGGGTCCCTTGCTCACTTTGCCACTGGATTCAAGATAGCCTGGCTGATGACGGCTGTAAGCCAGAAACCGGTCCCAGGATGCTTGTTTCCGGTCCAGGGAAGACATGGCTTGGTAGTTCGGGCTGTACTGTTCCCATGAGGCACAGGGTCAGACTGATTTGCATATGGCCATGTCTGAACTGGGGTGGCGAAGTGAGCTAAAGAATGATGATGGATTAAACCCAGATCAGTTGACTGGGGGTGAGTGCTTGCAATGTTCAACACTCCGTCCATCATCCCCTTTGGTTTTGCTATGTTCGCCCTAAGTTGGCAGGGTATGCCCAGACATGGGTCCCTTGCTCACTTTGCCACTGGATTCAAGATAGCCTGGCTGATGACGGCTGTAAGCCAGAAACCGGTCCCAGGATGCTTGTTTCCGGTCCAGGGAAGACATGGCTTGGTAGTTCGGGCTGTACTGTTCCCATGAGGCACAGGGTCAGACTGATTTGCATATGGCCATGTCTGAACTGGGGTGGGGAAGTGAGCTAAAGAATGATGATGGATTAAACCCAGATCAGTTGACTGGGGGTGAGTGCTTGCAATGTTCAACACTCCGTCCATCATCCCCTTTGGTTTTGCTATGTTCGCCCTAAGTTGGCAGGGTATGCCCAGACGTGGGTCCCTTGCTCACTTTGCCACTGGATTCAAGATAGCCTGGCTGATGACGGCTGTAAGCCAGAAACCGGTCCCAGGATGCTTGTTTCCGGTCCAGGGAAGACATGGCTTGGTAGTTCGGGCTGTACTGTTCCCATGAGGCACAGGGTCAGACTGATTTGCATATGGCCATGTCTGAACTGGGGTGGCGAAGTGAGCTAAAGAATGATGATGGATTAAACCCAGATCAGTTGACTGGGGGTGAGTGCTTGCAATGTTCAACACTCCGTCCATCATCCCCTTTGGTTTTGCTATGTTCGCCCTAAGTTGGCAGGGTATGCCCAGACGTGGGTCCCTTGCTCACTTTGCCACTGGATTCAAGATAGCCTGGCTGATGACGGCTGTAAGCCAGAAACCGGTCCCAGGATGCTTGTTTCCGGTCCAGGGAAGACATGGCTTGGTAGTTCGGGCTGTACTGTTCCCATGAGGCACAGGGTCAGACTGATTTGCATATGGCCATGTCTGAACTGGGGTGGCGAAGTGAGCTAAAGAATGATGATGGATTAAACCCAGATCAGTTGACTGGGGGTGAGTGCTTGCAATGTTCAACACTCCGTCCATCATCCCCTTTGGTTTTGCTATGTTCGCCCTAAGTTGGCAGGGTATGCCCAGACGTGGGTCCCTTGCTCACTTTGCCACTGGATTCAAGATAGCCTGGCTGATGACGGCTGTAAGCCAGAAACCGGTCCCAGGATGCTTGTTTCCGGTCCAGGGAAGACATGGCTTGGTAGTTCGGGCTGTACTGTTCCCATGAGGCACAGGGTCAGACTGATTTGCATATGGCCATGTCTGAACTGGGGTGGCGAAGTGAGCTAAAGAATGGTGATGGATTAAACCCAGATCAGTTGACTGGGGGTGAGTGCTTGCAATGTTCAACACTCCGTCCATCATCCCCTTTGGTTTTGCTATGTTCACCCTAAGTTGGCAGGTTATGCCCAGACGTGGGTCCCTTGCTCACTTTGCCACTGGATTCAAGATAGCCTGGCTGATGACGGCTGTAAGCCAGAAACCGGTCCCAGGATGCTTGTTTCCGGTCCAGGGAAGACATGGCTTGGTAGTTCGGGCTGTACTGTTCCCATGAGGCACAGGGTCAAACTGATTTGCATATGGCCATGTCTGAACTGGGGTGGCGAAGTGAGCTAAAGAATGATGATGGATTAAACCCAGATCAGTTGACTGGGGGTGAGTGCTTGCAATGTTCAACACTCTGTCCATCTTCCCCTTTGGTTTTGCTATGTTCGCCCTAAGTTGGCAGGGTATGCCCAGACGTGGGTCCCTTGCTCACTTTGCCACTGGATTCAAGATAGCCTGGCTGATGATGGCTGTAAGCCAGAAACCGGTCACAGGATGCTTGTTTCCGGTCCAGGGAAGACATGGCTTGGTAGTTCGGGCTGTACTGTTCCCATGAGGCACAGGGTCAGACTGATTTGCAAATGGCCATGTCTAAACTGGGGTGGCGAAGTGAGCTAAAGAATGATGATGGATTAAACCCAGATCAGTTGACTGGGGGTGAGTGCTTGCAATGTTCAACACTCCGTCCATCATCCCCTTTGGTTTTGCTATGAGCTCTGACTCGGACACAGCAAGTCACTCAGTTATGTATCAGCTGTAATTATTTGAAATATTTCTTTGAGATGCCTGTGTACATGTTTTGACAGTAGTTTAGACACAAAATTATAAGACACCGAGTTAAGTAGAAGGAAGCTTAAATCTTGCCGCCAACTCCCGACCCCAGCAGCAACTGCCAGAACAACCGCCCAGTCTTAGAATGCTGTCCCCACAACATTCCACCCCATCCCCTGTCAATTCTAACACAATAGTATGCGAACAAGGAGCAATATGTGGTAGAAATTGAACACTGTTCTCGTTCAAGTAGGTCACTTCATACATCAATGACTGGGTTCTGTGTATCTTCCCTGATTCCCTCTCAGCAAAGAGGGAAGTTTAAGGTCATGAACACCTTTGTTAATTGGGTAAGCCCCCCACCATAGAGATATGAAGAATTAATAATATCTGTTACTGTAGGAATAGAAGCGTCATTTTAATTCTTGGTGCAGCTATCTGAGCAAGAGTGAGTAAAAGCTATTTTTATATAATGTCTCTTACAGTTTTGGTTACTGTTTCATTCATGTTGGATCAAATGCTGTGAATTCAGATGAGGTAACTGTGTCAGTTGGCATAGATTGGGAGGGGGTGGTGACATTTTTCCTTCAACTTTATAATGTTATTCCTTTGAAAAATCTTGACTACTTAAATGTTTTTGTTGCTGGTACAGTTGATGGTAATTACTGCCATTTTCTGGTGTTTGCTTGCATATAAATTCATCCAATCTGATAGGGCGTTGCTCCCTAGCATATTCTGACCATCTATGGTATGTGATGGCTATTTATGAAATCGTGAAGGCTTCACTGCTATCACTGCTACTCCTAAACCAACTGCAAAATCTCTTGACTTTACACTATATTCCTCACTGAACCTTTTTTTTACATCAGCAACACGTTGATGCCTTGTAGCTTTTGCTCCATACCCTTAAAAAAGTAAGAGATCTTATCTCCGTACATGAAATGAAAACAGTAGTTAGTGCTCTAATAATTTCTAGACAGTACTGTGGAAATTCTAATTTAGCTAGGGTACCACAGTCGCACAAATCCCAAAGAAAGGCCATACTGCATTCCGCCGCCCAGCTAGTGACAACCTCTAGTCAATTTGAGCATGAATTTCCCATATTACTTCATCTTCAGTGTCTATCATTAAGAGCAAGGAACATTTTAAAGCTTTGTTGCTCGACTTACATTGCAATAAAGTCCAACAGTCATTGTTAACTTTCTCATGTACTCCCGTGTCCGAGATCCATGTAATGAAGTTCTGGCTGAAGCAATATTGTATCACAGTTGCAGTTCCTTAGTAGACTTGATCTACTCTAAACCTGCTTCTTAATACCTTTAATATTCCATATTTCCATTATTTGATTTATTTGGGGGAATTTTTACTCGTTGAGGATAGGGCCTACCACGTCTGTCTTGTAGTTAAACTGTATTAAATAACGTGTGTTATTCCCAATCTGTTTGCAGTATGTACCCAATAATGCAAAATAAAGATATAAAATATTATATTAAATTGAATAACCTTAGTTTTATTTTATTTTAATCAGTTTTACAAAGATCTTCAGTAATACTTCCTACAACTAACCAGTATATCATTTTCTTCTCCAATATTTATATAAAACAAACATAAAAGCGCCATTAGTTATATTGTGTATTTCCTGAAATTTCCACCTTGATAAAGCCCCAGGCTTGTGTGCCACAGTAAGGGGTGGAACACATGTTGGCTACACTAGGATTAATGAATCTTCAGTGACCAAACTGTGTTGGTCCCTTAAGTTATACAACCAATATCTATGCCAAAAGATGTATTTGGAACTGTTTTGTATGTATCGGAGATGGAAATTTTATACTGGATATTTATACAAAGTATCACTGAAGAACATTTTAAAACTCTCAAAAGGAAAATAAAACTAAGGGTATTCAATTAATATCTTAATGATGATTCATCATTATTTTGCATTTTTTGGGAACACACTGCAAATATATTGGGAATAACACACTCTATTTAATACATTGTATCACATTTGTCTAGTTAATCAATGATGGCCGCATCTTTTTAGCATGCACAAGAGTTTGTTGCCTGTTGGGAATCATTGTTCATTGCCTGCTTGCTGCCAAGCAGCATGTTCTCTGCACAAGCTACCACACGTGAGACTTTGGTTGGTTTTTATGATGACCATCAGCCTTTCCTGTGCTGAAAGGATTCTAGTGCAAGCGGATTAGAAGCAGGTACCTCACCATGTAGCAAGCAGAGCCTACATTCCTGCTTCCCAACAATTAAAGAGAGAGGATGAATGCTCTTTGGCGGCCCTACAGCTAAGTTTCAAAAAGATGATTCCTCCCTATTCACTATTCCAACCCCACCTGTGGTGTACACTTGGGTGTGCAGAGGTACAAAAATAGAGGGTTATCTAGAAAAAGAAGTCCGGTGAATTTAATCACCCATTTATAAAATGAATCTCCTTGTATCCCAGATGGAATTAGCAACTTCTGGAGATTTAAATCTTGCCTTGGTGGATTCACCTTGGTAGATCCAGTCTGGGGATTTTGTTCAGATCCTCAAATCGAACTTTAAAAAAATGTTAGCTTCTAGATATGCTAATGCTTTATTGGCCGGAAGCAGCCAAGTCAAATTTCTTTGATTGAAGATGTCGAAGGTGCCCCTTGAACGATATTCTCATGAAAACACCTTCCTTTGGCCATTTAGTTTCATCAGTTCCATTGATCAAAACAGATATTTGACCTTATTAGGACCAGTGGAGCCATCTTTGGAATCAGCTTATTTGTCTGATGAATGAGCTGCTGATGGCTATATGTTTGGGGTGGCTGTAGTTAATGCTCTATAGGCCTTCCTGAAACCTTTGACTGTAGCCACTCTCAGTGATTTATTTACCTTGAAAAGTGTTTCCTTGTTTTGTTTGAACCAAGGAGCACAGAGCAGAGAGGCAGAGTGCAAAAATATCTTATCAGCTGCCTTTGTGTCCTTCTCCATGGTGCCATCTGGTTTTATTCCCTGCCATTTAGCATCCTGGATAGTCGGGGAAATCCCCTCATAAGATTCTGGGTTTCTTTTAACAGAGGGTGGATTAGCTTTTATGTTGAATTGCTGCAGCCCTTCATGTCGTTGACCATAGTAGACCATAGTAGACCATAGTAGACTTTACTTTGACTAAAACCAAAGCCAATTATCAATAATCAGGCAGCAGTGACATACAGACACTACAGTTTTTGACTCCTCCTTTATAGTATGCAGTAGGGCATTTACATTTACTAATCTGCTGTTTACCATTGATACATATCTCCCCATTCTTTGGTCCAAGTCAGCCTAGTTATGTAATTTATCTACCTGCCACATGAAAAAGGCTGTGGTAGGCTCTAGTAGATGAACAAGCTAATATGAAATGGGACCCACTGCACCCAATTGATCTAAGATCAATTGTATGATTGTATCCTGTATGCCTGAATGGGTAATAGATTGTGAATGTCCAACAGGCCTTCCATCTTGTGCTTTCAAAGTTAGAGTTTCTTTGTGCTTTAATTTCCCCCAGTGTCAGGTGGTGACACGTTAATTGCTGTGATTTGACCGCTTATAGGAGATTGATTAGTGAACTTTAAAAGATACATGGGGCGCCCCTAAGTGCCAGAGTCATTGAAGAGAAAATCAACTCCAATAAATCTGTAGTAGGGTAACTAATATCTCATATTCTCGTTGGGTGAATCTTAGACTTTCTAGTAATTATGTTGGAGATACACTTCCAAATGTCATCTATACTTTGGGATTCAGAAGCCTTAAAGATTGACCCACAACTTCGTTTGGTGAATAGAACAAGGAGATTGTCAGGATCCTATCAAAACCTTGCTGACTGCTATAGGTTTACCTCTCCTCCTTAGAGTGTCTACAGGGAACCACCATTTATGCCTCCCACCCATTGGTTAACTGATTTTAACATTTTAATTAGCTTGTAGCCTGAAAAATGTATGCTTATTCCATAGCATCCTTTCAGAATCTTCAAAAGCAGCATAGCCTGCCCCGTCTTCTATATCAGCTTCAGAATCACCCATACCTGATACGGCCCTCTTGGTTCCGGCAACTAAATGCAATTCTTGCTCGATTCCTTTGGGGGGCGGCACAGCACGAGTGGTCTTGAGGACCTGCTTCCAGCCCACATCAGTGCTTAATTTGTAAAATATTAAGTGCAGGTGCTCACATTTTTTAGGAGGCCACACCCACTTCCCAGGCTCCACCCATCTCTTTTAATGGCTCCACCCACATCCACAAACCTTAACACATCAGAGCCACCTCCTCACTTCTTGAGTTCTGCAAGAAGGGGAAGACATGGCTCTTCATATAAGCACCTCAGGACCTCCCACTTGCACACCTATCCAAGCACCTGGATACCCTCTCGGGTGATTAGTGCAATATACAAATCAATATAACGTTTCATAATATAACTTATGGAAAGCCTATGACAACAACTCAAAAGTTAACTCAAATTAGAGAATGTGTGTACATCTCAATATGCAGGTTTTGGAAAGGTCATTTGAGGACTTGAGGCAGCTTTGCAAACTAAAGAAAATGTGCTTGTACTGTGCTGTTTAAAAGAAAGGAAGGGATGAAGTAAGGAATACATTAAAGAAGTCAGCAACAAATGAAGGCAGGAAGGGGAGTACTGGAGTGAGGAAATAATTAAGTAATTGATGGAAAAAGGAGGAAATAAGAAAAGAATGTGAAAGGAAGAAATTATGGGATAGAGGGAGAAAGGAAGTGAACGATGTGTGATGGACGAATAGAAAGATGAATGGAGGAAGAAAAGCTAAAGGAAGGGTTAAAAATAAGAAAGGAAGAAATTAAAGAAGGGGTGAAGGAAGGAGCAGGAAAAAAAGAAAGTAAAAAATGAATGAAGGAAGAAGGAAGGAAATAATGCAGCAAGAGAGGAAGAATGGAGAATGAATGCGGATGGAAGGAAACAAGAATGGAAAGAAGAAAGGAGGCAGGAGGTACTGGGTCAAGGAGGGACAGAGGGAATAATGTAATATTGCAAAGAAATTGAAAAACAAAAGATTAAAATGCATTTCTGTGTCCTTAACACACCATGTATGTTTGTAAAGCACATATTTACCAGAGAGGGTCTTGACACCAAATTAAAAATGTTGTTATCCAAATCAATGGCACTAATTTTATCTACCTCAGGAAGATGAAAGACTGAGTGGCCACACCAAGATTTAAATTTATGATCCATAGTTCAAACATGGATTCTTGGAGTGCATATAAAGATATGTGCAAGAAGGAAAAACATAAAAGGTAGAGTGAGGAAGTAGGAGAGGACAAGGAATGTGAAGAGAAGTGGGGAAAGCAGAGATTGGGAGTGCAAGATTGGAGTGGAACATGATGAGAATTAAAAGTGGAAAGAGGAGAAAGGCAATAGCGATTTTTTAACTGTGTTAAGATTTTATGACATCAAAAGATGTTTTGTGGCATCACAATAGGTATTCTTGATAAAAGATAATAAAAAAGTGTCAGTTATACCATCAGGATTAAGCTTTGATGGAGAATCAGGCTCTCATGCTGCAAACAAATAGTTGTATTACACAATCAGGCTATAAGTCACAACATCCCACTGCCACCTATTTTAAAATTAAGTCAGACACTCAACTCCATTCAGAGAGTCTTCCACATGCACTTTTGAACTAATAAAGCACAAAATTCAATGGAGTCTGCACTGCTGTTGTTGAGATGTGATCATATACCCTCCTCCCCTCAAACCTCCACCCCAAATGTAATTGCCACATTCGCTGCACTTTCTAGGGTTGCCACAGGATCGGTTTCTAATGGCACCAATGCTATTTTAATGTTCTGGCCAGTACATAAATAAGCAGAATCGCCTAAAGCCAGTATTTGTAGCCCTTATCTGTACATACTTTAAGAGTTAAGCGCTAACTTAAGGATCCTTGACTAATAATTGAGTAATAAAAGATAAGAGTCAGGTTACAAATGAATAAATACAATTTAGTGTAAAGTTTTTTGTTTTTTTTTAGAGTTTTATATAGCGCAAATTAGACCCGAAGATATCGGGTATCAGAGCGCTTTACATGGGCACCAGTTTCGTTACACAAGGAAACTGTTGAAATGTAAATGTTATGCACTCGTTTTGCTTACATATTGCTCTATGTAAAGTTAGCATTTGCTGCACCATTTTAAGTTCAGCCGCCATTTTGAACCATGATCGAAACTAACTTCTGTCTCACTCTGTCTGCCTCAAAAGCAGCTTCAATATTGTTTTCTTTTCTGTATTTCTCCAAGGTTGAGCTTCGCTGTACTAATGAATAGACTGTTTTTGTCATCGCATACCTTTCCCGCTAGATAGGCCTGCTTCCACCCTTAGACCGGTGGGGCGCAGGCAGAGTAACTTTGACGCTGAGATAGTATGTACCCGGTCCCAGGATTGCAACTCATCCTTCAGTACCTCCTTTGTTCATCAGCTACCAACTGGAAATTTCCAGTCTGGGCGTGTCTTTAGTGGTTCTGGAGATGTACATTATCTGTTACCATGTTGGCAGAAGTCAGTCCCTCTGCAGCAATCTGACGAGGCTGGTCAGACCGGACTCCACTCGAGTGTACTCCTAATAAATACTTTTGGTTTGTATTCTCTACTGTCTGACCGACTCTTCATTTGTATGGAAGGCTGAGAGGTGGTCGTGAGTGACCCGGGTGGCCCTAATCGGGTCACTTTCTTCATTTGGCGCCCAAACAGGGACTCCATCGGGTGAACCATTGTTGCCTGCAGATGGGTGAGGAGGTCGGGGCCACGTCGGGTCGGACGGGTGGACCGGGGATCCCTCACGAAAGAGTCTTGTACTCGCAGCTGCCCCGTCTGTCTGACCGGGTGGTGCCTCGTCCAGTGATCATCTCGACTGGGGTCCTGAATGGTGAAACCTTTGGATCTGACCGTTTGGTCCAAAGAGTCGGCAGTGGAGAATAAACTCGTTCGACCTGTGTGCACCAGGTAAGTTTGCTTTGGTTCTTTCGTGAATATGGCGCCATTTTGAATTGTATTTGACACGGTCTGAGGACCGTTTTTGGACAAGCGCCTGAATTTGTTTGAGTTCTTTATGAACAAGGTATTTGCAAATATCTGCTAGGTATAAGTAGTGAACTTGTTTACTGTGAAAATGCCTTGTTTGAGTAAATTGTTTTGTTTGGGCTATCGTTGTTGTTCTACTGATGCTCAATTGGAAGAAAGTCAGCCGGCGCCTCCAGAAGGCACTCCAAATTTTGACATGTACGTCAAACATGGCATTGGCCATATTATGTTTAGTACGTTATGGCACAAATATACGAGGGACAATGCCGAGTTGCAGTGGCACTTTTGATGAACAGAAAATTAATTTCCTGCAGGAAAAATTGTTTGCGAAAAGCAGTAGGCAGTCGATGTTTGATTCCCTCAGAACATGGCAAAAAGAGGCTAAACAGAGACGAATGAAAGCAGAGAAAGAGTTCCGGAATGGGAGAATGCAGACATTGACTCAAAAAGCTGTAGCGCACGATAGAGAGAAAATAGAAAAAGGAATAGAGTCTGCTGGTAGGAAATTTCAATTACAATGTGAAAAGTCTTATGTTGCTTGAGAAAAAAATGACGCATTTGTGGAGGAATTGTTAGATACTCGACCTCCACCTCCATATGCCCAGCAGAGAATATACCTTGCCATACCCCAGCCCCAGTCATCCGTTCCTTCTGTCTCTGCTGCTTCTGCTGCTAGCGATCACGCTGTTTTGGCCACTGCACATCCTGCCCTTTCTTTGACTTTGCCTTCTACGGCTACGATGACTGCCAGTCTCCCTGCTACGCCTATTGTCTCTGCATCTCTCTCTCCAGCCCTTACACCTACGACGCAGCCGGCAGCGACGTTGGTGCCCGTTACTTCTGTTGCTACTCCTCCCCTGTTATTTCATCCCCCCGCATTACTGAGCAGCGGAATGCCTATAAGTGGACTAGGGCACAGAGACTGGGCGACAGCTAGGGAGCGACTAGGGCGGATATTGATACGATCCGATGTGGGAGATGAAGAGAAAAGGGTGGTAGCCAATCAGGCCGCACAGTGGGCTCGCAACCCCATTTACAGTGTGGAAGATGTGTGGGTGTGATGAAAGATTATGAGCCATTTGTGCAGCAGCATGCCCTTAAGCACATGTCGGCTACTTTGATTGGACTGTGGGAACAGTGTTTCAATGATGTAGCACCCAGATTATAATATTAGGGATCATGTATATGCTGCTGATATGGCACCTGGTGAGGTTTTTAGTAATGTTGCAACGCTGGTCGCTTATCGAGGTAGGCTGCTCGAGAAAAGCCCGAAGATGGAATCCCAGTTTCTGATGAGGGAAGTCGACCCCATATATCCCCCTGAACTACCGGAGCTGCTGGATCAGCAGAATACTGTTATTAGACAAAGGGTAGAGGTCCGTTTCCAAGAGCAATGGGTTTATACTCCATGGAAAAGGAGTGAGGTTTTGTCCCTTAAGACTCAGTTACCTGACCCTAGGAAAAATCCTACTGCATTCTATAAGGAATTGACTGAGGCCGCTTCATCGACAGTGATGACTCTTGCGGATATTGAAATGTTCTTTGGTTTACTGGTGCCCGTTGATATTTGGAGACAGGTCCACACACAGGATCAGGTAGTGGAATTGGGTGGTACCTGGGTTCAGATAAAAGCATGGGACCAGGAGAGGAAGCCTGGTGAGAAGCCTAAGGCCGAAATACTAGCTTTACCTGGCCGAATTATTACGTATATGCATTCTCTTATTCCACCGAGAAGGGTAGATTGGGACAAGTTAACTGCATGTCGTCAGAAGAAAGATGAGAGTGTGACTGATTTTTTCAATCGGTTTGAAGGTGTGTTTTTGGATTTTAGCGGCCAGGATTTGTCGGTGGAGGGGGGTGTCCGACTGTTCGTTAATAGATTTGTTACGAACCTTCTTTCTGAAATCGCGACTCGGCTACAGGCCTCGGAGAGCACTTGGACTACCTCCTCCCCTTCTGTAATTCTGAGTATGGCCCAGTATTATGAGCACAGGGAAAATGAGGAGAAGGAGAAGGTGGAGAAAAAGCATAAAGAATTGAAGACGAAGGTGTTGCAACAGGCTTCTTGAGGGAATGGTAGAGGACGTCGTGCTATGGCCCGAACGCTTCCTCGTACAGGCGGGAATACTACGTCTGTGGGGCCACACCAGTCTGCGTACTGTAAGGAGGAGGGACACTGGTGCAGCGAGTGTCCTGTACTTTTGCAGAAGGTGGCGGTCCCAAGGGGACAAGGGTCTCGTGGACGGGGTCGCGGAGATGGTAGCCGGGACAGAGATCAGTCAGCTGGGACTTCACAGGGTCACACTGACCACAATACTTTGACTACCCTAAGGGCAAACAGTACTACCACGATGAATATGACATAGATGAGGTGACAGGAATGTCTCACAGCTAGGACAGCCACGGACAGAGTGAGGGACCAGTTCAGATACCTGTAGATCAGCGCAGTCCTTACGTTACTGCAGATTTGCACGGCTCAGCTAAGGAATTTTTGGTGGGTACAGGTGCAATGAATAGCTCTATTTCTCATTCACTGGTCCCCGGGGCAGCTCTGTCTGGCCATAACAATGTTTCGGTAGGATTTTCTGGTGTACCGATTGTGAGCCCCATTTCAAAACCTCTTACACTGACTATAGGTCTTTTTACTGTAGATTCGCCATTTTTGTTGACATCGAATTGCGGAGAAAATCTGATGGGTTTAGATTTATTAAAGAAGTTGCATGCAACCATTTATTGTTCCCCGGAAGGTGTCTACATGGCAATGGGTCCGAATGTGGTCAGCACTAATCAGTGTCTGTCCAAAGATGCGCCCCTCCCTGCTGAATTTAAGGATGTGCCGCCCACGTTGAGGGCAACGGGTGACACGGATGTAGGATTATTGCAGATACCCCCAGTTTCCATTAAAATTAAATATAACGCGATTTTGCCTCATATTCCTCAGTACAAAATACTGCAAGCTGGGGAACGAGCCTTGTTGCAAATTATACAGGATCTGATTGTGTCAGGAGTTGTTGAAGAGACGTCTGCTAATGTGTGTAAAAGCCCTATTCTTCCCATTCTCAAGAGGTCACCTTCGGGTTCCTCTGAGGATCATCCTGATGTTTATCGTTTTGTGATTGACTTGCGCGAAATTTATAAAATAGTGGTTCCTCAGTTCCCAGTGGTCTGACATTACTGCTCTTCTGACGATGATTCCTTCCTTTGCTAAATTCTTTTCTGTCATTGATCTGAAAAATGCATTCTTCAGTATTCCGATCCATCCAGACAGCAGGCACTTGTTCGGTTTTACACTCACTGGCAGAAGCTTTAGATTCTGTCGAGCTCCTCAGTGCTTTACTGAGAGCCCTAGTATATACAGTCAGGCTTTGAAAGCACAATTGGACTCTCTCATGCTTCCTTCAGGTAATGTATTGCTCCAATATGTAGATGACCTTCTCATCGCCTTTGATACTGAAAAGGGTTGCAAGGACAGTACGGTTAAATTGTTGTTGCATTTGGCACACCACGGACATAAAGTGTCCCTTTCCAAATTTCAATATTGTTGACAGGAGGTCACCTTCTTATTCGAATTGCTTGTAATGGTCCACCACCATTTCCACCACCACTCCCATCAGATTATGACCCCTGCAGATTCTAACACTGTGACTGATTATATACGTTTCCATCATGGGTTTATTCCCATAGGCAAGGCAGGATTAAACATCTCTGGTACTTTGTCCCCAAACTCTTGTATGCGCAAGTATGATAAGGTGAAGAATAGCACATTGCTTCAAATGGAAATGGCTGATTTCCATACATTTAACACCTCTGAGTACTTCCGCTCCTTCAAAGACCATAATGTGACTAGGGATAAGCCAATACCGGTGTCTGTGGTCAGCTCCACAGCTGCTTTCTCTGTTCAGGGACGGGGGAGGTAGAGGTGGGGGACAGCACATGTAATTTTACGTTCCCACTTAGCACGATTAATAGTCCACCCTTGGTTTTGCCCCCTAATGTCTACTTCGTTTGTGGATCCCAGGCTTATGACTGGCTGCCTAGGGGATGTTCAGGCAGATGTTACCTCTCTTTCCTTCTTCCCCCAGTGTATGTCGCTCCGCCCAATTACCAGAAAGACCATCGGCTGCAGCGCAGAAGTGTATACTTGTCCAGAGTGAGAAGGGTTAGTGACACAAAAGATATAGATCAGACAGATACCACTTTGAAGCAGTTTTAGGATGCCATGAAAGGTATTGTACCTTTTTGGGGTCCCATGTCAAATAGCCTTAACATTCGTCAGCTCACGAGAGTTGTAGAAGGGGTCATTAATACAACAGCAGGGATTCTGACCAATATCACTGCTGAACTTCAGACTACGAGACTCGTTACCTTACAAAACAGGATGGTGTTAGACGTCATCCTTGCTGATCGGGGAGGGGCCTGTCGCGTCATTGGTAGTAGCTGTTGTGTATATATACCTGACCACGCCCCCAACGTTTATGCTGCCATACAGAAATTACACAGATTCTCCTCCGACATTCACCAGGAAAATGGTACTTGGACCCTATCTGGGTGGTTTTGGTATCTGTTTACGTCCTGGGGTTGGAAGATCCTTGCTTTCCTGGCCATAGTCGCTGGCATTTTCCTCACCTGTTGCATCTGTATACAATGTCTCCCAGCCTGTTGCTCTTATTGTGTTACACTTCTCACCCCAAAGCAGAAGACACCCACCCACGATACTCATGCTGTGATTATGACTCAGAAAGAGACAGTTTTATGCAAATAGACAAGGGTATATTCGAGGGCTCAATTTCCCTTGATGCTGAATACATGGATTGCTCTGAATTCTGAAGATCATTTATTATATGTATGCCATGCTATATTCCATATTCTCTCAACTTCAAATAGTTAGCTCATGCAAAAAGGAGGGTCTGTTGAAATGTAAATGTTATGCACTCGTTTTGCTTACATATTGCTCTGTGTAAAGTTAGCATTCGCTGCACCATTTTAAGTTGAGCTGCCATTTTGAACCATGATCAAAACTAACTTCTGTCTCACTCAGTCTACCTCAAAAGCAGCTTCGATATTGTTTTCTTTTCTGTATTTCTCCAATGTTGAGCTTCGCTGTACTAATGAATAGATTGTTTTTGTCATCGCATACCTTTCCCGCTAGATAGGCCTGCTCCCACCCTTAGACTGGTGGGGCGCAGGCAGAGTAACCTTGACGCTGAGATAGTATGTACCCGGTCCCAGAATTGCAACTCATCCTTCAGTACCTCCTTTGTTCATCAGCTACCAACTGGAAATTTCCAGTCTGGGCGTGTCTTTAGTGGTTCTGGAGATGTACATTATGTGTTACCATGTTGGCAGAAGTCAGTCCCTCTGCAGCAATCAAAGGAGGCTGGTCAGACCGGACTCCAGTCGAGTGTACTCCTGATAAATACTTTTGGTTTGTATTCTCTACTGTCCGACCGACTCTTCTTTTGTATGGAAGGCTGAGAGGTGGTCGGGAGTGACCCGGGTGGCCCTAATCGGGTCACTTCCTTCAACACATCCATTTTTGTTAGGCACTGGGAGATTAAGTGATTTGCCCAGAATCACAGTCTGTTGATCGTCATTGCCGAGACCCGAACCCTGTTCCCCAGCTGCGAGGTCGACCGCTCTAGCCGCAAGGCTACATCCTCTTCCTTAAAGTTCTATTTAGTATCACGTCTGGGTTTTTGCAGACTCTTAAAACAGCAGCAAATGGTCGGTATTTTACTCTTGGAAATTTAGCAATCCACATGTTCTAATGAAGACCCCCTCCCCTCTATTCATGCACTCTAATTCAAAGGGGGTTATTTCTACCTCTCCATGTAGACAGGTACAATTTTTGAAGCTCACAGAGGAGAGGCCGAGTCCTGCAACCACCTCTCTCACATAAATCACTACATTCAAGCGTCGCATATCAAAGATTGGTGGTTTCTTACCTTTGAAACAAAGCGCAGTGTTTGCTGAGAGCTCAAAGTGCAAGGAGGTGGCAAAAATCACACAGCCTCATTGTGTGCCTCTTCCCCTTCTCACACCATCCAAACAGTGGCGTAGCAAATCCTTATGGGGCCCCCCTGCAAGGTATCCTATTGGGGCCGCAGTCATATCTAGAGTTCACTAGCACCCCACCTAATTGCACACCCCTGTGAAAAGGCCTCACAACATGCAACTGACTCACAATTTGTCTTTAGACAGCAGTGATATTCCCCAGGCAACACAAGTTGCAGGCTCAGGCCTCTCAGAAGAGCTGCACTTAAAGAGTTACAGAATGTTCCAACTTTAGCTTTAGATAGCAGAGCTGTCTCAAAGATTCCACTGATCTCACAAGAGATTTCTTTAGACAGAAGAGAGTGTTACGCACAAAGTATGGCAGTCTCAATTTTCAAACAGCGGCAGTATCTCAGGTTTACATCATAAAAAAGCCCTGGAATGTTAACATGCCTGCTGCTGAGCAGTGTGAAAGACAATGTCACTCTTCATCATCCAAGTATCATAGCTTAGTAGGTTCATGTGCTTGCTGCAGTGATTCATGCGTAAATTTCAGCTCATAAGGCATACAGTTTAATCTTTGAGGTGCTATGTCAAGCTTTCATTGTTGATTTCAATGTCAGTATAGTGAGAAAGAAAACAAATTCTATCCACCAAAAGTGGAAACAATAATGTGTCCTGAACATTTACTTCTCCAGATGCAGAAACATGTTCTACAATTGCTCTACTGACCCCGACTGATAATTAAAGTATTCAAAGACAGAAATCCCATGTTAGAATTAGTAGAGACCTTTTCATATGATGTTTTTCCTAAGAATCCTGTCCAGGCTTTTGCTTAGGGTTGCCAACCTTCCCAGAGAAAAGTAAAGATCATCAGTTCATGTTTTTATAGTCTGCAGAGTCAAGAAACATGAAATAAAAATGAGCCCAGCAGGACAGAGTTGTCGCTACTTTGATTTACCTGATTTCAAAGCAGGGATGCGGGGCACAGGCTCTTGCAGCACCTCTGAGTGGTGTGCAGATGGAAAGAGTGTCTGAAGGTCAGGCCATATGCTTTTCCAGCACAGCCCGGCACCTCAGTTTGGAGTGATGGCTGTGCGTGAAACTAAGTTGTAGCTTCAAGTGGGTAGGGGGGCCCGTCAGTTCATCCACTGAACCTAGGGAGGCCACAGCCACTCCTGGAAGGAAAAGTCCGGGCCTCCTGCCTCTCGAAATAGATACATTTCTGTTCCTGAAATTACATTGCCAGCGCAGGGTCCAGCCTGGCAGCAGCAGCTGCAAATTGTTTTTTATAATAACTTTGTAATACATAATCCAGGCTGAGAAGTGCCCCTCTAGGTGACCTATCCCCTCCCCCAACCCCCCACCCCACACTGCGTGGCTGCGGAGTCTTATGTTAAACTCCTGCATCCAAAAAATGCTGACGAAACGGAGCAATGCTTTCTTCTTTCCCCCACCAGCTCGGCCCGAATATACACAGTGTCTGAGCAGCAGAACTTCCTTTTCCCTCTCAGTCGCACTGCAAGTTACCACTCAGCTTCCGCCTCCATTCCGAGGCGGAGACAATACTGTGGGATGCAGAGATAGAAAAAGGACTATGAAAACATACACCTTAGCGGCCAACAAGCATTGGCAATCACAACCAGTGTCATGAGATTTAATAGACCCGGCCCTGTGAAATAAGTGCCGGTGCTGAGCACCAGAAAGCACCGGCACAAATTAAGCACTGGTCCACATACTGCTGTGGCATGGCCACTCCGGATATCCAGGCCTATCATGCGGCTTCACACCTTCTCATCCTTAATGACTGGTGGTACGGAGACAGAGGAGACCCAGCTTATGCAGTCGAGCATTGGCTGATGGGAGCCAGGCCTCTGTATATGGTCCTTTATTCCGGCCCGACGCTTAGGGAGCTGCCGCCTGCAACCAAGACGGTTTTTATGACTTGGAAATAAACACTTCGCACAGTGGGATGGTGGGGCAAATTGACAAAGGAAACCCCCCTGTGGCATAACGGTCTGCTGCCACAGCTGGCGCAGTGATCTGGATTTCGGGGTTGGAAAGCTATCGGGATCGACACAGTAGGTGCGGTTATGCATGGTCTGAACTTAAAGTCCTTTCAGGAACTCCAGACAGAATATGCCATGCCCCATTCGCAATTCTATAGATACCTCCAGTTCCGTGATGCCTTCTCCCCGTACCTGGCACTACAAGCAGACATACCCGATTTTAATCCCTTGGAAGCTAAAGTCTTTATGGGGGATCTGGGTGATCATAAAATAACAAAAATGTATCGCACACTTCTGAATAATATCCCTACCACACTTTATAAAACTCGAGACGCGTGTCAGCTAGATTTGGGTCCCCTGGATGAGATGATTGGGTGAAGGCGCTGGAAACCCCGTGCCGCGCGGCGATTGCTGCCCGCTTGAGACTTATTCAATTCAAATATCGCCATCGGGTCTACTTCACTAGATATAAGCTTTGGTGCGCTGGGCTTGTCGCCTTCCCTCGTTGCCTGCGCTGTGGGGCCACCGAGGGCACCTTCATACATACGATATGGCAGTGTACGGCTTTACTGAGGATTTGGAGAGGGGTGTCCACTTGTCTTTCGGAGGTCCTAGGATGGGACATCCCACTTTCGCCACAATTGACTATGCTCCACATTACCGAGGGATTGGGTGGCAACAGATACAAGCGCCACTTGTTATTTCTTGCCCTCACTTTAGCTAAACGTGATATTGCCAGAGCATGGAAGGATGTGTCTCTGCCATCTGTTGCAATATGGAAGAAGGGCCTGGATTTTTCTACGGGTCTGGAAATACCTGTTTTCAAGGCGAGGGGGTGCACCCAGAAACATCCTAAAATATGGAAGAGTGGGCGGAGTATCGAGGGCTTTATTTGGAACCTATTCTTTCCATTGCTGCTATTGAGGAACTGCTGGGATGAATGTATTTGGTTATGACTTAGATGTTGACTATATGTACCTTCACACTGAATGGCTCAGGCCTATGTTTCCAGACCTACTCGTTTTTTTTGCAAGACTAATATGGCACTATTGTTTGTTTTACAAAGTTTTATTTTAACATGCGTGTTTCGTTATAGCTATATTGAAAAGGTTGATATCAGTATTATGGTCAATTATTGTTTATTACTGATGTTCCTGGTAGCACCAGGTCTGAATCGTCTGTCAACAACAAAATCATGTTGTGAAAAAAAAATAAGCAACATAGCCTAACACCGACCTTCCGGCCCTCCAGCCCTCCAAACCTCCAGCCAGATGTCACAACAGCAACAAGATTTTTGCACATAATGTGCAACACACATACTGCACCGCTACTAAAGCTGATGTCTTTTTTAAATGCTTTGACTCAATAGGGGAGCATCTGATTGGCCCTTGTTCCACCCCTAAAATCAATCTTCACTGTCTCGCGCAATATGTGCCGCATGTAGACTTTGGGGAGGGGATTGTAACTGGCCTCAAATTACACATACTATAGCAGCAGCAAAAGTCAGAGTGAAATCTTCCTCTAATTGCTTTTCACTGACTAATGCGCTACAGAAACCATTGTAGACAGACTTTGTGGGGGCACATGGATCAAATTACACTTTTTGTAGCAGCAAAATACAAGGTCAAAGTACACTGTTCAGGACTTAAGTGTCAAAATGAAAATTGCCCTGCTGTGAATGCTGATGTCTTTTTCAAATGCATTGTCCCAATGACAGAAAATCTTGGTGGTCCTTGCTCCGCCTCCCAAAATATCTCCTCATGATCTTGCTCACGACAGGCGGCTTGGAGACTAACATCGGGAGGCTGCACGGCTGAAATGACACACAGTGTAGCAGCAAATGTCAGGGTCAAAGTGCACTATGCAGGATTTAATTGTACCATTTGAACTTATGAGAAGGTAATCTATGCAAACCTGTTGGGATCTGCTTCTGTGAAGGATAGGCACAGAAATTGCAGTTGTGGGAGTAACATCAGTATGTAAGAGATAAGGATTGATGTCATGGGTGCAATAAAAAGAGGAAGTGTGTGATGGACGGCGCAATTAAGCCAGCCAGTCCTTCCAATATTCCTGATGATTGATTGAACAAAAATGAAGACACTATTCAAGTGATTGATTAGGCTTTTCGGTATGGCTATCTGTCTGTGGGTGCTAGGTGGTACATTTGAAATGCAATGTCCTCGGACATTTCTTGAGTTTCGTCCATAATTTGTAGGGGAAGCAGAACTCGTGGTGTTTCACTCTGTGGAATTCCACAGATGTTGCATAAAAACGACGCAAGATTCCGTGGAGTTACACAAGCGGGTGGAAATCCGTACATCGAGCTCCTCGCACTGATTCTTAGTGCCAGAAGCTTGTTAGAAACTGCAAAATCACCGTGAACAGCGCCGGAGGGTGCTGCTTCTTTGCTGCTGCTCGAGTAGATTTTCTACTCGACCGGCAGTTGTCTCACCGTGAATGGTCACGACCGCCACGTTGAGAAAATCTTTACAGGTGCCATTTTAGTGCCTGAAAATTGCACAAGGGGATGCCAATTCTTGCTGGCACTCGTCAACGTTAAGTTGGCGAGCCAAGTGCGACAAAAAACTCCACCATGCGGCGGTTGCCAGAGTTTTACCAGAACTCCGTGTTGCAGTAATGCAGAGTTGGCAAAAACTCTGCGAACTCCACCGGCGGAGCAGAATTTATCACCCACCCTTAATAATTTGGCAATAAACTGTGACCCCAATCACTGATGATCTGCTTTGGGAGTCCATGTAATCTTTAATTATGATTTAGGAAAATTGCCTACAAATGCAACTACTCAGGGTACATTTGCTAGTGAAATAAAATGCCTCAACCTCGTAAAGTAATCATCTACCACCAAGATGGCTTTGGTTCCTTTGGATTTTAGAAAATCAGCAATGACATACATCGATATCATGGACCATGCTTGATCGGTGAAGAGGAAGTGTTTGCGGTATCCAGACATTTTAGTATAAGTAAATTTGGCAAGCACTCAGAGTATGCACTGTGCTACATGCTGGTTTACCTGGTCACTTAATTTTGGCTGACAGGAATGTCTTTTCAGTAAGTCTAATCCTTTTCTGTGATGGGGTTCCCTTTGAAAGGAGAATCATAACACTATTGCAGGGCAGTACCTTGAAGGTGTTCCTCTTGAAGAAACAACAACTGTGCAAGAGTTGATTCCTGCTCTTGCGTATGTCTTGTTATATCGAGACAGTAAGATCAATTACTCTCATGTTAACTAAATTGCTCCAGGAAAGAAGTGACCAAAGGAAAAGATGTGTTGAAGGCTGACAAGATTGTAGGGGGATCGACCTTGTATTGCCTTGACAGGGTGTCAGCTTTTCCAGGTGGATTACCAGATTTATAAGTGAAAATATATTTGAATCTAGAAAAGAATAGTTTCCACCTGGCATGATGGGTGTTCACAAAAGAGTAACTGGCACATAAGTGACACGCCTGTGGGGAGGGCAGGGAGGGGGGTTAGTTGAGGGGAAGAAGTTTGATTCAGGGATGCAAGATAATTGTTGCAGACCAAGAAATATCGCAAATAACTCCGGTTCTTTAATCTTCTGAAGGGAGAGGGAGGGTTATTGTGAACAGTGAGGACCAGAGGCCTTTTATGTTATACTGTCATTGCGATGTGTGTACCATGATCCAGCTAATTACTCTCCTAAATAATTGTAATTATGATGCATTGTTGATTTTTGAAACCTATTGAAAATTCCAATAAAGTTTGTTTAAAAAAAAAAAATGATGGGTGTTCACAGATTTGAACTGTGACAGGATTTTTTCGTCTGTTCAAACTGTGATCACATGTAACACACCTTGCAAATAATGACTTCTGTGACAAATGTTTTCTTCTATAGCTAGTAGTTCCCAGACATAGACCATATAATTCTGTTCTGTGGCTGACAAGGTTCTGAAGTAGTAGGCAATTTGATGAAAACCTTCAGCATAGTGATTTCTCTGGGACAGCATAGCTCTAATGGCTGTGGATGTTTTTACAAGACAAGGTAACTCTGGGTCGGTATGTTTCATAATGAAGGCAGAGGTGAATGGCGTTTTTCAAAAATTGGAAGGCATCTTCTTGAGTTGTACTCCTGGGGAAGGGTTCACTCTTTCTCATGAGCTAATAAGAGGATGAACATTAGAAAAGTCAGGTATAACATTTCAGTAAAAATGAGAAAAATCTAGGAACTTTTAAATGTCTTTTACATTTGTTAGTTGAGGCTGTTCCAAAACCACCTGGACTTTCAACCCAGCGCTGAAAATGTGAAAACCTGGAATAGAGTCAAGGAGACCTCACAGACACAAGCTGTCTGGTTGCGAAAGACCTAACTAACAGATGGCTTCCCTTTCTCATCTTTTACTTGTCTCCCTCCTATATCATACACTCTTTGCCATCTATATGTTTGGCTGACTTGTGTCATTTTTATGGACATTTTTCTTTTTCATTAAGCACTCCATGAGAGTGCATGTGTTTTCCAGTTCTCTCCCTCGTGTGTCCCCCCAAACATGCCTGCCCTGTCTGCGCTCCATGTTGCTGTCACACGTGCTGCTCTCTTGTGTACTTCTCTCCCTGCCCCCTTGCTCTATATTGCTTTTTCCCTCATGTGCTTATCCTCTAGCGTTGCTCTCCCACTCATTTGCTTCTCTCCTCATGGTGCTCTCACTCGTGCATGTGTTTAGATGCATGTGCACACCAGCAGACCTTTTTCTTTTGACTGAGGCTGCACAGCATTGGGAAAAAAGCATTTTAAAAGGCAGTAGGTCCCAAAAGGGGAAACCTATTGGCTTTGCCATTGTGTGTCTAACTTGGCATGCAAAGAATGGAGTCTTGAACATAGTGCTTCCTGGACGTGTTGTCAATGCCATGAAGGAATACAGTAGAGACAACAGCTGGTATCTCCTTAAATCACCATATGATGATAGATTTTGGAAAAGGACACAATAGACACCATTTGGTGAAGAATACACACTTTATATGTTGCATAAAATACTGTATAGAGCATGATAAACGGAGAAAATAATGCAGTGAATGAATGAATGAATGAATGAATGAATAATTTTTTATTGTATCAATTAACAAAAATTGTTACAAAAATTCCAATAAAATCTCAACAAAACTTACCTATTTCATATAAATACATGCCTAGTTAAGTAATATCATACATGTTCGCTAAATAAAATATATATATATAATGCAGTGCGTAGTACAGGTGTAAAATAAATGTAATTTGCAGATAATCAATTAGCCCACAATAAATATACAATATACAAGGGAGGGATGTTTTTTGTTGGAAAAAAGATCTAACAAATCATTGTGAATAATTCCAGTTATACTGTAAATCATTTGTATGGTGGTGATGTTTTGACTCGTTTGGACCAATCAGTGAGTAATCATCAGAGCAACAAAAGTAATTCCAAGTATCTGAGGTGGCTGTAAAAGCTGAGACTGCATGCACATTGCAAAATAAAGTTTGGGTGGGCATATGAAGAAAGTCCTGAATGCTGAATCGGAAGAGGCAGAATTACACTTATGGAGATAAACGTGCCACCAGAGTTAAACCAGGACGGTGGCAGCACCCATCACTTTCCACCCAGCAACTTCAAGTTTCTGAAATAATCATTTACAAAATGCTGAAACACTGTAGGAGAGTTAGTTATATAGCCCAAATAACATTCCAAGATTCCTAAAGTAGCTATACAGAGTATTAAAAGAAGTCTTCTATTCACCGCAGTCTTTGATTGTAAGTTCCACTCAGATGCAGCTTAGCAAAGACCTTGGCTGTCTTTACTTGGTCCAATAGCACTGATATTAGAGGAAAGGGTATTTGACAAAATCCCATATGTGGAATGGCAAATGTAGTCTTATCCTAAGCCCTCATGTATGTATTGCTGAAGAACCTTGCCTTCCTTTAGAAAAAAGTAATAAAAACTCCCATGTGGAACTCGTGCTCCTGTTGCCAATTCTTTTAGACAGTCATATTCGCAATGGGGGAAGAAATGATCGCCGCCTTTCCTTCTGAATACATCAGAATATTCCACTTATGTGATCTGGAATAGAAAGGGGCTCCATTTCAGCTGCTTTCTGCTGAGCTTCATGAGCAGCTAAGGCAGCGCAGTGCATGTGATCCAGCGCGATATTAGCAAACAGCATTCATACACTAGATTCTCACTTGGGCCCATACATTCATACTACGCTAATACTTACTCTGGGTTTTATCAGTTGTTACTCTCTATCAAAATCCCTGCTACCAATTACCTTCTGATTGAAGAGTAATGACTTACCAATGAATCCTTTGCTAATTGGGAAATTTAAAATGAGTGACATTCATTATAGTACATAATCCTGAAATAACCACTGAGTCAGGAAGTTTTAAAAATGTTTATGTAAAGATTTAGCAGAGTAAAATACAGAACCACATGGTACTTAATCGCAATACCCAAGATTAAGCATAGAAATGATTATTGCTAATCAATGACGGTGTTTAAAGACGAGAAGAAGATAGAGACAGCAGCGCAACTAAAGGTTGCATTATAATTACCTAAGTGCGAGAACCAAACCCCTTAGCCAAGGAGTTGAAAGGATAGGACCCAGGAAGGATGAAGAGCAAAGACTTCCTCCAGGATCAGGACAGGACCGGTGACCTCTCTACAACGACGCCTGCGTCGTTCCCCTCTCTGATACTCGGCTTCTCCTCGATTCTCCTGTGCCTTCCTTCTAATGGACTCTGCCGCCCCCTCCTAAGGACTTCTTCTGGACAGGGATTTAGTCTGCAATCGATCAGCTTAGCGGTCTGGAGCTCATCCTGTCAGCATCTCCGCTCTCCTGTGCTAACTAATTAGCTAATTCTATATCTATTATACCCTTCTACGCCCATGTACCTCCCCTTAATGTTACTAAAATATGGGGCCACTACTTCTGATTGGACAGGGACAGGAGGTGGATTCTCGCACCATGTTGATTTGGCCTAAATTGTAAAGCCTATTGTCTTTATGTTCCCACCCCTTCAAATTAATACATTCGCTTTATTTCCCACCCGTCTCATGACAAATGTAAACCAATTTTCATAAACATTGTATCGATGTGTGACAGGAAAGCACTAGTACAACATCTTCGGCCATCAGGTTACGGCCTTGGACTTCGTCCAGGTTGACTTCATTTGGCAGGCACACAAGGCACATGCGCAGAACCATTTGCCTCTCGAGTTTCAGGTCACCAACCCAGGCCCAAGTTTACAAACTAATAAAAGTGCAAGAAGAAAATATTAGAATCACAAATAAAATGTTTCACTGTATACCCACTTTTTCTATTCTATTCCCATTTAATTATATATTCTAACCCGCGTTAGTAGCGTTAGGAAATGACAATTTAGTAATGACATGAGAGCAAGCTGAAGCATGTGAAAACATCAAGCAGCCATTTTAATGCACACTGCGCAGAAGTTTCCCACCAAGCAAAGAAAGACGTCACACCATGTGATATGGTTGCGACATGCGCATTGAGTTTTCCCGCGCATAGCGGCCATTTTGAATTACAAACAAGCGTTATTCATTAGTAAAACACATAGGCAAGCATCCCTTTCTTTTGTGTCGTGAATGCAAAGGTTAGTATTAACAATACAAGTTTAATAAATTAATACTGTGAGGAGGATTGAATACAAGCAAGTTTCATTTATGAAACCTTGCTCCATCAATCCCCTCTCTGATGGCGTTTCTGAGCCATCAAAAACATTACCCTCAATCAGATGCCAACTTCTAGCAAATTACTTCATTCTCATCTTTATTCTTTCTATTTTTACAATCTCCTTTTAATTTCTTGTATAATTCACTTCTCCATTCTTCAAGTTCGATTTCATCTACCTTTCGTTTCTTTCCTCTTCCTGTCACCTTATACGTTCCATTCTTTTTACAGCATTTGCACCATATTGTTATTGCCAAATTTATTCTTGCTATCCCTGCTAAGGGTACTAATATTTGACCTATAAGTCCTTTCCCTATATTAGCAAACCAGGTTCCAATTGACGAGATACTATTTGTCAATCTTTCCCATACACTATCAACTTCCAGTGGTTTAAGTTCTTTCTCAAGTTTAGTTATATTCTGTATATACGTTCCAATTTCTGCACTCTTATCAGGAATATAAGTGCAACAATGTTTCGTCTTCAATAATTTACAGACTCTGCCCTCTTTTGCCAATATAATATCAAGAGCAAGTCGATTTTGCATAACCATAGACCTAATCGCAACCATTTCCGCATTAATCATTAGAAATCCTCCAGCAGTATCCGTTGATAAACGATCAACCACTGTAGACAATTTACATATTTTCCTTGAGTTCAGAATTATTCCCACTGCAGGTATCAATGCACCAAATATATCACCTACAATTTCTGAAAAACTAGCTCTTTTACTACGTATTAATTCGCTATTGTTTTCATTGCTCTCAGTGTTTCTTTTTACGTGGTATATCTTTGGAAATACTATTCCAAAATAACAACTTCCATACACCCGTGCAGGAAGCCTAAAGTAATCCTTATTCCCACACACATAATAGATTCCAGGAAAAACTGAATCTGTTCCTCCTTTGAGTCCCCAACCTCCAAGAATTAAAAAATTGTGTTCACATTCACTGGTACCGATGAAAACATTGTTATAATCAGTCTTTAACCTATGAAGACAAATTTTTCCTGTCTTTACAAAATCCAGAGCCATAGCAGCTTGAGCCTTGCCAGGTGTGTAACTACCTTCTTTCTCAGCCCAAGGTGGCAAATGAGCCTTATGCTCAGAAGCTTTCTTTTGAAAATCTTGTCTTCTATCTTCCACTAAATTCAAAAATATCTTTTCTTCTTCAAGTAAAGAACATGTTAGATTGTGTCTATGTGCATGTGTTATGTCTATTGATTTCATTGTTAAGAAAAATTCTCCCATAAACTGTGCGTCTTGACTACTAAGCACTGGGTTCATGCTCTTGCGAATCGGAACCTCAGAAAATATCACATCTAAGTTTGAATAATAATACTGAAGTTTCTCTGTTCTATAAAATAAACTAGACAAAACACAACATGATATGCCATATGTCAGTGGTAAGTGATGGTATGTTAATCCTTCTGCTACTGATTCAGGTAACTTCATACAGACATAACAATTACTAACTTCCATGGTGTCTACATATTGAAATAATAACTTTGTGAAAACGTTTAAACTAGTGTTGTTGTCAGCTACTTCATGATGAATTTCTGGTTCACTTTCTGCCATTAGTTCTACTCTATTGCCATGTTTGCTGTCCTTCCCTTAGTTTCATTATTAATCTTTTTATCTATTATCATCAGGTAAGGAATTGCTACAATCAGGACTAACCATACTATAAGCACCATTACTAGACTACATATGCATATTGCACAGCATCTTCTACAACATTTCTGTTTTGGTCTCCCAGTAACTCTATCGTCAGGCATTTTTCGACAAGGAAGATTGCTCTTCTTATCTTTTCTTCTTTTCTTTAGCTTATTCTTTTGCTTAGTCAGGGTGGTCTTGTTTCTTCTTCGTATGTCAATTCTGCACTTGTTCCTTCGCCACCACTGTCACTTGATTCTGAGCTTTCAAAATCTTCAAGGATGATGTAAGTCCAGTCAGGACCCTTGAATTTGTTATTCACAAGTTTCAGTCTTTTACTTCTTCTTTTCGCAGTTTTATGTTCTTGTTCAGTTTGACTTGTCACTTCATTCACTTGAGCTTGATCTTCACTTCTAGTTGTTATGTGGTACTTCACTCTTTTAATGACACTCGGCCAATGATCTCCTTTTCTTGTTTTCTTTGTTGGCACTGTTTCTTTGTTTTCGTCTTCAGCGATCTCGTTAATTTCACTGCTTAGTACTGCTTTGTTTTCTTTGATCACTTTTTCTTCTGTTTTGTCTTTTTCAGGTCTGATTGGTTTCTCTGTAACAGCTCCGCTGTGAGTTTCCAATAATTGACCTTGTTCTTTATTTATGTTTTCAAGTTCATGTTTTTCAAGCTTTTCTTCTTCCGTGCACTCTTCTTGATCTAACTTGTTCTGATCAGGGCTTATTGCACTGTGAACTTCTGCAGCCTGACCGGATTCTTCTAGACCTATCTGTCCCTGATCAAAGTCTATTAGGTCATCATTGTTTTGAGTCCAGTTTTCTTTCCCTATCTGACCTTGTTCAGGATTTCTTAATGTCTTTTCTTCTTGTTCCTGAACTGCCTCTTCTTCACCTATCTGATCTTCTTCAATTTCTTTCAATTTCACTTGACTTCTTGTTCTGTGGTATACTTCAGGAACTTCTACCACTGGTATCCAATCCTGACTTGTGCTCGGTTGTTCTTCTTCAGCTTCTCTGGAATCTCGAACCTGAGATCCTACAGCTGGGCAACCTTCAGCCTCTTCAGTGATTGGCGTTGTCTGAGGATTCTCTTCCTCGGGATCTGGTACTCTCCTGGTGTGACTTACATGAATGTAATTAGGAAATCCGGCACACTTCACTGCTGTATTCGTTGTCAGTATGACTTGACACGGTCTGCCCCATCTAGGTGATAGACACGTTTCTCTGGTGTGATTCTTCACTACCACCCAGTCACCAGGATTCAGATCATGTCCTTGCTCGGGCTGCCTGGAAACTGCGTCTTCTCCAACCTGATGAGAGACAGAACGCACTAGGTCAGCCAATCCTTTGCAATAGTCCAGAACCATATCATCAGATATATTCACCAGTTTGTTTGTGGGAACATGTGTTTGTCTCATTGCTCTTCCCATCATTATTTCGTGGGGGCTCAATCCTGTGTTTCTGTCAGGTATACTTCTGAGTCCCATTAGAACAAGTGGCAATGCATCTGGCCACTCTAATGATGTTGATGCACACATTTTTCCCAGTCTTGACTTTATAGTGCCATTCAATTGTTCAACCACTCCAGAAGCTTCTGGACGATATTCACAGTGCAGTTTCTGTTGGATTTGGAATGCT
Organism: Calotriton arnoldi; assembly: GCA_963921515.1. Lineage (NCBI taxonomy): Eukaryota > Metazoa > Chordata > Amphibia > Caudata > Salamandridae > Calotriton > Calotriton arnoldi. Next base: position 681,265 of record CAWUFW010001434.1, read on the forward strand.
TCACAGATTAGCTTGATCACTTCACTGTTAAAATGTTTTCCTCTATCTGATTCCAAAGTTACTGGAAAACCAAATCTAGGAATGAGCTCTTGTAGCAACAGTTTTGCAACTGTAATGCTGTCATTTCTCCTAGTAGGGTAAGCCTCCACCCACTTTGAAAACAGACACACTATGACTAGTACATATTTCAGCCCTCTACATGGTAGTAACTGTATGAAATCAAACTGAAGTCTCATAAATGGACCCTCTGCCTTTCCAATTTTTCCAAATCCAATTACTGTCTTCCTCCCCGGATTATGCATCTGGCAAGTTAGACATCTCTGGCAAAGACTCTCTGCAACAGCCCTGAATTTGGGATTGTACCAATTTTGTCTGAACAGCCTAATCATTGCATCTCTCCCTATGTGTGTGTCTCCATGATGCATTCTAACCATTTGTGAGAGTAAACAGTCTGGCTTGACTGGTCTGCCATCAGCACTGATCCATACTTCATCTTCTCCTCTTTGGGAACAACCCACTTTGATCCACAAATTCTTCTCACTTTCATCAACCTCATCTTGCAATTTCTTCACCTCATTCCAAGTTTCAGGTGGCATATACAGCATAAGTTGGCAGCTGATTCCCATTCTTTCCACCCTCTTATTGACTGACATTCTGGTTTTGGCACAATGTTGAGCCACCAGATCTGCATATCTGTTGCCGACTACCACCCAGTCATCTCCTGACTGGTGTGCGGCACATTTCACCACAGCCAATTCTTTTGGTGATTGTATTGCTTCTAGCAATTCCCTTACAAATTGTCCATTTTAAATGGGGGATCCTGAAGAAGTCATGAAATCCCTCTGCATCCATAGTTGGCCAAAATCATGCACAACCCCGTAACCATATTGCCTATCTGTACATATGGTTACTCTCTGATTCCTCCCAATTTTGCATGCTTTTATCAACGCAATCAATTCAGCTACTTGTGCAGATTTGACTCCTGGTAAATAGGATGCTTCAACTATTCCAGTTAATTCACATACCGCATAGGCAGCAGTTAGTTTACCATCTTCATGTCTTTGACATGAACCATCAACAAATAGCTCCCTGTCTGGCTTTTTAAGAGGCTGTTCCTCTATATCTAGGCGTGGTTTTGTGCATAATTCTGTGATTTGTATACAATCAGGTTCATCGTCTTCATCATCTTTAATTCTCTCATGACGTGGGTCTGGTAGTAAGGTTGCTGGATTTATTATAGTACACCTTACCATGTTCACATTTTCAGCACCCATTATTATTCTTTCATATTTAGTCAGCCTACTAGGAGTAAGATGCTGAGTTCGGGTTCTTGTCAACAGAATGACAACTGCATGTGGAACATACACTTTTACAGGGTGTCCCATCACAATTGACTCACTTTGTTCAATGCTCAAACAAGTAGCCGCCACTGCTTTTAGGCATCCTGGCAATGCGGCTGCTACTGGGTCCAATGTAGCAGAAAAATATGCTATAGGACGTCTTTCTAGTCCATGTCTTTGAGTTAGGACAGAAAGTGCACAATTTTCTCTCTCATGACAGAACAATGCAAATTCTCTCTTATAATCAGGCATGCCTAAGGCAGGTGCTGAACATAGTGCATTTCTCAATTTTACAACAGCTTCTACACTTTCATCCTCCCACTCCACAGGGTCCTTTGCTTTCTTCTTTGTCATGTTAATTAATGGCTTAGCTAACATGGAAAATCCTGGTATCCATTGTCGACAGTAACCTACTATTCCTAGGAACATTCTCACTTGTCTTTGTGTTACAGGCATTTGCATTTTCTTTATTAAAGCTACTCTTTCAGCTGTTACTCTTCTTTTTCCTCTCTCAATTTGGTGTCCCAGATACTTAACAGCTGTTGTACAAAATTGCAATTTTTCAGGTGAGACTTTATGTCCTTCTTCTGCCAAAAGATTTAATAATGCTATGGAATCAACAACACAGTCCTCTCTGGTGTTCGATGCCACCAATAAGTCGTCGATATATTGGACTAAGACTGAGCTTCCTGGCATCACTAGTTTTTCAAGGCACTTTTTCAGTATCTGGTTGAAAATAGAAGGACTTTCTGTGTACCCCTGAGGAACACGATTCCACACATAAACCTTGTTTTCAAATTTAAATGAGAAAAGATCCTGGCTGTCTGGATGTAATGGTATTGAAAAGAATGCTTGACACAAATCAATTACTGTGAACCATCCTGCACTCCATGGAATCTGGTATAAAATTACTGCAGGATTTGGTACTATGGGACAACATGGTTCTACAATCTTATTTATTTTCCTCAGGTCCTGAACAATCCTATATTTTCCACTAGGTTTCTTTAATCCCATTATTGGTGAATTACATGGGCTACTCATTACTTCTTTTAGTATGTTTTGTTCTACCATTCGATTTATTTCTTCGATGACTCCTGCTTTTACTTCTGCACTCATTTTGTACTGTCTGGTATTTGGGAAAATTGCACCTTCCTTTACAGTAATTTTAACTGGATCTATTTTGGCCATAAATCCTACTTCCTTTCCGGTGAAATCCCATACTATGGGGTTTACTGTACCTTTTAATTCTTCTGGCAACTCATCTTTTGTTATTAACGAAAACATTTCATCCACTTCTGTACCTTGTTTTGCAATCATAATTTTATATACATGGTCTTCATCTGGTGTCTGAACTGCCACACCATCTGGTGTGCAAAAAATGGTACAATTCATTTTGCACAATAAATCCCTACCTAATAAGTTTACTGGACTGGAATCACATACTACAAATTGATGCATTTCTCTGAAGTTTCCGATTTTAACTTCCATGGGTTCGGTAAGAGGTGTTCTAATCCACTGATTAGCTACCCCCACTACTTGGATATTTTCACCAGAGAGAGGAAGGTCTGGAATGTCTGCTCTTCTCACAGTAGACCGGGTAGCACCAGTGTCCAAAAGGAAAGTAATATTATTACCTTTCACATTCCCTTCAACATATGGACCTGACTGATCTACCTGTAAGGATGCGCCAAGTATGCACTCCTTCTTCCCCTCTCCTAGGCACCGTCATGGACTGTATTGACAGAAATCGTCCTGCAAAAGAAATTGTGATGTCATATAATCATTCTTACCACTTCCTCCTGGATATCCGATGTCTGTACCATGCTTTGCTCTGCTTACATTACCCTGAATAGGTGCAGGTGGCAACTGACTCTGAGGATTTGCACCCTGCTGTGAGTCATTCTGCGTCTGTGGATTTAAATTTTGATTTGGGCCATTATTATTCCGAATCTTTTTACATTCATCCTTCCATTGCCCCAATTTTCCGCATCCATGACAAGGAAATTTCTTTTTAGCTTCTTCTCTACTCATTCGTCCTCTAAATTTTCCACCATTCCCAGTATCACCATTCGTTCCAGAATCTTTTCCTTGATTTTCACTCGGATTTTCCAAATTAATTCCCTGCTTTTCTGCCATTTTCACCTGAGCCCACATCACTTTTTCCTGAAATTTCTTGTGTCTATCCTCAATATCGTCTCCACAATATTTTGCATACTTCAGAATCTCATCTATGGGCTTTCCCTGCCAACACAGCATATGCTGTTTAATCATCTGACAAATTTCTGGCTTTAAACCATAAACAAATCGATACACAAACTGACTCATGTTTTTGTCTCCAATGTCCTCAAATCCACTATACTGTTTAAATACCTGCAATAGACGCTCATAGTAAGAATGTACTGATTCATTAGCTTCTTGGGTAGTTCGATCTATTTTTACCCGATCTGTTTCTTTCGGTGGTATTTTCCCTTTCAGGTAAGTTATCACTTGGTGATACTTTTTCATTACATCATTTGACGGGGCACCTGTCTTCGGATCTCTATGATATTCAAGACTAGGCCAATCAACTGTAATTTTACAATCTGTCCACAAATCGACAGGTACCACTATGTCAAACAAACCATCCAAATCCATCAACAATACTTTTGACACCTTCACAAACCTGTCAACCTGCTTGTACCATTCAATTGGTTTTTCTCTCAACTTTGGAAAATCATTCGTAAATGACAAAATATCCTGTCTGCTCCATGGGACATGTACATATCCTCCTCCCGCAACTTCTCGCATTGGATACATTTGATCTGCTTTCCCTGTTTCCTTCATCACATATTCTGATGCTGTTCTACTTGTTCGTGCTTCTTCCTTTTTCTTGGCCCACCTAGTTTTCCATTTATCTAGGTCTCCCCATTTTTGCAAAACTAACATTAATTCTCTTATTTGTAATCTTCTTCCAGAGGCATTCATATTTTCTAAATCTTTGTCTGAAAATTCTGCTCTATAGGGTTTCTGTAGTACCTTTGATCTCCCTATTTCTATTCCCATCTGTAGTGCTAAGTTGGATAATTTTTCATGGAATATCCTTACATTTCTGGTGATACTCCTACACAGGAACAATAATTCTTCTTCATCATAGGTATTTAAGCGTTCTAGTCCTACATTTCCTGCTATTATTTCTTCTAATTCGACTTTCAATTTATGAATGTCCATTATTTTCAGAGGTGTGCACTGTTTAACTGACCCTTGCACCCATCTTTCTAGATCTTCAGGTGTTACTATGGTAGCACTTTTTGCTCCTGATGAAGTTACTAAACTTACATCTTTTGAACCTCCAGGTACATTTTTCCTGGGAGTACTATTTACAGAACCTCGAATAGGCAAGTCCATAAGTGATATTGTGGATTCACAGTCACTAAATTGATCCTCAATTATAACTGGAGCTTCAGGTTTTGGATTATTCACAGCAGTAGGTGTAAGTATCGGTGGAGGACAGCTTCCCTGAGTACCATATAATGGAACTACTGGACCAATTGTTACAGGTATGGTCAATGAATCAGGATGTACTTTTATCTGAGTTATTTTCTGTATTAATTCTGTTCTGGTCTTTTCTAGGGCTTCTTTTTCTTTGTCATGAAGTATTCTACTAGTGGTGAATTCATGCATTACCTGTGGCACTAATGGAGTTTTTGGTGGTGCACTTGGGGTGCATCCACTTGTTCCTTCCTGATATGGTGGGGGATTTCTTAACATTTCCTCCATAAATTCGTCTTCAGACTCCTCATTTCTCATTAAATGTTTTGTCTTTTCTGTGCACTTACTTCCTAATTTCTCCTCTGCTGAAAACAATGGATATAATCCTTCTGTAATCATTGCCCTTCTCCATTGTTTCATCTGACCGTCCCTAGACTCACGTAGATATCTGGGAAAAAATCCTGGATGACTCCTATTACTTCTAGATCTATCCCACTCAAATGCCTCGGTTTCCCATTCTTCTAGAGCTTCGTACTGAGTTAATCTAGGTCTGGGTTCTAAGTCATTCATCCTCAATCTCAAGTTTTGAAGAATCCTTCCATTGAAGGTACCATTCTTGGGAAATGCTAATATTCCATCATTTTTGGTATACTCTATCCAATTCTCCATCCATACACAAGTATGATAACCTCTCTCCATCATCATGAATGAAGCGGGAGTTTTAGCTGGTGGAATAATAATTCCTTCTCTAGTTTTGAGTGGTTTATCCTTTTTAAAATAGTTCTTAATCTTTTGCAGAAAGGACATTTTTCTCTTCTCTCCGTACATTCTATCTAATCTTCGGTGTACAAAATTATATTCTGCAAAACCTAGGAATCTCCTATCCGGACGAGTACCTGTTAAAGTCGGATCACGTTTTAACATGCAATCTTTATCCACTAAGATTTTAGCTTCTAAATATCCACCAATCAAGTCTCTGCTAACTTTTATTTCTGAACCAATCCTTGCGCGGCCTTTTGGTGACGTTTATCTGTCAACCCCTCCTTTACAATCTGCTCTTTTCTGTCCTTGCTGGTTTAACCAATCCCAGCGTGGCACCTGTGACGTCAGTACTACTCCTGACTACTGACCCCTCCTTTACAAGGGTTTTTCCACACCCGCTGATTCAACCAATCTCAGCGCGGCGTTTTGTGACGTCAGCTCCCTCTCCAGCAACTGACCCTCCCTTTACAAAAATGTACGCAAACTTATTTTCTCTATAATTCTTAATTAAATTTCAGTAACAACATAAAACATTCGCTATCGTGCCAGTTTCTCTAAAATAGGAAAGATAGTTTTTCTCTCACACTTAGTAAAACCTTTCCGTTTACTAAACATACACTATGAGTAAAACACTTCCGTCTACTCTTCACACAAGCTCCAGAGGTACCTGTTACTTCTCCAATGTTACCCTTTCTAGGTGATATAACATCAAATTTTTACCAGCGTACTCTTTTTGCTATTACTCACACGCATAGAGTCCCTAACGAGTACTGAAAGTCCTGCTTAACTTTTCAGTACTATTTCTGCCTGACAGATAACCTCACTGCAGTATGGCTTCCACTTACCATCCGCTATTCCTTTTACCCCGGGGTATTCTGGACAACATAAAACAAACTTTGAATACACGGATGTTAGTTCATAAAAATACAAATAAAAATTCTCATTACCCAATTAACAAAGAGTAACCATCCTCTGATAACCAGAAAACTGATCCAGCGCGATATTAGCAAACAGCATTCATACACTAGATACTCACTTGGGCCCATACATTCATACTACGCTAATACTTACGCTGGGTGTTATCAGTTGTTACTCTCTATCAAAATCCCTGCTACCAATTACCTTCTGATTGAAGAGTAATGACTTACCAATGAATCCTTTGCTAATTGGGAAATTTAAAATGAGTGACATTCATTATAGTACATAACCCTGAAATAACCTCTGAGTCAGGAAGTTTTAAAAATGTTTATCTAAAGATTTAGCAGAGTAAAATACAGATCCTCATGGTACTTAATCGCAATACCCAAGATTAAGCATAGAAATGATTATTGCTAATCAATGACGGTGTTTAAAGAAGAGAAGAAGATAGAGACAGCAGCGCAACTAAAGGTTGCATTATAATTACCTAAGTGCGAGAACCAAACCCCTTAGCCAAGGAGTTGAAAGGATAGGACCCAGGAAGGATGAAGAGCAGACTTCCTCCAGGATCAGGACAGGACCGGTGACCTCTCTACAATGACGCCTGCGTCGTTCCCCTCTCTGATACTCGGCTTCTCCTCGATTCTCCCGTGCCTTCCTTCTAATGGACTCCGCCGCCCCCTCCTCAGGACTTCTTCTGGACAGGGATTCAGTCTGCAATCGATCAGCTTAGCGGTCTGGAGCTCTTCCTGTCAGCATCTCCGCTCTCCTGTGCTAACTAATTAGCTAATTCTATATCTATTATACCCTTCTACGCCCATGTACCTCCCCTTAATGTTACTAAAATATGGGGCCACTACTTCTGATTGGACAGGGACAGGAGGTGGATTCTTGCACCATGTTGATTTGGCCTAAATTGTAAAGCCTATTGTCTTTACGTTCCCACCCCTTCAAATTAATACATTCGCTTTATTTCCCACCCGTCTCATGACAAATGTAAACCAATTTTCATAAACATTGTATTGATGTGTGACAGGAAAGCACTAGTACAACATCTTCGGCCATCAGGTTACGGCCTTGGACTTCGTCCAGGTTGACTTCATTTGGCAGGCACACAAGGCACATGCGCAGAACCATTTGCCTCTCGAGTTTCAGGTCACCAACCCAGGCCCAAGTTTACGAACTAATAAAAGTGCAAGAAGAAAATATTAGAATCACAAATAAAATGTTTCACTGTATACCCACTTTTTCTATTCTATTCCCATTTAATTATATATTCTAACCCGCGTTAGTAGCGTTAGGAAACAACAATTTAGTATTGACATGAGAGCAAGCTGAAGCATGTGAAAACATCAAGCAGCCATTTTAATGCACACTGCGCAGAAGCAGAAGTTTCCCACTAAGCAAAGAAAGACGTCACACCATGTGATATGGTTGCCACATGCGCATTGAGTTTTCCCGCGCATAGCGGCCATTTTGAATTGCAAACAAGCGTTATTCATTAGTAAAACACATAGGCAAGCATCCCTTTCTTTTGTGTCGTGAATGCAAAGGTTAGTATTAACAATACAAGTTTAATAAATTAATACTGTGAGGAGGATTGAATACAAGCAAGTTTCATTTATGAAACCTTGCTCCATCACATGTGTCCAGTTAAACCCTGATTGATACAGGGTGACAGCGAGTTTGCCAATGAGTCAAAGAGGAGGCACGTGCCCCAATTTACCTGTGGATTATGCTTCCTAAGCTGTTGTAAGTGCAATAGGGGAGGCTGGAGCTGTGATGACCAAAGTTTCAACCTATCCATTTTGGCTCAATTTGCATTTTTTTCTGAAAGGTTCATTCCATTAGGCAACCAGATGCACCTCAATCAATGAGAGCAAAAATTGCTAGAGACCATTTCATTGTTGTCATCAGTATTGACAAATGGCAGTGGGCTTTATTTGAAATACTCTGTGATGTAGTAAGTATGTATAACTTACGTCTGTCCTCTAAGAACAAGCAGGTGCGTTTCCTGATAACAAGAGACATACATATACAGCATGTCCCCAGTCTTACCATAATACATGGAAAGCACTGCTTCATAACAACTTTTGTATCTTCCTTAGAGAGACGTTTTCGTACATTCCCTATTTGCAATGGCTTCTCATTGTAGTTGTTGCTGTCAAAATACTCCTTTAGACTAGCCCAAATCTTTCTTATCCTTTAAAAAAAAGTCTTTATTATTGATTTAACAACCATACTCTGAATAATGGACATTATACAATGTAGCGATATAAATTACCAACATAATAGGCATTTCTCTGTACCTTCTTTACATAACCTGTAACAGGACTATCACATTGTAGAAAGTTTACACCTTGTGTAGTGCCACACAAACTGCGTAGCTGCGTAAATACATTAAAGCAAGAATGTGCCATTGTTCGAGTCCCAGTACAAAAAAGCAAAAACAATACTTATAACATATACCATAATAAAAACGTAACAGTGTGCCCCCAATGGGATGTTACATGCTTTCAGTATTTATGTAGTGTGAGGAGAATGAAATGGATGGATGTGACAGCCGTAAGGATGACCAACACCGATAAGGGTAATGGGGGTGCACTAGGGAGGGAGGCGTATATTCGTCCAACCAGCAGGGTGCAGCCAGGAAAAACTGCGTATTCTCCCAACGCGTGGTAGCTCCAGTGCATATTGCCATTCAGGGACTAGTACCCCGAAGTCTAACCTCAATCGCTGCTAGATATGTTTTCCAGTCAAGGGGGTTAGGTGTGGCAATATGTCCTGGTGCGGCACCTTGCAATATCTCCATTTCAGCCACAATTCCGAGTCGTAGGTCTGCAAGTCATAAGGAAATAGAGGGTGATGTAGATGATTTCCAATTCATGGCTATTCTGCGCTTGGTCGTCACCAGCGCCAGGTCAAGTAACTTGTTAAGGGTCTTTTGCGCTTCCACTCAGGAGGTAACTACTAGCAGAAAGTGTGGACTGTCCAGAGGTACCGTTTCACCCACTGCCTCTGTTAAAACCTCTGCTATCATCGACCAATAAGATGTCAAGTGTGTACACGACCGGATCATGTGGGTGAAGTTTGCATCGGGGTTATGGCAGCGTGGGCAGGAGTCCAGGTAGCCTGGATACATCCACTCAAGTCTGTGGGGTATAAGGTATGTATGTTGGAGGAAATTAAACACTGTACCCATGTACTTGGGTTCCTACCAAACCTGAAAAGTAGAATTTAATCACAGCAAGTCTTCGGCTGTCTGCAGTGTAACAAGTGGGCCACCGCCCAGCAGTGTGGCACCTTAAGATTCAGTCATTGCCGGTGGGTCAATATGCCGGGTCTCCGCCTCCAACGCCAAGGGAGAGGGAATCGTTGCATGTCTCTCCACGTCCTCCACCACACAAGCCCTTTCCTTAGCTGCTTGTTCCTTAGAAGGGCCTCGCTTCTGCCACAGGATTTTTTTTGTCATTTCACTTGCCATGACGTGGAGGGGTCAGGCCTGTTCCCAGGTGTAGGCCTGAGTCCTCTCTGTTCTAGCTAGGACAAGGTGTCCTCCGGGGTCGCACAGAAGGAAGTGGTGCCCTCATGTAGCACCCAAAGGGTTGCTGAAAAATGCGAAAGTGTATTTGATTCAGTTGTCCCGAAGACACTTCTTCACCTCCAGAAAGGAAGATCTACTCCTCTGTACTGCCAGGGTGTAGTCTGGGTAAATATCTACCTGGACATTCTCTCATTTCCAGGGTCCCCTGGTCCTCGCCGTCTGCAGAATGTGGTCTCTGTCCCATGATCAGACCACAGGTCGCGGGGAGCGCCTGGGCGAGGGGGTCTCCCAGGGACTTTATGGGCCCTTTTAACTGAAAAGAAGGTAGATTGTTTGCCTTCTTGTAGGATTGTGTTCACAAAGCAGTCCTCCAGGTACAGCTCCATATTCGGGCCCTCTTCTTGCCCCGGAAGGCCCACGACTCGCACATTGTTCCTCCTCGACCTACCCTCCTGGTCCTCCACTTGTTCTCGCAGACATTCCACCTCTTCGTGCATTGATCGGAGACCTTTGTCGAAGTCCGCCACCATTGGTCTCAGGTCAGCTAGTGTGGACTCCTTATTTTCGGCTCGGTCTTTTAACTTTTTATGGCCCTACTGAAGGTGGCGCATACCTATACATAAAGATTTTAGTTTAGGTTCTAGTGTGGTTTTAATGTCCAAGGTGGCGGGTAGGAGTTCATCGAACCATTGGGAGTGTTCAGATAACGTGGCTGCTAATGTTTTGTCTGCTGGCACACTGCCGTTGGAACGATCTTCGTTCTCGTGGACACCCAGTGTCACTACTGGGATTTTATCCGTCTTCGGTTTGACCATGTTGGGAATAGCGTGATGAGCAGGTGTGTCTCGTCCAACTGTGGCAAATGATAGCAGCAGTGGGTAGGTGTCAGGGTCAAGCCAGTGGTGCACTATGGTGGAAGAGAGTCAGAGAGCGCCCGCAGGCCCAAGCTATATTCATTAGATATCCAGCAAGTGGGAGTTGGTTACCACCTTCTGCACTCACACTCATTTCGCACCACCACTGAAGGAACGGCGGCCGGTTAGCACTGGTTTACAGATGGGTAGTACAGTAAGTGCTTAAGGGAGAGACCACCACCCCACTGGGCGGTGGCAAAGAGAGAACACCACTGCATTTGCACCACAAGCAGAACTAATAGCGCTGTAAAACCAGCTGTAGCATTGCAGGATGGTACGAGGCCAGTGGGGGTGGACAGGCAGTGTGAATCACCTCTGAGGCCCTCCTTTTCGTCCAGTCCCTTGTCAGGAGCCAATCAATATCCAGGTGCACTGCAACTGGCCTTTCCATTCCAGAATGTCAATATACTTTTCTAGGAGTTAAGGGCCATTGTATAATGAGCAGTGAGAAAAATTCCAATGTAATTAAAATCCTGTTCGTGTAGGGTAAATTGCTGCTCCAGCAGTATCCATTATGCAGCAGGCAGGCATGCATGCCTCCAGTCACACTGGCACACCTATGCGCCATGAAGTTAGGGTCAGAGATAGAAATGAAGTCCAGTCTTCACACTGGGCCTCAGCACTGCATGTCGCAGAACAATTCTTTTTGAAGCATTCATTTCGTTGTGTGCCAAGGACATGCTCCCCCCAATTTAAAGGTCCCTGGTTGGGACACAGCAATTCCGTTGAGGCAAGGTGGAGAGGAGAGAGGGGCCGCTCGGCCAACGCAGAAGGAGTCGCACCACCACAGCCTTGGGGCAGGGTGGTGTAAGGTCACGCTGCCTGCTCTGCACTATGAAGGGCGCAGCTCGATGTACAGCAGTGCCCGCACCACCTATGGAGCTCCAGTGTGTGGTGCGCGGGAACCAAAGAATGGCCAGCGGTTTGGCCCCAGGCGCCCAGCCCAAGCTTTAGCACCCTCGATGCTGGGCTCCGCAGTGCAGCTCGGTTTTTGCTCCTCCTTCCTGTCAAGCCTGAGCGGCCTCTGGCACACTCTGGTATGTGACACAGTCCCAACGCCCACAGCCTCCAACAGTCTAGGCCGCAAACTGAGCGCAGCTCGTCAGGCTGAGGTTCCCATGGCACCAGTCCCTGGTCGCGGGGTTCAATCCACACCATATTCAGTATCCCGGGTCTGTTCTGCACCAAAGGTACCGCTGGCACACAGTTGCAGTCGAGGTTTCAGGGATGTTTGCAGGATAATTAGCGGGTCTAACATGGAGCTCCTCAGTGAGCGTCCGACCCTTTTGCCATCTTGTCCACGCCCCCTCCTTTCTTATCAATGATAATAAGTCACTCCTAAGTAGGCCTTACTGCCCACAAGGGAGGGTGCATGGTAATTAAAAGTAGGACATGTAAAAGTGAAATGTTAAACATGTCCTTACAGTCAAAAGGGCACAAAAGCAGTTTTCACTGTAGCATGGTTGGCTGTTCCTTAGGATAATAATGTTATCTATGGCTATAAACATGTACAAATGTAGTTCTTAGACTTTCTGAAATATTAACTACAAGCCCAATTCACTGGTTAAGTTGGATTTGTAATACATATTTTCGAAAAGGTACTAACCTAAATAAAGCCTCTGGAGACCCATTTGCATAGGGTTCAACTGTCACTAGGCAGCGGAATAGCCCCCTTAATGAGGTGAGAAAACTCCTTCTAGAGTAGAACAAAGGCTTTGGGTGCGAGAAGGTGTGTCTGTTTCTCTGGCAAGATGATTATCTGGGCTGTGGCCCAACTTGGTTAACTTCAGAGGAGGGGTTGCCAGGAGGCGCATTTGCAGAGTGATGGAGAAAGGGGGCGTGGCCTCCAAGTCCTCTCAGCAATCCCGCTGTCTGGGACTTATTGGAGGTAACAGACAGGGTTCCTGGACCCCAAGGACCCTCAGCATTCAAGGAGACTTAATCCCCCAACCACCACTGTGCCAGGAGTCGCATTTGCAGAGTAGTGGAGAAAGGAGGCTGGGCCTCCGGTGACTTACGGTCGCATTTCTTTTTTTGTTTTTTTATGGGAGGGGGATGTGTGGCCCCTCTTCCCTGGGCCAATTTGGGCCCCGGAGACCCCATCATCCTGGGCCAGGCCTTTTTTTAATGAGGGAGAGGTGCCACACGGCCCCTCTCCCTGGGCCGATTCCATATTTGGATTGTATGCATGATCTGTGCACAACCAAAGATTCTGTTTTTATTTTGCACTACCTTGCAATAATAAAACTGTAATAAGCTTTATAAAAAATCACATTTCACAACATGATCTATTGCAATACCATAAGTGAACACAAACTGCAGAAACAACATCTTATTACAAAGAGTAGTTCAAGTCTAAATACCTCCCCCTACCAGAAATATAGGGGCATATTTATGAGGATGTGGCGCAGTAAGTCACCTTGCTGTGGTGCATCACAGGGAAAGGGCAGGAATGTGTCGTAACCTGTTTATAAAGGGATTGGTTAGTTTATAATATGTCCAGTGCATGCAATGTGGGGGGGGGGCTTATGGAAGGTATTGTGTAATGCCTCGAGGGCTGCTTGGAATATGAAGTATGTAAAGACATCAAGTGGCATATCCTGCAGGGCTCTAAATATATGATGTTCTGAAAGAAATTGCCCTTCCGGATAGAGATCACCCAGCTTGTGGAGTTGTAGCTGGGTTAGATGGTAGAGCACATCATCATCTGTTGCTGCCGGGAGCAATGGATGGCTGTTCAGAGGTATATTGGCAAAGTATAAACAGTTGATACAAGGGAAAAGGTGCAGTCTGTCCCACGCCCATGTCACGCAGGTCACATTATTAATTACAGAACGTGGTCTGCGCACATGCAGATAGAATGCAGCAGGCAATGGGCTCTGCTATCAGATTTAATAGCTATGTGTGGCTGCAATGTAGTCGGGTATATCCAAAAGTGCGCAAACTTTGCTTGGGCACAGTAGTAATATAGGTCCATATCTGGTGTGCAAATGCCACCCTGCTCAAAGAGGCGAGTTGGCATTTACCATGTGACCCTTGGTTGTCTGCTAGCCCAGGCCAATGCCACAAGATGTGTGAGGAATCTTCTAAGGAAGTGCATTTAGAGGGGCATGGGGATATTGATGGATAGGTATAGAAATTTGGGGAGTATTAGCCTCTTTGCAATAGCAATCTTCCCTGCCATGGAAAGTGATAAGCAGGTCCAGATCGGCACATGTTCCTTGAGCCAGGTGATTAGTGTATCATAATTAGCTCTGTAAATTAATATATATCTCTACTGATCCAAATATCCAAGTAACAAACTTCTGCCCATTGTAATGGGTATTCAGTAGTGAAATGGTCAGTCTCAGAGGTAAGTGGGAAAAGCACAGATTTGGACCAGTTTATGTGGATGCCAGTTTGACCACTAAATCATATGACTTTGAGGATCAAAGGGGGTATAATAGTCTGAGAGTCACCAAAAATAAAATGACATTTATCTTCATACTTGGAGACTAGAATACTTCTAGCATTAAAAGCAAGTCCCCTGTGCAAATGGTGAAGGGTGGGTGATAGGGGACATCCTCATCTGGCTCCCTTTGATATGGGAAAGGAGGCCGGAACTTCACCATTTATGAGCAATCCAGTTCGTAGAGGGGTTTAATCCAGTGGACAAAGCGAGGGCTAAACCCAAGGTATGTCACAAATTATAACAGGTAGGGCCACTCCAAGGAGTTAAACACCTTAGTGGTGTTGAAAAGGATTGCCGCTTCCTTAAGCAGGTTATGGGACATGTTGTTCCCATGGACAAAACCCAATTGGTCTGGACGAACAATGTCCAGCAGCAGCGGCACCTGTTGGGTCACAATCAGTTTAGGAAGGATTTTGTTGCCCACATTAATCATTTGCAGCAGAGGGTAGGAATCACGCTGGTAGGGCGGCTTCTTGGCTTTCTGGATGGTAATAATTACTGCTTTGCACAGTGTGGGGGGCAGGATTCCAGCTTGAATCGCTTCTTTGTAAACAGCTAATAAATGGGGGGCAAGGATTTGTGAGTATTCTTTATAAAAAGACATGGTCAGTCTATTCAACCCCGGTGCCTTGTCCCCTGGCATGCTCTGTATCACCTGCACAATATCCTCGACTGAAAATGGGACATTGAGATACTGTTGGTAGGTGTTCTCAAGCCAGAGGACTTGGATGGAGTCAAGAACACACCCAGTTTTTTGGGATCTTGAACCACGGACAAGCTGTAAAGGTCTGTATAAAAAAGGTTGTCATAGTGTGTTTGTCTAGTCATCTACTAATTCTGTGATATAATCACTAGTCCAGGTCTGCGGAGTAGTCTAGTGAGCGTTTGGGCAGCCCTATCTCCTTTACTATGGGGCCGCGCCACTGCTTCCCTGCTGAGGTAATGTGTCTCTCTGATCGCCTCTTCACCATATTCACTGAGTTTTTACCTAATCGAGGCTTGCTTCCTCTGAGGTGAAAAAAGTTAGTTAAAGAGTATGAATGTCTGTTTCAAGTCAAGCAAGTTGCGCTCGTTTCACCTTCAGCGCCCCAGCTTGCTTGGCTAGGCATGCACCTCGAATAACAACTTTAAATGCCTCCCAAGGGTGGAGGCTGAGTTTATAGCTTGGGTATTAGGAGAAAAGTATTCTATGATGTTTGATTGAATTTCATCCTGGAATATCGGGACATGGAGAGCGTTTGTAGGAAGTCTCCAGGAATGGGCTCGGTCACGTGCCGTGGGGAGAGTGAGCTATAGGAAGACAGGAGCATGATCAGAAAGCGTTCAAGGGAGTTGCTCAGTTGTGACAGTCCAGGAGACTATGTCCTTCATTACAGCCAGTATTCAAGACTGTACCAAGTGTTGTGTGTAGTGCCACTGTGAGTGCCCTCTCTGTTTTGGGGATGTGTAAGTCTCCATAGATCCCCGAGCCCATAGTCCCACACGGTGAGGTGAAGTTGAGCTGCCGACCTTGGGTGTGGGCGTCATGTGTCACTAGATCGATCAAAGTGGTGGTCCCCACCCACATTACAGTGTCAGGCCCCATACTACCGATCTGTTGTCAGATTTCCATAAAGAGATCGGGCAATCAACATTAGGTCCTCATACAGAGACCAGAGTGAACGGTTGGCCTTGGAGTGCGTCATATAGCATGACATACCTGCCCTGTTTTCGCATATGGACGTGCATGTGCACCACTGTATGCCTTTGAGAATAAAAATGGAGTATACAGCTGCATGCGTTTCCACAGGCCAACCAGTCCCCAATCGAGGGTTTGAAGCGTTAGTTAGGTGGAATTACTGTAGGCAGCAAATGTTGATGCGGTGTCGACAAAGATAAGTAAATACAAGGCAAGCCTTATTTTGGTCGTTCAGCCCGAAAAAGTTCTAGGTGAGGTATCTAAGGTTAATCGTCATAGTGTGAGGTGCCTTGTAGCCTGGCAGTAGGGCTGCTAATGGTCCTGATGGACGCATGTGGGAGGTGTGAATCTGCTGTGGGGTACAGATGTGTGTGTGCTCTGCAATAACAGTGAAGTGAAAACAACAACAAAATCCCCCAGCCCCCACCCACTTCAAACCCACCAATTGGTTGAACTATCCTTGTTCACTCCCATCCCTTCCCAGGGTGAAGACAATAGAAAAATATAGAGGAATACATCCCTCTGGGCATCAGTATACCTACCAAATAACCCAGCGCTGACAAGCTAGGTGACCGAGGATGAGGGTAAGAAGCATCACAGGGCAACATGATCTGAAGCTGTCCAGGGAGCCAGGTTCTGAGCCAGGATCAGGTGTGGCATATTTTAAAAGGGGCAACTACGGCCGGCTTTCTAGGGCCACGCCAGATAAGCCCCGGGTCACCCAGAAGCGTTCCAGCTACAGCAGCCGACCCACATGTCAGCATTTAGCAGTGTTGTGATGGTATCAAGGGTCATAGTTAATCATTGTCACTGAGATTGCCTCCTGATGCAATGCCCGCTGAAGTTGGGCTGGCCCCCTCGGAGTTCATAAGTTTACGTGAAAATTTCAAGGTGGCTTTAGGGCCAGTGAAGAGATGAATGTTGCCATTCAGGGGGACACCGCTTAGCTGGTAGGAATTCCTGACGAGCCGGTTGCACTGTCAACGTGATGTCAGAGTAAAGTGAAATCGGGTTTCCTTGATACTGGATATTGTGGCGTTCTCAGGCTATTTTCAGGATGGTATCCCTGTTTTTATAGTTGAGTAGACTGGCTACAATCAGTTATGCTGGGGCTCCAGGAGAAGGGGCGGGAACCCAACGATTGATGAGCACGCTTAATTGCAAACATTGGGAACAAGGCTTCGCCGAACAGGGAGCAAAATATGTTCTTGATGTAGGTGTCCATTCTATCCATGGTAGTGCTTTCAGGCATTCCCAATATGCAAATATTGTTCCGACGGGATCTGGCTTCTAAGTCTTAATTTTGTTTTTGATTTTTTCCAAGATTTTCTCCATCTGTAGTAGATGTTAATTTGTGGCCATGTGGACATCTTCAACCCACAAAACTGGTGTCTCAAACTCATTAATGCGTCCACTGTGCTTATCCCGCCACTCCTTCATATGGTTTAGCCTGGTGGTGAGGAGGTCATTTTTTGCATTGATGACATGGTGACTGTGTTTAAATCAGTAAACATTCTCTTATTGTCCTGGTTAGAGGTGGATGGGGTTTCTCCAAGGTGGTCTTGCTGCATGGCTTTTTGGATCACATTTGTAGTACCTACACCCAGCCTTGATATGATGGAGAGCTTAGGATGTTTAGTGTCATGCTTGCCCATCTTTGATAGGCCCCACCGCCCGGCCCGCCAAGCAATGGCAGCACAAGGGTTCCCTGGTTGGTGAGAGTGGTTCATTATTCCCTGGGTCGGGTTGGGGTGTCCGCTACCTCTCTGCCCAGCCTCCAGCAATGCTAGCTCAAGAGTGCCCCAGCCAGCAAGAGTGATCTGATATCCTCCAGGCTGGGCCACAGTATAGGTCCCCACTCTGCTCAGCCACCATCACGACCTGTCTGGTTGACTTGCCCCAACACACTTTGGGCAGCGATTGCTGCTTCACTCACTGGATCAGCGTCTTCCGGGTCACCTGCCTGCTCTCTGCAGCACGGTAGTCCAAGTCCGGTCCACTCCCCAGCAGTCGACCAATAGGCCGGGTGTAGGCCCTGCACCAGGAGTGCACCCCTCCAGATCTGCATCAAGCCGTGGTCAGTCGCAGTGTTGTGATCGGGGAGCCCTCCCCTGTTCCTTGTGAGCGCATCTCTCCAGCTGGATTTCATGAGCCCAGCAGGTCTGGGGCAATCTCCTCCACCTAGGCAGGCAGTGAAATGGGTGTCAGAAGCCCTTCTGCGTTGGGACCTAAATGTATTAATCACTCGGCCAACACAGCGATATTAAAGCAGCCATCTTGCTGCTCGCCTCTCCGGCACACTCCATACTCAATCACAATGGGTAAAGTGTTGAACTTTAGGGGGTTCAGATTTACTATTCCAAATCCACAATGCACCGCATTGGATTGGGTAAAGTTATTCATGAAAATGCTGTACTTTAAATTTCAAATTAACTAATACCACAAATATATAAATTAAAATGAAGTTCTACAAAAAGAATACATTACAGAATTACACTTTAATTATCCCTCCAAAACAAACAGTATTAAAAGTTTACTGAGCATATTACCACAAAAATTTAAAATAACACATATTCCCTGTAACTAAAACCCATAATTAATTTTAAAGTATATTAAAAACATATTTTAAAACTTGAAAAATGTTTTAAAATATAAAATTAAATAAAAGATATTTGAAACTCCCAATGAAGGAAAACAACAAAAACACTTTGATTTAAAACCAATAACTATATTACAAATAATTAAATCCAGTCATTTAAATTACTTAAAAAAATTAAACTATCAAGGAACCAGCAACATGTTATCAAATTATATGCCAAAATAATTATTAGAATTTTAATTAAATTTAACAATAGCAAACCAATATTAAAACCAAAATACAAAATGACTTTCAAAATTCTTGTTTTACATAATAAAAAAACAAAGAAACAAAAAATAAGATATGTTTTCATATAAAATAAGTAAATATATTTTTTATTTTTGGTTATTTATTAATTAAAAAGAAAAATTAACAGAGCAACAATTTTAAACAAAAATAACTTCACAATACTCGTATCGCACTATAGTCTTTACACAATATTTGGTGGGAACACCGATGTAGCACTGCAGGAGATATTTACCCCATTAAACAAATGTATTTGGTTAGGCAAAAGTGCAGGGGTTACATGCATGATATATATTACTTTCCAGAAAATTACATAGACTACATGTGGAACAGCTTGCAGTTTCTATTTGCATTTGGTGCAAGTACTGAATGCATAGCAGGGCCACCCTATTTTGCATGACTTTAGTTGATCTGGCTTTGCATAGAACTCTAGTTTGCGCTTTTCCTGCCCTGTGACACTAACTCTTCTC
Organism: Calotriton arnoldi; assembly: GCA_963921515.1. Taxonomy (NCBI): domain Eukaryota; kingdom Metazoa; phylum Chordata; class Amphibia; order Caudata; family Salamandridae; genus Calotriton; species Calotriton arnoldi. Next base: position 700,694 of record CAWUFW010001434.1, read on the forward strand.
TTACTGGGGGCTTTATGTTACCTGTTTGTAAATGCATCACCTTCGGCACACTAATCCATTTGCACATAAAAGTTAATTGAGACTCTTGGCTGTGTAGTGTTGGTTTGCGCTGCATGATCTCCCGTGCAAAACATTTGCATTTCTAGGCCCAAAATACTAGCAAGTCAGCTAAAATCCCTATTCCTATAGAGAGACTATGCTTTGTAAATCTCAGGGTTTACAAGTCAGAAGGCCAAGCAGTTTTATTAAAGGGAAATATGGCCCCAAAAATGCAGTGTAAAGAACAAAAATAGAACAATAAAAAAAATAGAGGAGTGCATGCGTTGCTTCCCTAAGAAAAGATGTGGTGCGTAAACTATGACTTTGGTGTAATTGTACAAGGTTTGCTTTCCCACCCATGAGTGATACAGGTGAAGTCAGTTCAATGAACAAGAGCTAAATGTGAAAGACAGGTTATTGTAACCCAGCAGAACCCCACCCAATGCATAGTTGAAGTAAAGTTATTGCTTTTGGGTTACTAACAATCGCTGCAATCGGAACAGGGGCACCATGGTAACAGAAACAAACTTTTTTCGTTATTCACTATATCACACAAACATTGCACTAAGAAGTATAAACACTTTTAACAAAAAAGCATTTATTATATCCGAGCAAACCTGTTTCCCAGCACATCTAAAATAACTACACAGGATGTCATAAAGCATCAATAAGACACATTGTGAACAAGGAGGATGAAATGAACATTTCTGACATGGTTAAAATGTCATAAAAAAACCTAACATCCTACTTCTATGCGCTGCACTAGGAAACCATGGAGAGTAGAACAACTTGCTGTCAAGAGTTTCTTAGGGAGAAGCAATGCACTGCATACCTTCTTGAAAGCAAGAGATGTCGTTATTAGGGGAGGTGTAAAGGCAGTATTCCCTGTGAAAAGCAAACACTGGCTGACGTAGCGGCCTTCCTTGGGACTTAGCCTTATCAGCATCAGACAAGATGCAGCATCTTCTAAGTGTGCTGTTAGTAGGTGAGACTGTCTCCGGCAGAATCTTGTGTCATAATCTGGCTGAAGGACCTCTCTGGCCAAGTGGTCAAATGTGTCAGTCTTCATATACTAAATCTTATCAGAGATTGGATTTTTTTGACATAAATTGAGGAATGTCTGATACAGATTATGAGCATCAAGGTGTACAACCCAGATGTCTCCTTATGAACATGTAAAGTGAAAGGATGTCAATTCAGACTACACTATTTTGGCTATATGTCTGTATTTGTTCTTATTTGACCTTGTGACCTAAGTACACACTTGTCCCAGACTGAAGTCGTATCAGGTGATATGTCTATGTCATTAACCAAATGACTTGAAACTTTCATGATTCTTGGAAAGATAAAGTCCAAGAGGCTATTGATTTCCAGTCAGAAAATGACGATGTACCCTCTGGATTCATTTGAATGACAAGTGAACACGTACTCACCATATGACAGAGAGCACATAGCTCAAATCATGCAGCTTGAAGGTCTCAATATTAATGGCAACTGTGTAACTGGACTAATATGGCAAAATGTGTCCTAGTTTCCAGAGTTTCTTCCTCTACATAGCATAGTTAAAAACTGCCAACTGGAATTTGTTGTGCTTCTACTTTATTTCATGATCTTGGTGGGGTTCTTCTGCACTCCGACAACCACCGAAGAAAACCCACTGGGGTGTTGTCTTGTGTGGAGAATTCAGAAGAAGCTTATGGTCAAAGTAGGCAGTATCGGCCCGTGCAGGGCGTGCTTGCCGGGCGGTGACGTGGGGCGGGGGAGGGGCAGGGGGTAGTAAACACCGGAATACGGATGAATGCAGGTAAGTAGACAATTAAATTACTAAAACGAATTTCGTTGCGCGCTTTGCATCACATTTGGCGATGCAGCGCGCGCAACGAAATTCGTTTTAGTAATTTAATTGTCTACTTACCTGAATTCATCCGTATTCCGATGTTTACTACCCCCCACCCTGCCCCACCCCGCCCCACGTCACCGCCCGGCAAGCACGCCCTGCTTTGGCCGCTACTGAAGGTAGGTAAGTACTACTACTTCCAACCTGACATGGCAATGGAAGAGGTCGCATAGTCGCACAGAGCACCATTTTTTCTGGCAATTCTGGCAAAAAGAAAAAAAAACATCACCAGCAAGCTTTAAATAATATGTACATTTTTGAAGCAGATGACTTTGCAAATTTGCACAGCCCTAACCACAATATCATTGAGATTTAACCAAGAGATGCAGTTTTTGTCTGGTAAAAAAAAAAATCAGTATGAGCTATTCATGAGAACTGCTGTGCATGCATCTTTTTGGCTCAGTCCTTGAAACCATTCGATCTATATATTTTATCCAGTATTTTTAACTATGTTATTCCATGAAGTGGCATTAGCGTTTGTTTTCTCAGGGGTTTTTGCTAATTTAGTTTATTTTTTTCAATAAAAAAATGGATTATACATTATTAAAATATATCTGTAGAATCAGAGAAGAAATTTTTTGAACAGAAAGTTATATATGCTCATCAAATCTAACAATTAAAAATGGGAAGACATGTAAGAATATTGAGCTAGCTATTATGGTGCATCATTTTATATATTTAATAAAAAAAGTTTTATTTAACACCATTTAATCATAGAATGACCTCATGAAAATGGTCAGTTGCATAAAACAGACGTGCAAGGCTAAGGTGTTTAAATTTTTAAAAGCCTGCCTTCTCTGTGGTTTACAGATGGCGATTTTCAGTCCAAACAGTATTTCTCCGTGACTTTCAAAGTTCACCTCGCTGAAGTGCCCCTTTGTTTAAATGAGAGAGACAGACACTTTAAAAAATTTATAGGCCTATTTTGCAATTCCCATAATGTGTCCTTTGTGAATTCAACAGTGGAACTTGCATGAAAATGTAATGTTGAGCAATTGGGACCGAGTAACCTTTCTGTCAGGAGGCAGCTTTTCCATATGCTCACCTGCATGAAAAGCGCCTCGCGCGTCCTCCTACCCAAATATCACAGCTGTCACATTGCTAGCAGAGGAAGAAACACTAATTTACTCTTTTTCAGACTGCTTTTCTCAGCACAGGTAGGATCCAGGGCGCGCGCCGCAAGGGACGTTCAAGATTGCTGCGTAAATGGACATAAAATCGGTGTCGCGCGACTTACTGGACCATTCAGTCCACTCACTCCGCGCTACAGGCTGAGCAGCTTCAGGCCGGAATGTGTTCTGTGCAAATCCAGACACATTTTGTTCATTAGGCACCACCGACTAATACTTCTGAATGACCCGTCTGGCTTTCTCCCTGCAGTAATAAAAAATGCATTAAATCCACCGGCTATAATCACAGTTAGGAATATGCACTGTATTTTAATGAACGCCTCGCTGACCGTCGTTAGCAGGCTGATTGAGCAAAAATCCGTGTGGGCGCGCTGGTGCGCGTGACTGTACAGTATACAAGAGACGATCAGCATTACGTGTTTAACAGAGGCTGTATGTGAGTTTAAAATGTATTTTGTGTATGTGAAATATCTTATGAGCCACATTTTCGATACATTAATCCTACCATTGGCCCATTAAAATGATCTGTCTTGATCTTGCTAAAATTAAAGATTTAAAATGTACAGGTGGCCATAAAATACCAAATACATTAATAATCGGCTTAAATTAAGCACTGTATGGAAAGGTGCAGCACCAATATCTTAACGTGCTCATTTTATGTTTACAACATACTTCATCACAGGATTTAAATACAGTTTGTGCTTTAATACACTCGCTCACTCATGGTTGCTTAACAATTTAAATCTAAATAATTTTGGACACCATTAATCAGGGCCGGACTGGCTACCGGGCGTTTTGGTGTGCTGCTGCCAAGCTGGGGGCTGATTTCGTTGATGGGGACCTGCATGTGCTTAAAACCATTCGTTTTGCTTTGTTAATTTAGAAGCACACGCAGGTCCCCATCAACGAAATCAGCCCCCAGCTTGGCAGCACACCAAAACGTCCGGTAGCCAGTCCGGCCCTGTTAATGCTTTGCACCTAGACCGGAGCATGCTTACCCAGTGTTGGCTGTTGGGCAAGAAAAGGGGGGGGGGGGATCACAGGAAGCAGCACAGGGGGCAGCACGGCGGAGAAAAATGATAAGAAAAAAATAGCGCTTACCCGGCTGCCGCTTCAATGGTTTTCTGCTCCTCTCGACTACGGAAGTCCATATACAGACTCCCAGACTCCCCATCCAACCCAGACGCTGCTCTCATACTATTACCAAGCATGAGAGAAGCACCAGGATTGCCTGAGCAAGCTGGTTTGACACTCGCTCAGGTACAGGGAGTCTGTGCCGTTTCTCCACCCGGCTGTGGAACACAGCTGGGTTGGAGAGACCTAAGTGTGCATGTCGGTTTGGCCGTCCTAAGATGGCTGGCCAAACCGACATGCACACTTGTAGCAGTGCCCACCACTTCTCCTCCCACAGTGCCAACCAGGATGGCCCGGCCCGGCCCCACCCCACCCTTGAATCGACCTAGCAAGGAAAAATAAAAACATAACCTGTTTAATTATCATTTTATTTTTCCTTTTTTCACTTCTGAGAAGGCAGTGGGACAACGCTCTTCCGCCTTAATGGAGGAGACGCCGCTGTGCTTACCTGCAGGCCAGACCATCTTCAGATCTCATTGTCCTAATTTAAAACTTTCAGCTCAACTAACATCCCCATCCATCTGGCCATGAGGAATTGTTATCCAAACCTAAGACATCAGCGCCCTGGAGAGCAAAAGAGATAACGAGCAGCAAGAGCACACTCTGGGGCAAAGAGAAGACCGCACCAGAAAGACTATGAGAAGTACTCCTCCCAACACAAAGGGTCTGTTATTCCCCATGACAGGGAAAGTACTTAGAATATATGCTATTTATTGCATCCAAAAAATTCTGAAACCCGGGGTGTTGAATTTGATCGGTGCTTCAAATACCATCTCTCTGTCCACAGCACTCGTAACAGGACACAATGCTATTTATCAAAACCAGGGAAACCTACTACACCAATACCATAAGAGCGCCCTCCAACAAAAGCAAAACTTTCTCCAAGACCATCACTAAACCTCGTACTAAATCCTCATAATAATGCTGGACAAATTTAACATAATAACCATCTTTGGTCAACAAGATTAGGAAACGCATAGATGCCATTGAATTGTCACCCGGTCAATATTTCCAGAAAGACCAACACTTTCCTACAAGACTAACACTCACAATTCCTCTCAAAGTGAAGTTTGGAGACATCTGCAATTCAGGTATGACTGTCTTTCTCACCATCAACTGAAACCTGTCTCCTCATCCTCTTTAAGTGAATCAAACATTGAGCCATATTCAATGGACCCTGCTGACATCACTCTTTAGGAGTTGACTATCTACCTGGCCAACAGGTACTAGGTCACCCAAAGAAATACCTTAATACCAGAGCGTACCTACAAGACCTGGAGCGTACCTACAAGACGTGCACCGTACCCAAAGAGTCTTTCATGTCTCTGGTACTTTCAACGTCTACAAGGAACAACGTGGGGTATTCTTGAATGGCAATAATATTAGGAACAACAATCCGCTGTCGATTAGCTTTCCTTTGAAGTCTTCTCTCAGAGTGATATCAATCAACTGAAGGACTCACTCTCCAAAGAAAAGCAATAGATTTCTTCAAAATGAACTCCCAGAAAACAGAGTTAGCCTTGGTCACAAATATTAGCAAACAAACTCAAATGCTAGAATAGTGTATTTAGTAATGAACTTCAACAAATTCTCCCCATAACTGGTGTACACCATTAGGTTTCTCACAGTCCACACTAACAGCTGTCTCAGTTTCAAGGTGCATCTTGTCAAGAAGACTCACACAACTCTATGTTCTATCAAACTCAAGGCATACCTCCACAATCATCACTTCGGAACAGATGTTCAAGCATTAGATAATGCTACCTACAGGCAGGGAATGCCCTGCTCACTAGAGTTCTAACTACTCCTATGGCACCTTTAAAGAATGCTCCATACATGCCTGGGAAAAAACCAAATATATCACTTAGAACTTAATTGGCTACACCTGCCTGCTTGCATCACATTCAATGTCTGCTTTGTGAAACTCGGTTCAAGTTTTCTTTTTTTTATTAATACAAATTATTATAATTAAACAACAATATTATGATTTAAAAATAGACACAACAAAAATGATCTCGAGGTAATAAAAAGTATGCCATCTTATTATCCTATATGACACTGCATACTGCTGACGTTTTATCAGCACACAAAGTATGTGTGATAAGTTACTTTATTGCTATATCAAACAACTTAACAACGGCTCCTGTTAAAGGTAAATGTACCCCGCTAAAAGACTTTATGATTGCTTCAATACAAGTCCAAACCTTACTGGCCGGGAAACAACCTTTACAACGCGGTCATTACACCGCGATACCTTTACAACGCGGTCGTTTCAACGACCGCGTCGTTAGTACGCGATGCATTTACATCGCAAGTTTTTACAACGACTTCCACTAGGGGGTGCTGAGGTATTGGAAATGAATTCCAACACCTTCCCTACTGATGGGCAAACTGGAGTAGGAATAGTAAATAATACTATTCCTAAGTCCAGAGCGCCCCCTAATGGAAGTCGTTGCAAAGACTTGCGATGTAAATGCATCACGTACTAACAACGCGGTCGTTGTAACGACCGCTTTGTAATAGCACGCGATGTAATACATTGTGTAGTAAAGTGCTATTTTCTACTGTCCAATTCAAATTTTATTAAATATTTACTTCTAGTTGCATGCAAATGAAGGCAAACACATAAAATATGGGTCAAGGATTCCTTCATGTACCCACACTGTCTGCATGGATTTTCATTACTCCTTTTAGAGTACCAATCACCCCTAATTTCTATGAAAAGGAGGTGGAAATCAATCCTAATAAGTTGATGTTGCAATTTACTCTGTAATGGGACAAATAAAATGCTAAATTTGGTGGCGTATTAATTCATAGGAAGATTATATTTATTATACTTTTTTAAATTATAAGCCTTTCTGAACTTATCATTGGCTCAAATTTCTTAGGTTAGTTTTCAAAGCCTCCTTCAACATACCATATTGGGTCCTCTCTTTCCAGTGAACTCCTACCATTAAAAGGCCTGCGTCTGTCTGCACATAAATTGTACACAGTTTAGTGTAATTGGAATTAGTTAAGCAAATTTCATTCTAGATTAACCATTTCAAAGTGTTGGAGTAGGAAATTGGGTTACTGGTTGAGTGGGTTGAAACCCTACTCAAGCAGCAACCACAATTCTTGTCAGGGTTAGACACGCAAACCCAACAAATAACCTGTGCTCAACTGTCTGGTAACTTGACACTAAAGCAATCAGGCTTAACTTAGAGGCAATGTGTAAAGTATGCATGCAGCACTTCAAACAATAATAAAGTGAAAACACACATAAGAAAAGTCCCACACCAATTTAGAAAAATAGAGAAAAATGTGATAAATAATTTGAGACCAAAACAATAAAAAACAATCAGTAAAACCAGAGATATGCAATTTGACAGATTTAAGTAAAAATACTGCTTAAAAGTAAAAAGCGCCAACTGTGATTATCTGTTGGCTCCGTACTGAGACAAAGTCACAATTTCAGGGTGACCGTGATGGAGCATAGGCCGGATACAGGGACCTAGTTAGGCCTGATGAACAAAGTACCTTTAATTCAGGTTGCGGAGCATTGCGAGATGACAAGTTGAGGATGCGGCATGCAGCAGCAGTTACGATAGGCTGCAGGATGCGATGCAAGGCCCTGCATCGAGGCTGCATGACATATCAGCAATTTCTGGGAGCTATGGGGCTACTATGCGAGGTCCTGCGTTGAGGATGCATCGTGCAGGGGCGATTCTGGGGAGCTGAGGGCTGCGCTGCAAGGTCCTACATTGAGGAAGTGCCGCACAGCAGAGGGTCCGAGGAGTTGTGGGGATGCGATGCAAGGTTGTGTGTCGAGGAGGCATCACCCAGCAGCAGTTCCGAAGAGCTGTGGGGTCCTGCATTGGGGATGAAATTGTGCAGCAGTGGCTTTGATGTGAGGTTGTGAGGAGATGCATAGCACTGGATTGGTCCTACCCACAAAACCACAGCTGGGCTGGCAGAGCACCTTCAGACCAACTTAAAAGGGTCCAGGACTGGGGTAACACCACTTGGGGGACAAGACTCACAGCAAGCAGAGTGCAGGTGCAGGGTTCAAGGTGGTTGAAACCTTTTCTGTCCCTGAGGCTCTAATCAAGAGGACAGCCATCTAGTTCTTAGAGTCACTCTGTTGATCCTGGGTTCAAGATGTTGGTCCAGTCCTTCTCACTCAGGCAGCAGGGCAGCAGATGAGTAGAGCAACAAAGTAGCATTCCTTTTTGCAGCAGAGCAGCACAGCAGTCCTTCTGAGTCTTCCACATGTCCAGATGTGTACTGTAGAGTTGGGTTAGAGGGTCTAATATTTATACTTGTTGCCAGCTTTAAAGTAGGAGACATTTCTGGAGGTTTCCACCCCTACGGGTGTTTGGAATCTCCTGTCTCCCTGCGCTGTCCCAGCTTGTCTGGGGGCAATAGACTGGTGTGAAACCCTTTGTGAGTGTGCTGAGGCAGAGTCTTTATGATGTTCAGGTTTGGTAGGTGACCGCTACTACCCCTATCAGGTCAAAGATGACCCAGACTGCCCACATCTATTCATGTCTAGAAAACAGAGTTAGCCTTGGTCACAAATATTAGCAAACAAACTCAAATGCTAGAATAGTGTATTTAGCAATGAACTTCAACAAATTCTCCCCATAACTGGTGTACACCATTAGGTTTCTCACAGTCCACACTAACAGCTGTCTCAGTTTCAAGGTGCATCTTGTCAAGAAGACTCACACAACTCTATGTTCTTTTCAAACTCAAGGCATACCTCCACAATCATCACTTCAGAACAGATGTTCAAGCATTAGATAATGCTACCTACAGGCAGGGAATGCCCTGCTCACTAGAGTTCTAACTACTCCTATGGCACCTTTAAAGAATGCTCCATACATGCCTGGGAAAAAAACAAATATATCACTTAGAACTTAATTTGCTACACCTGCCTGCTTGCATCACATTCAATGTCTGCTTTGTGAAACTCGGTTCAAGTTTTCTTTTTTTTATTAATACAAATTATTATAATTAAACAACAATATTATGATTTAAAAATAGACACAACAAAAAAGATCTCGAGGTAATAAAAAGTATGCCATCTTATTATCCTATATGACACTGCATAATGCTGACGTTTATCAGCACACAAAGTATGTGTGATAAGTTTCTTTATTGCTATATCAAACAACTTAACAACGGCTCCTGTTAAAGGTAAATGTACCCCGCTAAAAGACTTTATGATTGCTTCAATACAAGTCCAAACCTTACTGGCCGGGAAACAACCTTCACAACGCGGTCATTACACCGCGATACCTTTACAACGCGGTCGTTTCAACGACCGCGTCGTTAGTACGCAATGCATTTACATCGCAAGTCTTTACAACGACTTCCACTAGGGGGTGCTGAGGTATTGGAAATGAATTCCAACACCTTCCCTACTGATGGGCAAACTGGAGTAGGAATAGTAAATAATACTATTCCTAAGACCAGCGCGCCCCCTAGTGGAAGTCGTTGTAAAGACTTGCGATGTAAATGCATCACGTACTAACAACGCAGTCGTTGTAACAACCGCTTTGTAATAGCACGCGATGTAATACATCGTGTAGTAAAGTGCTATTTTCTACTGTCCAATTCAAATTTTATTAAATATTTACTTCTAGTTGCATGCAAATGAAGGCAAACACATAAAATATGGGTCAAGGATTCCTTCATGTACCCACACTGTCTGCATGGATTTTCATTACTCCTTTTAGAGTACCAAGCACCCCTAATTTCTATCAAAAGGAGGTGGAAATCAATCCTAATAAGTTGATGTTGCAATTTACTCTGTAATGGGACAAATAAAAAGCTAAATTTGGTGGCGTATTAATTCCTAGGAAGATTATATTTATTATACTTTTTAAATTATAAGCCTTTCTGAACTTATTGGCTCAAATTTCTTAGGTTAGTTTTCAAAACCTCCTTCAACATACCATTTTGGGTCCTCTCTTTCTAGTGAACTCCTACCATTAAAAGGCCTGCGTCTGTCTGCACATAAATTGTCCACAGTTTAGTGTAATTGGAATTAGTTAAGCAAATTTCATTCTAGATTAACCATTTCAAAGTGTTGGAGTAGGAAATTGGGTTACTGGTTGAGTGGGTTGAAACCCTACTCAAGCAGCAACCACAATTCTTGTCAGGGTTAGACACGCAAACCCAGCAAATAACCTGTGCTCAACTGTCTGGTAACTTGACACTAAAGCAATCAGGCTTAACTTAGAGGCAATGTGTAAAGTATGCATGCAGCACTGCAACAATAATAAAGTGAAAACACACATAAGAAAAGTCCCACACCAATTTAGAAAAATAGAGAAAAATGTGATAAATAATTTGAGACCAAAACAATAAAAAACAATCAGTAAAACCAGAGATATGCAATTTGACAGATTTAAGTAAAAATACTGCTTAAAAGTAAAAAGCACCAACTGTGATTATCTGTTGGCTCCGTACTGAGACAAAGTCACAATTTCAGGGCGACCGTGATGGAGCATAGGCCGGATACAGGGACCTAGTTAGGCCTGATGAACAAAGTACCTTTAATTCAGGTTGCGGAGCATTGCGAGATCACAAGTTGAGGATGCGGCATGCAGCAGCAGTTACGATGGGCTGCAGGATGCGATGCAAGGCCCTGCATCGAGGATGCATGCCATATCAGCAATTTCTGGGAGCTATGGGGCTACTATGCGAGGTCCTGCGTTGAGGATGCATCGTGCAGGGGCGATTCTGGGGAGCTGAGGGCTGCACTGCAAGGTCCTACATTGAGGAAGTGCCGCACAGCAGAGGGTCCGAGGAGTTGTGGGGATGCGATGCAAGGTTGTGTGTCGAGGAGGCATCACACAGCAGCAGTTCCAAAGAGCTGTGGGGTCCTGCATTGGGGATGAAATTGTGCATCAGTGGCTTTGATGTGAGGTTCTGATGAGATGCATAGCACTGGATTGGTCCTACCCACAAAACCACAGCTGGGCTGGCAGAGCACCTTCAGACCAACTTAAAAGGGTCCAGGACTGGGGTAACACCACTTGGGGGACAAGACTCACAGCAAGCAGAGTGCAGGTGCAGGGTTCAAGGTGGTTGAAACCTTTTCTGTCCCTGAGGCTCTAATCAAGAGGACAGCCATCTAGTCCTTGGAGTCACTCTGTTGATCCTGGGTTCAAGATGTTGGTCCAGTCCTTCTCACTCAGGCAGCAGGGCAGCAGATGAGTAGAGCAACAAAGTAGCATTCCTTCTTGCAGCAGAGCAGCACAGCAGTCCTTCTGAGTCTTCCACATGTCCAGATGTGTACTGTAGAGTTGGGTTTGAGGGTCAAATATTTATACTTGTTGCCAGCTTTAAAGTAGGAGACATTTCTGGAGGTTTCCACCCCTAGGGGTGTTTGGAATCTCCTGTCTCCCTGCGCTGTCCCAGCTTGTCTGGGGGCAATAGACTGGTGTGAAACCCTTTGTGAGTGTGCTGAGGCAGAGTCTTTATGATGTTCAGGTTTGGTAGGTGACCGCTACTACCCCTATCAGGTCAAAGATGACCCAGACTGCCCACATCTATTCATGTCTAGAAAACAGAGTTAGCCTTGGTCACAAATATTAGCAAACAAACTCAAATGCTAGAATAGTGTATTTAGCAATGAACTTCAACAAATTCTCCCCATAACTGGTGTACACCATTAGGTTTCTCACAGTCCACACTAACAGTTGTCTCAGTTTCAAGGTGCATCTTGTCAAGAAGACTCACACAACTCTATGTTCTTTTCAAACTCAAGGCATACCTCCACAATCATCACTTCAGAACAGATGTTCAAGCATTAGATAATGCTACCTACAGGCAGGGAATGCCCTGCTCACTAGAGTTCTAACTACTCCTATGGCACCTTTAAAGAATGCTCCATACATGCCTGGGAAAAAACCAAATATATCACTTAGAACTTAATTGGCTACACCTGCCTGCTTGCATCACATTCAATGTCTGCTTTGTGAAACTCGGTTCAAGTTTTCTTTTTTTATTAATACAAATTATTATAATTAAACAACAATATTATGATTTAAAAATAGACACAACAAAAAAGATCTTGAGGTAATAAAAGTATGCCAACTTATTATCCTATATGACACTGCATAATGCTGACGTTTTATCAGCACACAAAGTATGTGTGATAAGTTACTTTATTGCTATATCAAACAACTTAACAACGACTCCTGTTAAAGGTAAATGTACCCCGCTAAAAGACTTTATGATTGCTTCAATACAAGTCCAAACCTTACTGGCCGGGAATCAACCTTCACAACGCGGTCATTACACCGCGATACCTTTACAACGCGGTCATTTCAACGACTGCGTCGTTAGTACGCAATGCATTTACATCGCAAGTCTTTACAACGACTTCCAGTAGGGGGTGCTGAGGTATTGGAAATGAATTCCAACACCTTCCCTACTGATGGGCAAACTGGAGTAGGAATAGTAAATAATACTATTCCTAAGTCCAGCGCGCCCCCTAGTGGAAGTCGTTGTAAAGACTTGCGATGTAAATGCATCACGTACTAACAACGCGGTCGTTGTATCGACCGCTTTGTAATAGCACGCGATGTAATACATTGTGTAGTAAAGTGCTATTTTCTACTGTCCAATTCAAATTTTATTAAATATTTACTTCTAGTTGCATGCAAATGAAGGCAAACACATAAAATATGGGTCAAGGATTCCTTCATGTACCCACACTGTCTGCATGGATTTTCATTACTCCTTTTAGAGTACCAAGCACTCCTAATTTCTATCAAAAGGAGGTGGAAATCAATCCTAATAAGTTGATGTTGCAATTTGCTCTGTAATGGGACAAATAAAAAGCTAAATTTGGTGGCGTATTAATTCCAAGGAAGATTATATTTATTATACTTTTTTAAATTATAAGCCTTTCTGAACTTATCATTGTCTCAAATTTCTTAGGTTAGTTTTCAAAGCCTCCTTCAACATACCATATTGGGTCCTCTCTTCCAGTGAACTCCTACCATTAAAAGGCCTGCGTCTGTCTGCACATAAATTGTCCACAGTTTAGTGTAATTGGAATTAGTTAAGCAAATTTCATTCTATATTAACCATTTCAAAGTGTTGGAGTAGGAAATTGGGTTACTGGTTGAGTGGGTTGAAACCCTACTCAAGCAGCAACCACAATTCTTGTCAGGGTTAGACACGCAAACCCAACAAATAACCTGTGCTCAACTGTCTGGTAACTTGACACTAAAGCAATCAGGCTTAACTTAGAGGCAATGTGTAAAGTATGCATGCAGCACTTCAAACAATAATAAAGTGAAAACACACATAAGAAAAGTCCCACACCAATTTAGAAAAATAGAGAAAAATGTGATAAATAATTTGAGACCAAAACAATAAAAAACAATCAGTAAAACCAGAGATATGCAATTTGACAGGTTTAAGTAAAAATACTGCTTAAAAGTAAAAAGCGCCAACTGTGATTATCTGTTGGCTCCGTACTGAGACAAAGTCACAATTTCAGGGCGAACGTGATGGAGCATAGGCCGGGTACAGGGACCTTGTTAGGCCTGATGAACAAAGTACCTTTAATTCAGGTTGCGGAGAATTGCGAGATCACAAGTTGAGGATGCGGCATGCAGCAGCAGTTACGATGGGCTGCAGGATGCGATGCACGGCCATGCATCGAGGATGCATGACATATCAGCAATTTCTGGGAGCTATGGGGCTATTATACGAGGTCCTGCGTTGAGGATGCATCGTGCAGGGGCGATTCTGGGGAGCTGAGGGCTGCGCTGCAAGGTCCTACATTGAGGAAGTGCCGCACAGCAGAGGGTCCGAGGAGTTGTGGGGATGCGATGCAAGGTTGTGTGTCGAGGAGGCATCACACAGCAGCCGTTCCGAAGAGCTGTGGGGTCCTGCATTGGGGATGAAATTGTGCAGCAGTGGCTTTGATGTGAGGTTGTGAGGAGATGCATAGCACTGGATTGGTCCTACCCACAAAACCACAGCTGGGCTGGCAGAGCACCTTCAGACCAACTTCCAAGGGTCCAGGACTGGGGTAACACCACTTGGGGGACAAGACTCACAGCAAGCAGAGTGCAGGTGCAGGGTTCAAGATGGTTGAAACCTTTTCTGTCCCTGAGGCTCTAATCAAGAGGACAGCCATCTAGTCCTTGGAGTCACTCTGTTGATCCTGGGTTCAAGATGTTGGTCCAGTCCTTCTCACTCAGGCAGCAGGGCAGCAGATGAGTAGAGCAACAAAGTAGCATTCCTTCTTGCAGCAGAGCAGCACAGCAGTCCTTCTGAGTCTTCCACATGTCCAGATGTGTACTGTAGAGTTGGGTTTGAGGGTCTAATATTTATACTTGTTGCCAGCTTTAAAGTAGGAGACATTTCTGGAGGTTTCCACCCCTAGGGGTGTTTGGAATCTCCTGTCTCCCTGCGCTGTCCCAGCTTGTCTGGGGGCAATAGACTGGTGTGAAACCCTTTGTGAGTGTGCTGAGGCAGAGTCTTTATGATGTTCAGGTTTGGTAGGTGACCGCTACTACCCCTATCAGGTCAAAGATGACCCAGACTGCCCACATCTATTCTCCTTTTGTCTCACCTTCTAGAAGCAATACACAAAGACCAACTTCCAGCTACAACTAGTTATGTGACCTAGGATACAGGCTGCAGGCACTAAATGGTTAGGACAAGAAAATGGCAACTTTCTAAAAGCTGCAATTTAAGAATCGTGATTTAAAATCCAACTTCACCGTTAAAGAGGGTTTTAAATTACAATTCTTTAGAAATCAAACTCGACTCGAATTTCTTACCTGCTCCAAATTGAAAGTTACCCATGTAATAAGGTAATCCGATGTTGTAGTAAGGTGACCCGATGTTATCCTCTGAGAGAGGTAGGCTTTGCAGTACTGACGAACGAATTTTGCAGTTTTTCACTACCAGGACATGTAAAACTAAAGTACATGTCGAACTTTTAAAATATACTACACACTGTCCGATATGCTGTTTGACGTTCCGGTGGCGCAATGTGCCCCAGCATATTTAAAAGTCCACGTAAAGCCACATCATGTGGCTTTTCCTGGCCTTGTAAATATGTTCCCCTTTCACGCAGAACACTGTGTGAAAGGGGGGGTTTCCATAGGTGTTGCTGTGGGAGTTCCTATGCAACACCCATGAAATCTGAAGCATTCCCAGATTTACGAGAAATCGTAAACGAGGGAATGCGTTAGAATCTAACACCACCCCAGGGGTGGCGTTAGGGAGGTGCAACAAGGAGAAATGTTTTCATTTCTCCTAGTTTTTTCCTTTTTCTATGAAAGCTGCATTCTGCAGCAGACTAGAAAGAAGAAATCACCTGAGTTATTTGATTTTGTGCAGGAAGGTATCCCTTCCTGCACAAAATCAATCAGCCCCGCAACACAGGCACCCTTGCACCATGGTACAAGGATGCCTGCTTTGGTGCACGGCATCCCATTGTGCGCCAGCGCAGGGGAAAAGGACAGTAATGCACAGTATCTCATAGATACGGCGCATTCCTGCCTTTTTGTTTTGACGTAGGGCTGTGCAGCAAGGTTCCTTGCAGTCTTGCACTATGTCAAAACCTCATAAATGAGGCCATAAGACTCTGAAACAGAGGAATAGGCCAAAACACGAAGAAGTAGTCAGCAGGCCTTGAAATAAAAAAGTCTGCACAACAAGAAATAATAATTGCTGTACTGAATATCTGTTTGTGTAATGAGACATTTATTGCAGCGTTTGTTGGAGGCTGTATTGTCATCATTTTTGTCAATCCTGGAGAAGGAGCATCTAATTTAAATAAAAGCTACAGGGCCCGGTTCAAAAAGGTAAACTTAGACCAAATGTCTTAGTTTGCGACTTTCGGTATTCACAAGGGTGAGCTATGAGTAGTGTCTTTGCGTCTGCAGTAACTATAATAATAATAATAATAAGATGAAATTAGTCACAGGTCTTAATTCCATGTCAATGTAGTTTTACTGCTCTCTAGATTACACGATGTATGTGGTATGTAAGTATGTATGTGGTATTTTTATAGCTCCAACCTAGCCAAAAAGGCAGTGGATCATCATGCTGTGGATCATTATGCAGCATTTATGGCAGTCAATGAGTGATAGGAACGATAGCTGGTCATGGGACTGTTACTGCATAACAGTAGTAATCCAATAGTAACAATAATACTCCACATAATTTGTAGTTATGCCCCATTTTTATGAGAAAAATATTATCCTGCTGAAATTCAGTCCTGCTGCGAGTTCTTTGTATTTTCTGTAACAGAAACAGGCCTATTGGCTATGTCAGTGCTTACTGAAAGCAAGGAGTGAAATTTGCCCCCTGTATTCAGCAGAAAATAGGGCCGAACAGGCATTTTATTGCTTCAGACATGTCCCCGGAGTGCTGATGCCCTTTAAGGCTGGCTTTGAAAACCCAGGGCTGCTCTCAGGAGCCTCTGTCACTTTCCTCAGCTCCCTGAGATTAATTGCAGCAGACACAAAGAGGCGTCAAGGGAGAGAGAAAGAGATAGGGCAGAGGAAGGTAGCGAGAAAGCGACCAGAGGAGAGAGAGGAGAGGAGGGGAGGAGAGAGAGGAATGGACGGAGACGATGAGGGCGGGGCTTGTTTGAACAATTTTGCCAGGACACTAAAATTGGTGGGGTTTTTTGGCAAATTGTGGGCTTTGAATAATTGTATTTGGTAAGAGCATGCTCAATATTTGACACCAGTGCCCCTCTTCCTCATTGGTTGTGTAAAGAATTTGATATATATATATATATATTCACTGAAAAAACCACAGGTTTCAGGGACAGTATAGTTAGAAATTAGCATTTAAAACACCTTTGAAATTCACTGAAAAAACCATAGGTTTCAGGGACGTTATAATTAGAAATTAACATGTAAAAAACCTTTGAAATTCCCCGAAAAAACCATAGGTTTCAGGGACGTTATAGTTAGAAATTAGCATTTAAAAAACCATAGAAATTCACTGAAAAAACCACAGGTTTCAGGGACGTTATAGTTAGTTGGACATTTCACTCGTACAAAACCAGAGAAATTCAGCCCTTATAGTTAGCTGAGCTAACTATAACTCGCACCCCCGCAATGCACTGCTGATGACGTCACATATTACATCACTCATGACATGGTGAGTGATATCACTGATGACATCACTGATGACATCTCAAATGACATCACTGATTACATCACTGATAACATCATCCAGTGTCTATGAATGTTTCTAAAAAGTTGACAAATGTTATATATATATATGCCAAGGTGTATTTAAGAATGAGTGGGTGTATAAGTGTCTGAATGGATAATTTAATAGGTGTGTGACTGACTGTATAAGTGAGTGATTAAACGTGTCTTACTGAATGCATGGGTTAGTGACTAAACTGTGTGAATGTCTGTATCAGTCTGTCTGTTGGTGTTTACGCGGCTGCATGGGTTGGTGAGTAGCTACATGAGTGTCTATATGGGTTATTGATTGGTTGTCTGAGTATCTGTATGGGTGCCTGAGTGTCTGTGTGGGTGGGTGGGGTGTGTGTGACTCTGTGCATAGATGTGTGAGTGGGTGATTCACTGGGTGTATGGGTTCAAGAGTGCATCTATTAAGGGCTGTATGGGTGGGTGAATGTGTGCATGGGTGTGTTGGTGAGTGAATGGATGTCTCAGTGGTACATGTGTGAGTAACTACATATGTGAAAGGCAGTATATGTGAGTGTTAGACTATCTAAATGAATATGTGAAAGTGAGTGACTGTGAGAGTGGCTGTATGGATGAGTGTGTGCTTGTGTCAGTGATTGTGTAAGAGAGTAAGTATGAGTTAGTGTCTGTATAAATAAGTGAGGTGGTGTGTGTATAACTGTATATGTGAGTAAATGGGAGTGTGATTGATTCTTTGCATGACTGACTAGGTGTGTGAGTAACTCCATGGGTGAGTGGCGGTGTGTGAGTGTCTGTATAGGTGTATGAGTGCATATGAAAGTGCTGTATTGATGAGTGACTGCATGTATGAGTGACTATATGGGTGAATGAGTGGATGTGTGTATAGACCTAGGAATCAGTGAGTGGGTATATAGTAACTGGTATTGGTGTGTCTATAGTTTCGAAAATTGTAGTCTGTATTTTAGAGTGGGTGTATCAAAGGTTATATTAGGGTGTGAGGAGGTGCATCAGATGATCACGTGGATTATGTCATCAGTGATGTAATTTGAGATGTCATCAGTGATGTCACTGACCATGTCATGAGTGATGTAATATGTGACTTCATCAGCAGTGCATTGCGGGGCGAAAGTTATAGTTAGCTCAACTAACTACAACGGCCGAGTTTCTCTGGTTTTGTACGAGTGAAATGTTCAACTAACTATAACGTCGCTGAAACCTGTGGTTTTTTCAGTGAATTTCTATGGTTTTTTAAATGCTAATTTCTAACTATAACGTCCCTGAAACCTATGTTTTTTTCAGTGAATTTCAAAGGTTTTTTAAATGATAATTTCTAACTATAACGTCCCTGAAACCTATGGTTTTTTCAGTGAATTTCAAAGGTTTTTTAAATGATAATTTCTAACTATAACGTCCCTGAAACCTATGGTTTTTTCAGTGAATTTCAAAGGTTTTTTAAATGCTAATTTCTAACTATAACCTCCCTGAAACCTATAGTTTTTTCAGTGAATTTCTATGTTTTTTTAAATGATAACATCCCTGAAACCTATGGTTTTTTCAATGAATTTCTAAGGTTTTTTAAATGCTAATTTCTAACGATGCCTACAGAGGTAGGACATGTGCAGAAAGAGGAAGAAAGGTGCAGAAAGAAGCAAGAGAAATGCAGAAAGAGGCAACAGAAGTCCAGAAAGAGGATGAAAGGTGCAAAAAGAAGTAAGAGATATGCAGAAAGAACAAACAGAGGTGCAGAAAGAGGCCTTGTTGCAAAGTCATCATGTGTCCTGGGCACCCCCCAACTTGTTGCTGATTGATACTGGTGGTAACTGACTCTGACTGACCCTGGGCTCTGCCTAACCAGGCCCGAAACCAGTGCTATACTGAAAGACACTTAGAATACAGTGAAAACACCTACATGCAATAGGGTACACTATGGGTTGGGGTACCTCTGTGATTGGCATAACCTCCCCTGTAAGGCCCTAGTACATAATAGGGCAGGGGGATTAAAACTACCTCTAAGTCCCTAGCATATAATAGGGCATGGCAGTTTAGAGGCCAGCAGCCCTTTTCTGCACTTGTGTCATGATTAGGCGTAGATAATACGGAGAGCACACATAGACACTCACTTGTGTGAATGGGAACATGAATGTCGAACTACATCTCCCAGAAGTCACTGGGAGAGACTGGCTGTTTCACCTTCGTGCTCCGGTACATAAGCCCCGCCTTTGTTTTACTCGGGGCTTGTCACTCGAGTAATATCGTTCTGAGCAGCTGCGTGGATGCTTCTGCCTTTATGCACCAGAAATCTGGAATGCCAAAAACCCCTAGCTCCTGATCACTCAAAGGGCCGTCCTAAACAAGAGCGCATTCGAAACCGGTCCGCGTCAGGCCGTGATGCGCCATCTTTTTGCCTCCCACTGAACCTGGACGCCATACGCGCTGATTCCCCATGCTGAGGAAAGAGCTACAAAAGAACGCAGCAGCCATTAAGTTGCTGAGCTAATTCAGCAAGTACTTTCTTTTTTCTTTATTTGTTGTAAACACTTCCTGAGTGACGCGCGATATGCGCTAGGGAAAACGAGCATCCCAAACAGCACAACACTGCTTTACACGCTCAGGAGAGCGTGCATGACTTTCGAATTTGGCAGAGGTTATTCCCAGAGCTGTTAAGAGGCTCGGAGTTCTTCTTCTGCATTTGGGCACTTTTGTTGGTCCTGGGAGAAACTGGTATCTTCCTAACACGTGGTTACCAGGTATAGAAGGATTTCTGTTGTGACTAAGCAGAAGCCACTTTACACTACCGGAGGATTATCTGCAGTAAGATAAGTACCTCTAACTTGACTTGATGACATGGTGTTTAATTCCTATTCCTCAAAAAACCAAACCAGAGTATTACCCAGGAGGAATCATCTTGATTTGCCTTTTTCTTTATTTTTTCTCTTTTGTGCTTTTATGTTGGGAGATATGCGGCAGCATTACCTGTAAGTACATTACACATAGAGAAGCATTGTTTATGGTGGCATAAGGGGGAACTTCATGTATGTGTATTTGTGTCTAACCCTGGGCGAAGTGCTACGCTACGCTCGCGTAGTTTGCAAAGTTTGCGCTACTTCGCACAACGCGAATTGCACGTAGCACAGTGCAAACACGCGTAGCGTAGCGTAGCGTAGTGCCGCGGTCATTTTTGCTTGCTCGCGGTCCTCAACGTCAAGTTGGCGACCGCGAGCAAGCAAAATGACATCCCGGCGAGACTTTTTCTCGTTCGCGATCAGCAACATCAAGTTGCCGATCGCGAGCGTGGAAAATAAACCTCCGGCGAGATTCTCAACGCGGGAGGTCAGGTTTCTCATTGCGAGTGGTCGCGTATGCCCGCGACCGCTCGCGATGAGAAACTACCAGTCCGCGTTGAGAAAGCTGCCGCTCGAGTAAAAATCTACTCGAGCGGCAGTAAAAGACAGCTCGCACTGTGCAAGTTGCCGTTTTCAATGATTGCACAGTGCGGACAAGCATCCGGCACTGTGAAATCATTGCGAACAGTGCGCTACGCAGTTCGCGTAGTGCTACGCGAAGCTTGCGTAGTGCGAACTGCACTTTGCGTAGCTTCGCGAAGCATTACTTCGCGAACTACGCCCAGCCTTATTTGTGTCTCACTTGCAGGGCAAACAGGGCAATCGTAGGAGTGAGGTCTACAACTCCCGAAGACATCCCTATTACGTGTTTTGCTGCTGCAACTTTATTGTTTCATTTGTCCCTTTTTTCCCTTTCCCCTACGGTGGTGAGACTAGTAGAGTGATATATATATACTCACTGGTGTTTCCATATATGGGAAAGGGTTAACCTAGCAACAACCACCGTTCCCGCTGTATCCAGCTTGAGAAGGTTAGTGGTTAACCTTCCTCTGATGTGACAGAGTGACAAGCCCACGGTTACTTACAGCCCGAACGATGGACACCAACACTGTTCTTACATCAGTGTTGGAGACGTTAACCGCATTAAGGATGGAGGTAGATGCTTTTCGGGGAGAGAACCTAGAGCTAAGGAATGAGATGGCACCATGAGGCGAGAAGTGGCAGGTCTGTCCCGCACTAGCCCTACAGCTGCTCGGGGGGCTCAGTATATTAGGAATTGGACTCTACCACCACCGGCTTCACATGATACAGACACAGGGCAGTCGGCTCAGGTCCTGGGAGGGGGAGCAGGTCCGTCCACCATCCAGGTGATACAGCCCGCACAGTTACCCTTAGCCCCTCCTGAAAGGTTCTTTGGGGATCCCCAAAAATTTGGTATTTTTTTGGGGCAGTGTAAACTACACTTTATGTGCAAACCTGCGGTGTTTCCAACCGATCAGGCAAAGACGGCCTTTGTGATGTCCTACCTTGGAGGGAATGCTGCTAGTTGGTCTTTCCCCCTTATAGAGAGGGACAATCCTGTTTTGCGCAACTTTGATACCTTTTGTGAGGAAATGCGTAAGCTGTTCGATAGAAAGGCGCACCAGCTCTCTTTAGACAGGGAATTGATTACACTTAAACAGGGTACACAAGACCTACTAACATACATCACCACGTTCAATAGGCTCATCGCGGAAACAGATTGGCCCATGGAGAAAAGAACTTCATTATATTATCAAGGGTTGAGAAGCGAACTAAAGGATGTCCTGGCTCAGGTGGTGCATATGCCGGCTACCTGCGATGAACTCATCGACCTTACTGTTCAATTGGACCATCGGCTTCAGGAGAGAAAAGGAGATAAACAGCGAACAGAATCCAGATATCTACCACCCCGTCCTAGACCTCTGGCAGAAGAACAGTCCCAGGCCACTAATGGGGCAGAACCAATGCAAATAAGTGGTATACGAGGACCACTAAGTCAAGACGAAAGGGAGCGAAGGCGAAGACAACGCTTATGTATGTACTGCGGTAAATCCGGGCATTTCATCAAGGACTGTAAGACGAAAACCAAGACAACATATAAAGACTATAAAGGGAACAAGAACGGGCCTGTGGTGGATTTCCTACCTGAGAATTCGGGAAACTAAAGTGCTCAAACAAGCTACAGATCCCTTGTTTGAGGCCACTAGACGAAGAGGTCTGTCCGGCTGTGGTTAATACAGTTCAAAATACAGTGGCCCATATGAATGTATGCGTCTCATTGGACATACCTGGGGTAGGGCCCGTACTAGTACATGCTCTGTTGGACTCTGGGGCCACTGGTAACTTTATTGACCAAAGATACGCACATGAAATCGGTGTACCCTGTGTAAAAAAGAAGATACCGGAACCAGTAAAGGCAGTGGATGGTACAGAGTTGACGTCCGGCCCTGTGCGTTATCACACACAGCAGATTCTTATGCAGGTTGGCATGACCCATTACGAATACATCCAATTCGATTTAATAGACGCCTCTCATTTCACACTTATTTTGGGCATGCCTTGGCTAACACAGCATGATCCCCTTGTGCAGTGGGCAGCGCGCACAGTTACCCTGAATTCCTCGTATTGTGCTGAACATTGTACTAAAGACAAAGTCCAAGTCGCGTCCAAGAAGATGAATCCTGCAGAGTTGCTCGCTAGTGGATGCAATATGCAAAGCGTGGGTTGTGTCTCCACACTACCAGAAGAATACCAGAAGTATCATGCTGTGTTCAGTGAACAAGAAGCAAGCAAACTGCCACCGCACAGGGCTTATGATTGTGTGATCGACCTGGAACCTGGGGCCAGTATCCCATGCAGTCGTATATACACCCTCACTGAAGCAGAAACCACTTATCTGCAACAATACCTAGAGAAGTTGCTGTTGTCCGGCTTTATCCGTCCTTCCTCCTCTCCAGCATCCTCGCCGCTTTTCTTCATTCCGAAGCGCGAAGGAGGCTTAAGGGCCTGTATCGACTATAGGGCAATCAACAGAGTGACCAAAAAGAATAGGTATCCTCTGCCCTTAATACCTGTCCTTCTGGATCAATTGAAAGAAGCCAGAGTTTTTACCAAACTGGATCTCCGTGGAGCCTACCATCTGGTACGGGTGCGGCGAGGGGACGAATGGAAAACGGCCTTTCGTACCAAATTCGGACTGTACGAATACCGGGTCATGCCATTCGGTCTCTGCAATGCCCCCGCCGCATTCCAATATTTCATGGACGAAGTCTTAAGAGGGCTGTTGGATGTGTCATGTATTGTTTATATAGATGACATCCTGGTTTACTCAGCTTCCCTAGAAGAGCACATCCCTCATGTGTCTGCAGTACTGGAACGTCTGCAGCAGTTCGCTCTCTACGCAAAACTGGAGAAATGCTTTTTTCATACCACAGAAGTGGAGTTCCTGGGATATGTTATCGGTCCCAACGGTCTATGTATGGACAAAAAGAAAACACAAGCCATCAGTCAATGGGAGTCCCCCTCTTGTGTGAAGGCCCCACAGAGCTTCCTGGGCTTTGCAAACTTCTATAGGAGGTTTATCAAGAACTTCTCCAGTATTATCCAGCCCTTGACACTCCTTCTGCGGAAGGGAGCCGTATTTCAATGGACGGAACCAGCTGAAAAGGCATTCCAGACATTAAAAAACTGTTCCACCAGTGCTCCAGTGTTAAGACATCCTGATGCCTCGCAGCCGTTCATTGTTGAAACCGATTCCTCGTACTATGCCATTGGAGGAATCCTTTCCCAACGACACCCAGACACAGGCCAACTTCATCCTGTCGCCTTCTTCTCCAAGAAGTTGTCAACCTGTGAGGTGAATTACAGCATCACCGACAAGGAGCTACTAGCGATAAAAAGAGCTTGTGAGGAATGGAGACATCACTTAATGGGGGCCAGACACACGGTGGAAATATACACTGATCACAGGAACCTTCTGTTTTTGAAGAGTGCCAGAGCCTTGACCCCCCGACAACTCCGGTGGTCACTGTTTTTCTCGGACTTTGACTTCATAATCAAATACCGACCAGGACCGCAAAATGGTAAGGCTGATGCGCTTTCAAGACCCCTGTCTACTCCTGCAGTCAGCCCAGAACCACTGGAAGAACCGCCCATAATTCTACAGAAGGCTTCCTTCCCAACAGAGATAATGGCGCTGACCACCACTCATGAATTCTTGAAAGATGTGAAGAAACAGGTCGAAGGCCTAGATAGAGACGCATGGGTCACAGAAGAACCACAACATCGTTCTGTCGTGGACGAGTTGTTATTTCACGATGAATGACTGTACATCCCTGAAGGACCACTGCAACAACAGGCCTTACAATGGATCCATGACTCTACCTTGGGCGGACACATGGGGACACAGAAAACACTTCAAGCCATGTCTAGATACTTTTGGTGGGAATCACTCCGGAGAGATACCGTGAAATACATCTCGGAATGTTCTGTCTGTACGCAAGCCAAAACTCAGCACCAACGACCCAGCGGTCTACTCAGACCCATACCCACACCTCCAGCTCCTTGGCATACTGTGTCTATGGATTTTATCGTGGAAATGCCTCTTAGCTCTGGCCATGACACCATACTTGTGGTCATCGATCACTTGACCAAGATGGGTCATTTCATCGCCCTGACCAAGTTGCCTACCTCGGCAGAACTAGCTACGTTCTTCTTACAACACATAGTGCGTTTGCACGGAATCCCTTCAGTCATCATCACAGATAGAGGGACCCAGTTCACGTCTAAATTCTGGAAGGCACTATGTGCCGTCATGAAGATAGATGCTCGTCTATCTACGAGTTATCACCCCCAGACAGATGGTAAAACAGAAAGATTAAACCAAACCTTAGAACAGTATTTAAGGTGTTTTACATTACTACAAAGGGAAGACTGGAGTACACTTCTATGGACAGCGGAGTTCGCGTACAATAATGCGCACCATTCTTCTTTGGGATGTTCCCCTTTCTTCTGCCTTAATGGATTTCATCCCAACTTGCTACCGTTTGAACGGCCCGTAGCCTCTAGACTTCCATCAATCCAAGAACACCATGCACACCTTAAACTAGTGTTACAAACAGCCAAAACACATTTAGAAGAGGCTCGAAGTCGTGATAAACAACACGCAGATAAAAAGAGAACACCAGAACCATCCTATAAGGTAGGAGATAGGGTATGGCTTAGCACTAGACATCTGAAACTTAAGGGTAACAACCGGCTACAGCCGAAATTTGTGGGCCCCTATTCCATCGACAGCATTATAAACCCCGTCGCCATGAGATTAAAACTCCCCTCAAATTGGCGAATCCATCCTGTGTTCCACGTTTCCCTCCTTCGACCCTGCCTCCCTGGCACCAGATTACCTATGAGACCAAATCCTATGGAGATAGATGGGGAGGAGGAGTATGAGGTACAGAGCATCTTGGATTCCAAATACATTAGGGGACAGGTACATTACCTCATTGATTGGAAGGGATATGGCCCTGAGGATCGCTCATGGGAACCGAAGGCCAACCTTCATTGCCCTGGTCTCCTTAGACGCTTCCACTCGCGGTTTCCCGCCAAGCCTGGTGGACCGCCGAGACGTCGGTCAATGGGAGGGGGTACTGTCATGATTAGGCGTAGATAATACGGAGAGCACACATAGACACTCACTTGTGTGAATGGGAACATGAATGTCGAACTACATCTCCCAGAAGTCACTGGGAGAGACTGGCTGTTTCACCTTCGTGCTCCGGTACATAAGCCCCGCCTTTGTTTTACTCGGGGCTTGTCACTCGAGTAATATCGTTCTGAGCAGCTGCGTGGATGCTTCTGCCTTCATGCGGCAGAAATCTGGAATGCCAAAAACCCCTAGCTCCTGATCACTCAAAGGGCCGTCCTGAACAAGAGCGCATTCGAAACAGGTCCGCGTCGGGCCGTGATGCGCCATCTTTTTGCCTCCCACTGAACCTGGACGCCATACGCGCTGATTCCCCATGCTGAGGAAAGAGCTACAAAAGAACGCAGCAGCCATTAAGTTGCCGAGCTAATTCAGCAAGTACTTTCTTTTTTCTTTATTTGTTGTAAACACTTCCTGAGTGATGCGCGATATGCGCTAGGGAAAACGAGCATCCCAAACAGCACAACACTGCTTTACACGCTCAGGAGAGCGTGCATGACTTTCGAATTTGGCAGAGGTTATTCCCAGAGCTGTTAAGAGGCTCGGAGTTCTTCTTCTGCATTTGTGCACTTTTGTTGGTCCTGGGAGAAACTGGTAGCTTCCTAAGACGTGGTTACCAGGTATAGAAGGATTTCTGTTGTGAATATGCAGAAGCCACTTTACACTACCGGAGGATTATCTGCAGTAAGATAAGTACCTCTAACTTGACTTGATGACATGGTGTTTAATTCCTATTCCTCAAAAAACCAAACCAGAGTATTACCCAGGAGGAATCATCTTGATTTGCCTTTTTCTTTATTTTTTCTCTTTTGTGCTTTTATGTTGGGAGATATGCGGCAGCATTACCTGTAAGTACATTACACATAGAGAAGCATTGTTTATGGTGGCATAAGGGGGGAACTTCATGTATGTGTATTTGTGTCTCACTTGCAGGGCAAACAGGGCAATCGTAGGAGTGAGGTCTACAACTCCCGAAGACATCCCTATTACGTGTTTTGCTGCTGCAACTTTATTGTTTCATTTGTCCCTTTTTTCCCTTTCCCCTACGGTGGTGAGACTAGTAGAGTGATATATATATACTCACTGGTGTTTCCATATATGGGAAAGGGTTAACCTAGCAACAACCACCGTTCCCGCTGTATCCGGCTTGAGAAGGTTAGTGGTTAACCTTCCTCTGATGTGACAACTTGCATGTGTGCACTGCTGAGACTGAGGTCAGTTTAAAAGTAGCCCTGTGTGTGCAGAAAGAGGCAAGAGAGGTGCAGAAAGAGGCACGAGAGGTGCAGAAAGAGGCACGAGAGGTGCAGAAAGAGGGAAGAAGGGTACAGAAAGAGGCAAGAGAGGTGCTGAAAGAAGCAACAGAAGTGCAGAAAGAAGGAAGAGAAGTGCAGAAAGAAGCAACAGAGGTGCAGAAAGAGGCAAGAGAAATGCAGAAAGAAGCAGCAGAGGTGCAGAAGGAGGCAGGAGAAGTGCAGAAAGAGGCAATAGAGTTGCAGAAACAGGTAAAAGAGGAGCAGAAAGAAGTAAGAGCAGTGCAGAAAGAACCAACAGAGGTGCAGAAGGAGGCAAGAGGGGTGCAGAAAGAGGCAAGAGGTGTGCAGAAACAAGCAAAAGAGGTGCGGAAAGAGGCAAGAGGGGTGCAGAAAGGTGCAAGAGAGGTGCAGAAAGAGGCAAAGAGAGGTGCACAAAGAGGGAAGAAGGGTGCAGAAAGAGGCAAGTGGGGTACAGAAAGAAGCAAGAGAGGTGTTGAAAGAAGCAAGAGAAGTGCAGAAAGAAACAACAGAGGTGTTGAAAGAAGCAAGAGAAGTGCAGAAAGAACCAACAGAGGTGCAGAAAGAGGCAAGAGGGGTGCAGAAAGAGACAAGAGAAGTGCAGAAAGAAGCAAAAGAGTTGCAGAAAGAGGCAAGAGGGGTGCAGAAAGAGGCAAGAGCAGTGCAAAAAGAACCAAGAGACGTGCAGGAAAAGGGAAGAAGGGTGCAGAAAGAGGCACAAGGGGTGCAGAAAGAAGCAAGAGAGGTGTCGAAAGAAGCCAGAGAATTGCAGAAAGAAGCAACAGAGGTGCAGAAAGAGGCAAGAGTGGTGCAGAAAGAGGCAAACGGAAGTGCAGAAGGAAGCAACAGAGGTGCAGAAAGAGGCAAGAAAAGTGCAAAAAGAGGCAAGAGAGTTGCAGAAACAGAAAAAAGAGGTGCACAAAGAGGGAACAGGGGTGCACACAGAGGCAAGAGAGGTACAGAAAGAACCAACAGAGGTGCAGAAAGAGGCAAGAGGGGTACAGAAAGAGGCTAGAGAAGTGCAGAAAAAAGCAAAAGAGTAGCAGAAAGAGGCAAAAGGGGTGCAGAAAGAGGCAAGAGAGGAGCAGAAAGAGGCAAGAGAGGTGCACACAGATACACAAGGGGTGCAGAAACTTGCAAGAGAGGTGCAGGAAGAAGCAAGAGAAGTGCAGAAAGAAGCAACAGAGGTACCGAAAGAGGCAAGAGAGGTGCAGAAAGAAGCAAGAGAAGTGCAAAAAGAAGGAACAGAGGTGCAGAAAGAGGCAAGAGGGGTGCAGACAGAGGCAAGAGGGGTGCAGAAATTTACAAGACAGGTGCAGAAAGAAACAAAAGAAGTGCAGAAAGAAGGAACAGAGGTGCAGAAAGAGGCAAGAGGGGTGCAGAAAGAGGGAAGAGAGTTGCAGAAACAGGCAAGAGATGTACAGAAAGAAAGAACAGGGGTGCAGAAAGAGGCAAGAGAGGTGCAGAAAGAGAGAAGAGAGGTGTAGAAAGAGGGAAGAAGGGTGCAGAAAGAGGCAAGAGGGGTGCAGAAAGAAGCAACAGAAGTGCAGAAATAAGCAACAGAAGTGCAGAAAGAAGCAACAGAGGCGCAGAAAGAGGCAAGAGGGGTGCAGAAAGAGGAAGAGAAGTGCAAAAAAGAAGCAACAGAGGTGCAGAAGGAGGCAAGAGAAGTGCAGAAAGAGGCAGGAGAGTTGCAGAAACAGGCAAAAGAGGTGCAGAAAGAAGCAAGAGCAGTGCAGAAAGAACCAACAGAGGTGCAGAAGGAGGAAAGGAGGGTGCAGAAAGAGGCAAGAGGGGTGCAGAAATTTGCAAGAGAGGTGCAGAAACAAGCAAGATCAGTGCAGTAAGAAACAACAGAGGTACAGAAGGAGGCAAGAGGGGTGCAGAAAGAGGCAAGAACAGTGCAGAAAGAACCAAGAGATGTGCAGGGAAAGGGAAGAAGGGTGCAGACTGAGGCACTAGGGGTGCAGAAAGAAGGAAGAGAAGTGCAGAAAGAAGCAACAGAGGTGCTGAAAGAGGCAAGAGGGGTGCAGAAAGAGGGGAGAGAAGTGCAGAAAGAAGCAAAAGAGGTGCAGAAAGAGGCAAGAGGGGTGCAGAAAGAGGCATGAGCAGTGCAGAAAGAACCAAGAGATGTGCAGAAAGAGGCAAGAAAGGTGCAGAAAGAGGCAAGAGATGTGCAGAAAAAGGGAAGAAGGGTGCAGAAAGAGGCAAGTAAGGTGCTGAAGGAGGCAAGAGAGCTGCAGGAAGAGGCTAGAGAGTTGCAGAAACAGGCAAAAGAGGTACAGAAAGAGGGAACAGGTGTGCAGAAAGAGGGAAGAGGGGTACAGAAAGAGGCAAGAGGGATGCAGAAATTTGCAACTGAGATGCAAAAAGAAGCAAGAGCAGTGCAGAAAGAACCAACAGAGGTGCAGAAAGAGGCAAGAGGGGTACGGAAAGAGGCAAGAAAAGTGCAGATAGAAGCAAAAGAGGTGCAGAAAGAGGCAAGAGAGGTACAGAAAGAGGGAAGAGGGGTGCAGAATGAGGCAAGAGGGGTGCAGAAAGAGATAGGAGAGGTGCACAAAGAGGCAAGAGGGGTACAGAAAGAAGCAAGAGAAGTGTAGAAAGAAGGAACAGAGGTGCAGAAAGAAGCATCAGAGGTGCAGAAAGAGGCAAGAGGGGGGTAGACAGAGGCAAGAGGGGTACAGACAGAGGGAAGTGGGGTGCAGAAAGAGGCAGGAGAGGAGCAGAAAGAGGCAAAAAGAGGTGCACCCAGAGGCATGAGGGGTACAGAAACTTGCAAGAGAGGTGCAGAAAGAAGCAAGAGAAGTGCAGAAAGAAGCAACAGAGGTGCCGAAAGAGGCAAGAGGGGTGCAGAAAGAGGCAAGAAAAGTGCAGTAAGAAGCAAAAGAGGTGCAGAAAGAGGGAAGAGGGGTGCAGAATGAGGCAAGAGGGGTGCAGAAAGAAGCAAGAGAAGTGCAGAAAGAAGCAACAGACGTGCCGAAAGAGGCAAGAGGGGTGCAGAAAGAAGCAAAAGAAGTGCAGGAAGAAGGAACAGAGGTGCAGAAAGAGGCAAGAGTGGTGCAGAAAGAGGGAAGAGAGTTGCAGAAACAGGCAAGAGATGTGCATAAAGAGGGAACAGGGGTACAGAAAGAGGCAAGAGAGGTACAGAAAGAGGGAAGAGAGGTATAGAAAGAGGGAAGAAGGGTGCAGAAAGAGGCAAGAGGGGTGCAGAAAGAAGCAAGAGAAGTGCAGAAAGAAGCAAGAGAAGTGCAGAAAGAAGCAACAGAGGCGCAGAAAGAAGCAAGAGGGGTGCAGAAAGATGAAGAGAAGTGCAAAAAAGAAGCAACAGAGGTGCAGAAGGAGTCAAGAGAAGTGCAGAAAGAGGCAAGAGAGTTGCAGAAACAGGCAAAAGAGGTGCAGAAAGAAGCAAGAGCAGTGCAGAAAGAACCAACAGAGGTGCAGAAGGAGGCAAGGGGGTGAAGAAATTTGCAAGAGAGGTGCAGAAAGAAGCAAGAGCTGTGCAGTAAGAAACAACAGAGGTGCAGGAGGAGGCAAGAGGGGTGCAGAAAGAGGCAAGAGCAGTGCAGAAAGAACCAAGAGACGTGCAGGAAAAGGGAAGAAGGGTGCAGAATGAGGCACGAGGGGTGCAGAAAGAAGGAAGAGAAGTGCAGAAAGAAGCAACAGAGGTGCTGAAAGAGGCAAGAGGGGTGCAGAAAGAGGAGAGAGACGTGCAGAAAGAAGCAAAAGAGGTGCAGAAAGAGGCATGAGCAGTGCAGAAAGAACCAAGAAATGTGCAGAAAGAGGCAAGAAAGGTGCAGAAAGAGGCAAGAGATGTGCAGAAAAAGGGAAGAAGGGTGCAGAAAGAGGCAAGAGATATGCAGAAAAAGGGAAGAAGTGTGCAGAAAGAGGCAAGTGAGGTGCTGGAGGAGGCAAGAGAGCTGCAGGAAGAGGCACGAGAGTTGCAGAAACAGGCAAAAGGGGTGCAGAAAGAGGGAACAGGTGTGCAGAAAGAGAGAAGGGGGTACAGAAAGAGGCAAGAGGAATGCCAAAATTTGCAACTGAGGTGCAAAAAGAACCAACAGAGGTGCAGAAAGAGGCAAGAGGGCTACAGAAAGAGGCAAGAAAAGTGTGGAAAGAAGCAAAAGAGATGCAGAAAGTGGCAAGAGAGGTACAGAAAGAAGGAAGAAGGGGGCAGAAAGAGGCAAGAGGGGTGCATAAAGAGGTAGGAGAGGTGCACAAAGAGGCAAGAGGGGTACAGAAAGAAGCAAGAGAAGTGCAGAAAGAAGGAACAGAGGTGCAGAAAGAGGCAAGAGGGGTGCAGACAGAGGCAAGAGGGGTACAGACAGAGGGAAGGGGGGTGCAGAAAGAGGCAAGAGAGGAGCATAAAGAGGCAAATAGAGGTGTACCCAGAGGCACGAGGGGTACAGAAACTTGCAAGAGAGGTGCAGAAAGAAGCAAGAGAAGTGCAGAAAGAAGCAACAGAGGTGCAGAAAGAGGCAAGAGGGGTGCAGACAGAGGCAAGTGGGGTAGAGACAGAGGGAAGAGGGGTGCAGAAAGAGGCAAGAGGGCTGCAGAAATTTGCAAGACAGGTGCAGAAAGAAACAAAAGAAGTGCAGAAAGAAGGAACAGAGTTGCAGAAGCAGGCAAGAGATGTGCAGAAAGAGTGAACATGGGTACAGAAAGATGCAAGAGATGTGCAGAAAGAGGGAAGAGAGGTGTAGAAAGAGGGAAGAAGGGTGCAGAAAGAGGCAAGATTGGTGCAGAAAGAAGCAACAGAAGTGCAGAAAGAAGCAACAGAGGCACAGAAAGAGGCAAGAGGGGTGCAGAAAGAGGAAGAGAAGTGCAAAAAAGAAGCAACAGCGGTGCAGAAGGAGGCAAGAGAAGTGCAGAAAGAGGCAAGAGAGTTGCAGAAACAGGCAAAAGAGGTGCAGAAAGAAGCAAGAGCAGTGCAAAAAGAACCAACAGAGGTGCAGAAGGAGGCAAGGGGGGGTGCAGAAATTTGCAAGAGAGGTGCAGAAAGAAGCAAGAACAGTGCAGTAAGAAACAACAGAGGTACAGAAGGAGGCAAGAGGGGTGCAGAAAGAGGCAAGAGCAGTGCAGAAAGAACCAAGAGACATGCAGGAAAAGGGAATAAGGGTGCAGAATGAGGCACGAGGGGTGCAGAAAGAAGGAAGAGAAGGGCAGAAAGAAGCAACAGAGGTGCTGAAAGAGGCAAGAGGGGTGCAGAAAGAGGAGAGGGAAGTGCAGAAAGAAGCAAAAGAGGTGCAGAAAGAGGTAAGACGGGTGCAGAAAGAGGCATGAGCAGTGCAGAAAGAACCAAGAGATGTGCAGAAAGAGGCAAGAAAGGTGCAGAAAGAGGCAAGAGATGTGCTGAAGGAGGCAAGAGAGCTGCAGGAAGAGGCAAGAGAGTTGCAGAAACAGGCAAAAGGGGTGCAGAAAGAGGGAACAGGTATGCAGAAAGAGGAAAGAGGGGTACAGAAAGAGGCAAGAGGGATGCAGAAATTTGCAACAGAGGTGCAAAAAGAAGCAAGAGCATTGCAGAAAGAACCAACAGAGGTGCAGAAAGAGGCAAGAGGAGTACAGAAAGAGGCAAGAAAAGTGCAGAAAGAAGCAAAGGAGGTGCAGAAAGAGTCAGGAGGGATGCAGAAAGAAGGAAGAGACGTGCAGAAAGAAGCAACAGAGGTGCTGAAAGAGGCGCGAAGGGTGCATAAAGAGACAAGAGAAGTGCAGAAAGAAGCAACAGAGGTACAGAAAGAGGAAAGAGGGGTGCAGAAAGAGGCAAGAGGGGTGCAGAAAGAAGCAAGTGAGGTGCAGAAAGAGGCAACAGAGGTGCAGACAGACGCAAGATAATTGCTGAAAGAAGCAACAGAGGTGTAGAAAGAAGCAAGAGAAGTGAGGAAAGAGGCAAGTGAGGTGCAGAAAGAGGCAAGAGAGGTGCGGAAAATGACATGAGAATTGCTGAAAGAGGCAAGAGGGATGCAAAAAAGGGAAGAAGGGTGCAGAAACAAGCAAGAGAGGTGCAGAAAGAGGAAAGAGGGGTGCAGAAAGAGGCAAGAGGGGTGCAGAAAGAAGCAAGTGAGGTGCAGACAGACGCAAGAGAGGTGCAGAAACAAGCAAGAGAAGTGCAGAAAGAGGCAAGAGAATTGCTGAAAGAAGCAACAGAGGTGCAGAAAGAAACAAAAGAAGTGCAGAAAGAAGGAACAGAGGTACAAAAAGAGGGAAGAGGGGTGCAGAAAGAGGCATGAGGGGTACAGAAAGAAGCAAGAGATGTGCAGAAAGAAACAAAAGAAGTGCAGAAAGAAGGAACAGAGGTGCAGAGAGAGGCAAGAAGGGTGCAGAAAGAGGGAAAAGGGGTACAGAAAGAGTCACGAGGGGTGCAGAAAGAATCAAGAGAAGTGCAGAAAGAAGCAACAGAGCTGTAGAAAGATGGAAGAGGGCTGCAGAAAGGGGCAAGAGAAGTGCAGAAAGAAGTTACAGAGATGTAGAAAGAGGGAAGAGGGGTGGAGAAAGAGGCAAGAGGGAAGCAGAGAGAAGCAAGAAAGAAAGGAAGTGCAGAAACAAGGAACAGATGTGCAGAAAGAGACAAGAGGAGTGCAGAAAGAGAGAAGAGGGATGCAGAAGGAGGCACAAGAGGTGCAGAAAGAGGTACAAGGGGTACAGAAAGAGGCAAGAGAGGTGCAGAAATGAGCAAGAGAAGTGCAGAAACAAGGAACAGATGTGCAGAAAGAGGCAAGCGGAGTGCAGAAAGAGAGAAGAGGGGTGCAGAAGGAGGCACAAGAGGTGCAGAAAGAGGCACAAGGGGTGCAGAAAGAAGTAAGAAACGTGCAGAAAGAAGCAACAGAGGTGCAGAACGAGGGAAGAGGGGTGGAGAAAGAGGCAACAGAAGTGCAGAAAGAAGCAACAGAGATGCAGAAAGGGGGAAGCGGGGTGGAGAAAGAGGCAAGAGGGGTGCAGAAAGAAGCAAGAGAGGTGAAGAAAGAAACAAAAGAAGTGAAGAAAGAAGGAACAGAGGTGCAGAAAGAGGCAAGAGAGGTGCAGAAAGAGAGAAAAGGGGTACAGAAAGAGTCACGAGGGGTGCAGAAAGAATCAAGAGAAGTGCAGAAAGAAGCAACAGAGCTGTAGAAAGATGGAAGAGGGCTGCAGAAAGGGGCAAGAGAAGTGCAGAAAGAAGTTACAGAGATGCAGAAAGAGGGAAGAGGGGTGGAGAAAGAGGCAATAGGGAAGCAGAAAGAAGCAAGAAAGAAAGGAAGTGCAGAAACAAGGAACAGATGTGCAGAAAGAGAGAAGAGGAGTGCAGAAAGAGAGAAGAGGGATGCAGAAGGAGGCACAAGAGGTGCAGAAAGAGGTACAAGGGGTACAGAAAGAGGCAAGAGAGGTGCAGAAATAAGCAAGAGAAGTGCAGAAACAAGGAACAGATGTGCAGAAAGAGGCAAGAGGAGTGCAGAAAGAGAGAAGAGGGGTGCAGAAGGAGGCACAAGAGGTGCAGAAAGAGGCACAAGGGGTGCAGAAAGAAGTAAGAAAAGTGCAGAAAGAAGCAACAGAGGTGCAGAACGAGGGAAGAGGGGTGGAGAAAGAGGCAACAGAAGTGCAGAAAGAAGCAACAGAGATGCAGAAAGGGGGAAGCGGGGTGGAGAAAGAGGCAAGAGGGGTGCAGAAAGAAGCAAGAGAGGTGCAGAAAGAAACAAAAGAAGTGAAGAAAGAAGGAACAGAGGTGCAGAAAGAGGCAAGAGAGGTGCAGAAAGAGGGAAGAGGGGTGCAGAAAGAGGCACAAGGGTTGCAGAAAGAAGGGACAGAGGTGCAGAAAGAAGCAAGAGAACTGCAGAAAGAAGCAACAGAGGTGCAGAAAGAGGGATGAGGGGTGGAGAAAGAGGCATGAGAAGTGCAGAAAGAAGCAGCAGAGATGCAAAAAGGGGGAACAGGGGTGGAGAAAGTGGCAAGAGGGGTGCAGAAAGAAGCAAGAGCGGAGCATAAATAAATAAAAGAAGAGCAGAAAGAAGGAACAGAGGTGCAGAAAGAGGCAAGAGAGGTGCAGAAAGAGGGAAGAAGGGTGCAGAAAGAAGCATGAGTGGTGCAGAAAGAAGCAAAGAGGTGCAGAAAGAAGCAAGAGTAATGCAGAAAGAAGCAACAGAGGTGCAGAAAGAGGCAAGAGGGGTGCAAAAAGAGGGAAGAGGAGTGCAGAAAGAGGCACGAGGGGTGCATAAAGAAGCAAGAGATGTACAGAAAGAAACAAAAGAAGTGCAGAAATAAGGAACAGAGGTGCAGAAAGAGGAAAACAGGGGTGAAGAAAGAGGGAAGAGGGGTTGAGAAAGAGGCAAGCCATCCAGAAAGAAGCAAGAGAGCTGCAGAAAGAAACACAAGAAGTGCAGAAAGAAGGAACAGAGGTGCAGAAAGAGGCAAGAGGGGTGTAGAAAGAAGCAAG
The DNA here is from genome assembly GCA_963921515.1 of Calotriton arnoldi. NCBI lineage: Eukaryota > Metazoa > Chordata > Amphibia > Caudata > Salamandridae > Calotriton > Calotriton arnoldi. Next base: position 736,297 of record CAWUFW010001434.1, read on the forward strand.
AGAGGTGTTGAAAGAAGCAAGAAGAGTGCAGAAAGAAGCAACAGAGGTGCAGAAAGAGGCAAGAGGGTGCAAATAAGAGGGAAGAGGGATGCTGAAAGAGGCACGAGGGGTGCAGAAAGAAGCAAGAGATGTGCAGAAAGAAACAAAAGAAGTGCAGAAAGAAGGAACAGAGGTGCAGAAAGGGGCAACAGGGGTGCAGAAAGAGGGAAGAGGGGTGAAGAAAGAGGCAAGGGGGTACAGAAAGAAGCATGAGATCTGCACAAAGAAACAAAAGAAGTGTAGAAAGAAGGAACAGAGGTGCAGAAAGAGGCAAGAGGGGTGCAAAAAGGGCAAAAAGGGTGCAGAAAGAAGCGAGAGGTACAGAAAGAAACAAAAGAAGTGCAGAAAGAAGGAACAGAGGTGCTTAAAGAGGCAAGAGGGGTGCAGAAAGAAACAAAAGAAGTGCAGAAAGAAGCAACAGAGGTGCAGAAAGAGGCAAGAGGACTGCAGAAAGAGGGATGAGGGGTGGAGAAAGAGGCACGCGGGTTCAGAAAGAAGCAAGAGAGATGCAGAAAGAAGCAAGAGAAATGCATAAAAAAGCAACAGAGATGCACGAGTAGTGCAGAAAGAAGCAAGAGAGGTGCAGAAAGAAGCAAGAGTAGTGCAGAAAGATGCAACAGAGGTACAGAAAGAGGAAAGAGTAGTGCAAGAAAAGGGAAGAGGGGTGCAGAAAAAGGCACGAGGGGTGCACTAAGAAGCAAGAGAGGTGCAGAAAGAAGCAACAGAGATGCAGAAAGAGGGAAGAGGGGTGGAGAAAGAGGCAAGAGAAGTGCAGAAAGAAGCAACAGACATGCAGAAAGGGGGAAGAGGTGTGAAGCAAGAGGGGTGCAGAAAGAAGCAAGAGAGGTGCAGAAAGAAACAAAAGAAGTGCAGAAAGAAGGAACAGAGGTGCAGAAAGCAGGAAGAGGGGTGCAGAAAGAGGGAAGAGGGGTACAGAAAGAGGCAAGAGAAGTGCAGAAAGAGGCAACAGAGGTGCAGAAAGAGGCAAAAGAGGTGCAGAAAGTAGAAGAGATGTGCAGAAAAAGAAAGAAAGGTGCAGAAAGAAGCAACAGAAATGCAGAAAGAGGCAAGAGAGGCGCAGAAAGAAGCAAGAGTGACTTGCACACCATTAGTACCAATTTAACACCCACATTTAGCAATAAGTGACAGGTGACCATTCTAGGTTTACAAAGGACCTTCCACCACGCTGTAACACTTGTCGCTGCATTTTTGGTAACGTTTGAGCCGTCTGAGCTAGAAACAAGGCTTTTTTTGTTCAAATCTGCAGATTAAGCAGCTAATGTGGAAAATGTATAATTGTGCGAAAGTTGGTGCAGCCAAACAGTCACATAATTCCAGTGGCCCCGCTCATACCTCTGACTAGGTCCAGAAGGGCTCCTCAGTGATTCCTTCTTTTTTTGTCTCATTGAGTTCATAGTTTAGCTTCTATGGAAATGAGGAAGACTAAACCTGAGGTTACCACTCAACAACACAGACTACCATACCACACAATTGCTCTTCATAACACATAATCCCACTCTACATAATTCCTATACACTAAATACTGCATACTTTCTATCCACATAATTTCACTGCACAACATACCACATAATTCCACTACACACAACGTACATCTACTCCACTCCAAAGAAACATTAGTAAAAAACTTTTACATTTACAACGCCAATAGCTCTAACTCTTGCAAATGCGAGACCTATTAAATTACAAATGCTTCTTTAACTGGTAGTCATGTTTGCAGAGTGTTGGAGAAAGGGGGCTGGGCCTCCAACCAGCGCTCAGTAATTCCACTGCGTAGGACTTACAGGAGGTACCAGGAGGGCTTCTTGGCCCCCAAAGTCCCTCAGGAGTAAAGAGGACTTCATCCCCCAACCAGTACTGTGCCAGGAGGCGCGTTTGCAGAGTGGTGGAGAAAGGGGGTGTGTGGCCTCCGAAGACCTCTTAGCAATCCCACTGTGTGGGACTTAGTAGAGGTAACAGGAGGGGTAGTTGGCCCCCAAGGACAACCTTGAGGGCCAACTACCCCTACTATTACCTCCAGTAAGTCCCACACAGCAGCATTGCTAAGTTCTCATAGCAGGCCACGCCCACTTTCCCACCACTCTGCAAACGTGCTACCTGGCGCGCTCTTCGATGGGGATTAAAGTCCACTTCGCTGCTGGGGGTGCTTAGGGGCCAACTAGCCTACCTGATACCTCCAGTATGCCCCAGATAGTGGGATTGCTGATAGGTGGACACAGGCCATGCCCCCTTTGTCCACCACTCTGCAAACACGCCTCCTGGTGCGCTCTTGGTTGGGGATGAAGACCCCTTGCCTCCTGAGGGTCCCTAGGGGCCAACTAGTCCACCAGGTACCTCCAGTAAGCCGCACACAACTGGATTGCTGAGAGTGATCCGAGGTCACGCCCCTTTTTTACACCACTCTGCAAACGTGCCTCCTAGCGCACTGCTGCTCGGGGGATGAAGTCCACTTGTTTCCCTAGGCCCTCAGGACACAAGAGGACCTCATCGCCCCACCAGCAGTTCGCCAAGAGGCGTGTTTGCAGAGTGGTGTAAAAAGGGGCGTGGACTCGGACCACCTCTCAGCAATCCCACTGTGTGGGGATTACTGGAGGTACCTGGAGGTCTAGTTGGCCCCTAAGGACCCTTAGGATTGCAGGGGACTTAATCCTCCAATTCAGAACGCGCCAGGCGACGCGTTTGCACAGTGGTGCAGGGAGGGGGCGGGGCCTCCGGCGAGATGCCGGCTTTTGTTTAAAAAAAATATTTTTAGAAGGGGGGCTGTGTGGCCCCCCTTCTTTTAGTATTTTGTTGGCCCTGGGGACCCCATCCCCCAGGGCCTGAGCATTTTTTTATTAAAAAAATGGGAAGGGGCCAGCGTGGCCCCCCTTCCCTGGGCCACTATTGGCCACGGGGACCCCATCCCCCGGTGCCTGGCCAGCCTGTTTTTTTTGGGGGATGCGGTCCCCCCATACTTTGTTTTTAGAAGTAGCCCCGGGGTGGTGGCTGTCCCCGGGGCTGCGGGAGGCCCGCATGGCCCCCCGCATTTAATTCATGTAGCCCCAGGGAGGTGGTGGTCCCCTGGGCTTCGGGGGGCCCCGCCCAAAATAACTTAAAGCCCCGGGGAGATGGCAATCCGCGAGGCCCCCGCCCTAAAATGTAAATGCTCTGTGGAAGTGGTGGTCCCCGGGGCAGCGTGGGGGGCAGGAGCCCCCCCACGCATTTCTTTTAAAAAGCCCCGGGGAGGTGGCAGTCCCCAGGGCTGCGGGGACCCCCGTGGGCCCCCGCAACATAATTAGGTATTGCCCCGGGACCTGGCCCACCCGGGGGTTTATAGAAAAAAAACACGGGAGCCCGCGCTTCATTTTTGAAAAATTGTTTTGGCCGGATTCGCGCATCCAGCAAAATTTGCCCATTTTTTTTTTAAGTGCTTTTTGTGGGACCCCCTGAGCAGGCCTAGGGGGTCAGGGTGTTTCTACCCTGCCCCCTTTTCTTTTTTTTTTTTTTTTTTTTACTGTTTTCCTATGACTTGGTTACCGAGTCACAAGATGGCTGCCAACACTTCCTGGTTTGGAGTGTTGACAGCCAATCAGAATGAAGCCCGTGCTCAAGAGGGTCCGCGAATTCTCCTTGGTGCTCAAATATCGATATTTTTACTTTTTAAATTTCTCAGTGACTACTGAACGGATTACAAAAAAAGGGCGCTTTCTGAACCAAGAGCTACCTTTTTACCAAATTTGGTGTAATTCCGTTCAGCAGTTCGGGCTGTAGCCGTGTCTAAAGTTCCCATTGAAATTAACATGGGGAAAACGCGTTTTGGGACCCCCCATTTTCTCGGGCCCCTGCTTGACAAATCACGCTGAAACTTTCAAGACAAGAGCTGACCTAAGTGAACCATTAGTTTTGAAAATATCGCGAAGATTCGTCAAACGGCGCCAAAGATATTGGCAAAAGAAAAAATGCTTTTTGAATAGAAACAAGGTCCTAACTATAACTACCTACTGGTGACCGCCACTAGGTAATATATATATATGACCAAGACCACGGTCGAAACGCGTCTTTTTGTCATGCAACAATAAACAACTGATGATACCTGACCATTGGGCTCGTGAGGTGCTGTTTCTTCACTTCGTTTCGCTTTGGAATATATATATATATATATATATTCACTGAAAAAACCATAGGTTTCAGGGGCGTTATAGTTTGTTGGACATTTCACTCATACAAAACTATAGAAATTCCCCCATTATAGTTAGGTCAGCTAACTATAACTCGCGCGCCCGCAATGCACTGCTGATGACATCACATATTACATCACTCATGACATGGTCAGTGACATCACTCATGACATCACTGATGACATCTCAAATGACATCACTGATGGCATCACTGATGACATCATCCTTGTGATAGAGTGGCAGACCTCCTCTCACCCTAATATAACCTTTGATACACACACTCAAAAATACAAACTAACATTTTCAAAACAATGGACATACCAATACCAGTTACAACACACCTATTCAGTAATTCCAAGATCTACACACACATCCACTCATTCACCAACAGTCCCTATACAGTCACTCATACATGTACTCACTCATCATATGTACTCATACACCTATACATCCTGTTACACACCGCCACTCATCCATAGAGTTACTCACACACATAGTCACACATGCAAACAAAGTATCAAACATCCATTTACTTGCATATACAGTTATACACACACTACCACACTTACTTCTACAGAAACTTACACATACTTACTCTCTTAAACAATCACTTATAGAAACACCTACTTATTTGTACAGGAACTCTTCCAATCTCTCACTCTCACATATACACACTTATATACACCAATACTCACATATACTAGTTTAAAACATATGTAGTTACTCATAAAGACACTATTGAGACAGTCATTCACTCACTAACACACCCATACACATACTCATCCACCTATACAGTCCTGCACACATGCTGTCTTCAACACATACAAACAGTGAGTCACTCATTCATGCATCTATGCACTAAGTAATACCCCCCACCAAACCATACAGACACTCAGACACTCATACTGATACTCAAAAAACCAACTAATAACCCATATAGACACTCATGTAGCTACTCACCAACCCATGCAGCCACTTATACACAAAGTGAGAGACTAATACAGATATTTTCATATTTAAACATTACTCACTAACCCATGTATTCACTAAGATACACTTAGTCAGTTATACAATCAATTTTACAAAAAAATCATCCATTTAGATACTTATATACCCATTTATTCTTCCATCGACCTTGAGATATACATATATAAAACATATTTAATTTTCAGAAAAACACACATTCACTGGATGATGTCATCAGTGATGTCATTTGAGATGTCATCAGTGATGTCATGAGTGATGTCACTGACCATGTCATGAGTGATGTAATATGTGACGTCATCAGCAGTGCATTGCGGGCGCACGAGTTATAGTTAGCTGAACTAACTATAACGGGGGAATTTCTATGGTTTTGTACGAGTGAAATGTCCAACTAACTATAACGCCCCTGAAACCTATGGTTTTTTCAGTGAATTTCTAAGGTTTTTTAAATGCTAATTTCTAACTATAACGTGCCTGAAACCTATGGTTTTTTCAGTGAATTTCTAAGGTTTTTTAAATGATAATTTCTAACTATAACGTGCCTGAAACCTATGGTTTTTTCAGTGAATATATATATATTTATTATACTATGTATACATGTGAAAATGTCTCGGTCCCCTGTTTGCCTCGGTGGCACGGAAAAATGGGTGGAACTGACGTCAGCACGCCGACGAGGTCCTCTTATGGCTCCGATGACGTCATACGGTGTCGCGAGAGGAGCCGTGCTCGTTGACGTGGGAGAGCTAGGAAAGAATTTCCGTGGAATGCTGGTGCAGGGGATATTCACCTAAGTGTTCAGGCTAGTCCTTTGGGAGCAACTGTTTATGTTGCCACTCCAGAAACCGAAACCAGTGATCCGAGGGCAGAGGCCCTGCAGATGGCACACGAGGTGGGGTGCCCAGTCGTGTGCACCGGCGGGGCAGCAAAGTGACAAGCACCACAACCCACAAAAAAGGTAACGAGGGCACTGAATAACACAGGATCTTCTCTTTGTATCTGGCAGGAACAACGAAGTTAAAATGCCCTAGTACCAAAATGTAGAATTAGTGCTACAACGGTCTTCAAGAGGACCTGCGATGCCACTTCTGCCTCCCGTACCCTGGAGGCGGCACATGGGTCACGCGGTATGGTCATACTGCGGTGGGACGCACACTCATTGACCTCTCATGGCACTGCTCCACACTTCACTGAGGACGCTTTCCATTAGCTATGTTTTCTGATGACATGTCGCGCCGGCCCCGTCCAACAACAGAACTCCTTTAGATCCAAACAGACTCTTCCACTCTCTCACCGGAAGTGAAACCAGGCCACGCGGACACTTTCACAATACAACAGCCGGGAATGCACTTTTCGGTAAAAAAAACACATTCCTTCCTCCTAATTAATCAAATAAACGTCTCACTGAAGACAGGGGCCAGCTTCGATCGGCAAACAGCCGTTACAACGACTTTTTTACTTTGCGATACCATTACAACACATGCATTACCACGCATGCGTTGTACATCACAAAGTCATTACTATGCATTTTTTTAGAACGCATGGTCATTTACCACGCATGCCTTTACAACGAATTTTGTTGTAAAGGTATGTATGGTAAATGACCATGCGTTCTAAAAAACATGTAGACGATCCATGTCGTTGTAAGGAAACAGAGGCTGTTCCGTTTCCTCACAACGACGTGCACCGCCCCTCAGAGATGACGTGAAGCAGGAACCACGAGGAGAGAGGAACCATGAGGAGTGAGAGGTAAGGGGGATTGGGCATGGGGTGGGGGTGGGGGTTTCTTTTCTAGGGTTTAGGGTAGTGTAGTGGTGTTTGGGTGGTGTAGGGGGTCGTGCTGGGGGTAGTGTTTTAGGGTTTAGGGTAGTGCAATGGTGTTTGGGTAGTGTAGGGGGTCGTGCTGGGGGTAGTGTTTTAGGGTTTAGGGTAGTGCAGTAGTGTAAGGGGTTGTGCTGGGGGTAGTGTTTTAGGGTTTAGGGTAGTGCAGTGGTGTATGGGTAGTGTATGGGGTCGTGCTGGGGTAGTGTTTTAGGGTTTAGGGTAGTGCAGTGGTGTTTGAGTAGTGTAGGGGGTCATGCTGGTGGTAGTGTTTTAGGGTTTAGGGTAGTGCCGTGGTGTTTGTGTAGTGTAGGGGGTCATGCTGGGGGTAATGTTTTATGGTTTAGGGTAGTGCAGTGGTGTTTGGGTAGTGTAGGGGGTCGTGCTGGGGGTAGATTTAGGGTTTAGGGTAGTGCAGTGGTGTTTGGGTAGTGTAGGGAGTCGTGCTGGGGGTATTGTTTTAGGGTTTAGGGTAGTGCAGTGGTGTTTGTGTAGTGTAGGGGTTGTGCTGGGAGTAGTGTTTTAGGGTTTATGTTAGTGCAGTGGTGTTTGGGTAGTGTAGGGGGTAGTGCTGGGGTAGTGTTTTAGGGTTTAGGGCAGTGCAATGGTGTTTGTGTAGTGAAGGGGGTCATGCTGTGGGTAGTGTTTTAGGGTTTAGGGTAGTGCAGTTGTGTTTGTGTAGTGTAGGGGTCGTGTTTTAGGGTATAGGGTAGTGCAGTGGTGTTTGGGTAGTGTAGGGGGTCATGCTGGGGTTAGTGTTTTAGGGTTTAGGGTAGTGCAGTGGTGTTTGGGTAGTGTAGGGGGTCGTGCTGGGGGTAGTGTTTTAGGGTTTAGGGTAGTGCAGTGGTGTTTGTGTAGTGTGGGAGGTCATGCTGGGGGTATATTTAGGGTTTAGTGTAGTGCAGTGGTGTTTGGGTAGTGTAGGGAGTCGTGCTGGGGGTAGTGTTTTAGGGTTTAGGGTAGTGCAGTGGTGTTTGGGTAGTGTAGGGAGTCGTGCTGGTGGTAGTGTTTTAGGGTTTAGGGTAGTGCAATTATGTTTGGGTAGTGTAGGGTGTCGTGCTGGGGGTAGTGTTTTAGGGTTTAGGGTAGTGCAGTGGTGTTTGGGTAGTGGAGGGGGTAGTGTTTTAGGGTTTAGGGTAGTGCGCCCAACCAGCCACAATATCCGTGGACAAAGGGGATCCTGACTCTTTGGAACGCTCCGTCAATTGAATAATTTGGGTCAAGGGCCCTACCACGTCCAAGACCTATCAATTCCTTTCTTGGGATCCCTCATATACTTGGAGAAAAAGGTACATAGTTTCTCATCAATTTCAGGCGTGTGTGCCACCTTCCCCTTCAGTGAGGGCCTGGGGCATTCTCCCTCATCCTATTCCTGACCTCCCTTTCAAGGGGTTGATGGATTTTCCCCACCACATACTCTGCCACTTTGGCATCAGGTGTCCACTCTGCCGACCTAGGATGGTAAATTTGGGTAGGCTCGAACATGTCCGAGTGGACCCCGTCCCCAACCGGGGACTGAGAGGAGTGGGACTCTGGACGCCAGGGACGCCCCGAGTCCTTATCCTCATCGAAGGAGAAATCGTCCTTCGATACACCCTCTCCCTCTAAGGGAAACCCACCGTCGGGGTCTACAATAGTGGTGACAGTGTCGCAATTTTCTCCGGGCCCCTCCTCCTCCCGGCAGGGTGCATGTTTTAGCGTTCGCGCACTCTTGAGGAAGGTCTCCGTAAGTTTATCAAATCCTTCCAAGTGCCCCGCGTTATGCTTAACGGCCCTTTTATTCCCCATCTGGGAGCTACTTGGACCCGCCACCACCAGATCTGGGTCACTGAACACCCCAGGGATGCTTTTCGCCAGCTTATCAACCTGATCCCAAAGAGGAGCCAGCGCCCTAGAAATAGCCAGAGAGAGGGCTTGGTCCACTGCTGGAGGGAGAAGTTGGGGGGCCATTCCTCCTCCACTTCCTGGTAGGAGGAGTAAAAATGGTCTTCTGGAGAAGACATGATAGCAGAGGGTGTGAGCACAGAACAAATGCCCTTAAAATCCTTAAGACAGCCCCCTCGCCGGTGCTCCAACAGCTGGGCTTTCCCCGAAGCTGTTATAAGAATAGACTGAGGCGCAATACCAATTACCACCACGTGGCCGTGTGGGGAAATCAGCGCGTAGCGGTGTCAAAATTAGGCGAGGGTTGGTCGGGAATCAAGCGGACATTAAAGGAGTGACCGGATTCCCAAATGCGCTTAAAGACCAGCGGGAGCTCTCGAGGGAGCTGCTTCGCTCGGACCAGACGCGCCTGACAGGATCTCACCGTGCGCAGAGCACACAGCGGGAGAAACTGCGAGGGGGAGAACGCGCTCGGGCAAGAGCCTGCTGCGCACGGAATATGAAACAATACCAAGGCAATAATGCTAATAACGTGCACAAGAAACCGCTATACAAACAGCAACAACGTCAGATTAAGCCAAGAATGTAAGGAATGCACTTAACTGACGAGCAGTGAAGAAAGAGGAAGCGGAAGGGACGTCACGATATTATATACGATGGACTGTGATATAATTGGACAATAGTTGCCTTGGAGACTACCCCCTAATGGTTCATGGGTTGTGTAGTCTTTTGTTTAATGATTGTTGTGTTACGTTTTCTTTGAACTGCTATGCAAATAAAGTGAGGAAAGATATGCATAATCCTCGCCTCCGTCCTGCCATAGAATTCATTAAACTTTATTTGATCTGATTTAGAAACATAGATCATAAAAGTGTACATAAAAACAGTAAATCCTCTTTCCTAATACAATACAGTGAGAATTAATTAAAACCAGTAGGTAAAAACGGGTGTTACACAGCCCGGTTCAGAGCAACTTCAGGTTAACAGAATCGTAAAGTTCAATGTTTCGCAAGATCAATCTCATGTACTTCGTGCAAAATACGCAATAAGGGGTCCAAGTAAGATGTAACGCTCCAATACTTGACCAGTTTGCACTATATAAAACTGCAGAAAAACTAAAAATAAAAAGTGTTTTGCACACTTCTGTCATTGGGCTATATGTGGGCTACATCTGGGTGATATTTGTACTACATTTGGGCTCTTTTTTCTCTGGTGGCCATCTTGGGAGACTTATTTGTTATGAAGTTTCCTAATTTCGTCATTTACTGCAGTCTCCTCAGTAGGAAATGCTTTCAGTTTTTTACTTTGATTCCATCAAGAAGGCATTCAGATGTGTCACACATTTGCCATAAATTCAGAATGTTAGCCCTCTAGTTGTTCATTAGATCACTGTAGTAAAGCTACTGCTCACCAGGAGTTAACTGGAAGTCTACTGCTGGTATTGAAAGTGATTGTTTCAGTCTGCATGTCAGAATTTTCTAATGAAATAGAAGAGGATTTGAGATCTCACTTAAAACATGCCCTAAATTTTCTTTCTGCAGCACTAACCATAATTTCTATGGCAAAATGAACCCCCTCATTTTGTTCCTTTTTAAATTAAATGTTTTAAGAGTTACCAGTTTATTCCAATCAAGATGGCTTCAGGTGTGCCATAATGTTGTCATAAGTAAGACTGTTAGCGCTCTAGTTGTTCTTTAGAACACTCTGGGAAGCTGCAGTAGAACACAAAGGCATCAACTGACAGGCTGCTCCTGTTGAAATATAACAGGAAGATATTTGAGATCACACTTGAAACATGTCCTAATTTTTCTTTCTACAGCACTAACCATAATTTCTATGACAAAATGAACCCCATCATTTTGTTCCTTTTTAAATTAAATGTTTTAAGTGTTACCAGTTTATTCTAATCAAGATGGCTTCAGGTGTGCCATAATTTTGTCATAAGTAAGACTGTTAGTGCTCTAGTTGTGCTTTAGAACACTCTGGGAAGCTGCAGTAGAACACAAAGGCATCAACTGACAGGCTGCTCCTGTTGAAATATAACAGGAAGATATTTGAGATCACACTTGAAACATGTCCTAATTTTTCTTTCTACAGCACTAACCATAATTTCTTATGACAAAATGAACCCCATCATTTTGTTCCTTTTTAAATTAAATGTTTTAAGTGTTACCAGTTTATTCCAATCACGATGGCTTCAGGTGTGCCATACTTTTGTCATAAGTAAGGCTGTTAGCACTCTAGATGTTGTTTAGAACACTCTGGGAAGCTGCAGTAGAACACAAAGGAATCAACTGACAGTCTCTGCCCTTGTTGGATATACATGTTTTACTGAGAATGTCAGACTTCATTCTCACATGACTGAGTAAGATAATGTGAATTTACAGAAAATATGCTCTCATTTTAGCTTCTGGAGCACCTTCCAAAACTGTATGGGACAAGCATGTGAAAATAGTTTTCTCTCAAACATGATTCATGATATCCCAGCAGAAGGTTTTTCACAGGGTAAAATCACCTTAGAACACACCACAATTCCTGAAATTAGTATGGTACCATCAACAAATGAATTCTAATGTAACTAAAGTCTGTTATCACCCTTTATAGTTCTCCTTTAGGTAACGCTCAAAATCTTCGATTCACTACAATGCATTTCAATGGGGTACTATCATGTATATTGGTCCCAAGATGGCTGCCAGCAATTCCAGGATGAAGTGCTGACAGCCAATCAGATCTCACGATGACATGTGTGGTTAGGCTCCGCCCAGATATATATGTGTTTTCTTTTTCAAATTTCTCAGGAACTACTGAATGGATTTACACCATTTAACCAAAAGGCATGACTCTGAACCAAGGGCTACCTTTTTGTCAAATTTGGTGTAATTCCGTTCAGCAGTTCGGGCTGTAGCTGCGACTAAAGGTTCCTATGAAAAATTGCATGAGGAAAACACTTTTTGGGACCCCCCTTTTTTCTCGGCCCCCACTTGACGAATCACCGCGAGACTTTCAGGATACGAGCGGACCGGAGCGCCCCACGAGTTTTGAAAATTTTGCGAAGATTCATCAACCGGCGCCAAAGTTATTGGAAATAGAATGTTATGAATTTCCTATGGAAAATAGGTCCTATCTATAACTACCTACTGGCGACCGCCAGTAGGTAATATATGTATATATATATATATATATATATATATAGACACATGAAATCAAAATATATAAATGTTAAGCTATGATCAACATGTACATCCAGCTCTATAGAACATAGCTCCAACATCACGCTATGTGTCTTTGCCCATTCAGGGCTCAATTGTGAAAATTCAAGTATTTCCCTTTTTATATCTTTCAAAAACAATACATGTTTGATTAAGATATAGAATTTCCTAAACAGAACATAGCTGACATCTATCTATTGAGATAATACAAATTTACTAATAATTGCAATGAAATTTATAGTCAGTGCGTATCAATTTAGATTCTGTTTATTTATTGAAATCAATCCATGATTATGAAATTTTGCATGTTTTTGGAAGCACTTGTCTAACGAAATCACGATATTTCCCTTGCCTGTGGTAATGTTTTAAGATGGCCGCCATGAAATGTGCATTATGCCTTATTTGAATTAAGCCGTCTTTTATTTCACTGTTTTTAACTCACGTCACGATTTGACACTGCTAAAAGGGTGTTTCTAACTTGTTGTCATCGACATTGAAGAAGGCAGATTGCCGAAACGCGTCTGTCGGTGGAGGGGGGTTCCAGCAAATTAAAAGATCACTAAAAAGAATTCCTGTGAGTGCTATTCCTGTGAGTGCTGTCCTTTGTACGCCAACAAAACGGTTTGGTAAAGTGGAGAAATATATATATATATATAAATATATATATATAATCTACTGGCGGTCGCCAGTAGATAGTTATAGTTAGGACCTAGTTTCCATAGGAAACTCGTTTTTTGTTTTCTCAATATCTTTGGCGCCGGTTGACGAATCTTCACGAAATGTTCAAAACTCGTAGCCCGCTCCGGTCAGCTCCTGTCTTGAAAGTTTCGGGGTGATTCGGCAAGCGGGGGCCGAGAACAAAGTGGGGTCCCAAAACGTGTTTTCTCCATGTTAATTTCCATAGGAAACTTTAGACACGGCTACAGCCCGAACTGCTGAACGGAATTACACCAAATTTGGCAAAAAGGTAGCCCTTGTTTCAGAAAGAGACCTTTTTGTTAAATGGTGTAAATCCGTTCAGTAGTTCCTGAGAAATTAAAAAAAAAGAGGTCAAAAAATACATTTCCCATAGGAAACTTTAGATACCGCTACAGCTCGAACTGCTGAACGGAATTACACCAAATTTGGCAAAAAGGTAGTGCTTGGTTCAGAAAGCACCCTTTTTAAATGGTGTAAATCCGTTCAGTAGTTGCTGAGAAAATAAAAAATAAAAGTTTCGATATATAGAGGCACGGAGGATCCGCGCACCCTCCCGACCACGAGATTTATTCTAATTGGCTGTCAACACTCCAAACCAGGAAGTGTTGGCAGCCATCTTGTGCCTCGGTAAACGAGGCACAAGAAAACAGAAAAATAATCGCGAAAAACAAGATAAGGTGCAGGGTAGAAACACCCTGACCCCCTAGGCCTGCTCAGGGGGTCCCACAAGGACCCCCAGGGCCCAAAAAAGCATTTTTTTTAAAAACAATTCGGCGAGATTCGCGCAACCAGCGCGAATTTCGGCCGAAAGTTTACCGCGCTTCGTTATTATTTAGCCCCCGGGTGGGCCAAGTCGCGGGGGCATTCAATAATGTAATTGCGGGGGCCCAGGGAGGCCCCCGCAGCCCCGGGGACCGCCACCCCCCGGGGCTTTCCATAAACATTTGCGGGGGGCACCCGGCCCCCCCGCAGCCCCGGGGTCTGACCCCCCCGGGGCTTCTTATTTTTAATGTGTGGGGGGGCCTCCAAGGCACCCCAAGCCCCGGGGACCGCCACACCCGGGGCTTTTATTAATTATAATCGCGGGGGCACACGGTCCCTCCGCTGCCCCGGGGACCGCCACCCCCCGGGGCTTTTATTTTTTTAAACATAGACCAGTGTGGGGGGGCTCGAGCCACCCCACATGCCCCGGGGACTGCCATCTCCTTGGGGCACTAATATTCAAATCCGGTGGTCTGTAACGGACCCCCGAGCCCCGGGGACCACCACCTCCCCGGGGCTGTGCAATAGGTGGGGGGGGGGACGTGCGGCCCCCCTCCTGGAGCCCTTGATGGCCCTGGGGACTGCCACCCCCCAGGGCCGGCTCCTGCTGTGTCCCGGGGTGCCCACCCCCGGGACACTGCTGTTTGCAATGACAGGGCGGGAGCCGCGCGGCTCCCGCCCTGTCATTGCAAACTGCTTTGCTTCATTGAAGGGAGAGCAGGGAAACCTGTTCTCGCTTCAATGAAGCAAAGCAGATTGCTTTTCCACAAGGGGAGCTGCATGTCAGCAGCTCCCCATGTGGAAAAGCAATGCCGGCTCACACAGGACGCGGGGAGCCGGCGGGACCGTGGGGGCATTGGGGCTCCCCCCATGGTCCCCAACGGATAGGACCTGCCCGGGGGGATGGGATCCCCGGGGCTAGAAGTAGCCTGGGGCCCCCCTCCCCAATAGAGGCCTCAGGAGGGGGGCCACGCAGCCCCCCTCCATTAAAAAAAATATATATTTGGCCATGCCCTGGGGGATGGGGTCCCCGGGGCCGGAATTGTCCATGGGAGGGGGGCCCATGCGGCCCCCTTCCCGTTCAGATTTTTAATTTTTTTTTTTAAAAGGAGTCAGGCCTGGGGGATGGGGTCCCCAGGGCCCAAAAAAAGGAAAAAGAAGGGGGGCCACACAGCCCCCCTTCTAAAAAAAAAAAACGCGATCATGCCGGAGGCCCCGCCCCCTCCCAGCAACACTCTGCAAACGCGCTCTGTGGCGTGTTTTAAGTTGGGGAATTAATTCCCCTTCAATACTGGGGGTCCCTGGGGGCCAACTAGCCCACCAGCTACCTCCAGTAAGCGCCACAGGGCTGCGTTGCAGAGTGGTGGTCCAGGCCACGCCCCTTTTTACAGCTCTCTGCAACGCAGCTCTGTGGCGCTTACTGGAGGTATCTGCTGGGCTAGTTGGACCCCAGGGACCCTCAGGAATTAAGGGGATTTTATCCCCCAACTTAAAATGCGCCACGGGGTGCGTTTGCACAGTGGTGAAGGGAGGGGGCGGGGCTTGAGGCGATATGTGTGCAAACACGCCCTGTGGCGCATTTTAAGTTGGGGAATTAATTCCCCTTCAATCCTGAGGGCCCTTGGGGGCCAACGAGTCCACCAGGTACCTCCAGTAAGTGCCACAGGCCTGCGTTGCAGATAGGTGGTCCAGGCCATGCCCCTTTATACACCTCTCTGCAAAGCAGCTCTGTGGCGCTTACTGGAGGTACCTCATGGGCTAGTTGGACCCCAGGGACCCTCAGGATTCAAGGGGACTTTATCCCCCAACCTAAAACGTGCCACGGGCCGCGTTTGCACAGTGGTGAAGGGAGGGGACGGGACCTGA
This sequence comes from Calotriton arnoldi, assembly GCA_963921515.1. NCBI lineage: Eukaryota > Metazoa > Chordata > Amphibia > Caudata > Salamandridae > Calotriton > Calotriton arnoldi. Next base: position 751,733 of record CAWUFW010001434.1, read on the forward strand.
GATGACATGTGTGCAAACACGCCCTGTGGCGCATTTTAAGTTGGGGAATTAATTCCCCTTCAATCCTGAGGGCCCTTGGGGGCCAACGAGTCCACCAGGTACCTCCAGTAAGTGCCACAGGCCTGCGTTGCAGAGAGGTGGTCCAGGCCACGCCACTTTTTACACCTCTCTGCAATGCAGCTCTGTGGCACTTACTGGGGGTACCTGGTGGGCTAGTTGGACCCCAGGGACCCTCAGGATTCAAGGGGACTTTATCCCGCAACCTAAAACGTGCCACGGGCGTGTTTGCACAGTGGTGAAGGGAGGGGCGGGGCCTGAGGTGACATGTGTGCAAACACGCCCTGTGGCGCCTTTAAGTTGGGGAATTAATTCCCTTTCAATCCTGAGGGCCCCTGGGGGCCAACTAGCCCACCAGGTGCTTCCAGTAAGCGCCACTGCGCTGCGTTGCAGAGAGGTGGTCCAGGTCACGCCCCTTTTTACACCTCTCTGCAATGCAGCTCTGTGGCGCTTACTGGGGGTACCTGGTGGGCTAGTTGGACCCCAGGGACCCTCAGGATTCAAGGGGTTAATCCCCCAACTTACAAAGCGCCAGGGGGCGCGTTTGCAGAGTGGTGGAGAAAGGGGGCATGGCCTTTGTCTACCTCTCACCAATCCCACTGCGTGGGGCTTACTGGAGGTAAAAGGTAGGCTAGCTGGCCCCTAAAGGACCCCCAGCAGTGAAGGGGACTTCAATCCCCATCCAAGAGTGCGCCAGGGAGCACGTTTGTAGAGTGGTGGGCAAAGTGGGTGTGGCCTGGTGCGAGTACTTACCAGTGCTGCTGTGTGGGACTGACTGGAGGTAATAGTTTGGTAAGTTGGCCCCCAAGGATGTCCTTGGGGGCCAACTACCCCTCTTGTTACCTCCAGTAAGTCTCACACAGTGGGATTGCTAAGACGTCTTCGGAGGCCATGGCCCCCTTTCTCTACCACTCTGCAAACGTGCCTCGTGGCAGACTGCGGGATGGGGGATGAAGTCCAATTTTGTCCTGAGGGAGTTTGGGGGCTAAGGATCCCTCCTGGTACCTCCTGTAAGTCCTACGCAGCGGAATTCCTGAGCGTTGGTTGGACGCCCTGCACACTTTCTCCACCACTCTGCAAACACGACTACTAGTTAAAGTAGCATATTTCTGCACCTCTGACTTAGAGGTAGTTTTAATCCCCTGCCCTATTATGTACTAGGGCCTTACAGAGGAGGTCATGCTAATCACAGGGGTACCCCAACGCATAGTGTTCCCTAGTGTATGTAGGTGTTCTCACTGTATTCTAAGTGTCTTTTAGCATAGCACTGGCTCTAGGCCTGGTTAGTCAGACTCAGTTACCACCAGTACCCGTCTGAAAAAGTTGTGGGCACAGGATGATTTTGCAACAAGGCCTCTTTCTGCTCCTCTGTTGGTTCTTTCTGCACATGTCTTGCTTCTTCCTGCACTTTTGTTCGTGTTTGTGGACTTCTGTTGCTTCTTTCTGCATTTCTTTTGCTTCTTTCTGTGCGTTTTTTGCTTCTTTCTTCACATGTCCTACCTCTGTAGGCATAGTTAGAAACTAGCATTTAAAAAACCTTTGAAATTCACTTAAAAAACCATAGGTTTCAGGCACGTTATAGTTAGAAATTAGCATTTAAAAACCTTTGAAATTCACTGAAAAAACCATAGGTTTCAGGCACGTTATAGTTAGAAATTAGCATTTAAAAACCTTTGAAATTCACTGAAAAACCATAGGTTTCAGGCACGTTATAGTTAGAAATTAGCATTTAAAAAACCTTAGAAATTCACTGAAAAAACCATAGGTTTCAGGGGCGTTATAGTTCGTTGGACATTTCACTCGTACAAAACCATAGAAATTCCCCCGTTATAGTTAGTTCAGCTAACTATAACTCGCGCCCCCGCAATGCACTGCTGATGACGTCACATATTACATCACTCATGACATGGTCAGTGACATCACTGATGACATCACTGATGACATCTCAAATGACATCACTGATGACATCATCCATGTGATAATTTCATGCATCTTCTCACACCCTAATATAACTTTTGATACACCCACTCTAAATTACAGACTGCCATTCTCAAAAGCATAGATACTCCAACACCAATAACTACATACACACTCACTGATTCTTAGGTCTACACACACATCCACTCACTCACCCGTACAGACACTCATACTTACGGTCACTCAGTACAGGACTATCATATGCACTCACACACCTATATAGACACTCACACACCGCCACTCATCCATAGAGGTACTCACACACCTAGTCAGTCATGCAAATAATTAATCATACTGCCATTTACTCACCTATACAGTTATACACACACCCTCACTTACTCATACAAATACTAGCACATTCTTACGCTCTTATACAATCACTGATACAAGTATACACTCATCCATACAGCCACTCTCACAATCACACACTCTCACTTATAGCCATTTATATACTCCAACACACATATATACTGCCTTTCACATATGTAGTTACTCACACATGTATTTATTTTATTTTATTTTTATTTTGAGAGTTTTATATAGCGCTGGCTAGACCCAGAGGTATCAGAGCACTTTACATGAGAAGATAATATAACGCAAACATGACATACGAATAGATAAAAAGATAAAGAAACAACGTGTGAAATATACAAAAACAAAATAAATATACAGGAGCAAGAGCTATACACTTCAAGTAACTAGGTATATGGTGTTCGGGGAAGGACAGATAATACTGGACAAAATGTAACATGGTGATTGGAGATCAGGTGCAGGTCACAGGTTAGGACCCCCAATGATAATTGGGCTAAACATGGCATATAAGTAGATAAAAGATAATGACAACAACATGTGAGATATACAAATCAAGTAGAAAAACAAATCAAACAGTTAGATAAACGAATCAAATAGATAAACAGGAGCAGGAGCTATACATGAAATGGACAAATATTACTGGATTAATATAACATGGTGAGATTGGAGGTCGAGTGCAGGTCGTAGGTTAGGATCCCCAATAATAATTGAGGAGGTGGATTTTGAGGTCTTTTTTAAGCTGAAATAGGAGGGGTTGCAGCGCAGGTTTTTGGGAGGGCATTCCAGATGATAGGGGCATTCCCAGAGAAGGAGCGTGATTGTGTGGCTTTCTTTTTATGCAGTGGTGGTAGAAGGAGGAGGGAGTTAGTGCTTCTCAGGGGACGTGTGGTGCCCGCAATGAGGAGTTTCTTGGAGAGGTACTGTGGAGTGTTTTGGTGGAGGACTTTATGAGTGATGAAGGCAGTTTTGTATGCAGATCTGCCTTCAATAGGGAGCCATTTAAGAGATTTGAGAGCCGGGGATATGTGATCGAAGCGTTTGCAGTCTGTAATGAGCCTGGCGGCCAGGTGGAGCACAGCTTTGATTGGAGCAAGGTGGACCTTGGGGATTCCGTTGAGGATAGCGTTACCATAGTCAATACGTGAAAGAACAAGTGACTGAACTACAAGTTTAAAATCATCGTTGGGTATAAAGGGTTTGATTTTCTTGAGGTGACGGAGAGTGAGGAGGGCTCCTTTAGCAGAGTTTTTGATGTGGACGTTAAGGGTTAGGGTGTTGTCGATAGAAATACCAAGAGATTTGACGGAGTTGGACAAGGTGAATGAGCAGTTGAGTGCGTTAAGGTCAGAGATCCATGTTTGAACGGGGAGCGGGTTGTTTTTAGGGGAGAAGAGAATGATTTCAGTTTTATTAGGGTTAAGTTTGAGATGATTGGAGTGGAACCAGGTTTGGATTTTGGTGAGGGTGTTGTTCAGGTGTAAGATGTCGGCATGAGTTTTAATCTTGTAATAGATTTGGGTGTCATCGGCGTAGAGGTGGTAGTTGATGCCTGCTTGTTTAAGAATGAGGGTGAGGGGTTCCATAAAGAGGTTAAAGAGGGAGGAGAGAGAATAGACCCTTGGGGGACTCCAAGGGAGACAGGAGTGGGGTTAGAGAGACAGTTTTGAATTTTGATTTGCTGAGTTCGGTGTTGTAGGTAGGAGACAAACCATTTGTAGGCAGTATCATTGAGGCCGAAGCGGGTCCTAAGCACATTGAGTAGGGCTGAATGGTTGACTGTATCAAACGCTGCGGAGAGATCAAGGAGGATAAGAAGACAGGTCTCGCCATTATCAAGTGATTGGTGGATGTCATCGACGACATTGAGCATCGCCGTTTCGGTGCTGCAGCCTTTCCTGAAGCCTGATTGAAAGGGATCAAGTAGGTTGAAGTTTTCGATGTGTTTGTCTAGTTGTAGTAGGACACATTTTTCAAGGACCTTTGAGAGAAGTGGGAGGTTAGTGATGGGGCGGAGATTGTTTAGGTCATTGGGGTCAGCATTGGGGTTTTTGATTATGGGAGAGATTTGTCCAAGTTGAAGGGAGGTGGGGACACAGCCAGTGGAGAGAGAGGTGTTGATGATTGTGGTCCAGTATGGGGTGATGATGTGCTTAAGGGCAGGGACAAGGTTAGAGGGTAAGGGGTCTTTTGTGTGGGAGGACGGTTTAAGATTACCAATTATATTAAGGACGTCTAGCTCAGTCACGGGGAGGAAGTTGAGTAGGGAGGCATTGTTCTTTAATTGTGAGTTAGGAGAGTTGGTTTCCGGAGAGGTAGCAGGGTTAGTTGGTCGAGGGGATGTGGGGTAGGCATGAGAGGTGAGGACGGGTTTGCATTGGGAGTTTGTGGGGAGCTGTGAGGAGCGGAAGGATTGATCAATTTTGGCTATTTTGTCTGAGAAGAAGTGGGAAATTTCTTCACATCTGGCTGAGGAGGCGGTCAGATTAGGAGGTGCGGGGAAAGTTTGGTTACAAATGATTTTGAAGAGTTCCCTAGGTCTGTTTTTGGCATGATCAAGTTGAGTGCGGAAGAAGGAGGCCTTTTCCTTGAAGATGTGTTTTTTGTACGTGGATCTAGCATGTCTGAGGAGTGCAAGATGGGCGGGAGAGGGATGGTGTCTCCAGGTTCTTTCCGATAGTCTGAGTGACCGTCTTTCGTTATTAAGCTCGGTATTAAACCAAGAGTTGGAGGGGGTGGTTCTTTGGTTTTTGAGTTTGGGCGGGGCTAGTTGGTCAAGGATACCAGTGACAGTATTGTTAAAGTGTTCAGTGAGCTCATTGGCATTTTGTGAGGGGGGAATGAGAAGAAGTTGAGCTTGGAGTTTAGACTCAAGAACACCCGGGGGGATATGTTTTAGATTTCTGGTCAGTTTCTTAGGTCTGTTAATTTTGGAGGTGGCGAGATTTGCATTGGTAGCAATGGTGAACAGTATAAGGTGATGGTCGGACCAGTCAATGGGGACGATATTGGTCACGGAGGCCAGATCTTCGTTGGAAAGAATGGCGTCAAGGATGGCTCCTTTGGTGTGTGTCGGGGACAGGCATAGTTGTTTGAGTTCATTGATCTCAAGTAGATTGGTGAGGAGGGGGATAGTGGGATCATCGGTATCGTTCCAATGGAGGTTGAGATCCCCAAGAAAGAGATTTTTTGAGTTGGATAATGAGGATTGTGTCAGGAGCTCAGATAAGTCATCGATGACGGGCTGGGGGGGGCCTGGAGGGCGATAGATGTTGTGTAGACGAATTGGGTGGGAGTTTTGGGTTGTCAGTTCAGCTTCCAGGTATTCGCAGGAGGAGTAGCCAGAATTATTGACAAGGGATAGCTGAAGTTCATCTTTAAAGATAATGGCTAGACCACCCCCAACTCTGTCAGGTCTATCTTTTCTCAGAATAGAGTATCCCGGGGGGAGAGTAGGTCAAGTATGCTCGTTGAGTGGTCTTTGAGCCAGGTTTCTGTGAGGAATGCAATGTCAATGGATTCACTCAGGATAGTTTCCGAAATTTCCGTGGCATGTTGGACTGCGGAGCGACAGTTGACAAGCATACATGTAAGTGGTGTGGGGTTGCATATGGTGGGTGGGCAAGTGTGGATCGACGTGAGTTGAGGCGGTGGTCTGGGGGAAGCGGGGGAGGAGGGGATTCTATTAGTCCCTAAGATAATAGGGATGTGGGAGTAGGGGAGTGGAGAATTGGTGGTTGGTAAGCTAGGAAGGTAAGAGTTGCATAGGTCGGAGAGGTCGGACCGGGAGAGATGGTTCGAGGTGCGGTGAGGTCTATGTATACGGCAGCGGAGAGGAGTTGATCTCCAATGATTGTGTTTGGTGTTAGGGATTTTCAGGGAATTTTGGGGGATTTTGGGGGATTTTGGGCAGGGCTGGGTGGGGGTTTTATGGTGAGGGAGGGTTCTGGAGCTGTGGGAGATAAAGTCTTTCCTGAGTTGAGAGAATTTAGTAATTAAATTTAGATAGGTCAAGTTCAATGTTGTGTAGGCTCTGGGCAATTAAGGTGAGGGGAGGTATCGAGGGGGTGGACTGGGTTAGTTACGGAGGGTGGATTGATGTGTGTGGGTGGAGATAGGGAAGTGAGTGTGGAATGAGGGGTGACGGGGCTGTTGGGTGTGAGGGGTTCGGTAATCAAATTGGATAGGACACGTTCAGTGTTATGTAGGCTCGTGTCAATTGGGGTGGAGGGGGGTACTGAAGGGGCGTGGGCGGGGTGTAGGGAAAGATCTGGGTTAGTTGCAGAGGGTGGACTGATGTGAGAGGGGGGCGATAGGGTAGTGGGAGTGGAGTGAGGGGTGACAGGGCTGTTAGATGGGAGGGGTTCAGTAATCAATTTAGATAGGTCGAGTTCACTGTTGTGTAGGTTCGGGGCAATTAGGGTAAGGGGAGGAATTGAAGGGGCGGGGGAAGGGAATGATCTAGGGGTAGGGAGTGGTCTGGCTTAGTTGCGGAGGGTGGACTGAGGTGTGAGGGGGGAGATAGGGTAGTGGGTGTGGAGTGAGGGGTGTCGGTGCTGTAAGGTGTGGGGGTTGGGCTAGGTTAGACATGAGGTTAAGAACTTCAGGAGATGTGGTCAGAGAGGATAAAAGGGCATAGAGTGAGTGGAGAGCGGATATATTGGGGTGGGGGGTTGTGTATTTATCGGGGGTTGGGATAAAGGATTGGGAGGCGGAGTTAGGAGGGCCTGAAGGGGCAGGATAAGATGGGGTGGGGAGGAGAAGAGGGTGTACGGGATGGGTAGGAGGAGGGGGTGAGGAGTTGTGTTAGGGGATTGAAGGGCAAGGACGGTGGAGTACGTGAGTAGTTGGGTAGGGGGGGAGAGGTTGTGGGGTCAGGTAGAGGCGGGGTTGTGGGAGGGGAATGATAAGTAGATGGTAGGGATTGGGGGCAACTGTTTTTAGTGGAGGGGTCCGAGGCGTGTGAGTTCCGGGTGTTAGGTGGAGAGATGAAAATTAGAGGGGGATGAGAAATAGGTAATGTTGGTTGGGGGATGCCATTTGCTGTAGTGAGGTCCAGATGGTGAAGTCGATTGTTGGAGGATGGTGTTAGCTGGATGGTTGCGGGTGGAGGTGAAGTGAGGGGGAAGGGGGGAGGGAGCAGTTGGAGGGGGGTTATTCAGTAGGGGAGAAGGAGTGTTAGGCGCTGAGTGGTCAAGGCGGAGAGACATAATGCTGAAGTGGTGTTCGAAGATGGAAAGGTGGGATACTGTGGCTTGTATGAGGATGTTACCTGTTTTGAAGATGGAGATATCAATATCACCAAGAAAGGCTGGGGAGGGAGTGGTGGATATTTTGAATCCATATGGTATTTTGATTGATTTAGAGATTGGGAGGTGTTGTAGGAAGATGCTTTTCCATTTGGAAGGACGTTTGGAGTAAAAGATGTAGTTGGTTATAATGGGGGAGGTGAGGATGAGGTAGTTATCAACAATGAGTGTTTCAGGGTTACGGATAAGGAGTTTATGTTTGAAGTTTTTTTTGGCATGTTTGGAGAGATTGGGGGGGTAGCGAATGGTCCATGAGTTAGGGCCATGTTTGGAGAGAGAAGGGTCCTGGGGGTGATGGTCAATGCTGTAAGGGGGCATGTTGGGTAGACGCGAGAGGAAGAGAGAGTGGGGAGAGGGAGGTTAAGGAAATGGGGGGTAGAACAGGAGATTAGGATTGGGAACCAAGGGGGGCACTGGGAGAGTGGGGGGTAGAAGTAAGTGGGCTAGACAAGGAATAGGGTATACAGGCGAGGAATTATAAAATCGACAAAAAGGAGCAGATCAAATAAATAAACAGAATTATATTGACAGCATGGAGCAAATCTAATATATAAGCAGTCGGCACAAATGGAACAGATCAGTATACCAGCAGCACAGTTTGCAAACAAGTAGATAAACAATCGGCAAGTACGCGCAGATCAGTAGAAGACAGCAACAAAGCTTGCGAGGGCGTGGAAAGTCTAAATTAGAGAGGGACTGCCGTAATAGAGAGTAATGCAAAAATAAAAATAAGGATATAGAAAGAAAGGGTGTGGGATCAAAACGGGGCAAACCCTAACACCCGGGATTGGGACCTCCCTGTGTGGAAACCCGCATGGCAATGGGAGTCACCTATAGGATCACAGTGATGGGGAAAGACATTTTTTCGGCTCCCCGGGGAGGAGGCCAAAATGGACACCAAACCTCAACCAAGAGCACAATTAGAGGAGAACAAAATGGGCGCCAATTATGAGAATCACTCATCCCTTGGGCCACCGAGCGAGCCAGGACAGCCCGATAGGACACAACACACCCAGTCTGGGACACAAGTTAAAAACAAATCAGTAAAATGTGAGAGTCATTAAACCAAAGTGACAGCGTTCCCGTGCTTGTTACTTGCAAAACGAAGGGATAAACAGGGGGGGTCCAACAGGACCGTAGGAGATCAGTCCAATGAACGCATTATGCTCAGCCTTATCCAGCGCCACGTTTGATTCCCAAGACTGATTCACCGCAGTTGGACTACTAAGAACCAGATAGCTGCTCGGGCCAAAAAGCACCACTCAGAGTCGCAGTGCGCAATACGGTAGTTGACTGTACCAACCAGCCAGCTGATCAAGCAACTCTATTCAACCATCCTGCACTACGCTCGGCGGCAAGAACCACTCAGAGTCGCAGTGCACAATACGGTGGTTGACGATACCAACCAGCCAGTTGATCAAGCAACTCTATTCAACCATCCTGCACTACGCACGGCGGCACCACCATGTCTCATCAGCAGACGCGTGGGGAGATTAGGCCGGCAGTTCCAGGGGGCAGACGGGGCGATCGAGCCCCAAGAGGAGTCTCAGCCATAGTCCACTCTGGTCCAACTCCCCTATAAAACATCAAATCCAGTGGGGAGGCTCATGGGAGGCCTTACAAGTTAAGCAGAGACACAAGCGCTTGGAGACACAGGCGGTACTTCCAGTGTCCGTTCAACATCTTGGGAATTCTGAGAAAATCAATCTCCCCGTGCCTACAAATGAATGTGATCATTATGTAAACTAGACGAATTCACGCTCAAACAGCACAAAACAGATCAACTTCCAGAGGTTGAGGTTCGTATAGACGGACACTGACTCTCTTTCACCGGCAGGCTCACTTTCACAATCCTCGTACAGAGCCACCGTCCTGTACCTGGGAAATGTCCGTGTAATTGCTTACCCACAGCCCCTTCATAGATTCATTCAATTCTGAAAAGCGAAAGTCCTATTTCTGTTGTTGGGGGGGGTGGGGGGGGTGGGAGGGCCTGTTGCATCAAGTGCAGTCTTGTTTCTACCTTCATAGATTTGCTCAATTCTGCTGGTGAGGGTCCTATTTCTATTTCGGTTGTTAGGGCTGGAAAGCCTGATCATTTCTCGGCCTATTTGTAGTTTGAATGGAGGGAGTCCAAAATGTCTGGGGCAATAAACCCAGTTGGCTCATTCGTTGAACTCCGATAATGCTCTTCACAGCTATTTTTTTTTTTTTTTTTTTTTTTTATGCCAATTTCCATAGATGGCACATGTGAGTGCACAAATGTGGGAGCACCCCGTGCTCTTTATTGCACCGCTCCGGTGCCGTGACAAGCGGCAGGGGGTTGCAACTAGGCTGCCATAACCTCGCCGCTGCTCCGGTGATAATCAGTCTGGGCAGGTGCAGCGCGTCAGCTCCAGTGCCCATGAGCTCGTGTTCAGCGCGACCCGCGCCGATCTGTGTGTGGGGGTGATGGTACCAGAAACCTCCAGGTCAGCCTGCACAGATTCCCTGTTTACTGGGCAACCCTCCCTCCGTACGCAGGCTCTCGGCTCCTCACCTTGCATGCCGCATTTCTGAACTCCGTATGATTGCAGTGAGGAACTGTGTGAGAGAGAGCTCACGCACAGAGTGTGGGGAGGGGATGGGTATGGGGGTGTAATCAGGCAGTCATGTCGCCGAGCGGTTTGGCCCCCTTGAGCCAATTCCCCCAGTCCTGTACTACGTTCGGCAAGCTCCGCCGGCAGCAGAGCTCCTCAGGCAGCCTCTCCAGGGCCGGCAGCAGAGCTCCTCAGGCAGCACTTCCAGGGCCCGGGCACTCGGCACCCCAATGTAGTGGGAGACGCAGCTATGCTCGTCCGATCGGACCCTCGACCTTCACGCCAAAACCACCACAAGGATCCCGGCAGCGGCGGTTTAGCCCCCTCAGGTCATCTCCACTGGACCCTTGTTGTGTCCACAGATCACCGCCGTAACAAAGGGAGCTCGGGCGCGGTGCCCAACAGGGGAGAGAGACTTGTCTGCTACGACAGGACTTGGCATCCGCTCCAGGTTAGCCTCGGCTCCGATCCCTTCTCAAGTCTGAGGCGGTCCACGGAGAGCATCGTCAATGCAGCCGGTCTTCAGGTAGGTTTCTAGACAGATTCACTTCTTTGCAGAGGTGTCCTGCAGGTAGTTATGTTGCATACGAGTTTCCTAAGGCTGGGATGTCGGGTAGAAGGGTGGATGGGGGGCAAAACCGGGATATTCACAAAAGCGTGATCCCTAGCCCCGGAGCTTCTATGGGGAGCTCCAGCACGGCGGCCATCTTCCAGTACCACTGAGATATACATTCACTCACTAACACACCCATACACACACTCACCCACCCATACAGTCCATCACAGATGCACTCTTGAAACCATGCACCCAGTGAATCACCCACTCACACATCTATGCACAGAGTCACACACACCCCACCCACACAAACACTCAGGCACCCATACAGATACTCAGACAACCAATCAATAACCCATGTAGACACTGATGTAGCTATTCACAAACCCATGCAGCCGCTTACACACCAACAGACAGACGGATACAGACATTCACACAGTTTAGTCACTAACCCATGCAGTCAGTAAGATACGTTTAATCACTCACTTATAGTCAGTCACGAACCTACTAAATCATCCATTCAGACACTTATACACCCACTCATTCTTCAATATGCCTTTCCCTATATACATTAAACATATTTAAACTTTACAGAAACACACAGTCACTGGATGATGTCATCAGTGATGTCATTTGAGATGTCATCAGTGATGTCATCAGTGATGTCACTGACCATGTCATGAGTGATGTAATATGTGACGTCATCAGCAGTGCATTGAGGGCGCGAGTTATAGTTAGCTGAACTAACTATAACGGGGAATTTCTATGGTTTTGTACGAGTGAAATGTCCAACGAACTATAACGCCCCTGAAACCTGTGGTTTTTTCAGTGAATTTCTAAGGTTTTTTAAATGCTAATTTCTAACTATAACGTGCCTGAAACCTATGGTTTTTTCAGTGAATTTCAAAGGTTTTTTAAATGCTAATTTCTAACTATAACGTGCCTGAAACCTATGGTTTTTTCAGTGAATTTCAAAGGTTTTTTAAATGCTAATTTCTAACTATAACGTGCCTGAAACCTATGGTTTTTTAAGTGAATTTCAAAGGTTTTTTAAATGCTAGTTTCTAACTATGCCTACAGAGGTAGGACATGTGAAGAAAGAAGAAAAAACGCACAGAAAGAAGCAAAAGAAATACAGAAAGAAGCAACAGAAGTCCACAAACACGAACAAAAGTGCAGGAAGAAGCAAGACATGTGCAGAAAGAACCAACAGAGGAGCAGAAAGAGGCCTTGTTGCAAAATCATCCTGTGCCCACAACTTTTTCAGATGGGTGCTGGTGGTAACTGAGTCTGACTAACCAGGCCTAGAGCCAGTGCTATGCTAAAAGACACTTAGAATACAGTGAGAACACCTACATACACTAGGGAACACTATGCGTTGGGGTACCCCTGTGATTAGCATGACCTCCTCTGTAAGGCCCTAGTACATAATAGGGCAGGGGGATTAAAACTACCTCTAAGTCAGAGGTGCAGAAATATGCTACTTTAACTAGTAGTCGCATTTGCAGAGTGGTGGAGAAAGTGTGCTGGGCGTCCAACCAACGCTCAGGAATTCCGCTGCGTAGGACTTACAGGAGGTACCAGGAGGGATCCTTGGCCCCCAAACTCCCTCAGGACAAAATTGGACTTCATCCCCCATCCCGCAGTCTGCCATGAGGCACGTTTGCAGAGTGGTAGAGAAAGGGGGCCATGGCCTCCGAAGACGTCTTAGCAATTCCACTGTGTGAGACTTGACTTACTGGAGGTAACAAGAGGGGTAGTTGGCCCCCAAGGACATCCTTGGGGGCCAACTTCCCAAACTATTACCTCCAGTCAGTCCCACACAGCAGCACTGGTAAGTACTCGCACCAGGCCACACCCACTTTGCCCACCACTCTACAAACGTGCTCCCTGGCGCACTCTTGGATGGGGATTGAAGTCCCCTTCACTGCTGGGGGTCCTTTAGGGGCCAGCTAGCCTACCTTTTACCTCCAGTAAGCCCCACGCAGTGGGATTGGTGAGAGGTAGACAAAGGCCATGCCCCCTTTCTCCACCACTCTGCAAACGTGCCCCCTGGCGCATTGTAAATTGGGGGATTAAGTCCCCTTGAATCCTGAGGGTCCCTGGGGTCCAACTAGCCCACCAGGTACCTCCAGTAAGCGCCACAGAGCTGCATTGCAGAGAGGTGTAAAAAGGGGCGTGACCTGGACCACCTCTCTGCAACGCAGCGCAGTGGCGCTTAGTGGAAGCACCTGGTGGGCTAGTTGGCCCCCAGGGGCCCTCAGGATTGAAAGGGAATTAATTCCCCAACTTAAAAGGCGCTGCAGGGCGTGTTTGCACACATGTCACCTCAGGCCCCGCCCTCCCTTCACCACTGTGCAAACACGCCCCGTGGCACGTTTTGGGTTGTGGGATAAAGTCCCTTGAATCCTGAGGGTCTCTGGGGTCCAACTAGCCCACCAGGTACCCCCAGTAGCGCCACAGAGCTGCATTGCAGAGAGGTGTAAAAGGGGCGTGGCCTGGACCACCTCTCTGCAACACAGCCCTGTGGCGCTTACTGGAGGTACCTGGTGGGCTAGTTGGCCCCCAGGGACCCTCAGGATTAAAGGGGAATTAATTCCCCAATTTAAAACGCACCACAGGGTGTGTTTGCACACATGTCACCTCAGGTCCCGTCCCCTCCCTTCACCACTGTGCAAACGCGGCCTGTGGCATGTTTTAAGTTGGGGGATAAAGTCCCCGTGAATCCTGAGGGTCCCTGGGGTCCAACTAGCCCATGAGGTACCTCCAGTAAGCGCCACAGAGCTGCGTTGCAGAGAGGTGTAAAAAGGGGCATGGCCTGGACCACCTCTCTGCAACGCAATCCTGTGGCGCTTACTGGAGGTACCTGGTGGACTAGTTGGCCCCCAGGGCCCCTCAGGATTGAAGGGGAATTAATTCCCCAACTTAAAACGCGCCACAGAGCGCGTTTGCAGAGTGTTGCTGGGAGGGGGCGGGCCTCCCGGCACGATCGCGTTTTTTTTTTTAGAAGGGGGCTGTGTGGCCCCCTTCTTTTTCTTTTGGGCCCTGGGGACCCCATCCCCCAGGGCCTGACTCCTTTAAAAACATTTTTTTAAATCTGAACGGGAAGGGGGCCGCGTGGGCCCCCCTCCCGTGGCCAATTCCGGCCCCGGGGACCCCATTCCCCAGGGCATGGCCAAATATTATTATTTTTTTTATGGAGGGGGGCTGCGTGGCCCCCCTCCTGAGGCCTCTATTGACCCCGGGGACCCCATCCCCCGGGGCTGGCCTTTATTTATTTTTAATTTAGAGGAGGCCGCGTGGCCCCCTCCCGGGTCACTTCTAGCCCCAGGGACTCCATCCCCTGGGCAGGCCCTATCCGTTGGGGACCGTGGGGGAGCCCCAATGCCCCCACGGTCCCGCCGGCTCCCCGCGTCCTGTGTGAGCCGGCATTGCTTTTCCACATGGGGAGCTGCTGACATGCAGCTCCCCTTGTGGAAAAGCAATCTGCTTTGCTTCATTGAGCGAGAGCAGGTTTCCCTGCTCTCCCTTCAATGAAGCAAAGCAGTTTGCAATGACAGGGCGGGAGCCGCGCGGCTCCCGCCCTGTCATTGCAAACAGCAGTGTCCCGGGGGTCGGCACCCTGGGACACTGCAGGAGCCGGCCCTGGGGGGTGGCAGTCCCCAGGGCCAACAAGGGCTCCAGGAGGGGGCCGCGCGGCCACCCTCCCACCTATTGCACAGCCCCGGGGAGGTGGTGGTCCCCGGGGCTCGGGGGTCCGTTACGGACCCTCAAATTTGAATATTAGTGCCCCGGGGAGGTGGCAGTCCCCGGGGCATGTGGGGGGGCGGATTTACACCATTTAAAAAAAGGGCGCTTTCTGAACCAAGCACTACCTTTTTGCCAAATTTGGTGTAATTCCGTTCAGCAGTTCGAGCTGTAGCCGTGTCTAAAGTTTCCTATGGGAAACGCATTTTTGACCTCTTTTTTTATTTCTCAGGAACTACTGAACGGATTTACACCATTTAACAAAAGGTCTCTTTCTGAAACAAGGGCTACCTTTTGCCAAATTTTGTGTAATTCCGTTCAGCAGTTCGGGCTGTAGCCGTGTCTAAAGTTTCCTATGGAAATTAACATGGAGAAAACATGTTTTGGGACCCCCCTTTTTCTCGGCCCCGCTTGCCGAATCACCCCGAAACTTTCAAGACAGGAGCTGACCGGAGCGGGCTACGAGTTTTGAACATTTCGCGAAGATTCGTCAACTGGCGCCAAAGATATTGAGAAAACAAAAAACGAGTTTCCTATGGAAACTAGGTCCTAACTATAACTATCTACTGGCGACCGCCAGTAGATAATATATATATATATATATATATATATATATATATATATATATATATATATATATATATATATATATATATATATATATATATCAAAGAACACTCCACCGTTCTTTTGGCTGTCGCCTTGAAAACACCAGAGCACAGACCACAATTTGGTGCAGAATTAGCGTTTATTGCTCTTCTCATGCACAGCCATGACGCGTTTCAACCCCTGAGGGCCTTGATCACAAACATGACGCGCATCACGGTGACAGGTAGGTTTTTATACCATTTTTTTGTTGTTTTCCTCTTAAAGTGACCAGTGCAAGCATAGACATAAACAACAGATTTACGAAAACCTTTAGCCTACTTATGTATTTCTGGATTGATTTAAACATTCAGGTATCAATACCACAATTGAATACATTGACTAACAGGCATAAAATTATCATTCATTGAAAACTATAAAATATTTTAAGAGCCCTTAAAACCAAATGTATTTAATTGTACTGTATAAAAAGCAAAAGATTGTCATAAAACCTATAATTTATAAGGTTTGATATGTTGCTCATTTCTGCTTTATCGACAACATTATCATGGTTTAAATACCTTGTCAATGATTGATTGATGTGCAAAAATGCAAAATACAGTATCATTGATGTAAACATACTTGTTGTCTATGACTACGACAAGATAAAGTGCTTAGTGCAATTTGATTAATAAAAAGTGTTAATGTAAAAAAATGTTTTATTTTTTTATTTTTTTTAAAACCTCAAGTGCAAATGTATAGTAAAACCCATCAAATACCGTGTGAAATTCAAAACATTATAGGGGGTGGTGGTATAGCGGTCCATATTATCCCTTTTTAATGGTTTCATGTTGGGTATTAAAGTAGCTGCCACCTACTTCTAATTAATACTTCCCAGTTAGTCACCTAAAGACACATATAAAGTTTCTCTGTGGCATTGAGGCCTCGTGGCTGTTTGGAGTCGAAATTTAAAATATAGCGTGTCTCCAAACGTCTGAGGGTTTTCTCCCTATTCCCTCCTCTCTTATTGGATGGAATTGAGTCTACCAGATAATATTTTAGTCCCTTAGGATCTGCATTGTGAAACTCGCCAAAGTGATGAGCCACCGGGTAGTCTGGGTCTTGATTTTTGATGGCTCTAATGTGCTGGAGCACCCTTTTGTGTCCCTGCAGTACAATGCTGCCAGCATAGCAAAGGCCGCAAGGGCACTCCAGTACATAAATTACATAATCAGATTTGCATGTCAAGGCTTTGTTAATTTGATTATCTTGACTGCAGAATGGTGTCTTATAAGAGGTTCTGTTTTCACCAAATTGACACCCCTTGCACGTCTTGCATCTAAAAAATCCCTTTCTTTGAGAGAGCCATGTGCCTACGGGCTGATTACCTGGATCATTTTGCACCAAAGCATCTTTCATAGAGGGTGCCTGGCTGTAGGTAATGGTGGCTCTATTAGGTAGCAGTGGGCCCACTATAGGGTCCCCTAAAATCAAAGGACAATTTTTCTTGATGATGTTCCTTATTGTTTTCTCCTGTCTGTTGAAACTCAGAATAAATCTGAAAGACTCAGCTTCTTCTGCCTCATTCTTATTCCTCTCTATGGGTTTACTTATAAAAGTTTGTCTCATGACCATGTTGCTCTTTTTGATAGCTGTGTCAATGCATTTGCTAGAATACACCCTTGCTAAAAACCTGTGTTTACTAGCTAGTTGGGCAGCCCTTAAGTCGTCATTGTGACTGCAGATGCGCTTGAGCCGGAGCATCTCTCCATATGGTATACTTTGTATTAAATGATGTGGGTGTGAGCTCCCTGCATGTAATACTGAGTTTCCAGCAGTTGTCTTTCTGTGCAGTTTGGTTTCCATTTTCCCATCTCTGATGAATATCTGAACATCTAAGAAATTTACAGACTGTGAACTGATGGAAGCTGTGAAGTGCAGATTAAGGTTTTTAGTATTAAGCATTTCAATAAACATTTCAGCTTCTACTTTGGTACCCTGCCATATTAGAAATAAATCATCTATATATCTCAGAAACAGTCTGATGTTGTTTTTAACGAAGGTGGCATGTTCTTTGTGTAGGAAAAGCTCCTCCCACCACCCCATGTGTAGACAAGCATAGCTGGGAGAGAAGCTGGCCCCCATTGCCACTCCTCGTAGTTGTTGGTACAAAGTATTTTGGAATAGGAAAATATTGTTACTTAAGCAGAACTCTACCATATTACAAAGCATTTTGCTATGTTGTGAGCAATCAGATGCTCTTAAATTTAGGAAGTGTTGCAGTGCTCTGAGTCCGTCTTGATGGTTAATTGACGTATACAATGAAGTTACATCTAATGTAATCAATAAGAAGTCGTTGTCCCATTCAAAATCCTGTATTTTGGATACAGAGTCACCCGTATCCCTAATATATGAAGGGAGTTGTTGCACAAAGTCCTGGAGGAAAAAATCTATATATTGAGAGCAGTGCTTAATTTGTAAAATATTAAGTGCAGGTGCTCACATTTTTTAGGAGGCCACACCCACTTCCCAGGCTCCACCCATCTCCTTTAATGGCTCCACCCACGTCCACAAACCTCAACACATCAGAGCCACCTCCTCAATTCTTGAGTTCTGCAAGAAGGGGAAGACATGGCTCTTCATATAAGCACCTCAGGACCTCCCACTTGCACACCTATCCAAGCATCTGGATAACCTCTCGGGTGATTAGTGCACCATACAAATCAATATAACGTTTCATAATATAACTTATGGAAAGCCTATGACAACAACTCAAAAGTTAACTCAAATTAGAGAATGCGTGTACATCTCAATATGTAGCTTTTGGAAAGGTCATTTGAGGACTTTAGGCAGCTTTGCAAACTAAAGAAAATGTGCTTGTACTGTGCTGTTTAACAGAACGGAAGGGATGAAGGAAGGAATACATTAAAGAAGTCAGCAACAAATGAAGGCAGGAAGGGGAGTACTGGAGTGAGGAAATAATTAAGTGATTGATGAAAAAAGGAGGAAATAAGAAAAGAATGTGAAAGGAAGAAATTATGGGATAGAGGGAGAAAGGAAGTGAACGATGTGTGATGGACGAATAGAAAGACGAATGGAGGAAGAAAAGCTAAAGGAAGGGTTAAAAATAAGAAAGGAAGAAATTAAAGAAGGGGTGAAGGAAGGAGCAGGAAAAAAGAAAGTAAAAAATGAATGAAGGATGAAGGAAGGAAATAATGCAGCAAGGGAGGAAGAATGGAGAATGAATGCGGATGGAAGGAAACAAGAATGGAAAGAAGAAAGGAGGCAGGAGGTACTGGGTCAAGGAGGGACAGAGGGAATAATGACAGTGTAATATTGCAAAGAAATTGAAAAACAAAAGATTAAAATGCATTTCTGTGTCCTTAACACACCAAGTATGTTTGTAAAGCACATATTTACCAGAGAGGGTCTTGACACCAAATTAAAAATGTTGTTATCCAAATCAATGGCACTAATTTTATCTACCTCAGGAAGATGAAAGACTGAGTGGCCACACCAAGATTTAAATTTATGATCCATAGCTCAAACATGGATTCTTGGAGTTCATATAAAGATATGTGCAAGAAGGAAAAACATAAAAGGTAGAGTGAGGAAGTAGGAGAGGTCTGAAGGCAAAGATAAATATGATAGACAAGGAATGTGAAGAGAAGTGGGGAAAGCAGAGATTGGGAGTGCAAGATTGGAGTGGAACATGATGAGAATTAAAAGTGGAAAGAGGAGAAAAGCAATAGCGATTTTTTAACTGTGTTAAGATTTTATGACATCAAAAGATGTTTTGTGGCATCACAATAGGTATTCTTGATAAAAGATAATAAAAAGGTGTCAGTTATACCATCAGGATTAAGCTTTGACGGAGAATCAGGCTCTCATGCTTCAAACAAATAGTTGTATTACACAATCAGGCTATAAGTCACAACATCCCACTGCCACCTATTTTAAAATTAAGTCAGCCACTCAACTCCATTCAGAGAGTCTTCCACATGCACTTTTGAACTAATAAAGCACAAAATTCAATGGAGTCTGCGCTGCTGTTGTTGAGATGTGATCATATACCCTCCTCCCCTCAAACCTCCACCCCAAATGTAATTGCCACATTCGCTGCACTTTCTAGGGTTGCCACCGGATCGGTTTCTAATGGCACCAATGCTATTTTAATGTTCTGGCCAGTACATAAATAAGCAGAATCGCCTAAAGCCAGTATTTTTAGCCCTTATCTGTACATACTTTAAGAGTTAAGCGCTGAGTTAAGGATCCTTGACTAATAATTGAGTAATAAAAGATAAGAGTCAGGTTACAAATGAATAAATACAATTTAGTGTAAAGTTTTTTTTTTTTTTTTTGAGTTTTATATAGCGCGAATTAGACCCGAAGATATCGGGTATCAGGGCGCTTTACATGGGCACCAGTTTTGTTACACAAGGACACTGTTGAAATGTAAATGTTATGTACTCGTTTTGCTTACATATTGCTCTATGTAAAGTTAGCATTCGCTGCACCATTTTAAGTTCAGCCGCCATTTTGAACCATGATCGAAACTAACTTCTGTCTCACTCTGTCTGCCTCAAAAGCAGCTTCGATATTGTTTTCTTTTCTGTATTTCTCCAAGGTTGAGCTTTGCTGTACTAATGAATAGACTGTTTTTGTCATTGCATACCTTTCCCGCTAGATAGGCCTGCTTCCACCCTTAGACCGGTGGGGCGCAGGCAGAGTAACCTTGACGCTGCGATAGTATGTACCCGGTCCCAGGATTGCAACTCATCCTTCAGTACCTCCTTTGTTCATCAGCCACCAACTGGAAATTTCCAGTCTGGGCGTGTCTTTAGTGGTTCTGGAGATGTACATTATGTGTTACCATGTTGGCAGAAGTCAGTTCCTCTGCAGCAATCTGAGGAGGCTGGTCAGACCGGACTCCACTCGAGTGTACTCCTAATAAATACTTTTGGTTTGTATTCTCTACTGACTGACCGACTCTTCATTTGTATGGAAGGCTGAGAGGTGGTCGTGAGTGACCCGGGTTGCCCTAATCGGGTCACTTTCTTCATTTGGCGCCCAAACAGGGACTCCATCGGGTGAACCATTGTTGCCTGCAGATGGGTGAGGAGGTCGGGCCAGGTCGGTTCGGACGGGTGGACCGGGGATCCCTCACGAAAGAGTCTTGTACTCGCAGCTGCCCCGTCTGTCTGACCGGGCTGTGCCTCGTCCAGTGATCATCCCGACTGGGGTCCTGAATGGCGAAACCTTTGGATCTGACCATTTGGTCCAAAGAGTCGGAAGTGGAGAATAAACTCGTTCGACCTGTGTGCACCAGGTGAGTTTGCTTTGGTTCTTTGTGAATATGGCGCCATTTTGAATTGTATTTGACGCGGTCTGAGGACCGTTTTTGGACAAGCGCTTGAATTTGTTTGAGTTCTTTATGAACAAGGTATTTGCAAATATCTGCTAGGTATAAGTAGTGAACTTGTTTTCTGTGAAAATGCCTTGTTTGAGTAAATTGTTTTGTTTGGGCTGTCGTTGTTGTTCTACTGATGCTCGATTGGAAGAAAGTCAGCCGGCGCCTCCAGAAGGCACTCCAAATTTTGACATGTATGTCAAACATGGCATTGGCCATATTATGTTTAGTACGTTATGGCACAAATATACGAGGGACAATGCCGAGTTGCAGTGGCACTTTTGATGAACAGAAAATTAATTTCCTGCAGGAAAAATTGTTTGCAAAAAGCAGTAGGCAGTCGATGTTTGATTCCCTCAGAACATGGCAAAAAGAGGCTAAACAGAGACGAATGAAAGCAGAGAAAGAGTCCGGGAATGGGAGAATGCAGACATTGACTCAAAAAGCTGTAGCGCACAATAGAGAGAAAATAGAAAAAGGAATAGAGTCTGCTGGTAGGAAATTTCGATTACAATGTGAAAAGTCTTATGTTGCTTGAGAGAAAAATGACGCATTTGTGGAGGAATTGTTAGATACTCGACCTCCACCTCCATATGCCCAGCAGAGAATATACCTTGCCATACCCCAGCCCCAGTCATCCGTTCCTTCTGTCTCTGCTGCTTCTGCTTCTTCTGCGATCGATCACACTGTTTCGGCCAATGCACCTTCTGCCCTTTCTTTGACTTTGCCTTCTACGGCTACGATGACTGCCAGTCTCCCTGCTATGCCTATTGTCTCTGCATCTCTCTCTCCAGCCCTTACACCTACGACGCAGCTGGCAGCGACGTTGGTGCCCGTTACTTCTGTAGCTACTCCTCCCCTGTTATTCCATCCCCCCGCATTACTGAGCAGCGGAACGCCTGTACGTGGACTAGGGGACGGAGACTGGGCGACAGCTAGGGAGCGACTAGGGCGGATATTGATACGATACGATGTGGAAGATGAAGAGAAAAGGGTGGTACCAATCAGGCCGCACAGTGGGCTCGTAACCCCATTTACAGTGTGGAAGATGTGTGGGTGTGTTGAAAGATTATGAGCCATTTGTGCAGCAGCATGCCCTTAAGCACATGTCGGCTACTTTGATTGGACTGTGGGAACAGTGTTTCAATGATGTAGCACCCAGATTATAATATTAGGGATCATGTATATGCTGCTGATATGGCACCTGGTGAGGTTTTTAGTAATGTTGCAACTAAGCCTGGGCGTAGTTCGCGAAGTAGCGCTACGCGAAGCTACGCAAAGTGCAGTTCGCACTACGCGAGCTACGCGTAGCACTACGCGAACTGCGTAGTGCACTGTTCGCAATGATTGCACAGTGCCGGATGCTTGTCCGCACTGTGCAATCATTGAAAACGGCATCTTGCACAGTGCGAGCTGTCTTTTACTGCCACTCGAGTAGATTTTTACTCGAGCGGCAGCTCTCTCAACGCGGACTGGTAGTTTCTCATCGCGAGCGGTCGTGGAGCATACGCGACCACTCGCAATGAGAAACCTGACCTCCCCGCGTTGGAGAATCTCGCCGGGAGGTTTATTTTCCACGCTCGCGATCGGCAACTTGATGTTGCTGATCGCGAACGAGGAAAAAGTCTCGCCGGGATGTCATTTTGCTTGCTCGCGGTCGCCAACTCGACGTTGGAGGACCGCGAGCAAGCAAAAATGACCGCTGCACTACGCTACGCTACGCGTGTTTGCACTGTGCTACATGCAATTCGCGTTGTGCGAAGTAGCGCAAACTTCGCAAACTATGCGAGCGTAGCATAGTGCTTTGCCCAGGGTTAGTTGCAACGCTGGTCGCTTATCGAGGTAGGCTGCTCGAGAAAAGCCCGAAGATGGTATACCAGTTTCTGATGAGGGAAGTCCACCCTATATATCACCCTGAATTACCGGAGCTGCGGGATCAGCAGAATACTGTTATTAGACAAAGGGTAGAGGCCTGTTTCCAAGAGCAATGGGTTTATACTCCATGGAAAAGGAGTGAGGTTTTGTCCCTTAAGACTCAGTTACCCGACCCTAGGAAAAATCCTACTGCATATTATAAGGAATTGACTGAGGCCGCTTCATCGACAGTGATGACTCTTGCGGATATTGAAATGTTCTTTGGTTTACTGGTGCCCGTTGATATTTGGAGACAGGTCCACACACAGGATCAGGTAGTGGAATTGGGTGGTACCTGGGATCAGATTAAAGCATGGGACCAGGAGAGGAAGCCTGGTGAGAAGCCTAAGGCCGAAATACTAGCTTTACCTGGCTGAATTATTACGTATATGCATTCTCTTATTCCACCGAGAAGGGTAGATTGGGACAAGTTAACGGCATGTCGTCAGAAGAAAGATGAGAGTGTGTCTGATTTTTTCAATCGGTTTGAAGGTGTGTTTTTAGATTTTAGCGGCCAGGATTTGTCGGTGGAGGGGGGTGTCCGACTGTTCGTTAATAGATTTGTTACGAACCTTCTTTCTGAGATCGCGACTCGGCTACAGGCCTCGGAGAGCACTTGGACTACCTCCTCCCCTTCTGTAATTCTGAGTATGGCACAGTATTATGAGCACAGGGAAAATGAGGAGAAGGAGAAGGTGGAGAAAAAGCATAAAGAATTGAAGACGAAGGTGTTGTTGCAACAGGCTTCTCGAGGGAATGGTAGAGGACGTCGTGTTACGGCCCGAACGCTTCCTCGTACAGGCAGGAATACTACGTCTGTGGGGCCACACCAGTGTGCGTACTGTAAGGAGGAGGGACACTGGTGCAGCGAGTGTCCTGTACTTTTACAGAAGGTGGCGGTCCCAAGGGGACAAGGGTCTCGTGGACGGGGTCGCGGAGATGGTGGCTGGGACAGAGATCAGTCAGCTGGGACTTCACAGGGTCACACTGACCAGAACTACTTTGACTACCCTAATGGCAAACAGTACTACCACGATGATTATGACATAGATGAGGTGACAGGAATGTGTCACAGCTAGGACAGCCACGGACAGAGTGAGGGACCAGTTCAGATACCTGTAGATCAGCGCGGTCCTTACGTTACTGTAGATTTGCATGGCTCAGCTAAGGAATTTTTGGTGGGTACAGGTGCAATGAATAGCTCTATTTCTCATTCACTGGTCCCCGGGGCAGCTCTGTCTGGCCATAACAATGTTTTGGGAGGATTTTCTGGTGTACCGATTGTGAGCCCCATTTCAAAACCTCTTACACTGACTATAGGTCTTTTTACTGTAGATTCGCCATTTTTGTTGACATCTAATTGCGGAGAAAATCTGATGGGTTTAGATTTATTAAAGAAGTTGCATGTGACCATTTATTGTTCCCCCGAAGGTGTCTACATGACAATGGGTCCGAATGTGGTCAGCACTAAGCAGTGTCTGTCCAAAGATGCGCCCCTCCCTGCTGAATTTAAGGATGTGCCACCCACGTTGAGGGCAACGGGTGACATGGATGTAGGACTAATGCAGATACCCCCATTTTCCATTAAAATTAAATATAATGCGATTTTGCCTCATATTCCTCAGTACAAAATACCGCAAGCGGGGGAACGAGCCTTGTTGCAAATTATACAGGATCTGATTGTGTCAGGAGTTGTGGAAGAGACGTCTGCTAATGTGTGTAAAAGCCCTATTCTTCCCATTCTCAAGAGGTCACCTTCGGGTTCCTCTGATGATCATCCTGATGTTTATCGTTTTGTGTTTGACTTGCGCGATATTTATAAAATAGTGGTTCCTCAGTTCCCAGTGGTCTGACATTACTGCTCTTCTGATGATGATTCCTTCCTTTGCTAAATTCTTTTCTGTCATTATCTGAAAAATGCATTCTTCAGTATTCCGATCCATTCAGACAGCAGGCACTTGTTCGGTTTTACACTCACTGGCAGAAGCTTTAGATTCTGTCGAGCTCCTCAGTGCTATACTGAGAGCCCTAGTATATACAGTCAGGCTTTGAAAGCACAATTGGACTCTCTCATGCTTCCTTCAGGTAATGTATTGCTCCACTATGTAGATGGCCTTCTCATCGCCTCTGATACTGAAAAGGGTTGCAAGGACAGTACGGTTAAATTGTTGTTGCATTTGGCACACCACGGACATAAAGTGTCCCTTTCCAAATTTCAATATTGTCGACAGGAGGTCACCTACTTAGGTCACCTACTTTCGAAGGAGGGTAGGAGATTGACCCCTGAGCGCATCAGTACCATTGTTAAAATGCCTATCCCCAAAACTCAGACGGATGTGCGCACTTTTATTGGCATTACTTCCTATTGTCGCCAATGGATCCCTAACTACTCATTACTAACAAAGCCCCTGCTGGCATTAACCACTAAAGATGTGCATGAACCCCTGCCTTGGACGCCTGAATGTCAGCAGTCTTTTGAGCAACTGAAAGTTGCGCTTTGCTCTGCACTTGTGCTTGGTACGCCTGACTATGCGAAGCCGTTCGTGCTGTACGTACATGAGATGGCTGGCTGTGCTCTCTCTGTCTTAACACAGGCCTTTGGAGGTAAGCAACGGTCGTGTGCTTATTTTTCTGCTCTTCTTGACCCTGTCGCAAGCGCCCTCCCGAGCTGTCTAAGAGCGGTTGCGGCTGTGGCTGTCTCTATAAGGCAATAGGCCGGGCTCGTACTTGATACTGACCTCACAGTCATGGTCCCCCATGCTGTGGATACCCTTTTGAACAAGACCAAGACGAAGCATCTCACCAGTGCACGTCTAACCGGTTATGAGTTAACTCTCTTTGCACCACGTCACGATTAAAAGATGTGCCACGTTACTACCCCTCCCTTCTGAGAGTGAGGAAATTGACATACATGACTGCATTTTTCGGACTGAGGAAGAGACAAAGGGACGGGTAGACTTGACTGATGTTCCCTTATCTGACCCCCAAGGGGAACTATATGTTGATGGCTCTTGTTTCAAATTACCAGATGGCACAACCACCACAGCATATGCAATCACTACACTGTACACAGTAGTTGAGATGTCACGAGTTCCTTATCAGTCGGCCCAAGCTGCAGAGCTTGTTGCCCTTATTCGAGCCTGTGAGTTGAGTGAGGGACTGGCTGTCAATGTCTTTACTGACAGTCAGTACGCCTTCAGAGTCGCCCATAATTTTGGACAGCTCTGGGCTAAGAGAGGGTTTCTCAATTCCCATGGGATGAAGATCCAACTTGGTCCCCTCATAAATAGGCTTTTATCGGCTTTGACACTCCCCAAGAAATTAGCAATAGTAAAGTGCAGCGCCCACAAAACAATTATTGACAATGTGGGTAAAGGGAAAGCATTTGCAGACTAGATAGCTAAGGAGACAGCCCGAACAAAGATGAAAAGGATGTTTGTAGCAGGTCCCGCTAGGTGGGTGCCCGAGGTCGCCATGTTTGAGGATACGCTGGAAAATATCAAGGAGATACAGAGTGAGGCAACGATTGAGGAATTAGCGATATGGCAGGAAAGCACAGCATGTTTAGATGAGGAGGAGTGTTGGACTGGTAAGTCAGGGAAAAAGAGATGGATGCTTCCAGATGCATATGTTCTTCCCGTAGTCACCATGGCACATGGGCCAGCTCATATCAGTGCTAAGGGTATTTGCAAGTTGCTAGACCCAGTATGGCAAAATGATAATATCCCAAAGACTGCCACTCATTTGGTCAAATATTGTATGGTGTGCATGATGCACAATCCTGGAAAAGGTACCCCTACACCACCTGGTAATTTTGCACCTCCCACTTTCCCTTTTGAGGTCCTTCAGATGGATTATATAGAAATGGATTGCGTCAACAATTTGAAATATGTGTTGGTGGTTGTTTGTGCATTTACTAAATGGGTTGAGGCCTATCCCACGAAAGAAAACACAGCCCTAGCGACTGCAAAAGTACTCCTGAAGGAGTTCTTTCTTCGCTTCGGCTTGCCCCGTTTGATTTGGAGTGACAATGGAAGCCACTTTAACGCTAAAGTGATTCAGTTTGTTTGTGAGGGACTACATAACAGACAAAAATTTCATGCTGCAAATCACCCCCAGTCCTCAGGTTTGGTTGAGAAGTACAATGGTACTCTCAAACTGAAACTGACAAAGATTCAGGAGAGCACAGGGCTGCAGTGGCAAGATGCTTTATCATTAGCCCTTTTGTACACAAGAACAACAGTGCATTCTAGGACAAGACTGTCACCCTACGAGGTCGTGTTCGGGTGCCCGGCAAATGTCTGGGGCGTCCCACGTCCTCGTAGGTTTTCCGAAATTTAATATCTTCTGTTAGTGGACTATCTGTATGAGTTAACTAAAAGTCTGTGTTCTATTCACCAACAGACCAAGGATTCCCTCCCGCCAGTACCTGAGGGGCCAGGATATGATATTCGGCTTGGAGATTATATATTAATCCAAAATTTCCAGAGAAAGAAGAACTTGGAGCCGAGGTGGAAGGGGCCAGTCCAGGTGCGCCTTGCCACCGGCACTGCAGTCAAGGTCACAGGCCGAAAGAACTGGATCCATAGTCAACACTGCCGCAAAGTGCCTCTACCCTTACCTTATGATCAGTGGGTCCGAGAAGAAATAGGGGACTTGGAGTGGGAGCAAGTCCCATGGTTCGTTCCCTTTTCGGATGCTGGGTACACCTGTTCCTCCTGAACACGTGTTTATCACTTTGGCTCCTCACAAGGGAGAACACCGAAAGACTTACACTGATAATGTTTTTATACAAATGTTGCACCAAGCTCATGACATGTTTTACACAAAAAATTGTTGGGTCAGTGGATTGCTCCCCTCAGTTACTCATAAGAGAGATAATCTACTGTTGATGCCTTTTTCATACCTTGGAAGTTGCGAGGGCTGGTTCTAATTGCTTGTAATGGTACACCACCATTTCCACCACCACTCCCGTCAGATTATGACCCCTGCAGATTCTAACACTGTGACTGACTATATACGTTTCTATCATGGGTTTATTCCCATAGGCAAGGCAGGATTAAACATCTCTGGTACTTTGTCCCCAAACTCTTGTATGTGCAAGTATGATAAGGTGAAGAATAGCACATAGCTTCAAATGGAAATGGCTGATTTCCAGACATTTAACACCTCTGAGTACTTCCGCTCCTTCCAAGACCATAATGTGACTAGGGATAAGCCAATACCGGTGTCTGTGGTCAGCTCCACAGCTGCTTTCTCTGTTCAGGGACGGGGGGAGGTAGAGGTGGGTGACAGCACATGTAATTTTACGTTCTCACTTAGCACGATTAATAGTCCACCCTTGGTTTTGCCCCCTAATGTCTACTTCGTTTGTGGATCCCAGGCTTATGACTGGCTGCCTAGGGGATGTTCAGGCAGATGTTACCTCTCTTTCCTTCTTCCCCCAGTGTATGTCGCTCCGCCCAATTACCAGAAAGACCATCGGCTGCAGCGCAGAAGCGTATACTTGTCCAGAGTGAGAAGGGTTAGTGACACAGAAGATGTAGATCAGACAGATACCACTTTGAAGCAGTTTTAGGATGCCATGAAAGGTATTGTACCTTTTTGGGGTCCCATGTCAAAAAGCCTTAACATTCGTCAGCTCACGAGAGTTGTAGAAGGGGTCATTAATACAACAGCAGGGATTCTGACCAATATCACTGCTGAACTTCAGGCTACGAGACTCGTTACCTTGCAAAACAGGATGGTGTTAGACGTCATCCTTGCTGATCGGGGAGGGGCCTGTCGCGTCATTGGTAGTAGCTGTTGTGTATATATACCTGACCACGCCCCCATCGTATATGCTGCCATACAGAAATTACACAGATTCTCCTCCGACATTCACCAGGAAAATGGTACTTGGATCCTATCTGGGTGGTTTTGGTGTCTGTTTATGTCCTGGGGTTGGAAGATCCTTGCTTTCCTAGCCATAGTCGCTAGCATTTTCCTCACCTGTTGCATCTGTATACAATGTCCCCCAGCCTGTTGCTCTTATTGTGTTACACTTCTCACCCCTAAGCAGAAGACACCCACCCACGATACTCATGCTGTGATTATGACTCAGAAAGAAATAGACAGTTTTATGCAAATAGACGAGGGTATATTCGAGGGCTCAATTTCCCTTGATGCTGAATACATGGATTGCTCTGAATTCTGAAGATCATTTATTATATGTATGCCATGCTATATTCCATATTCTCTCAACTTCAAATAGTTAGCTCATGCTAGAAGGAGGGTCTGTTGAAATGTAAATGTTATGCACTCGTTTTGCTTACATATTGCTCTTTGTAAAGTTAGCATTCGCTGCACCATTTTAAGTTGAGCCGCCATTTTGAACCATAATCAAAACTAACTTCTGTCTCACTCAGTCTACCTCAAAAGCAGCTTTGATATTGTTTTTTTTTCTGTATTTCTCCAATGTTGAGCTTCGCTGTACTAATGAATAGACTGTTTTTGTCATCGCATACCTTTCCCGCTAGATAGGCCTGCTCCCACCCTAAGACTGGTGGGGCGCAGGCAGAGTAACCTTGACGCTGAGATAGTATGTACCCGGTCCCAGGATTGCAACTCATCCTTCAGTACCTCCTTTGTTCATCAGCTACCAACTGGAAATTTCCAGTCTGGGCATGTCTTTAGTGGTTCTCGAGATGTACATTATGTGTTACCATGTTGGCAGAAGTCAGTCCCTCTGCAGCAATCTAAGGAGGCTGGTCAGACCGGACTCCAGTCGAGTGTACTCCTAATAAATATTTTTGGTTTGTATTCTCTACTGTCTGACCGACTCTTCTTTTGTATGGAAGGCCGAGAGGTGGTCGGGAGTGACCCGGGTGGCTCTAATCGGGACACTTCCTTCAACACATCCATTTTTGTTAGGCACTAGGAGATTAAGTGATTTGCCCAGAATCACAGTCTGTTGAGCGTCATTGCCGAGACTCGAACCCGGTTCCCCAGCTGCGAGGTCGACTGCTCTAGCCGCAAGGCTACATCCTCTTCCTTAAAGTTCTATTTAGTATCACGTCTGGGTTTTTGCAGACTCTTAAAACAGCAGCAAATGGTCGGTATTTTACTCTTGGAAATTTAGCAATCCACATGTTCTAATGAAGACCCCTCCCCCTATTCATGCACTCTAATTCAAAGGGGTTATTTCTACTTCTCTATGAAGACAGGTACAATTTTTGAAGCTCCACAGAGGAGAGACTGAGTCCTGCACCCACCTCTCTCACATAAATCACTACATTCAAGCGTCGCATATCAAAGATTGGTGGTTTCTTACCTTTGAAACAAAGCGCAGTGTTTGCTGAGAGCTCAAAGTGCAAGGAGGTGGCAAAAATCACACAGGCTCATTGTGTGCCTCTTCCCCTTCTCACACCATCCAAACAGTGGCGTGAGGGCGTGAGTGGCAGGGGCCCCCCTGCAAGGTATCCTATTGGGGCCCCAGTCATATCTAGAGTTCACTAGCACCCCACCTATTTGCACACCCCTGTGAAAAGGCCTCACAACATGCAACTGACTCACAATTTGTCTTCAGACAGTAGTGATATTCCCCAGGCAACACAAGTTGCAGGCTCAGGCCTCTCAGAAGAGCTGCACGTAAAGAGTTACAGAATGTTCCAACTTTAGCTTTAGATAGAAGAACTGTCTCAAAGATTCCACTGATCTCACAAGAGATTTCTTTAGACAGAAGAGAGTGTTACGCACAAAGTATGGCAGTCTCCATTTTCAAACAACGGCAGTATCTCAGGTTTACATCATAAAAAAGCCCTGGAATGTTAACATGCCTGCTGCTGAGCGGTGTGAAAGACAATGTCACTCTCCATCATCCAAGTATCATAGCTTAGTAGATTCATGTGCTTGCTGCTGTGATTCATGCGTAAATTTCAGCTCATAAGGCATACAGTTTAATCTTTGAGGTGCTATGTTAAGCTTTCATTGTTGATTTCAATGTCAGTATAGTGAGAAAGAAAACAAATTCTATCCACCAAAAGTGGAAACAATAGTGTGTCCTGAACATCTACTTCTCCAGATGCAGAAACGTGTTCTACAATTGCTCTACTGACCCCGACTGATAATTAAAGTATTCAAAGACAGAAATCCTATGTTAGAATTAGTAGAGACCTTTTCATATGATGTTTTTCCTAAGAATCCTGTCCAGGCTTTTGCTTAGGGTTGCCAACCTTCCCAGAGAAAAGTAAAGATCATCAGTTCATGTTTTTATAGTCTGCAGAGCAGTAGCGGTCCGTGGTAGGAGTGCCGGCCGGGCAGTGACGTGGGGTGGGGGAGGGGCAGGGTGGGGGGTAGTAAACCACGGATTACGGCCGAATACAGGTAAGTAAACATTTAAATAAATAAAACGAATTTCGTTGTGAGCGCTGCATCGCCAAATGCGATGCAGTGTGCGCAACAAAATTCGTTTTATTTATTTAAATGTTTACTTACCTGTATTCAGCCGTAATCCGTGGTTTACTACCCCCCACCCAGCCCCTCCCCTGCCCCACGTCACCGCCCGGCCGGCACTCCTACAACGGACCGCTACTGCTGCAGAGTCAAGAAACATGAAATAAAAATGAGGCCAGCAGGACAGAGTTGTCGCTACTTTGATTTACCTGATTTCAAAGCAGGAATGCGGGGCACAGGCTCTTGCAGCACCTCTGAGTGCTGTGCAGATGGAAAGAGTGTCTGAAGGTCAGGCCATATGCTTTTCCAGCACAGCCCAGCACTTCAGTTTGGAGTAATGGCTGTGCGTGAAACTAAGTTGTAGCTTCAAGTGGGTAGGGGGGCCCGTCAGTTTATCCACTGAACCTAGGAAGGCCACAGCCACTCCTGGAAGGAAAAGTCCGGGCCTCCTGCCTCTCAAAATAGATACATTTCTGTTCCTGAAATGACATTGCCAGCGCAGGGTCCAGCCTGGCAGCAGCAGCTGCAATTTGTTTTTTATAATAACTTTGTAATACATAATCCAGGCTGAGAAGTGCCCCTCTAGGTGACCTATCCAGTCGCGGCTCCTGGAGGGAGTTCCGCCGGGCGGTGATGTGCGGCGGGGGAGGGGCAGGGTGGGGTGGTAAAAATTGGAACTGGCCGACCCAGGTAAGTTAGCAAATAATCAATAAAACGAATTTCAGCGCGCGCTGCATCGCATTTGGCGATGCAGCGCACGCTACGAAATTCGTTTTATTTATTTATTTGCTAACTTACCTGGATTCGGCCGGATTCCGGTTTTTACTACCCCCCACCCTGCCCCTCCCCCGCCGCACGTCACCGCCCGGCGGAACTCCCTCCAGGAGCCGGGACTGGACCTATCCCCTCCCCCCAGACCCCCCACCCCGCACTGCGTGGCTGCGGAGTCTTATGTTAAACTCCTGCATCCAAAAAATGCTGATGAAACGGAGCAATGCTTTCTTCTTTCCCCCACCAGCTTGGCCCGAATATACACAGTGTCTGAGCAGCAGAACTTCCTTTTCCCTCTCAGTCGCACTGCAAGTTACCACTCAGCTTCCGCCTCCATTCCGAGGCGGAGACAATACTGTGGGATGCAGAGATAGAAAAAGGACTATGAAAACATACACCTTAGCGGCCAACGAGCATTGGCAATCACAACCAGTGTCATGAGATTTAATAGACCCGGCCCTGTGAAAAAAGTGCCGCTGCTGAGCACCAGAAAGCACCGGCACAAATTAAGCACTGATTGAGAGGTTCCTTCCAAGAGACTGTTTCGGGCCGAAATAATAGGCCTTCCTGGGGGTTTCTTAGGGTCCTTGTGAATCTTTGGTATAAAACACAGAATTGGCGTTGTGGGATTGTCATTTCGTAAAAATGTATATTCTTGAAGCGTGATCAACCCTGCGTTTTTCCATGCTACTAACTTCATGTAAAAGTTGTTATACATGATTTTTAGGGATATCTTGTCACTTGTGTGATAGCATTCTCTGTTATTGAGCTGAGTCATGGCTTCATCAATATAATCTGCCTTATTCCATAATACCAGGTTGCCCCCTTTATCCGAATTACGAATAACTATTTCCTTGTTCTTTTTGAGTTTGTTGATCAATAGATGGTACTGCATTTCTTGTTTGTTTGTCTTTCGTTTTTCTGCATTGAGCACCCTCTGGTTCAGTTGTTTTAAGCCCAAAGTTACCTGCTCATGGAATACATCTATGCTGTCTCTCATCATAATCGGATTGAATGTAGAGCGGGGTTTGAATGGGGTTACCTTCATGTTTTGTTTAGCCATCCTATTTTCTGTTTGAGTTTCATCAGTGTTTTGTGTGCTGTTTGCATTTTCATTTGCCAGATCTTGCATATCCTCCAGCAGTGGCATACCTGACGCTGTGAGATTAAAAGGAGGGGAATAGGTTGACATTGCTTCAGAGTGTTTATCCGCTTGATTCGCCTTGGCTTTATTCAAAATATAATGTTTCTTTAGTTTTAGCTTTCGCACACCCCTGTCCATTCTGGTGGCTGCATAATTAAATGAACTTTCAGGGCAATATGACAATCCAAGTGTAAGTAATTGTTGTTCTGCTTTATTGAGGTTGACGTCTGTTAGATTTATTACTGTTTGACTGTTGGTCTTTACACAGTTTGTTAACGTCTCAATTTCTTCTTTTTCTGTTGTCGAGTTTGTTGGTTTAACCCTTCTCCGTTTGGCCTGTCGCCTTTCACGGCGCCTTGTGGATCTACTTTTGTTTGTCTGTTCAACTGGTTCCTGGCGAGCAGAGTTTGTCTGCGCTCTTGAACTAAAAATCCACCTCTTGTGCTAATGAAATCTTTGGTGGTATTTGTTTCATCCTTTGGTTGCGGGCCTATATATATAGATATATTAAAATAAAAATACCCACAAACCTTCAGGCAGCGAAAAAATTGAACCACTTACTTCTGCGAGCATTGAGCATTGGGCAAACATTTCACGCTTATATTTTAGATAAAGAAGGAATAATCACGCCCAGTGTGCCCTTGGTCCATTTTGTCTCTGTCAAACGAGGCTGTAATCAAACGAGACCTGCAGTCGCCTAATTTGTTTGCTGACTCGCAGTTCTGCACATCTTTAAAGACACAAGGGATCTCCTGTCCAGTTGCCATCTGCTGCGGTCTCGTGCGACGGACCATTCTTGGCGCGAGCGCTCAGGTGTCAGCAGATCTCAGGCGGTGTAATGGGGATAATGCCGGCGCAGTGATTCGGCAAATGAGGCGCTCACGGACCCTTAAAGGCGGTTTTGTAGAGGCAGCATGCATGGATACCTTGCTGGCAGTCATATTCTCTCTACGCCAGACAATTTTATATTGAAATGTGTCATGCGCCTGACTTTAAAATAAAGGGCCATATTAGCAACAAAATGCGATAAATATCGCAGAGCGCGCTAACGCTGTATTAGCAACAATTAGCGCTATGGCGATGATTATTCCAGCGATAGCGGCATAATGCGAGAATATCGCTGGAAAACCAGCGATATTCTCGCATTAACACTAAGGTGGATTCAGCATTAGAATCCACCTCCTATACTACAAACAGGTAAGTCATAGTCAGTAGCAGGTGTTAAAATATAGCGATAAACGCGCTTAGCGCGATTTATTTTATCGCTTCGCCTGCCTTGATAATAGGGGTTAGTGGTGTTAGCGACTGTTTACAGTCGCTTTAGTGGGAACGCCTACCTTGCATGTCATTAGCGATAAATATCGCTGACATGCAAGGCGATGTAATTCCGGCCTCTAACGCCTGAAAGCTGTCGCTAACGCCTGTTAGCGACAGCTTGCTAATAGGGCGTTAAAAATATCGCCGATTTAGCGGCAAAAAGTGCCGCTAAATCGGCGATAAAGCCCTTGATAATATGCCCCAAAGTTTTATAGTACTGCAAACAAGGCCTCGTCGAAGTGAATGCAGTACATTCTGAAACACAAATAATTCACCATTATCAGATTATCTGTCAATGGAGAAGCTACCAGCGGAATTACCATTAGCATACTCAATAGGGTCGTATGTAACATTTCCCTCTCAGAAATGTCGAATGTAAAAAATGAAGGGGCATATTAGCAAGAAGAGGCGATAATCATCGCTAACCCTGCTTAGCGTGATTTTTTTTATCGCCGGCTATCGCTGGAATATATCGCCACGCTAACGCTGTATTAGCAACGATTAGCGCTATGGCGATGAATATTCCAGCGATAGCGGGGAAATGGAGCCAACATCGCTGAAAAACCAGCGATGTTGCATGGAGAAGGGAGAACACCTTGCTGATACGACCCTGTGGTCGTATCAGCATAATCCACCCCCATGTTAGGTATGGCTAACACCTGCTAATTGCAGGTGTTAAATAAATGCCGATGACCCCGGTTCGCGCGACTTTTCACGTCGCTAACTGGGGCCATGGCCACCTTGCTAATAGGCGATAGGCCTGTTAGCGAGTGTTTCCCAGGTTTGTTCGTCGAACGCCCACTTTGCATGTCATTAGCGATAAATATCGCTGACATGCAAAGCGGTAAAAAACAGGCGCTAATGCCCGAAAACTGTCTCTAACTGCTGTTAGAGACAGTTTGCTGATAGGGCGATATAAATATCACCGCTTTAGCGGCAAAAAGTGCCGCTAAAGCGGCGATAGTGCCCTTGCTAATATGCCCCGAAATGCTGCAAAAGGTGGAGTACACATGGCAAGAAAATACACTCAAGATAATGTTTTTGCATATATTGAACGTAAAAGTCTTTTCCTTTTCTGGTTATGTCTTGTTTTAAATACTGCTTCAGCTGTCTTGCTAAGACTGATAAAATTAAAACAAAATAATATATAAACGTGATTCAGGTCCGCCCTCTCCTGTAATCGCTTTCTGAAAGTTTCATCCACAATTTGGATCTGCCCACAGAACAGCCATTTACTGATCGGAGTGTCAATCATTTGTAAGTGAAGGCACTTTATTGGCTGCCTTTTGCTGATCATTTAGGTCAGCCAGATCCTGACTAGGCATCCATGACTGCATCCCACTCTGTGGCTCGTAATTTTGGGAGGCTGTAATGGTGCCATCAGTAAGACTCCTTAGGTGTCCCGACTCCCTGGCATCTTATTGTTCTGATGAAGACTCGATAATACAAAAGAGTACGAAACGTTGTGGACATATTAGCACACACACCCCTCCTGCCTCATTGAATTGCCATTATTCTGCTTTGTAGCTGCGTGCAATTCATAACACATACTGGAATTTGGTTATTTGTCTATAGAACTATTACTTGCTCACGTCTCTGTGTTGTTTCACTGTGGGACACAGTGCACGCCTGACTTCGTGCTTGTTTGTTGTATTCTGTATATAAAAAATTTACCTAATTTGTACATACTGTTTGTCTTAATCATATCACTTGTAGGACTAGACTGTCTTTGTCTTCTTACAATAATTGTATGCAACAACTGATGCTCCTTGCTACATAATGACTTTGGATTCATTCCAGTTGGACCACTGTTTATTTTATATGTTGTATATCCAGGTTCTCACTAGTTTAAGGGAGGCTCTTGATCTCAGTAATACTAGGGTTAAGTGACTTGGGGCTCAAATTATGTTGTTAGGTTATCCAAAATTTGCAGCATAAAAGGAACATAATGTGGCACATTCTCTGGCAATTCTATTTTTATCCATTAGTGCTAGAAATAACTTTTTTGTAAATAAAATCTGCAAATTGTGATTATTATCTGGGACATTATTTGGCAAATACACGAACTCCATAATTATACTATAACTATTGGTCGGCTATGACGTATCACTTACTGTGAACTGAAACAACAACATTTAGACAATCAATGTGTCAGTCTTTATGTCTAGAAGTTCTTCTTAAGTTACTGGCAAGTTTGCTTATTTGTTTGTTTGACTGTGCAATGGTAAATCTGGGAACCAGTTAAGGGACAGATAAGTTCATGGATGGAAAAGTAACTGAGAGCATGTATGGATGAATAGGTGAGTGAGTGGGCATATTGAGGAATGAATACATGAATGAGTGCATAGATGAGTGAGCAGTGGGAGGAGTGGAGATAAGCCTTTTGCCACCAAGGGGCTAACGGATACCACCATCAACAGACTGGTCATCAGTAGACTCACCTGTCATTTGACCCATTCATCCACTTAAGTACTTACTCATTCATCCCTTTTTCATCCATCTAGACACCCACCAATCTAACTATAATGCTTACCTGTTATTAAGGGTCATTTAGGGCGTAAAAGCATGAGGTAACCAACATAAATTGCCAGTTCTAAGTTCTACTATCCTGCAAACCCACGTTTTTTTTGCCTCATTTATAGTTGGGGAACCCACTGTGTTTCCAAAAGCAAACACCCACCACTGTACACAGATGGAAATGAGCCTTTGACAGCCCATCTGCGACAGGTCTCTGGGAAACTGAATGTTGAAAGGTGGGGCTTCAATGCTCTTTTTCCTATTCACAACCGAAATGACAGGCACATCGTTTGTAAATAGAATGTATAAAACAATGGCCCCCGTGTGTAGGGAGAAAACACCTCGCATAAAATGGTGATTGACTTTTTGTTTTTCTGAAAGAAATTCCTGCTTTGGAAGTTTGTTTCATGAAAGCAAAAAGAATCCTGAGTGGGTCCAAACAAAGATATCACTCAGCATTTTGCTCTGCCTTCAGTGCATCTTCCTCCTCAGCAAATACTTTGAAGCTTTAAAGATCCACGTGAGCCAATTAAGGAGCATGTTTTCCTTAATTGGCAGGGTTTTCTTTGGCCTAGCGGGCTGACATGCCACCCACTAAATTTTATTTGAACACCTATGCTTTCACTCATTTATTCATCAATCCAATAACTAATTCACACACCCATGCACTCATTCATGCATCCCTACAATCATCCATTCACTCATTCAATCATCCGAGCATTCACCCTTTCACCAATCATCTCATCCACACTAACAAAATCGCCAATCAATGAAGAAGAACGTTCAGTCAAAGAAAAAAACAGACCTATTTTCTTCGTTATTGCTCGTCTGTAACACACTTAGGGCCCGATTCCGATCTCGTAAGGAAGGCCTCAAAACGGGATTTGTAAAGACCAAATCCGATTCAGAGCCTATATTTCCGCCCGAATCGTCCCCCGTTCCTAACTAGCAAGTACGATTCGAGTATCCTGTACGCGCCGTGTGAATCGTTTACGAACTCGTACCTGTCTGTCCGACACGTTCGCAGCCGAATCGTGCCGTGCAATGGAGCCGTTTTCTGACCGAGCGAGTATGATGCACGAATTGGACAGCTGTATCGCCTCGGTCTCATCGAGACGAAACGGCTGTCGGATTCAGACTTTGGAGGGCCATAGCAGGCCCCCCTTTACCCGGAGCCCTCCGATTTGATCACGGGGGTTGCGCATGGGTCCCCACGATCCAAGCATGCACAGTATGGCGGCCCACATGGGGTGCCCGCCACAGGGTGTGCGCTTTTCCCCACCCACCCCTTTTTTGCTATGGGAGCCTGTGTACGCGTCTGTACATGGGCTCCTATAGAGTTCAATGGGAGTCCGAGCGAGCTGAGTCCATAAGTATACGGCTGCATCGCACTCGCTCGTTCGGACTCCCGGAGCACTTCTCGCTCGGAAAGTCCCCCAGAACCGAGTCGTATGGAGGGCTTTCCTTATGAGATCGGAATCGGGCCCTTAGACTGGTGTGGGAGAGAACCTACCAATGTCACTTTTATGCTCTCCTGTTAGTCCTCATTTTATGCCATCCCCTGTATTTTCGTTTTTGTGTCCAACCTACATTGCCGACTTCTGGACAGTCATTCACTCTCCCTTCCAAGCTCACCATCTCATTTGCTTTATTCCAGATCCCTCTCAGTGCCACCACACATCACTCTTTCACACACTTCACACTCACATTTTTGAAAGCTGACATCTTTCTTGCTCTGTGCACTGCTCTGACAATTTTCATGATACATACAAACCGTCTACTATAGGTGATGCCAGTCCATTTATATCAGCCCTCTCCCAGCACGCTTTTAGCATGATGCTATCTCGTAGAGGAAGGGGCACTCCTAGATGCACCGCTACCTTCACCAATGCAGGTGACCTGCTTTTAACGTTTTTAAAACAAAACTAGAGTTTCGTTTTTGAACTTTTTAACCTCACCTTGCCATTTGTTTTAATTAGCACACAGTGTGCTTACCTGCTTATTTCTGGTTCCTGCTGTGTTTCGACCGGCCCCCTACGCCGCTGCGTGTTGCAGGGTGTAGGTGAGGCTTATTACACGGTCGGACACCGCACGGCCGCCATCTTGGGGAGGTTGGCGGGCTAGTTGCTGGTTTGGGACGCTACTTAATGAGAGCCCTGTCACGGACACGCAGCGGTCTCTCGTAGAGGAAGGGGCACTCCTAGATGCACCGCTACCTTCACCAATGCAGGTGACCTGCTTTTAACGTTTTTAAAACAAAACTAGAGTTTCGTTTTTGAACTTTTTAACCTCACCTTGCCATTTGTTTTAATTAGCACACAGTGTGCTTACCTGCTTATTTCTGGTTCCTGCTGTGTTTCGACCGGCCCCCTACGCCGCTGCGTGTTGCAGGGTGTAGGTGAGGCTTATTACACGGTCGGACACCGCACGGCCGCCATCTTGGGGAGGTTGGCGGGCTAGTTGCTGGTGTGGGACGCTACTTAATGAGAGCCCTGTCGCGGATGCGCAGCGGTCTCTCGTAGAGGAAGGGGCACTCCTAGATGCACCGCTACCTTCACCAATGCAGGTGACCTGCTTTTAACGTTTTTAAAACAAAACTAGAGTTTCGTTTTTGAACTTTTTAACCTCACCATGCCATTTGTTTCAATTAGCACACAGTGTCCTTACCTGCTTATTTCTGGGTCCTGCTGTGTTTCGACCGGCCCCCTACGCCGCTGCGTGTTGCAGGGTGTAGGTGAGGCTTATTACACGGTTGGACACCGCACGGCCGCCATCTTGGGGAGGTTGGCGGGCTAGTTGCTGGTGTGGGACGCTACTTAATGAGAGCCCTGTCACGGACGCGTAGCGGACGCGCGGCTAAGGCAAGCCCGTCTGCGCCCGTCCGCGCCCGACCGGGCCCAGGGGCCAGAACCCCCATCACATTAAAGTCCCAAAATAGGATTACCTACACAGCTGAGGAGCTACTCAAATTATCAAAGCCTATTGCTGAACTTTGCAAACATAGGATTAACGTAGAGAACAAGACATTTAAATGCGATCACTGTGACAAGACTGTAATATACACTGTAAACGCCGTGAATGATGGGGGCAAATTGCAAATGGCTCTACTAAACTGTAGGTCACTGACTAAACACAAATATGAGATTTATGACCTACTGAGGGAAAAATCACTTGACGTACTATTTTTGACTGAGACCTGGCTTAGTGAGAGTTCCACCCCAGATGTCCTAGATGCGCTCCCAGATGACTATATGATAGTAAGGAAGGATCGAGAGGGTCAAATAGGCGGCGGATTGGCAATAATCTATAAGACCGCAATAAAGTGCAATGTGAAGGAGGCAAATCTAGGAAATTGTGAGGCGCTTTTATTTACTTTGTCAGCGACAGAAGACAATACCATAGCGGGCTTTCTAATATATCGCCCACCAGGGCCAGTAGCTCAGTTCATGACAAGCCTGGAGGAGAAAGTAGTTCATCCAGCTCTTAGGCATAAAAAGTTCATTATCCTAGGCGACTTGAACATACACTTCGACAACAAACAAAACCGGGAAGCACAATCTATATGCAAGGACCTCATGACTTTGAACCTAGAGCTAAAGTCAGAAACACCAACACACCAAGGGGGACATATCCTAGATGTTATTTTCTCAAATTTTAGGGAGATGGAGGTGGAAACACCATGGCCAATCCCTTGGTCAGACCACTTCTTAGTCCCTTTTACTGTGCCATCAAATAGACAGAGGATGGAGAAAACGACACAGAAAATAACTAACAGAAAATGGAAGAAATTCAATCCCAAGGCATTTACCCAGGCACTAAGGAAAAATAACATTACATTTGATAAAGATGTTAACGTAGCAAATAGCCAACTTGAAACATGGATCACGACGGCTTTAGACGAGATAGCACCATGGAATACACAGGCCCCAAAGAGACATAAAGCATCAGCACCATGGTTTAATGAGACACTGCTGAAAGCAAAAAAAAAGAATGTAAGCAACAGGAACGAGCATGGCGCAAAGATTATGGTAGTAAGGCCAAAGAAAACTATAAAAAGGAACTAAAAAAATACCATGCACTAATTAAGAAAATACGATGTAATTTCTACACAGATAAAATTGAAAGGGCCAGTAACTCCTCGAAAGAAATGTTCGCCATATTGAAGTCTCTTAAAACACGCGAAAACACTAATCAGGATGTAACAGCCTCTATTGAGAGCTGCAACAAAGTGGCAGAATTTTTCGCTGACAAAATCTATGATACCTTCCCTATGGAAGCACGGCTAGGGATGAATACAACTAGCAGTCAAGACACCACATTTGTAGGTGAGACCCTTGATGAATTCAAAGTCCAGGAGCTAGAAGATCTCAAAGATACTGCCAAAGGGATTAAATCAGGCTCCCCATTAGATCCCGCTCGCCCAGAGATAATAATGCAGGGAGAGAACCTCATTATGCCACAGATTTCGGAACTCATCAAATGCTCTTTTCAAACAGGTGAGGTTCCCATTAAATGGAAGCAAGCGATAGTTCGGCCACTTAAAAAGAAGCTGTCAGTCGACCAAGCAGTACTAGAAAATCTGCGTCCCATTTCACTGCTACCATTCGTGGCAAAGATTGCGGAGAAGGTAACTAACAAACAATTAGTAGACCATATCAATAAGAACGATCTACTGCACCCCTCCCAATCGGGTTTTAGAGCAGCGCACTCGACTGAGACAGCACTACTCATGGCAACAGAAACTATGAGGAAACATGCAGATGAGGGGCAGACGGTCGCGCTGATCCTGCTGGAACTCAGCGCGGCGTTTGATACCGTTTCCCATAAGATACTTCTCCAAAGACTAGAGGCATGCGGCATCAGGGGAAACGCACTGCGATGGATGTCATCCTTTCTAGCTGTACGAAGCTTCCAAGTCGCTCAACAATCCTATAGATCAAAGAGCATCCCACTACCTCAGGGCGTCCCACACGGATCGATTCTGAGTCCGACTTTATTTAACCTATATGTCGGACCGCTGGCTGAGCGAGTGGAAGAGCACAAGGTGTCTATTGTGTCATATGCTGATGACACACAGCTAATTGTGATGCTGTCTCAAGACAGGGAACAGGCAGCAATTCGCTTCTCTAAGTGTCTAGAAGATGTAGCGGCATGGATGTCAAATCATTGCCTAAGGCTCAATGGGAATAAAACGGAGGTGATGATTGTGGGTAAAACTCCCACTATCTGGTCATCAGCCTGGTGGCCTGAGACACTAGGCCAAGTACCCACCCCAAAACCGGAAGTAAAGAACCTTGGAGTTTGGTTTGACTCCGAATTGACTTTCGACAGCCAAATTCGCAAAGTAGCGGGTAAATGCTACGGGACCATGAAAATCCTAAGAAAGATCCTTGACCTCCTGCCACCTGATGTGAGAAAAAGTATAGTTCACGCCGTGGTAACCTCTCAAATGGATTACGGCAATGTACTATACCTAGGGGCTTCAAAAAAAGGGCTGTTCAAATTGCAAACGGTACAAAATGCGGCGGCCCGCCTGGTACTTAGCCTTCCAAGAAGAGCCTCTGCGAAGAAAGCTCTGGCCGAATTACATTGGCTCCCAGTGGAAAAAAGAATTGTTTTTAAGGCAATGTGCCATTGTCACCGCATCCTATCAAGGAAAGGTCCACGGTATCTGCAACCATTGCTAACACAGTATACACCTGGCCGGACTCTAAGATCACAGGGTAGGGCATTGGTGACAGTACCTAGAATTTTTAGAGCTAGAATGGGTGCACGCTCCTTCAGATATCTTGTGGCAAAAGCGTGGAACACTCTACCAATGGACCTAAGAACGGAACAATGCGAAACCAGATTTCGCAAAAAACTGAAGACATGGCTATTCACAACGATACACTAAAATACAGGTATGGGGCGTGTAATGTAATTGCCCCCCAATTTCTTTAAGAGGGACCGTTTTAGCGCGGGGACACACCGGTGGTGTAACCAGGTGCTCTACAAATGGCTAAACTAAACTAAACTAAACGAAACTATAAAAGTAACTTTACTTTGTTTTAAATATAAAATACATTACACAAAATTCAGTCCAAGACATTCCAACAATAAATTGCTAGTTACATTCATTTGTTGTTAATTTTTTGTTACAAGACTTATGGTATTCTATCTGTTTTGTTTTACAAGGAAGGAATGGCATGGCAGTGGTCCCAGCAAATTCTCCTTTGGCGGCAGATCCACAAACACTTAATCTATCACCTATGCCCCAAATTGGCAGATTTACAGTTCCTCTCAATCAGCTCCAAATAGCTGTGCATTAACTGCTCAACACACTCACAGAGCTACCACAGCACATGGTGCACATGGACACCTTTTAATAATTATCACAATCTTGACACAATGTGACTTGAGTTATATGTTTTATTTATCAAGTGTTGTTTATTGTGAGCATTATACACAACAATACTTTTTACAGATTGCTGGAAAGAATACTGCAAGTGAACATGAACTATTCCTGAAGTGACAAGAGAATTTGACCTCTGTTTAACAGGTTGTCTTTCACAAATGGATACTCCACTGTAAATCACGGATATGATAGGAACATTTATGATCTGAAAAAAACAGGCACACATTATGCACGATCAATATAAAAGTAAGATAATTGTATCTATAAAGTACAATGCTTTTGACAAATTTAACAAGAACATTGACTTTCTAACAGCACACCCTAACTGTAACGAGTCCCTGAAACTGTAATAAAACTCAGCTTCATTCTCATTTTTAATTATTACTTAGATTCCATCACAACTTTTTCAAAGAACGTCTTATGCTACGGGTTTAGATTTGAGTAGTGATATTCTCAATCGCAATCTGACCAAGAGGGCAACTGCCATAAGTGGTTTCAATGGTTAATTTCCTAAACAGTAAAAATAATGTCCATGCCTTAAAATGATGGGTCACGTCCTTGGTATTAATATAAGCAGCACCGAGTTTAGATATATGGGTATAAGGACAGATGCACTGATTGCATAACAATATTTAAATGAAAGGCGATGAAAATCAATTTCCTAAGAGTTTCTTAAGGGGAAGAACAAAGTTGTGATAACTGATAGGAAGAAGCTGCGGGCAGTATAATAAAACATTTATTGTTTGGTGCTAATAAATGCTTCTGACAGCAAATAAT
This sequence comes from Calotriton arnoldi, assembly GCA_963921515.1. Classification (NCBI taxonomy): domain Eukaryota; kingdom Metazoa; phylum Chordata; class Amphibia; order Caudata; family Salamandridae; genus Calotriton; species Calotriton arnoldi. Next base: position 795,529 of record CAWUFW010001434.1, read on the forward strand.
GCAGTACTTACTAGATGTAGGGATTGGGACAGTTAAAGTAAGTGAATGGGAAGCCACAGTCTTGATGTATGGTGTGGCTAGATATGACAAAGCCACATCAATATTGGTCCAATTATGTAAACAGGTTTTTGTGACGAAAACCTGGCTTAGTCAAATCTCTGGATACCTGGCAGATAAATGTTCCACCACAAGATGAATTTTGAACAACCTGCCATGATTTGTTTTGTGAATCTGTTTTTATTGGGTTTTATGATTAGTACAGTACAATACTTGTAGAATCAAACAGTGTTGGGCATTACAATTGGCATGCAAGGCACAGCATATTCATATAGCATATTTACAGTTCATGTTCAGGGCGGTGTACAAAATAGTCAAGAATGAGGCTGACAGGTATATTTGTAGTTGTGTTCTAGCAAGGAGGCGAAGAGTGAAAAGGCAGATAGGAAAAGAGGGTGAGGAGGCATGGTAGCCGCACCATTGTCTACATGCTGAGTGTCCTCTGAGGTGTGGATGCTGGCGAATGTCCATTGTCGCACGCATTCGCGCGCACTGTCCCATAGAGCCAGTAGGAACGCTGGCGTACATTTGTAATTAAGCACCAATAATAGATTCACAGTTAATCAACAGAAACTTAGAACTGTGCATACAGAAAAAAGGAAGGGGGGAGGGGGAGGAAGAAGAGGAATGCACAATGTATGCAACCAAACATATAGCCCGTGACCCCTCCCATGCTTTTATGTACAGTATTGCCCGTAGCTCATGTGTCTAACAGCGTCTAGTTGCAACCCGTGTCTAGAATGTGTGTCAACTGATTGTCAGAGAGAGCTTATGTCTGCCAGTAAGAGAGTGGTGTGGCACATACGCTACTGCTGCCTGTGAAGCTGATCGCTGCTCAAGGCTGGCGTACCAGAGAGGTCCGTGGGCGGGGTGTCTAGGCTGCGCTGTTGTGTGAGGTAGATAGTGTCCCAGGATGTGGCAATGGGGATCTTGCGCAATCCTAGGGTCTCCTCGCGCTTAATAGCTAGGCTTTCCGCTTTGGCCCATGCGAGCATAGAGTGGTGCGAAGCTCGTATATGGGGAGGGTCTGGCGCTTTCCATCTTTTACTAATCAGTCGCTTAGCCACTATCATTCCCAGATCTATAAATCTGGACGTGACCTTCGTGTTGGGGGTTCTACGAAATTTATGTAATAGATATGTAGGCCAAGTGAAAGGCAGTTCCCGGTCAGTACACTCATGTAGCAAGGTGGCCACTTCCCTCCAGTATTCTTCCACTCTGGGGCAAGCCCAACACATGTGCAGCAAATCGGCCCCTATCTCTGCACACCGCGGGCATGCGGCATCTCCGTGATTAAAGTATAGATTAATTTTCGCAGGTGTGAGGTATGCTCTGTTTATTATGTAAAGCTGTATCTGCCTAAAGCGCATGTTCCTGGGGATGCGTGTGGGGCTCTCAAGTACCTTGGCCCATTTCTTGTCCGTGAGCTGGCCACCCAGGTCTTGTTCCCACTTGTGGCGAAGCGTGACAAGGCTTAATGCTGCGTGAGTTCGGAGTGAGGCTGCGAACCAGCGTGTCAAGTGCCTGTCCCATGACGTGCAAGTACTGCATGGTGAGATGCGTTCGTAGCTCTGCAGTGACATCCCCCCATTTTGCCGTGAGTGAGGCCACCAGTACGCGGTGAGTGAGAAACCGCCTGGGCAGCAGCCCCTCCTCATCCACAAGAGTTGCGTAGGGCGTGAGTGTCCCTTCACGGTATAGGCCCCCAAGGGTGTGGATGCCTTTGTCGTGCCATTCTCTAAGTGCAAGTGCTGTCAGTACTGATTGCCCAATGGGAGTGCCCTCCAGAGGTATCGCCGGTGCATAAGGGATTACGCTGCGCATCAAAAACAAGCTCCTGCGAAAGCAACTAAAGGCCACCGCAAGTAGCAGAGGTTCTGGTGGTCGCAGTCGTGCCCCCGGGTGAAACAGCTGAACTATATGCACCAAGGGGTATGGCGGCTGCGTAGTTGCTGTGTCCGCGCAGTGCCGATCCGACAGCCACCGCGCTATCCACTGTAGTTGAGAGGCTAGGTAGTAATGTTCAAAATAAGGAGCTTAAGCGAATATGATATGTAACGGTTGCACACCTGTAGTATGAAAACTTTCACAATGTATCTCTTGTATTCAATATTTATGGGTGCTGGTGGGTATCACCTTCTGATCGTAAGGTGTGGGTAAATGTAATGCAGCGGAGTGACTAGTTTACATTCTCCAGTCACTATTGGATCGTTTTATTTATATATCGGAGACAAACTGGCTTTTGGATTAATAAGAGGTATCTCTTCCTTTCAGGAAGCACCCCCTGATGTAGGGCATGGGCCCGAAATGCATTGGGGTACCTGTGAGCAACAATGTATAATTGCTACAGTAATGGATACTATTGAAAACTAATGTGTATATAACATTATACAGATGAAGCTCTAAAGAGAATAATTTAAAAATACAAAGAATAAAACGAGTTTGAAACAACTTTATTGTACAAGACTACCATCAATTCATTTTATCAAGGAGTGCTGGGTGGGTCCGTTCCTTCCTTGAAGGGGAACGCTCCGCTGCATTACAAAACAAGGAGCTGCCAGTCCACCTTGGTCCGTGGACAGATACAGCTTTTTTAATGTCATCCTGTGTCTAGCATTGCCCCAGATGAAATCTCTGAGTTGTCTCTCAAAAGTAGCGAAAAAGGAAGCTGGGATATACAGAGGCAGATTCGTAAAATAGTATACGAGCCCCGGGAGGATCACCATTTTGGCGAGTGCTATCCTGCCCGTCACAGCCAATGGCAGCGTGCTCCAGAAACGCATCTGCGACTTGATGGATGTCACCGCTCTACCAAGATTCCCATTGAAAAGGTCTTGCGACTGGCTGTAAACCTGGATTCCCAGATAATGAAACGTATCGAGTGTCCATTCCACCAGGGTGCCACCTATGGCGAGGCCCGGATCGCAAAGCCCATCCTTGAAGGGGTAAAGGCAAGATTTACCCACATTCACTTTCAATCCAGAAAGTGCAGCAAAGTCCTCAAGCAATTGGGCGAGCTGGGCGGGGACACGATCAATATCTCTGATATAAATGAGGAGGTCGTCTGCGTAGAGCGACACCTGATGAGTATCGTCCCCTAGGGGCACCCCATCTCCCAACTGGGTGCGCAGCGCTTCCGCTAACGGCTCCATTGCGAGCGCGAATAGGAGTGGGGACAGGGGGCACCCTTGGAGCGTACCTCTCTGCACAGGGAGGGAGTCCGAGATGTAGCGACCTATCTTGACTCGCACAGTGGGGCCAGTATAGAGAAGGCGCACTAGTTGAATGAACGCTGGGCCGAGGTCAAATTTGTCAAGCACCGCGAACAGGTAAGGCCACTCCAGGGAGTTGAAGGCCTTCTCTAGATCCAACACGAGGCAGCCTGCTCTGGGCCACTCCTCCACTGCATAAGTGGCCACTCGGAAGAACCGGCGCAAATTAAGTGAAGTACTGCGCGCCGGCACGAAGCCATTTTGATCCGCATGGACCAGTTCTGGAACTGCCTGTGCCAGCCTGTCTTCCAGTATCTTCGCGTGGATTTTATAGTCGGTGTTGAGCAGCGCCAGGGGTCGGTAGGAGCCCATTTCCTCCGGATCTCTGCCCGGCTTCAACAATGAAACCAGATGTGCTTCGTGCATGGAGGGAGAGAGCTGCTGTGTGTCTAAGGCCGTGGCGAATACTGTACTGAGGCGTTGCACTTGTAGTATTCTGATGGCAGCCCGTCCGGCCCAGGGGTTTTCCCGGATGCTAGGGATTGAATAGCTGCATCAATCTCTTCCAGTGACACCTGTTCGCTGAGCATTTCACGAAGCTCTCCTGTCACTGTGGGAAGCTGTAGGCGGTCTAGGAATCTGGCCCGGTCCCCTTCATTACAGCTAAATTGATATTGGTAGAGGCGTGCATAGTGTTGCACCAGGGCCGCATGTATGTCGCGTTGCGTGACTAATAACTGACCTGTGTGAGAGCGGAGCGATCCTATAGGGGCATGTGAGTGTTCCTGCCGGATCAACCAGGCTAGTAGTCTGCCTGCCCTATCCGCTGCAGTGTGGGTGCGGGCTGTGTGCGCGGCGTAATTGTGGCATCGGAGTTGTTCCATTAATTCCGCGTGCTCGGAACGCAATACCTCTAGACGCCGCGAGTCGCGGCCCACCCCCTCGCCTTCGCGTTCATAGCGCAACTACTGGGTCTCAATCCGTGCAAGGGAGTCAGACAATTGTTTACGTATATTCCATGTTGCCCCTAAGCAGTGGCCTCTAATTGACACCTTGAACGCCTCCCATTCTACAAGCGCATCACTGGATGTGCCCTCATTCAGCTCGAAGTATGCTAAAATCGATGTCCCCAGTGACAACCGAAACGCCGGGTCTTCCAGGGCCCAAGGCTGCAGGCGCCACGTGGGGACTGGGGGACGATGTGGTTTCCAGCACAATTGCAGCAATAAGGGATTGTGATCAGAATGGGTCCGCCCTAAGTATTCCGCGTTCTGGACCAATGGAAGTAATGCCGGCGAGGCTACCATCCGGTCTAGGCGCACATGTAATCCATGCACTGCTGAGTAATGAGAGTATATGCGGGCGGTGGGGTTTAAAAGTCACCACACATCATGTAGCGCCCAGTGTGCCAGCCAACCAGAGAGGGTCTGTGCGTTGGACGCCGAGAGGGTTCTGTTAAGGGGCGGGAATGACCTGTCTAAGTCTACACTCAATACTGAATTAAAATCCCCCCCAAGAGCCAGGGGATCCCACTCCATCGGGCTTCTACTTCAGATATGCGGGCGAGATAGGAGGCCTGATCTGAGTTGGGGGCATAAAGGGAACCCAAAAGTATCTCTTGGCCATTCAGGCTCCCTTTCACTAACGTGTACCTTCCGTCTGCATCGTTTACATTATCCTAGCTAACAAACGGGATTCCCGATCTGACCCATATCAGTGTGCCTCGTGCATGCGCCGAATATGCAGTGCCGAACACTTGGCCTCTCCACCTCTTATGTAAGTATTCCAGTTCAACCCTGGACATGTGTGTTTCTTGAAGCATAGAATAGCGTCGTGTAGGCGTATGCATGCCGCGTATGTTCCAAGTGATCACCTGTACCTGTGTCATGTCAGATTAGTGTTTCGGTCTAAGTGAGATGGGGTGAGACACTGAGCTACGGATATGTATTGTGAGTAGGGGGCTCGGGCTGATCGTAAGAAACCAAAACAGAGGTCATAAACTCGAACTGTGCTAACATTAAGGGTGAACGCCCCGGTGAGGCTCGTCCAAACCATATCTAGCCCAACAGTGGCTGTAACTATGTCAGTATAGAGACTGATGTGGGGGTGGAGTGTGCGCCTGTATAGGAGCGTCGGTTATCCCTCCATGATGCGGAACTGTCATCCGTGTCCCCAACCTGTGTGCTGATGCACGCTTACGCTGTTCGTGCGCCTTGGCGGTGCAGCCATTGTAGAGTGCACGTGTATGCGGTGGGTCAAGGCATTAGTGGCAAGTCATGGGATAAAAAGAGAGATCAATAGTAGGCCTGGGCGGTGAACTCCGCTCCGCTTGCGGAGTTTGTGGAGTTTCCTGCACTCCGCGTTACGCGGAGATCGCGGAGTTCTGAAAAACTCTGCTTCGGGGTGCATAGCGGAGTTTTTTTCCTCGCTCGCGTTCATCAACGTCAAGTTGGCGACCGCGAGCGAGGAAAATCAACCTCCCAGCGAGATTTTTCCTAGTTCGCGATCGTCAACATCAAGTTGGCGAGCGCGAGCGTGGAAAATCAACATCCCGGCGAGATTTCTCAACGCAGGGGGGTCAGGTTTCTCATTGCGAGTGGTCGCGTATGCTCGCGACCGCTCGCGTTGAGAAACTGCCCGTTCGCGTTGAGAAAGCTGCAGCTCGAGTAAAAATCTACTCGAGCGGCAGAAAAGGAAAGCTTGGACTGTGCATGGTGCCGTTCTCAATGATTGCACAGTGCGGACAAGCATCCGGCACTGTGCAATCACCGCAAACGTCATTTTTCTATCATACTCCGCCGCTCGCGGAGCTCTGCGTAGTGCGACAGAGTTTTTTATGCATTTCGCAGTGTTCCGCATAGTGCAACTCCGCGAACTCCACCCAGGGTTAATCAATAGTTCAGTCAATTTCAATAGGAAAGTCTCTACTTGCATGCGCCGCATTTCGTACTGGCTGTTGCGGTCATATGATTTCATCCGCGGTCTGCGGTGTAACATCCGGTGGCAGCATTCCGTCCAGGTCCTCAGGTCTAGGAGTAGAAGAGCCGCTAGCTGTGGCAGACTCAGAGGAGCCTATTTCACGGCTCTCACGGTAAGTCTGCGTTCCCAATGTCGCTGCTGCTTCCAGGGCGCTGCGACGCTCCACCTGGCTCTGGGGGCCAGTGCTGCCGTTGTAGTAGGTGTGTTGCCCGCTTTTCTCCGATGTCCTCGATGGCGGGGGCCCCTGCGGCTGGCCGTGGGCGTATTTGCATTGGAGGGGCGTGCCCCCGACCATAGTCCTGAACTTTCCAGCCAGTCACAAGTTTCTGCAGGTGTATCAAAGAAGCGGGCCGTTCCGCTGGCCACCACCCTAAGTCTGGCGGGGAATAGTAGGGAGTACGGGAGGTCCACAGCAGCATAGGTGCTACTCCGCCTCTGTACTTGTGCTGCATAGTCCGCCTACCTGCAGGTTGGAGATCTTGAGGGTTTCACGCAAGACTGCTTCGCGGTCCCTGTAACTTAAAAGTTTGAATAGGAACAGCCTTGGGCGGGCTCCAGGAGGTGGTCTGTGGGCCGGCACACGATGCGCTCACTCTACTACAAAATGCGGAGAGAGTGCCCCAGGAGGCAGGAGATCCTTCAGCCATCGCTCCACGTATAGTTCAAGGGTCCGGCCCTCCTCACCTTCCGGAAGGCCCACCACGCGGACATTGTTGCGGTGGGAGCGACCTTCAGAGTCCTCCACCCTGTCCTCCAGTGCATGCATGCAATCTAGGATGTCTTGCAGGGCTGCGACGTGGCTTTGGGTAACAGGTTTTAGCTCTGAGAGAGAGTGATCATGTGATTGGACTTTTTCCGCCAGCTTATGGTGATCAGCACACAATAAAGTGACGTCTGTAGTGACTTTGTCAATTCGTGATTCAAGGGATGTTCTGGTCTTGTGCAGCGCAGCCCCAATTTTCTCCACAGCAGCCAGCATCGAGTCTAGCTTAGCTGCAAGCGCCACACCTGAGACGTCAACGGCCACCTCATCTCCCTGAGTCGGCGAGTGTGGGATGTTTGTCTTCAGCGGCCAGTTGTTGCGTGTTCATACGGAGGCCTCCCATGGCAAGTTTCTGGGCGGACAGCATTGACTCCAGCAGGGAGTGGGTATGTGTCCGTGTAGGCTGCACCTCCGTCGCTTGTCCGGGGACACCTGTAGTATCCCCTGGTATGTCAAAAGAGGGACACCGAGATGCACTGATGCCTCACGTCGTGGTCGTTGTCGCACTGAGTGCACAGCACGAGTAAGATTCCTATGCAGATTGCCACGTCTCTAGGGCAGGTGCCGACAAGGTGGAGTCTCCCCGAAGGCTATTGTGGCAGTCGACTCCCTGTCGCTTGAAAGGCTGACGTCAAACCTCCGGGAGCGGGTGTTCGCCAAGGAGGCGTGGTGGTGGCTCGGTCGGCTCAGCAACTAAATGCATCTCTCTTTGGCATGTCTGCTGATCTGCTAAATGGCCACCACACCGTGGCTGTGTGGGTTGCAGCAGTGCGGGAGGCAGCGGCGCTTTATCAGGGTATCAGTCCTCCACCAGACGGGGTGTCAGGTCGGCACTGCTGTGGCGCCTACGTAATCCAGCTGCTTCTATCGGAAGGGAGCCGAGGGCTGCAAGCGATCCGCAAATTTCACACCTCTACGGGGTTGCAGTAGTGACAGGAGGGCTGAGGCCGCTGTCGTGAGTGCTCAGTGGAGGCCCTTAGTGGTGACCGGCAGCCATGTACATGTCCCAGGGTGTGCAGCGCCACTGCGTAGTAGGGCCCGCGGCAGGGATTCCGTGATCTGAGGTGGCAGGCAAAGAGGCTGCGAAGGGAGCTGTGTAGGCGGTCTCGGGCCCTCAGGCGAGCAGTGTAGCGGAGTGTGAGGTGCGTGGCTGCAAGGGCGTTTGTCAGGCTTCCCGGCTGGTCCGGTAGATGACCCAAGGTTCAGCGTTGGGCCCGATCGGCCACTGTTGGGGGAGGCCCACCCAGGGCGCCTCAGCGCAGATGGTGATGGAGGAAAATTGGAGGCCCAGGGCACAGTGCTCGCGTAGCGTGGGGCAAGGGCGGCAGCAAGCAGCGTACCTGTTTTTAAGTCCGTGCAGGTGGGGTCGTCAGCTCCAGCGACACCAGCGCGCCCCGGGCAGCCCGCAATGGGAGGCCACCGGGGGCGGTATCACGGGTCAGTTCCGCACCTCTCCACGCTCCGCGCCTTGGCACAGGCAGCAGCATGCAGTGCGGGATCCATGGGGCACAGCCACCGTGGATGTGGCTTTGGGCAAGAGGTGCGCTACCTTATGAGCCCCTCCAAGTGTGGCCGCCAAACACAGTGACATCCGCGTGTTCCAGGCGCCCCTTAATATGGTGTCTCACAGTATCGGGCAGCCGGGGAAGCTCCGGTGAGGCAGGCCACGTGACTCTGTGTCCCACTGCGTAGTGCCCGCTTCTCAGGGCTGTGCCGCCCCAACGCCAACGGTCACGATCAGTGGGCCCTCCCAGGGTCGGGAGCGAGTCGCTGCCTCCCTCCCGCTGCTCCCGTTGCCACGGCAGCTGGAGCAAATATGTGGCTTTCTTCTGGTGTCCGAGGGGGTCTTGACTCAGGACACCCCCATGTACAACATTGGGGGCTGCGAGGGGCGCCCCAGAGCCCCTGTGGCCTCAGCCAGCTCTCTGTATGCTCCGAGAGCTGGCATTTCTCCCGTGGAAACAATATGTTGATCTATTTTCCTGCCTGAAGCAGTGCAGGCAAGGACACAGATCAAAAGTCTGCTCCCAGCCAGCTGGAGCATTTTTAAAGCTCCCGCCCACTGGGAGCGGACTTTGTGTTTGCTCCTGTTTGGCAAGAGTTTTAAAAATGCTCCTGCCAGACGGAAGCAAACACAAGTTTCCCTCTCTGTGCTGGTGCGAGCAGGAAACTGTCAGGAATGATGCTACATGGGGCCAATGCGATGCTCAAATGGTCCACCTCATGATAGCTCTAATTCTGCTTGCCGTTATGGCTCAAAATTTTAGAGTGATTGAGAGAGGGAAAGGGTGTTGGATAGGGAACAGCGGGGAAGGAGACCTGAAAAGAAGAAGTGGCAGATTAGAATTTCAGACCTCACTGATAGTTTGCTACCTTTTCCAAATGATAAGAGAGCTTGGTTCACCTTTGAAGCCAAAAGGGGGGTTCTATCTTTTCTGTTGCTCACCGTCTGCCTTTGTGGGAGGGGCCTCCTCTATGGATTACAGAGCTGACTTTAGCAGCATTAAGTTGTGCCCACTGAAAAAGAGATTTCTCATGGGTTATCAAACAATAATGGACATTCAGCAGCCCTCTTCCACCTGGTCCAGGTCACCAAACCCAGCTACAGTTTGCATTTCTCAGAGGCGCCATCCCAGCCCTCAAGCTACATGGCACCCAGTTTGCACCCGCGGTCCTCCTGTGGTTTGTCACCTAAAACGCCGTAAGCTTAATTGTTTGCTTGTGTTTTTTGTACTGCTATCACATAAACGCTGCAATCTTAATTATTCTGCTTGTGTTTTCTGTACTGATATTGCTGTTGCTACCACCTAAATGCCATAATTTGACCTGTTTCCCCTGTTTGTTACACTGCTGCGTACTCATTTTCTCTCTGTAACTGTGTGATCTTAACTTTGCTTTTCTCCTGCTTGCCCGCACTGTTTTGCCCCAGCCCAGTCTGTTTCCCAGCTGGCTCATGCCCGTTCCACCTGCGTCGTCTTTTACCACCAACCCAGTCCCCAGCCCTCCCGCCTCCCAGACAGCATCTCCCAGGACTACTTAATGGAGGATGCAGTGTGGCCGTGTGCAGCGGGTGTGGCAAAGGCACGCCAAAGGCAAGCACGTCTGCGCCCGTCATGCCTGGTCCATGCCCAGCGCCAGGAGCCCTGGTCCTCAGCACTCCCACAGGTACTCTGCAGCAGAGCTCTGTGCCCTGGACCCCTCCAAGCTACAACAACTGCTGCCTCACATCACCATGCTCCACAGCTGGACCTTTCACCTGCATCCACTGCCACATCACTGATCACCACCCCATCGAACAACACCACACCAACTGCAGATGCTGACACCCCTCCGGAGCAACTCAACTGCCTTCTGATCAACACCAGATCACTCTGCAAACATGCATCCAAAATCTGGGACACCATCTCCACCATCGCTCCTGATGTGACCTCATCACGGAGACCTGGCTCACCCCCGCTTCTGCCCCTGACATCGATACTGCAATCCAATGGTTACAAGATGAAACACAGAGAACGCGCCAACAGACCCGGTGGAGGAATCGCCATCATACACAAGGAATCAATCACCTATACCATCACCAATGATGACACCAAGTTAATCATGGAACACATGAACTTCCAGCTCCACGCTGATGCCAAAACCACCATCAAAGGCGCCCTTGCATACAGACTGCCAGGACCATGACCCAGCCTCAGCAACGCCATTGCCGACTTCATCACCCCGCTTGCCATCAAATCTGAACACTACATATTCCTGGGAGACCTCAACTTCCACCTGGATGACTCCACTGACACCAACAGCGCCAACCTCCCGGGAAGGCTAGACAATATCGGCCTCAAGCAGATTGTCACCAACCCACACCAGAGCAGGACAAATGCTAGACCGACCCCATCTTTTTTTTTCCCCCGGAGTTTTATATAGAGCAAACTTGGCCTGAAGATATCGGGCACAGATTTACAAGACCCTTGCAACACTTTTGCACCACGTTGCGTCACTTTTGTGACGCAGCGGTGTCGTAAACAATGCAGCTAATTTACAACGTGATGCATGTAGGGAGATGCGTCACGTTGTAAAGCCCTGTTTAACATTATACCTGCGTCAGGTATAATGTATGCAGGGGGGCGTTCCGATGCAGGAAAGCCTTGTAAAAGTGACGCAGGGAAATCTACAAGATTTCACTACGCCACTGCGTCAAAACCCGCAGTACAATAAGTATAGGCCTCAACATGCATTGCTGGAGTTGCGTCGTTCTTGCAACACGACTCCAGCAATGCGTGCGGCAGATTTACAAGAAACTGATGCATCTGTAGAGATGCATCAGTTTCCCTGCACCAGCCTGCGATACCCTTGCACCACCATGGATGCGCCGTATTTATAATACGGCGCACCATTGCCCAAGGATTGACAGATGCGTCAGAAATTGTGACGCATCTGTTGGCCCAAAAGTCACGCATTGCTGGAGTTGTGTCGCAAGCACAGGAACACAGGCACCCATCGTAAAACCAGGAGAGGAAAGGGAAAAGGGACGCAAAAACTTGAGAAGTCAAAACAAAGTTTGATAGTTAATATATCTTCCATCCAATTATCGGCGCAACAATTGCAAGTTTTAAACAAAGGGATGTCCTTTGTACCAACCAATGACACAAATGAATTGGAATGTGAAGTAGCAGTGTTTAGATTTATGAGAACATTGCGATTGAGACATTTCTTTTCCAATATATCACCTGGTACAAAAGAATTAGAAGAACAGGAAATGACTGAATTTAAACCTAGGAGTAAATTTCAGGCTCCTGTTTCTCACAAAATGTTGGACACATTCGAGATCATGGTGAAGAAAGACATCAGCATATTAAATTTAAAAAAACGCAGAGGACAAAATTTGTTGAGGACAGAAAAATTGCGATTCTCCTATTAACATGACCAGAGAATCTGGATTTCATTAAAGACACGGAGGCTAACATTATGCATAATCTTTTAATGCAGTCACACAAGCAGCCGCACTACATCATAAATAAAACAGTTCTAGAATGGAATGAACAGATGGTATGAAAGGCATGTGCACCAAACAGACAGCCTCTGTTAAATGTGGGCAAATAACGAAAGTTCCAAAAGCTTCAGTATCAACTTGTTCTTGAGAATGAAGAATCCAAGGAATCCGGAAGGGAGTAATGAAGAGAGGTGAGGAAGAATCAAGGATGACGAGAAGAATCCATTAAGACGAATTGTCTGAAAGGAAGGAGGAAAATGTTAAGGGTTGGAGGTAGCAGAGCATAGAAATGTCATTCATGGTATAAAAAGGCAATAATCAAATAAAACATTCAATAATGAACTATGCAAAGAGAAGACCGTCCAAGGGAGGGACGGGTGGGATAATGTAAGCCTCCGTGTCTTTAATGAAATCCAGATTCTCTGGTCATGTTAATAGGAGAATCGCAATTTCATTACAAGACCGGAGGCTACATTATGCATGTTGGTAGCCGTGAAGGACAACATCAGACATGTGCTCGATAGGTTTGCAATAATGTTGAGCAAATGTGGATGCGTTGGACCAATCCGCTGCTTTGAGAATATCATCCAACTTACCACCAGACCAGAAGGACTTACTGGCCATAGCACCTCTGATAGAGTGGGCTTGGAATTTAGATAAATCAATGCCAGCTAGGTTCATGGCGGACTTGACCCATCTAGCAATGGAAGCGGAGGAAATGGGTTTGAATGGTTTGACAAAAGAAATAAGCAGTTGATTAGCGTCATGAGGGTGAAGATCATTCATTCTACTATCATATTCCTTCATACAGTCAACAACACAAAGTTTCTTACACAGATCGAAACGAGGATAAAAAATAGAATCTGACATAGTTTTCGTTCTTCTAAAAATTTCGAATTTAACACCAAACATATCATAAGATCTAAAAGAAATATCCAGACATTTGATATCAGAGACTCTGCGGCAGGAAATTAAGCACAAGAGTGTTGCAAGTTTAATAGAAAGACACTTCCTATTAAGAAATGAATTAACAGGCCAAGATAAAAAAGATCTAAAATAGCCTTAACGTCCCACATGGATTGATACTTAGGTCTAGGAGGCCTCTTCAGTCTAATACTCTTCATGACTCTGCAAACAATAACATCTTTACCTACCGTCTTACCATTGACGAGAGAATGACCAGCAGAGATAGCTGATCTATAACAATTAATAGATCTATAGGAAAGCCCAGAATCGAATTGTTCGACAAGAAAATTAACTACATGTACGATAGGGGCCTCCACGGGATCCAAGTCCCTCTCCAGGCACCAACGAAACCATTTTCTCCAAATGTTGTTGTACCTATAGTGTGTTCCTGGGGCCCAAGATTCTCCGAGAAGAGTTGCAGCTGACGTCGAAAGGCCAGACAGTTCATTGGATTTCCTGACACCTTCCAGGCAAGAAGGTTCAAATTCCCGGAAAGAATTAGGTGGTGATCTTCTCCGTCTGCATTTGTAACCAGACCCCTGACCGCAGGAATGAAGAAAGGAATGCTGCAGGCCAATTCCAGAGTTGTTGGGAACCAGGCCTGAGAAGGCCAAAAGGGGGTAATCAGGACTAGGGAACATTGGTCTTGTCTGACCTTCTGAAGAACTCTCTGAATCATCGCGAAGGGGGGAAAGGCGTAACCCCGAAGGTCCGACCATAGCTGGAGAAAGGCGTTCACAGCAAGAGCGCCCGGATCCGGCAACCAGCTGAAGTATTTCTCTATCTGGAACGTTAACCTGCTCGCGAATAGGTCCACATCCATTGGGCCCCAGATTTGATTTAGAGCCTTGAAGACACTGGTGTTGAGTTTCCAATCGCTGAAGTCCAAGAGGAATCTTGAGTTCCAATCCGCGGAAATATTTGATTTTCCGGGGAGATATTCCGCCCGCAGAGCAATCTTGTGCTCGAGGCAAAACATCCAGAGTCTCCTGGCTAAGTCGGAGAGGTCTGCAGATTTGGTCCCGCCTAGGCGGTTGATATAAGAAACTGCGGAGATGTTGTCCATCTTCAGGATAACAGCTCTCCCTTGAAGCGAGTGTCTGAAACTCATTAGAGCGTATAAGCCAGCCGTAAGCTCTAAATAGTTTATGTGATGTGATGTCTCTGCAAGAGACCTTACACCACCGGTGTTTTGGTTGAGGAGTTGAGCACCCCAACCATGGAGACTCGCATCCGATTCCAGGATGAATTCTGGAGTCGAACCAAAGATTGCTTTGCCATTCCAGGCATCCAAATTCTCCAGCCACCAAGAAAGTTCCGACCTGGCTTCCTGGTCTAAGGTTACAAGATCTCCGTACCACAGGCCAGATCTGAGAGCCTTCCCTTTTATTCTCTGAAGAGCTCGGTAGTTGAGAGGTCCCGGGAAGATGGCTTGAATGGAAGACGAGAGGAGGCCCAAAAGTCTGGCTAACTCTCTTAGGGACAGAGAATCTTGTTTCAAAACACACCTGATTTCTCTGCGAATTTTGGCAATTTTCTTTGGGGGAAGTAAAAGAAGACATTTTGAAGTGTCCACTGTAAAGCCGAGGAACTCCAGGGACCTGGAGGGGGTAAGGATAGATTTTTCCCGGTTTATAATAAAGCCTAGGCTCTCTATGAGTTCCATTGCAGTCCTCAAATCTTTGAGGATCTGCGAGTGGTGTTGGGACATAATGAGGATGTCGTCCAAGTAAATAATTAAGCGAATACCTCTTTCCCTTAAAAGAGAGGCGACAGTTCTCATAATCTTGGTGAAACACCAGGGGGCAGAGGAAAGCCCGAAAGGTAGGGCTTGAAATTGAAAGAGACGATTGTTCCAGGCGAACTGAAGAAAGGGCTGGTGTTCCTTGGCCATAGGAATGGTAAAATAGGCGTCTTTTAGATCCAGTTTGACCAACAGGTCTCCCTCTAGAAGTAGGTCTCTCAGGAGGTGGATGCCCTCCATTTTGAAATGCCTGTAGACCAGATATTTGTTTAATTCTTGTAGATTTATAACTGGTCTCCAACCTTTTTCCTTTTTTCGGACGAGAAATAGTGTGCTTACAAACCTCTTCAAACTCCAAGGAACTTCTAGGATTGCGCCCTTTTGGAGCATGGAGGAAATCTCTTGTTCTACAATTTTTTGTTGATCCTCTGAAAGAGTTAGAACTCTCTGGAGAGAAGTTTGAGTAGGAGTGTTGATAAAATCTATCCTGAAACCCCGAACGGTTTCCAAAACCCAGGGGTCTTGAGTTAGACTTTCCCATATGTGGTAAAAGAAACGTAGCCTGCCCCCTACCTTTGGAGGGGAAGAAGAAGAATGAGGAGGAGGAGTACTTACTTTGAGTATTGGAGTTGTTAGGCATGCTGCGGGACCTGGATCCTCTGTAGCGCGAACCTCTCCCTCTTTGGGGATAGAATTGAGGGTTGGTTTGGAAGAACCCTCTTCCAGAGCCTCGGAATCTTGAAAAGGGCCTTTGGTTGCCTCGGCCGGAAGAAAGGCCCCTTCTCCCAGCCCGTCCAAAAAGGTTTGAATTAAAAACACGCCTCATATTATCTTGGGCTTTATCAAGGGCGGTGAAGGTGGAAACATATTTACCAATAGATTTGATCATATCCTCACCAAAAAGGAGTCCCTTAGGGTTTAGTGAAGGTTCTTTTTCGGCCATGTCACCCAATTTTGGATTAATCTTAGTGAGAAGAGCTCTCCTTCTTTCAATGTTAAGGCTAGAATTAGCATTACCGAGGAGCACTAATGCCCTTTGGCTCCACCCTCTGACAAGGTTAGTGTCAAGGGGAGTATCGTTGATGTGACACTCTTCTGCTGTATCTAAAATTCTAGTTAGGGGTCCCAGGATGTCGAGAAGGCGATCCTGGCAGCATTTGAGGCACTTCTCAATACCCTTTCTGGGGTCCTTACCCAGTTTGAACATAAACTTAATTAAGTCTGGGTCGAGGTTGGGGGTCTGACAGACCTTGTCTTGAATTGATGGTCTAGGGCACTCGGACCTAAGGGTACTGCGAGTGTCTCTTTCCAGGGTATTCCTGAGCCAAGTTTTAATGAATTTTGCCACATGCTCTTGGGGGAACCACTCTGAGCTTCTAGGATGGGAAATATTAAGTGGCGAAAACATTTCATTGCCCAAGGGGTCTAGGATGACAATCTTAGATGAGGATGGTGAATCATCAATAAGTTGGTTATTGAAATCAAGTTCCTCATCGTCCAAATCAAGGATAAATTCATCAGAAGGATTAGGAAGCAATCCTCATTTTCAGAATCAGAATCTGCAATGTTATGAGCACTCCTATCAATTGTGCCGCTAGGGACACCCATGTAATTTGTGTCGCGAGGGACACCTGAGTACTTTGTGCCGCTAGGGACACCTGAGTAATTTGTGCCGCTAGGGACACCTTTCGAACTCGAGGTGCGAGGACCTCCAGCAAATTTGAGGTGCTACGACCTCCCAAGTCAGTTGAGGTGCCAGGACCTCCCATAGTGCTCTTAAGACAAGGCTCAGTATAATTAGATTTTTTGGCTCTTTTTCCCTGGTTAATAACTGTGACATTATGAGTAATGGGCTCATCAGGGTGCTCGTCCTGAAAGGGGAGGGGTCTTTTAGAGGACATAACCTCTTTAAATGTGTCTAACATGCAAGACCTCATCTCTTTTTGAATAAACTTTTTAAAGGATTCGCTATTGAAATTAGGGGAACTAGTTGCAGCATCATCTGATTCGGAGTCTGACATTGTGTGGCAGATTGGTCAGATAAATGAAAGGTAAAAAGAATATAGATCTGAAAGGCTTGTTAAAACTGAAGCGCTTGTTAAATAATAATAGTGAATCCTCTCTCCCCCTTTTTTTTTTTTTTAGGCAAGGATTTGAAAGAAACGCGATCAAAAATCAGGAAGGTGAGGCAGAAGCGAAGTGAATGCACTCTCCGGTAGCAACTGACAGAAGCGCTCGAGAACAGCTCTCGAGATGCACCCTCTGTCTGAGGATTAGAGGAGAGTAGGTTGGCAACACAGGAGCGTGGCGTCACCGTTGCCGAGTGCCGCTCTTCTAGTACGCGGTCGGAAACTGGTAAATTAGGGAATAGAAGAGGCGCGTCTTCAGTAAAGGAGGGAAAACGAAGGAGAGCTTGGGGTGGCTCCGGGGAACCGTACCAAGCGAAGGAGGGCTTTGGGGTGGCTCCGTGTTGGCGAGAAATACGCTTTAAATCGCGGACCCGCCCAAGGGAGTTTGGAGATTGAATACTCCGGTAAGGGGGTGGGTGGGCGGGAGGGTTTGATGACCAAAGATTGGAAATCAAGGATAGGGAGGGGGTGGGGGTGGGGGAGGAGGACAAAGTCTCCGAGTAGTCACATTCACCTAGAAGAAAGGTATGTTAAGAATTAAGGAAGTAGATTAATAAACCAATAACAGTAAAATTAGTAAAAGTAGTATGCCATTGAACAGCACATAAGGACACAGGATAAGGAATAGAAAAGGAACTTATCTGCTTGTGAGACGCATTTAAAAGAGGCTGTCTGTTCGGTGCACATGCCTTTCATACCATCTGTTCATTCCATTCTAGAACTGTTTTATTTATGATGTAGTGCGGCTGCTTGTGTGACTGCATTAAAAGATTATGCATAATGTAGCCTCCGGTCTTGTAATGAAATCATTAAATCCCCAGCAAACAACAAGTTTACATTTCAAGCGGCCAATAAAGGAGGGGCATTAGTGGTAATGGACACTCAATACTACCAAAATAAAGTCGATCTACACGTTTTGGATGCAGACATGAACATGCCTTTGGAGAGAGACCCAACATCACAACTTATTACAACACTGAATATGATTTTGGAAAAAGCCGAAGAAATGGGCTGGATAAATTCAACAACCAGGTCATTTTTAACAGTCACCAACCCACGCAGCCCAAAGTTATACATGACTCCTAAAATACATAAAGACCTACAAGACCCTCCATTCCGTCCCATAGTTTCGGGCTGTGGTTCACTTTTTGAACCTTTGGGGAAGTATTTAGATCATTTCCTGAAGAAGTTTTACAGTCATGGCACTCTTATATAAAAGACACAACGGATTTTCTACAAAAACTACAAACAATAGAAGCATCAGTTCGCGACCAATGTTTATTTTGCACCATAGATGTTACAGCTCTTTATACTTCAATTCCCCATACAGAGGGCATGGATGCAGTAGAATGGGCGCTGTTACGGTCTTCTGACAGTAGAGCAGACAAAGTATTTTTATTGGAGTTGTTACATTTTTGCCTACATCATAGTTACTTTGAATGGCAGGACAACTTTTATTTACAACTCACTGGAACATCAATGGGTTTTTCTGGAGCACCTGAGTATGCTAATATATTTATGGCAAAGTTTGAAGAAGATCATATTTTTCAGATACAGGAGTGGTACACGAAAATTGCGTTGTTTTGCAGATTAATAGACAGCATTTTTTTTATATGGACTGACATAAGAGAATAGTTGGAAGACAGGATACGTATACTCAACACACATTATCCAACGATCAAGTTCACTTATACCATTGATCAGACAAAGATAGCCTTCCTGAATGTACTAGTCAGCAAAAGAAACACAGGAGTACAAACACAGATTTTTTCTAAACCAACAGATAGGAATAATGCATTGTTGTACACAAGTTTTCACCCCAGATGTCTCATCCCATTTTCTTAGTAATGCCGGTGATCGTACAGTAGGAGTGTTTTCAATGGTTGGTCAGCGTATATCGAAATTACGTGACAGTCACAATTAGGGTATCTAATTCAGTTGATAGCGTTAATAGTATGTTTAGCAGGAAGGTTTTGAGCAGCATGAGCATGTCATGGAGAGATTGGCACTCGGGGAGTAAGTATCCAGGACAGCATTGTATAGTTTATTGATACTCAAGAGGGAGGTCAGCGGCAACACTTAGAACTACATTTTCGGGCCGGTGGTAGTTACAAGTGGCATACCAATAGATGTAAAGGTGTTCAGTAAGCGTCTTTATTCAGTTTAAGATGGCGATCTTGAAAGGAGAATGATTCACTTCGCGTTTACACCTCGTCATCGATTTCTATGATTTCAATCAGCGTGTGAATTTAGTTTATGGTGCACGTGTGAGGAGGCAAACACTGGTGAACGTGTCGTTGGAGCAGTTACTCAACAAGGTATGGAGAGGTTAAGGGATGTATTGCTGTTTTCATCAGAATACCGAATAGTAACCCCAGTTCAAATAGAGATTGCGATATATGATTACAGGTGGAATCAGATCGAGAATATACAGGGACGGCATTCTATTGAGCTATACGCGATGGCTTTCAGAGTAAAGTAAGATCCATTGGTTTGCTTACATAGCAGAAGGGAATAATAACTTGGCCATTCATGAGTCATAGTGGTTTCTGAAAGGCCAGTTATTTTGTTACAGTGCATTTAAGACAGTCGAGCTCCAGGAACCAAAGTTTATGCAGTTTCTAGATAGTAAGTAGAACAGTAGTTATGAGCATGGTGTGGCGGCACTATGAGATGATATTGACCACTTTGGGGCATTAGATAGTAGAGTGCATGTTTGGAGGACATGTTTATCACACACCATGGTGATCCAAACATTAAGAATTGTGACACATTTAACATTGACTTTGACAATACAATGACGAACAGGAATAAAAACACTCCTAATTGGCACGAAGGTTTGATAATGATTTTCCTATGGTGGCTTCATATGTTACATCACTTGGAACACAGCATGCAATGTAGAAGGCAACTACTGGTGGTGAATATTGAAACTGGTCAGATCATAATATTGTATATTTTTTGATAATAGATCCATCCTTGTACACCATTATTTTGTATTATTCTTTCTTTTGCAGAATAGTCCCTGAAGAAGGGACCCATAGTCCCGAATTGCATTGGGCATGAAACATTCAACATGTTTATGCAACCATAAAATGTATATGAAAGTGGACAATGTGTATATGTTACAATCAACACGATGTATATTCATGAATGTGAATGAATCATGCAACTGTGAAGCATGGTAATAAATGAAAATAAATAATGGAAAGGAATGTTATGAGATTTTAGCAAGGTGATTATTTTGGCAGAGATACCTACATGTATAGTGCACACTGCTTTCAAGTTGAATTACTTGAGACTATTCATTGACTATTTCAGATGTATGTTTCACAGCATACGTTGTGGTGTAGCAACATTGGTTAAATAGGCTACTTAGAAGACACTAAACTTAGGAGTGCATCTCACTTCCCAATAAATTTGAACCAGCAAGAATGACACCGACTGAGCCAGCTACAAATCATCCCTCAGCAACTACCACCACCAACTCAAAACCGCTAAAAAGGAGGCCTTTACACACCACATCGAAACCAGCGCCAACCAAACCAATCTTCACCATCGTCAGAGAAATCCCCTGCCATTCAGCCACAGAAAACGCAATTCCTACCTCACAAGAACTCTGCAGCTCCCTTGCCGACCACTTCCACAACTAAATAGCAACCATCTACATGAACTTCAATCCCCAACCCTCCGACACTCTTGCAACCCATCGACCACAACCACTAACCACTCGCTCACCACATGGGAACAACTCAGCGCACCGACTACTGCCATTTGATGAAATCCATCCACTCAGGAGCACCCACCGACCCCTGCCCCATCGACTCTTCAACCTCAGAAGCAATTAAATCAGCTATCAGTTAACCACCATCCTCAATGCCTCCATAATCACAACCACCTTTCCTGATGCATGGAAGCACGCAGAGGCCAGGCTCCTCTTCAAGAAGCTATCAGCTGACCCCGAAGATCTCCAGAACTGCCATCCCATCTCCCTCATCCCCTTCCCCGCCAAAGCCCTGGAGAAGGGCATCAACCTCCACCTCTCCGATCACCTGGAAAGAAACAAACTACTGGACCCTTCCCAATCGGGCTTCAGCACCAGCCACAGCACCGAGACAGCCCTGATCGCAGCAACAGACAACAGCTGAGCCATACTCGACAGAGGAGAATCGGCCCCCTTTATTCTCCTGGACCTCTCCACAGCTTTCAACACCTTCTCCCACCACACACTCATCAACCGACTTCGCCAGATCGGAATTACAGATGACACACTCAGATGGATGACATCCTTCCACACGGAACACACTCAGAGAGTCTGCCTCCCCCGTCACCTCGCACCCCTAGCACACCATCTCCAGAGTACCCCAAGGTTCATCCCTCAGTCCCACCCTCTTCGACATCTACATGACATCACTTGTAGACATCATCAGGTCACACAACATCAACATCATCTCCTATGCTGACAAAAGCCCAACTCGTCCTTTCGCTCTCAGAGAACCTCACCCTGACAAAGACCAACTTTCACAACTGCATGAGAACGCCACAACATGGATGAAATACAACTGCCTCAAACTCAACACAGACAAAACAGAAGTCCTGATCTTTAGCAGATACACCACCCTTTGGAATGACTCCCGGACCTACCCCCACACTGAAAGACCACACCGCAACTTCAACATCATACTTGACAGCGAACTCTCCATGAAACGTCAGGTCAATACTGTCACCTCAGCCTGCTTCCACATGATCCGCAAGCTCCAAAAAATCTTGCAACTAACTAACCAAGAGAGCATATTGGGCTCAAAATCAGTTCAGCAATCTACACAGTTAAATAGGCACATTATGTAGTCAGTCCAGCATTACTGTGGGTTGATTAGCCATCTCACACATTGACATGTTCACAAATATGAGAGTCCATTACACAACAGATCTGTGTACATGCACACAAATATCATATGTGACATGTGAGGAAGTACATGCCAATGCATGTAATCCTGTGCACTGACATGGCATGTGTAGTCATCAGTGAGTTCAATGTCACACTAGCATTTAATTTACCAATCAGATGGCATGATTCATTGTAAGTGTCTAGTGTTCAATAATGAGAAGTGGCCATTGCCATTGCTACAGCATGATGTGTCCATAGGTGCCGTATGCGTGCACCGCCACCGCAATCACGGTCATTGGCACCAATTGAAAATTGAAAATTCGCGGTAGCGACCGCCTGGCCACCGCGGTGTGACACCGCCAATGCCCATGCCCTACCAGCCAATGGGAATTGCGATCGCGGAAGAGAATTACACATTTGAAACCCGCAGTAGGCGTGCTCCGCTACCGCGGGCCCGGTCATTGGGTACTATCAAAAGATGCCCGATTGCGGTAGCGACCGCCTGGCCACCGCGGTGTGACACCGCCAATGCCCATGCCCACCAGCCAATGGGAACCGCAATTGCGGTAGAGAATTACACATTTGAAACCCGCGGTAGGCGTGCTCCGCTACCGCGGGCCCGGTCATTGGGTACTATCAAAAGATGCCCGATTGCGGTAGCGACCGCCTGGCCACCGCGGTGTGACACCGCCAATGCCCATGCCCACCAGCCAATGGGAACCGCAATTGCGGTAGAGAATGACACATTTGAAAGCCGCTGTAGGCGTGCACCGTCACCACGGGCCCGGTCATTGGTTAAATTTGAAAATAGCTGACCAGGAGCACCAATTGCAGCAGCTGAGTACCACTGAAACAACCCCGGGAGCTATATATGTCTGTGAGAGAGCCACACATTTCCACTGCATCCAGACACTGCTGCCTGCCATTCTTCATCCCCAACTGCTGCTGTTCCTGTCTCCTGGACCCAGTGATGGCGAGAACTGAGAACATCAGGGCCCGTCCCTTCACCACAGAGGAACTGGAGGTCCTGGTAGACGAGGTGCTTTCACAGTATGGGAGGCTATACGGTGCTCCAGATGTACTGGTAAGTGTTTCAGAGTGACAGTTTGAGAGTGCTCACAGTGCTCACATAATATTGCTCTGCAGTAGTATGTGCCTGTGTGTGCAAGTTAATGTGCATGCATCCTCATTTTTGATGTACCATGCTCCATTCCTGGCCCAGTAAATATTGCACTTGACTATTTGTGGAGGATGGCAACATGGACATTTCTACAGCCCTCCTCCAGCAAGTAAAATACAAACGTAGGTCTGGGACTGAGTGATGCAAATGAGTGATACACTGCCTGGCATGCTGACTTCATGTCGATGGGGTGTGTAGCCTTATTTCCACAGAACCATGGCTGCATTTAAGGATGGGAGGGACATGCAGTGTTTTTGCAGCCATACTGTCACACTGCTGTTTTGCACAGTCGAAGTCTTAAAAAACATTGCCTGGGCTATGTGATGACATAGTCCACAAGGTTTTCACATGCTCATTTGTGACATTGCAAAGGTATGTCTTCCAGAGGGTAATGAAGAATGGGTGTGCAGTTTTCATGTTGCCCCCATAGATAAGTGTGCATTATGCACAAGAGTAAAATGCCTGAGTGTAACACCTATGGTGGTGATTCACCTATGACGAATCAGATAAATGTAATTTAGAGATATCAGCCTTCCATTGTTTTCATTATGTGTACTGACTCGCATGTGTAGGCACTGTTTGCCCTCTCATATTGTACATGCATATGAATGTTCTGATGGCCCACATTTAACCTCAGTGTGAGTCCCCCTGGCCTGCACAGAAAGTGCCCAATTTGACAAGGACCCATCAGTAAATGGACAGAGTGAAACATATGTGTTGTCTGCCACCATATTTCTCAATGAGCTATCTTAGGCCTGAGCATTGCACAAGACAGGACTACACCTTGTGAGAAGAGTGTGAGAATTAGGGGTGGTCAGAAAACTCCGCTCCGCCAGCATAGCGGATAAAGCCAGCCACCCCTGCTCCCCGGTCCGGTCCCTGCTTCTGAAAGCAGCCAGGCCGGGGAGAGCCTCCCCGGGCCCCGGTGGACCCCCGTCCCCAGCGCCCGGACCCTCGGCTGGCTTGCAGGACGGGGGGCTCCAACACCCCGGGGCCCGCCGGACGGAGCTCAAGCCCCGGGCCCGGTCCCAGCTTCCGAAACCCTAGCCAGGCCAGGGAGAGCCTCCCCGGGCCCCGGGGGACTCCCCCGGTCCCCAGCACCTGGACCCTCGGCTGGAACCAAGGAGGGTTAAGCCCAGGCCACGTCCTCGCCCCGACGGCCTGCCCGGGGAGCCCATTTTTCTCGACTATTAAGCCCCCAGAACTTTGGGGAAGGACAAAAGTTGGAGACAGCCCGGCCGGCCGGCAGGCCGGCCATCTGGTCACCCAGCCCGCAGGGCCATCTGGTCACCCAGCCCGCAGGGCCATCTGGTCACCCAGCCCGCAGGGCCATCTGGTCACCCGGCACGCAGGGCCATCTGGTCGCTCAGCCAGGCGACCAGATGGCCCGGGACGACCCAGCACCCAGATGGCCTGGGAGGGTGCCGTACCCAGTCGCCCTTGCAGTCCAGCGAGGGGTGGCCAGGCGCACCGAGGCAGCCACTCAGGAGGCTCCTTCCCCGGGGCTGCTGCTTGCCTCCCTGCCCGACTGGGGCAGCGGGAAGGAGAGGCCCGGCCGGCCCAGGCCATCTGGTCACCCTGCCGACCCGCAAGGGATGGTGGCCCCCGTCCCCACACCCCGGTGAGGCAGGGACGGGAGGGGAGGCCCCCGTGCCGGAGGACACGTGGTGGAAGCAGCCTCCCGCGAACCCGCGTTACCCCCTCCGCATCCCTCCCGCCGGCCCAGCGGCAGAGGGACCCAGATGGCCTGGGCCGGCCGGGCCTCTCCTTCCCGCTGCCCCAGTCGGGCAGGGAGGCAAGCAGCAGCCCCGGGGAAGGATAGGGCAGAGTCAGGTTGTGTACCTGGGCCACCTTGTGGGTGGAGGCCAGGTTCAACCACTGCAGAGCAAGATCCAGACCATCATGGACTGGACTGCTCCAACTACC
The DNA here is from genome assembly GCA_963921515.1 of Calotriton arnoldi. Taxonomy (NCBI): domain Eukaryota; kingdom Metazoa; phylum Chordata; class Amphibia; order Caudata; family Salamandridae; genus Calotriton; species Calotriton arnoldi. The sequence goes on from CAWUFW010001434.1 coordinate 820,360, forward strand.
CAGACTCAAGTGAGAGCCTTCTTAGGCCTGACTGGGTACTATAGGAGATTTGTCAAGGGGTATGGATCAATAGTGACACCCCTGAATGACTTAACTTCCAAGAAAATGCCCAAAAAGGTTCAGTGGACAGTTAGCTGTCAAAAGGCATTTGATGACCTAAAGCAAGCCATGTGCACTGCTCCCATTCTACAGAGTCCTGATTACTCCAAGAAGTTCATTGTTCAAACAGATGCATCTGAATTGGGGGTAGGGGCTGTACTGTCACAATTGAATGATGAAGGTCAGGATCAGCCAGTAGCTTTTATTAGCAGAAGGCTGACCCTTAGAGAGAAACGTTGGTCAGCCATTGAGAGGGAGGCCTTTGCTGTGGTCTGGGCTCTGAAGAAGTTGAGGCCATACTTGTTTGGTACTCACTTCCTTGTTCAAACAGACCATAAGCCCCTCTTATGGCTAAAACAAATGAAGGGTGAAAACCCCAAACTGCTTAGGTGGTCCATTTCCCTACAGGGGATGGACTTCACAGTGGAACATAGACCTGGGAGTAACCATGCCAATGCAGATGGACTCTCTAGGTACTTCCACTTAGAACATGAAGACTTAACTGGGCAAGGTTAGTTTAATGTCCCTACGTTTGGGGGGTTGTGTAGGAGAGTAGGATCTGCTTCACATGGGTACCCCCACTTTTGCTGATGCTTCACTGTTTTTAGACCTAAGTCTGGCTGGGGCCCTGCTAACCAGAACCCCAGCCTAGCTGCTTCCTCTTTAAAATGGTTTCCATGTGCCTTAGGCACATCTCTGATTGGAATCTGGAGTGCCCTTATAAGTCCCTAGTATATGGTATACTATGTACCCAGGGCATAGGTACCTCAGAGGCCTACCAGGGGCTGCAGCATGTATTGTGCCACCCCTGGAAGGCCATACAAAATGACACCACAGGTCTGCTACTGCAGCCTGGGTAAGGTGGTGCATGCACCCCTTACTGTGATATAGGCTACCTATATCACTACATACATACACACATATAAACCTATAAGTCACTCCTATGGCAGGCCTTATCAATCCTGAAGGCAGAGTGCGTGGTTCCTATGTGAGAGGGTGCCCCCTGCATGAGCAGGGCCCCTCTGCAGTGTTCGGAGACCCTTCTCTGATGCTGTTTGTAGTGCAGCCTGACCATATACTCTTAAGCGCATTATAACCTCGCGTTAAATGCTAACTTTGGGATGGCTGCACGGAAACATGTCGTGTTTGGTGTCAAACATCTTGGAATACTACCCCCCCCGCCAGTTCTGGCGGCGGGGGTAGCATTCCACCCTTCTAGAGGGAGAGACATGTACACACCGGAATACCCGGTACTGACTTTCCAGAGCCCTGGCATCACAAAATGGGTGCCGCTGCCACAGACACGAGTCTGGCCTCCTGCTGCTGACCGAAACTCCGGCAGGGGAGGCCTGGACAATAGGTTTCCTGTCCCAGGGAGGTGTAACCACCTCCCCAGACAGGATAGTGTGTATTGGGGCTGGGCGGGAGCACTCTCTGGTGCTTTGAAGTCCTGCACTGGGGGCACATTTGGTTTCCCTGTGCATACCCCAGTTCAAACCGGCTCAGGGGCTTCCAGCCCCTGCTCTGGTGCGAAACTGGACAAAGGGAAAGGGGTGTAACCACCCCTCTGCCCTGACCCTCCCATAGGTGGGGCCACAGAGTATGTCCAACCCCCTACCTTAGTATAAGTATGGGACCCCAGTCCTTAGGACTTTAGATTTACCTGGACGAAACTCTGACACAGAATCCTGGACCTTCGACGCTCTACTTTAAGATTAGAGGACTGAAGAATCTCCCTTGGGGTCAAGGAGTGACTCCCCTGCTTGGCAGGCACCAACGAAGCAATTGTCCGGTCTGCATCGCTGAAGCTCCTGCCGGACGCCGAAGTCTTTGCATCACCAGAGGTAGATTTCCAGACTTCCCCGAGGCTACCCTGAGTTCCCAGCAGAGCTGAGGCCCGTGGCTATCGTGGGTAACGTGGAACCGTGACCCCTGGACACCGCGTACTTTTGTAAGTGCATCCTCTTCTGGGTCTCCCACGAAGTTGTGCTTTGGGCTCCAAGTAGCCCCAGCCTCCAGCACCGACTGCACTGAAGATCACTGGCCTTCACTCCACGAGTGTCCTGTGAGCCAGCTCCACGTGCGTTGACTCGAGGCTTCTTTGCGGTCGCTAGTCTGTTGACTAGTAGGCCCTCCCGAAGGCCAATCTTTTTCTGCTTGGGCTCCCTGGTTGCTCCAGGTGTGCCCTGACTTACCTTTGCTGGGTGAGTCCCACAGACCTTGCTGATCTGCAACATCGTCCTTCTTCCATTTCCACGAGACTTGCCGTTGCCAAGGCTTGTTGGGTCCAATCCGGTCGCCGACACCCCTGCAATCGACAAACGTCGTGGGACAGCTCGAATCCAGCTCCTGGTCATCGTCGACGCCTCCTGGACCTCGTGGCTGAAGAGTCAAGATGACCATCAACCTACCTGAAGCACTCGACATCGGTGGGCATCTGCTCATCGCCATCCTGGTCACTGGCTAGTGACCCAGACTCTGTCCCCTCTGCTTTCAGGTTCTTCAGATCTTCGATCCACCTTTGGATCCACCCGAACACTTTCGACTTGGCCGCCAGCAGCACTTTGCAGCAGATCGCCATTGAAAGCGACGACGAAACCCGACCCCGAAAGACACCTATGCACCCTGCTTCCCTGGGTGAGGTAACTCGAGTACTCCGGTGCTCCCATGGGTATTGACACTAGAACAGCCTAGTTCTCAAAGGGTTTGCTCCAAGTCCTCCTCTAAGTGTCCCTTTTCTTTTAAATTCAAACCGCGACTTTCCCCATAGAAGTTAACGGCGATTCACGGCTGTGTTCATACACTGCACGCGTCCCCCGTGGGTCCCCTGTGTCACTACCTTGGGTGGTTCCTTGTGGTCCAAGCACTTCTACAGGCTCTAGGCCCTGTGTCTAGCTCAGTCGTGGTTCTTATACCACTTTATTGGTATATGGTTTGGTACGCCCCTAGGGCTCAAACGTGTATTGGTGCTATTACTGTAGATAACTAACTTATAATTTATGTACTTCGAACTCTAGCCTCATAAAGAGACTAGAGGGGTGTGTTTAGTATTAAATACATATATTTTGAATATATACCTGGTGTGGTCCTCTTTCATTTGGTCACTCAAGAGATTATAGACTGGTAAAACAAGCTGCTTTACATTCCTTCAAGACTTAGCCTGAAGGCTGCTCTCCATAGCTACCACTAGGATAGCTTTCAATAAAGGTTGTCTTTAACCTATCTCCAATAAGGGGTTGTTTGGACTGGTGCAAGGTGCCCACTATAATTAGTGATACAAAAGGGGATGATGGACGGAACGTTTGAGCCAATCAAAAACTCACCCCCAGTCAACTGATCTGGGTTTAATCCATCATCATTCTTTAGCTCACTCCACCACCCCAGTTCAGACATGGCCATATGCAAATCAGTCTGACCCTGTGCCTCATGGGAACAGTCCAGCCCGAACTGCCAAGCCATGTCTTCCCTGGACCGGAAACAAGCATCCTAGGACCGGTTTCTGGCATTCCAGCCGTCATCAGCCAGGCTTGCTTGAATCCAGTGGCAAAGTGAGCAAGGGACCCACGTCTGGGCATACCCCGCCAACTTAGGGCGAACAAAGCGATACAAAAGGGGATGATGGACGGAACGTTTGAGCCAATCAAACACTCACCCCCAGTCAACTGATCTGGGTTTAATCCATCATCATTCTTTAGCTCACTCCACCACCCCAGTTCAGACATGGCCATATGCAAATCAGTCTGACCCTGTGCCTCATGGGAACAGTCCAGCCCGAACTGCCAAGCCATGTCTTCCCTGGACCGGAAACAAGCATCCTAGGACCGGTTTCTGGCATTCCAGCCGTCATCAGCCAGGCTTGCTTGAATCCAGTGGCAAAGTGAGCAAGGGACCCACGTCTGGGCATACCCCCGCCAACTTAGGGCGAACAAAGCGATACAAAAGGGGATGATGGACGGAACGTTTGAGCCAATCAAACACTCACCCCCAGTCAACTGATCTGGGTTTAATCCATCATCATTCTTTAGCTCACTCCACCACCCCAGTTCAGACATGGCCATATGCAAATCAGTCTGACCCTGTGCCTCATGGGAACAGTCCAGCCCGAACTGCCAAGCCATGTCTTCCCTGGACCGGAAACAAGCATCCTAGGACCGGTTTCTGGCATTCCAGCCGTCATCAGCCAGGCTTGCTTGAATCCAGTGGCAAAGTGAGCAAGGGACCCACGTCTGGGCATACCCCCGCCAACTTAGGGCGAACAAAGCGATACAAAAGGGGATGATGGACGGAACGTTTGAGCCAATCAAACACTCACCCCCAGTCTATAATTAGTGGACAGCATATGCCAGGCCAACTTCTCACAAACAGGACTTTAGATATCCCTGGACGAAACTCTGCAACTGAATCCTGGAACTTCGACGCTCTACTAAAGACTAGAGGACTGAAGAAATCTCCCTTGGGGTCAAGGAGTGACTCCCCTGCTTGGCAGGCACCAACGAAGCATTTGCCGGTCTGCATCTCCGAAGCTCCCGCCGGACTCCGAAGTAACTGCAGCCCAGGAATAGGATTTCCAGACTTCTCAGAGGCTGACCCGAGTCCCCAGCAAAGTTGAGACCCGCAGCCCTCACGAGTGATGTGGAACCGGAACCCCTGGACACTGTGCACATTTGCTAGTGCATCAACTTCTCAACGTCACTTGAAGTCCTGCTTTGGGTTACTTATAGCCCAGGCCCCGAGCACCATTTGCACTGAAGATTGTGAGCCTACACTCCATGAGTGTTCCGTGGGCCCGCTTCTTGCATTTCCACTTGAGGCTCCTTTGCGATCACTGGTCCGTCAACTGGTGGGTCCCTGTGAAGGCAACTCTGATTTTCTTTGGGCTTCCCTGGTTGCTCCAGACGTGCTCTGACTCCTCACCAAGTGGTGAGTCCCTCAGAACTTGCTGGTCTGCACAGAAGCATCTTTCTCCTTTCTGCGTGGGTTGCTGTTGCCAAGGTTTGTTGTGTTCAATCCGGACACCAACACTGCAGCACTCGACATCCTTTGTGGGACAGCTCGAATCCAGCTCCTAGTTGTCGTCGACACCTCCTGGTCCTCCAGGCTGAAGAGTCAAGCTCCACCTCTTTCACCTGAAGCACCCGACATCGGTGGGCATTCGACTATCGTGCCCCTGGTCACTGGCAAGTGACCCAGACTCTGTCCCCTCTGCTTTCAGGTTCTTCTCATCTCCAATCCAGGCTTGGATCTCTTCGGACACTTCGCATGTGCCCGGCAGCAGCACTTCCTTGCAGGCTTCCATTGAAATCGACGACGCGACCCGACACCATTCAACACCTATGCACCCGGCTTCCCTGGGTGAGGTAACTCGAGTACTCCGGTGCTCCCGTGGGTGTTGACCCTAGAACTATCTAAGTCCAAGAGGGTTTGGTCCTAATCCATTTCTAAGTGTCCTTAAACTCTAAAACACTATCCGCGACTTTCCCATAGACTTTAACGGAGCTCGCGGCTGTGTCCACACACTGCACCCAGCCCCCGTGGGTCCCCTGTGTCACTACCTTGGGTGGTTCCTTGGGGTCCCAGCGATTCTACAGGCTCTAGGCCTTGTGTCTACTTAAGTCGTGGTTCTTATACCACTTTCTTAATATATGGTTTGGTACGCCCCTAGGGCTAATCGTATATTGTGCTAACTTACTGTGCTATTTGACTTGTAACTTGTGTACTTTGACCTCTAGCCTCATAAAGAGACTATTGGGTGGTGTTTAGTAATAAATACATATATTTTATATATATACCTGGTGTGGTTCTCCTGTCATTTGGTCATTCATGAGCTTATAACTGGTAAAACAAACAGCTTAACACTCCTTCAAGACTTAGCCTGAAGGCTGCTCTCCATAGCTACCACTAGGATAGCTTTAAATAAAGGTTGTCTTTAAACCTATCATCAATAAAGGTCGTTTGGACTGGTGTAAGGTGCCCACTATAACTAGTGGACAGCATATGCTAGGCCAACTTCTCACATTGGTGTGCAGCGGTTGGATTCAAACTTGCCTTTGTTTTACCAGATAATCTCAAGTGTGTGACTAACTGAAAACCACTAAAGGTACCTCAGGTACATATAAATTCAAGCTTAGAAATACAGTAAGTTCTACTGAACTTAGAGTTGTGTGTCAAGGGCTTAGCATACCCTTTCTACAACTCAAGAGAGTTTAGTAGGCCAAACTAGAGTAGGTAGTGCATACACCATACCTCACTAGTGATGTCTTCAAGGCCAGGAACCAGTGGGTCCCTGCCAGAAGCCAATGGGCTTCTACCATCCAAGTATGACAACCTCCCATTCTTGGAATTGAGAGCATTGTGCAGTACTAGGAAGCTGAAGACAGGCAAAAGTGCCAACACCCAAAGCCTCATAGAGGTGCTTCTGTTGGATGATCTCAGAAGGGTCTGAAGGGGTAGGCAGAGAGGGTGGGGTAGAAGATGAGGAAGGGACCAGAGGTGAAGAAACCCAGGACCTGACCTCTGAAACTGGCCAGGAAGATGACAATGATCTTGCCCTGGAAAATCCAGCTCCTCCTGAAGATGAGGAGGAGGACCAGAATGACCTCCCCTTTGTCCCACCAGGAAGAGTTGTGAGTGTGCCTAGAAGGTCAAGATCTCCTTCTCAGGAGTCTAACCATTCTGACAACTCAGTAGGGACCTCTGTTTCCTCTCATAGGAGGGAATCCTCTCATGAAAGGAAAGAGAGACTGCTCAAGTATGGAGAAGCTCAGCTTAGGATCAGAAGAGAGCAGTTGGCTATAGACAGGGAGTCCCTAGAGCTTCATAGACAAAGAAGAAAGTTGGGACTAGAGTCCCATGGTGGCAGCAACTTCCCTAGTGGTAGGAAAAGGTCTTATGACCATAGAAACCTGAGCAAGATTGTCCCTCCCTACCAGAGTGGGGATGACATCCACAAATGGATTACTGCACTGGAAAGGGCCTGTAAAGTTCAGAGGGTCCCCCAGGAGCAGTGGGCAGCAATCTTGTGGCTCTCCTTTGCAGACAAAGGTAGAGACAAGCTCCTCACTGTTAGAGAAGAGGATGCTGATGATTACCAAGTCCTGAAGAGTGCCCTGATAGATGGGTTTGGCCTAACCACTGAGCAATACAGGTTAAAGTTCAGAGATACCCAAAAGGCACAGACACAGGACTGGGTGGACTTTGTAGATTGTGCTACTAAGGCTCTGGCAAGCTGGTTACTTGGCAGTAAGGTGTGTGACTTCAAAGGATTGTATAATTTAATCATGAGGGAGCAGATTCTTAATAACTGTCAGAATCAGTTGCTACATCAGTACCTGGTTGACTCTGATCTGACCTCTCCCCAAGAATTGGGAAAGAAGGCAGACAAATGGGTCAGAACCAGGGTGAAGCAGAAGGTACAGAACCAAGGTGGTGACCAGAAGAAGCAAGATTCCAAAAACTCTGACAAGGGTGGGGAAAAGGGTAAAGACCAGAAATCTTCTCAAGGTCCCCAAAAATCTGCATCTGGTGGGGAATCCCAATCTACCAAAGGAAAAGGCCAAGAGAAACCATGGTGCAAAATCTGTAAGCAGAAGACTCACTGGACAAGTGATTGCACCAAGTCCAAAGACTCTAATCCAGCCACCATTGCCCCTAAGGCAACTGTTCCCCCTAGTCCAGCTACATATGGTGGTGGAAACACACAGAATAAGGGTTTAGTAGGGTTGACCCTGGGTACTGAGATGGGCTCTGGCCTAGTCAGAGTGCCAACTCAGGCTGTCCTAGTCTGTGATGGGGGCATGGATATGTCCCCCTTAGTAAGTCCCAATAATTTGGGCAAATACAGACAGCAGCCTTTAATTAATGGAAGAGAGGCTTTGGCATTCTGGGACACAGGAGCAAGTGTCACCATGGTGACAAAAGATCTTGTGGATCCTGGGCAGATTATACTTGGTGAAATGTACCAAGTGACCAATGCTAGCAATGTCAGAACAGACCATTCTCTGGCAGTTGTTAACTTCTCCTGGGGAGGGGTAACTGGCCTTAAGAAGGTTGTGGTGAGTGCAGACCTACCAGTCGAATGCTTGCTTGGCAATGATCTTGAAACCTCAGCTTGGGCAGAGGTGGAGCTCAGGAAACATGCAGAAATGCTAGGGATCCCTGCACATGTCTTTGCTGTGACTAGGTCACAGGCAAAAATGTCAAAACCAGAACAGGCCCTGGATTCTGGAATAATGGACCAGGTGCCTCCCAAGAGGAAGAGCAGTAGGGTTAAGGCAGTGCCTTCCCCCTTGGCTCAGGAAGCAGGTCAGTCTTTTGAGGAAGATGATCTTAGGCCTGAAGAAGGAACTGTCCCAGAGGAGCTTGAACCTGATCAGGTTGAGTTCTTGGGGACAGGGGGCCCTTCAAGGGCAGATCTGAGCCAGGAGCAGCTGAACTGCCCCTCTCTTGAACCCCTCAGACAGCAAGCTGCTGCTGAGGCTGCTGGGAATGCTAGTGGCACCCATAAGATGTATTGGGATGATGGACTCCTGTACTCAGAGAGTAGAGACCCCAAGCCTGGAGCAGCCAGGAGGTTGGTTATACCTCTGAAGTTCAGGGGCTTCCTATTGACACTAGCCCATGATATTCCCTTAGCAGGTCACCTGGGCCAGAACAAGACTTGGGACAGGATTGTCCCTCACTTTCACTGGCCCCACATGTCTGAAGACACCAAGGAGTTTTGTCGTTCCTGTGTAATCTGCCAAGCCAGTGGGAAGGCAGGTGGCACCACAAAGGCCCCCCTGATACCACTACCTGTGGTGGGGGTTCCCTTTGAGAGGGTGGGGATTGACATAGTTGGTCCCATGGATCCCCAAACAGCATCTGGGCACAGGTTTATCCTGGTGGTGGTGGACCATGCCACCAGGTACCCAGAAGCCATTCCCCTTAGGACCACTACAGCACCTGTGGTGGCAAGGGCCCTCCTGGGAATTTTCTCAAGAGTGGGCTTTCCTAAGGAGGTAGTATCTGACAGAGATGCAAACTTTATGTCCAGTTACTTGACTGCAATGTGGAAGGAGTGTGGGGTGACTTATAAATTCACCACACCCTATCACCCACAATGCAATGGTTTAGTTGAAAGGTTCAACAAAACCTTGAAGGGCATGATTAAAGGGCTCCCAAAAAAGCTTAGGCGAAGATGGGACATACTTTTGCCCTGCCTTTTATTTGCATACAGGGAGGTGCCTCAAAAGGGGGTTGGCTACAGCCCTTTTGAACTTTTGTTTGGCCATCCTGTCAGGGGTCCATTGTGTCTGGTGAAGGAAGGTTGGGAGTTACCTCTCAAACCCCCTAAACAGGACATAGTGGACTATGTACTTGGTCTCCGCTCCAGGATGGCTGAGTATATGAAAAAGGCAACCAAAAACCTTGAGGCTAGCCAGGAATTACAGAAAGCCTGGCATGACCAAAAGGCTGTGCTGACTGTGTACCAGCCAGGACAGAAGGTGTGGGTGTTGGAGCCAGTGGCCCCAGCAGCCCTCCAAGACAAGTGGAGTGGCCCCCATACAATTGTTGAACAGAAGGGAGAGGTTACCTATCTGGTAGACCTGGGAACTCCCAGGAGCCCCCACAGGGTGCTCGATGTCAACAGGCTGAAGCCATATGTGGACAGGGCTGACATGGGCTTGCTCATGGGAACTGATGAGGGACAGGAGGAGGAGAGTGACCCTCTCCCTGACCTGCTCTCACAGAACCCTGATGATGGGTCAGTAGATGGTGTAGCCTTGGCAGGCAGCCTCACTGCCCAGCAGCAGACTGATTGTAGACAGGTGCTCAATCAGTTCAGACACATGTTTTCTCTGACTCCAAGTCAGACCACCTGGTGCACTCATGAAGTGGACACTGGGGACAGGCTGCCTGTTAAAAGTAAGATTTACAGGCAACCTGACCAGGTCAGGGACTGTATCAGGACAGAAGTCCAGAAAATGTTGGAACTGGGTGTCATTGAGCCTTCAGATAGCCCTTGGGCTAGTCCAGTAGTCCTGGTGCCTAAACCTCACACCAAAGATGGCAAGAGAGAGATGAGGTTTTGTGTGGACTACAGAGGCCTCAATGCAGTCACTAGGACTGATGCCCATCCAATCCCCAGGGCAGATGAGCTCATAGACACTTTGGCCTCAGCCAAGTATCTAAGCACATTTGACCTGACAGCTGGCTACTGGCAGACCAGACTAGCTGATGATGCAAAGCCAAAAACTGCATTTTCTACCCCTGGTGGGCTTTACCAATTTGTGGTGATGCCCTTTGGTTTGAAGAATGCACCTGCCACTTTTCAGAGGTTGGTGAACACAGTCCTTACAGGTCTGGAAGCCTATAGTGCAGCATATCTAGATGATATTGCTGTCTTAAGCTCCACCTGGGAGGATCACCTGGTCCCCCTCAGAAATGTTTTGGAGGCCCTGCAGAAGGCAGGCCTAACTATCAAGGCCACAAAGTGCCAGATAGGGCAGAGTCAGGTTGTGTACCTGGGCCACCTTGTGGGTGGAGGCCAGGTTCAACCATTGCTGAGCAAAATCCAGAACATCATGGACTGGGTTGCTCCCCCTACCCAGACTCAGGTGAGAGCCTTCTTAGGCCTGACTGGGTATTACAGAAGATTTGTCAAGGGATATGGATCAATAGTGACACCCCTGAGTGACTTAACCTCTAGGAAAATGCCCAAAAAGGTTCAGTGGACAGTTAGCTGTCAAAAGGAATTTGATGACCTGAAGCAGGCCATGTGCAATGCTCCCATTCTGCAGAGTCCTGATTACTCCAAAATGTTCATTGTGCAAACAGATGCATCTGAGTTGGGGGTAGGGGCTGTACTATCACAGTTGAATGATGAAGGTCAGGATCAGCCAGTAGCTTTTATTAGAAGAAGGCTGAACCCCAGAGAAAAACGTTGGTCAGCCATTGAGAGGGAGGCCTTTGCTGTGGTTTGGGCTCTGAAGAAGCTGAGGCCATACGTGTTTGGCACTCACTTCATTGTTCAGACAGACCATAAGCCCCTCTTATGGCTAAAACAGATGAAGGGTGAAAACCCCAAACTTTTGAGGTGGTCCATTTCCCTACAGGGGATGGACTACACAGTGGAACATAGACCTGGGAGTAACTATGCCAATGCAGATGGACTCTCCAGATATTTCCACTTAGAACATGAAGACTCAACTGGTCAAGGTTAGTTTAATGTCCCTGTTTTTTTTTGGGGGGGGTGTAGGAGAGTAGGATCTGCCTCTTATGGTTACCCCCACTTTTTGCTGATGTTACACTATTTTTCGACTTTAGTCTGGCTGGGGCCCTGCTATCCAGGACCCCAGCCTGGCTGCTTCCTCTCTAAATTGATTCCATGTACCTTATGTACACTTCAGATTGGATTCTTGGGTGCCCTTATAAGTCCCTAGTATATGGTATGCTGTGTACCCAGGGCATAGGTACCCCAGAGTCCTACCAGGGGCTGAAGCATGTATTGTGCCACCCCTGGAAGGCCCTCCAAAATGACACCACAGGACTGCTACTGCAGCCTGAGTAAGGTGGTGCATGCAACCCTTACAGAGATATAGGTTCACTATATCTCACCTATCACTGCACATAGAAACCTATCAGTCACCCCTATGGCAGGCCTTATCAATCCTGAAGGCAGGGTGCTTGGTTTTATGTGAGAGGGTGCCCATGCATGAGCAGCGCCCCTCTGTAGCCTTCAGAATCTCCTCTCCGGGGTTGTCTGTGGTGCAGCCTGACCATATACTCTTAAGTGCATAATATCCTCACGGTAAATGCTAACTTTGGGATGGCTGCACGGAAACATGTCGTGTTTGGTGTCAAACACCTTGGAATCATACCCCCACACCAGTAACTGGTGTGGGAGTATGATCCCACCCTTCTAGAGGGAGAGACATGACAGCACCGGTATACCCGGTACCAACTAAACAGGGCCCTGGCATCACAAAATGGATGCTGCAGCCACAGACACGAGTCTGGCCTCCTGCTGCTGACCGAAACTCCGGCAGGGGAGGCCTTGACAATAGGTTTCCTGTCACAGGGAGGCGTTACAACCTCCCAGACAGGCCTTAGTGGATTGGGACTGGGTGGGTGCACTCCAAGAGTGCTTTGAAGTCCTGCACTGGGGGCACATTTGGTGTCCTCGTGGATACCCCAGTTCAAACCGGTTGCAGGGGCTGCCAGCCCCTACTCTGGCGCAAAACTGGAAAAAGGAAATGGGTGTAGCCACCCCTCTTTCCAAACCCTCCCATAGGTGGGTCCACAGAGTTAGTCCAACCCCTTTCTTAGGTATAAGTAAGGAACCCCTGGCAACAGGACTTTAGATATCCCTGGACGAAACTCTGCAACTGAATCCTGGAACTTCGACGCTCTACTAAAGACTAGAGGACTGAAGAAATCTCCCCTGGGGTCAAGGAGTGACTCCCCTGCTTGGCAGGCACCAACAAAGCATTTGCTGGTCTGCATCTCTGAAGCTCCCACCGGACTCTGAAGTAACTGCAGCCCAGGAAGAGGATTTCCAGACTTCTCAGAGGCCGACCCGAGTCTCCAGCAAAGCTGAGACCCGCAGCCCTCACGAGTGATGTGGAACCAGAACCCCAGGACACTGTGCACATTTGCTAGTGCATCGACTTCTCGACGTCTCTTGAAGTCCTGCACATCTAACCTGGGCTTCTATTGGAATTCTATAACGCATATTAGCAAGCCCATTATCGCCGGTCTTGCTAATATGCCCCTATCTTTTCTTGTTTGGTAGCTACAATCAAAATTTTTACAGTCAAGTACTCTGAAAAATAGTTTATGTGTATGTTTGCAGGCAAATTTCAGTAAAGTGAGAGTTCTGATGAATCTGGAATATGTAGCCTCCATATTAATCTTTATGCCGGTCTTTTAGTGTTTCTGTAAAACAAAACCTCCTCTCACAGACACATGTAAGAATGGGCATTTGCAATCACGTATAATAACCCCAGAAAGCACATTACACCAACCAGCTGTCAGCTTGCCACCTAATCCCCATCTCCAAAGGGCACTTACAAATACACACAAAGAAGGAGTTATCACACATAAAGGTCCCTTCCCCTCTCTTAAAGCATGTGCCGATCAGGCCCATAAGGCACCCACTCATAGACAGGTGGGTCCTTCCCAAGCCATCGCTCCTAACAGCCAGGTAAAACAACCTTTTTCGCAAATTAACACAAAGCACATCAGACCCAAATTCACGTTTGTGTCCCAAAGATTCCTGTCATTTAGACAAACCATCTATTTCTTCCCTTGCGCAAACACGAATAGTCTTCATGGTCAATGTCCCCAAGCTTGATTCGCATGGTGGCCGCGAAAATGAAGACTCTTTAAAAAACAAGGATCCGCTATGTCAGGGGTTGCCAATCATTAATACGGGATGACATAGTCAGGGCATGGAGATGCACGTCCCATAACCAATCCCTGGACTGCATCGAACTTACCCTGGCTAAGCCCGATCTGGCCAAAAACCTTTTGGCATTAGAATATCGGACTTGCCCTCCAGGCTCTTCAGCTATTCAGTTTAGATGTTTTCCAATAACTGCTGCTGCTAGGGTACAGGATAATACATCAGAGTTGCCTGTAGAAGGGGGGACCTCACTAGATGCAATCGATTGACTGAGAATTGCCCCCACCTCACACTTTGAATCACAAGCCATTCTTTATAATAGCAACTTAAGTATCCCTCTAAGCATACAACGTCCGACTGTTCTTGATCAATCACTTATCAATCCAAGTCCTACTGATCACATTAGCTGTCACGCCAATAAGTTGAGGGATCAGATGGCAGTTATAAACATGGACACCCACATGGACATTCCTGGTGTTCCCCCTGTTTTATTGCCCCAGACCCAAGTAATTATTTTACGTGAGCCAGCCCTCATCCCGGCCCCTTACTCCCAGCTTAAGATAATTTCCTGGAATGTAGCCGGGCTTAGCAGTAAATTGCTATTGCCTGACTGGAACGAACTAATAGAAGGCCAAGACATCTGCCTCTTTCAGGAAAGCTGGAGTTTAGTTCCTCTTTACAAGTCTGGTTGTACTTGTTTTTTTATACCAGCTGTTACCACGGGGAGAGGGCGCCCCTCGGGAGGCCTTACTATTTGGGTCAATATCGCTCTGGGCTGCAGAATCACCGAACGTTGCTGTGCGAGCCCAGACATAATGAGGCTCACTATCAACGGAAACAGAGGAGGTGTAACCCTTGAACTGTTTAATGTATATGTAAGGGGGACAAGAGGGGGAGCGTCTTCATTTATTGTTTCAACTTTGGAGCAAGAGCTATCTAGTTGCCCTCCCGACTCACATCTTGTGATCGCGGGGGATTTTAATTGCACGTTTGAGCCTCTTAGTACAGAGGACATGCTGGGGTTGGAGGAAGATGACGCAAGATGGGGTATTCCACCCCTAAGCATTGCCCCCATTAAAAGATGGTCTCGGGTTGCAATTCAGTTGAACGCTCTTACTTTGGAATTTGGGTTGAGGGCTGCAAATGGCAGAACACTGTCGGATGCTGTAGGGGCCTGTACATATAATAGGGTCAGTTGCCCTTCGCGCATTGACTGCATCTTAATAGATGTAAGACTGTGGAGAAACACGATTGACATGGAAATAGTCCCTACTATCTACAGTGATCATAACCCACTTTGTCTGACTATGAAGGTCCCCTGGTTTTCCTCTTGTCCTGCCCTTGGTGCAAGCACCATCATGTCGACTAAGGAAGTGGCCCCTTCCAACTGCAGAAGATATCTCAAATGGCCTAAAGTTGCTGCTAATGAGCTAAAAATGGCTGGAATCAATCGAGTCCTGGTAGAAAATATAGCCAATTTACAGGAGGCATCTTGTAATCCTGACGCCCCAGAGAAGGCTCTGGGCATTTACGTGAGAACTGTAGAGCAGATGGGGTCTTTTTTTAAAATAGTTACTGGTTCTAACTCCCACAAAGCGCGCCCAAAAAATGGGCAGACATGGTTCTCCAATGTCTGTAGACAAAAAAGGAAAGCTTTAGCCCTTGCCATTAAAAGTAAAAATTGTCCTCGTGTTCAATTTGCTAGGAAGGAGTATAAAGTAGCTTGCACTGTGCAAAACTACAGTGGGAAGAATCCCACTGGCAGGATCTGAAGGATGCTAGCTTAGCTAAGGATGCTAATTTATTCTGGAATCTTGTCAGGGGGGCTAACAGAAAAGACCCTGATCTAATCCCCAATCATATTTCGAGCCAAGACTGGTTTGATCACTTCAGGAAACTCTATACGGGGACAGATACAATCTGTCAAGAAGGGCCTTATGACCAGTCAATCACCCGCCTCACCCCAAACATTTGCGATTAATTTACGCTAAATGAAGTAGAAGCGGCAATTAAAAGAATAGTACCGTCAAAAGCTCCTGGACCAGATGGTCTTCCGGGGGATTTACTTCTTGCGGACCCTAGTAATTGGGCTAGATACATCACGCTCCCAATTAATTCCATTTCTAACGGATGCCCCATACCCGAATCGTGGAAGGGTGTCGAGGTCGTGCCTATTTTCAAAAAGGGAGCTAGGGAGGACCCTGCCAACTACCGACCTATCAGTTTGATTGATGCTATCCAAAAAGTAGTTGGCAGGGTGTTGCTACAGAGAATTCAATTTTGGGCCGAGGACGAGAACGTCCTCTCCCAATATCAGGTGGGTTTCAGGGCCAGAACTGGGACAGTTTACCAGGCGTTCAGGCTGCTTCTCCTTTATTGGAAGGTAGTCGTGATAGGTAGAGGCAGTCTTTACCTTGCTTTTATCGACCTGAAGACTGCCTTCGACCTGGTCCCCCGAGATCGGTTGTGGGAAGTCCTGGCTGAGATGGGCATTTCTCCGTTTATTCTTAACTTGCTGGTTCGATTGCATGAGGGTAATTATGCACAAGTGAGATGGGGGTCACAAGAGCAAAAAACCAATAGGATTCCAGTGAACAGGGGAGTACGCCAGGGCTGTGTTATGGCGCCCACCCTGTTCTCCTTATACGTGAACGGGGTGGTTAGTTTTCTTCAGGAAATTCCAGCTGATGCCCCGGCCCTGGCAGGAGATAGGGTACCCACCCTCCTGTTCGCAGACGATACGCTGTTGATCTCCAAGACCCCGGTAGGGTTACAGAGACTCCTGGATAGGTTTCAGCTCTTCTGTACCTGCAGGGGGCTGATTATCAATACTACTAAGACTAAATTGATGACATTCAACCCCTATAAGCCTTTTAGGCATATTTTTACCCTGGGTGGAACGCGTTTGGAGAGAGTTAGCACGTTTGATTACCTGGGCATTCGACTCTCCAAAACAATGCATTGGAAACCCCACATAAACAAGATGCTCTTGAATCACAAACGTGTGGCAGGGGCAATAGGCAGAGAACATTGCTCCTCACAGAGCAGACCTGTTGCCCCAGCGCTTACGATCTACGCCGCAAAGGCAGTCAACTCGGCCCTCTACGGTGCCGAACTGTGGGGTTTCGACAATGTGGAAGAGATCTGTAGATCTGAACATAAGTTCCTGAGAGAGTTAGTGTCCCTTCCCCGAAATGTCCCACTCAAGCCCCTGATGAGTGATATGGGAAGACGCTCTTACAGAGACATTGCTAGATCAAAACCTCTGTTTTACTGGGGCCGCTTGCTGCGAACTGCCGAACTCACCAAATATGCCGCCGCATTTAAAGAGGTAATCAATCTAGACGGCAACCACAGGGTTAGCTGGATAAACAACGTTAAGAAACTAGTATTTGCCCTAGGCCTTAAAGACTCTTGGGATGGTCAGAATCCACCCAGTAAAGATGATCTCAAAAAAGCATATTGGGCCTGGGTCGATACACAGGAACTCAGTAATCCCAGAGCAGGAAGGATGACAGAAGATTTTTATCAGTTTAAGCAGCACATACTTCTGGAACCATTTTTAGATTTTATCCAGAGTCCAAGAGATAGGGCACTCTACATACAGTTCAGGGATGGCTCCCTCTTGGTTCGTGAGCTAACTGCAAAATGGAGTCCCCCTCATCAGACAATTGCGGGTTGCCCCTGTTGTGAGGCACCAAAAGAGAGTGTGGCCCACATAATGTTTGCATGCCCAGTATACACCCGGGCTAGATCAAGATGGCTAAAACTGATCTGTAGACAGCTGGGTACCTCGGATCACTGTGTTGCTCTGCGGATTCTGAAATCAGACCCAAGATTCCTTTTTGTCTGTGGTGTGGCAAAGTACCTTGGTTGTATTTGGCTTGTCAGGTCCAAATTCCTACGCAGGGAGGTCTAATATTATATTGCGATCCCTTTTTTATATTTTTCAACTGTCCTCAAATAGCCTAAAAAGATGTAATGTTTTTTTTTACTTCATTTACTTAGTTTTATTCACTAATTACATTTGACTATTTATTGAATGTACGAATGAACTCTCCATGTTGATTTTGGGATTAGCGTGCTATTGTTAATAACTGCTAACAAAATGAACGACTGCTTATATATTACGCCCTGATGGAATGTACATACCTAGTTTTAATCAATGTTTTTATGATAACTTGTATCTTTTATTGCTGGATTATAAGAATGATGATGCTTTTATGAAACTTGTTATTGAAATAAAGCAATTTGACTGACTGACTGACATATTACTTGTCCTAATATGCTCTAAGCTTGATTCACTGATCTCATTGCTGTAATCCCAGCTTGTCTCAGCTCCCTAGTATCATCTTTTTATGACTGATGATCCATCCATCGTCTGTACCACTTGGCTTTGAAGCTCTATTTCTATATGTACTTGGTGCAAAATCATATGCGATCACAAACTAGAAAAACTATTTTCATAACTTGTTCTTTGAAAAAACTGTAAATGGATGTGCCTGAATTTTAGTGCTAATGCGCTGCATTTCCTAGGCCCCATAGACAGGACCTAGATTGAATGGGCTCTCAACAATACCCAACATGTTAGGCTCAAGCAGCATCAGGGGCATAGCCTCCACCCGAATAAACGAACCCAGGTTTAGTCACAGCTACGTGTGCTCTTGCTCCATTGAAGGATTCATAACTCTCAACTTAGGCAAGAAGGTACCAAGCCCGAAGAAAGGTGATGAATCATGGCATCGTACATTTTTTATCAGGCTTCTTCAACGGACTGCCTTACATTCCCGTGGACTTGACTTGAGGCCACGCACCCCAGAGATAAATGAAGCACTGAAACTTTTCAGACACTCACCCCCAGAACAAGCATCCTGGGACCAGTTGCAAGGTAACACTCCCCATCAGCCAGGCTAGCTTGAATCCATGAGGAACAGGGTCAAGACTGATTTGCATGTGGCTGGGTCTTAACTGGGGTGGCAAAGTGAGCTAAAGAACGATGATGGATTTAACCCAGATCTGTGACTGGGGGTGAGTGTCTGAAAAGTTTCAGCGCTCCGTCCATCATCTCCTTGTGTTTGCTTTGTTCGCCCTAAGTTGTCAGGGTATGTCCAGACGTGGGTCCCTCACTCACTTTGCCACTGGATTCAAGCTAGTTTGGTTGATGAGGGGTGTTACCCCAAAACCTGTCCCAGGTTGCTTGTTTCCGGTCCAGGAAAGACCTGGCTTGGCAGCTCGGGTTGGACTGTTCCCATGAGGATCAGGGTCGAGACTGATTTGCATATGGCTGGGTTTGAACTAGGGTGGCGAAGTGAGCTAAAGAACGATGATGGATTCAACCCACATCTGTGACTGGGGGTAAGTGTCTGAAAAGTTTCAGCGCTCTGTCCATCATCTCCTTCTGTTTGCTTTGTTCACCCCATGTTGGCAGGGTATGCCCAGACGTGGGTCCCTTTTTCACTTTGCCACTGGATTCAAGCGAACCTGGCTGATAAGGGGTGTTACCCCGAAACCGGTCCCAGGATGCTTGTTTCCGGTTCAGGGAAGACCTGGTTTGGCAGTTCGGGCTGGACTGTTCCCATGAGGAACAGGGTCAAGACTGATTTGCATATGGCTGGGCCTGAACTGGGATGGTGAATTGAGCTAAAGAACGATGATGGATTCAACCCAGATCTGTGACTGGGAGCGAGTGTCAGAAAAGTTTCAGCGCTCCGTCCATCATCTCCTTGTGTTTGCTTTATTCACAAAGGTAACTTACACTGGTGAGCAATTTACATGTGTACATTTACTCTTATGTTGTTATGTTATGTTAATTGATTTTGTAATGCGCGTAGCTACCCAAAAAGGGTTTCCCAGCGCAGACCGAGAGGAACCAACAAATAAAGAAAGAGTAAGTACTATTGATTAAACAGCCAAGCTTTCACTAATTTACGAAATTTTAAGTGAAGTGTTTCTTTGCGGATCGCTATGGGAAGAGAGTTCCACAAGAGAGGACCAAGATAGGAAAAAGAACGGCCTCCCATTCTTGTGAGTTTGATCCTGGGAACCATGAATAATTCCTGTGTCGTAGAGCGTAACAGTCGAGAGGGCTGATAATGGCTAACCAGATTTTGCAGGTATTGAGGGGCAGTCCCAATCTTAATCTTAAACATATAATCCAGGGCTTTAAACTTAGTCCGACTTTCCACTTTAAGCCAATGTAAATCTCTCAAAGCATTGGAGATTGAGGTCATTCTAGGGATTTTATAAAGTAACCTAGCGGCAGAATTCTGCACCACTTGGAGCTTGCGTAGCACATCTTTATTTGCTCCCAAAAGAAGAATATTTCCATAGTCCAGTCTAGATGTAACAAGCGCCTGGACTACCGTCCTTTGAGTAGCATTGGGGAGCATCCAAATGATTTTCTTCAACCATTTTAAAATGGTGAAGCAGGTGGCTGCAGTTTTTACCGCATGTTGTTTCATGGATAATTTATTATCCATAATGAATCCCAAATTACGGGCTTGAGCGGTGGGCGAGGGTAAGGGTCCCATTTCAT
Organism: Calotriton arnoldi; assembly: GCA_963921515.1. Taxonomy (NCBI): domain Eukaryota; kingdom Metazoa; phylum Chordata; class Amphibia; order Caudata; family Salamandridae; genus Calotriton; species Calotriton arnoldi. The sequence continues at coordinate 840,378 of CAWUFW010001434.1, forward strand.
TGGGCCAATGTTGGGGGCCCCAAAGGTCCTGATCTTTTCCAAAAATAAGGACCTCCGTTTTTTCACCATTGAGCTTGAGTAAATTAGCTCTCATCCAAGATGCAATGTTGCTCAGGCCCATTTGGAGAGTTGAGGGGCCTTGCACATTTCCCGCAGAAAGGGAAAAATTATTTGGGTGTCGTCAGCGTAAGAAAAAGAGACAACCCAGCCTCCTCTGCAATCGCAGCCAAAGGTTGTAAATAGATATTGAACAGAAGGGGACTTAAAATTGATCCCTGAGGTACCCCATAGGGAGAAAAAGAATTTTAGAAGAAGCACTTGATGAAAAAACTTGGAAGGTTCGTTTAGATAAAAATGAAGTCAGCCAGCCAAGTGCTGTTCCGGTAATGCCAAGTGACTGCAAGGATTTGATTAGCACGGTATGAGAAACCGTGTCAAATGCGGCGCTCAAATCCAACAAAATGAGGGCCACCGTGTCACCAGTATCTAAGTGTTGACGCAGCATTTCGGTAACGCCAAGGAGAGTCGTCTCAGTTGAAAAGCCCGCTCTGAAACCAGACTGGGAGTGGTGTAAAAGTTCGAAGATTCAATAAATTTGGATAGTTGCAAATTAACATGTTTTTCCAAAATTTTGGAAAAATAGGAAGTAGGGAAATGGGCCTGAAATTAGATGACTGATCAGGATCAGCATTAGCCTTCTTCAGTAATGGGAGGACCATAGCATGTTTCCAATCGGACGGGACCAAGGCCTCTTGAAGTGAGGCATTAAGTAGTTCCATAACAATTTCCAGTGAGGGCTGCTCAAGTTGTGAAAGTATAGGGGCAGGAAGAAGATCACAGGGGGATCCTGATTTGATACTGCCTAAAATTTTTTGGAAAGAAGTAATATCAAGGGGCGCCCATTTTTCCAATTTCAGTCGGAGGTACCACTGTAAAAATGGATTTAAAAGGGGAAGCTAACTGAATCGGCACCAAAGGCCCAATTTTATCCAGTGTCTGATATATTTGCTCCACTTTACTTATAAAAAAATTGGCAAGAGTATTACATTGAAATTCATTTAGAATAGGAGAAGTGGGCTGCGTATCCGAGCCAGCCAATTTTTTCACCATTGCAAACAAAGTGCGAGAGCAATTTTGTGCATTGGAAATAGAAGAGGAGACATGATCCGCTCGAGCCAGTTTACATAGAACATGATATTTTTTAGAGCAGTTTTATATATGATTTTAGAATCAGGGGAGTAGTCTCTCCTCCAGGATCTTTCCAAGGCTTTACATTTACTTTTTTCGATCTTTAATTGTTCAGTAAACCAGGGAGCAGGGGGACGATGATTAGACAGTTTTTTGGTAGAAAGTGGAAGGCAGTAATTAACTGCATTAGAAATCCAACTGTAGATCGTATCCAGAGACGATAGTGATAGTGAACCAGTATTTGGGATATTGTTGGACAGAATTTGATTAAAAATTTCCAAATCCAGTTTTCCCCAATTTCTAAATTGCGATTGTACTTCAGTTGCAGGTATGAACAAGTTAGGCGGAACTGTACATTGAAACTTAATCGCAAAGTGATCTGACCAGCATAATGGAAGAGCGGGAAAACTTTGAATATAAGATAGATTAGAAAAATAGGATCCAATAAGTGTCCAGCCGTATGCGTCGGGCCACTATTGCAAAGTGATAAATTCATTGCAGAGAGGTCAGAAATTAATGTGTTGCTGATATTACATTCCGTATTATCAAGATGGAGATTTAAATCACCCAAGATGGTAAAATTAGCCATTTTGAGTAAGAGTGGGGCAATCAAATCTGGCAATGACGATGCCCAGGAGCCAGCAGGTCCTGGGGGCCGATAAATCAGTATACCAGAGAGAGTAAATTGCGAAGTCAAAGCAAGTTTGAATAAAGCTGCTTCACAACCAACAAAAGGCAGGTCTTCAAACTTGCAAGAGTAACATTTTTTAAATATTAATGCAATGCCTCCTCCTACTTTTAGATTTCTATCTTTTCTAACTATGGCATAATTGGCAGGTAAGGCCATAGCCACATCTGGTCCTGAACTAGCGTGTAACCATGTTTCCGTTAAAAAAATTGCATCAGGCTCTTCATTACTCAACAGGTTAAAAATATCCTCCTTATGTTTAGGAGGGATCGACAATTAATATTCCAAAAATTAAAAGATTTGTTAGAAGAGAGACAGTGATTTTGATGAAGTGGAGCGTTAACTGTAGTTGTGCTATTGGATTCATTTAAGAAATTAGTGCAAAAAGTAAAATTACAACTCGGATAAATAATCGCGTCCTTTAAAGGGCAAAGAACGCTACAATCTAAGTGGTGTTTACCTTTAAGATTCATCAGTTGTTCAGAGGAATATAAAATCCTCTGTCCTGAAGATGCTACACTCTGAGCATAGTTTATGGCCCCTGGTCCCGCTCTCGGTCTCGGACGGGCGCAGACGGGCTTGCCTTTGGCGCGCCATCGGCGCGCCCGCTGCGCGCGTCCGCTGCACGTCCGGACCATGGCCTTTAAATCAAGCAGTGGGCGTGCGGCGTGCAACGAGTGGAGCGCTGACCGCAATGAGCGCGTAGGTAGCAGGAAATGGCCGCCTGGGACCAAACGAGTCTCGATATGAGTTATTACCGTTTAAAAGGAGTATAACACACTCCACAAATTAGAACAAGTGACAGGGTAAAAAAGATTTAAAATTAGCAGCAAACAGTAAAAGTAGTATCCCCAAGCAAATTCAGTTCTGAACCAGATTCCCCCACCACATGTAACAGTGTAGAGAACCTCACCGGCACTGCGCGTCCGACACAAGCCCCTTAAATCAGGCAGTGGGCGTGCGGCGTGCAACGAGTGGAGCGCTGACCGCAATGAGCGCGTAGGTAGCAGGAAATGGCCGCCTGGGACCAAACGAGTCTCGATATGAGTTATTACCGTTTAAAAGGAGTATAACTTACCCTTTTGAGTACCTTCACTACCTTTGGCTATTAGCAATTTACGGGTGTAAAGTTACTCAAAGTGTATACTTACAAATCTTCATTCCCTGAAACCGTAGGTAGAGGCAAATTTGTGAGTGCAAAGATACTACTGCCAAAAAGGAGCAATAGCAAGTCCAGCACCACACATGGCCAACCACTGATACTGCAACAACCTCCCATAGAAATGAATGAAGGCAGGGACTTAAACCACAACACCGTAGGAAATACGGGGAAATTAAAATAATGTATTTATCCTTTTAAAACTATATATAATTTTGATTGAATGTCTAAAACTTTATAAAAAAATAAGCTAGATTTATTATTTCATTTTAAGATATTTTAAAAACATTCATTTTTAATAAGATATTAAAATATGTAATTAATTATATACATCAGGTTCAATAATTATCATTACATAATAAAAAGTATCATTTGTTTAATTTAGGTGGCAATTCTTATTAATTTAAACTTCAGAAAAATATTTTTTATTTAATTGCATATATCTAATTGAAGTAAGTATGTAATTCAAAATTAAGCTAAAAATCTTGCAGCATGTTTTAATTTTATTATACACCTAAAATAAAAATAGAGAATTCATCTTCATTAATATTTAACATAGCATTCCATTTACTATTTTTTTCAAGTTTAATACATTTTTTAAATGTTCCATATACTTTACCATAGGGAGATCTACGCCTCAGTGTCCCTGGCCAAGCAACTGAATGTTTGACATTCTTTCAATATCACAGTGTTGTAGAGCAAGTGGTTGTTCCTCAATTGCACCCTTCATGGTGATATGACCATCTGCCAAATGCCTAGTTAATTATATAAATGTACTACATAGGGAACGTGTCTTTCCAAACGACTCGGAAAGGTTTCCGACTGACCGAGTACGATGCAAGTTAGGTGTTAGGAATATCCCAATCCAAACCCGATGGCATTTGGAATGACCGAGCCGTACGGAGCAGAATCGTACGTCTCTACTGGCCGCACTTCCGAACGACCGAGTACGATGCTGGATTTGGACAGCCTTTCCGAATGGTGCAGTCCGGCTCCAATCAGCGGTCGGAATCAGACTTTGGGGGCCCATAGTGTGCCCCCTGCACCTGGATCCTTCCCAAGCGGGCCTGTGGGCGTACCCATGGGTCCCCCCTTACCAGCCATGCACAGTGTGGCAGGCACCAGGGGGTGCCCACCACAGGGTGCCCGATTTTCCCCAGCCACCCCTTTCTTCAATGGGAGCCTATGCATTCGATCGGAACAAAGGCTCCCATTGAAGTCAATGGATGTCCAACCAAATCATATCTGGAAGCATCCGGTTGCATCGTACTCGGTCGGTTGGACTCTCCCGATCCGATTCGGTCGGAAACCATTCTGAAAGCCATTCGGTTGGGAAGCTTTCCATTCCGCATCAGAATCGGGCCCATAGTGTCATGTACTAAACAGTCATATTTGGTGCCTGCTGTGCCCCAAATTGAGTCATATGGTATCTTATGCAGATATTACCTCTAGACACCTCTAGACCTTGAGTCCTGGTTGTAGTCTAAAGTCTTTATACGTTATGCTAACTGGCTTCAACATTCTCTCTCCTGGAACTATTAATGTTTCCCTACCACCATGTAAGACTCAGTTGATTGCCTAGAATTCTCCAGGATGGCAGTGGAACCTGTCTCCAAGACAATAATTCTTTAGGGTATCTATTGTAAGAAATACACTACAGTGGTTTTGCTGTGCTGCTGCCTTACACTGGATGTCCTTTAGGTAGGTGCCTGTTCTTGCAGGGCTAGCAGTTGGTGTGGTGTTTGTAACAGGACTAATGGCAGTGGTTGTCATGGGTCCAGCAGTGGGTGGGGGTGATGGTACCGTGTGTGCCTGAAGAGCTAGTGTTGGCTTCTGTTGCATAGAGGAGTTGCTTCTGTGCCTTTTTGATGTGGTGATGCCGGGTTTGCAGAGATAATTTCACTATCTCCTCTGCAGTGTTACTTACAAAAATAGGGGCATAGTTGATGACATAATCGCACTTACGATGTCTGACTATACTGTTTTATGTAAGCCATATGTTTACTATAATCTCCTTAGCATAAATTGGCCACTTTTGTAATTGACTTTTACTTTTAATGCACCTGTACTCTGTCAAATGGGTGACACTCAAATAGTCAATACACTTCAAACATAAAATACCATCCCTCTCACATCAAGTGCAGATTTTACCTGAGGCCTCCCACTGTAGAACTACAAGTGGCTGATGTATGCAAATGAGTTTAAAGCATTTCTAAATCTTGCTATATTGACCTATTAAAAGGGGACATGTCTAGCATGATATTGGTTTGACCTAATGCACATATTATAATTGGATAATTTTTATGGATGAAAGTAGATGTATAGTGAAGGTATGTTGAGTGCTCACCTCCAAACCTCCTTCTTCTACTCCACCTCTAATCCTCTCAGGGCTGATCAGGCTTTTGAAAATGTGCAGTCAAGATAAAAAAAAACCTTGCTCCATCACCCTACTTGTTACTCAATGTTTGCAACCAATTGTCCATCTTTTAAACCACAGGGGTATTGGACCAGCCACTGGCTGTTTCATCAGGGGTGTATTTCGGATTCTACCTATTGTAACAATGAAAAGCTGTGTTTACTATTCTGTAAAAAAATTACTGTAACAGATAAATATAGGAGACACCTCACGTAAGCAACCGAGATGGCGACACTGTATAGTGACACAGGCTTCTCATCATAGGTGTCTATCTATGCGTGCAAGGATGAAGGTTTTAGTTCACTGTTCATAAAGACAACCTACGCATTCTCTGTTTTTTAATGGACCAAAAATGTGTCCCAGAGACTATCCATGCTTTACTATGTGTCGTCATTAGCATCTGTTTAAAAAAACTGGTTCATGTTGTCCCTCTGGTTTACGCCTGCCCAACATGTTTTATTGATTTCTCCTCATGGCAATTTCATCAGGGCCAGAGAACCATTAATTCACTCATTATGCCCTAAAAACTTTAAAATGAATAAAGAGGGAAAAGTGGGGTCAAACTTACTTAGTTAGGATAAGTAGTAGTGTATATGAATGTATTCACTTTTCTCACATGAAGCACTTGTGCAGTGTTTTTGTTGTGCTGATTACTGTTAACCCTGGGTGTAAAATCCGCTCTGCTCGCGGAGTTTGCGGATTTTTGGAATAGAATGCAGAGTTACCGAAAACTCCACGCTCCGCAACGGAGCGGAGTTTTTTTTTAGTTTGCGCGCTCGAAATGCGTTTTCGCGCGCGTGGGAGCGGCTTACCAGGATGCCTGCGTTCGCCGATGAGATTTCCCATCCGTTCGCGAGCGCCACGAGATTTGGTAGCCGGCCGCACGGTCACACGAGAGTGTGCGATCGTGAACACGTCATTCGGGCGCGCCATCGGACTTCCGGCAGAACTTTTGTGAAGATCGCAATCCCGAACATGCAGAATTTGCAATCTGGAGAAGAATCTCTCTCGAGCAGAATCAAAACCTTCTCAAAATGATGATTTGGATTAAAAAAACGACTCAGATTGACATTTGGCTGTACTTTTTTGTGCAAGGTGTCCTTTTTCTTTTTTTTGAAGAGGAAGGGAGTGCCCCAGAGTCTCCAACTTCCTGTTCCTGTCCAGCAGGCTCCTCCCAGTGCTTTGTCCATCTCCTGTTCACTTTTCATTTGGATTTGGAGCTGGAAGTATCACTCTTTGTGTCTGCTGCATCATATATCATTGGATTTGAGGACTTTTGGATTTGAGATTTCACAAGTAAGTAGGAAAATTGGTGTTGTTTGTTTGATTGGGGCATTGCACCTACATTTATTTGTACTTTTCATCGTTATTTTCTAAATGTATTGTGGTGGGTGGCCTGTAGTTTCAGCAGGGGCCTAGTTGTTTCTTTGCATGTAAGTTTCTTCTAGATTTCTTTTATAAAGGAAACGTTGCAAAGTTCACTTCATTTTCTCCAACTTTGAAATCAATTTGCAATATTTATTTAATTCACTAGCCCAGTAGTCTGCCAATAGGCCTTTCAGTCAGTAGGCCCAGAGCTACTCATGGGTGCATGAAACAACTGTTTCTGCGATGTCTGTTGATTTTAAACATCATTTAGGGCATGGATGGCATTGGATTGAAATGCAAAATGTGTTTTTCACTTTTTTTTTATGTGTGTTAAATAAATGCCTTTGTTGGATGTGTGTGGTTGTAACTTGCAAACCTTTTTTAGCCCTTTGGATTTTCGTTTTTTGCATTGTTGCATTAAAGCTGTGTTGTTTAGCATGTCTCCTTTGTCTGGCCAGTGTGTGAGTGTGTTTGTAATATTGGGCCAGCATTTGCCTTGGCTGAGCCTCCCCGTGTGGCCAGGGGCCATTTTGTAAAGTCTGTGTCCATATAGGCCTGCTTGAATTCATTGTTTTCCAGGCCTCCTGCTTGTTGTTGTTGTGAGTGACCATGTGGTTGGTGGCCATTTTGTGGTGGTTGTAGTGCTTTTGCCATAGACCTGCATGTCTTCTTTCCTTTGTTCCTCTTGGCTTATTGCTTCTTGTTGTGACCTGCCTGGCCATGTGGTGGCAGTCATTTTGCGAAGTCATCCAGTATGCTTTTGCCATAGGCCTGCATTGTCTGTCTTCCCTTTCTTGTTGTTGTGGCCTGCCTGGCCATGTGGCTGGTGGCCATTTTGTGAAGGCAGCCAGTGTGCTTTTGCCATAGACCTGCATTGTCTGTCTTCCCTTTCTTGTTGTTGTGGCCTGGCCATGTCGCTGGCAGCCATTTTGTGAAGGGGCAACCAATGTGCTTCTGCATTAGGCCTGCAAGCCTTCTTTGTGGTGGCCATGCCTTCTTGCTGGTTGTTGTTTTGCATGCAATATTTTCTTCTTTTATCCAGCAAAAATTGTAGCATAGTTTGCTACATTTTCTAATAAATTTGCAATATTATTGATTTGAATTGATTGATTCACTATGTAGCCTATTCTGCCAATGGGTTTTCCAACCAATAGGCCCAGAGCTACTCATGGGTGCATGAAACAACTGTTTCTGTGGCGTCTGTTGAATTTAAATATCATTTAGGGCATGGATGGCATTGGATTGAAATGCAAAATATGTTTTTATTGGGTTTTTCACTTTTTTATGTGTGTTAAATGAATGCCTTTGTTGGATGTGTGTGGTTTTACTTGCAAACCTTTTTTTGCCCTTTGGATTTTCATTTTTGGCATTGTTGCATTAAAGCTATGTTGTTTAGCATGCATCCTTCCTTTGTCTAGCCAGTGTGTGAGTGTGTTTGTAATAGTGGGCCAGCATTTGCCTTGGCTGAGCCTCCCCGTGTGGCCAGGGGCCATTTTGTAAAGTCTGTGTCCATATAGGCCTGCTTGAGTTCATTGTTTTCCAGGCCTCCTGCTTGTTGTTGTTGTGAGTGACCATGTGGCTGGTGGCCATTTTGTGGTGGTTGTAGTGTTTTTGCCATAGACCTGCATGTCTTCTTTCCTTTGTTCCTCTTGGCTTATTGCTTCTTGTTGTGGCCTGGCTGGCCATGTGGCTGGCAGCCATTTTGTGAAGGCATCCAGTGTGCTTTTGCCATAGGCCTGCATTGTCTGTCTTCCCTTTCTTGTTGTTGTGGCCTGCCTGGCCATGTGGCTGGCGGCCATTTTGTGAAGGTAGCCAGTTTGCTTTTGCCATAGGCCTGCATTGTCTGTCTTCCCTATTTTGTTGTTGTGGCCTGGCCATGTGGCTGGCGGCCATTTGTGAAGGGGCAGCCAGTGTGCTTCTGCATTAGGCCTGCAAGCCTTCTTTGTGGTGGCTATGCCTTCTTGCTGGTTGTTGTTTTGCATGCAATTGTTTCTCCTTTTATCCAGCAAAAAATGTAGCACAGTTTACTACATTTTCTAATAAATTTGCAATATTATTGATTTGAATTGATTGATTCACTATGTGGCCTATTCTGCCAATGGGTTTTCCAACCAATAGGCTCAGAGCTACTCATGGGTGCATGAAACAACTGTGTCTGTGGTGTCTGGTGAATTTAAACATCATTTAGGGCATGGATGGCATTGGATTGAAATGCAAAATGTGTTTTTATTGGGTTTTTCCCTTTCTTCCTGACTGTTAAATAAATGCCTTTGTTGGATGTGTGTGGTTTTACTTGCAAACCTTTTTTTGCCCTTTGGATTTTCGTTTTTGGCATTGTTACATTAAAGCTGTGTTGTTTAGCATGCCTCCTTTGTCTGGCCAGTGTGTGAGTGTTTTTGTAATAGTGTGTGGGCCAGCATTTGCCTTGGCTGAGCCTCCCCATGTGGCCAGAGGCCATTTTGTAAAGTCTGGGTCCATATAGGCCTGCTTGAGTTCATTGTTTTCCAGGCCTCCTGCTTGTGGCTGTTGTGAGTGACCATGTGGCTGGAGGCCATTTTTCAGTGGTAGTTAGTGTGCTTTTGCCATAGGCCTGCATGTCTTTCCTTTATTCCCTTATTACTTCCATCCATTGTCAGCTGCAGCTCCCTTAATGCTGCATCCCACGTGATGGTCCATGTCAAACCGGGTCCATTACATTTGTTTTTTTGTTCTTCTTCTTTCCTATCCTTCCTGAGTGTACTGTACACTACAGTACACCAACCATGAAAGCCGTTGTTGTTGTCAAATTCTCACAAATGTCTACACTGTATTGCTCTATTTTTTTAATAACTGAGGTAATAAATTTAATAATATTAATAACACTAAAAAGTGTAACCAACCACAAACTAAGTTAAATATATTATATTTGTTTGTTTCTACTTGTAGTAATTGAACCACAACAATGAATGCCACGTTTCACTGATGTTCTTCTTGCTTCTTTGCTTTTAGGTGCACAAAAGAGGAAGAAACAACAACATCCATTGTACTGCCAGACAGAAGTCTTGCTGCGCACAACGTCACGTGACATGTAACCACAGACATCTCTTCAACTTGTGCCACTGCGTGCTGCTGACATCTTCAAGATGGCCCCAAAGAAAGCTACCAGGTCCAGTACCAAGAGAGTTGCCAGTGAGAAGAAGGCTCTGCCACTTACCAAGACCGGTATGTAACCCAAGACCTTTTTTGGGAAACCAAAAATTGTGCCTACAGCAGCGGTGTTCGGGGAGCAAGCTGGGTGCAGCACCTCCGCATCAGTGAACCCACCCCACCAACCTAGGCCCAAGCCCATGTCTGTCGCAGAGGCAGCCAGTCTAATCACGAGTCCAACGCCAACAAGCAGTGATGTTGAAATTGACTTATCGTTATCGCAAAGTAGTACACAATCAATGCAGGGAACTGAGATAAGTGGGCAACAACAGCCGCAACCACCCCCAATAGTAGTTGTTCCTCCCGAAGTAGGGGCAGTTCAGGAGATCGGGCTTCCTGCAGAGGAAGAAGAAGAGCAAGCCACTCTTTCAGAAGATCCATTGTCTTCCAGATCCCCAGCAAGGAAAAGGATGGTTAGTCCATCAACTTCTTCTGAAAGCCCCCCTTCTGATGATCTAGACGCCACTTGGACCCCACCACCTCAGTCTGGGAGTGAGACACGCCATGAGACAAGGCTAGTGAAAAAGAAGGTTCCAGAAAGCCTTAGAGTTATGGAGGTAGATGTAGAAGAGGAGGATGATGATGACGAGGCAGTCATCATGGAAATTACTCCCGCCCCAATGTAGACCGACATTAACCCATCCCAAATTGCTGTGAGGGATGTGGCACGGATACCACCAACACAGATCATACCACCAACACTACCTCCAGCTTCCATATTTTGCCGGCAGCAACGTACATCCACCACAAGTACCACCTCAGTAGTAGGTACTGCAGAGAGTCAAACTTCAGGCCCACCTACCAGTTCTTCCGGCATTGCAAGTGGCACCAGCACCAGAAAGTGGACCTCCCCAGTTTGGGACTTCTTTTCGGTTAGCACGAAGGAGGTGAACATTGCTATATGCTCCATTTGTGGACAAGGTGATAGTCGGGGTAAGCTTGGTACAAACTATGGTACCGGAGGCCAAACAAACCGTCTGAAAAAACACCACTCGATCCAGTGGGAGGCGCACCTTAGCGTAAAAAAAACTGCACCCATTGCTGTTGGTGGGGATGAAGAAGAAGTAGAAGATACGATCACGGTGGAAGGTGACCAAGAGGGAGACATTTTATATGGTACACAAAGTAGCCCTGTCCCAAGCAGTGCAGTGGTACCACCCACATCCTCATCAGCAACATCTCAGTGGCACAAGAGTAAGAGTCAGGCTGAGACACCAAGGGGTCCCAGGCAAGAGAGTACCGCAACAAAAAAACGTGCGTTGAGCCTAACAACATCTGGCATCAATAAGTCACCTGCATCAGTGGCACTAGAAAAGAAAAAAAATCCAGGCTACTATTCTCAGCATGTTTAGGTCAGAGGGGCAGTACGAACGCAACCACCCAATGGCACGTTTGTACAATGCGAAGCTGGCTAAAATGTTAACGCTGGACCTCCTCCCTTTTTCTTTTGTGGAAGGGGTGGGTTTTCTTGAATTTGTGAGAGCCATCTGCCCAAAATGGAAGGTTCCCAGCCGGTCCTATTTCACCAGAGTTGCTGTTCCAGCATTACAGAATGACATGCTGGAATTGCTTGGACAAGCTTTGCAGCAGAGTGCTGTTCACACTATCCACCTGACAACAGACATGTGAACCAGTTGCCAAGCCACTGATTACATGTGCATCACTGCACACTGGATCTCTTTTGTGGGGGTTAGAGAAAAGATATCGGCAGCAGGTAATGTTGACACTGCTGAGATTTTTAATGCCACTCGGAAACATGCAACTGTAGCCATGTTCGCCATGGAGAAATCTCATACTGCTGCAAACATTTTGGAAGACTTTGACAGCAAGGTCTTTGAATGGCTGTGCCCAAGAGTGCTTAACATTGGTTTTGTTGCAACGGACAATGGCAGTAATATAGTTAGGGCCATGTACGATGGTGGCTATTTCAGGGTCCTGTGTTTGGCGCACTGCATTAACATCATTGTACAAGACTTTCTGAAAAAAGAAGACCAAGTCAGCAACTTACTGACCACTCGCAGAAGAATCTGCACACATTTCAGCCATTCTTTTAAAGCCCGGAAGCAGTTGAGGATCATTTAACGTGAGCAGAGAGTGCCAGTTAGAGCACTCAACCAGGAGGTGCCAACATGTTGGAACTCAACTTATTACTAACCCTGGGCGGTGAACTACGCTCCGCTCGCAGAGTTTGCGGAGTTTTCTGCACTCCGCGTTACACGATCTCGCGGAGTGCAGAAAAAATCCGCTCGCGTTCCTCAACGTCAAGTTGGCGACTGCGAGTGAGCAAAATCAACATTCCAGCAAGATTTTTCCTCGTTCGCGATCGGCAACATCAAGTTGGCGAGCACGAGCGTGGAAAATAAACCTCCCGGCAAGATTTCTCAATGCGGGGGGGGGGGTTCAGGATTCTCATTGCGAGTGGTCGCGTATGTTATGTTATGTTATAAGCACTTGTTACGCGCGCGGCTACTCAGGAGTGTCCCGGCGCGGGAGCCAAATGATAACATAGGAGCTAGTAACGGATACAGCAAATTAACTAAACAGCAGAGTTTTAAGTTGTTTCCTGAACAGCCTAGGGTCCGCCGCATTCTGTATTGTTTGTAACTTCCTCAATAAGTACCCTGGCAAACCAATGTACAGAGCATTGGCATAATCAATGCGTGTTAGGATCAGGGCGCGGGTAACCATTTCCTTTGCAGCCCTGGGAAGCAAGGGCAAGAACTTCCTCAGGGATTTCAGAGTTCCAAAACACTGACCTGCTAATTTTTTTATGTGTGTCGCAAAACGAAGATCTTCACTGACCCAGACCCCCAAGTTCTTAACTGATGAACCCTCCGAATTTGCTAAAGGGTAGTCTGTTGGCCACAGTGCTTCCCTAAACTGCGGCGGGAAGGACCCATACAAGAGAATCTCTGACTTATCCTCGTTGCACTTGAGCTTAGCAGCTGCAAGCCATTTAAAGACGCCAATAAGACATTCCTTGGCCTGATTTGTGTCAGTGTCTTTATCCCTCCAAGTGAAGAGGAGCTGGGTATCATCCGCATAAGCAATGATCTTGACTCCCAGCTCCTCAGCAAGATGGACCAAAGGGGTGACATATATATTAAAAAGTAACGGGCTAAGGGTGGAGCCCTGCGGCACCCCAGTCGTGACCTTTTTAGGTGCCGATGAGGCCGACGGTAGCCAGACTTGCTGTGATCTATCTTCCAAGAAGGATTTGAGCCATTTCCAAGCCAGACCAGAGACGCGTAAGCTCGACAAACGGTCTAAAAGTTGGGAATGAGGCACAGTGTCGAAGGCGGCAGAGAGGACCAATAAAATCAGAGCTGCTCTGCCCCCTGCATCCAGGCAGTCCCTGATTGCCTCTGTAATTTCGACCAGGGCCTTCTCTGTACTATATGTGGCCCTGAATCCAGATTGGGCTGGATGTAGCAGGCCAGATGTTTCAACATAATCAGCGAGCTGTTTGTAAATCGCTTTCTCACATACCTTTGCCACTGCCGGTAGAAGGGAAATAGAGCGGTAGCTAGCAGGGCTAGAGGGGTCCATGGATGGCTTTTTTAGCAGGGGTAGAGGTTTGGCCTGCTTCCACTCCAGTGGCACAGTGGCGTTCTGGAGTGATGTATTAATAAGGAAATTAACCTCGGGATTAACTACCTCGGCACCGCTGCTAACAGCCTGGCCAGACAGGGATCAGCCGGAGAGCCAGATTTGAGTGATTTAAGAATCCTCAATGAATCTTGTGGGGCAACAGGCCCGAAGGCCTTCAATGTTGGCGATAAAACCGAATTGGCAATATTGGTCTTCAGGAGGGAGGAACCTACCTGGCTAGAGGGGCACGTTTTGAAGTTGGCCTGAATAAGCTGAATCTTATCTATAAAAAAAACTAGACAGTTTCTCGCACCATGTGTCTGAGGCTGGGAAAGTCATCAGTTCAGCGCGAGGAGCTAAAAAGCTCTGTACAATTGAGAATATTTCCTTGGTATTATTTTTGGACAAGGAAATACGCTTCGCGTAATGGCGGCTTTTAGCCAGATTAATGGCAGCATAGTATGCTTTCTGCGCCTTTCTTAGTACTATTTTAGCATGGGGACAATAAGCCTGTCGTGTGTAAGAACAGGGGTACCCCTGACGCAAATTCCTAAATCAGGGAAAATAACTAAATGTAAATATCACAATTTAGGAATGTTGAAAATGAGCGTGGACCTTGATATTACATATCATAACAGGAACATGCAAACTCTGTTTAGTGGTATCAAAAATATTTATTATTATTTTTATTATTATAAATGATTTTTACTGACTGTACACATTAAAGGAAAAAACATGTTGCCCTCTGTGTGCAGTGTTACTCCGTAATCAAGCACCAAAATTAAAAAACAGTTCTGATATTGACCCATTGTCAAATACATTTCGCACAATGTCAATAATGTATGTTTTAAGATGAAAATATTCACAGTATTTCAATTGTTTTCCTTTTGTCAAAACATACAAGATAAGTGAAAAATCACTTCAATATATACAGAGGACATTCAATGTTGGCATGGCTCTTGAGGTTCTGTGTCCTACGCGCGTTTCGGCTGTGCGCCTTCATCAGGAAGCCATGTGTTAGTCAATGAAAACCTGAACAGAGTGCATGTAAATATGAAACATGTATCAATAAACGGTCCTACTTAATTTAGATTATTTAAGAAGCCCAAGCATTGGGTCAGAACACAAAACTTGAACACAATAAAAGTTAAAAACACTAATTCCAAATCAATTAAAAATTCAATGAATGCATAAACCAAAAGTGGACTTAATACAATCATAATCATAATAGAATCCCGTCCACAGAAAATTAAAAAGAAACTTAGATATTTAAGCACCTAAATGTAAAAGATAAGAAACAGTGATGTCACATGAAACAAGGATAAACTTAATACCATCATGATAATAATAGAGTCCGTCACCAAGAATTAAAAAGAAAACTTGAGTATTCAAACACCTAAATGTGAAAAATGTAAAGGAGCAGTGAAACCACAAGTAAAGGAAGGAGAACTCAAGTAGAATCAAAAGTCCCAAAGTTTACACGTGAATGGAGAAAAATTAAGGAAACGGTGACAATTTGATGCCTCTAGTCTCTCAAGGCTATCATATTACTCTCAAGTGCATTGCTGATGATTTTAAGATCTACAGTTGTTACCTCGTAAGGTGCAACAGAAGAGATGACTTCTGAGATGTTACTGCAAAAAACCTCAAACCCGATGTGGAGTGATACGTTCTAATCATGGACAACAAAAAGAGAGAAAATTGAAACACGGCAGAACTAAACCGCCATTGTATGTTTAATAATGCGAGACTAACAGCTATAGAGGATGGATTACCTTTCATCAAATCAGATCAGAGCTGAATGGAGCGTGCGCTGTACACGATATACGGTCCAAAATGGGAAGCCAGATGATACACAGTGAGGATGCCAGGCAATAAGTCACTGTAATCCACTAAAGTCAAAGACAATAAAGGGATGTTTTAAAGCTACAGGAGTTACATAAAAATGAAAATGTAGTAGTGTATAGTACTCATCTCTATCTGCCTATGCCAAGCAATAAGTTACTGTAATCCACTAAAGTCAAAGACAGTAAAGAGATGTTTGAAAGCTACAAGAATTACATAAAAATGAAAATGTGGAAGTGTATGGTACTCATCTCTATCTGCCTATGCCACTCAATAATCTAGATTAGAAAGATCTAGAAAGGTTAAATTCTAATAAATGGCAAATTTGTTGAGAGACACAGAAAGCTAATGAAATAATCGCAGACAATGTCAAGATGCTCACAATCATGTAGCACCTGTCCAGTGTGCCATAGTCTAATAGAAGTTTCACAGAATCTTTTATCACCTTAACGTCGCAAGAGAAAGAGGGTTTTAGGAGAATCTGAACCTGAAACACACAATATATAAATTATGTACCTGCTTGTTGCAACTGAGAAATGCATCTGATGATAACAAAAGAAAGGGTGTGGCCAGTAGGATCAAAAATCACGATGTTACTGCGAATAAAGAAAAATAACTAATGATGACAAACATCAAGGAAGTATTTTTTGCATCTGAAGAGCCTATACTGAAAGGGTAAAATGTGTGCAAAGCTGCACTTACCCGGTTTATCGGCATAGCTGGAGAAAGGCACCGTCTGAGGTCCCCGAGTGGTGGAGTACAAGTAGATGTATATTACCGCGCCTCCAATGCGGGGCGCCGCCCACAAACACAACAGCACGGTTACCGTCCCGTAATACAGAAGATCGGGCAAAGGGTGAATGTGCCGATAGTAACCGGCGATTATATATACCCTATAACTAAATGAAAAGCGCGCCAATTCAGACGGATGAATACAGCGTTAGCCGAAAGTAATAGAAAGTGAAAATGGTTAAAGAGTATTGAGAATATCTTACTGGTCTGAGTAAATGTCGCCGCCATCTTGGTATAGGCTGGTGAAGTAGCCTAGATCTAGTCAATAGCACTGTGGCTGGTCAAACACAAACCACTAATGCCTATTAAACCGAAAATGCATGATCTTGAGTATATATATATAACTCAGCATGACATGGTTTAATAACAGAGACACAGAAAAACATTTTTCTGGAATAAAAATAAGTAAATAAGCAGTGTGTATCAACAGACGAAGGTCTGTATATAGAGGTGCAAGATAACTAATCAAGGACTAATGAGAAACCCCTGATTAGAATCTTAATTATGTAGGTCAGCTAAATATGGTATAGTCAATGATCAATATAGAACTGGAACTGAAAAGCTATTACTATCAGTGGTAAAGAGTCAGCCAGGGTTGTGTTTAATCACCTGGTCCCATGGAATTTCATTATTCATCCCATTCAGATAGGTATCCAAGAAAAATATCCAGTAAACTTCTCTGCATTTACGGATATCGGTACTAATGGTACCAGTGTTAGTCCGGATCTTTTCAAGTATAAGCCAGCGTATATCATCCGAGGTATGTTGTTTTTCCATATAATGATGTACTAATGGAGCCTGCTTTTTCTGAGTTCGGATGGCTGACCTATGTTCTGTGAGTCTTGTGGACATGGTGCGTGCCGTTTCACCCACATATCCTTTGTTACATGGACATAAGATAAGATAAATGATATTCGAAGTTTTGCAGTTCGTTAAAGTTTTCAACGATAGATTGATATTATTAAATGAAAAATCTTTCATTTCTATCGCAAATTGGCATGCCACGCAGGTCAGACACTTAAAATTACCCGTGAGGGGTGTGTGACCTTGGATGGTTGATTGAATAGTGTGACTAGGTTTGACTGGCATATGTGATTGTACAATAAGATCTTTAAGATTCTTTGGGGCATATTAACAACGGCCAGCGATAATTATCGCTGGCCGTGCTTAGCGTGAGGAATCCTATCGCCGGCTATCGCTGGAAATTATCGCCATGCTAGCGCTGTATTAACAACGCTTAGCGCAAAGGCGATAATGTTCCAGTGATAGCGATGTTTTCCATGGAACATCGCTGGTTTTCCAGCGATGTCCCATGGAAAACGGCGATATACTTGGCGATAGGGCCTGTGGTCTTAGCCACACAATCCACCCCCATGTTAGGTATGCCTTAGTCAGGAATTTAGCAGACGTTAAATTCCTGCGTTAAGGCATACTTAACGCAATTTAAAATATCGCTAACCCACGTTGCTAATATGGCGATACCTGGGTTAGCGATATTTCCCCTGTTGTTTACACAGGCACGCCCCTTTGCATCTCATTAGCGATGCGATGGGAGGCGTGCAGAAAACGGACGCTAAGTCAGGAATCACGCGCTAGCGTGTCCTTGTTAATTCGGCAATAAAATTATCGCCGCTTTTCGTCCGAAAACGGACGCTAAAGCGGCGATAATTCATTAACGCCGCCTTGTTAATATGCCCCTTACTTTTTCTATATGCAAATAAAGGTTTAGGTAGTGCATTGCCTTTGGTTTTAATGGCATTTAGAATGTGCCAATTGGAGTTTACAACAATTGGCACATTCTAAATGCTACTAAAACCAAAGGCAATGCACTACCTAAACCTTTATTTGCATATAGAAAAAGTAAGAATCTTAAAGATCTTATTGTACAATCACGTATGCCAGTCAAACCTAGTCACACTATTCAATCAACCATCCAAGGTCATACACCCCTCACGGGTAATTTTAAGTGTCTGACCTGCGTGGCATGCCAATTTGCGATAGAAACGAAAGATTTTTCATTTAATAATATCAATCTATCGTTGAAAACTTTAACGAACTGCAAAACTTCGAATATCATTTATCTTATCTTATGTCCATGTAACAAAGGATATGTGGGTGAAACGGCACGCACCATGTCCACAAGACTCACGGAACATAGGTCAGCCATCCGAACTCAGAAAAAGCAGGCTCCATTAGTACATCATTATATGGAAAAACAACATACCTCGGATGATATACGCTGGCTTATACTTGAAAAGATCCGGACTAACACTGGTACCATTAGTACCGATATCCGTAAATGCAGAGAAGTTTACTGGATATTTTTCTTGGATACCTATCTGAATGGGATGAATAATGAAATTCCATGGGACCAGGTGATTAAACACAACCCTGGCTGACTCTTTACCACTGATAGTAATAGCTTTTCAGTTCCAGTTCTATATTGGTCATTGACTATACCATATTTAGCTGACCTACATAATTAAGATTCTAATCAGGGGTTTCTCATTAGTCCTTGATTAGTTATCTAGCACCTCTATATACAGACCTTCGTCTGTTGATACACACTGCTTATTTACTTATTTTTTATTCCAGAAAAAATGTTTTTCTGTGTCTCTGTTATTAAACCATGTCATGCTGAGTTATATATATATACTCAAGATCATGCATTTTCGGTTTAATAGGCATTAGTGGTTTGTGTTTGACCAGCCACAGTGCTATTGACTAGATCTAGGCTACTTCATCAGCCCATACCAAGATGGCAGCGACATTTACTCAGACCAGTAAGATATTCTCAATACTCTTTAACCATTTTCACTTTCTATTACTTTCGGCTAACGCTGTATTCATCCGTCTGAATTGGCGCGCTTTTCATTTAGTTATAGGGTATATATAATCGCCGGTTACTATCGGCACATTCACCCTTTGCCCGATCTTCTGTATTACGGGACGGTAACCGTGCTGTTGTGTTTGTGGGCGGCGCCCCGCATTGGAGGCGCGGTAATATACATCTACTTGTACTCCACCACTCGGGGACCTCAGACGGTGCCTTTCTCTAGCTATGCCGATAAACCGGGTAAGTGCAGCTTTGCACACATTACCCTTTCAGTATAGGCTCTTCAGATGCAAAAAA
This sequence comes from Calotriton arnoldi, assembly GCA_963921515.1. Taxonomy (NCBI): domain Eukaryota; kingdom Metazoa; phylum Chordata; class Amphibia; order Caudata; family Salamandridae; genus Calotriton; species Calotriton arnoldi. Next base: position 859,744 of record CAWUFW010001434.1, read on the forward strand.
TACTTCCTTGATGTTTGTCATCATTAGTTATTTTTCTTTTATTCGCAGTAACATCGTGATTTTTTTGATCCTACTGGCCACACCCTTTCTTTTGTTATCATCAGATGCATTTTCTCAGTTGCAACAAGCAGGTACATAATTTATATATTGTGTGTTTCAGGTTCAGATTCTCCTAAAACCCTCTTTCTCTTGCGACGTTAAGGTGATAAAAGATTCTGTGAAACTTCTATTAGACTATGGCACACTGGACAGGTGCTACATGATTGTGAGCATCTTGACATTGTCTGCGATTATTTCATTAGCTTTCTGTGTCTCTCAACAAATTTGCCATTTATTAGAATTTAACCTTTCTAGATCTTTCTAATCTATATTATTGAGTGGCATAGGCAGATAGAGATGAGTACCATACACTTCCACATTTTCATTTTTATGTAACTCTTGTAGCTTTCAAACATCTCTTTACTGTCTTTGACTTTAGTGGATTACAGTAACTTATTGCTTGGCATACGCAGATAGAGATGAGTACTATACACTACTACATTTTCATTTTTATGTAACTCCTGTAGCTTTAAAACATCCCTTTATTGTCTTTGACTTTAGTGGATTACAGTGACTTATTGCCTGGCATCCTCACTGTGTATCATCTGGCTTCCCATTTTGGACCGTTTATCGTGTACAGCGCACGCTCCATTCAGCTCTGATCTGATTTGATGAAAGGTAATCCATCCTCTATAGCTGTTAGTCTCGCATTATTAAACATACAATGGCGGTTTAGTTCTGCCGTGTTTCAATTTTCTCTCTTTTTGTTGTCCATGATTAGAACGTATCACTCCACATCGGGTTTGAGGTTTTTTGCAGTAACATCTCAGAAGTCATCTCTTCTGTTGCACCTTACGAGGTAACAACTGTAGATCTTAAAATCATCAGCAATGCACTTGAGAATAATATGATAGCCTTGAGAGACTAGAGGCATCAAATTGTCACCGTTTCCTTAATTTTTTCTCCATTCACGTGTAAACTTTGGGACTTTTTGATTCTACTTGAGTTCTCCTTCCTTTACTTGTGGTTTCACTGCTCCTTTACATTTTTCACATTTAGGTGTTTGAATACTCAAGTTTTCTTTTTTAATTCTTGGTGACGGGACTCTATTATTATCATGATGGTATTAAGTTTATCCTTGTTTCATGTGACATCACTGTTTCTTATCTTTTACATTTAGGTGCTTAAATATCTAAGTTTCTTTTAATTTTCTGTGGACGGGATTCTATTATGATTATGATTGTATTAAGTCCACTTTTGGTTTATGCATTCATTGAATTTTTAATTGATTTGGAATTAGTGTTTTTAACTTTATTGTGTTCAAGTTTTGTGTTCTGACCCAATGCTTGGGCTTCTTAAATAAACTAAATTAAGTAGGACCGTTTATTGATACATGTTTCATATTTACATGCACTCTGTTCAGGTTTTCATTGACTAACACATGGCTTCCTGATGAAGGCGCACAGCCGAAACGCGCGTAGGACACAGAACCTCAAGAGCCACGCCAACATTGAATGTCCTCTGTATATATTGAAGTGATTTTTCACTTATCTTGTATTTTTTGACAAAAAGGAAAACAATTGAAATACTGTGAATATTTTCATCTTAAAAACATACATTATTGACATTGTGCAAAATGTATTTGACAATGGGTCAATATCAGAACTGTTTTTTTAATTTTGGTGCTTGATTACTGAGTAACACTGCACACAGAGGGCAACATGTTTTTTCCTTTAATGTGTACAGTCAGTAAAAATCATTTATAATAATAAAAATAATAATAAATATTTTTTGATACCACTAAACAGAGTTTGCATGTTCCTGTTATGATATGTAATATCAAGGTCCACGCTCATTTTCAACATTCCTAAATTGTGATATTTACATTTAGACAATAAGCCTGTCTCCAGAATCTTTCCAATTTTTTGCATTGCTGTTTGAGCTCTTTGAGTAAAAATCTACTCGAGCGGCAGAAAACGACCGCTTGCACTGTGCATGATGCCGTTTGCAATGATTGCACAGTGCGGACAAGCATCCGGCACTGTGCAATCACTGCGAACAGCATTTTCCTATCGCACTACGCTGCTCGCGTAGCTCCGCTTAGCGCGGCGGAGTTTATTTACCGATTTACGTAGCGCAACTCCGCGAACTACTCCCAGGGTTACTTATTACATGCTTGAACGTCTGTTTGAGCAGTACAGACCAATCAATGAATATGTCATGCAAAGAGGGGATGCTACTGTGAAAGGCATGACCATTGAGATGGACCAATGGGGCCTAGTTAAATGCCTGACTGAGATGCTACTTCCTTTCGAGCTCTTCACACGTGAAGTCAGCAAGGAGGACTGTACTATGGGCCAAGCTATCCCATTGTTGCACATGCTACAGGAACACCTGAAGGGGGTGTCTGCAATGTACGCAGGTGTGGAGGCAAAAAAAGAAGCATATGAGTTGGTGGAGAGCTTAACCCTTCGCTTATCTGAAAATACAAGGGTACAAAGAGGCATTGTGTCGTCCAACCATTAGATTCCTGCCACAATTCTGGATCCACGGCAGAAAGCAGTACTGAACACTAACACATTGATTCCTTTTTCAGAAGTGGATGTTGCCAAGTACAAAACGTGGATAGCTGCGGAAGCCAGTCGCTTGGAAAAAGAACCTACTGGGAATTAGAGGCCCGTTACTCCAGCCCACAACAAGTACTGCAGGGCAGCCGGCGTCAAGTTCAACTTCTGAGCCTGAGGGCAGTGCGGTTGGCTCACAGCAGTCAAAACCACCAACAACACCAAGAACATCAACAACAACAAGAACAGGAGCATCAGCCCCACCAAAATCGGCACAGGAATGGTTTCTACAGCAAGGGCTTGTTAGGTCCAGTGCTGAGGCAAAGGCAAAGTATGCAGAGCAAAGCGGAGCACCCCTGAGCATTGAGCGGATGGTCCAGGCCTATCTGGATGACCCAACAGAGGTCTACATTGATCAAAACCCATTGGTGTATTGGTATGGGAAAAGGCACCAATGGCCAGTGCTCAGCAGGCTGGCGATAAACTATCTGGCTTGCTCTGTCACAAGTGTCTCTTCTGAACGTGTTTTCAGTGCTGCTGGTGCCGTTCTGACAGTGAGAAGGACCAGTCTCTCGACCCAAAACGTGAAGAGGTTAACCATGATCAAAATGAATCAGCACTTTATACCACCGTATTACACCATACCTGAAGTAGCACAGCAGGAAGATGATGACGGCGACTTAGGTCATGGAAGTATGTTAGATGACCTACTTCTGGGTGAACCACCGGAGTTTGAGGATGAGCTCTACTTCCCTGACAACTATGCTTTTGACTTGTTACTTTCTTTCTTGCTTATTTACTTTTATTATTTGTGTGTGTCTCTGTCTTTCTGGTTCGAATTACAACAAATCCATTACCACCGTCTTAGTCTTTTATTGCCGGATTGGAGTTGCAACTGTGTGCAGTCAGTGAAGAAGTAAGTCCACTACTCCGAGTCCTGCTCCAGTCCACTCCTGACTCACCCTAAATCCATCTCCCTCAAGCCAGACATTGGATGGAGAATAGTACAAGAAATGTGTGCCTGCCTCGTCGAGACTCGAGTCCCTCCAAAGAACCTGACTAGTAATTATAGCTATCCTCCTTTCCGAGCCGAGAGGGACTGCCCCCTCAAGAACAGGTAAATGATGGCTTGCATTGGATGCTGACTCTGAGTGATTGGTGTTTGTGTTGTTGTTGTGCATGAAGTGTACTAGTATAATCTACACACAAAAAAGTGACTCAAGTCAATGTTTCCCTTCTTGTTGTTTAATAACAAACTTGTACTACTGCAGGCCGATTCACTGCATTTTTTATTCTGGAATCAGGACTCACTCAGTACACTACAGAGTTGGACACCATGATGACCATACTATACTCGCAGTCATTCAGTAGGATCGGAGATGATTGATGGAATAACTCGGGGCGTTTAATGAAGTGGTCTAAAAGGTAAACAAGTCAACAACAGCCACACCAGACCTATATGTCTGTGTAGTGGTGGAGGCGAGTGTAGTGCTATGACTGACAGCGGTGCATTGATTTAGTTACTTAATTTGGAAAATTATATGTTGCTGTATATGTTTGTACTGCTAAGTGCTGTCTGGCTCAAAATCTAAACTAAGTGGAGGTTGGGTGGGTGCCGCAGGCCTGCCTCTGTCCTGTTGTTGTTGTAGGTTAATGCTGGAAACAGAGTAGACATGTTTAAGCCATGCCGCCTCTGAAAGTGTTCTTGTTGCACTCCTCCTTAATTTATGCATTTTAACTTTACTTTTCTCCTTGATTTTTCAATATCCCTTTTGTTTTTCCATCTACACTTACAGGCCGGCCTTTACCCTGTGCTATACTGGGAAAAACAACTCACACTTACCTTACCAATCCGCATCCGCCAGGCAGGCCGTGGCACCCAAGATTGACGGACGGAGCGTCCATGGAAGGAAGGACCAAGAGGAATGCCGAGATGCAACTCCCAATTTGACAATAACATAGTAACTTATAGTATTGTCTTCTTTTATTTCATTTGATTCATTTTTTCTCTTCAATCATTTTACGACTGTGTGTGTTATTGTTTATTATGTTTGCTTATATATTTGACCCCTACAGCTATTTTTTAATTTTCTTTGCTAGCTTTAAAAGGAAGCCCGGTACAATAAAACATAAAATGTATGTAATTTGGGTCTCTCTGAGGGCAGACAGGCAAGGCAATTGCATAATAATAATAAATAATAATATACTGCTGCCCTGTACTACTAGTCTAGTACTACTCATCATTAACCATCAAGTCATCATCATGCATGCATTTCCTTTTTCTCCCTTAACAGATTTATGATGGTCGTCTGCCAAGATTGTGTGTGGGCCATGTGTAGTGTTTGTCTTTGTCAAACCTTTCCCTCAAATACCCCTTCCCAACCATTCATCAAATCCTAACCCTCTTCCCCCGGGCTGTGTGATTTATATTGAGGTGTGACTAAATTAAATTTACACCAATAATTGATGACACACTTGCTGGAGTGGATGTGGTGAAAGCAACACTAACTCAAGGCAGGGCTAGGATCTTCTTCTGCTCTAAGTGTGTATATATATATATATATATATATATATATATATATATATATATATATATATATATATATATATATATATATTACCTACTGGCGGTCAGCAGTAGGTAGTTATAGTTAGGACCACGTTTCCATAGGAAAAGCATTTTTTGATGTGCTTATAGCTTTGGCGTCGTTTGACGAATCTTTACGAAATTTTCCAAAAAGTTCCTCTTTTCAGGTCAGCTGCTATCCTAAAAGTTTGGGGGGGATTCCTCAAGGGTGGGCTAAGAAAAAAGGGGGGTCCCAAAACGTGTTTTCTCCATGCAATTTCCATAGGAAACATTAGACAAGGCTACAGGTCAAACTGCTGAACGGAATTATGCCAAATTTGGCACAGAGAAAGGTCTTGGTCCAGAAAGCACGCTTTTGTTTAAATCGGGTAAATCCGTTCAGTAGTTTTAGAGAAATATCAAATTTTCCAGATATTGATATTTAAGAATTCTGACATCTGATTGGCTGAAGCGTTACGAGCACGAGCTTGCGGCTCATTGGCTGAGAACTGTTGAAACTAGGAAGTGTTTGCAGCCATTTTGTGATTCAGTCCGTCAGCTCACAACTCTCCCTCTACAAGGCATCAGGTCCGTAGTTCTACCTCTGCGAGGCAACACTAAAAATATACCGCAGCTCTGTCTGTGAGAGATACCCCTTTCACGGTCCCTCTCCCCACATCACCAGCTCGCGGCCATGCCTTTAGAAGCGAGTCCATCGGCTCGCAGCTCTGCGACTGTGAGCTGTGAGCCATTTTGTGACTCAGTCCGTCAGCTCGCATCTCTCCCTCTAAAAGGCATTGGATCCATAATTCTACCTCTGCGAGGCAATACTGAAAATATCCCGCAGGTCTTTCTGTGTGAGATACTCCTTTTACGCTCCCTCTCCCCACATCATCAGCTCGCGGCTATGCCTTTAGAAGCCAGTACGTCGGCTCACAGCTCTGTGTCTGCGAGCCGTGGGGCCCGCAGCTCTACCTCTGTGAGCCACCTCATTAGCTCGTAGCTGTGTCTGTGCTAGCAGGCCCGTTGGCCCGTTACTCTCCCTCTGCGAGTTAGCCCATCGGGTTGCAGCACGGAGGGCTCACAGCTGTATCTCTGCGAGCCAGCCCGTTAACAGATAGCTGTGTGTCTGCTAGCAGGCCTGTTGGCCCGTTGGTCTCCCTTTGCGAGTCAGGCCACAGCTCTCCCTCTGCAAGCCAGTACGGTGCTGTGCTTTTGTGAGCCAACGGCCTGCAGGTGTCCCTCTGCTAGCCGAATCGCAGCTGATATTCTACGAGCCGAAATTGGGAATTTAAGGCGGCTCTAAAAAAAGCCCTTCTGTTTATTAGTTGGAGCTACATGTAAGTGCGAATGCACAGCTTCAGGTTAATCAGGAAAATTTGGTTTCCCTCATCTGTGAAGTGTACTCCATCACTTCTGTAGATATCAGCGATATCAAAACGTATGTTGTTATTGTAAATCGACCCCATTCTATGGTCTCTGAGGTATGCAGGCACAGCTTTGTTGACATTCTTCCTAGATTTTTCAATCTTATGACAAAATTGGTTTGACCATTTCCACTTCTGTCTTTGGCATATATTGGAATATACAAAGACAGTTTGAGGCAAAAGTAACATCAATTGTCCAAAGGTGTCCTTCATAAGCATTTCCAAACCTACCCAGTCAATGTGCCTAGGTAGTTGCCACCACAGTGCACAATCATGAGATCAGGGTGTTGGAGATGCAAACAGGTTTTAACCAAAGGGAGCAATTGGTGCCACTTCAATCCTCTCTGTGCAAACCATTTAATGTACACATTTTGTAAACCTAGGTCTAAGTCAATACGTCTCTGTTCTGCATACCTCTTGCACCAGAAAACATAGCTATGTCCTACAATCAACACTAGCATTTTGAAGGTATGGCTAGAAGAGATGGATAAATGTCTGTAGCTCATGCAGTCCGTTCGTAGAATAAGAAATATGTTTAAACATGGGGAACTACTTTTTTTTTACAAACAAAACGTTAATGGATTGGGAGATGAAATGTATGGTGTCCTAAAAAGTAGGGTGTATATTAGTTTTGATGAAAAGCATCTTTGTGATTGGTTAATAAAAAAGCAGTTTATGCGTGGAGTACATATTATAGGATGAAATTTGCTCGGCTCAACCACACCTGCTAATTGTATTTGGAAGGTGCAGTTCAAACTTGAAAGAATGGTGAACTTTTGACCTCCACGTGCCGTTAAATGTTGGAGAAAATGTTGCAAAAAATATCGGTATGTTTAAAAGAAATGATGAACTTTTAACCTGCACGTGTCGTAGAATGTTCTAGAAAGTGTTGATACAATACCTTGAACTTTTCACCTGTATGTGTCCTTAACAAAACAGTTTATATGGAAAGTTCAAAAATAAGCAATAAAGAGAGGTTTTGCAATCTAAAAAAAATAAGGAACTATTCTGATTTGTTCTTTACATGGATTTATGTGTGGAGCAAAAGGGAAATTGTGCCATTACTGGTTCCATTCTTGATGAAAGCGGTGCATTACATGTACTGTGTGACAATAAAAGAATTGCATGCGTTTGTGACATTTGAAATCTGCATACCAACTAGGAAGGTAAATTAGAAATTAAGAAGGTGTGTTATGTGCGGGGGAGTATCCCTTTGGCAAGCTCCGCCTCTGTGAGCCAGACATTGTTTTTGCATAGGTGCTGGACGACATCTGATGCAGCCCCATCACCTACGCAGTCTGATGTGTCAGGGGCACACAGCCTTGCAGCCATCACCCCGCCACACATACCGGACACAGAACCCGTATGAGGGGAGTTTTGTACCACATTGCCTTCATTGCTGATGTTCTGTGATTGATATGTGTGTGGGCTGCATTGTGGGGGAATTGCCTGTGCACGGATGGCGATGCACACACACATGTTGGTATGTGGAGCCAGGTGCCCGTGCAGCCTTGCGCTGCTTGTGCTATCTCACTCCGTCTCTCTCCCTCGCGCTCTCCCGCCCTGTCATAGCAAACTTGTGAAAGCGATGGGTGCGCGACTCTCAGCGCGGCACTCGAGTACTTCTCAAGTTTTTCAAACACCGAGGGGTATATTCTCAAGGACATATCGCCGAGTTAACAGCACTTTATCGCAACCAAAATGGTGATAAATTTAACGCACCATTCACAAGCTGGAGCAAACAGCCCATATCACCAGTTTACCAGCGATAGCAGCCTCAAAAAGCATTGTCACGGATGAGTCCAGCAAATATTGCTAATGAGATGTAGAGTAGGCGTTCTCATGCAAAAAGCAGCGAACACATCACTTCGCAAGTGTCTCAACCACCAGCAAGATCGTCGAAGAGAGTACAAAACAGGCGATAAGGTGCGTTAGTAGCAGAAAGTTTACACCTGCTCTGAGCTGGTGTAAAGTCGGACTACAACCTGCAATATGAAAGGGAGCCCACCCAGAGCCATACGTGAATGACAACAGATGCAATGGAGCCAACGATCATGCAGCTCGGACACCCAACACTGCTCCGACACCCCCGCCACCAGCCCCTTGTCCGCCATCCCCCTCACCTCCCCCCACACAAACAAATGTGACAGCAACGTTAGGAAATCTGGAACGTAACAAATTGGCTGATGTCGCACAATTATAGTAAAGAAGATGCATGTGAGGTTGGACAAATAAGAATCTCAGTCATCTATGGATTTACATATAAAACATTTTATTTAAACAAAACAACAAAATAAAAGTAGGTACAGGTATGGCGTGTCATCCCTCGACAATTTGTGAATCACAGCCTGCAAGACAAAAAGAAAGAAAAGATTGTGCGTCATGCGTCCATGAAAGGAGAGAGAGAGAGAGAAAGAGTGAGACACAGAGGAAGACAGAGAAAGAGAGAAAGAGTGAGAGAGAGAGGAAGAGATAGAGAAAGAGAGAAAGAGTGAGATACAAGGAAGTGAGAGAGAAAGAGAGAAACAGTGTGAGAGAGAGGTAGAGAGAGAGAGAGAGTGAGACAGAGAGGAAGAGAGAGAGAAAGAAAGAATGAGAGAGAGAGGAAGAGACATAGAAAGAGAGAAAGAGTGTGTGAGAGAGAAAGGAAGAGATACAGAGTGAGAGAGAGAGAAAGAGTGTGAGTGACAGAAAGGAAGAGATGGCGAGGGAGAGGGAGTGTTGACACTGTGGAGAAAATCCTTACAGCTCACCTTTCTGCCACCGGTGTGTCTCCAACCACGTGCCGGGACAAAGTGGAGTCTTCAAGTTTAGTCATCTGAAACATAGTATAGAATCAGTAATGGCAGAGTACATACAACTGCACACGCCTAATTCTCTGTTTCGCCTCTGCACACCCAGGCTGCTGCACCCCATCGACTCCCGCCGCCCAGAGGTGTCTGCCCACCTCTGCGCACCTAGGCTGCTGTATCCCATCCACTCCCACTGCCCAGAGGTGTCTGCCCGCTGCTGTGCACCCAGGCTGGTGCACCCCATCCAGTCCCACTGCCCGGAGGTGACTGCCCGTTCCTGCGCACCCAGAGTGCTGCATCCCATTTACCCCCACTGCCTAGAGGTGTCTGTCTGATCCTGTGCACCCAGGCTGCTGCACCCCATCCACTTCCACTGCTCGGAGGTGTCTGCCCGCTCTTGTGCATCCAGGGTGCTGCACACTATCCACTCCCACCGCCCAGAGGTGACTGCTCGCTGCTGCGGAAACAAGGCTCTCTGCTCACCTTCCGCCACCGGCGTGTGTCTAAGAGGGTCCACCACGTGCTGAAGCAACCTCCTCAGGCGCAAGTTGCGTACACGCGGTCAAGCCGAGCTCACAATTCAGAGCGGGTGTTGATTGCAGGATGGCCACGCATCATCGCAGGCTGCACACGCGCTCAGCTCTGGTGGCACTAACTCAGTGGAACTGAAGTCATCGCCTCGTGGCGGGAGGTCCGTGTCGGGGGGGGGGTCGTCAATCTGTGAATCACAGCCTGCTAGACAAAAAGCAAGATAAGATTGTGCGTCATGCGTCCATCAAAGGAGAGAGAGAGAGAAAGAAAGAAAGAGTGAGAGGTAGGCAGAGAGAAAGAGAGAAAGAGTGAGAGAGAGAGAGGAAGAGAGAGAGAAACAGTGAGAGAGAGGAAGAGAGAGAGAAAGAGAGAAACAGTGTGAGAAAGAGGAAGAGATAAACAGAGGAAGAGTGAGAGAGAGAAAGAGAAAGAGAAAGAGAGGTAGAGAGAGAGAAAGAAAAAAACAGTGTGAGAGAGAGGAAGAGATAGAGTGAGAGAGAGAGGAAGGGAGAGAGAAAGAGTGTGAGGGAGAGAAAGGAAGAGATGGAGAGGGACAGTGAGTGCCGACACTGTGGACAAAACCCTCACAGCTCACCTTTCCGTCACCGGTGTGTCTCCAACCACGTGCCGGGACATAGTGGAGCCCTCAAGCTTACTCATCTGAAACGTAGTATGGAATCAGTAATGGCAGAGTACATACAACTGCACACGCCTAATTCTCTGTCCCGCCTTTGTGCATCCAGGCTCCTGCACCCCATCCACTTCCACTGCCCAGAGGTGTCTGCTCGCCGCTGCGCACCCAGGCTGCTGCACCCCATCCACTTCCCAGAGGTGTCTGCCCGCTGCTGCGCACCCAGGCTGCTGCACCCCATCCACTCCCACTGCCCGGAGGTGACTGTCCGCCGCTGCGCACCCAGGCTGCTGCACCCCATCCACTCCCACTGCCCGGAGGTGACTGCCCGCCGCTGCGCTAACAAGCCTCTCTGCTCACCTTTCGCAACCTGCATGTAGAAAAGAGGGCCTACCACGTGCCGCTGCAAGCCCCAAGCCCTGGGCCCGCGGACACCGCTCCCTGCATGTCATGCAGCTCCGCTCCGCAGGCCACCAGATCTCACATTTGGTGCTGGGTCTTGACTTCGACATGGCAGAGGACATACCAGCGCACCGGGCTTTTCATTGCAGGCTGCACACCCGCTCAGCCCTTGCGGTGCCACAAACTCTGTGACCAGCGAGGCGATGCCACGTGGCGGTAGGCCTGCGCTGTCTGATGGCTTAGGCCTACACTGCAGTCCAGCAGGGCACACAAAACCTGAGCTGTCCAGACCGCCGGGACGGGCCATCACCGCAGGCTGCACACCCGCTCAGCAGTTACGGTACCCGTACCTCAGTGGACCGAAAGTCACCGTCCCGTGCCGGTGTGCCTTTGCCGGCCGCAGTGTATCCGGTGCGAGCAACTCTGAAATGGCGTCGAGCACGTGCGCCCGGTCTTTTTTATTGGCAGGGTCACGTGTCTTGTGACGCGTGTGCTGGATGGGTGTGGTGTGGGTGTATACTAGCCTTGAGGGAGTGGCTGTGGCGTACTGACAACTAGGGTGTGACCAGCAGATCACTGCAATGAAAATCTGGGCCATGTAGCGTTGTTGTCCTTCCCTGTAAGCGTAAGCGGAGTGGGCTGGGCTGGGCTGGGCTGGCCTGGCGTATGCCAGTCCTGCGTGAGGCTGTGAAGAATGACTCCGGAGCTATGGGCGTGGCTCCGTCCTGGGCTGTATGAGGAATCAACTGATGCGGGTGTCCCTGTTGTAGTGCTGATGTCACCCGGGTCGCAAGCGCCAATGTGTCACTCTGTGAGCCAAGTCCCACAACATGAGCAAGATGTACAAAGAGAAAAGAGTATGGAGGGATCAATCGCTCATTTATTTTCGTCACAGGCACCGTAAATTACCCGGACGTTAACATTATTTGTAAATATAAATATAAATAATTTCACTAGCTACACATATCATTCAGCGGGACTCTGATACCTAAAATAAATACACACGAATTAAACATCAAATGAACTATACATAAGACATAGACAAATATACAATAATCAAACATAAATCATGATCAAAACCACAATACATACACACAGTTCAATACAACATAAAAAACCCTAATTATCACATATATTAATGTACACTCCTCAGTCCGAGTGATACATTCCGAGGTAATCCTCTGCGCACAAGAGGTATCACACCTCTCTCTCATTCACTAATGTGCGCCTATAATCAAAAAGCCAGATGAAAAATAATGATGGGACTCCTCATATATCTGTCGACGCGGTCGCGTTTCAGCCCACAATTGCTTTTGGCTTCCTCAGGACAAGGGTACATAAATCTGGAATCTATTCCAAGCTATCGGGATCGAAACAAATCCTTTTCCTCGGGGGAACACACTTCCCACAAAACATGGTTCCAAACTTCATATGGAAACCTTCAATATTTTGCTGCTTTACAAACAAAAGTAACCCTCCGGTCACTGGCCAATCCTTCGCCTCACTCCCGCCCTGGTCTCCCGTCCAAAAGTACGATCCTCACTGTTCGCGCCACACCGGTACGCGACCGCGTCGACAGATATATGAGGAGTCCCATCATTATTTTTCATCTGGCTTTTTGATTATAGGCGCACATTAGTGAATGAGAGAGAGGTGTGATACCTCTTGTGCGCAGAGGATTACCTCCGAATGTATCACTCGGACTGAGGAGTGTACATTAATATATGTGATAATTAGTTTTTTTTTATGTTGTATTGAACTGTGTGTATGTATTGTGGTTTTGATCATGATTTATGTTTGATTATTGTATATTTGTCTATGTCTTATGTATAGTTCATTTGATGTTTAATTCGTGTGTATTTATTTTAGGTATCAGAGTCCCGCTGAATGATATGTGTAGCTAGTGAAATTATTTATATTTATATTTACAAATAATGTTAACGTCCGGGTAATTTACGGTGCCTGTGACGAAAATAAATGAGCGATTGATCCCTCCATACTCTTTTCTCTTTGTACATCTTGCTGATGTTTTATGCCCAGGTATAGGAGGGTCATTTGGGCATACCCCCCTAGTTGTATTAAGTCCCACAACATGGCCAACATGGAAGGTACGGGGAATCACTGACCCTACATTCATCCATAGTTCCACACATGAAAGATGGTGGACATGACACATCTGTGTGGATATGAATGTTTATTGCACATTCAGTGGAGTGTTGCAGCTGGAAAGTTTAAGTTTCAGTTTTTGGCACATGGAGGGCAGCCAATTAGAGCCAAGTTTGTGCTCGGGGTTAGGCTGCGCCAACATATGTACTTATAGAATTACTCCGCCAATCCCCAAGCACTTATAAATTCACTATACACTCTCCTTGCAGTACTCTAATGATCCAGTCTCAACGGACGTACTTGTACAATGACCGAGAGAAAGTTACATAACCGAAGTTTTCCCCACTGCCAGAGGTAACATGGTTGCATACACTGTCCACAGCACAATGTAATGTGGTAGGGCCCAGGGGCGGCATCTTGCATACATAATGAACACACGGACACAGATAGATAGTGGAACTGGGTACAGGCACGTGCGCTCGACTCATTTTTATTACCAGGGTCACATGTCCAGTGACGTCTGTGCTGGATGCGTGCGGGGTGAGTGTAAGCCAGTCCTCCGGGAATGGTTGGTGCTGGCAACAAGTACAACAGTAATCATTGGATCAGACACATAGATTCAATCATAAAGGGTCAATGATTTGTGCTGCACTAAGGTAGGGGCAACAGATGTGAAATAATACACACAAGATTGTATCGTAAAAGGGTCCATGACAAAGCTGCAGGAGTGCTCCTCAGAGGACGGAGCATCCAAAAGCAGTGCGGGACAGCTTGTGTGATATTCAATATAGCTCTGTTGCAGGAGATTCTGAGCAGCTGCCCAGATATCCCATTGTGCCAAAATCCCCAGTGCAGCCGCACGCGTCATGCAGCCTGCAACGGAACAGTCCCGTTCATGGGCCTCTAAGGGACCCATCAACCGAACGAAATCCGGAACAGACAACGACGTATTGGAGAGGCAATAATCCATGGCCCAGGTGAAAGGGCAGCAAATGCAGGACATCACAGGTTGCACGCAAGTGAAACACGCAAAGCGAAAAGAAAGGGTATAGGACACACTCAGTGTCGCCAACGGCAGAACTCCGAAACCAGATAAAATGCGCTCACGGAGTAGCATTAGGCGTCCGGGGTCGAGGAGGGCCCATTGGGGAGCAGCCATTGCGAAGGAAGCAGATCAACAGCAGTATACCAGCCACCAAAGCAAGAATTAATGGAAAGCCACCAAAGACACTGGAAAAAATAGAATGAATAAACGCCGGTATCACACCAAAAATAGTTTGGAAAGAGGACACCAGGCCGGACCCCACCACTTTAAAAAAATGAACAAGACCTTCGGTGTTAGATGCGTTAAAAATACGGTGAATTAATTCACCGAAATGTTGTGGGAGGTCAGTGTTCAAAAGGGCCTGTATTTCACTGTGGGTACTTGCCACCTGGAGAACAAATGTCTCCCGGGCGGAAGTGAGCATAACCTCCTCGTTTAATAATAGCGCCTTTATTCTGCTCAGTTTATTGAAATCCGCCTCCATAGTAGGAATGGAAGGCCAAATAGAATTATCTACGATGTCGTGAGGGGGAGGAAATAGCACATTCTTGCAGCAGACAACCCTGTGCGATACAGTAACAATATAAGGGATGCCGGCCTGCATACCACAGTAGTAGTCGTTATTTAAAAGCAAATAGCTACCATTTGTAAGCAAAGTAAAGGTAGGAGAAATAGTAGAAGCAGGAATGCCCTTCAACACACAAGCCAGATTCGGAGTGGAAACGTTACAAGCTCCGTGCAATTTAATATGTTTACAAACAAGGGAATGACCCACTGTAGAATCGCATGACTCCCCCGTGAGAAAAACTTCCTTGTCATCCCTAAGGCATTTATACATAAAAGGGAGGGACCAGAGTTCATGCAGGAAGGCACTACCCAAAGGCTGGAAACGGCCCACAGGATAATGTTTCATGCATGAACTAAATTCAAACAAGGAAAAGGCAATGCGATAACCCCATGAACTAGCCACACAGCAGAATCTATTTCCGCTACAGAGAATGGTAAGGGCTCCACTTTCTCGATATGTAACAGAGTGTAAACTGCATCTTTCATGGACATGAACTGCTGTTTGTCAGTTAAATTAAAAGGCAGAAATAAGGCAGTGGTGTTCAGTAAGTGCCAAGGAACTTTACCCAACTTAAGTGTTTGCAAAGTCCACGCAAATTGCATAACTGAACGTAATTGATTCTGACCATGATACAACACAGAAACATCATCTTGTACAATATCAACAACAGAGGACACAATATTCTCCAACGTGTAAATGCGGGAAGACAGGGTATTAATACTATTGTCAACAACAGCAAGCACCATTTCCAAATTTGCTTGGTCTATTTCCCGTAAACGGGAAGCAGCCTCCATTTGCGATAGCTTCCAGAGTTCATTATAAGCTTCACAAATGAACCTCTTCGGTCGTGGACCACGAGGTCCCAATATAAAGTCGGACAGATCAATATTGCCTGAAAGGAGGGACAAATGTTGTTTAACAGAGTCTAGGGAGGAATGTTGCAACCATTGTTTACATAGTTTACCCACAGAATAGGTGGTGACAGTACGGGAGTCAGAAAACCTAGGATCGGGCTTGTCCTGAGTATAGCCAGAAACTGTGTCATGAAAACGCAGCTGGCACTCGTTAGATGATATGGGCCAAGACAACCAAGGTGACTGAACAAGCGTAGACATGTTAAATGAATTGTTCTGAAACAAAACCTGTAAAGTCGAAAGGGACATATTAAAGTACGAGCTGTGGTTTAGAGTGGAAGACAGTGATGGAATCGATGGTGCATTCATTTGTTTTGTAGTAGCCAGACCCCAACACGTAGTCTGATAGATCGAAGCATTCAAAAACACCTTTGGGCTGGGATTAGGCAGGCACGGTGCAAGGCCTCGGTGCCTTGCACCTGCCAAGGCTTGGAGCCCCATATTGACTTCAAATCCACAGTTTCCGTCCAGTATTCATAACCACCCACAGCCCAGGCCTTTAAAAAGGAACTCGAATAAAGCAATTTAGTGTGGGTCAACATGAATTTCTGTGTGAAACGGGCAGGTAATTTAAAATAATAGGACCCCGGGTTCGATCTATTAAAATCAGTGAAATAAGTAAATTTATTTCGAAGAGTCCGGGAGCTACCCGATAAAGGGTTTGGGCAATGTTCCCATTGAGTGTAAGTCACAGGGCTACGTAGTGCACTCGGTTTATGGACAAAATGGTTGCCCCAATGCTGGTAACAGTATAAATCGGCATAATTCGCAGAATTCATATACAAATCCTCAGCATTAAATGAAGCATAATATTTCAAATCAGCAAACAATGCTTCAACTGCATGCACATCCCAATCATCAGAATGAATATTACTTTTTACTACATCACCCATGGAAACTCGAAGGACATTCGGTACATTAATAACTTCTGTCGGTCCATGAATTTGAAAGTTCACCGCATCCCATACGATGCCATCAGCAACTGGAAAAGCTGAAATGTTCACCAATGTGTGGTCACGCTTCATGATGTGAGATGAGGAATGTGGAGCCAAAGTTCCAGCAACACTGTTGACAGCAGAGCGTTCAGGCAAATAATGACCATTGATCAGTAGAAAAAACACTGTGACAAAGCCAATGGACATGAACAAAAAGATAAAGAAAAGTACCAACCAAATGTATGTCCAAGGGGGAATCAAAAAATTGTCTCTAAACCAGGATACAAAAATACGGAACTTGGACGGGACAATTGACGTGGTGGAATCCGAGTCAAAGGAATAACGTGTCGGGCTCAGTGGCGTTGTTGGTAAGTGAGCCACCGATTCTGTTTCGGGATAGATATGCTCGTTCTCGTCAATGCAGGGGGAAACTGGAGGTTCGAGTATACTTTCAGGCAAATCAATCATCTCAATTGTAACATCAGTGACTGTTCGGGCAGGAGGGCCTCGAACACAAGTCCGGTAAATTGCAGGACAAGAGACCGCTGGTGTAACACTATTTAAAATCGGCCAGTTGTTGTAGCTTGACATTTTCCACTGAGATGTATCTGTTCTCCTTGCGACCAGGAAGCGGTGGTAAGATGACTGTACGTGTTCCCTTCAAACCAAGGACTGGAACCGGTGCACGATAAGAGGGGCCGAATTCTTTCTTGTTCTCCACCTTCTCTCGAACCAGGTCTCCAATCTTCGGAAGCCAGCCGGCAACCGGAATCTGCAGGGCAGTATCTGTGGTTGAAGGTAAATGTGCGCTTGCAAGCCCGTCCCGGGCTTCTTGTAAGTCCTGTAACATAGTAGAATGGTTATCTACATCAAACTTGGCGGGTTGCGCCGCCATGTCTAGACCATCAAGGTCAGGCACAAATATTCTTATGCCAAAGAGCATTTCGTATGGGGTCCGCCCACCCAGAGATCTTCTAGGGAGATTATTAAGTGCACGTTGTACGGTATACAAGTGGGCCAGCCAGTTCCTGCCAGTACCTATGACCCTAGCTGTCAAGGATTGCTTTAAATCACGGTTCATCCGCTCCACAATTGAATTACCCTCAGGTCTGTATGGAGACGAAAACTTCACCCGTACCCCCAGTGAACCCATTGCGTCCTTGTACGCCTTAGAGGCAAACGCTGGACCTTGGTCAGAATGGAAGGTACCGCATGCGAAGATTCCCACAAAGACACGCAAATCCCTGATGACATTTCAAGCGACAGCACTCCATTGTGGCCAGACCCAGATGAAACGTGTGCACGAGTCCACTGCCACTAAGATATATTTATAGGCAGTGTCTGAGGAAAATGGACCGCAGTGATCTAAGTAAACACACCCAAAGGGTCTGTTAGAAATGTAGAGCGGGGTTTGTGGTGGTCGTGTAACCGTAGAAGGTTTAATCTGTTGACATACGTCACAAGAAAGCACATAAGAACGGGTATCTTTATATAAACCACGCCACCAGTACCGCTGCTGCAAGATGGAAACGGTCGCAGACACTCCAGCATGAGCCGAAGCCATGCCTTCGTGTGCTGCCATTATCAAGGAAAGTCTGCGATCCGCGTTGGGTATCAACCGATCACCAACGTTTGGTATTGTTACATAAGGAACCTGTTCGGGACCTAACTGATAAGAATATTTGGAAGGAAAACCCCTAGGGTAATTAGCACCTTCCTTTGTCGCAGCAATGGCTGCTAAAATATCGGTGTCAATTCTTGACATGGATTTGGTAACTGCTGCTACTGAACACGTGACTACTGCTGATCTGGCTGCTTCGTCTGCCAGACCGTTACCAACAGCGTGTGCGCCCACCCGCTGATGGCCCAGGGTGTGAACCACTTGTGTGAGTGGCAAACGTTGTCTCAATTCTGCCACCCGAACCCAAAGCGTCTTATGCTTGATTGTGCTACCCTTAGCGTCTCTATAGTCATTTTGTGACCAAAAGAATAGATTGTCATTGTATGATTGAACACAGTAGTAGGAATCGCATACAATAAGTGTGGTCACATCCGGATTTACGAATTCAAGCGCAAGCACCAATGCCCGCAGCTCGGCCAATTGCGCAGTACTGTCCCGAGTGTTTGAGTATGCACCACAGTGGACTTGAACTCTCCGTTCACAAAGGTACCTGCAACAATAGCACATGCGGCTGAATAAGCATGCTTGGACCCCGTGGCCGGTTGTGCCGAACCATCGGTGTAGATCACACAGTCGTAATCCTCAAGCGGCAGAATAGATAGAGGAGGAGGATGAACGAATTCATACTGTAAAAACTCCTGAGTCTGTAGGGAAGCATCGAAAATGAATGTGACATCTGGAGACGTCAAAGAAGTTGCCCATTGTATCCAACGGGGATGCAAAGCTTTAGAGTTCGGTACACTTGCCTTTGTCACTGCTTCTAGAGCAGGATAGGGTGTTACCACTAGAATGCGCTTTCCCTGTGCCAGTGCGCGCTCCTTCAGAATCGCCATTTGCACTGCAGTTAGTACTTTCTCTACAGATGAAAAGCGCAGTTCTGCGGATGTGTACAGATGCGACTTGTATGCGATTGGTACTGTGTCTCCCTCGTTAGCAGGTTAAATACGTGAAACCCACTGTCCCCGGAATTATTCTAATCACCAGGTTTGTGTGGTTATCACGCGTCAATAGGTACCTAGACTCAAGAAGGTCTGTCTGCAAAGACTGCAGAATGGAGGTATGCTCGGGAAGCCAACAAGACTTCGAAAAGTTTGGTTGTATCAAGGCATACAATGGCTTGATACGCTGGGCGTATTCGGGAATATAAGTACGCCCGAAGTTCAGAAAACCCAGCAAAGATTGAAGTTTTTTCAGAGTAGTAGGAGGGCACAAAAGTGCAAATTTTTCCAAGAAGTGGGGGCTAAGCCCTTACCTTCATTGTTGAGCTCGTAGCCCAAAAACAAAACTGTTAATTCAGCAATGTGTGATTTGGCAAAGTTAAACTTATAACCTAATACCGCAAACTCGAGAATAATGTGGTCCACTCTGGAAAGATGCGGGTATAACTCATCGTCAGTCAGGTAAATATCATCGACGTACGAACATGCATCTGGGTCTATGCCGTCTAACAAAGAGACAACACGGGCAGCGAACACTCCTGGACTGTTTTTATAGCCCATAGGGAGTCGCCTTAATTTGAACTGTTTACCACCGGAGGTAAAAGCGCTCCATTGGCTACACTCCGTGGCTAAGTTGTGCGTGTAAAATCCATTGGATAGGTCAAGTGTCGTTTTATATTTTTTACGAACAAGACTGTCTACAAGCGCAGAACTGTGGGTATTTTGCACCGCGAAGGTCCGACAATGAGAGTTCAAATGCCGGTAATCCAATACTATGCGGTACGTTCCGTCTGGTTTAGACACCGCGAAAAGGGGATTATTCATGGGTGATACGCATGTTTCTATTACTCCCTGATATTCTAACTGGGTCAGGATTTCAGAAACGGGGCCTTTGGCTTCACGTTTAATGGGAGATTGGGGTTGTGGCTGCGGTAGGGACCGTAAAGGTATCTCATGGGGGGGAGAATCTTCATCCCAACCCACGTGGTTGCGGTATAACGCAGGAGCCAGGGACACAGCCCACTCAGCTGCAAGAGCCTCCGCTTTGTCCTTTGGGACATGTCGAGAAAAGCTCGGAAGGATCGCCTCCTCCCCGGTACGTGCAGCAAGTACGAATGGGGGTGGCCAATCCGCATCTGCTAACAAAATGTCATATGAAGAGGTCAGATTTTCCCAAAAAATCCCTTTAATTACACGCTGTATATCACCTTCAATTTGGATGACAATATTAAATAGTCTGTCAGGGGGTGCCACTCTGCTGTCTGCTGTTTCAACAGTAATGAATGTTTCAGTTGCTGTCGCCTCCATATGAGGACGTAGCGCCTCCCGCACTATGGTAACTTCTGCGGCGCTGTCTAGGAGGGTTACTGCCCACGTCCAATTCAGGAGTCTCGTTCTCACCGTTTGTGGCATATTTCGCTGTTACAGCAGCAACTTTCTTCTTCTGAAATTGTGGACGAGAACGTTGAAAGTCTTCTGCTTTCCCTCTAACTTGTTGTGGAGGTTGATCTCGTCTCTGGGGAGCCTCTCGACCCCTTCCTCTATCCTGGCGATCCCCTCCACTGGCTTGCGAAGTTGTCTGCGCCTGTGAAGAACGAGGAGAACGCGTATCAGGGATCTGAAACCTATCCGGAGATTTTATTCTCGCCCTATCGCGCAAATCATATGTGCTTTCAGAAGAGACAGAAACAGGGGATGCGCCTCGCGACCCCGGCTTCTTCTGTTGCTTACCCTGTTTTTTCAACCTCCAGCTCTTTTTAGTAAAAACTGGTTTCTCATCTTTTTCAGATTGAGGTTTAGGTTGTTGTTGTGTTTGTTGTTTTGCAAAAGGCTTATTGCCCAGGCTATTTCGGCCAATAGTTTTGTAAGCCTGGGTAATAATTTTCGGTAATTCGCGCGGCTTGTCCAATTCTGGGACCAAAGCCAAAGCATTAGCTACTTGAAAGTTCACTGCATCGCCCTTGACATTCGCAAGGATCAGCTCAGCTACTACTTCGAACACTCCCACCAGTCTCATCCCTAATTCCACAGCCGCTTCAGGGCCATGTTCATCCTGTACTTTTTTAATCACAGAAGGGAGAACCGTCATGGAAGGGGTGCCGAAACACTTCGAATAAACTGCTGCGAATACCCTACCCCAGTTGTTGCATGCTGTTAACTCGGGATTAAGTCTTTTGGCAAACTAATTGTAAGAATTCTATGTTTATCCACTGGTGTCGTGTTTGGAAAAACTGCCTCCAACTGGTCAAATTTTTCTGCAAGCCAATAAGGTAAATCATCCTTATTCTGTGGACGTTTGCCCATTACTGAGTTCACCATAATGGGACTTATGGTCACTCCGCCTGCAGCAGCTGGATGGGCCGCAACACCAGGTGGGGCCCCTTGGATGTTGCCTGTAACATATTGCACTAAAGCGCGATGCACTCGCACCAAAGCCGAATACATATTGCGCAAGTCAGCGACTGGTATTTGCATAAATCGCGGATGTGGGGTGTACCCGGCCAAAACAGGCCAAGTGGCCCCGTCAATAGACAAGGGGCCTAAACGAACCGTTGTTACCGGTTGTGGGAGGGCGCCATCAAACCACACACGGTGCTGCCAAGCCGTGAGCGGTACTTCAAGATTAGTATAAGGTCTATAGGCAGCAGGAACTACGGTGGGTTCATATTCGTGGAACAGATTATCGTTCGCATCCACCGCCGGAAAGGTGATCCAAGAGTAGAATACTTCAAAGTGGAAAGCCGGATCGGCTTGAACCACAAAGATTAGTTCGACTCCCGTGTCTGGCACTCCATACACCCTTAAGTGATCACGGAGCGCCATACGGCTATGCGCCGCTATGTTTACACCCGCCATTACGATCGGGTTTGTTTGACAACCTAACAGTAGACAGCACAATAGAGGGTTCGATTAAAAAACCTTTTTAATAACTTCAAGCTTGAAAGAACCTATAAAAACGTCAATATAGGAGGTACTACCGTCACATACGCTTCCGGAAGCGTCCGTGAGGGTTGTTGTGGACAAGCACAAGCACTACTCAAGCGTCTCGCTGATAAGCAGCCCACTCGTTGGTCGCGCCATGTCGTAGGGATTCTGCACACACACAGAGCTATGCACAGGATAATAGGACCTCGGAATATAGTGGTGAGCCAAACATAAACCTTAGCACCTAAAACCCCAACCCAACTAGCCTTAGCGTCCCATTAGCAACAATGTACCAATGATTAGACAACCCAGAACACGGTATCTCTCTCTCTCTCAGGACTCGCAGTAGCAAGAACACCCTTTCGTCACTCACTCATACCTGTCCACAACCGGCGTAAGGAGAGACACAGTATAGGTTAAAATGTTTATTTCAGCATACGTGCTCTAAGATAAGGTACACGTGACAGTACTATCAGCATAATGCATAAGAATAATATAATCAGCATAGTTACAACTCCATAGAATACTAACGGGGAAAGCATTTCACAAAACAGTGGATAGAGGGCTGTATGGCCTTACCACCCTCCCCGTGCTATTAGCTTGTTTATTAGGATAATAGAAGACCTCTGGGCTTTGACAAGCGAACCCCCATACCTCAGTCTCTAGATGCAAGCACTACATCAGCAGACAATCACAGCTCTTCTCTCTGGAAAGGATTTCTTCAAGTCCCTCTCAAGAGGGAAAAACGCAATAATAAAAGCCCACCAATTTCCATGGCAGCTGTACATAGTGTTATGTCTAGGTGCGAGGGACTGGCCATATCAGCAAGAACTAGGGACGTGTTTTTCGACCTTGTAACTGTTGTTCAGACTGAGCCCAAAGGAAACAGGAGAAAAGGTGAGAAACAGAAACGCAGACAGTTGTAGAATAACTTGGCAGGAGCAGAGGGCGACAGAACAACGGCTAAGAGTAACGTGCGCAAAAGTCATCATGGCAACCAGGCCTATGCCAACGTATCCAGGCAGGCCAGGAGGCCACAAACCACAAGACAGTACACTGAGGTAGGGGCAGCAGATGTGAAATTATGCACAAAACATTGTATCATAAAGGGTCCATGAGTTGTGCTGCACTGAGATAGGGGCATCAGAAACATTCAGCGTGTGCGCAGCCAGTGATGATGCGTGCAGCGGGCGAGCTGCACTGGGAGCAATGTCTGTTGCCTACTGGACTGAGTCATCTGCAATCGCGACTCGATTTGAATTATGAGCCCTGCTATCCGCAGTGTAGATCGAAGGCAGTAGTCTGCACAGACATCGAAGAATGCTTTTAGTCACTTCCTGTTTACAAAATTCGAGGACATAGAGTACAATTCTGTCTGCAATAAATAAATCATGTCTCAATTTAAATTGTGAGCTCTGCTAACCGCAGTGTAGGTGTATGGAACAAAAGATGAAACATTTATGGAATACACTGTCGAAATATGTAGGTTTCAGGGACGTTATAGTTAGTTGCCTCCTGGACTCTGAAATTAATGAATGAAGATTTAATTTGAATTGTGAGCCCTGCTGAGCACAGTGTAGGCCGGAGGCAGCGGTCAGGAAGGGCCTACAGCCACGTGGCGTTGACTTGAGCTGCATACAGTTAGTGGTAGGTGTGGCGCTCAGCGTGTGCGCAGCCAGCGATGATGCAATGTCTCTTGCCTACTTGACTGCGTCATCTGCAATCGCGATTTGATCTGAATTGTGAGCCCTGCTGACCGCAGTGTAGGCCGGAGGCAGTGGTCAGGAAGAGTCCACAGCCATGTGGCGTTCACTTGAGCTGCATACAGTTAGTGGTAGGTGTGGCGCTCAGCATGTGCGCAGTCAGTGATGATGCAATGTGTCTTGCCTACTGGACTGCGTCATCTGCAATCGCGACTCGATCTGAATTGTGAGCTCTGCTGACCGCAGTGTAGATCGAAGGCAGTAGTCAGCACAGACATCAAAGAATGCTTTTTGTCACTTCCTCTTGACAAAATTCTAGGACATAGAGTACAATTCTGTCTGCAATTAATAAATCAAGACTGAATTCAAATTGTGAGCTCTGCTGTCCGCAGTGTAGACTGCCATTCAGTGTTCCTTTGGACTTGCAAGATGAAGTTGGTCATTGTACTAAAGCTATAACTGATATAAAACAAGTTCTTGAAGCAAGGATACTAAAAGGATATTATGTAGGTTTTAGGGACGTAATACTTAGTTGCCTACTGGACTCTGCAATTAATGAATCAAGAGTCAATTTTAAATGTGAGCCCTGATGACCGCAGTGTAGGCCGGAGGCAGCGGTCAGCAAGGGCCCACAGCCACGTGGCGTTGAGCTGTACAGTTAGTGTCACCTGAAGCAACCAGCGTGTGTGGAGCCTGCGATGATGCGTGGTCCGGGCGGGCCGCACTGGTAGCAATGTCTTTTGCCTAATGAGTTCTGTCTTAACAAGTGCACGTGGCATTGACTTGTGGTGCACTGAGTTAGTGGCACCTGAAACACTCAGCGTGTGCGCAGCCTGCGATGATGCGTGGTCCGGGCGGGCCGCACTGGGAGTTATGTCTCTTGCCTACTGGACTGCGTCATCTGCAATCGGGACTCGATCTGAATTGTGAGCCCTGCTGTCCGCAGTGTAGATCGAAGGCAGTAGTCTGTACAGACATAAGTCTGTGGTGCTCTGCTGCTGAGTTCGCAGGGGGCCTGTGTCGAGGAGGCCGGCGGCCACGGCGGAGGCCTCGTGGCAGGGTGAGGGCTGCCGCCCTGGCAGACGCTTTGGCCTTCCTACAAGTGAACCACGCCCAGAGTCCCAGCCTATTTATTCATATTCCTACGCTGGAGTGGGGTACGTTGGACCAGACCACTCCGCTTCCGCTTCCAGGGGGGGACAACACAGCTACATGACCGAGATCTTCCCCACTGCCTGAGGTAACCTGGTTGCGTCTATTGTCCACAACACTACAAGCACCAGCAGTATATGTCCACATGGAGAGGTTTGTCCACCACATCACCGCTACACTTGGTATTGTGTGCATTTTTATTGATGGGTGACTTGCGTCCTTCACACATACTTGGTTGCCACATCTCCCAACATTCAGCTATTGTGTGGCTGAGGGACCATGCCATTTTTGGAGGGTCCGCTGTCCTGTTCTGCGCTGCCTCGGTGGTAGTATGGAGGGGGGTGGTCCGGGGGGGAGGTCCTGCGGGTGATGGCAGTGGGTGTTGTGGCCTTCTTGGGTATCGGAGCTGCATGGTCAGTAGCTCTATGACATGTGTTGGTCTTTAGATGTGGTTATGGGCTGGGCTCCCTTTCACACTGTAGGTAGTCGTCCTACTTTACACCAGTAAAAGGCAGATGTTAAATTCTTACTGCTAACGCAGCTTATCGCCTGTTTTTGGATTGCACCCCAGATTTGGCTGCTCGTTGAAAATATCGGGAAGTGGTGTTTTCGTGTTATTTTTGCGCGGGAACGCCAACTCTGCATATTATTAGCGTTAGTTGTCGCTCTCATTTGTGGCAAAAAATTTTGCGGAAGCTTTTGTTGGAAAACTGGCGATATCGGCTGTTTTCACTAGGTTGAGAATGGAATGATAATTTAAAATCACTGAAAAAACCATAGGTTTAATGAACATTATAATTAGAAATTAGCATTTAAAAAACGTTTGAAATTCACTGAAGAAACCATAGGTTTTAGGCACGTTATAATTAGAAATTAGCATTTAAAAAACCTTAGAAATTCACTGAAAAAACGATAGGTTTCAGGGACGTTATAGTTAGAAATTAGCATTTAAAAAACCTTTGAAATTCACTGAAAAAACCATAGGTTTCAGGGACGTTATAGTTAGGTGGACATTTCACTCGAACAAAACCATAGAAATTCCACCGTTATAGTTAGTTCAGTAAACTATAACTCGCGCCCCCGCAATGCACTGCTCATGACGTCACATATTACATCATTCATGGCATGGTCAGTGACATCACTGATGACATCACTGATGACATCTCAAATGACATCACTGATGACATCACTGATGACATCATCCAGTGACTGTGTGTTTCTGTATATATATATATATATATCCATATGCAATTGTGACGAGAAGGGAGCCCAGCCTGGCGGGTTGGGCTTGTAGGCGACGTCACCGCCAATACACAACAAAAGACTTCCACGCAGCATCCAGCGAGAAAACATGGGTCGTCCTCTTCTCAAGAGGTTTTTCAAAAATTGGCACCAACAAAATGCCCAACCGGATATTATTTTGTTATTTTTGATAGGACAATACTGTCTACTCTACTCTACCGAATTGTCGATAGTGATGTGTGTGGTGTATGTATTATTAATTATGTATTATTTTCAATCTTGCTAATGAAAAAAAGAAATAGGGGAGGCGTATATGGCATCTAAAAAAATGTGAAATGTTTTTTCCAGGCGTACCGATCACCAGGGGGCCAGCGGTGAGGGCCATGCCACTCCGGAGGGAGCAGATGCAGCAGCTGCAAGGGGTGAGCCAGCAGCAGTGGTGGGCGGTGGTAAGTCATATTCCTTACTTATTGAGAATGATGAGTACACTCGCTGCAAGGGTGTTCTCTCAGTAGTACACTGAACTTCTGCTGAGACTAGGTTGTTGTGAACACTGAACAGTTGAAGAAGACACCCTTTACTTAACATTAGCATTAGCGGCGGGGGATGAGTAACTAATGGCCTATTCTATTCTATCTTCAACTCAGCAGAGACAATTTTATGATGAAGACAAAGAGTCAGACGACATGTATGACTGGCAGAGAAGGATGCATGGGTGAAGGAAGGGGCCCTGGGATGCATATAGGTAGCGGATGAAGATGATAGGATGCATGGGTAGTTGAAGGATGGGTGAAAGATGAAAGAGAAAGCAGAAAGGATGCCTGCCTGGGTGGGTGAAACTGTATGGGTGAAAGGAATCATTCGGGGGTTTTAGGGGTCAAACTCTAAGGCAAGCAAGGACGCCTGGGTGGTGGTTGGTTATATATATAACAAATGTATGTTGTCGGTGAAAGCCGGTTTATGATAGCCATGTTTGGATGAATGGATGCCTGGATGGTATCATAGATAGTAGGTGAAAACAGAGTCAGACTGGATGAAGAGAATGTAAAAGAAAATTAAACTGTGCCAGAGTACCAAAGCCAAGGGTGAAGAATAAAATAATAATGCTAGAAGAGCAATGCACTAATAAATGAAAAAAGCCCTGGGAAGAACAAGGACTATTTTTTTGCAAGGTTTTTGATTCAAAGGTTTGAGGTTGTATTTCAGAATGGAATACTCCGTTGACTCACAGTAGTTTGCAAGCACAACATATATATTGTGCATGACTATTATATACCCTACCCACCCATCATTAATCGCCTCCCTCTGACTCCGAGGCCCACTTCGGCTCCAGTCCCTACAAATGTCATTTTTGACTGTGTCAACCATGGGTGGCCTATCGGCTGCATGGTAACTAGTACTTACAAATCACTCAGCATGTCATCATCATCATCATCACGTGAGTGACATGATGTGGTGCCGCCGAATATCATCATTCATAAGCATGTCATCATCATCATGTGCCTTATTGCAGTAGTCAGGGTGAAAGTGAAATTGTCTGAGCATTTGCCATTGATTTAACAGAGTATGGCCGTAATGGAAAAATATATAATTGTGTAGTACAGCTGCCCCACATGCAGACAGTAGTAAAGTAACATGAGTCTGCGACATGAGTATGTTTGTCTAGGGCACAAGCTGACTGAGCTGGCATGTCTACAAGATTAATTGTGCTAAACAAGAGAGAGAAGAAGAATACTTCTACTCTACTCCATAGTGCCTGAAAGTCTAATCATCACATCCAAATCTTAGGGACAGAGGAAGTGAGGAGGATACCACAACTGCTAGTGCTACTGTGCCACTATAATTTTTATGTGTGTAATTTTGCATTACTGCTTTGCTAAAAGTATTGGTTACAATTGTCTTTTTTTTCTTTCTTGATATAGCTACTGCTTCCCAACCCACCAGGCAGGAGTTAGCAACCAGGGCCCGGCAAAGGAAGCTGGAGGCCATCCGGGATGAATATCGCCGGCTGATTGCCCTGGCGGAGGAGGAGGCGGGAGCTGCAGCTTCTTCCTCCAATGCCCCGGGGCCCAGCCAGCCCCCCGTGCCTCCGGTGGTACAGCGCCGTGTTCTGGCAGCCGCCCATCAACTTCATCATCATCTACTGCTGCCCACCCCTGTTGTTCCTGCAGGAACTTTCGGCGCCGCATGCTCCTCTGGATGGCGCGTCTAGAGGCCAAGCTGGAGGAGGTCCTGGAGCGAACTAGCAGGCACCCCCGCCGCTAGACCTCAGTCTTCGACCCTTGCCCCTTTTTTAATCTTTTTTTTGTGGGTGGGATGTTGGGAGTTGGGGAAACTTGGGGTTTACTTTTTTTTCTTCAACTTCGACGTGGACGGACATTTATTTAATTTACTGGACATTGGTTGGGGTTAGGGAGAGGGGTGGGTCAGGTGTTGTGGGTTTTTCTTCTTCTAGTTTATATTTGTTAGGGTAATAAATTATTTATAGTTTTACAATACATATGATGCAAATCTTTTCTGGGGGGTTACTCTTTTACGTCACCTTGTTTGTTTCCTCCTTTTGCTGCAGGGCCACAGCCAGTTTTTTAAATCTGCCAATAGTGTAACACACCGACAGATAGATGCAGTACCCTCACTTGTCCTACTACTGTCAGTCTCTCCTCCTAGTCTATGCATTCTGCAACTAAAACTCCTTTGTAGTATGTACTCGGAAGGATGTGGGTGTGTGAATTAATTAATTTCCATAGTATATACATTATTGACTCCCCCACACTACTTCTCTTACCTGTGATTGATGTTTAGGCAAGGCGATGGCTGCATGGTGATGGTTTTCTTTCCTAAGGTGCCATGGTGGGTGGTAGCAGTGGCAGACAGTTTCATTTGCAAAAAAATAAAATGAGACAGTCAGTCACCTGAGAGAGACTAGGGAACGAGTAGTAGAAGTACAGTAAGTAGTAAGTACACAAGAAGAAGACTGCCAAACAAGAAACCAGATGATGAATGATAAGCAATGCTAAAGTAAAATAAAACATAATGGTGGCAGGGATAGCCTTGTACAAGTTTCCTAAGGTGCCATGGTGGGTGGTAGCAGTGGTAGACAGTTGCATTTGCAAAAAAAGAAAATGAGACAGTCAGTCACCTGAGGGAGACTAGGGAACTAGTAGTAGAAGTACAGTAAGTAGTAAGTACACAAGAAGAAGACTGCCAAACAAGAAACCAGATGATGAATGATAAGCAATGCTAAAGTAAAATAAAACATAATGGTGGCAGGGATAGCCTAGTACAAGTTACAATAAACTGAAGTTGACGCAACCTATGAAGAGGACAAGCGTAACCTTTAGTGCTGGAAGGATGATAAATCGATGCCAGCAATCAATAATTAATAATGGGTTAATAATTATGTTCCTCTGGAAAAAAAAGAGAATAGCGAATACTACTGAGCATGGGTGGGCACTGGGCAATCTAATCTGTTGCCAGTGTGGCCGATATATATATATGTGTGTGTCTGAAAGTTCTCATTACTTAATGGACTTTCGCATCGGCAAAGGCATACCACCATGCATCTGTCTGAATTCAAGTGCATGGTGAAGTCGTCAGACATATCATTACACCTTTAAGGCAGAGGCGGGGTCAAGCCATCACTCCAGTGGGAGTGGACTAGTCATTAGTTATATGGACCCTGGGTGAGGCGACCTGCAAGTGAGACCGGCACTGAAGAAAGCTGTCATGCTGAAACGCGTCTGCCACTGCATTTCACTAATCCAGTAACTATGCACAGAGACTTTTTATAGGCAATAAATCATCTTGCGAATTTTCCCTACCTGTGTCGGACCTGTTTGTATTTTGAAGTGGGGCTTGGACTTAATGTTTAAGTTCGACAATACAACGCGTCGCCCCCCCAGCATTCAACACCACAGTGGAATCGCTATTTTCGCATGGGGAGGGAGGAAGCAGTATTCAACTGCATAGGGATGCTCAAGTGGACCCACCGCAATAACGAAATTGCAGGGACAGGCTGCAGCGGTTGGTGTGCTGTCCGTGAGCCAACACTGTTGGGATACCACGGTGTGTCTGAAAGTTCTCATTACTTAATGGACTTTCGCATCGGCAAAGGCATTCCACCATGCATCTGTCTGAATTCAAGCGCATGGTGAAGTCGTCAGACATATCATTACACCTTCAAGGCAGAGGTGGGGTCAAGCCGGGGGGCGCTAGGTGGCGCACATCCAAGATGGCCGCACACCTGTGAGGCTCGGGAAGCCTGGTGACTTTATCCGTCAATTATCCTTAATTCTGCCACTAAAACAGCGCTAAGTCTCTACCTATGTGCTCCTTGCATCTTCCGGAACACCTGTGGAAAAAAACGCGACTCTCCTAGCCTCGGAGGCCATCTAGTACGAACTCCTGGAATACAGCGATCTGCGGGAGTGGGCTGCCGTAGGTCCGTCAGCCGCTGCTGCCACTTGAGCCCCGGGGATTCAACGAGGCTGGTAGGCCCGACTGTCTCCACGCCCGCTCCCCGCCCAATTCTGCACAGACAGGTTGGCTCCCCGCCGAACTCAACTGCACCGTGGTGCCGCTTTGCATAACAAGACTGCATCACTACCCGTGGGGAGAGAGGCGGCGGGCTGCCCGGAGCCTGGGGAATCACTCTCGGCAGGCTTGCTACACCCACCCGAACTGCACACGCCCGGACACTTACCTCGGGGCGGCCGCTTTCTGCTGCGCTGTTCGGAGACGATCAGCGGCTTTCCTGCCCCTGGGGGGCCATCTGCGCCGCTATCCTGCACTTAGAGAGGCCGCCTGCGGTGTGCGCTGGGAGACCTGAGCGATGTATGCCGCCATTGCTGAGCCTGCTTCCCGCCCAACCCCCCGCACGTAAGGCTCGCCTCCCTACTAAACTCACAACAACCAGGGCGGCGGCTGTGACGACCTGAAATTTCACCACTGCCAGCCGGGGGAGAAGCGCGAAGTTGCCTGATATTCAGAGATCTGCTCTGACCTAGGGAGGGTGCTCCATTGCTCTCTCTCCCTCAGTCCCCCAACCCGGCAACGAGATATTCCCTACACACGCCCGGACATTCGCCTTGGGGAAACTGTCGCTTACGGTGCTATCCTGAGAAGTCTTCTAACCAGATAGACTTTATGACCCTAAAGGTGAGAGTGTGCTATCCTGGGATTTGAGAGGCCATGTGCGGTGTACGCCGGGGGACCTGAGAGACGTGTACAGCCATTGCCGCGCCTGCTTCCCGCCCAACTCCCGCACGTAAGGCTCACCTCCATAATAAACCCACAACAACCAGGGCAGTCGTTTGGATGACCTGAAACTCCACCATTGCACGCCAGGGGGGACGCGTGACATTGCCTGATACCCAGAGACCTACTCAGCATCGGGGAGGGTGCACTACTGCTTTCTCTCCCTCAATCCCTCACTCTGGCAACGAGATATTCCCTATGCACGCTATCCTGAGGGCCTTCTCACCAGACAGACTTTACAGACTTTCCGACACCAAAGGTGAGAGTGTGCACTTTAACTATTGCCCCAACATACCATGATGGTGACGGCGCCATTTTGAACGGCTGACTATCTGGTACTTTGCTGTGTGATTGCTGCTGCTCTGCTGCGCCCATAACCAGGAGTGCACCCACTTGACTTCCGACGGCCCTGACCTTTTGCCTAAGTGCCCGGGAGCAATATATCGCCCCTGCCTTCATAGCCATCGCCGCTTGAGTCCCAGGAGCGACGGCCACGGACACGCTGCCATTGAAACTGCTCACGAAGTAGTAGTGTGCTTCTATCCTACAGCGCTACAAATCCACCTTTGCAAACACTACTTGCGAGCCGCCTACCCACCCAGAGTGCTGCGACAGCGCCTTAAATTGTAGAAAGATGGGGAAACCTGATGGGCGACAACCCAGACTCACCTTCGAAAACAAAAAGGCCTCTACAAGGTCCACTTCTGCAGACTCTGGGCAAGGTGGTGTGGAACAAGCCTCAGCACCCTCGCCATCCTCTGACGATGACGTAAAGACACTACTCCTGGCCGTTCAGCACAGCCTCACTGCCCTTTCTGGGAAAATGGACACGATGAACACTTGTTTAGATTTCCTGGTTCAGAAAGTCGACAAACATGACGGACAGCTAAAGGAAGCCGAGCTCCGCATATCCGAGAACGAAGATGCCACTTCGCAGATGCAACAACAGATATCGCAAATGGATAAACTCCTTAAAGTAATTGCGGCCAAAAATGAAGACATCGAAGCGAGAAGTCGCCGTAACAATATTCGCATCATAGGCATCCCTGAGAGCACAAACACGGGGCGCATGGAAGATTATGTTGAACACCTCCTAACTAACACCTTCGGTGCTGACTCCTTTTCACCGCAGCTGGTGGTGGAACGCGCCCATCGCTCCTTTGGCCCTCGACCACCACCGGGTGAGACTCCCAGGCCTATCATAGCCCGGCTCTTGAATTATCGGGACCGGGATGCAGCGCTAAAGAAAGCCCGAGAGCAGAAACCACTACAATACGAGGGTACCACATTCAGCATATATCCGGACTTCATTATTGCGGTACGGGAAGCGCGTCGTAAATTCCTCCCCGTTAAACAAAAACTGCGCAAAGCTCAAATAGAATACGCCCTCATGTACCCCGCACACCTTCGGATCTCGAGTCATGGCAAACACATCTTCTGCATGAATCCACAACAGGCGGAGGACTTTCTGAAGGCCAACCAAAAGCGGTCTCCGAGACATGAAGATGCTTCCCGATCCCCTTCTCCATCCTTTGAATGACCAACAGCTCCACGGACATGAACTGAGATGACCCGGGAATTGCCTTCCCACTCTTGCAAGCTTTGCTAGCATGACACTCTGTGAAGATGGGAGTCATCACTTTGGCGCCCACGCCGTAGGGGCCCCTGTCTTGTTCCTCTGACGAGACTTATCTACTACAAGAAGGTCACAGACAGCTAAGTGCCCTGCTGGGCGTTGCACAATACTAGAGACTTCTAATCTGATATATATTGTTTTCCTTTTTTTTCTTTTTTTTTTCTTCCTTCTTCTCCTTAGGTAGATTTGTACTATGCATCGCCAGGCACCCTTCCCCCCCCACCATACTCCCCCACTCGTCACTCTGTGGCGATCGGGGTCTGCATAGCAGTTAGAGGTTTGGGAACGGGAAGGTTTAAGGCCCACTGGCGCCCCCCCTCTTATGGGAGATCCCCCGAATTGTTCTGATCTCTATGTTTTTTATGGTTATTTCTTCATATTGCTCCACTGGGCCCCTTTGGCCCTGGCGGCATATCAACAATGGTTGATGGGTTGGGGTGGGCAACCTAATACCAGCACGATTGGGGTGCTGTTGTGGGTGGGGGTGGTTTGGGAGTTCATCTTTTGCGCCAAAACTGATGTTCTGAAGATATTGGTAGAGAAAGACACTGAGATGGGAATGTTTTGTATTTGTATTTTGTATTTTGGACAACACCATACAAGCTTATCAATACCTATAGATGAGACAGTACAGAATAGGCACATTGTACTGTTCATTATAACTGCACGACAAGTATGTAATGGCAACTCACACCGAACAACTACTGTTAGACTTGGCATCTTTTGGCGTGTTTCCCCTGACTTTTTGCTTTCTGACCTCCCGGTTTTGACTCTGTTTTTGCTGGTGTGATGATTCTGCGCACTTTC
Source organism: Calotriton arnoldi (assembly GCA_963921515.1). Classification (NCBI taxonomy): domain Eukaryota; kingdom Metazoa; phylum Chordata; class Amphibia; order Caudata; family Salamandridae; genus Calotriton; species Calotriton arnoldi. The sequence goes on from CAWUFW010001434.1 coordinate 893,604, forward strand.
CTCACTGCGGTTCCAGTGGGAAAGTGCAAGTGCTCCTGTATAAAATATGTTATGGATTGGTGTTTCCATGATTGGCCTATTTGGTTTATGTGTCAGTCCCTTGTAAAGTGCACTGCGAGTGCCAAGGCCTATAGACCAAATGCTGTTGGTGGGCTGCAGCACTGGATTGTGCCACCCACGCAAACAGCCCGTAAAGTGTAACTCGGGCCTGCCATCGCAGAGCCTGTGCGCAGCCTGGGGCTGCCATGTCGACTTGGCAAGTGCACACACTTGCAAGTCCCTAAACCTTCCCTTTGCTACATGTTAGCCACCCCTAAGGTAGGCCCAAGGTACCCCTGTGGGCAGGGTGCGTTGTATGCGAAAGGTAGGACATGCCCTGGTGTGTGCGGCATGTCCTGATAGTGAATTACAGCCTAGTTCGTTTTTCACTATTGCAAGGCTACTTGTTCCCCCTAGGCCAGAACGGGCGGTTTTGATTATTACAGTTTATAATCCTAACTGACCCCGGGAACGTGGTAGAAATTCGAGTTTAGTATGCCTGGACTCAGAATGATAAAATGCATCTTTTAGTGAAGTTGGTTTTAACATTCTGTGTTTGAAAATACCACTTTTAGAAAGTGGGTATTTTCTTGTCTAACCATCCAAGCCTGCCTCTGCGAGGTTGTGTATTCCTTGTCTGGAATGTGAGTGACAGGGGCTGGGGGATGCCAGGAGACAGGGTGAGTCAGCACAGGGCTGAATAGCAAGATCTACATGTAGATGGGTGGGAGGGGTCGCACCTGGGTCCTGAATAGGACAGTGCCTTCCCTCCACAATGCTGGCTCCACCTCCTGTGGTGCGTCTGATGTCCCTGGCCTACTCACTGAAAGAAGGGACGGAGACTTGTCAACAAAGTGCTCCAGAACTGGTTTGGACTAGGCAAAGGCCTCTCTGCCTTCAGAGAACAAAGTAATTTGGGATATAAATATTGGGGCCCTGACCCCATGAATTTAGATCTCGCTGGAATCAAGGAACCTGCCAAGACGAAGAGCTGGAAGAGCTGCCAGGAGGAGTACTGCCCCTTTGCTGTGTTGTTGCTTTGTTGGGTTGGCCTGCAGTTGCTGCTTCTGTCTTGGGCAGTGAAAGGACTGGACTGAACTTTCTACAAACTTGTGCTGAGTATCTCCAAGGGCCTGAAACCGAGCTGGCCTCCTGTTAAGAAGTCTCAGGGACTACAAAGACTTCACAAGCCTCTGGGTACCGCTTCTGGAACGCTGTTTCAGTTGCCACAGAGGAAGGGAACTGCAACCGACTCCGTCAACCGAATCCATCCCTGGCCGGTGACCTGTTTGCACCGCAGACCGCATCGCCCCGCTTCGCATCGCAACCCTGGTCTCACCGTGGGCGACGTCCGACGCCGCCAACATCGAGCCGCTGCTTGCACCGTGACCTGTGGGCACCGCAGTTTGCATCGCTTCACTGAACCAGCCGGACCCGACCAACGCAGTCGCTGCAACTGGCTCAAGAGTCGAGACCGCACCGCATTTGGGGCACCGCTCGCACGTCTGCGACGCACCGCTCCGACTCGCACCGCTGTCCGACGCCAGCTCCCGCACTCCGGCTAGGTCACCTGCATCGCAACCTGTCAGCACCGCATCGAGCATCGTCTCACCCTGCATCGCACGCCTTGGACTCACCAACTCCGTCTGTACGACGCTCATCGAGCCGCTACCTGCACCGCATCGAGGGACACCACACCTTGCATCGCTCCGTCTTGCACCGCAACCGCGACGAACGCCGACCGGCTCGTACACTCCGTACCAGCCACAACGAGAAAGGTACTGTAACCGAGTCTGTTCACGACTCTGCTGGCCCGTATCGACGTGGTCGGCTGGAACTGTTAGACTCTGTGGTTTTCAGCATCACGGTAGGCTCGTACGGAGCTACCGACTCGTACGAACTTTGCTTTTGTGCTATTCCTGCAAAGAAGAAGTTACCGTATCAAGTATTCATTCGTAAAGTATAGTATTGTGGATTTTTGTCGTAATTGGTCTTGTCTTGAGTATATAAAATATTGGTTATTTTTCTAAACTGGTGTGGTGTCCGTTTGTAGTGCTTACACTGTATTACCGTTGGTTATGTGCAAATGCTTTACACACTGCCTCTGAATTAAGCCCGAATGCTCGTGCTAAGCTACCACGAGGGTGAGCAGGGGTTACTTCACGAGTGTAACACCCTTACCCTGACTAGGAAGAAGGGTCCCTACTTGGACGAAGGTGCAAACCCTTGCCAACTAGAGATCCCATTTCTAACAACTACGCATTAAATTGTTAACGTGGAATGTCAGGGGACTACGCGACCCTCGTAAACGGCGACAAGTACTAGCATACCTCGATAGACACCATATACAAATAGCAATGCTGCAAGAAACACACATCGATCCCCGCCGCCCTAACTGCTTTGGTAGCAAATGGGCCTCTGCCCATGTGTTTTCCTCTTACTCGTCATACTCCCGTGGCATGCTAATATTAGTTAGGAAGAATACGCCCTTTATTCTGGGGGGCACGTGCAGCGACCCCTCCGGTTGTAGTTGCCTTCTCTGGGGTACGCTGGGCTCACAATCAGTCACTCTAGCATGTTGCTACGGCCCTAACACAGATGACCCGACATACTTTACTACACTATGGGGACAAATACTCAAAATGGGGTCCACCCACATCATATGGGGGGGGACTTTAACACTGCCCTGCGCCCAGCTATGGATCGCTCTAATCCCCTCGTGCACCATTACACTAACACCCAAGATACCCTCTCTAGTTTATTCCTACATCACGGTCTAGTTGACACGTGGAGATACTTACATCCCACTGATAGGGAAGGCACCTTCTACACCGCCGGACACGCGACATGGTCAAGACTTGATTATTGGATATGCTCCCGAGGGGTGGCCCCGTGGATCCAATCGGCAGAACATCTGCCCCGTACATACTCTGATCATGCGCCGGTATGCCTTGAGATAGCCCCCCCCCCAATTTAATTGCTACCCCACGATGTTGGAGGCTGGTGCCGGAGGCACTGTTGGACACTGTCTTTCAAACCAAAATTGGAGAGGAAATCACCGATTTCTTTGCCAGGAATAAAGGCACGGTCATCCATGTGGGTACCATTTGGGAGGCCTTCAAAGCGACTATCTGGGGCTCTTTCATGGTGAAAAGCTTTGGGGTACTCAAAGATATCCGACGCCATCCTGTTGTGCCTAGAAAAAGAAATAAAGCAACTTGAGACTGATATGTGGGATGCGGGGTCCGGCGTGCAGAGAGCCACATTACGAGGGAAAATTACGGACTACACCACCACTGCAGATAGGGAAGTTAAATTTAGAGGCAAATACTTTGTTGCCCGCTGATACGGTGAGGGCGGACGACCCGGCCGTGCATTAGCGAATGATATTAGACAACCTCGCTTCTCTAACTATGTTATGGACGTGGTGGATGGTGATGGGATACGACATAGGGACAGCCTGGAAATTTTGAACACCTTTACAACATACTACACTGCTCTTTATAACTCTGCCGCACATCTTCCCCTGTTTTTTCCGAGTACCTTCAGGATATAGCACTGGGCTGGCTAGGTGACCACCACCGGGAATTGTTGGCGGCACCGTTTGAAGACGATGAATTTCGCGCGGCCATCATGCAGATGCAGTCAGGTAAGGCTCCGGGCCAGATGGCCTTCCCATAGATTTTTACAAAACCTATATCGATCAACTTATCCCAGTGCTAAAAGAAGTGTTTCTCGAAGCACAAGAAACACAGCTTCTCCTCGCTTCAATGAGAGAGGCACTGATCACCTCGTTGCTTAAACCGGGCAAACCCACAGACCAATGTGAATCCCACCGGCCCCTATCTCTTATAAACTCGGATGCAAAAATCCTCGCAAAGCTCATAGCAAATCGCCTCACATTGCTAATGGAGAACCTCGTTCTCCCGACCAAGCGGAGCTTTATCCCGGGAAGGGCGACCTCTCACAACCTTAGGACACTGTTCTCGATCCTTCAGACTGTCGACCCGAAATTATCCCTAGCGGCGGTATTTCTCGATGCCACAAAGACTTTCGATTCTGTCGAATGGGACTACCTATTTACTATTTTGCAATGTATGGGCCTTCCTGCGGGTTTTCTGGCCTGGATCCGACTCCTCTACACCTCACCGACAGCGAAGATACTTATAAATGGACATATCTCCCAGTCGATCCCACTCTCTCGCGGCACCCGACTGGGCTCTCCGTTGTCACCCCTACTTTTCGCCCTTGCCATGGAGCCTCTGGTGGCTAAGATCCAGCAACATCATCACGAAAAAGGTCTTCGGTGCCTCCTCCGCCCTATCCTCATTTCCCTTTACGCTGACGATGTCACTCTATATATCAAAGAACCGCAGCAAAACCTAAACCCGCTGCTCCGATAATTCGTTAAATTTGGGGGCCACTCCGGTATCCATATCAACTGGGCAAAATCCCAAATATTTCCACTGACCCCGGCAGCCACACCATTTATAACAGACTTCCCCATCGAATGATGTTCTGAGGATGCGAAATATTTAGGTATACGAGTTACTACGGACCGCGAGGAGCTGATGAGGCTCAACTATGGCTGTGCAATGGAACATGTTACCGGCTGCATCACTAGATGGATCGCACTCCCTCTGACCATGGCGGGCCGCATCTCCCTAATCAAAATGGTGATTCTTCCTAAATTCTTGTATTTATTCCTTAATATCCCATATGACCCCGGCCGTCATTTTTTCACCACCCTTCGGTCTGAGTTGATTAGACTAGTGTGGGATGGCAAACAACCTTGCATACAATGGGATGTACTCATGCGGCCGTACTCACAGGGAGGTTTCGACATTCCCAACTTTGAACTATACTACATATGTGCCCAGGCACATTATGCCCATTTCTGGTTTCACCCTCCTCATTACACACCGCACGTCGCTACTGAGCACTGGCTTGCAGACCCCATACCTTTGGATGGCATTATATTATCCAGGGAAGGTACACTCGGGCCTCATCCTTCTACTGTGGACTACACGATCAAGGCTTGGTCCCGGATAACCAAGCACTTGCAAGCACCCTGCCTTTACTCCCCGTTACTCCCTTTTGTATATCATCCGGATCTCTCATTATTGCAAGAAGGTTTTTTTTGAAAAATTGCTACTGCCTGTCGCATCCAATGTTGGGGGGACCTTTATCTTAATGGTAAATTTCGCACTATTCAGCAACTCTTTCCGGACCCTCCACCCACCACTATGGAAACCTTTTTCTACGCCAGACTTAGACATGGGATCAGGGACTGCACCCCATCATACCCCCTGGAACCTACGGTGGTGACCCCTCTGCACCATGTCCTCTGCACACTCACTGTTTCACACCTAGTCTCCACACTGTATCACAGTTTATACGTTGATATTGATTACCCCCAATGCGCAGCTAGAAGTAAGTGGGCTACTGACCTGGAATGTGCCATCACCGACGAGCAATGGTCTTTCTGTTGTACTCAAACGAAGCAAATTTCCTCCAGCAGTAGGCTTCGAGTCATTCACTATAAATTCCTACAGCGCTGCTATTACACCCCGGTGAAGCTCCACAAGTTTGGCTTACGAGATACAAATAGATGTGATAGATGCAGGATGGAGGCTGCAGACTTTCTCCATTTGGCTTGGGGATGCCCGGGGGTACACGCATACTGGCAACAGATCTTTACAGCACTAGATTGCATGACTTCTATCCACATCTCTGTGTCCCCTATCATAGCCCTGCTCGGTTACACTAAACAGATTCCGGCTATCCACCGCAAATTTGTGTCCTTCAGTCTGGTCCTAGCCAAACGGCGTGTTGCTTGTCATTGGGGATGGGGACGTGCCCAAAATTCAAAGACTGGCTTGCGGATATGATACTTTGGCAGGACCAGACTTGTACTTATGCCGAACTTATCCCACTCTCCTCACGCCCTAGTGATATATGGGGCCCACTTCAGTCATACCTACTAGAACACCCAGTGCATACTCCACAAGAGTCCTCGGACTCACAATCCCCAACAAATGTCTGACTCACTTCGCACTATTCATACCTCACCTATACACATCCCCGATGTAATTTTATTTGAGATCCTGTGCGCCCAAGAGGAACACATCGGTCTTTCCATGCTACCCTCTGATATTCCAATATTGCGATACCAATATGGATGTATACAAATGTCTAATGTGCCTGATGTGCTTGATCATGTTGATTCACATGCCATTCTCAATGCCAATCTCTCTTAACATTTTCTTTTTGTTGTTTTGTTCTACTGTTATATGTAAACCAGATATATGACTGTATAGACATGTATTGTTAAAAGGAAATTAATAAATAAATATTAAAAAAGAAAAAGAGGTGGGGTCAAGCCATCACTCCAGTGGGAGTGGACTAGTCATCAGTTATATGGACCCCGGGTGAGACGATCTGCAAGAGAGACTGGCACTGAAGAAAGCCGTCATGCTGAAACGCGTCTGCCACTGCGTTTCACGAATCCAGTAACTATGCGCAGAGACTTTTTATTGGCAATAAATCAACTTGAGAATTCTCCCTAGCTGTGCCGGACCCGTTTGTATTTTCAAGTGGGGCTTGGACTTTATGTTTAACCAGTATCGCAGGCACTGGTCTCCGGCACACCCTCCCGGTTTCGTGCAACGCATCAGCCAGCAGATTTGGAGAAAGTACGACAATACAACGCGTCGCCCCCCCCCCAGCATTCAACACCGCAGTGGAATCGCTATTTTTGCATGGGGAGGGAGGAAGCAGTATTCGACTGCGTAGGGATGCTCAAGTGGACTCACCGCAATAACAAAATTGCAGGGACAGGCTGCAGCGGTTGGTGTGCTGTCCGTGAGCCAACACTGTTGGGACCCCATGTGTGTCTGAAAGTTCTCATTACTTAATCGACTTTCGCATCAGCAAAGGCATACCACCATGCATCTGTCTGAATTCAAGCGCATGGTGAAATCGTCAAACATATCATTACACCTTTAAGGCAGAGGCGGGGTCAAGCCATCACTCCAGTAGGAGTGGACTAGTCATCAGTTATATGGACCCCGGGTGAGACGATCTGCAAGTGAGACCGGCACTGAAGAAAGCCGTCACGCTGAAACACGTCTGCCACTGCGTGTCACTAATCCAGTAACTATGCACAGAGACTTTTTATTGGCAATAAATCAACTTGAGAATTTTCCCTAGCTGTGTCGGACCCGTTTGTATTTTCAAGTGGGGCTTGGACTTTATGTTTAACCAGTATCGCAGGCACTGGTCTCCGGCACGTCCTCCCGGTTTGGTGCAACGTGTCAGCCAGCGGATTTGGAGAAAGTACGACAATACAATGCGTCGCCCCCCCCAGCATTCAACACCGCAGTGGAATCGCTATTTTTGCATGGGGAGGGAGGAAGCAGTATTCGACTGCGTAGGGATGCTCAAGTGGACTCACCGCAATAACGAATCGCTGGGACAGGCTGCAGCGGTTGGTTTGCTGTCCGTGAGCCAACACTGTTGGGACACCACTGTGTGTCTGAAAGTTCTCATTACTTAATGGACTTTCGCATCAGCAAAGGCATACCACCATGCATCTGTCTGAATTCAAGCGCATGGTGAAGTCGTCAAACATATCATTACACCTTTAAGGCAGAGGCGGGGTCAAGCCATCACTCCAGTGGGAGTGGACTAGTCATCAGTTATATGGACCCCGGGTGAGACGATCTGCAAGTGAGACCGGCACTGAAGAAAGCCGTCACGCTGAAACACGTCTGCCACTGCGTGTCACGAATTCATTAACTATGCGCAGAGACTTTTTATTGGCAATAAATCATCTTGAGAATTTTCCCTAGCTGTGTCAGACCCGTTTGTATTTTCAAGTGGAGCTTGGACTGTATGTTTAACCAGTATCGCAGGCACTGGTCTCCGGCATGCCCTCCCGGTTTGGTGCAATGCATCAGCCAGCGGATTTGGAGAAAGTACGACAATACAACGCATCGCCCCCCCAGCATTCAACACCGCAGTGGAATCGCTATTTTCGCATGGGTAGGGAGCAAGCAGTATTCGACTGCTTAGGGATGCTCAAGTGGACTCACCGCAATAACAAAATTGCAGGGACAGGCTGCAGCGGTTGGTGTGCTGTCCATGAGCCAACACAGTTGGGACACCACTATGTGTCTGAAAGTTCTCATTACTTAATGGACTTTCACATCGGCAAAGGCATACCACCATGCATCTGTCTGAGTTCAAGCGCATGGTGAAGTCATCAGACATATCATTACACCTTTAAGGAAGAGGCGAGGTCGAAGCCATCACTCCTGTGGGAGTGGACTAGTCATCAGTTATGTGGACCCCGGGTGAGACGACCTGCAAGTGAGACCGGCACTGAAGAAAGCCGTCAGGCTGAAACGCGTCTGCCACTGCGTTTCACTAATCCAGTAGCTATGTGCAGAGACTTTTTATTGGCAATAAATCAGCTTGAGAATTTTCCCTAGCTGCGTCAGACCAGTTTGCATTCTCAAGTGGGGCTTGGAATATATATATATATATATATATATATATATATATATATACGTTCAAGCAGGTAAATTTATTTCTCCAACAGGCAAAGCATTACCGGTTTCGACCCTCACGTGGGTCTTCATCGTATGCAAATACGAGGGGCAGTCACATCGGGGTTTAAATACACTCGAGTCTTAAACAGTGAATAGGGACCACGGGTGCCATTTTCAATACAACCATGTTTTGTAAATATCAGGGACCAGGTAATCTCGTTTTGTTTTTAGTACTCTTCAAATACTGTGGCTAATGCCCTCCATTATATAATGTTCGAGTTCATAAACCCTGGTTCAAAATCCTGTTGTTGTTCGGACTACAAAGTCCATCATGCATTATTGATGTCTTTCAAAGCTCCGTAATGTCCCTCTTTCAAAACCTTGCACGGTAATCAGTTGTTCAGTGTTCATCATCAACTTCTGCTACTAAAAAAAGTACTAGGCCTGGATTAGAAAAAGTAAAATACACCACTTTGGGGTGTCCAACTTTAGTGACCACCATTACTGATTGAGCATGATAAGACAGTAAAAGAAACTAAAGCCTTCTCATCTCACAAACCTGCGGAGAATACCTTACTTGGGCATGCAATCTGCACAGCAGATTAGTGCTACTAGTACTAGTAAGGAGTCCTTACTAGTACTAGTATTCGTAGTATCCTAGGACCAATGGGTTGTCTGAGTCTTACAGTACCACTACTAGGCAATCCACGTACAAGGGGAGAGGGAAAGCTGAGTGAAACCCAGAAGAAAGCAAGCTACAGACAGACTAATACAGAGTCAGAGCAGAGGTTAGTCAGATGCAGTTTGATTTGATGTAAAAAAAAAAAAACAGCCACTAGAAACAATGTTAGTACTAGTACTTAGTAGTAGGTAATGGAGCAAAAACAAGAATTTAGAAACAGATAGATTGAAGAGGATTTTGGAAAAATACAAATTAGGAAATTGAAATAATAGAGCGGTAAAAGTTCAGGAAATATTAATATATAACAACACCAGGAGGACTTACTTGGGCCAGCAGCAGAGCCATCTGCGCCTGAGGCCACTTCCTGCTGCTCCTGGGAGGCTCCTCCAGCTCCAGCACCCACCTTACTGCCAGCAGACCCAGTCTTCTTCTTGCCCCTGGATGCGGATCATGTAAGACATAATTAAAGAGACAAAAATGATTTATGTTAAATACATAAATATAATTGCTCTAAAAATATTTTTAGAGAGGAAACGGCAATTGTAATAACATTGACCTATCCTAAATCAGATCGACTTATTCGACTAGTAGTAGTCGACTAGTATGTATCACAGTCGAGTACCATCCAATCATTATTATTCCACAGTTCAATTCTGATTCCTGAATCCTAAACATACCTACCTCGCCTATTCCAGACTTTGGAATGAATTGCAAAAAAACTATATTTGCCTCTACTAAGTTCCGATCTCATTCCCAGTCATCTCTCAGTCTCAACTCAAGCCCCCTTTGACGGGCAGATTAATAAGTCTGCATTTTTATTCTTCTTAATGCATAGATGGACGCATGCATATTGCATACACCAAATTGGTTGGTTGCTAATTTATTCACTCACTAAATGAACAAACTACAAAAGGTTTTACTAGGACTGAAGTCATGTGAGAGGACGTGTCACGCAGGCCACTAAATTACCAAATAATACGAACTAACTACTACCACTATCTTAGTGACAGGAGACAGGACAGCCTGACAGGACAAAGGAAAGGACTGGAGTCTTTCCTATATGTATTACCTAACTTAAATTCTCTAACCTCTCTTACATAACCAGCCCAAGAGAGCGCAAAGTTGCAAACAAGTACGATTAGTTATTAGCGCCGAGCATGAGCACCTGCCTGGAAGTAACAATCACATAATAATAAGATTTTTAAACATAAGTTACCTGCATGTAAGCAGCAGCAGCATGTTAGCTATATGCGAAAACGAAAAAAATAATATTCGCAATAACACAGAACAGAAGAACACAATAGTAATATAATTAAAAATCTCGAGGGGGGGAACATGGCGGCCAGTGAGTAACAAGTCGCGGAGGCTCCAGGAGTCGGGAGTCTTATCTCTTCTAAATATGCACTAAATAAGCCTAAAAATGCTCTGAAATGGTTGTTGTATACGGGCCGCGTTAGGTTAAAGAACGAACCTTGACAGGGAAGTTTACGTGAGGGCTCCTTTGTGTTTGGGTTTTTCTCCCTCTGCTGCGGCGGTGGCAGGTTCAACGGAGTCTGCGGCGGCGGCCGCTGAGCGACTGGTATGTGGTGTTCAGGACACTCGTGAGCTGTTCTGGTCCCGCACAGCTCTCGAGTTGGAGCGAGGGCGGAGAGCCGTGGCTCAGATCCCTGTCCGGGGCGGCAGAGGCAGGGGCAGCACAAGCACGTTCTGTCCCATGCAGGAACCACGAGGGAACTCGAGAAAGACAAAGGCTGCAGGAAAGGCCACCCCTGGTGTGGAAGTCGGAGCAGGTAGGGAGAAAAGTTAATCACGGGGTTGCAAAGAGGGGGCTACAATATTGGAAGGGAACCCTGGAGGAATATTGGAGGAGGGGGTGAGAACAAGTATTAGAGGCATGGGGGAGCAAAAGAGATATGCCCTGAGGAGTGCTGGTTTAAGGCAGCATAAGGACCTTGCTAAAACAGACTGCCAACTATCTAAAAATAACTGGGACATTACTCAAAAGCAGGAAACCCAAAGTGGGAAAAAATACACAATCACTCACCCCTCCCAGTCCGAAGCAGAGGTGGAGGAGTGGGTTAACCCCAAAAGAAGAAAACCTAGAAAGGCAAAAACTCCCCCTTTGAACCAATACAAGGTAAAACTCACCCCCTCGTTAAGGAGTTTCTTTAAGGCTATGCCCAGGACCCTAATATTAAAACCTACAGACAGTACTATCTCTAATAGTGCCCCCCAAGCATTTAAATATCCGGAAGGTATCCTTAGCCCCAATAGATTTCAAGCGCTTGCAGTCTAAGTTATTAGAAGAAAGTACAGAGGAAATTCCAATGGCGGATAAAGAAAATAAAGATGTAGTTATGAGTCCTGTGCCGAACCAAGGGGAAGCGGGGGTCTGGAGGGATACACAAATATGTGAAAATGACCTAGGTCAAGTACCAATGTTGGATCAGAGGAACGAACCTTCAGGCCAGGCAGCCTCCCAGTCAGTCTCAGATTTGGTGCAATTGCTGACAAGTGAAATCAGAAATAGATTTGAAGTATCGGAAAAAAATCAAGCTGAGATTAAGTTAACATGCGAAAAGATGGAAGAGAAGTTAGATTCATTAACGGCTAGAACAGCAGCCTTGGAATCCACTGTGATGACGTTAGTCACTCAAACAGAAGAAAATACATAATTCGGATAAAAGAAACAGAAATAGATTTTCAAGAAAAGCTTGAATCCCTTGAAAATTCTCAAAGGAGAAACAACATACGATTGCTTAAAATTCCCGAGAGGGCCGAAGGGAACAATCTTAAGGAGTTTGTAGTCAAAATGATTAGACAAACTACGCAAATTGACAGTACTGAGCAAGCTCTTATGGCTGATATCCAGAGGGTTCACAGAGACCCGTTTAGGCAAAACCCGAACAAAACAAGGCCCAGAAAAATTCTAGTCCATTTCTCAACGTACAAACTAAAAGAGGAGATCTTGAATAAAGCTCTCAAGATGAGCTCACTAATAGCAGACGGAATAACTTTTGAAATATGCTCTGATGTTTCATCAATTACAGCAACCAATCAATGGGAGCTGGGGAAGCTTCTTGACCCTTTGAGGAAACAGGGCGCTACCGCACAATTAAAATTCCCTGCTATATTAAAAGTGATGCATAATAATAAAATGCAAGTCTTCAGGTGGGTGGAAGATGCAGAAAACTTCCTGCAATCCATCTCAGAGGGAGGGGTAAGCTAGAGGAGAATAAGGGGAAAAAAAATGTCTTCTCTGTCTTCAGTCTCTCTAGTTAAGGCAATAAATAATGATAGGTAAGGAGCATAAAATAGTCTTAAAGTTTTAAATATGAAGTACATATTCTTCTGACTCCAGGAGGGGGGCCCCATAGGCCAGTGTTGGGCCATTAAGTAAAGAAGAGGGGGTTCTCCAGGGTGGGGTTCACAATGGGGTAAGGGGGGTAAGGTAGGGAGCACTGGGTGGGGAGCAGTGGGAGAATATTTTTAAAAAATCTGTCCGATTCGCCTTTGCATGATTCTTAAAACTCTTTGGGTGAAGGGTATTTGACACAGCCAATAAGTGATCAAAATGTACAGTTGAGGGTTCTGTCATGGAACGTAAATGGATTAAGAGTGAAGTATAGGAGGAAAAGATTCTACAATACCTAAAAGACGCTCCAGAACAGGTTTTTATACTTCAGGAAATGCATCTAGTAGATACAGAAATGAGAAAGCTAGTTAAATCCAGGAGTTGGGTCCAGGATCTAGTCTGTACCACTCAACAGATAACAACAAAGGGTGTGGCAATTTTAATTAACAGAAATCCATACATTATTGTAGAAAACAGCAGAGTAGATAAAATGGGGAGATGGGCCATAGCTAAGAATAAATGTTATTCTCATAAATTTACTGTGGTAGGATACTATGGGCCAAACATAGATGACCCTGGACCTTTTAGAAGCCTGCTTACGGAGTTGTTAAATTTTCTGGATCTTATAATCCTTGCAGGAGATTTCAATGTGGTTTTAGATCCGGTTATGGATCACTCACTAAAAAGTAGAGCAACATCGAACTGCAAGATGAGATCAATAATAAAAGCTTCTATGAGGCAGTTAGGATGGGTAGACATATGGAGAGCGAAAATAGGAAATAGAAGAGGATATACCTTCAACAACAGGAAGTATGGACATAAATCAAGATTGGATTTCTTTCTAGTTAATCATGATCTGAAAAGATGGGTTAAAGCCGTAAAGCATCTGGGGGCACATCTTTCGGACCACTCGGCAATAACTCTAGTATTAGAACTACCAGTCAAACCAATACAAAGGAGATGGACTCTAGATCGTGCCATTCTATTAGAAGAAGAAGTGATCGAGAAATTGAGTGTAGAGACACAAGAGATTTTTGCAATCAATTTAGATAGTGCCCCAATAGGAATTGTTTGGGACGCCTATAAAGCCTTCTTTAGAGGATAGATAACGTCTCTCCAAATATCCAGACAAAAGAAATATAGAGCTGAAGTGGGGGAAATTGAGCGTAATATCCAGCAGCTGGAACAACAGCTATCAGCCCAGGGGAGTAGTCAGCTGACAGAAAGCACTCTAGCAGCTCTGCAATCTTTCAAATTGGAACTTGCTGGGGTGATGGAACAGAGACTAATGAAACGATGGCAAGCTAGCAAGTTAGCCCATTTAAAATATGGGGAAGGCTGCAGAAAGCTTTTAGCCTGGAAAACTAAACAGGACCAGGCAAAAGGCTTCATAAAAGAATTAAGATGCGAAACTTCCGGAAACCCACTCAGGAGCTGTGCAGAGATAGAGGAGGCTTTCCAAAATCACTTCGAAAAGGTTTATCAGGAGGATTTAACTGTTCGGGAGGAAAATATCAAGGTCTGGTTGGGCCAAGATGTGCCGAACAGAATTAACGAGAAAGACTCTAAAAATCTTAATAGTCCAATTATAAGTAGCGAGGTGAAGAAGGCGATAACGGCAGGGAAGTCTGGGAAAGCGGCAGGCACTGATGGGATACTCGCAGAACTATATAAGTGCCTGATGGAGGAGCTCATCCCTATAATGGAGAAACTATTCTCTCAAATTTTTGAAGAGGGTAGGAACATGCCACTGATCCAGCGCAACCCCCTAAATTCTGAAACCAGGGACCAAGAGAAATCTCATCACACAGAAATTTGCTTTACCAAACAACGGGGCCCATCACACATTACCCATAAATGATCCCTGAGGACAGGCGCTGGATTTGGGGGGTTTATTTTGTCAGTTTTATTAAGTACAACACTACACTTCACATTAATAACATTTATTTATATTTCTATCTATTTGTAATATCAACTTCCTTCTTCCTTTGGTCGATGGTGACTATGATTAACTAAACAGTTTAACATTTAACTAAATAATCACAAAGTCACTTTTTCGGTTAATGATTTTATATTATTAAATGCTCTTGAATTAATCATCAGTGCATACACAAGATTTCAAATAAGAGAACAAATTATCAAGCAATGTAATCAAAATGAATCATTTGCATCGAAATCAAAGCGTGCATCAGGAATGGGGAAGAGAAGGAGCAGCATAAAACTTGCGGAAATATACTTGCAAATTAAAGCAAATCAAGGAGGGTAATACCCACCAAAGGATCAGGAAACCCACTTCCTTGGCCGAGGTTGTGGCAAGAGGTCCTCAGAGATAGGCTCAGAGGACAAAGATAACAGGACAGATGCAGAAAAGATTATTATACTATCAATTAAATTGATCTCCCACTTAATCTACCTCCTCGGTCGCAGTCTCCTCCCAAGCACTCCTGTGACGTTCTCGTACCTAAAGATTCTCTGTCTCTGTGCGGGTCTGCTCTGTCTCTGTGCGGGTCCGCTCTCTCTGTCTTGGATCTTCTCTCTGATCTGTCGCATCAGACTGCTCTGCTATACAGGACCGCACTGCTTCGCCATACTGCCTTGCCACACCCTATTGGGATATCAATTATATTCTTCCTTCCTGCACACTATCTTACAATGTTGCAGTATCAGTAAAAACTCGGACTGTGATTGGTTGTCATAAATCATACTAGGGCCGCCTCATCCAGTTCTCCCCACAAATCCATCCTATACCGGTTCTAACAAAGGAAGGATTAAGACAAATTCATTTCATATATTACTTGTATTCATATTTATACATTCAGCTACAATGTTAATATCAACATCCGTCTTCACATTCAAATTGCACGTTGTTGGACTTGGCCCTTTTGGCAGGTTCACCCCTGAACTTTTTGCCTGTTAATGTGACCTGATCTTAGTAGTTTTTGGCCTCTGCGCTCTTTAGCACTGTGTCCCAGTGTAAAGTGCGTGCGCACTCTGAGTGCGTGTGGTGAGATTGTCCTGCCCTCCCATAGGAATGCATGGGGGATATGTGTGTCCATGGTAATTCCTGGTGTGAGAGGAGTGCAGGGGCGAGTTTAGTATGTGCGAACTCCGTGAGAATAAATGCTGCGCAATGGTGTGTGCAGATTTATTATGACTGGTGTAGAAATGCCACTTTTAGAAGTTGGCATTTATTTGTGCTCTGTGTCTGCCTGCCTGATGTGAATTGCATGTCTGGCTTGTGAGTGACAGGGGCTGGGAGGGTGTGTGGCTCCAGGAGGGGCAGGGTGAGTCAGCGCAGGGCTGAATAGGGAGATCTGCATCTAGATGGGAGGGAGGAGTTGCACCTGGGACCTGAATAGGACTGTGCCTTCCCTCCACAATGCTGGCTCCGCCCCCTGTGGTGCGTCTGATGTCCCTAGCCTGTCCTGTGAAAGGAGAGAGGAGCTGAGCAAAACAAAGTGCTCCAAAGCTCCCCCAAAACCAGTTCTAACTGGTATCCCTAAACCCTGCACCTTTAGACAAGGGAAAAGGGTGTATAAAAGAAGGGGCTGTGACCCCATGTAAATGTTCTGTTGTGCTGACTTGCAGGGGACACTCTGCCAGGAGGAACCGCCGCGGGACCCAGCTGCTGTTTCCTGGGGGTCCCTGCGTGCTGGCCTGCCTGGCTGCGCTGTGCTGGGGTCACACCAGCACCAAGGACTCTTTATTGTTGGCCTTTTGGGGCCACTGCTGGAGCTTGTGCTGCTTCTAACGCCTTGTGAGCGCTATTTTTATTTAGAAGAGCGCGTTGCTCTTTGTTGCTGAGAGGAGCGCATCCGTGTTGGCCTGCAGCGCTGAGCTGCGATCAATTTTGAGGAATCCCGGCGTAGGGATTCCCCGCATTGCTGGCTTCCTGCGGGAGCCCACCCCGCTATTTTGTGCTCCTGTTGGAAGCAGGAGCCCACCCCGCAATTGTGCTTATTCGAAAGCGGGAGCCCACCCCGCATTTGCACCGGAGACCGAGAACTGCTGCGGCCCGATCCGGAAGTCAGGCGGACCGCCTGGACGTGGGCGGGGCCTTGCGGGCGAAGCAGGAGGAAGGCGCCGTAAGGGGAAGTCAGGCAGACCGGCTGCCTGATCGTGGGCGGGGCTCCCTTGCCAGTGGAAGCCGCGCGTATGGCCGGAGACTGTTGCGAGACCCGCGTCGCATTGCCGAGACCGGAGGAGTCCAGAAGGGGAGCCCGGTGAGTGAGGCCGAGGGGAGGAGTTTGACCGGAGCCTTGAGGGCCCCCAGGGCAGAGACTTCCCCCGTGAGTGACGGTGAGTGGGGCTCAATAGTGAAGCAGTGTCGGCGCTCCCGGAGGCACCGGGGCGCCTGAGCCGATTTCTTCTTGGGCAAAGTCTTGTCAGAGTCCCGGAGTGGGGCTCAACAGCCTAATTCCCCAGCTGCACCGCGAGAGAGAGCGGGCAGCTGCGACGGTGGTGAGCAATGTTTGGTTCCTTAGCTCCGAGTAGGGGCTTTAAAAGGCACTGTTAGTACCCGTGCTGGGTTGTCTTTCTCAGCTGTACCGCGAGAGAGCGGGCAGCTGCAACGTTGGGGTCAGTTTTATTAGGCGAGTCCCAGAGAGGGGCTCAGGGGGCACGCTGGTGCCCGTGTTCATTTTCACAGCTGCCCAGCAAGTAGTGGGCAGCTGCCACGTTTAGGTTGTGCACCGGCGCACTTGGCTTTGCTGCTGTTGCAGCCCGGCCTGACATTCTGGACGTTGGGCATTTGAGCCCTGTGAGAGGCCAGTTGGCCTGGGGCCAGTTTAGTGCGTTGTGCCTCCGATTGGGGCACACTGTATTTATGCCAATTATTTCCTAAGGTGTTCATGCCCGATGTCATGTTATGATGTTTAGGGGGAGTACCTACTTGCGTAATGTATTTATGCTGGTGAGGCCCATTGCGTAAGATGTTTATACTTATGAGGTTTTATGCCTACAGATATGGTTATGAGGTTATTGCATAATGTGTTTACGCTGGTGAGGCCTAATGCGTAATGTATGATGCTAATGAGGTTTGGGCCTAATGTAGTTTTATGCGCAAGGTGATTTATGCATCCTATGTTTTACATTGCAGGTTCTCAGGCTTAGTTCCTAACTGTACCAGTAATTACTGGTTGTGCACTTTATTATTTGTACTACATTTACAATTGGTGATTTGTGATGGTTATGACAGTGGCCCCATTGGCCCTGTCGTGTGTAAATAGTCCCCTGTGAATATTGCCTAGTGCCAGTGGGCACACTGTATATTATGTGGTTATGTTTCTAATGTATTTATGACAATACAAAGGCTATTTTTTATATAACCTTGTGTGGAGTTCCTTTTGTGGTGTGCCTAGTGTGTTGCTGCTGTGTGAGTGTGCTGCGCAAACGCTTTACACATTGCCTCCGGGATAGGCCTGACTGCTCGTGCCAAGCTACCAAGGGGGTGAGCAGGGGTTATCTTTGGCGTGTAACTCCCTCGTCCCTGACTAGAGTGGTGGTCTCTGCCTGGCTTTGGCGCGAGCCTTAGCCAACCAGAGATCCCATTTCTAACATTGGTGATCAGCGGTGAGGATAGGACTTGTGTTTGCGCAGTACCACAGCGACAACTGGTTGCACTACAAGCTCTGCATTTAGATAATCACGTGTTTGGGGATTATTGTTTCTGAGTTTTATTTGATTTTTTTCTCCTAAAAAGTGTCATTTGTTAATTGTGTACTCTTACTTCAGCTCAGACGCCTAAGTCTCTTGTGTTGCACCTGTGTTTTAAAAACCTTGCCAGAATGGAACCTACCTTTAATGCATATAATCTGTTGGAATACAGTATGTTGGAGTTAAGGGGGTTCTGTGATGAGAGAAGCTTACCAGTGGGTGAGGAAGACACTCGGCTATCCCTTAGGTCAGCCCTGCTACACTGGCAACAGGATAGATGGAAACTGATAGGCAGGGACCAGGCCGCACTCCAAGAGGGTGGTGGGTCTGAGGGTGGCCCTGAGGAGTCTGAAGAGGAGGAAGAAGATGACAGGACAGGGACGCCAGTAGATAGTGAGGACCCCATAGATAGGGAGTCTCTTGCTGGGTCCAGTGTCGGGGGCAGTGCCCCACCCCTTTCCCTATCCCCAGAGGAGTGGGTAGATAGGAGGGAAGAAAGGGAGCATCAGCTGGCTTTGGAGAAGCTCAAGTTAGAGTATGCCAAGGAGATAGCGCAGCTGAGTGTGGAGGAGAAAAAGCTAGAGACCGAGAGGGTCTTAGCGCAGGAGAGCATGGCGGAGGCTGAGAGGGCCTTCGGCAGGGAGAAATTAGCTCTGGAGGGTAGGTTATCCCCTGAGAGTAGTTTCAATTGTCTGGATTCACCAGTGGAGGTGGAATCCAGTGGTGGCAGCAATATGGAGTCCGGTGCAGGAAGTCCCATTCCCAGTTCCCAGAATATGGTAATTGGCTCCCAGGAAGAGGAGTACAGGTTGAAGTTCAGGGGCAGTAGGAAACTGTCTCACCAGTCTTGGGGGGTTTGTGGATGACTGTAGTGATGCACTGGTTGACTGGGTAAAGTGTGCCACGGGACAGGATTTTGAAGGACTGTTCAATCTGGTTATTAGAGAGCACCTGCTCAGTTGTTGTTTTCAGGGTTGCGCCAACACCTGTTGGAGTGTTGGCACCCTGATCCATGGGATCTTGCATGGGAAGCAGACCTCTGGGTGGTGGCCCGAGGTTCTGATGAGGCATTGGGGAGTGATTCCAAAAGTAATGGTTCAGGTATCTTCCAGCCCTGTATCGGGGAAGAGGTTCAGAGTAGCCCAGCTGGGTCCCAGTGTAGTGGGAGGGGTGTAGGGGCTCATGTCCTGTCTCAGTGTAGTAGAAGTGAGTGTGGGACTGAGTGTCCCCAGGTGCCCGAAACCCAATCTCAGAACCTGGATGGTTTCTTCAGGGAACACCAGGTTGGGAGCCTAGGCTGTCCTGTTAGTCCATTTGAGGAGGATCTCCTAGTGTCTGGAGAACCTGGAGCGTCTGTAAATAGAGCTCCAGTGGTTCTGGTGTCTGGCGGTGCCGCTCCAGTTGGGAGGGTACAGAAGTCCAGAGAGAGGGGTGACATGGGGTTGTGTTCCCCAGTGGAAGAGCCAGTGGGTCAAGGACCAGCCAGAAGGGCTGAGCCTCCTAGAAGTGACCATGGTGACACCACGTCTGTCCTGGGGGATCTTCGCGCACTGTCAGGTGGACAGGGGTCGGGAGATCTGCGCCAGGCAGACTGTCACACGACACAGGAGTCATGTGTTACCCTCGGGGGGCTACTGTGTGAGTCCCCAGAAGTCCTGGAGTGCCAGGCAAGTACTCAGCCACAGGGTTTAGACCCAAGGTTGGGAGGCCAGGTTCAGGATCTGCCTGACCTGGAGGGAAGGACGTCTGTAACCAGTGTCCTGACCGGTTCATCTTCCAGGGGTACCGCTCCAGTTGGGAGGGTGCAGAACTCTGGAAGGGGGTGCAGAGGGAGGGAGCCCTCGCCTCTGACCCCGGTGCAACCTGAGGGGTTAAACCCTAGGTTGGGAGACCAGTTTTTGGAGAGAGGTCCTGAACTGGTGGGAGAGTTGTGTTCTGGGGGTGCCTCTCCAAGGAGGAGAGTGCGGACCCATAGAAGGAGAGGTAGGGGGAGGAGAGCCTCGCCCGTGACTTTTGGTCAGCCTGAGGGTGCGGACCCTGGGCTGGAGGATCAGTGGCAGTTTAGAACTGCCCTGATGAGGGGAAGAGTGGAGAATGGCTACTATGTGCCAGGGGTTACTACCCCCCACTCTGTGGATGGGCAAGGACCAGTGGCATCTGGATGGCCTAGGGCCTGGTCCTGGCCGCGGACAGCTAGGGAGTACCCGTGGGGTAGCCCAGTTGCTCCGGACAGCTTTTTCAGAAGGAACCACATGGGTTCACCGTGGCGTAGAACAGGAGGGTGTCCCTGCAGTTGCGGGCCCGCGTCCGTGTTCTATCGCCTCCAAGCAGGGAAGCCCATCACGGTGGTGATTGGTCTACCCTGCGTTTTGGCTGGAAGGGGGTTGTGTTGGACTTGGCCCTTTTGGCAGGTTCACCCCTGAACTTTGTGCCTGTTAATGTGACCTGATCTTAGTAGTTTTGGCCTCTGCGCACTTTAGCACTGTGTCCCAGTGTAAAGTGCGTGCGCACTCTGAGTGCATGTGGTGAGATTGTCCTGCCCTCCCATAGGAATGCATGGGGGATATGTGTGTCCATGGTAATTCATGGTGTGAGAGGAGTGCAGGGGCGAGTTTAGTATGTGCGAACTCGTGAGAATAAATGCTGCGCAATGGTGTGTGCAGATTTATTATGACTGGTGTAGAAATGCCACTTTTAGAAGTTGGCATTTATGTGTGCTCTGTGTCTGCCTGCCTGATGTGAATTGCATGTCTGGCTTGTGAGTGACAGGGGCTGGGAGGTGTGTGTGGCTCCAGGAGGGGCAGGGTGAGTCAGCGCAGGGCTGAATAGGGAGATCTGCATCTAGATGGGAGGGAGGAGTTGCACCTGGGACCTGAATAGGACTGTGCCTTCCCTCCACAATGCTGGCTCCACCCCCTGTGGTGCGTCTGATGTCCCTAGTCTGTCCTGTGAAAGGAGAGAGGAGCTGAGCAAAACAAAGTGCTCCAAAGCTCCTCCAAACCAGTTCTAACTGGTATCCCTAGACCCTGCGCCTGTAGTCACAGGGAAAAGTGTGCTATAAATGAAGGGGCTGTGACCCCATGTAAATGTTGCTGTTGCTGCTGACTTGCGGGGTCGTGCTGCTGCTGGGCTCAGGAGGAGACCGCCACGGGACCAAGCTGCTGTCTCCTGCAGGAGGGCCCTGCGTGCTGGCCTGCCTGGCTGCGCTGTGCTGGGGTCACACCAGCACCAAGACTTTATTGTTGGCCTTTTGGGGCCACTGCTGGAGCTTGTGCTGCTTCTAACGCCTTGTGAGCACTGTATCTTGATCTCAGAAGAGCGCGTTGCTCTTGTTGCTGGAGGAGCGCATCCGTGTTGGCCTGCAGCGCTGAGTTGCGATCAATTCCGAGGGAATCCTGACGTAGGGATTCCCCCGCATTGCTGGCTTCGTGCGGGAGCCCACCCTGCTATTTTGTGCTCCTGTTGGAAGCAGGAGCCCACCCCGCATGTGTGCTTATTCGAAAGTGGGAGCCCACCCCGCATTTGCACCGGAGTCCGGAGACCGAGAACCGCCGCGGCCCGAGCCGGAAGTTAGGCGGACCGTGCCTGGACTGTGGGCGGAGCCTTGCGGGTGAAGCAGGAGGAAGACGCCGTAGGGGAAGTCAGGCAGACCGGCTGCCTGATCGTGGGCGGAGGCTCCCGCTTGCCAGTGAGACAGCCGCGCGTACTGGCCGGAGACGTGGTTGGCCGAGAGCCTCGCGGCCTCGAAACATTGCCGAGGACACCGGCGGAGTCCAGAAGGGAGCCCGGTGAGTGAGGCCGAGGGAGGAGTTCGACCGGAGCCTTGAGGGCCCCCAGGGCAGAGACTTCCCCCGTGAGTGACGAGTCCCGGTGAGTGGGGCTCAATAGTGAAGCAGTGTCGGCGCTCCCGGAGGCACCGGGGCGCCTGGGCCGATTTCTTCTTGGGCAAAGTCTTGTCAGAGTCCCGGAGTGGGGCTCAACAGCCTAATTCCCCAGCTGCACCGCGAGAGAGAGCGGGCAGCTGCGACGGTGGAGAGCAATGTTTGGTTCCTTAGCTCCGAGTAGGGGCTTTAAAAGGCACTGTTAGTACCCGTGCTGGGTTGTCTTTCTCAGCTGTACCGCGAGAGAGCGGGCAGCTGCAACGTTGGGAGTTCAGTTTTATTGCGAGTCCCAGAGAGGGGCTCAGGGGGCACGCTGGTGCCCGTGTTCATTTTCACAGCTGCCCAGCAAGTAGTGGGCAGCTGCCACGTTTAGGTTGTGCACCGGCGCACTTTGCTTTGCTGCTGTTGCAGCCCGGCCTGACATTCTGGACGTTGGGCATTTGAGCCCTGTGAGAGGCCAGTTGGCCTGGGGCCAGTTTAGTGCGTTGTGCCCCTGATTGGGGCACACTGTATTTATGCCAATTATTTCCTAAGGTGTTCATGCCCGATGTCATGTTATGATGTTTAGGGGGAGTACCTACTTGCGTAATGTATTTATGCTGGTGAGGCCCATTGCGTAAGATGTTTATACTTATGAGGTTTTATGCCTACAGATATGGTTATGAGGTTATTGCATAGTGTGTTTACGCTGGTGAGGCCTAATGCGTAATGTATGATGCTAATGAGGTTTGGGCCTAATGTAGTTTTATGCGCAAGGTGATTTATGCATCCTATGTTTTACATTGCAGGTTCCCAGGCTTAGTTCCTAACTGTACCAGTAATTACTGGTTGTGCGCTACATTTATTATTTGTGCTACATTTACAATTGGTGATTTGTGATGGTTATGACAGTGGCCCCATTGGCCCTGTCGTGTGTAAATAGTCCCCTGTGAATATTGCCTCGTGCCAGTGGGCACACTGTAGATTATGTGATTATGTCTCTAATGTATTTATGACAATACAAAGGCTATTTTTTATATAACCTTGTGTGGAGTTCCTTTTGTGGTGTGCCTAGGGTGTTGCTGCTGTGTGAGTGTGCTGCACAAACGCTTTACACATTGCCTCCGGGATAAGCCTGACTGCTCGTGCCAAGCTACCAAGGGGGTGAGCAGGGGTTATCTTTGGCGTGTAACTCCCTCGCCCTGACTAGAGGGGTGGTTTCTGCTTGGCTTTGGCGCCAGCCTTAGCCCACCAGAAATCCCATTTCTAACACACGTATTGATGGCTGTTCCCACAGTCACTGTCGCATCTTGGCACATAAACAATAAGACACAGGTCAACATGGCCTTCACATGGATTGCATCATCGGGAACACTCTGTTGTCTGCGTGCAGGCAACTCAATTTGGCGCATGCGCATTCCACACCTACCAGGCCAGCCACATGCTGGTTTCAACAAGAGGCCATTTTTATGCAGGCCCAATCCCGTACTAAAATAAACAAACACAAAAGAATATTATTTCATGAAAATAAACCCATTATGTTTACCTCCCACCATACTAATGCTGTGTAGATGGGTGTATCTGGAGTTGATTAGTTCATGCAATCAATACATTATTATAGAGTTGCTTGACTTTATGAGGATGTATTTTACAAACCTCACTCCATCACCACTATCATGGAATGAAGCCACAGTTGCTTTGATCCTCAAACCATCAAAACCATCAAACTCCTGTGATTCATATAGGACCATCTCCCTGCTTAATACCGATTATAAAATCTTCACCAAGATTTTAGCAGATAGATTAAATGGAGTAGTGGGGGTCCTTCTAGATGAGGATCAAAAAGGTTTTGTTCGTGGGAGAGGAATTTAGGACCTCACTTATAATTTGATAGGGGCAATAGACCTGGCTACACTGTATAAAGTACCCTTGGTCATTATCACCTTAGACGCAACGAAAGCGTTCGATAGGGTTAACTGGCCCTATTTACAGCAAATACTGAGGCTGTGCAATTTGGGAGAAAACTTCTGTAGGACCGTGAGTCTGATATATCAAACCCCCACGGCCAAAGTCTTAGTGAATGGGAATATGTCTGCCCCTTTCAAAATCCAGAGGGGAACAAGACAAGGATGCCTGTTATCACCTTTATTGTTTAACTTGTATATTGAGCCTCTAGCTGTAAAGATCAGACAACATGCTGGAATATCTCCCTTTACATATAGGAACTGGGAAAAAAAGGTGGCCTTATACGCCGACGATCTGATGGTATATTGTAGTGATACAGTCCACGAAGGTTGGTATGATTCAAGTAGATTTATTGAAGATTAGAACAAGACCATAACAAGATCATATCAGGACCATAGCTAGACCAGAGGGAGACCAGAGGGAGACCCCACCAGGAGCAGCCAGCATGCTGCTCAGCCCAGCCAACTGTGAACATTGACCGCTCACATTCCATAAGATGACATCATAGCAAGGTTCTACAGGCAGAGCATGAAAAGCATTGAACTCAAGATATAACATATCCCCCTTTCTCCCAAATGAATAAAAGAACACAATGAGAGAGAAAGAGAGAAGAAACCAGAAAGAGAAAACTTAGAGGAAACAGAACCGCAAAATACTCTAAAGAGGAGCAACATCAGGTAACAGAGAAGAAAAGAAAACAGACATAGAAACCATCCTCCCTTCTTACACAACAGAAAAGAAGAAAACCACAACGCCTGAGAGAGAAGAAAAGGAAGCACAAAAGACTGCCCCAAAGCACACCCACTGGCCAGAACAGGAGTGATTGAAGGCTGAAAATGGAAAATTAACAAAACACAGGGCTACAGTCTGCGACGGACGCAGGGGAAGAAGACAGACAGAAAGGCAGAGGAAAGCTCAGAATCCACATGAGAGACCAAGAAAATGAGGAAAAGAAAAAAAAATATCCTCACCGAAGTGAAACACCGTTATCAAGACATAATGACAAAATGTAAAGACAACAGCGTATTTAAACAAAAAAAAAAAATTCAAAATGTTAAGTAGAAACTTATATGTACAGATAGGGAAGACTATAACCCCAAAACAGACCCCAACAAACAGTGTGGGAGTAATAAGAGAAATGGGACCAAAACCCACGAAACAATAGTCCTTGTGAAGAAAAAAGAGCACACTGATATGTGGAGTGAACGACCGGGTGAAGACCCGTGAACTTCAAATGTAATGCAAAAGGACTGTAACCTTTGCATGAATCCCCTGTAAACGGGTAGACTTGAAAGTGTACAGGTAGGAACCTGTACTAATGCAAAAGGACTGTAACCTTTGCATGAATCCCTGTAAACGGGTAGAGTTGAAAGAGTTTGGGTAGGAACCCATACTAATGCAAAAGGACTGTAACCTTTGCATGGTTCCCATGTAAATGGGTAGACTTGAAAGTGTTTGGGTGGGAAACCGCACTAATGCAGAAGGACTGTAACCTTTGCATGGATCCCCTGTGAAAGGGTAGAAATGTAGTAATGTAAGTGTGTTGACTTAACACACATATGAGTATGAACTCATGACATATGAAAGAATAAAGTGGACAATTATCACTTTTGTAAACACGACTTGCTAATGGCAAACGTGGTCAAAGCCATTTTGAATACAAAATGCGTACTGTTATGAAACACGAAATACAACTGATCCCATCCTCGTCGCCAAAAACTTGTAGTGATTGAGTCCACGAAGGTTGGTATGATTCAAGTAGATTTATTGAAGATTAGAACAAGACCATAACAAGATCATATCAGGACCATAGCTAGACCAGAGGGAGACCAGAGGGAGACCCCACCAGGAGCAGCCAGCATGCTGCTCAGCCCAGCCAACTGTGAACATTGACCGCTCACATTCCATAAGATGACATCATAGCAAGGTTCTACAGGCAGAGCATGAAAAGCATTGAACTCAAGATATAACATATATACGTCAGACTTATCAGTGGCAATCCCAATTTTGTATAACTTGGCTTCACAGTTTGGCCTTGTCTCTGGCTATGAGGGGAATGCGTCAAAAACAGAGTGCATGGCGTGGAATATGGATACGCAGTAATATGCAATGAAAAAGGAGATAACATACCTGGGCATTATGATCTCACAAAACATCGAGAAAATTCCGGAAATAAATTTCAACAAAGTTAGCAAGGAGATATGTAAATCCTTAATAAGTTGGGCACATTTACCATTGACAATAATTGGCAGAGTAAATTTAATTAAAATGATGGTCCTTCCAAAACTAATTTTCTTATTCCAAAATATCCCTCTAGTTTTCAGAGAAGAGTGGTTGAAGAAACTCCAGTCAAAAATAAGTAGCTTTATTTGGGCATCCAGAGGTATACGAATTGCCTGGAAAAAACTTTGTAGAAAAAAAAATAAGGGAGGTCTGTGTTTGCCGGATTTAGTTTTTTATGCATGGGTTTTTCTTATGAAGGCAGGGAAAATGCTATTGAATGAACCAGATGGTTCAGATATCGGGAAAATGCTGAAGGTGATGCTGCTAGATCTGAAGGGAGGGGATCAAGGTTTTATATATAAATTCGGAGATCCCAGATATTTCAAAAAGGTGCACCTCAAGATTTTACATGGGCTAGCTTCCACGTGGCACAAAATTAGGAGGACATTAAAAATAAGCTACTATAGTGCATTGGCGCCTATATGGGATGCCCCTGGCTCCCCAGAATGGACTATGGACTCCTTGGCAGTACCTTTGAAAAAAGCCGGAATATTGAGCTGGGAGCAACTTGTTAAAGAGGGCTCTCTGCTTTCTTGGGATGACTTGTGGAGGATCACAGGGCATGAGTTGTCTAGATTTAAGTATTTGCAAATGAAAAGTTGGCACCAAGCAGTTTGAACAATCGTTGGTATACCCAATGAATTGGAGTCCGCCTTAAGGAGGAAAGTCAAGAGGAAAAAGGAGGTGGCAAACTTATATTGGCTCCTGATCAATCTTGCGGAGGGCGATTTTGAACTTCCACTGGAGCTGTGGGGAAAGAGCTTGCCTGGGATCCATCTAGAAGAATTATGGCAAGTATCATGTAACACTTTGTATTCCACAGTCCAAGCTGCAAACCTAAGGAGAAATCACATCTTTTGTCTCCACAGGGTGTATTGGTCTCCTTTAAAGCTCTCCAAATTTGGGAAAGGAGCCACCTCGAAATGCCCTAAATGCTTTAAAGAAAAGGCAGATGATGTGAATATGTTTATGGGCTGCCCAATGTTACAACATTTCTGGGCCGATGTAAGTAAAGACATCTCTGCTATAACTGGGGTGGACCCACAGGTAAGTGTAAGGCTGGTATTTTTTGGGGTCATGGTAAATCACAAATCTATGTCCTTGGAAAAAAATAAGCTACTGTTTTATCTGATTTTACTTGCACGAAGGGAAATTTGTAAATATTGGATTAAAAATGTTCCCCCGACTATTCTAGATTGGATTAACTCTGTGAAATATACAATGAAGATAGATAGGGCATCCCTGAATGAGAGAAGTAAGAAGAAAGACTTCTGGCTACCCTGTATAAATTGGTTGGAAAGTGGGGCGAACACAGTCCAATGATTATGCCTCTACACTAAGATACTTCACCACTCCGGTTGTTCTATGGGAAACTCAGAGAGAGGGTCAGAATGGATCAACCACGAAAGGAAGGTTCTGTGTAAAGTGCATCTATTTGGATACAGAGTTCTCTGGTTGGTGCCAATCAAGAGGGGGGCCTCAGAGAAACCCAAAACAACTCTGTTTACATCCAATGGCGAATGAGGACAAAAAGAAATAAATATATATATATATATAATTAGCTACTCACCAAGCCCTGGGACCTCAACACCTAGCAGGTCCAGCAGGTCCTGCTCCTGGTCCAGGATGTCGGACCACCGGTGCGTCAATTGGTTGCGGGTGCACCAGACCCCAGAGCAGTGAAACACTGCCCGGCGCACCCTCTCCCACTGCCGGTGACACTCCCGGAGCCCGGACCCGGTCCCAGGCTGCCGCCTGCTATCAGGGTTAAGGGGAGGTGGCGCTAGACAAAAAAAAAACAGTGCGGCCATCTCCGCCTCACTGTATAAGGCTCGTGGCTGCACCCTTGTGGGCGCCGCTTTCCGCAAGGAAGGCAGTCGCGGCTCTCACTCCTTGGCCTCTTCCCCTAGCCCTTAGTTTTTTTAAGGCTCTTCGCCATGGTTCTGGGTAGGCGGGGGCGGAAAAGAAAAGGTAAGAAGTAAGAAAGTAAGTAAAAGAAATGAAAAAAGGAGGTTTCTAGAAACAAAGGATTGAAAAGATATAGGGAGGATAGAAAAACAGGCCCAGAACCATAGCAAAAAGTGAAAAACAAGATGGACGTGCCCATTGGCGACCGCGTGGTGAAGTTCGAGCAATATTTCCCCCCGAGCATGCAATAGAAGTCCCCGAACACGCAATACACGTTCCCGAACAGGAAAAACGCACCGCGAATGGGCGGAACAAGCAACTCCACGTGCTTGCGGAAATCCGCGTAGCTCGCAGATCTTTTTGCGACTTTGCGGAATTCCGCGAAGCGCCTGTGCTTCTGCTAGCCCACAGGATATGCTTTTAAAATTGACAACCACTGTGCAGGACGACGTGTATATAACACACTTTTATATCCTATCCTTTTGTGTATTAGTTCTATTGTGGATGTAGAAAATTCCTTTTTCCATGAGTGAACATTCTAGGTAAAGCCAGGAGCAGGGATCCATTTTGAAACCCATGTGTACAGTAGGGGGTGGCCCAGTAACCCTCTTACATGTAGGTCACAAGTACTACATAGCAAAAACAGTCTGACTTGCGAGGGATAATTAAAATGTTTTGTAGTGTTGGGAATAATACATCAATTATTATTGGACTATCATAACATTTTACCAATACTTGCATTTCATTATATTAGTAATTTCAAGCACTTTTAGGGTGTGGCTGTGTATCCTTTATTCCAAAATCCGATCCTATGATTTCCTATCATTGACACCCAACGGGTTTAAACATGTTGGCACTAATGAGGATGAGGCCTTTAACCAGTAGCGGTCGATGGTAGGAGTGCCTGCCGGGCGGTGACGTGGGGCGGGGGAGGGGCAGGGTAGGGGGTAGTAAACCACGGATTACGGCCGAATACAGGTAAGTCAACATTTAAATAAATAAAACGAATTTTGTTGCGCGCACTGCATCGCATTTGGCGATGCAGCGCTCACAACGAAATTCGTTTTATTTATTTAAATGTTTACTTACCTGTATTCGGCCGTAATCCGTGGTTTACTACCCCCTACCCTGTCCCTCCCCCGCCCCACGTCACCGCCCGGCCGGCACTCCTACCACCGACCGCTACTGCCTTTAACTCGAATTCAACCACTTTCTCTCTTTCATTTTAACCATACCCATGGTGCTCACCAATGAAGGTATTTCCATTGGGTTTACCTTGAGGTATTTTTCGTAGTAGGTGAATTCATAGAAAAATAAAAACATAGAAACCCCCTTGGAAGACAACCAAATCATGGAAAAACAATTTCAATGAAAGACAATTTAAAGAAATGCCAAAAAATTGAAAATTATGGGAAACATTTTGCATTTTAAAGGAAAGATAATTTTAAAGAAAATCCAAAATTACATTAAACTTGGGTGGAGTCTAGGACTACTCTGGGTTTGTTGGGCTTTGAGCTGGATCATGTTTAGGGTAATGAGGGGGTTCTTAGAGATCAGGAATAATTGGCATTAGGGCATAGAATGGGGTTCTTAGGGTTCAGAGATGGGTGGAGTGCAGGGGTGGTGATGGCTTTTTAGGGTTCACGAATGAGTGGTAGTTAGGTGTGTGAGGTGTTTTTAGATTTCAGAGATGGGTGGAGTGTATGAGTGTCGAGAGGTTTTAGGGTTCATGGATGGGCGGAGTTTAGGGCTGATGATGGTTTTTAAGGTTTAATTATAGGCAGTGGCTGGGGTGGTGAAGAGTTTTAAGCGTTCAGGGTGGGTGGCGTTTAGGGTGGTGAGGGGTATTTAGGGTTCAGGAATGAATAGTTTAAGGTGATGAGATCTTATGGTTCATGGATGGCTGGTGTTTAAGGGTGGTGAGGGTTTTTAGAGTTCAAGGAAGGCTGGAGTTTGGGTGTGTTGAGGTGTTTTAAGGGGTATGGAATTGGTGGGTTTCAGGCGCAGAAAACAGTTTTAGGCATCAGGAATTGGTAGGGTTATGGGTAGTGAGTGATTTTAGGGTTCAGGGATGGTGGAGTTTTGGGGTAGAAAGAGCTTTTAGGCTTCAGGATTGAGTGTTGTTTAGGTGTGGTGAGGGGCTTTAGGGGACAGGGATTGATGGTGTTTAAGGGTTATGAGGGGTCAGCGATGGATGTTGTTTATGGGTGGTGTTGGGTCAGAGAATAAAAGCATCCGAAGTAATTGTCTGACAATGTAGACAATATAAATATGAAATAATGTCCCCTGAAATAAAACAATGAAATAAATATGTCTGACAAAAAAAATTCTGATATTAAGACCTGCAACCATTGCATTTACACATAGTAAATGAGCATTCAAAAGCCAATTTCGACCCAAAAAACTTTCTATGAATTGGTTTCTACAAAAAGGTAAATGCAGTTCATTTTGAAAATGTCCATTAAACAGTTTAGATGACATGATTTCTCAGTAATGGTATTCCATGAAATTGTTTTTCTATGAAATCACATACAACCGGTATTTTTATATTAACCTGGATCCTGCCATTATGCAGTATTTCTTATCAAGAACTCATTCATACTCATACTGAGGTTGAGACCACCCTGATGGTTTCATCTTATCAGGGTGGAATGAGGTTGCCTATGATGAACCATGCCACAGAAATGTGGGTTGGGATCCTCATTCATATACTGTATAGTTCAGGTCACCAGGTTGTTGTCAGACTGTTGAATAATCCCCTAGACCATCAAAGGTTTGTGGTTTTATAGAGTAAATGGTTTATCAGGGCTTAGGTATGATTTTAGGTTGACAGAACTGGAGCAGTGCGAGAGTAGGCCAAGTAGATCACACCAGTCAGTTCTTACCCTGGGAGTTGGAAGGCTTTTTGTTTATCAATGTCCTTGCGGCAAAGCAGGATGCTGAAGCCAGTGAGGGTCCCTCTACATTTGATGCCTCTTTCTTGAGCTCATGATGAAACTTTCAGCTTTGATGCCAAAAGCTCTGAGCAGGTCAAAGCACAATTACACAGTTGCCAAGTTTGTTTTGAGTCTAGAGTAGATTTTCCCTTGGACTTTGCCACTTTTCTAATTTTCAGATGGAATCTTTAGCTGGGCAGGGGTTGTGGAAAAACAGCTTTGAACAAGATGAACTAGGATAACTTGTTCATTGAGCATGCATCCTCTAGTGTGGAAGCTTTGGTGTGCATTGTCCCACAAAGTTTCTTGTTGCTAGGAAGTTTCCTCCTGGTTAGTCCTACAGTGCTCACATACCGGGTCTCTCTCTAGCCAGGCTCTCTCAAGTTCCAATCGACAGTGGCCTTCTTCAGTTTAGGAAACCCTTACCTCGTTGTATCTCTGTAGCTGCAACAGGAGGCCAACTTGTGACCCATGGCAAACAGTTTCCAACCCTGGATGCCAGTAGGAGGTAGGTTCTTCTTTCCCTAGCAGTTAGATAGAGTCTTATTGTTTCCTGATGTTTCTTCCCAGGTCC
This sequence comes from Calotriton arnoldi, assembly GCA_963921515.1. Classification (NCBI taxonomy): domain Eukaryota; kingdom Metazoa; phylum Chordata; class Amphibia; order Caudata; family Salamandridae; genus Calotriton; species Calotriton arnoldi. The sequence continues at coordinate 925,416 of CAWUFW010001434.1, forward strand.
TGGAATGCCATAAGAAAGTGGTGGAGAGGTGCCATGTGTACGCTGTGTAGTAACCAGAGATGGGTGTATTACCTAAATCCACTCCTGGCCACTTTGCCATCTAAACACAACCTCCTTTTTGAGCTATTTCTCCATTTACTGTAAACCTTCAAATAGTCCCTCATGCAAGATTTCCCCTATCCTTCCTCGACCCTAGACACAGAGTTTAGGGTGACTCTGGGTATGGACAGTTCCAGAGATCTCCGTTTGGGATCTGCACTTTAAAAGGAATAACTGTTTAGGCTCTCTTATCTATTGCCATCTGTTCCTGTTCCCCTCCTAGAAGACAGATCCCACTGTTGACATCACTTCAGCCATTCTGCTCACAGGGGCAGCCCGTTGTCCTCCAGGAAGACAGTTGTCAACAGGCAGTCTAACATGTATATTCAAATCTCCGGAGCACGGCCAGTGAGCACCGCAGTTTCTAAGCAATTTGCTCCAGGCAGCAAACAGTGCAATTTTTATAGTTGCTCTTCGACTTAACTTATGCAGAAGCTACTTTCTCCTGGAAATCTTCTAATATTTTTATTGAGCTCGGTCACATATGAGGATGGAAGAAATACACACTGCAGCACATATATGAGATTTAACTTTCGCCCCTGATCCAATTCCGGCAAAAAGTTACCATAACCTTTCTTATAAAGTAAGCCAATTTGGTGAAGCAATTTACCCTATGGGGCAGATTTATATTATGTCACAAAAGTGATGCAAAGTGGTGCAAACTGTTGATTTGAGAATTACTTTTCAGCATAAAACTTTATTTGCACTGGAAAGTGTCCCTTAAAGTAACACAAAGTGGTACTAGCACTGCTTTGTATTGATTTGCTTCAAAGGGGTGTACCATCTGTGGTACAAGGGTATTCCCAGGTATCCACCCATAGATTTTGACCTAGAGCCCTAACGACTAATCGTTGTAGATAGGGCTTTGCTCAAAAAATGATGCCCCTTTGAGGCAAATGTTAACTTGAAGAAATGTTTTTATTTCACCAAACGTTTCCAACTTTGCTAGTGTGCTGCACTGTACTGCACTCATACAAAGTTGAAAAAGTGTTTAACTATATCTGAGTATAGCATATAGTACTGGAATGGTACCATTACTATTTAACCTAATTAAAACATTTAAACCTGTGTTTGTATTAGGTACTCACCTTTGAACTATGATGCAAGGGTGTGTGTGTGTTGTTGCATGGCGGCCTAAGTGTAGCAGCGCAAACAGAGAGAAACACAGCACCATATCTTTACAGATATGGTGCTGTTTTGCTCTCGCTCTTTCACACAAAGCAGCATAGAAACTTTGTTTGATGTGCTGCTTTGTATGAAAAGTTAGTAAATGTGCCTCAAAATCTCTTAGGGGAAAACCACATGAGCCTTGACACAGTTTGCTGGTGTCATACCACACAGAATCTGCAAGCCAGTAAAAGAAAACAGGAAAAAGTGTGGGGGTCACTACAACCACTACGTGCCTAATGTGATGTTGCCTCCAAAGTATTAAGGTCACAACCTGTATGATTATATATTATATGTTATCCATCTACAAACCGTGTGCATTAGAGTGATTGTGATTATAAACAATGCAGCAAATATAAAGGTTGGTTTGCGCTCAACCATATTTCATCAAAAATCTCTATCCTACATGTTCAAAACTGGTCTAAATTATCACCAGCTGTAGAGCAACGTGGCTATGTTTGCTTTTTAAAATGACTTACTTACTTTGCGAAAAAAAGATTTAAGATCTTTTTCAAACTCAAACTTATTGAGTGGGGCAGTAGGGGCAAAACTAAAACCTTTTTCTAACACTTCCTTTTCCATCTCTGACAATTTTCTTTGCGATAAATTAATGATGGGAAACCTGTCTACCTCCAATACCTCCGATTCCTGGTTTTCAAGAAGTCTTGTGGGGGATAGTTCCTCACCCGTCTCATGGGAACAGTCCAGCCTGAACTGCCAAGCCAGGTCTTCCCTGAACCGGAAACAAGCATCCTGGGACCGGCTAGCCTGGCTGATGAGAGGTGTTACCCCGAAACCGGTCCCAGGTTGTTTTTTTCTGGTTCAAGGAAGACCTGGCTTGGCAGTTCGGGCTGGACTGTTCCCATGAGGAACAGGGTCAAGACTTATTTCCATATAGCTTGGCCTGAACTGAGTTGGCGAAGTGAGCTAAAGAATGATGATGGATTCAACCCAGATCTGTGACTGGGGGTGAGTGTCTAAAAAGTTTCAGTGCTCCATCCATCATCTCCTTGTGTTTGCTTTGTTCGCCCTAATTTGGGAGGTTATGCCCAGATGTGGGTCCCTTGCTCACTTTGCCACTGGATTCAAGCTAGCCCGGCTGATAAGGTGTGTTAACCCGAAACCGTTCCCAGGATGCTTGTTTATGGTTCAGGGAAGACCTGGCTTGGCAGTTCGGGCTGGACTGTTCCCATGAGGTACAGGGTCAAGACTGATTTGCATATAGCTGGGTCTGAACTGAGGTGGCGAAGTGAGTTAAAGAACGATGATGGATTCAACCCAGATCTGTGACTGGGGGTGAGTGTCTGATAAGTTTCAGCTCTCCGTCCATCATCTCCTTCTGTTTGCTTTGTTTGCCCTAAGTTGACAGGGTATGCCCAGACGTGGGTCCATTGTTCACGTTGCGACTGGATTCAAGCTACCCTGGCTGATGAGGCGTGTTACCCCGAAACCGGTCCCAGGATGCTTGTTTCTTGTTCAGGGAAGACCTGGTTTGGCAGTTTGGGCTGGACTGTTTCCATGAGGTACAGGGTCAAGACTGATTTGCATATAGCTGGGTCTGAACTGAGGTGGCGAAGTGAGCTAAAGAAAGATGATGGATTCAACCCAGATCTGTGACTGGGGGTGAGTGTCTGAAAAGTTTCAGCGCTCCGTCTATCATCTCCTTGTATTTGCTTTGTTCGCCCCAAGTTGGCAGGGTATGCCCAGGCGTGGGTCCCATGCTCACTTTGTCACTGGATTCAACCTAGCCCGGCTGATGAGGGGTGTTACCCCGAAACCGGTCCCAGGATGCTTGTTTCTGGTTCAGGCAAGACCTGGCTTGGCAGTTCGGGCTGGACTGTTTCCATGAGGCACAGGGTCAAGACTGATTTGCATATAGCTGGGTCTGAACTGAGGTGGCGAAGTGAGCTAAAGAATGATGATGGATTCAACCCAGATCTGTGACTGGGGGTGAGTGTCTCAAATGTTTCAGCGCTCCATCCATCATCACCTTGTGTTTGCTTTCTTTGCCCCAAGTTGGCAGGGTATGCCCAGACGTGGGTCCCTTGCTCACTTTGCCACTGGATTCAAGCTAGCCCGGCTGATGAGGTGTGTTACCTCGAAACTGGTCCCAGGATGCTTGTTTCCGGTTCAGGGAAGACCTGGCTTGGCAGTTCGGGCTGGATTGTTCCCATGAGGCACAGGGTCAAGACTGACTTGCATATAGCTGGGTCTGAACTGAGGTGGCGAAGTGAGCTAAAGAATGATGATGGATTCAACCCAGATCTGTGATTGGGGGTGAGTGTCTGAAAAGTTTCAGCGCTTTGTCCATCGTCTCTTTGTGTTTGCTTTGTTCGCCCCAAGTTGGCAGGATATGCCGAGATGTGGGTCCCTTGCTCACTTTACCACTGGATTCAGCTAGCCTGGCTGATAAGGGGTGTTACCCAGAAACCGGTCCCAGGATGCTTGTTTCCGGTTCAGGGAAGACCTGGCTTGGCAGTTCGGGCTGGACTGTTCCCATGAGTCACAGGGTCAAGACTGATTTGCACATAGCTGGGTCTCAACAGAGGTGGCGAAGTGAGCTAAAGAATGATGATGGATTCAACCCAGATCTGTGACTGGGGGTGAGTGTCTGAAAAGTTTCAGCGCTCCGTCCATCATCTCCTTGTGTTTGCTTTGTTTGCCCCAAGTTGGCAGGGAATGCCCAGACATGGGTCCCTTGCTCACTTTGCCACTGGATTCAAGCAAGCCTGGCTGATGAGGGGTGTTACCCTGAAACCGGTTCCAGGATGCTTGTTTCCGGTTCAGGGAAGACCTAGCTTGGCAGTTCTGGTTGGACTCTTCCCATGAGGCACAGGGTCAAGACTGATTTGCATATAGTTGGGTCTAAACTGAGGTGGCGAAGTGAGCTAAAGAATGATGATGGATTCAACCCAGATCTGTGACTGGGGGTGAGTGTCTGAAAAGTTTCAGCGCTCCGTCCATCATCTCCTTGTGTTTGCTTTGTTCGCCCCAAGTTGGCGGGGTATGCCCAGACGTGGCTCCCTTGCTCACTTTGCCACTGGATTCAAGTTTGCCTGGCTGATGAAGGGGCGTTACCCCGAAACCTGTCCCAGGATGCTTGTTTCCAGTTCAGGGAAGACCTGGCTTGGCAGTTCGGGCTGGAGTGTTCCCATGAGGCACAGGGTCAAGACTGATTTGCATATAGATGAGTCTGAACTGAGGTGGCGACGTGTGCTAAAGAATTATGATGGATTCAACCCAGATCTGTGACTGGGGGTGAGTGTCTCAAAAGTTTCAGCGCTACATCCATCATCTCTTGTGTTTGCTTTGTTCGCCCCAAGTTGGCGGGGTATGCCCAGACGTGGGTCCCTTGCTCACTTTGCCACTGGATTCAAGCTAGCCTGGCTGATGAGGGGTGTTACCCCGAAACTGGTCCCAGGATGCTTGTTTCCGGTTCAGGGAAGACCTGGCTTGGCATTTCGGGCTGGACTGTTCCCATGAGGCACAGGGTCAAGACTGATTGCATATAGCTGGGTCTGAACTGAGGTGGCGAAGTGAGCTAAAGAATGATGATGGATTCAACCCAGATCCGTGACTGGGTGTGAGTGTCTGAAAAGTTTCAGCGCTCTGTCCATCATCTCCTTGTGTTTGCTTTGTTCGCCCCAAGTTGGCAGGGTATGTCCAGACGTGGGTCCCTTGCTCATTTGCCACTGGATTCAAGCTAGACTGGCTGACGAGGGTTGTTACCCCGAAACTGGTCCCAGGATGCTTGTTTCCATTTCAGGGAAGACCTGGCTTGGCAGTTCGGGCTGGACTGTTCCCATGAGGCACAGGGTCAAGACTGATGTGCATATTGCTGGGTCTGAACTGAGGTGTCGAAGTGAGCTAAAGAATGATGATGGATTCAACCCAGATCTGTGACTGGGGGTGAGTGTCTGAAAACTTTCAGCGCTCCGTCCATCATCTCCTTGTGTTTGCTTTGTTCGCCCCAAGTTGGCAGGATATGCCGAGACGTGGGTCCCTTGCTCTCTTTGCCACTGGATTCAAGCTAGCCTGGCTGATAAGGGGTGTTACCCCGAAACCGGTCCCAGGATGCTTGTTTCCGGTTCAGGGAAGACCTGGCTTGGCAGTTCGGGCTGGACTTTTCCCATGAGGCACAGGGTCAAGACTGATTTGCATATAGCTGGGTCTGAACTGAGGTGGCGAAGTGAGCTAAAGAATAATGATGGATTCAACCCAGATCTGTGACTGGGGGTAAGTGTCTGAAAAGTTTCAGCGCTCCGTCCATCATCTCCTTGTGTTTGCTTTGTTTATAAAAAAGAACCTATACAAATGTTTAAGCTGGCTTTACAGGAGGTGGACCGACCACACAGCTGGCAGTTAAGTCTGCTTCTCCATTGCTGTCATAACTGCAGCTTTAGCCCCACCCACAGTTTATTACTCTAGCTTTAGCCACATCCAGAGATCATAACTCCTTTAGCCCCACCCACTGTTTGTACTTGTTTCTTTAACCCCACCCACAGTTTATAGTTGTAGCTTTTATCATCAGAATTAAGAGGCCACTCATAAGGAAGGCCTAGGAGTCCCACTAAATAACAGGCAGTAGTAATACCACTGTTTGTTAATTAGTTATAACCTCGAGAGTTAAATACTACCCATTGTCATAAGAGGAAATAACACCTGCCTATAAAATCTACTTTGCTGGGTTACCACCAGTGATACACTTGGAGTGGAGAAAGCTTTACTACCACTCATAAATGGATTACTCCAGCAATACCCATTGTATAAATAAAATACTACATAGACCTCATGGAATTTGTGTCTACAAGATCACAGTTTTGGATGAGTGTGGTCAGGCTGTAATGGTGAGTCTTGCAAAATCTCTATCCCTGATGCTGAAATTCAAATATTTGTTGGCAGTAGTATTTTCACCCCTGGCAATGCTTTTAACCACACCAGTATTTGTTTGGCTACTGAACGTTTGCAAATATTTTTGATGTTGCTGGTCTTAATTAAACCTGGTGCTATTTTCAACAGCAGTATTTACAATATTGCTGGTGGCAATGCATATTTGCAACATCAATGAATGGCAATGTCTGTGGATGTGTAATTTTCAATCGATTGTAATTGTTATGTAATGAACGCATGCTACTTTTACCTCTCCTGTTTCGGGCTTTGCTTCCTATGTTACCTACACAAATGGACTTAGTACTCTTGGAAAGAGGAGACAATACCTTCACGGTTACTGCACTACATCCATTTAAATTTAAGATCATACTCTTGCAAACTAATAGTGATCTGGATATGAACCCTGGGCACTTAAAACCACTCACAAACATGAAAATAAATTATAATAAAACAGTTCCAGATCATCTTCTCACTTGAGGCACCCTGATACGTCTGCCTCCCATGAGCAGCGTTGTTCTTTGTGATTCCTTGTATCCCAACTGGTTAATGGACACACCAGTCTCACGTAAAAACTCATATATGGACAATAAAGATTTCACTAGACACAAGGGATAGCACATCTAGAAAGGTCACTGGAAAATACCATGCAAGGAGGCATATGGAAATCTCTTCAACCTAGATGAATTGACAAATATTTTTAGTAAGAGGAGGTACTCCTTTTTGTATCATTTCTCTGTCTACAATTTACCTTCATTTACTGGGTCATATCATCAGAAAATCCTTACTCCTTAGTTTCTTTTGTTTCACTCCCCTGCCGTGATGATGAACTGATCAGTGTAATTCTGTGAAGCCATTAGTGAGTGGTGACCTGCGTCCTTTGGGTGGTGAGAATTAACAACAAATAATCAACAGAACATAATACAGTAGGGACTGTAGATCACTCCACACATGGGTCTCAAATAAAAGACACCAGTGATAGAACATATACACGTTACATGAAATCAAGGAAGACAAGAACTGCTCTGTGAATTAAATGAGAAAGTAAACATGAAAGATACAGAAAGACAAAGAGTATGCTTCTTGAAAGCCAACATTATTTTTTGTTTAAATATGTTTTTATTGACTTTGATTTTACATATTCATGAAAGGCAACTTACTGTGATGAGAGCCATCTATACATTGGACCATCTACCAATATTTGAGAGACATTACTGTTGAGTGGATATTAAACATATTATGCATACCTACGGCATCGTTTGTTCAGGAGCGAGTTTGGCCCCAACATTCAATCCATTTCACCCAGGGTAGAGGTTACAATACAATAATTGCATGGTTCCATTAGTACATTGTACAGAGTCCTTCCAGATCATTCAGCGTGGACTTTTGAACAGATGATATGATCAAGAACAAACAAAACCAAACCAACAACAGCAGCATTGACCGGTATTTGCGTGATTATCCCTCACATTGCACCCCCTCACCCCCCTACGTCCCACCGCGTGTCATCAACCTGACAGTTGCCCCCATTCACTGGCTGCGGCTATGTCCACCCTGTGTGTCAAGTAGTATATGTGTATGTACAGGATATTACAGTTGTCTACTGGCGGGGCACCCGTCATTCACTACGGGTTCGCATCCCTCTCTCTCGGGCTGTCCCTCAGGGTTGTCCTCCTCCGTCTGTTGCAAGGCCCGGAGTAGTCCCTCCCACTGGGCTGCTATGGGTTCTTTCCGAAGCCCCAGCGTTTCTTCCCGCAGGATGGCAATTCCCTCTGCTTTGGCCCATGTTAAAAGCGAGTGCCGCCAAGCACGTGTATGTGGCAGATCCTGTGCCTTCCACCACTTAGTTAGAAGCCGCTTGGCGACCACTAGTCCCAAGTCAAGGAACCAAGATGTTACTTTTGTAGCCGGGGTTCTACGGAAGTGGTGTAATAAGTAAACAGTCCATTCAAAGGGTATGTCGCGGCCTGTGCATGCGTATAATAACCCACTGATTGCGTGCCAATATGCGTATAGTCTGTGACAGCTCCACAGCATGTGTATCAGTCCAGCCCCTGGTTCGGCGCAACGAGGACATGCTGCATCCGTACGGTGGAAGTACCTGTTGATCGTCTCGGGTGTAAGATATGCTCTGTGGACTATGAACAGCTGTATTTGTCTGAACCTCATGTTTCTGGGTATACGTGTTGGGCTCTTTATTATCTTTTCCCATTCCCTGTCCGCCAGCTGTCGCCCTAGATCTGTTTCCCATTTGCGGCGAAGTGGATCCAGACTTATCGCTGCATGTGTTCGGAGTGACGCCGCGAACCAGCGAACCAAATGTCTGCCTCGCCCCATGACGTGGAGGTACTGTATGGTGAGGTGCTGGCTCGGCTCCATGATCATGTCCCCCCATCTAGCAGTCAGTGTCGCAACCAGTGAGCGGTGCCTCAGGAATTGCCCCGGTGGCAGTCCCACGTCCTCTACTAGGGACTCATATGGTATAAGTGTGCCATCCCGGTTCAGGTCTCCCAGGGTCTGTATGTCGGCTTCTCGCCATTCCGTGAGTGCAAGAGATGTGAGTACCCCGGGCCCACTAGGGGAACCCTCCAATGGTATTGCCAGTGCATAGGGGACTAGCGCTCTAGTGAGATAGAGACTTCGGCGATAGCATTTGTACGCCACCGCTAGGAGGAGCGGCGCCGGTGTTGCGGCTTTAGTGGCTGGGTGAAAGAGTCTGCTTATTTGCTCCAGGGAGCGTGGAGGTAGCGTGGTTGCAGTGTCTTCACAGCCCCTATCTGCAAGCCAGCGGGCTATCCACTGCAGCTGTGCAGCCAAATAGTAGTGCTCAAAACAAGGTGCAGCAAGACCCCCCTGGTCGGTAGGCAGATACAGTTTCGTTACTGCCATTCTGTGTCGGGCGTTCCCCCAAAGAAAGTCCCTGAGTAGTTTAGTGAGTGTAGCAAAGAAGGTCGCAGGAACATATATAGGTAGATTAGCAAAGTAATACAGGAGACGGGGGAAGATCACCATCTTGGATAGTGCTACCCTGCCAGTGACCGTTAGCGGGAGCGTGCTCCAAAAGTGTACCTGCGACTTGATTGCTGTTAAGGCCTTTCCCAGGTTGCCGTCAAATAGGTCTGTCGGTTGGCGGTATATCTGGATTCCCAGGTATCGGAAGGTGTCCTCCCTCCACTGCACCCTTGTACCATTTAGAGTATAACCCGGGTCTTGGCTTTCCTCCCCGAACGCATAAATACAGGACTTGCTAGCGTTCACTCTGAGTCCCGAGATGGCGGCAAAGTCACGCAGTGTATGTGCCAGTTGGGCTGGTATGTTTTCTATGTCTCTCACGTAGACCAGTAGGTCGTCTGCGTATAACGACACTTGGTGCACCGCATCACCTAGGGGTATTCCATCTCCCAGTGTTGCACGCAGTTCTGCCGCTAGGGGTTCTATCGCCAGCGTGAACAGGAGGGGTGACAGCGGACACCCCTGCCTGGTACCTCTGCATATTGGTATGGCGTCAGAGATGTATGGGCCCAACCGTACCTGAACTGTGGGATTTTTGTATAATAGGTCAACCATCTGAAGAAATCCCAGACCCAGCTCATATCGTAGCAACACTGCCGATAGGTAGCTCCATTCTAAGCAATCAAATGCCTTTTCCAGGTCTAACACGAGGCATCCCGCTCTGGGCCATGTCTGTACACCGTCCGATGCCACCCTGAAAAACCTTTGCAGGTTCAGTGACGTGCTTCGCTTGGGCACAAATCCATTTTGGTCGCCGTGGACCAATTCGGGGACTACCAGCGCCAAGCGCCCCGCTAGCACTTTAGCGAATATCTTATAATCCGCGTTGAGTAGCGCCAGGGGTCTATAAGATCCCAGGGTTGTGGGGTCCCTGTCTCGTTTTAGCAAGGACACCAGGTAGGCCTCACGCATCGAGGGGGGCAATGTGGATTCCACCAGAGCTGTGGTGTAAAGTGTGTGAAGGCGTTGCACCAAAGACTCCCGGTAAGCCTTGTAGTATTCGGCAGGTAAGCCGTCCGGCCCCGGCATTTTCCCAGATGCCATGGACCCAATCGCCTCCCCGATTTCCTCCAAGGTGAGGGGACTATTAAGTGTCTCCTGGTGCGCTCCTGAGGCTGTGGGCAGCTGGACAGGTTCAAGAAATCTCTCCAGATCGTGACCTGAGCAGCGTCCCCTGGATTGGTACAGTTGTGTGCAGTGATCCGTCATCACCTTGTGGATCTCTCGCTGTGTTTTCACTAGGGTCCCCTCTGGTGTGCGTATGGCTCCGATTGGGGTGTGATTACTCTCTTGCTTCAGCCAGGCAAGCAGGCGGCCTGCCCTATCCGCTGTGGCATGTGTGCGAGCTGTGTGAGCCGCGTAGTTGTGGCACCGCAATCGCTCCATAAGTTCTGCATGCTGTGCCTGAAGACTTTCCAGGCGGCCCGAGTGTCTGCCTCCCCCCTCCCCCTCACGTTCATATTGGAGCAACTGGGATTCTAAGCGGGTGAGTGATAATGCTAGCTGTTTACGTGTGTTCGATGTGGCCCCTAGACAATGACCTCTGACCGCTATATTGAGGGCATCCCATTCCACCAGTGCATTACTTGCTGTCCCTTCGTTGAGTTCGAAACTTGAAAGCCAACATTATGACTGTATTTCTATGATGTTTTAGCCTCAGAACATTCTTTCTTTGAGAACGAGCCAGTTTACACCAGTTGCATCTGGTGCTACCTTTAAATGTTGTCTCTTACATCTTGTTCCTATTCCTAACAGAATGCAGCCATATTCTACTTGATTATCATTATTTCTTTGATTGGATATGACCATGCAAACCTGAAGACCTCACCTGTTCCTGATATGAATAGTTTCATGGCTCCTCCAACATATACGATCTGTGCATCTTGCTTGCCAAGCCATGACTGAAGCCCATCTCCACACTAGTATCTGCACATAAACCTAGTTTCAAACTCTTTGCCCTCACATGCATCTGATGACAGCTTACTTACTTACTTACTTATGCCTACTACCGCTCCTGGTGTATAGGCCATAAACCAGGGCTCTGCAGCCATCTATGTCCTGGGCTTTTCTTTCAATCTGACTCCAGGTGTAACCCATCACCTTGCAGTCAGCTTCAAGGCCTCGGTGCCAGGTGTTTCCTGGCCTTCCTCTTTTCCTTTTCTCTTTAGGGTTCCAGGTCAGGGATTGTCTGGTGGTGATTGATGCGAGCTTGCGGAGGGTGTGACCTATCCAGACCCAGCATCTTTTCATGATTTATTCATAAGCAGGGAGCTGCTGTCATAGGTTGTTGTTGCTGATGGTGTTTGACCAGCGGATTTGGAGGATTTTCCTCAGACAGGTGTTGATGAAGGTCTGGACTTTGCTGCTCGTGGTCACTGTTGGTTCCAAGTTTCTGCTGCATACAAAAGGACCAATTTTACATTGGTGTTAGAAAGCCTTATCTTGGTTTGCAGTGTTAGGTCCTTAGAGCTCCAGATCATCTTTAGCTGAATGAAGGCAGCACTTGCTTTGCCAATTCTTGCCTTGACATTGGCGTTGGTGCCGCCCTGCTTGTCTAAAACACTGCCCAGGTAGGTGAAGGCCTCAATCTCTTCCAGTGCATCACCTACAAGAGTGACTGCAGTTGTGTTGCTCGTATTAGCCTTCAGCATCTTGGATTTTCCCCAGTGGAATTTGAGGCCAATTTGTACTGATGCAGCTGCCAATTTGTCGGTGACAGCTAACCACACCATTTTCCCTATTAGACCTGGCTGCATTTGGCTTAAACATATAGCCTAAGTGCTCTTCTCAAAACTAGGTTCCAGTTACTCTTGGCTCACCTTATTCCTGCTGCAACATAACTAGACCATCTCTCTGGTCCTCACAGACTTCATCAAACTCTCTAAATATTGGCCATGCAGACCAACACCAGGCCCATCCAAAACCCATCTATGCTTTCCGAAGGCAAGAAATAGTGCTTTGGGGACAACCTAGAAGCAGTACTACATATTTAATAATGAGACTATCAGTTCACCTACCTTTTAGCCTTGGGTAAATTACATCAAACAGTTCCTGGTTAGTGCACAATGACTTTGAAAATCTAAACAAAGAGAGCATTAGAGCTGACATTGGCCCTTGTACAAATGTATCTCTTGTTGATAAGGATGATAACATACCAGAAGAATAATTATCATTATTTCCTTGCACCCTACAAATTTACCTTTAACAGGGCTGTTAGTAAGTTTGGGACATGGAAATAATGTGGACTACATGGTTTTGGGCAACAATATTCCTGGATGTTGTTCCCCAAATTTATCGTGAAGCTGGTTCCTGCATGTTTTTTCACCAAGAGGTTTAACCCCTTCCCTGCGGCGCGAATTCCGCTGCGGTGCGGGGATTTAATTAGGGGGCGTAACCCCTTGCGTGCTCAGGATGGCCCCCGGCCGTCCTACGTCACGGTAGGCGTGTGCAGAGGACGGCCGGGGGCCTTCCGAACTCCGCCCACTAATTAATTCTTCCGCACAGGCGGGGAATTTGCACCGTGCTGGGGAATCGGCGGCGTTCGGACGGCCCCCAGCCGTCCTGAGCACACGCCCACTGTGACGCAGGACGGTCGGGGGGCGTCCTGAGCACACAAGGGGTTAAGCTGCTTTCTTCTATTGGTAATTTTGATGGAGGGAGTAACTTATCGTTCCCATCAAAATTAGCAGAGACACTTTTAATGAGACCCCTAGCATAGAGATAGCTAGTTATTCTAGGTATGGAGACCACAACTTGCTTAGGACAGTAGGGCCTATTAACAACAAAGGATGCTGAGACACGGATACAATTTAACCAGAGTTTTGAAATACCTAAGGCCCAGTTTGCAACGTCTTTACTGTGAGTCAGCAAAAATATTGGCTGACATAAACATTCTGTCTTATGTTATTTAAAATAAATTATTCCCTCAACTGTAGATTTTCTATACTTAACTCCAAGATGGCAATATTTTTGTAAACAATATTTAGGATACAATATTTCTGTCAGGAAGTACTTTGGTTATGATATTCTGGTGCTATACCATAAAAAATCACTGCATGAGCCAAACCTGTTATATTTGCCCTGCTAGGGTGCGTTCTCCCTCAGCACTTTTTTTCAGAAAAATTGAAACATTTCTCCTGATCAGCACAGGTTTCTAGGCAATAGGTATCTCACCAGACAGGGCTCCTGCACAGTCTAGACCTCAGTGGTCAGCTTATCTTCTTGGAGTCATGCATCCTTCTGCTTTTTGTGTTCTTGTAGTAGGGAGCAAATGGGCAACCACTTGACTCTTGTAGAGCAGTTCCGGTTCCCAGGTGCCAGCTGGAGTCAGGTGTCCTTGCATCTCTATTATTCCAGCTTTCAGCCAGAGTTATCTTCTTTCAAGATGTTTCCTTCCTAGATCCAGCAGTGTTCTGAAGAGGTGGAGGTGAGGTGACAGTTTTATCATGTGCTATCATGTGCACTAGCTAGTGATTGGAGCTTCCCTACCCACAATCCTGATTATTGTCACATAGAATCACCACCCCTATTTTCAGCAATTCCTCTCTTTGTTTATTCTAAGCATACAAAGATTCCCTCAACTAATGTGGCTCCCACTATCCTCAGACTTCAGGAGCTCTGGTTCTTTCCCTTGGAGATGGATTTTTCATAAAGGGGTTCATCATTCAGGTCCTGTCTTTTTACAGCCTACATTTACCAGATACTCCCCACGTACATCATCGAGCACTAATCTACTGAAAGTTTCCAGACTCAAAATAAGCATGGGCAAAGTCAATAGGTTTCGTCCATGTGTATTCTATTGACTTTGTCAATGTCTTTTTAATTGTTGCACAGCAGTTGAGCTGCTGTGTAACATGGCTTAAAGGTATAAAAAATGTGCTGATACAGACAATGCTCTCTGCATCATAGTGTTTTTTTTTAATTTTAAACCAAACATAGCATCCGTTAAAGGGGTTTGAAAGCTTTCACCCAACATCATTTATTTTATTTATTTGAGTTTTATATAGCGCTGGCTAGACTCGGAGGTATCAGAGCGCTTTACATAAGGATCCACAAAGTTACAAAATTACATCAGTTACAAGTAACATCAGCTACGAGAAAACATTTCAAGAGCGTTGGAAGACGGAATAAATGGAGCTTAGAAGGGTAAGGGGGTGGGGTAAAGGTGTAGGAGGGAGAAAGGATGGAGAAAGAGACGAAGGAGAGTCTGCCCAAAGTCCGGCTGGGTAGGTGACGGCCGAGGGGGAAGTCCACAGCCCATCTCCTCTATAGCTATCAGGTAGCTCCACCGGGCATCAGTCAAGCGGCTAGGTCTCAAAGAGAAAACAATAAGAGAGCAAAGAGAAGGGATAAATGGAGTGTAAAGAGGAAAGTGGGTGGAGTAAAGGGGTAGGATGGAGAGTACAACGGAGAGATGAAGTGAGGTCTGCCCAATGTCCGGCTGGGTAGGTGACGGCCGAAGGGGTAGTCCACAGCCCATCTCCTCTCTAGCTATCAAGTAGCTCCACCGGGCCTCGGCCAAAAAGCTAGGTCTCTACGGTCTCCACAATGTTGTTTTATCCCAGTGTTAAACAATGAAGTCCCACAATTGTTTGGGTGGCTGTCAGTAAGGTTAGCTTGACGCTTTGGCAGAAGGAAAATGACACATTAAAGGACTGAGCTCCATGAGAGTTGTAGAGGGCACCGGCACTTTGCGGGATCATCTGATAAGAAACTCGTAATGTTGGTGAAATCATCAAACAATGCTGCATTTACTCCGGATGTGCCATGCTTGAAGCCATGAGTCTGCAACATAATTAAAATGATGAAAGAGATGCACGTCCTGTATGTGTGCAAGTGAAAGGATGCAAACTTTGACTGGACTTGAGAAGTAAGTGTTATTCACAGCATACACCCTTCCTGCCACACAGCGCATGGAGAAATAAAAAATAAAACATGGTATTCGATGCTTTTAAACACAGTTGCATCTCTCTGTCTTCCGAGGATTCTTTTAATCATTTTACCCCCAGTGACAGGTATGCAGAGCTTTCGAAGCATGCAGGGGATTTAAATGAACCACATCCAGCTTCTTCCGAATTAACGCACGTTGGGGAAGAAGCAAGGAATGTGTTCACGATACACAGTTAAAGTGGCTCCAGATGTAGGGGCATACTCTTAAAGTCACACCTACTATGGTCAGATACAGTTTCCACCATGACGTGTATCTCAGAAGAGGAGGAGTTTGTGCTTGATACGGGGGGAATGGAGTGCCTGAGCACTACAATAATCTTTGGATTATGTAATGCACTTAGCCTGTTTACTTTGCAGTTGCTTTGGCAGAGCCCGTCTGGCTTGTCATGGTAAAAAATCATGCTGTCTTTGTATATGTCGTTTTTTGCATTTAAAAAGGCCATAGTAAACACAGCGTTCTATGAAACACCATTTGATGTTACAGGAACCTGGAAACGCCATGAAGGGCAAGATGGCGATACTACACACAACACCAAAATAAATTGATACTATGGGTACTGGTGATGGTGCGAAGATGAGCAAAAAGCGTACCTGCAGGAGCCTGCAAGGGAAGGACACTGGCAACCAGACGCAGTACTTTGTCCAGGCTCCACAGCGCAATGAAGACTCAAAGCCCAGTAGGAGATAGAGGCGAGGAGGAGGCAGTGATCAATACGAAGCAAGTAAAAGAAAATGCTGTGGGAGTCACATTTGAGAAAACCAATGGTAGGTAAAGTGACGTCGGAGCCAGCTGCCAGTGGTAAGTAAAGGTAAGTAATGGGTGGGCTCTAAGCCCTTTTTAAGATTTCTTTTTCAATACAAGAAATTTTTGCAGACTAAGCCTAAAAATTTAGCTTAGAGGAAGAGCTTTCTCGATATGTGCAACTAAATATTAGACTCTTCTTAATTTTTTCATTAGAGCAGTTACCTTTCTTTTTTTTAAGTTTAGAAAGCTTTATTGAAGTGGTAAACAAAGTATAACATCACTACAGATTATATGATGAGGAGTAACAATACAGAATAAACGTTAGCATTAAAATTGGGAATGAATCACACCTCAGTTGTAAAAACTGTACAAAATCAAATGCGTTTTTTAAACTTATAAAAGAGGAAAGGAAGAGAAGAGACGAAAAGAAAAGAAAGGGGAGAGAGGAAAGGGAGAGATGGGAACAGAAGAAAGATTAATATCAGAAGAAACATAAGATATGTAATAATATAAACTACAATAAAAATTGTAACATGTATATGATTAATTTTTCGACCTAGAGAGAAAGGAGGTTAGAGGTAACCATAACAAGTCTTTTTTGATCAACAGAGCAGTGGAATTAGCAAAGGCACGATCCAGTCTATGGTGATGGCATAATAAATTCCACCATGCTTGGATTGAAATCTTTGAGGTGTCCTTCCAATTGGTGGTTATAATTTGGAGGGTAATAGCAAGAAATAGATCAATAAATTTTCCAGCATAACCATGAGCATCCCAAACAGGAGAACAACTTCCCAGAAAAACATGTGAAATTTCAAAAGGAACTATAGACATTAAAATATCATTCAATTTTAACCAAACCTGGGCCCAAAAAGATTTAACCAAAGGGCAATGAAAAAACATATGCATGAAATCACTATTATTATTAGTACAAGACCAACACTTGGGAGAGTCTAATAACTTAAATTTGTACATATCGTAGGGGGTGAGAAAAAGTCTATTATAAAAATAATATGAAGTCTGTGTAGTGCTAGCAGAGCGTGAGGCGGTATGAATTTTTTTCCATAAGGAGTTCCATGTGCGTATGGGGATTTCTAGGGCAAGATCCTTTTCCCATGAGAATTCTAATTTGGATTTGGTTCTAATTTTCGCAGGGTATGATAGTATTTTATATATTGAAGAGGCACTGAATTGAGTGGAGAAATCAATGGAATTAGGGAATGTCAGATTGGAAATAGTGGTGTGAGGGTCCTGAAGGAAGAGAGATGTGAGAGATTCCTTAAGCATGGGATAATGAAGGGCATGAGAGGCGGAAACGTTATAAAAGGCTTGAAGATCCGAAAACTCCATAAGGGAACCATCTTTTATTAAGTGTTGTGGTGTAATAATTCCCTTGTCAATCCATTCCTTCCAAAATAGAGTACGTTTGTTAATCTTAATGGATTTATTATACCAAATTGGGGTGCGAAAAAGGGGTCAGCTGACGGTAAGTGTGAGTGAATCAGAGAGGTGGAAATTGCTTTGGAGTGAATAAAAATAGGGAAGAGAAACGTTTCGGAGGTTGGGACAAAGAGACAGCAGAGGTAAAAGAGAAAGGAGAATATTGAGCTTGCTCCAACAGTCTCCATGCAGTTGGAGGCAGTTCTGAGCTCTCAGAAAGAGAAGTCCATACTTGCTTAAGAGTGAAAGCAGAGTGATAATGGCGAATATTAGGAAAATTGACACCACCTAATTCTTTGGAGGATTGAAGGCGAGCCAATGAAATCCTAGGTTTACGCTTGTTCCAGAGGAATTTGGATAGAGAACTATTAATAACACGAAAAAAGGGGTTAGGAAGAGAAATGGGAAGCATGGATAAATAAAAATTTATGATAGGAAGAAGCATCATTTTGATGGTGGCTACCCTGCCCCACCATGAAAGAAATAGCGGTGACCAACCCTCAGTCAGGGCGGAAATTTTCTTGAGGATGTCCGCCAGGTTTATTTTGATAGTTTCCTTGATGGTGTTGGCATATAAGATACCAAGGCATTTGATATGTCTAGAAGTCCACTCAAAACCAGTATTTGTAAACATAGAAGGAAGGCAAAATTTGTTAAGTGGTAAGATTTCAGACTTTTCCACGTTTAATTTATAACCAGATACACCCGAATACTCCTGCAGAAGTGAAAAGAAAGCCGGCAGAGAAATGGATGGGTTAGAAATGTATAAGAGAATATCATCAGCATATGCGGTAAATTTAAGATTGAGTGATTTAAATTGAAGACCTGTATAGTGAGGAGACCGTTCGATTGTTTCTAGGAAGGGTTCCAACGCAAGGATAAAAAGAAGAGGAGAAAGAGGGCAGCCCTGTCTAGTCCCTCTAAGAAGGGGAAAATACCGGGACTGGCAACCATTTACCCAGACTGAAGTGGTCGGGACTGAATAAAGTAGTTGAATATATTGAAGGATAGGAGGGCCAAATCCATGCCATTTTAGGGCACTGAAAATAAACTCCCATTCAACCCTGTCAAACGCCTTTTCAGCATCTAATGTTATGGCGGCTAACGGAGAATCGAATTTAGAGGCCAAATGGATGATATTAAGAAAGGTGCGTGAGTTATCCGTAATAGAACGACCTTTGATAAATCCGGATTGGTATATGTTTACAAGATCAGGGATAATTTTGTTAATTCGTATGGCGAGTAATTTTGCAAAGATTTTGCAGTCTGTGTTAATCAAAGAAATGGGTCTATAGTTTTTACATAAGGACAGATCTTTATCTTTTTTAGGTATCAGACAAAGCATAGCCTGAGAGAACGTGCCTTGCGCTGCACCAGTTGTAAGAAAGTGAGTAATTAAGGAAAGGAAATGAGGAATCAAAAGTGATTTAAATTGGAGAAAGAATCGAACAGTAAAAGCATCAGGACCCGGTGTCTTATCTTTAGGTAAAAGGGAAATAGCAGCGATAATTTCTTGTTCGGAGATGGGAATATTTAAAGAGGAAAGATCGACCTGATTTTCGGGATTTTTAGGGATGCGTTGAAAAAATGAATCAATAAGATCAATAGAAGGTGACGATTCTGGGGTGTACAGAGAGGTATAGTAATCAGTAAAACACTCAAGAATCTTGGCATCTGAGAGATGTAAAACTCCGGAAGGATCCTTAATAGCAGCTATTTTAGCTTTTTGTTTTTTGATTTTAAGGTAATTAGCTAGTGCTTTGCCGGCTTTGTTCCGTCCGCCATACATTTTTGCATTGAATTTGAGAAGGTTGTTACAAGCCGAATCCCAAGACTGTTTGTTATATTGCATTTTCGCTTTAATCAGATTGGATAAGGTATCAGGGCAATTGGCTGAAAAATACTGGTGTTCCAACGTTTTGATTTGTTTGAGGAGAGATGTAGATTCAGAGAGAGCTTTCTTCCTTTTCCTAGACACAAAGTTTATTATAAAACCTCTGGCAGAGGCTTTAAAGGCGTCCCATATCAAGATGAAATTGAGAGACAGAAGAGAGATTATGAAGAAAGAATTCTTGAGCAAAAAGCGAAAACTGTTCCACAAATTGAGAGTCCAAGAGAAGAGAATTGTTAAAGCGCCAGCGCCGAGTTGAGGATATGGGTGAGGGGTAATCTAAATCTAAAATGATGGGGGCGTGATCGGATATGAGAATGGAGCCAATCTCGATCTTATTCATGAATTGTAGGGTATGTTGAGTGAGAAAAATGTAATCTATTCGGGAATGAGATCTGTGTGCAGGAGAGAAAAAGGAGAACTCAAGTGCATCCGGGTGTGAGGTTCTCCAGGCATCAACCAATCCTCTAGCAGTAATCGCCTTATAGAAAATTTTTTGCATCTTGTTGGGGATATATCTGGTTTGAGATTTTCGGTCCAGAAAGGGATCCATAAGTTGGTTGCAGTCACCACCCACAATCAAATTATCTGCAGAATGTGAGGCGAGGAGAGTGGAGAAATCAGACCAAAAGGATGAGTCAGTGCCATTCGGGCCATATAGATTGCAAAGGGAGAGTGGAGTGTTGTTAACTGTAACGTCTAGAAAAAGCCATCTACCACTGGTATCTTTAGATTCAGTTTGTAATTGAACAGACAATGACTTATGAAATAAAATAACAACCCCGTTCTTATTATTATCAGCTGGGGAGCAAAAGATGTCACCCACCCAATGTTTACGTAGTGAGGGCAAGTCTTGTAATCTGAGGTGTGATTCTTGCAATAGAGCAATATGACATTTCAATTTAGCCAAGTGGGACAGTACTCTCTGCTTCTTAACAGGATTACGCATACCTTTACATTCCATGAAATGATGCGGAGACTTTTCATAAGTAAGGTTCATATGAGAATAAACAACCTCTAAACATGACAAGTGCGAAAAAGTTAATGCGTAAAATATAGAGATTCAATGAAAAGGAAAGTGTAAGAGACCAGGAGGATACGAATATAGCAAGGAAAAAGGAATGGGTAAAATAGAGTAGTAAAAAGGAAAAAAAAAGGTATACAACATTTTTTGGTATGGTGAAGGAAGTAGGCGAGAAGGTAATTGTAAAAACCTTGTTGTAAAAGAGTAAAAAAAAACGACAGACTCCGTGCAGAGAAAAGATCCAGAAGGAAGGAGAAGAGAAAGCGGAGAAAGAGAAGGGAGTAGAAATAGGGAGAAAAAGCATGATCGCCAGTTAAGAGATGGAAAGAAAGAGATGGCAAGCGAGGAGGGAAAAGAGGGGAATAGAGAAAGCAAGGGTGGAGAACATAATCTCCCAAGGAGAGATAACAAAGAGAAGATGACAAAAGCCGAGCGGCTTTAGTCATAAAGAACAAAATGAAGAAGTACAATGACGGTTGAGGGGGCGGCGAGAGACAAGACAACCACACAGGCAAAGAGACTCCGAGAAAAGTCAAAATTGCCTTCTAAAAATAGGTAAGGAGGCAAGTGTAAAAACAAGAAGGCAAACTTACGAACAAAAGGAAGGGAACTTACCAAACACTGGGAAGAAATTGCAGCAACATGAGTCACAGATAACATACAAGGGGGTGACACGAGCGGAGAACAGCTACAGCAGTTCCACGTTGGGGAGGCCTGGGAAATGAGAAAAATAACAGACAAGGGCTTGATTATAGGTTACGAGCTATATACTGAGACAAACCAAAACAAACAAGGAAATAACATAAAGTAATTAAGGCTTGCTCAGTTCCATGGATTCTCCTTTATGGGTGTGAATGAACTTCCGAAGGTCGGCCGGATCTTCAAAACTGAAAGTTCTGTCTTTGTAGGTGACTTTGAAGAAGCAAGGATGTATTAACCCATATCTGGCATTCATAGATCTCAAGGCAGGCCTAAGGTCGAGGAATTCCTTGCGCCGATTAGCAGTTGGCTTGGAGACATCCTGACTGAAGAAAACCCTGTGGCCGGACCAGAACATCTGCTTGTGTTGCTTTGCTGCGTTGAGAATTTCCATGAGATCAGAGTAGAGAAGAAAGTAAGCAATTATACCTCTGGGTTTAGATGAAGAGGATGCACTCTGTGGACCCAATCGATGAGCTCTCTGGATATTGAAGTCTGTGGATTTTGCACAACCAGCAATCTGAAGGACTTGAGATTTCAGAAATATAATCATGTCTGATCCTTCGGAACCTTCCGGAATACCATAAATGCGTAGGTTGTTACGCCTATTACGATTTTCTAAGTCCTCTGTAGATTTCTTGAGCAAACTGACTTCTTTAGTAAGGCAGTCGACCTTGGCGAGAACATCTTGAGCGTCACTGACTTTTGCTCCACATCCGAAAGCCTCTGGTCTAGTCCAGTCCATTTGTCGTCTAACCTTTGCAGGGTAGCAGCTGTGTCAGACATAAAAGGACGAATAAGACGTAGTTCCTCCATTATATCTTCTAATGTAAGAGGGAGCGGTGATTTTGACGGAGAGGGTGGATCCTTCTTTGTACGTTTACCAGGACCGGCCACAGTGTCCCTCCGTCCACCCGCAGCACCCCCCTGGGGCTTGTGTGGATGATGAGAGTCCATAACGCAGAGAGAAGGCAGTGTAGGATTGAAAAGCAGGAGACGGCTTTATTATTGTATTTGAAGAAAAGCCGAGAAGAATTGACCAGCGAAGTGTCCACATAGAAAGGCGGTCTGCACATAAAATAAAAAAAAAGTTGTTACTTCACTAGATACCACCGAGTTGAATACTGTATCCGGTGACATCCACTGTAATGAGGAAGAGGCATATATCCAGCAGAACCACCATCCGCCCCACACAGCAGCAAGAGGATTAGTATGAATGCTGGATTGCCTTTTTAATGTAAGGCACAACATGGTCAGCCCGATGGACATTCTCCTCACAGTCGGGCGAAGTGCTGCATGAGTAAAGACACAAAATGGCGGCCACTATCAGGCGGAGACAGACGGAGCTAACGATATAAAGGACGGTTTAAATGTAGGTCTGTCTCTTCTGGTGTAAAAGCACAACAAGGTCAGCATTGAAAAACAGGGATAATGCTGCGAAAAAGAGGAGAATTATCCGGAGAACATTCCCCTGATGGTCGGGTGAAGTGCTGCATGAAGCAAATCACAAAATGGCGGCCGCTGTCGAGCAGGAAACATCGGGGCCGATAACGATATAAAATGACCTTCTCAAGGTCTAGAAACTTGCCATAATGGTGCTGGAACGCTCCTGTGCAGGAAACCACGATTTGCGGCAAGCAAGCGCTGCTTAAAGCAGTCCCTTCGTCGGCGAGCGGAGCTTGGATTAGCGGAGCTCTTCAGGTGGCGGCCATCTTGGATCGCCGCTGCCGCGCGCCTCCGTTACCTTTCTTTTTAAATTTAAAAAAATTGAACATCTGATAATCAGCTTTCTATTTAGCTTCTTTATTGATCCCCTCTCTTTTTTTGCTTCTGCAAGCACCCAATGCCCTTAAGGGAAGCTGTGACCTTATAAAATCTAAATAAATAAATAGGCTTATAAAAGTACCCATTTCTGTTAAGTAGCAACTTTGCATAAGCTAAAGTAAGTGTCTCACCAAGAGGCACTGTAACATTCAAGGTATTAGACCTTCATAAAAGAAATGAAATGTTGAATACTTTTCAGTACTCTGAGTGCCCTCTTAAAATTGCACCTATTTTAAGGACATTGTGGGGCAACATGATTTTACATGAATATTAAAGAAAGATATTCTTATGATAAACAATTATTACTTCCATGTTGTTTGCTTTACATTTAATTATGTCAGAGTGGTTTTCATGCTGCAGGCAAAAACCATCACAGAGTCAAACAGATGGTCCCATTTACAATGCCAAGGCAAACGTTTCACCTAAGTGACACCAGTTTAATATGCAAATATAGTAATCAACAACTGAAAGGTTATAGATTAACTTTTGACAAGTGTCTGGCACTGCCCTAAACTACATGTGGACCAGTTTGGAAATCTGTAATTTTCACAACAGGGGATTGAATATGTGAAAAGTGCTGTAAATCCATAATGTGCAAAACATTGTGGTTTCACAATCAGATTTGCCCTGCTGTCCTGGTCAGGAGGTGGCAAACTACCACTGGTCACTTGAAAATACTAAGTAAAGCACAGCTAAGAACCAAAGTAGAATTTATGAAGATGATAGAAGGACTGGAGTAATAGAAGCATAAATGCAAGACTCAATTCCTGATGAGGCCAATTTGCTTAATTGTCCTAAAGGTGCAATGGGTCTTTCTGCCCATCTTTAGTGACTCATGTGAACTTTCTTATTACAGAAGTTACACAGATAACTGTGAGGCCTTCTCGGTAAGACAGATCATGTGGTTGCACATTTTGGTGCCACAAGATTTCAATGTGGCCTTCTGTTATTTGCAGGGGCGTAACTCAATGCCCCAATTACCCTACTGTGCCGAAGGCCCTCAGATGCCCTAACCCTGGATGAGGCCCCTCATCCACTCCTGCAGCATGTGTGCAAAGACATGCAGAAAAAACACAGCAGCTGCTCCCTGGCTACAGCCTGCTGCACAGTGTATCCCAGCACCATGTCTCCATCTGGTGAGTACGCGCAACAAACTTTTAAAATGCTGAATTCTTGCTGGCATTTAAGGGCACTGGGTACAAGAGATAAGTGATGTGGGAAACAACTCCTATTATAGTGTGCTGGTACTTCGGAATGTTCTGTTAGACCGGCAATCAGTTTTTTAAAAAAGTAATATGATGCATTCAGTTGCCTGACAGGTCCCATGTACAGGACAAATACTCTTCATTCTCCTCCACTAAATATTTTGCGGCAGATTTACAAGCCCCTTGCGCCACCATGGTGCAAGGGTGCCTGCGCCGGCGAATGGCAGCAGTTTGTGCACCAGCGCAGGGAGAAGCACAGAGATGCGACATATTGTTGTAAATATGTCGCATCCCTGTGCTTCGAAACTAACGCAGCGCGGCGCAGCAAAATGACTTGCGGCACCGCGCTGCGTTAGTTTCTTGTAGATCTGCCCCTTTTTGTCTATTTGCCTCTGGCAGGGCACTCGGTAAAGAAAGATGATTCTAGGCTTGGTGTGGTTGCTGTTGAAGGCCCTTCAGTGAAGGCAAAGATTCAAGGTATACCCATGCCGCATAAGAGAGGGCAAGATCCCTGTGAGCCAGTAAAATAGTTTGAAAGGGGCCTGACAACTTCCTTCCTCCAGATGAACCATCAATGGACCATCAGTGGGCCATCATCTGCTTTGTTCTGAAAGTCAAGCTCAACCGGCCTAATTAAATTTGCCAAAGTTGCCATTTACGCATTAAACTGTGAGGCCGTCCTTGATGCAGTACAAGTATTAAACTCTTCCATATTCTGAGGTCTACAAGGTTTAGATTCCTAACTCACAGGTGAGGGAGTTCATTCAGTGCACCCTCACTGAGTAGGGAAGTCCAGGATACTATAGCCAAACACAGTCCACTGAGCATTCCTGTTGGTGTGCTGTTCATATTTCCTGTGTTGATAACAGTCCCTTAAGGGTTTGGGGATGCAGTGGTATTTCAAACCCAATTTCATTCTTAGAATAAGACCCTCAATCAGTGCACTAAGAAAAGACACTATGGGGCATCTTTACAATAGGCCTGCTCCGCCGGAGTGTCACTTTTTTTACACTGCGAGGGAGCAGGCCTCTCAATCATATCTATGAGGTGACGCAAAGCCACCCTGCGTGGCTTTGCATGCCCTCATAGATATGGAGTAAGGCAAGGCAACCTCTGCGTCAAGGAGCCATTCCATTGGCATTGCGGTGGGTGTTCCCACGCAACACCAATAGATTTTGAGGTTACCCCAATTAACAAAATCACAAAAACCTGGGGCAGTGACAAAACCCTACACCTCGCCAGAGCAGGCGTAACGGGGAATTTTTTTTTCATTTCTCCTTGTTTTTTCCTCTTTCCATGTGTGCTGCATTCTGCAGCACACATAGAACGAAGAAAACACCTCTCTGGATTGTTTTTGTGCAGGAAGGTGCGTCTTCCTGCACAAAAACAATTCTGCCACCAATGCAGACACCTATGAACCATAGTGCAAGAGGACATGCATTGGCACTAGGCACCAAATTGTACTCGGGCGCTGGCTGAAAGGACAGGAGTGCACTGTATCTCGTAAATACAATGCATTCCTGCCCTTTCAAATTAGCATAAGCGCAGCAAAAAGGCTTGCGACACTGCCCTATGCCA
Organism: Calotriton arnoldi; assembly: GCA_963921515.1. Classification (NCBI taxonomy): domain Eukaryota; kingdom Metazoa; phylum Chordata; class Amphibia; order Caudata; family Salamandridae; genus Calotriton; species Calotriton arnoldi. Next base: position 950,936 of record CAWUFW010001434.1, read on the forward strand.
TTTATTTGTAAATGAGGCCCTATATATTTTGAAGTGTTTATTTCAACAGCTTCACCCTGTTGCTTAGTAGTTAGCCTCTAGAGTTTCTTGGGATCCAGTGCACTGCATACCTGTTCAGAGCGTATCAGCTGTGATTATCAGACTTCAGACTGGAGAGAGCGTTCCTTTGGAAGGAAAACACATGGTCAGCTGGGCTCAGCTCCTCTCATCAATGGATCAACTCTTGACATAAGAGTAGATGATGCGGCATTCTGGCAGACAGGACCTCTCCTGGTAACTTGGTGCGAAAGCCTCTCAAATTCAGCAATCAATTCAAGGGGTTTATATAAGATTGACCACTGATATTTAGCCTACATTTCAAAATCTAGTGGAGGCTTTTCAATAATCTGAGATGAAACTAGTCTAAACCAGCATGACGAAAATATGCCGACTTGAACTGCATGTTTATCTAACATGTCTACTGTCAAACCTTGAAACGTAGATAATCGCAGAGCTTGCAGCAGACTTGTGTCACCTGATGTTATAACAAATTCATTGTTTAGATGAAATGACACTTTTACAGGTTCTGTAAAAGATAGTGACAGGCTGAATGCGCACCATAAAGTGGCATAGGTATTTCCAGACGTGGGTCCCGTGCTCACTGTGTCACTGGAACCAAGCTATACCCAGCTGATGAACCCATAACTAGGGCGAAACCGGTCCTGGGTTGCTCGTGTTCTGTTTCAGGAGGACCTTCCTTGGCAGTTCCGGCTGGACTGTTCCCATGAGGAGCAGGGTCAAGACTGATTTGCATATGGCTGGGTCCAAACTGAGGTGGCCTGCTGAGCAAAAGAACAACAGGTTGGAGTGCTACCTCGAGCTATTGCTTGTGGTTAGACACATTGAAAGCAGCCTCCTATCACCTTTTGTGAGTTGAATGTGCACCAAAGGCAGACAGGCTAACTTAATGTTTTAAAAAATGGAGTCTGACTTTGGGAGTTCTCAACAGAATCCCCTCACCATGGAATAATTAATTTATCCTGATAATCCTGGCCTGAAAGATTTGATTCCAGTCAAGCTTTGGCTGTATCTCAGATCCCTAGGCAGCCGCCCAACCTGTCTGAGTGAACTGAGTAATCAATTGTAACAAAGACTGCTAACAGGTCCAATAAAAGAGTACTGTCAGGCCCTTGTTCTTGGTCCACCATTATTTAACTATACATCAGCCAGGGTATCTTTGTACCAAGCTCTGGTTGAAACTTTGACTAATGTTCATCAGTCGAGACTGACACAGAAAAATACCGTAGGGGTGGGTGGAGGGATGCGGGGGGGCAAGCGGGAAGCACACGGGTGGGAGCGTGTGGCAGGGGGGGTTAATGATAAAAATAAAAAAACACTTACCTGGTGCTGCCGGCTGCCTTGCGCTCCTCTGCTGCAGTTCCTGATCAGCATCACGACTCTCATCTAATACCCGAGAGCAGCGCTGGGATTGGCCTGAGTGGGCTGAAAAGACGCTCGCTCAGGCACAGGGAGTCTGTGCTGTTTCTCCAACCTGACTGTACAATACACTCCGGGTTGGGGAAACCTAAATGTGCATGTCAGTTTGGCCGGCCAAACTGACATGTGCACTTACAAGTGCACATACCACTTCTCTTCCCTCTCCCCTGGCTAGGCCCTCTCCTCCCTGCACATGCTGGCTCAGAGCCAGCAGCTAAAAAAACAGTAGTAAGATATATTATTTTTCAGCTGCTAGCTCTGAGCCCGTGGGGCGACGATCCTCCGACATTGCGGAGGAGCAGCCGCTGGTTCATTGAGTAAGGAAAACTTACAAACATGATGCTGGAACTGTACATGTACCCTTCCATCCACAGAAAAATCTTCCTTTTTAAGGAGGGGAGTCACAATGGCCCTTTTAAACTGTGGTGAGACCACAACCTCTTGCCACTACAAGATCAGGTACCACGGCCTGTGTTAGACCTGATATCCTTAGGGTGATCTTCCCCCAAACCTTTTGCCTTTCACCTCCTCTTGTTTCTGATTCCTTTTGTTAGCCCTAGCATTCTGAGCACTTTACCACTGCTTACCAGTGCTAAAGTGCACGTGCTTCTCCCCTAAACATTGTATCATTGGTATATACATAATTGGCATATTTAGTTTACTTCTAAGCCCCTTGTTAAGTAGTATGCCACATGCCCAGGGCCTGTAACCTAAATGCTATTTATGGGCCTGCAGTACTGATTGTGCCACCCACATAAGTAGCCTTTCAAACCTGCCTCAGGCCTGCCACTGCAGGGCATGTGTGTGCAGTTTACTGCCACTTTGACTTGGCACTTAAAACTGCTTGCCAAGCCTTAAACTCCCCTTTTATTACACATACTTCACACCTAAGGTTGGCCCTAGGTAGCTCTAAGGGCAGGGTGCTGTGCAAGTAAAAGGTAGGACATGTACGTTTAAGTTTCACATGTCCTAGTAGTGACAAACAGCTAAATTTGTTTTTCACTATTGTGAGGCCTACTCCTCTCCTAGGCTAACATTGGGAATTCATTAAAACACTTTAAAGCTGTAATTCCTGATCAAAAGGGAGTAGCTGTATCATGTTTTATATCTTTGGAATGGTAATGATAAATCCTCTTTATTTGTAAAGTTGGATTTAACCTTACTATTTTAGAAATGCCTCTTTTAGAAAGTGGGCATTTCTCTGCTCTTACTGCTTTGTGTGCCTTGCAGCCTGTCTCCAATATACTTCTGGGTGGGATAACAGCTACACTTTGAGCATTCCCTCGAGCCACCCACAAACACAGGAAGGGTGGGCGTGACAGAGGACTCGTCTGCATTCTGAGCAGGAAGGGTAGGAGGGAGCTCACACTTACATCTGAATAGGCTGTGTTCTGTCCCCACACAAAAGACTGATTACCCCCCACAGCCTGTCAGGCAGGGCTGGGATGAAAGGGGACCTGTACACTTCAAGGAGATGCTTTGAAGTCACCTCCCACTTTGACGTCACCCCCCCACTTCAAAGGCACAGGTCCAGTAAGTGAAAATCATTGCACTACTGGATCTGTGAAGAACTCTGCCAGGAGAAAAGACTGCTCTTCTAAATTAATTGCCCCTCTGCTTGACTGCTGCTCTGGAAGAACTGCTTTTCTGCTTTTCTGTGCTGTCCTGCTGCCTGCTGATCTCTGCCCTGCTGAGTACAAGGACTGGACCCATCTCACTCGAACACAGAGGGACTCCAAGGCTTGCTGGCTTGCCCACTGTTCTGAAGTCTCCGGGCCATCAAACACTTCCTTCAACCCTGCAACAGCACCTGGACTCTGCTACCTGTGAGTCCTGCTCTGACAAGTGGTGCCAACTCAACTCTGTGCCCTTGAAAGGTAACTTCTGTACAGAACCATCAAAATCGTCGTAATGACGACTTTGTGCCGGTCGGAACAGACGCATTGCCCTTTGACATTGATGCAGGAGCTGATTGACGACATCTCTTTGACGGACTGTACCGCTCAACGAAGACGAACAACACGGCTCGACGATGACACAATGCCTGCATCGTAAACGGTTTGTCGACGTAGCCTTCATCGCCTGCGCATCAAGTCATGACGTAAAAATTTCTTCCATTCAAGGTACTTTTTCAGCGGGACCTGCATAAGGCCTGTAGCCGGCCTGCCCTCCATCACTTTCGGCCTGAACTTTGGATCTACCCTGGTCCAACGCGACCTCAAGCAACCCCTAAGAGCTACTTGTTTCTAAGCACCACATTTTGATGTAATCTAAAAATTCATAACTCCAGTTCTACTAGTTGGATTTTTGTTGTATTGGTCTTGTTTTACTCATAAAAATATAACTTATTTTTCTAACCCTGTGTTGAGTATTTTTGTGGTGTTTCATTGTGTTACTCTGAGTGTGTTGCACAAATACTTTACACATTGCCGCCACTGCTCTGTGTCAAGCTACCAGAGGGTGAGCGCAGGTTATCTTTTAGTGTGTATCTAGCTTACCCTGACTAGAGTGGTGGTTCCTGCTTGTACAGGCGGCATACTATGACAACCAGAAACCCCAGTTCTAACAGTCTGCTGCTAAGCAACAATCCAAGAGTGACTTAGTATGACCAGTTTTTATGACCCACTTCTGCCTTTACCACAGAGATGGGGAGCATTGATCAAAACTTCTGGCTAAAGACTACTCAATATTTTGCTGGAATGTAATGATTCCCAGCACATGTTTGTTTTTTGGAGTGGTCCTGGGCCAGTCACACATTGATCTATATCACACAATCGAAGCAATTTAACTTGAGGGGTATCTTCAGCTTAATGCCTCATATAGAAGGCTGCATCTCTGCTGTGTATGATCTGATCCTTTATATTCTGATCAAATAAGGAGTAACACAATAGTCTGAATCCACAGCCTGTGAGTCTGTGTATCATGTATAGTAGCTTTACAGTAAGGCCCATTCAGTGAATGGAGTGTCAGGACGGAAAAAAGGTGAAGAAAAATAAAATGGTATAAAATTAACTTTATTACCATTTTATTTTTCATCTCTGGGGGCATTTCAGTGGGGCGACATTCCTCCGCTGTTACTGAGGAGCCCCTCCTGTCTGTTTCATCTAAGGGATGGCTCAATTATGTGAATCCTAGGCTTGTGAGTATGTGTAACATGTGCGGCTCTGTGACTGTTTGTGATGGTGGAAGGTGGGGGAATGAAGATGCCATGTGGGCAGCAAGGGGGCCCATTCAGTGCACCTGCAGGGGCTCCTCCTATCATTTCGTTAGACCACTGTTTAGTTTCTTACCTATACATTTAACACAACCCTGACTTCTTAATTAAAAGCCCATTTCTAAAACAAAAGTTAGAAACTGACTCAGTAAGCATATTGTTGAGGATATTTTTCAGTTTCGCTACACAGCACTTGTGCTGTGCTTGTGAAGTCTTGCATTTAAAATAAATTCTTAAAAGGGGATTACATCCTACCCTTACTTTCCATTTGTTTGTATGCGTGTCACTGTGTTTTCCTTGTTTTCGGTTGGTTGCAGCATGCTATTTCCCGTCGTGTTCATCCTTTTGTTTGTGTGTTTTGCTATCAGTGGAGCTTAGACCAAGTACTCCCTTTGAACTTTTCCTCGTCCTTTTATGGCACTACTTTTTTCTTTGTGCTCAAGCGTGTTTGGCGTCTGCATGCTTTTTTTTCTGGCACTCTGCCTGCCCTCTTCCGGCTCACTCTGGTTCAAGCTGTCCCGTGCCGACATTATGCACTGAAGTTTGTAAGAGGCAGTTAGTAAAAGCAGGATATTGAGTGATTCTGCAGCTTAGATTTCGCTCATCGCCACAGAAATCCCCTTTGCGGAGAGTTTTCTAGCAGGTAGACACTGCTGCCCCCCCCCCCCCCTCCTTCCATGTCCCTCCGTCCTAATTCCCTGTGCAGTGTTTCTTCCTACCCTGTGATGTTTTCGGTCTGAAATGAAAACTCTTCTCTGGTTTTTAAGTTAATTCTGCCTTGTCTTCATCTGCCTATCTTACTCCGTTATACAAGGTCTGAGTCAAAAATGCTTTCTCTACGTCAAGGAGCGCGGATTTTTCAACAACCACTAATTTGATGTGCAGTTTTTAAAACTTTGAATTTTAGCCAAGAATTGGAGTTTTGGGCGCCAGGTCTCCCCATCTTCATTGGATGCACGAATGAATGATTGGCAAGACTTGCATTGTGCAGCACCACAGCTGAAGTACTAAACTCCTCATTCCAAGTGTAGCATGAATCTAGATTTAGGCGCAAATCACAGGTTGTGCCCTAATTAGTATTACTTCTCCGGCGCAAAAAGCACAGCCCGTTGGGCTTTGTCCGCAACATTTTTACCACATAAAAACCGGGGCAAATCATGGAGGTGAATAGTGCAAATGTGCACCTCGGAGCGTGGTAAAAGATGCACAGCTAGCATATTATCCCCCTATCGGTGCTCCGAAACTCGGCTTGTGCTGTCATTGCGACCTTCTTATCACTGCACTCCCTGCTATGACAAACTGTGGGTGTGCAATTACTGTGTCACTCAGAGATTCTGGACTATCGCAGTGGTAGGCATTGCTTTGAATGGGCTGGACACAGCTATGTCCAAACGTAGCACCTGGCTGCCTATAACATTCCACAATGCCCCCACACACACACATTCTCATGCACACTACCAGGTGCGGTTGGTGCTTTGTCTCATTGCATACCCTTGTCCTCCAAAGAACGCCCCCCCCCCTCCGACTGACGGGGTATGTGTTACTCGCAGGGCCCATTCGCCGGGGCTGCACTCAGAAAGCCCTGTCCGGGTGGATACTTTCTCACAGTGCATGCCTTCTGGAGCTGCCTAGCGGTCTGAGGCACCCTTGGCATGCACTGTGCTGCAGGACCTATACTAGCAGAGCAGAGCGCACCGAGCACAGTGCAGACACTGATCTACAGGTAATTTGACGATTGTTCCTCGGCACTTTTATTATTTGTCATCACATTTAATACTCGTGATATGAGCATCCGCTTTACATACATTTAAAGGAGCTTTACACGCAGGAAAAACAGATCTTTACAATTTGAAACTTATACTTAGAAAAGGAGTGTGTATTTATGAAATTTAGAGTATTTTATCAAGTAGCGAACAAAACAAAGTGAGGACCGGGAAGTGGACTTGTCAAAAGTCCCTTAATAGGATGTCCTTTCCATATATTCTTAAAGAGATACGTCACGTAGAACTGTGAATGAGGCCAGTAGGAATGCCCATTTAATAGAGGACCATAATAAGACCAAGACAAGCCCACTTCCCAGTTCTCACTTTGTTTTGTTCGCTACTTGATAAAATGCTCTAAATTTCATACACACACACTCCTTTTCTTGAGACTGACTGTCCGAGTCGTGAAGAAATTTCAGCAAATACTACGTTGCATCTCTAGTTCCTTCAGGCGTTTTAGACACCATAAAAAATACATAGGACGCACGGTTGGTCTTGCATTCGGACGGACCATCAAATCTTGGAGGGACTATAGATTTCGTTCCAAGCCTTGAAAAAGTTACCTTTGTAACGAAACACGTGTCGGCTGTTGTGTGTGCTTTATCTCTTCACCTTCGGACCATGTTGTTTCTCCATGTATAAATGTTCACAATCATTAAATGTCTAAAGCTTAAGTATGCACGGTCATCTAATGGTCCGTATGGTTTTTAAAAATACCTACAATAAAGTATAAGTTTCAAATTGTAAAGATCTGTTTTTCCTGCGTGTAAAGCTCCTTTAAATGTATGTAAAGCGGATGCTCATATCATGAGTATTAAATGTGATGACAAATAATGAGTGCCGAGGAACAATCGTCAAATTAATGTTAGCACGGGAATCTTATTGATTTTCATGCATTAACACCCTAGGAAGTGGGGTGTTTCCGTTACCTCGATTGGCACCGAGACTTATATTGCATGTGATTCAAATAGCATTACAATACCCACATTAAGAATAAATGTTCTTTTTCTGAGGTGCGACCTCTCTATGCCACCACTACCTTCTTCTTCTATATTGTACTGATCTCCAGGTGCAGGCACGGGGCCAGTAGCGGACAAAGTGCAGCACTGAGCACAGTGGCAGCAGAAGAGCTTGGTGTCCCGGATGACAGCTCTGTTTATTGGACTTCTAGAATGTTGCAGTTCTATAGTGATGAGCTATAAGGGAATGTCCTATTACTTACCGGTAATCTTCATTACTCCTGGTCCCGTTGTCCTCGTCCCATTCCTGAACAAAGTGGAGATGACTATCTCCGCGACAGAAAAAAAGAACAGGAGCATGCTGGGATACCCAAACCACTCCCTCCCACTGGGAGTACATAAGCGGTACCAACCCAGCATGCAGCCTGAAAATACCAAGCCAACAACCGGAAGGCCGGCCGCCAGGGAGGGAGGGAGGGATGTAAGGAATGGGACGAGGACAACGGGACCAGGAGTAATGAAGATTACCGGTAAGTAACAGGACATTACCCCAGGTCCCTCCTGTCCTTGTCCCATTCCTGAACAAAGTGGAGAATACCAAAGCAGAAAACCCGGCCTTCCGGAACCCCACCAATGCCAGGGGCACCAGACCGAAAAACGGCATCCCACAAGGGCAAAAGAGCCCACAAGAAAAGAGAAAAAATACAGGGAGGAGCACACAACCAACCAAGCCCCCAACCAAGTGGACAGAGCCGAGACCCCAAAACCAGCAGGGGACGACCAGAAAAAAAAACACAAGAACCCCCCCCCCCCAGGCAAGCCAGAAGGGGGCCACACACGCAAAGCCAAGCCCCAAGGGAACAACCAGAGGGGCCAAACCAAGCCCCCGCCCCCCGAACGACCAAAGGAAGCCCAGGAGAAGCGGGCACGCCCCAAATGGAGAAACGGAGCCAGAAAGGGCAACCGACCAGGGAGAAAACCCCCAAGTGCGAAGCCCACGGCCCCAGGCACCACCAGGCAGCCACCCAACCAGGAACCAAACAGGCCAACCCAGCCCAACGGCCAAGAGCAGAGGAGAACAGGCCGCACAAGGAGGCAGGGCCGAAGGCCCAGGAAGGAACACAGCAGAGGCAAGACAGAGAGCGAACCCCCTCCCCCAAGACAGGGAAGAGGGCGAACCACAGTCGTAGGAACCCACAAAGGACCACACCCAAAAGCGAGGGAAGGAAGACGAAACCGAAGAGGCACGCCAAAGCAAGAGAGCCAGGAAAGACTCGACCACCACAGGACCACCCCAAGACACCAGGGGAAGCCAACAGCAGAGCCGCAAAGGGGGAGAACCGGACAAGCAAACAGGCACCCACCCAGAGGAACAGCTAGGAAGAGAAGAGGGCAGGGAACCAAAGCAAGGCCCCAACCCCTAGCCGAAAGCAGCAGCAACAGGGAACCGGGAGGCCAGAAACCCACTGAAGGACCGGGCCACAGGGCAGGACCGACCAAAGGCCAACCCCAGCCGAGACACCGAAGAGCCGCAGGAACCAAGAAACACAACAACAGAGGCCCAACACGGAACCGGGGAAACCAAACCCCAGAACCGGAAAGGAGGAAACACCACCAACCAAGAGCCGACCAACCGCCAGGAGGAGAAAGGAAGACACCAAGGAACCACCGAAGGCGAACCCCAGGAGGAGCCGTAGAAGGGCAAAACAGGAAAGACCAACAAGGAGGCCAACAGCCCAACCCCGCAGGAGACCCACAAACGCCCAAGAAGCCAGCCGGAGAAACCGGCAGGCCAGTCAGTCAGGAGGCACACAACACAGTGCCACCAGGACCCGGAAGGAGAGGCAAAAAGAACCCCCAAACAAGAAGGGGCACAGGGAAAGGCACAGCAGCCAATCCCAGCCAGGCCACCCAGAGAGCGGAGCAGCAGAGGGAGGGAGCCCAGCAGCCCACACAGCGGACCCAGAGCCCCAGCCAGCCGCAAAGGAGCAGCACAGGAAAGGCCAGAAGACCAGCCCAGGACCGTGACAAAATCCAAAAGAACGAGAGGCCAGGCAAAGACCCAAGCAGGGACCAAAAGAGGACCCCAAGCCAACAAGGGCCCCACAGCACAAAGCCCGACCCAACCAGCCAAGAGGCGCACCAGCGACCCACACGCACAAGCGAACGGGAGGCCAACCACAGGGACCGCAAGGGCAAACACAACAGAGGCAGAGCCCAGGCCCCAAGAGCGTACTCCGAACAACCCAGGCACCAGAAACCAAAGGAGAGGAGCCCGGAGAAGCCAAAGACGCACCACCCAACAGGGGAGCGGGAACCGACCCAAACCAGGGGAGAAGGAACACCCAGAGCCAACAGAGAGAGCAAGGGTGACAGACACCACAGGCCGAAAAGAGCCTGCGGGGAGCCCAGGCCCAACAACAGGTCCCCAAAGGGAAAAAGGCCAGAGCCCCAGACCCGAGGCAAAGCCAACTGCAAGCAGGAAGCAACAAAGAGGCCCACACACCAGGGGAGGCCGACACCCAACACCCACAAGTAGGGAAAGGGCACAGCAGACAGGGCAGGGCAGAGGAGCCGGGCACCCGAAGAACAAGGGGCCACCCAAGGCAAAGGCCAAGGAAGACCAACGACACCCAGCCACAACAGGGGCAAAAGGAGCGGCAGGCGCGAAGCAAGCCCAACAAGCCAACATGCTAAAGGCCCACCAGAACAGAGGCAGGACACAACAGCCCCCCCCCCCACTCCCCAAAAAAAACCAGGGGGAGGACCAAGCGAACCCGTAGAAGGCAGAAAACCCCCAGCAGGGGGCAAGCAAAAGCACCCGGAAGGATGCAACAAGCGCCCAACAGCGCAGGCGGCCAAATAACAACGCCGCAATGCAAGACTGATGACTCACAAGCAAGGAAACACCAGGATGCGAACACACAACCAGCAGAGGAAGAGCCAGAGACCAGAACCACTAGGCCACAGAGACTCAGCAGACACTCATGCACCAGGCCCGAACCCTCAAAGGGCATGAACCAACGGGCGCATGGGCAGCAGGCAGCCGAAGGAAGCCCAAGAACTGCAAGGCAGCAGGACCCAAAAAAAATAGCCAGGGACGACCAGAACAGGCCAGAGCAACAGGCAAACCCAGGCGCACCCCAAACATGCACCAACCAGGGCCGACCAGGGACAACACAAGCCCGAAGGGCAGGACGGCCGGAGGCCCAGAGGACAGAGCAAAGAGGCCACAAGAAGAAGCCAACAAACCCTGGGAGACACAGCCCAAAGCGAGCCAAGGCCCAGCAAGCAGACACCACCCCGGGAGGAACCAGGATCGACCCGGCCAAACCACAGGGCGGGCAGCAGGAAGAACAGAAGCCAAGGCCGCAGGCCAGCACAGCAAGAAAGCACAGCAAGCCAGAAACCGACGGGCGGCAAGCACCAAGGGGACAGGCCAACAGCAGTCCCAAAAGGGACCGACCCCCAGCACAGACGCCAACCAGCAACAAGCGCCGAGCCAGCGGAAAGCCAAAAAGGCCCGGGAACACACAACCCATGGAGGAAGCCCCGAAGGACCCCCCCCCCAGGCAAAAAACCCCCAAAAGAGGGCAGTGACACAGGGGAAACTACGGCCCAGGACAGGGAACCCAAGGTCCGCCAAGAACCCAGGAGCAGGGGTCAGCGGAGGCAGAGAAACAGGCCGGAGACAGCAAGGGCCCCGGACCGAGACAAAAAACTGACCCACACCCCACGCAACCAGCAAAGCACAGAGGGCCAGCACGCAGGAACAGGAGCCAGCAAAGAGAAGCCCCCACAGGAACCCACCAGCACCTGGAGAGACCAGAGGAGGACGGGAACCAATAGCACCGGAAGAAAGCAAGGAATCCACAAGGGCAAGGCCACAGGGAGACCAGCCGAACCCAACGCAATGGCAGAGTGCAAGGAGCACAAGTAGGAGGCCCCGGGACCAAACCCCGGCAACCCCCATAGGTCCAGGCGCACAGGGCAGTAGCAACCAGAAGAAAGGGGGAAGACACCAGCCAGGGCCGCAAGCGAACCCCAGGGAAAGAGCAAAAGCCCATCAACCCAAGAACACCCAGGCGAACTCCCATCCAGGAAAGAGCCAGACCGGACCCCGTCCACCATCGAAAGCAGACAAGACCAGGGCCCACAGGGAGGCACCGGAAGCCAAGACAAAAAGCTTGACAACCAAGGAAGCACCCGGACACCAACAGCACCATGAACCTCAAGGAGGTCCCCCATCAAGGCACCAACCAGGGCATATGCACCACAACTCCGGAGACTATACGAGAACATGAGCGGACAGGCTCGAATGGTCGCAGGGCGAACAAAGAACCTGCAGAAAAGAGGCATATGGACCTGCATCATGAACGCAATGAGAAGCAGGACTCGAAATTGAATGAGCAGGATGCGGGGTGCGCAGCAATGACTCCCATAACGTCCTGCCAGCACTGTCACGGGTCCACGCCGCCACCCAACTGCCACCAATGCTCCTTAAGGTATGTGCCTCAACACAAAGTGCCAGAGGAAGCTGCTGTAGCCTGCATACCATGGTGAAAAAAATAGAAACCGCTATGCGGTACTCACCAAGGGGGGCAGGAAGAGCGCACCACCAGCTCACTGCCCCCCCCATTGCTATCCCAGGCGCGCACCCGGGAACCAGCGCCGGGAGGAGAATGCCGCCAAAACGGCCGCCGAGGCCACAGCAAGGCCAGCTCCGGAGTGACCCATCCGAGCAGCAGGGGCACCAGGAGGTCGGCAGGAAACCAAACGCCAGGCAGGGGGCCCAGGAACATCGCCCAGCTGAGTCCCAGGACCCGCCAAACAGCCGCAGCCGCGCGTCCCCCAGACCGGCCAAGCCACAGGGAGACGCGCACTGCAACCCGGAAGGGACCGGGAGGAACGGCGCCCCAGCCGCAAAGGGCTGGGCGGAATCCAACGCGACTCCTGGCAAGCACGGCAGGCCAGGAGAACGCGGAAAGAGGACGGCGAGGACAGCCCAGCAGCCCCGACGAGACGTCCAGTGAAGCAACCAGCAGGTAAGTCCAACACGTCCCATTCTGTCGGAAGACAGAAAAAAAGAACAGGCTGCATGCTGGGTTGGTACCGCTTAGGTACTCCCAGTGGGAGGGAGTGGTTTGGGTATCCCAGCATGCTCCTGTTCTTTTTTTCTGTCGCGGAGATAGTCATCTCCACTTTGTTCAGGAATGGGACGAGGACAGGAGGGACCTGGGGGTAATGGGGGGTATTCCTGACATTGCCACCATGTTTGTTAGCGACAGCCCCAGCCCAACACTCCTTTCAATTGCACTCCCATGCCTGGAACCTCTGACCCCTCCCTCCCCCACAACTCCCTGCCCTTTCCCTACAGGGCAGCAGTTTGCATGTACAGCGCCTTTGTGCTTGCACAGCTCATTGGCACAGGAGCTCCCCCATAAATATGTGCAGGGGCTTCTGGCATATCAGGAGGGAGTGGAGTTAAAATCAAGTCCCCACTGCGACCCGCGGGTGACAGAGGAGCACATTCTAAGGCCTGCCTCCAAGAAAACCAAGCTCTTTGAACATCTGTATGTGGGGGGCGGGTGGGTGTGTTGCATGTTCAGTGCTCAGAAGAGACAAAGAGGGGTTTGTGCGGAACTTGGGGTCTCCGAGCCTTGCTGAGCTGCTTGTGAGTGAATCATGGAGTGTATGTGTCTCAAAGTGTCTACAAAAAGTGTTTGCATGTTGTTTAAGTGCTCATGTACATAGTTTGTGCAGGGCATATGTGTGCAAAGATGTATGTTTGTATATGTAATATTATGTTTCAATGTATGTTTTGTGCTTGCCTATGTGCACATCTGTTGATAATTATTGTATATCTGTATTACCATACGTGTGCGTCTAATTAAATGAAGGGGTATCTATTGTATGCATGCACATCCTTATCTATGTAAGTATGCATGCCTCGACACATGTCGTTAAGTTTCGGCGTGTTGCGGTGTGTCTGCATGTTCTTGTGTTAAATCTTTGTGTGTGCATCTGTGTCTCTGTGTTTATGTTAATATGTGTATGTGTGTGAGGCATGCATCTGTGTGTCTGTCTGTGGAAAGTACATCTATGAGTGCCCTGTATTGCAAGTTTGTATCTATTTGTAGGTGTAACCAAAGGCTATAAAAGAGCTCACCATGAAATGCTATCTAGGAAATGCTGAAAACGACTCTGATTGGGTTTGTCAGTCTAGTTTAATATGTAGCGCTTGATGCCCCTTTTGAGTTTACGGTGCTGTGTCTGCTTACTGCTGATGCTGATGTATGCACTCTATTCCTGTGTGTATGTTTGTACACCTGTATGTGTGTGCATGCCTGTGGGTGATGTTAATGGTGTAAGCTGTTGACATCCACTGCAGTCTAAAGTGTACACACACACACGTACTTAATTTTTTTGCTGGATATGCTGTAAAGCGAGTCGAATGTCACCCAGCTGCACCTCTCCTTCCCCGAGGGAGACTGCATTGCCACAGACGGGTGCTTGGATCACACATACACTGAATGACGGGTGGGATTGATAAACACTCACTGAAGTCATTTCTCCATGCTTGAAATTGGCACATTTGCTGGACACATATTTGGGATCTTTGCCCTCTGCAGCATGTCCATTGCAGCACCATGTCTTCCTCCATTGCGCCTCCCTCGTGTTGTTGTCTGTTTTGCTACTCCCTGCTCTACCCCTCCCTCGTGTTACTACCCCCATCCGTTGCTCCTTCCCTCCTCCCTACGCCTCCCTTGAGTGGCTTGCCCCCTTGCTTTTTTTTTTACATATTGCACAGCACAGCAGTGTGGGCTGCTGTGCAGCATGGCTTAAAGATTTTTAAAAAGCGCAGTCAGTGCTGGCTATATCATAGCACTTTTTTAATTTACTTTAAGCCTTGGTGTACAACAGCTCGCACTGCTGTGCAATATGTCTGGAAAAAACATTGACAAAGCCAAGAGAACTCGCAAATGTGAAACCTATTGGGTTTGCCAATGCTTCTTAATCCACCGAGACTTCTAGCATAATCCTGTATACTTGGAAAAAGCCAATTGCCTTCTTCACCAATTTTGGGGGGGTTTCCCTTTTCCAATTTTTTGTGAATTGGATCCTCAGTGCTCAACCTGACTCCACCCATTGTCATCTTGCCAAAGGATTATTGTACATTTATTTGTTATATTTATATATATTCAATGTACAGGTCTAATGGTAGGTATACATTTCTGCTCTTCCATATCATTGCACTGTCCGAAAGACAGAGGGCACAGTTCACAAAGCTCTTTTCTCAATTTTGCGCTGCAACAAAGCAGCAAAAAGTTTATGTTGTACACCAGTGATCTCCAAAAACAAATGTATGTATGCGCACAATGAGATCCATGTACACAACATGTTTTTGACTAATTTATCCTTGCCTGTACAGCAACATTCAGGCAAGACATGTAATCTGTTTCATTTCCTATCCCGAGTCTCCAAAAATGTTTCGATACCACGACCTGGAAACTCAGGCACAAAGTAAGCACTGATTTTGATAGATTTGAAGGGTGGAAAAAATAGAAATGGCTCTTGCACACCCATCAATGCATGAGTTTGCGGGTGCTCACCAATACGACTGATAGTCCCACCTATAAAAGCCCAAAAACATGTCACAAAAAATGTATTTGCGAATGCAGAAATGACATCATTGTGGCAGAATTGGCATATTGGCAATTGCACTTTGTACATGAAATATTTCAAACAGTTCTGATTCTGTGAATGAGAAATGAGAATTTCTGTCCACAACCTCAAAGTTCTGTGCACACAGTTTGAACGTAGGTGTGAAAAATCATTTGTGAATGTAGACCAGAAGGGTCCAGCACTTGGATGGGTGGCCAAGCAGACAAGATGGCAGACTTGCATTAGGAACACTCCGATTGTTAAGTATGCGAGGACACAGAAGTACTTAACAAAAGGTTTATTCCAGTAAAGGCACCACCGGTAAGTACATCCAGTAACTCCGGCTAACAGTCAGCAACTGTAATAATGCTGTCACAGCGCTGACCTGGTAGTTCCGCCCTGGAACACCAAGTAATCATCATGAGGGCGAGACACATGTTCAAATGTAAACACAAAGCAAAATGTAAAAGTAAAGACACAACACATCTTCCGCCTTTAATAACAAAACAAAAACAAAAAATAACTTGCCAAACTTGACGCTAAAATGCATTGAATAAGAATATCTTAGAATGCACTTTCATTCCCTCTGTGTGCAAACAAAATCAGACATCCACACAGGTTTCTGGTGAACTCTTCTGTTCTCCAACTTAGGGGCCCTTTACGATGTCGTCAGGAAAGCATTCCCACCGAATCGGGTTAGGAATGCTTTCCGAGCGATTCATATTCGGGGTGTCCTACCGACCGATTACGATATGTCCGGATGCTTACAGACTCAGTTTGGTCGGACTCCCATTGACTTCAATGGGAGCCTGTGTCCTGAACGAAAACACAGGCTCCCATTGAAAAAATGGGTGGGTGGGGAAAACTTTGCACCTTGTGGTGGGCACCCCATGGTGCCTGCCACACTGTGCATGGTTGGGAAGGGGGGGGTCCCTTGGGTACCCCCATGAGCCCCATCCGGAGGCCTATGGATGATGGGGGACCTGCAATGGGCCCCTGAAGTCCTATTCCCACAGCTGTTTCGTCTTGGCCAAACCGATTTGGAACAGCTGTCGGAATCGGTCATCGTACTCGCTCGTTCGGAAACCGTCTCCATTGGGCTGTACGATTCGGCTCCGAATGACTCGGGCTGCCTGAATCCCGTTCGGGACCGATTCGGCGAGCCCGGACGGCTTCCTTGCATCGTACTCGGTCGTCTGGAAAGGTGACCGATTCGGTCGGGAAGATAGATCCCGAACCGGATTCGCAGAATCTGAATCCCGTTCTGAGCCTTTCCTGACGACATCGAAATCAGTCCCTTAGTGTTAACTATCTTTTCCTAGATAGTCCCATTAGCCTGATCACCTACTCCCTGTGTTGCTACATCTTTCTCCAGTTCCTGTGTGGTAGACCTGGCATCCTTGGCATGGTTTTCCCTGACTTTTTTGCCTCTACCTCCTGTGTTTTTGATGCTGTGCTGGATTTCGTTTTTGCTGGCTTAGATGCTTTGGGCACTTTGCCACTGCTGATCAGTGTAAAAGTGCAAGTGCTCCCTGTGTAAATTGATATTGTGATTGGTTCTCCCTGATTGGCATATTTGTTTTACCAGTAGGTCCCTAGTAAAGTGCACTAAGTGTGCCAGGGCGGGAAAATCAAATGCTACTAGTGGGCTTGCAGCACTGATTGTGCCACCCACATGAGTAGCCCTGAAAAGATGTCTCAGGCCTGCCACCGCAGTGCCTGTGCGCAGTTTGTTAACTGCCATGTCGACCTGGCCAGTGCACCCACTTGCCAGGCCTTACCCTTCCCTTTTCTTACACATAGGAAACCCTATGGTAGGCCCAAGGTACCCCCCTGGGCAGGGTGCAGTGTATGTGAGAGGTAGGACATGTACTGGTGTGTAAACATGTCCTGATAGTGAAATACTGCCAATTTCGTTTTTCACTATTGAAAGGCTATCTTGCCCATAGGACAGAATGGGGAATGCTTTGTGACATTTTACAAGCATATCTTCCCATAGGGATAAGATGGAAAAATGGAGTTTGGTACCCCTGAACTCAGAATTAAATAACACATCTTTTAGAAAAGATGGTTTTGAAATTGTGCGTTTGAAAATACCACTTTTAGAAAGTGGCTATTTTCTTGTTCAACCTTCCTGTGTGCCTCTGCCTCTTTGTGGATTAACTGTCTGGCTTTGGAGTGACAGGGGCTGGGGTGGCTCCAGGAGTCTGGGTGAGTCAGCACTAGGCTGAATAGGCCTGATCTGCATTTGGAGTGGTGGGAGGAGTAGCACCTGTACCTGAATAGGGCTGTGCCTGCCTTCCACAATGCTGGCTCCGCCCCCCTGCTGTGTGTCTGGAGCCAAGGCTCACACTAACAAAGGATGTTGTAGTGCACTGGCAGAGTGCCCCCAGAACTGGTTTGAACTGGGCTCAGAGCCCCTTGCACAAAGAGAACAAAGCCATTTTGGGGTATAAGTATCAGACCTAAAACCCCAGACTTTTAGATCATTCCTGGATTTCAAGAGGAACCTTTGCCGAGGAGAAGAGCTGAAGAGACTGAGGAGAAGTACTGCCCTTGCTGTGTGTCTGGGGTTGGCATGCCGTTGCTGTTTCTGCCAAGGAAAGGAGAATGACTTTGCTGTGTGCTGTGTCCCCTGCTTGAAGGAGATCTCCAAGGGCCTAAAGTGAGCTGGCCTCCTGTTCAGAAGTCTCAGGGACACAAAGACTTCACCCCCAGCTCTCCTGAACTCTGCTGTTGTGAGTTCTGACCTGCCTTGATTTGCCTGTGCCAGTTTTGGGCCTCTGGAGGTTGTTGCTGCTGTTTGGGAGTTGGAGGAGAGAAGAAACTCAAAGAACTACAGAAATCGACGCATCGCTCTTCTTGTGACTGTTTTCCCGACGCATCTTCACGGCGCGAGAAGAATTTCCACGCATCGCTGTGCCGCTGCGAAAGCCGTCGCAGCGCTTGTTGTTGTGGCAAGAATCAACGCACCGAGGGATCGCGGCTGAAGTGGACCGACGCAGCGCCGCGCAATGCCGCCGCATCGATCGCCGACGCATCCCGAAGATCCACGCATCGTACCTTTGCGACACGCTTCCCCGACGTATCATCTGCGGATCGGAACCGGCACGAAGAATCGACTCATCACTCCCCCTACAGACCGGAATCGACGCAACCCTTCCTCTGCGTGCAGTGGGACTGTCGCATCGCCTCCTCAGGGTCTCAGGAGTAAGGCTGGGCGTAGTTCGCGAAGTAGTGCTTCGCGAAGCTACGCAAAGTGCAGTTCGCACTACGCGAGCTTCGCGTAGCACTACGCGAACTGCGTAGTGCACTGTTCGCAATGATTGCACAGTGCCGGATGCTTGTCCGCACTGTGCAATCATTGAAAACGGCAACTTGCACAGTGCGAGCTGTCTTTTACTGCCGCTCGAGTAGATTTTTACTCGAGCGGCAGCTTTCTCAACGCGGACTGGTAGTTTCCATCGCGAGCGGTCGCGAGCATACGCGACCACTCGCAATGAGAAACCTGACCTCCCCGCGTTGAGAATCTCGCCGGGAGGTTTATTTTCCACGCTTGCGATCGGCAACTTGATGTTGCTGATCGCGAACGAGGAAAAGTCTCGCCGGGATGTCATTTTGCTTGCTCGCGGTCGCCAACTTGACGTTGAGGATCTCGAGCAAGCAAAAAATGACCGCGGCACTACGCTACGCTACGCTACGCGTGTTTGCACTGTGCTACGTGCAATTCGCGTTGTGCGAAGTAGCGCAAACTTCGCAAACTACGCGAGCGTAGCGTAGCACTTCGCCCAGGGTTACTCAGGAGTGATGCATCTCTTTGTTTTCCGATGCAGCGGCTGTTTGGCTTGGTGAACTTTGACGCAACTACAGGTACTTTGGTGAAAAATCACGCATCCATAGTTTGCTATGGTGCAAGTTCTTGAAACATTCTGAAAGTCATATTTTTAACTGTGTATGTTGGATTTTTGTCGTTTTGGTCTTGCTAAGTTTAGATAAAGATATTTTATTCTTCTAAACTGGTGTGGTGTCCTTTTGTGGTGTCTTCACTGCGTTACTGTGAGTGTTAGTACAAATACTTTACACATTGCCTTTGGGATACGCCTGTCTGCTCGTGCCAAGCTACCAAGGGGGTGAGCAGGGGTTATCTAAAGTGTGTATCCCCCTTACCCTGACTAGAAGCAAGGGTCCCTATTTGGACAAAGGTACCTACCTCTGCCAACTAGAGACCCCAATTTCTAACATTGGTGGGCAGCGGTGAGTATTTGAACCTGTATTTGTACTTGACCCACAGTGATTGGTGTACATCACTAGTTAATTGCAGACCACTACGCAACCACATACTGTGTTTTTGTTTTTGGTTCTATTTTTCGGTGACCCTTAAAGTATCCACGCATTATGTCTCAGAGAGGGAAACCAGCAAGTGAAGTTGCAGACTTGGAGTTTGATATTGAAATGTTGCATTCCTACAAAGTAGATCAGCTCAAACAATTTTGCAAGGATTTGGGATGTCCCATGAAGAGCAGCTCTAGGAAGGATGAGCTGCAGAAGGCCTTAAGGGCCTGGTGGGAGGCAAAAGAGGCTGGGGAGACAGGTGATGCCGAGGTGGATATAGGTAGCACAAAGGGATGGTTTCAGGTCACAGGATCTGCCTGTGACAGGAGCAGCCTCCAGGGCTGGCAGCATCCATTCCGCTGGAAGTCTTTCCCCAGAGGAGCGGGAGGAGAACCAAAGGGTCAGAGAGCATGAGCTGGAGGCCATGAGGCTCCAGGCCAAAGGGGAGGAGAGCAAGAATGCTCGTGCCTTAGAAGAAAAGAAATTGCTTTTGGCTCATGAGTTGAGCATGAGGGAACTGGACATTAAGGCCAAACAAATGGAGTCCAGTTCAAATGGTGGCAGCGCACAGCCAGTGCAAGGGGGTAAGGTGTACATACCCAAGGACTTAGTGCAGAATTACCAGAAGGGTGATGATATTTATGCATGGTTTACGGCATATGAGATAGCCTTGAGAATGAATGAGGTTCCTGAGAAGAACTACGGGGCGGGCCTGTGGAAACACTTTGAGGCCTCTGGGAGGGACACCCTACCACCTTTAGAGCAGGCGGGTACCCTGACCTATGCCCACATGAAGGAGGCTTTATGCCACAGGTATGGGCTCACCCCATAGCAGTACAGAGAGAAGTTCAGGAACTTCAAGAAGCTTGATTCAAGTACTTGGGTTGAATGTGTAAACATGTATATGCGTGCACTGGAAGGTTGGATAAAGGGCAGCAAGGTAACTGATTACCAGGGGCTGTGTAACTTAATCAGTTGGGAGCACTTGAGTAGTCTGTGTGTTCCAGAGCTGCTCCAGCATCTATCGGATAGTAATCAATCAATCAATCAATCATGTCACTTATAAAGCGCACTACATACCCGCGAGGGTCTCAAGGTGCTGGGGGAAGAGGGGGGTGGTGCTGCTACTGATCGAAGAGCCAGGTCTTGAGGAGTCTTCTGAAGGCCAGTAGGTCTTGGGTCTGTCGGAGGTTGGTGGGGAGGGTGTTCCAGGTCTTGGCGGCGAGGTGGGAGAAGGATCTGCCGCCGGCGGTCGTTTTCCGGATGCGGGGGACTGTGGCGAGGGCGAGGCTGGTCAAGCGGAGCTGGCGGGTGGGGGTGTAGAAGCTGAGTCGTCTGTTGAGGTAGGCTGGTCCGGAGTTGTGGAGTGCTTTGTGTGCGTGGGTGAGGAGCTTGAAGGTTATCCTCTTGTTGACAGGGAGCCAGTGCAGGTCTCTCAGGTGGGGTGTGATGTGGCTGCGTCGGGGGATGTCGAGGATAAGACGTGCAGAGGCGTTCTGGATGCGTTGCAGCCGTCTCAGGAGCTTAGCCGTCGTTCCTGCATAGAGGGCGTTTCCGTAGTCCAGCCTGCTGGTGACGAGGGCCTGGGTGACTGTTTTTCTTGTTTCGGTGGGGATCCACTTGAAGATCCTGCGGAGCATTCGGAGGATGTTGAAGCAGGATGAGGAAACGGCGTTGACCTGCTTAGTCATGGAGAGGGTGGGGTCGAGGATGACCCCTAGGTTGCGTACGTGGTCGGTGGGTGGCGGGGCTGTTCCCAGTGATGTTGGCCACCAGGAGTCGTCCCAGGCTGAAGGGTTGGAACCAAGGATGAGGACCTCCGTCTTGTCCGAGTTCAGCTTCAGGCGGCTGGTCCTCATCCATTCGGCGACGGCCTTCATTCCTTCGTGGAGGTGGGCTGTGGCGGTGTGAGGGTCTTTGGTGAGGGAGAGGATCAGCTGGGTGTCGGCGTAGGAGATGATGTTGAGGTTGTGCTGTCGGGCGACGTGGGCGAGGGGTGCCATGTAGATGTTGAACAGCGTTGGGCTGAGGGAGGAGCCTTGGGGTACGCCGCAGATGATCTTGGTGGCCTTGGATCGGAAGGGGGTGAGGCGGACGCTTTGTGTTCTGCCGGAAAGGAAGGATGTGGTCCAGTCCAGGGCCTTCTCTTGGATCCCGGCGTCGTGAAGGCGTGTTCGTAGTGTGTGATGGCAGACCGTGTCGAAGGCGGCTGATAGGTCCAGGAGGATGAGGGCTGCTGTTTCTCCGTTGTCTAGCAGGGTCCTGATGTCATCGGTGGCGGCGATGAGGGCGGTTTCGGTGCTGTGGTTGCTGCGGAAGCCGGACTGGGAAGGGTCCAGGATGTTGTTCTCCTCGAGGTAGCGGGTCAGTTGTTTGTTGACGATTTTCTCGGTGACCTTCGCGGGGAACGGGAGCAGAGAGATGGGTCGGAAGTTCTTGAGGTCCTTGGGGTCTGCCTTGGGTTTCTTGAGTAAGGCGGTGATCTCGGCGTGCTTCCAGCTTTCCGGGAAGGTTGCTGTCTCGAAGGAGATGTTGATTATTTTCCGGAGATGGGGCGCGATGGCTGTACTGGCTTTGTTGAAGATGTGGTGAGGGCACGGGTCTAGCGGTGAACCGGAGTGGATGGTGTTCATGATCTCGCTGGTGTCCTCGTCGTTGATGTTGGTCCAGGAGAGCAGGCGGTTGGTGGTTGTGGGGGCAGTGGTCTCGGTGGTTGCCGGGGCTGTCGTGGTGTTGAAGCTGTCGTGGATGTCGGCGATTTTGCGGTGGAAGGAGGTGGCCAGTGAGTCGCACAGGTCTTGCGACGGCTGGATGTCGTTGGTGTTGGAGCTGGGGTTGGAGAGTTCCTTCACGATGTTGAAGAGCTCTTTGCTGTTGTGTGCGTTGTTGTCTAGGCGGTCTTTGAGTGAGGCCCTTTTGGCGGATCTGATGAGGTGATGGTGATTGCGGGTGGCGCTCTTGTGGGCGGCGTAGCTGTCCGCTGTCCGTTCGTGGAGTCAGATCTTCTCCAGTTTTCGGCATGTTCGTTTGGAGGCCTGGAGGTCTTCGGTGAACCAGGTGGCTTTCTTGCTGGTGTGGCTGTTGGGCGGATTCTTGAGCGGGGCGAGGGTGTTGGTGCAGTTGTCGATCCACTGTCTGAGGTTGCGGGCGGCGGTGTCGGGGTCGGAGGGTTCGGCGGGTGGGCTCAGGGCGAGGGTTGCGGTTAGCTGGTCTTCCGTGACTCTGCTCCAGCAGCGGCGAGGCATTTGTTCGGTGCGGTGGTGCGTGGTGGGCTTCCTGTAGGTGAAGTGGATGCAGTGGTGGTCAGTCCAGTGGGGTTCGGAGGTGTGGTTGAAGGAGACGTGTGGGCTTGCGGAAAAGATGGAGTCTAGCGTGTGGCCGGCGGCGTGGGTGGGTGTAGTCACGAGCTGTCTGAGTCCGAGGGTGGTGAGGTTGTCGATCAGGGTGGTGGAGTTGGTGTCCTTGTTGTTCTCGAGGTGGAAGTTCAGGTCCCCGAGGAGGATGTAGTCCGTGGAGGCGATGGCGTGTGTGCTGACGAGGTCAGCGATGGAATCGCTGAACTGTGGTCGGGGTCCGGGGGTCTGTAGATGAGGGTTCCTCTGAGGGTGGTGTTGGGATCGGTGTGGATCTGGAAGTGCATGTGTTCGGCGGTGCTGAGGGCGTCGTCGGTGTTGGTTGAGACTCTGAGGGTGTTCCTGTGGACGATGGCGATGCCTCCTCCGACTCCGTTGGTGCGGTCCCTGCGGGTGATCTTGTATCCGTCCGGGATGGCAATGGCGATGTCGGGGGCTGAAGCGGGATTCAGCCAGGTCTCCGTCAGGAATGCGACGTCTGGGGAGGTTGAGTCGAGAAGGTCCCAGAGTTCGATGGCGTGTTTGCGGGCGGAGCGGGTGTTGAGGAGGATGCATCTGAGGTAGTTGGGTTCTTTCCTGGTCGGTGGTTTGGCGGGGCGGGTGCTGGCGAAGCTGCAGTTCCGGCAGGTGAAGGGCCCTTGGGTGCGCTTCGGGGTGGCCTGGTAGCAAGCGTGATCTTTTCCGGGGTTGAGTGCGTGGAGGGTGCTGGCGTCGTATCGGCGTCTGTTGATGTGGCGGGCGCGGGGGATGCCCGGACCAGGGGGTCTGGCGCTGGGCGCGGCCACGGCGCGGACGGGCGCAGACGGGCTTGCCTTAGGCGCGCCTTTGGCGCGGCCGCGCAGCGGCCGCCGTAAATGGGGAGGTGGGAGGGAGGAGCAGGGAATGGGGCAGCGAATGGGCAATGAGGGGGCGGGGCCGCAGGGGCGCAGCGGCGGGAAACAGGCACAGAAAGGAAAAAACGATCACAATCAGGGGCAGCAAGGGGGCACAGAAAGGAAAAAACGATCACAATCAGGGGCAGCAAGGGGGCACAGAAAGGAAAAAACGAGCACAATCAGGGGCAGCAAGGGGGCACAGAAAGGAAAAAGTAATAGTAAGCTAACTGATCCCAGGGAGCTTGCTAAGGAGGCGGACCGCTGGAATAGAACCAGGGTCCATAGGGGATTGTGGGTAACCCAGCAAAGGGTGGGCAGGGTCCCCAGCAGATGAGTGGGGGGGACAAGGGTGACCAAAAGGAGTTCTCTAAAGGGCCCCAAAACAGTTCCCAGGGTAAGGAGTCCCAGCCCCCCAAGCCTAAGGCGTCCTGGCCCCCTAAGGGCAGGCACGACAACCGGGTCCCCCCAAGTGTTATTCATGTGGTCAGGTGGGCTACATTGCAAGAGATCCCAAGTGCCCCAATGCACCCCCAGCACCCACTGGTGCTCCGTCACCGGGGTTAGTGAGTGTAGCGCTGGGGGAGGAATTGGTTCCTAGTGAAGGGGGGAGCAAGCAGTTATGACCCTTGTCTCATTAGGAGACAGAGAGATGGTCCAGGAGTCTTATCTGCCTGAGAACACTAAGAAATACAGGCAGTGGGTGACCATCGATGGGAGGAGGGTGGAGGCTTTGAGAGACACAGGAGCCAGTGTGACATCTGTCAGGTTTCAATGGGTGTCAGAAGAGCAGGTTATTCCCAATGTACTTCACCCTGTAGTTGCAGCAGACAACTCGGAGCGCTTATGTAAGGTGGCGCTAGTTCCCTTTGAGTGGGGGGGGGTCTCAGGTTCCTTGAAGGTAGTTGTTAGTCCATCCATGCCTGTAGACTGTCTGCTTGGAAATGACCTGGAGAGTTCCCCATGGAGGGAGGTGGAACGCCAGGCTCATTTGGAGATGTTGGGTCTGCCTGAGTGGGTCTGTGTGACCACTCGGTCAATGGCAGCCAGTAGGGGTAATCAAGAGGACCTGGAGCCTGAAACAGTGGCCCAGGTGCCTGCCAGAAAGAGGAAGGGCAGGGGGCGTGGGAAACCAGCCCCAGAAGTTCCCACGGTCCAGGAGGAGGCAGAACCTGTGGGGGATGCCCTGGAACCTACAGGGGAGCAAGTGGCCGAACTGGGAGACCTGCCTGAGCTGACCCATTGGAAGCAGGAAGGGGGTCCCTCCAGGGAGGAGTTCTGCAAAGCGCAGATGGAGTGCCTTACTCTTGTTGGTCTGCGGCAACAGGCTACAGACCAGGCAGCAGGTGATCAGTCCGGATCACATCTGATTTACTGGGAAGATGGATTGTTATATAGTGAGCCTAAGGTCGCTGAGCCCGGTGCAGCCCGTTGTTATGTTCCATATAGGTACCCTAATATAGGACCGGGTAACAACATACCCCTTCACCTACATTACCTCCCCTACATTACACTGTCACAAGCCTTTTAGGATTGAACCTTTACCTAGTTCTAGTCCTGGGTGCAGAAGGAGGGTTTCTCCTAACAATAGAGTCCTATAACTCCATCAATAGACTCACACAGTATGAATGAATATTCATAAGGGTTCTTAGAATCCAGGCTGGGGCTACACCACCTTCCTCCCCATATCTACATACACGGTTCATCCCATACGTCATCCTCACATCCAACAATGGCTAATACAAGCAACAAGGGACAAAGGAACCTTAGACACTTTCTGTATAAATACGGCACCTCTTGCTAGTGTTAGTTAGAGGGAACCGAGACTTCAAGGCCGACACACTGACCAGAGACGCTGAGGCTCCTGCATGCAGCCGCTCCAGCTGACAGTGGTCTGAACATCCCTCGCGGGGTGTCCAACTTGTGCCCAAGAAGGGCTCCTACATTCTCACACTTCAGGTAATGGAGTTCGACTAAGTCCTAGAGGGATTCTTGGCTTCACACCTACTCACGCGCTAGGTACACTTAGGTACATCTAGATAGGCATCGTAGGAGTACGTGCTTTCTTTTATCAATGCATTTTATATTCATGTATTTATTCATGCGTAGTGCAAAATGATAGAACTGTACTATCCATTTATATTCACTGTTCTGCTGATCATATATCTCTGCTATTGTCTATAATGATTGTTGCAGCTCATATATTCTACACAAGAATAACGACTGTTCAATAAACCCTTATTGAAACGCCCAGGCTGTTTATTCTGTGTATCTCTGAGACAAGATAAGTGAGCACGAGTGACTGAGCGAAAAGTAGTACATTGTTTCCACGATTCTGAGGGATCAGGGTTGTCATGTTCTAAGGTTGCCAGAAACTATTCTCTCCCCGATAAGAGGAGACACTAGTGGCACTGTGAGCTAGCTTATGCAAACAGGCTAACATTTTCGCTGGGGGTGCCCAGAATTAATCTGCCACCAAACCCACAGTTTATGTTATCCGAACGCGCAGGTCCTGTATGGGTAATATAGGAACTACACGACATGGCTCCACCAACGATGGTTGGGCTCTTATTTAACAGTAGAATCTGAGTAGTTCAGTTGTGCTATTCTCAGAGACCCCTACTCACAAAACACCAGAGACGTCTGGAGTGGGTGGGCACAAACTCCGCCACAGCTGAGTAGGCGAGAAATCCTATTTATTGGCTGTTGGTTAAGCAAGCTTGAAGGAAATTTTGTTCCTAAAATTGTGCATAACACCTTATCTTAGTTCCCTTGAACAAACTTCTCTTTTACAAAATGACTGAGGGCGAAGATAACCCGGTGGTGGCTAGACGCCTCTCAGTAGGAGATGAAGAGGTGGATGGAATTCTCATTGCACCTAAATTCAGACGTACTATCACCCTGAAACTATTAGAAAATGGTCTACATGCTAGGGGTGGCATAGTAGCTTTCGTGATGAGGCACACAAATCAAATAAAACAGAGGTATTTTATTCGTGGGTTACATTCCCAGCAGCAGATGCAAGAACACAGACATTTCACTACTATGTAGAAGGAGATGCACCACAGGAATATGGTCTGTTCGAGGACATAGAAGTTCCACTCACGTACCAGGAACACCTATACTGGTTTAAAGGCGCCCTACCCCGTATAAGACACAGAGTAAGATTAGGCCCGCTGGGAGGAGCTGGGGCAACATGGCCAATACTAGCGGCCTACACACCCCATCCTGACATTCAAACAATGCCACAGCCAGACTTACTCTTACAACACAAGGATTTAATTAAAATCTACAGAAACCTGACACAGTTTGTCATGAGGACTTTCACAGTCCAACCAACATCAGTTGCAACAAATGGAACTCAATATCAGAGTACAACAACTAAAATCACACCACAAACATTACATGCAGTAATGGGCAAGATGCCCACGAAACGTTAACAAATGCCATTCTGGGTAGCTCAGAAAATAACTCAGCTCGAGGCAGTATTCCTGAATACTACCCCGTTTGAAAAACACAGAATGCTAACAATCTGCTTGCCCATGGGGATAACACCACAAGTAGAGGATTGCACCTCTTGGGGTACAGTCTTTGCTGCCATATATACCAGGACACATGGTATTCCTTCATTAGCAGTAGTGCCTGATGTATTGAGACAAATACAAAATGAGAACGGAGCAGAACCTGCCCTGAACTTAGGGATGAAGTTATTAAATAACTATGACCAGATATCAGCCATAATACTAGCTAATATTAAAGGGGAAGCGGCTTCAGTGGCAATCTGCCAACGCCTAAGGGAGTTAAGCCCGTTGGAACAACAACACAAACTGCCCAAAATAATAGAAACTGTGTATGCAGAATTAGGCAGAGACAGTTTGGGTGGGAAAGCGTTAAAACCACAACTGATGGGTGGTCCTGAAAAGGACACTACCAAGCAGACACCTGCTTCTTCTAAAAAGAAGTGGGATAATAAAAAACAACAAAACTTTAAAAACAGATCTCAATTCCGAGGCAGATCTTCTCCACAGGAACCCTCTGAAAAGAGGTATAACCTTAGGAATAGGGATAATATTAGGAAACCTGACAGGTATCAGGATACTGATACACGTTCCTCTCGTTCCTTTCAGGGCTCAACGAAAAACTCCGAGAGAGAAGGACGGTCAGAACACAAAGAGGAGCGTACAAAGTCCAGAGACAAGCAGCACGCTCAAGACTACATTTCCAAAAAAGAAGACAAGCCAAAATCAAAACCTCAGTTTAAGAAGAAGAAAGTTGCCGGCATAAAGATCAGACATGCCCAGAATTCTGAAGATGCAAATTCTGAACGGGGAATGGGCTCTGACGATGCTAGACAGTGCGGCAGAAGTAACAATAGCTCGCCAGAACCTGATGGAATTTCTGGTGACAGCAGACTTGAATGATTACATCACGGTGGAAACACCAGACACAAGGGTGAGCGTCCCACATAAGTTACACGAAATAACACTCCAAATGGAGGGGGACAAACCCCGGAAAGTTAAAGGTCTCTTTTGGGAAAATCTGTCATCTGGTTATGACCTCCTATTAGCAGAACAAGATTGGCCACCAGCATTCGTTATGGAGTGCCCTAGGGGAGAAACTGTAATTTTTCCAGCATTCTCTGACCTCGTTCCCATACATCTTAAACATGCACATGCACAGGAGTGGGCGGTTGCCCTAGCTCCAGCACTATACAAAAATCATGCCGGTTGGGATGAGGATTCAACCCACCACGTGATCCCGTTAAAAGTTTCACCAAATGCTCAGAGGCAATACCCAATAAAGCAAGAAGCTAAAAAACAGGTCAGGGAGATCTTAGATCAACTTGAATACCAAGGGGTGATTGAAACATGCACCTCACCAATGAACAACCCTTTCTTTCCCGTATCAAAAGCGGACAACTCATATTGTCTAGTTTTAGATTACAGACATTTAAACTCATGCACAAAGACATTCGCTTTCCAAAACGTACACAGTGCCGCATTAATGAATAACATTGTGCGGAAAAAGTACAAAACTACATTAGATATCTCAAATGGATTTTTCTGCCAAAATATAGCGCCTGAAAGCAGGTATTTGACCGCATTCTCAGCGTTGGGGTCCCAGCGGCAATTTTGTCATCTCCCCCAGGGGTATAAGAACAGCCCGGGGGTTTTCTCAGCAAGAGTAACAGAGTTACTCCAAAATTTTGATGAAGAACCATTGTCCTATGTGGATGGTATTTATCTGACGGACTATGACTTAAAAAAGCACTTGACCAGGGTGAGCACCATTATTATGGGATTCGCCTCTGAGGGCTACAAATTAAATTTTAAGAAATCTAAAATAGTCAACCTCAATGTCCTGTTTTTAGGATACGAGCTTTCAAGTGAAGGGAAAAGCCTGGCAGCTAAATTTGTAGAAAAGTGTGCACTGCTCCAGCCTCCAAAATCATTAAAAAATCTACAATCAATACTGGGATTCCTAAATTTCGGCAGAACATACATTTTAGATTATGCAGAAAAAGTAAATCCTTTCTACGACTTAATCAAACCTGACTTTTCAGTCAGACACTGGACACAGGAACACACAAACATCCTACGTTCACTACAAGAAGACATGATAGCTTCCAAACACTTACAGACGCGTAAACATACGCAATTTAGTGATCCGAATAATAGCGGGTCAATGCAGGTACACTTACCCTTCAATGAGGGCGAAACTGTACCAATCGCTTACAAATCACACCTGTACACAAGCGCAGAAATGCGTTTGACTTCAACAGAAAAAATCCTGACAGCAGTTCAAACCGCTGTAGCAAGAGAAAGAGCCCTGGCTCAAGGAAAACACATAATAGTCATGACCCCAGTACCAGCTTTAGAAGCTGTTACAAAGGCAAGCATTCCAAACGCAAAAGCCTTACATCCAAGATGGATAAAATGGGCTCATTCTCTTACTGCAATGGACATTGAATACAGATTTGACCCAAGTCTAAAAACACAAGCATTTCTGCAATACGAACAAGAATATCCTCTACCTAATGAAATATTGCCTCTCGATCAGTATGAATATATTATTTACACTGACGGATCTGCTCAACTGGACATAGGGAGTAAGCAACAATACAGCGCAGCATGTGCTATCGTTAAAGGTCGCATGCGGGATGGAAAATTCTATCCAAGTTGCACCAAAACGCAATCTCTAGGAGACTGCACGGCTCAGTTGGCAGAGTTAAAAGCACTGATACTGGCACTTGTGAATACGGAACACGAATTCCCCACACTAATTGTGTGTGATTCCTTTTACTGTGTGCAGTCATACAATGAATATTTATATAATTGGGAACAAAACGGGTTTAAAGATGCAAAAGGTGGCACAATTAAGCATAAAATGCTATGGGAACAGGTAGTTGAGTTGAAGAACGAACTACCGAGGGCTCACGTGATCCATACACTGAGTCATCAGTGTGATGGCGTTCACGTTGAAGGGAATTCATTGGCTGATGAAGCCGCAAAGGGGGCTGTACGCACGGCTTCCGTAGCTACAATCACTCATTCAAAAACGAGGATGGACGGTGAGATTATGGTGGCTGTTAATGCTTCAAGCAAAAACAGCGGTGCAGTACCAAAGAAATTTCCACTCAAGTACTCCTACAAGTTAGATGCAAACAACATTCCATTTGCTCAGATTCCTGGAGTGGGGGATAGAGTAATTCCAAATATGGATCGTAGGCAAGGTTTAATAATAGCAGCACACGATGGTTTGGGCTCTGCACATACAGGTGTTACAGCGACTATTTCATTATTGAAATAGCGCTATTGGTGGCCCGGTCTAACAAAGCAAACTAAAGACTATGGGGTCGATTCCGATCCCGGCCGGAAGCGCACCTAACAGTATTCGTCCGGAAAAAAAACCAGCCGATTGCGTGTTTCCCGACCGATTCAAAGTACGACCGATACAAGTACGATGCGTATAACAACCCAGTTTCCGAGCGAGCCGTACTTACCCAATTCAGCTCCTGTTCCCCGCCCGAGCCGGATCCGTAAACGCCAAACGAGTCGTACGGAAGCAAATACACAGCACCTTCCGGCCGGACGAGTACAATGCGCACTCCGTACGCGCCGAACCCGTCGCTACGTCCGGGACGTTTGAGCATCCGAGCGAGCCGTACATAAGCTCCGTTTCGCGCCACAAGACGATCCACGGCTACGAGACGAACAAGCCTGCTACGAGTACGACTCGAAGACACGAGAAACCCGAACGAGACGATCCAAGCATGAATCCCATTGCGCAGGTCCTACCTATACTCTACATCTATTACCGGGACCGGCACGGACGCGTCCGGCGCAGACGGTAAGTCAAACACCAACAATACAAACAAACGACACGTACCCGAAATATGTCACACACACATAGGGATGCACAAATGACGTACACTAGCAACAGCAGAACCATAGGGGTGGGATGGCCATCACCAATGCCATACACACCCATAGGGGGCTGGATGCCTGCCACTACCACCACCCCACTCAGGGGGGGGCTGGATGCCTGTCACTACTACCATCCCCACCCTTAGGGGGATGGATGCCTACCACTACCACCACCCCTACTCAGGGGGGCTGGATGCCTGCCACCACCACCACCCCTACTCAGGGGGTCTGGATGCCTACCACTACCACCACCCCTACTCAGGGGGGGCTGGATGCCCGTCACTACTACCATCCCCACCCTTAGGGGGCTGGATGCCTGCCACTACCACCACCCCACTCAGGGGGGGCTGGATGCCTGTCACTACTACCATCCCCACCCTTAGGGTGATGGATGGCCACCACTACCACCACCCCTACTCAGGGGGGCTGGATGCCTACCACTACCACCACCCCTACTCAGGGGGCCTGGATGCCTGTCACTACTACCATCCCCACCCTCAGGGGGCTGGATGCCTACCACTACCACCACCCCTACTCAGGGGGGCTGGATGCCTGCCACTACCACCACCCCACTCAGGGGGGGCTGGATGCCTGTCACTACTACCATCCCTACCCTTAGGGGGATGGATGCCTACCACTACCACCACCCCTACTCAGGGGGCCTGGATGCCTACCACTACCACCACCCCTACTCAGGGGGGCTGGATGCCTGCCACCACCACCACCCCTACTCAGGGGGCCTGGATGCCCATCACTACTACCATCCCCACCCTTAGGGGCTGGATGCCTGCCACTACCACCACCCCACTCAGGGGTGGCTGGATGCCTGTCACTACTACCATCCCCACCCTTAGGGGGATGGATGGCCACCACTACCACCACCCCTACTCAGGGGGGGGCTGGATGCCTACCACTACCACCACCCCTACTCAGGGGTGCCTGGATGCCTGTCACTACTACCATCCCCACCCTCAGGGGGCTGGATGCCTGTCACTACTACCATCCCCACCCTCAGGGGGCTGGATGCCTACCACTACCACCACCCCTACTCAGGGGGGGCTGGATGCCTGCCACTACCTCCACCCCTACTCATAGGACGGGTAATGCATGACACAACCAGCATACTCCCACATATGAATGTCTGAAAATTACATCCCCCCCAACACCATGACAAGCGTGTGTAGTCTGTGACAAATGCCTACAACACTGAACATGACATTGAACATACAATGTGACCCCCTAGCACATGTGTCACACATAAATGTGTGTGGCCTCCACAATGCAAGCCGACCATGGCCACTGTGGCAATGGGGTTGAACACCCCATCACCACAGCGACCAAAAGGGAAGTGTGGGGTCCATAGCTGATGCACCTTTTGAACAGTGTGGCAATGGGGCCCAAAGCCCCATCACCACAGTGATCAAAAGGGAAGTGTGGGGTCCATAGCTGATGCACCTTTTGAACAGTGTGGCAATGGGGCCCAAAGCCCCATCACCACAGCGACCAAAAGGTAGGTGTGGGGTCCATAGCTGATGCACCTTTCGAACAGTGTGGCAATGGGGCCCAAAGCCCCATCACCACAGTGACCAAAAGGGAAGTGTGGGGTCCATAGCTGATGCACCTTTTGAACAGTGTGGCAATGGGGCCTAAAGCCCCATCACCACAGTGATCAAAAGGGAAGTGTGGGGTCCATAGCTGATGCACCTTTTGAACAGCGTGGCAATGGGGCCCAAAGCCCCATCACCACAGCGACCAAAAGGTAGGTGTGGGGTCCATAGCTGATGCACCTTTTGAACAGCGTGGCAATGGGGCCCAAAGCCCCATCACCACAGTGACCAAAAGGGAAGTGTGGGGTCCATAGCTGATGCACCTTTTGAACAGCGTGGCAATGGGGCCCAAAGCCCCATCACCACAGTGATCAAAAGGGAAGTGTAGTCTGGGTAAAAGCTGCCAAAGCCAAACTGCATGGATGATTCCTGGTCACACAACAACAAACACATCAGT
This sequence comes from Calotriton arnoldi, assembly GCA_963921515.1. Lineage (NCBI taxonomy): Eukaryota > Metazoa > Chordata > Amphibia > Caudata > Salamandridae > Calotriton > Calotriton arnoldi. Next base: position 984,001 of record CAWUFW010001434.1, read on the forward strand.
GGCATAGTAGTGCTTGTGTCCCATAGCAACATAGATTGGGTGAGGCAAACAGTGCAGTGCAAATAAAACATACCTTTGGCCATGTGCATACAAACATCACCCATGGGGGCTCACATTGTCAACATTCACAAATAACACAATGACAGAAGTGACCATCATAATTCAGACCCACATATCTGCACCAATGGACACACAAATGTAGATATCCTAGGGAGACTGTAGATTAGGGGTGGGCGGAATTTGCGTAGTCGCGCTACGCAAAGCTCTGCGAAACGGTAAAAAATCTCCGCGAGCACGCAAAAGTTCCGCGAACACGCGGAATTGCTTGTTCCGCCCGTTCGCGATGCTTTTTTCCTGTTCGCGAATGCTGTTTGCATGCTCGGGGAGAAATATCTCGCGAACACGCAGTTTGAAAGCGCGAACAAGCAAAAAATTCCGCGAAGCCGCGGATCGCGGAATTTTTGGCAATTTTGCGTTTTCCGCGGAACGCGAAATTACCCAAATTCCGCAAATTCCGCGAGCAGAACGGAATTTACTGCCCAGGCCTACTGTAGATGTCAGGTGAACAAATACCATACCATGGCAGCAATGGGACATACAAACCATGATTATTGTGCTGACTGATGACCTAGGAGTCCCAGGGACAGCAGGGGAAAGCCACCAAACAACATACAGCCAATGGCACACTCAATATATGCCAATGCAGTGGTGCAAATGCACAAACACAAACAGGCAGACCCACACTGCATATCAAACACAACAGGTGATGGAGGTGTGTGCCAGTGTCCCCAGGCAACCACACAACACATGAGGAGGCCTGAATTCCAATTACACAGATGTGTATACAGTGCCATACAAAAGTAACTCATGGATCGGATTCCCCTATGTGAGCAAAGAGGCATTGTTAGATGAGAGGGAGCCCAAATTACACATGTCACACAAGCTAGTAGGAACAGCAACTAACACAGCAAGAGACAGACCCACCACAGTACAACCCCCAGGGACCCCACATTGTGGTGACACTACCCTGCATGATAATCCCACTGTGATGACAAAGGTAGATGTCATTCACACTGTGAACCACAGCCATGTGTCCTGAGCAACAAACTACCATCACACCTACACAAGCACAAATCAAACAGCACGGCCTGCCAGCCATGGCCAATATGGAGGTAGGGGTCTAGCTGTGCAACAACTCACATTTGCACACACTCAACACCACACACCTTGATCTCCACCAATGTGCAGCAGTGAAGCTCACATGGACTGGTGACATTGCACATGCACCCATGACAATCCCAGGGGTGGTGGGGGAACTAAGGTGCAGAAACCCATCACACATGGCCAGTCAACAAGACTCGTGAATGTCTGACACACTGCACACTACGCAGTACATGGGCATGACGTGAAATCCACCACAATCAATTGGATCCTGGCCATAGTCACACACCAATGAAGAAGACAAGGTGACACACAAAGAACACACGTACACAACTTCCAACATTGCAGCTCTGACCCTGAGGAGTGGCAGCAGTCACACACACAACGTGTCACAATCACTGAAAGCTACCATAGACTGTAAATTACATGACATGTGTAACCAACAAGTGCCAAGGGAAATCCTGAATGTGTCCCATCTGCGTTTGCCCACATCCCCAGCCCTGACAACAAAGACAACCTGGGATGAAAACCTGATGAACCTTAGTTAGCCATGCACCCACATCCCGGAGTAACCAGGTCCAAGATGCTTGATGAACACAGAACAACTCAGCAAGCATCAGAAACAGGAACATCCGTAGGGACACAGCCTGTGTAGGAAAAGGGAATGGTACACGCACAGACATGCTTACACAACACAAAACACGGGCCCATGCAATGTCACGGGATTACACACTGCCATGAGGGCACTCCACTGCTGTGGAAGGTCCGCTGTGCCAAGCCTTTTCTGTGCACGACTCAAACATGTCGGCAGAACACTCGGTCAGTGAGTCAACAACTACAACACACTGAAGGCTCTGCTCACATCAGCCTGGGTACGGGAGTGTCACGTCAGTCATCTGCATACACCCAAAACACGTGTCAAGCAAGGTGCACTGTATACACTGATGAGTCCTTCAACATTGGTGTGCTAAACTGCATGTCCAGTGGAGATGGGCACACAGTCAGGGAAATAGGAACATTGAACAGTGGTAAGCCCACCAGATGTGCATCACTGTAAGACAAAGATGTTAATTTACTAATGCAAAACGTACATCCCTGTGTCATATGCTGAACATCACACCCTCAGACTGCAGCAGAGGATGCCATAGATCCAGACTACAACAGGACACACATCCCATGGACCACATGGAGTCCATCACTGCAACACTTCATTTCCGTGATCTGAACACTATTACAACTGCAAATGCATGATGATAACCATGTACATCATGTACATCAAAAGAAAAACCACAAGTAAACAAAAATAGGCTTTATTCAGCAAATGTCAATAAAAATCAGAATTCCAAATTAAACTAAGGCCAATGGCCAGTCCAAATACACAGTCCCAACAGGGTGATATGTGACAACTTGTCACCCATTGCTTGCCTGCACTGGTAGGGACAGGGGACATCCCCTTTGGAGGGGCATACAAGGGGCAGGCCAGGCACCGCAGGGACAGGATCAGGGGATGCCAGAGTGAGGCAGTGAAGGGGTGGTGGGTGCAGGAGTGTCACCAGCAACTGCAGTGGAGGTGTCTGACTCAGGGGGGGCCGGCACCACTGCAGTGCCCGAGTCAGACAGGGTGGTTGTGGACTCCACTGCAGTGCATGCCTCCAAGGGAGTGGAAGGGGGGGCAGATGAGGTGGGCAGGACAGAGGGGGGACCCGGTCTCCACACCAGTGGAAACAGGCTGAGCGTCTGGGTTGGGGGTGGAAGAGCAAGTGGCAGGGGGAGGGCCTAAGCAGTTTGGGGATGCGGTATCGGTGTGTGGGGGAACCTGGGGCAGGGTGTGGCGGTGGAACCTGTGGAGTGGTGGCCTGGGGGATGGAGGAGAGAGACTGGGTGGTGGAGCTGTGTGGTGGTGGTGATGGGGTCTTGCCCTTCCTGGTCCGGGGGGACTTCCTAATGGGGTCCTCAGTCTGCCTGTGCCTGGGGGAGGGTGTCCGGGGGCGAGGGGCACTCCCCTCTGTGTGGGTGGACTTCCTCTTCTTCCGGTATGCCGGATCTGCAGGATCGGAGGGGAAGAGGCCGAGGTCACACAGGAAGACCTGCTGTGTAGGTGGGGTTGCAGGTGAGGCAAGGGAAGGGGTCTTGGAGGGAGAGGATTTGGAGGACTGCGGAGTGACTGTGGATGCCTGTGTGTGTGTCTGTTCCCCATCCCCTGTGTGTGTGGTATCTGTCCCCTGAGGATGCTTGTGTGCACGTCTTGCCTTTCTTTTGGGTGTGTCTGTGCTGCTCGTGTCTGTGTGCTTGGGTGAATGTGCAGGTGTGCATGTGCTTTGGACAGGTAGGGTGCCAGGAAGTGTGGATGGGGCAGAGGTAGGAGGTGGGAGGGACTGCTGGAGGAGGGACACTGCTGCCGTCAGGGAGGAGTCCATGGACTTATTGCTCCTCTGTAGGGCAGACATACCCATCGAGATGCCCTCCATGAACGACACCAGCTGTGTCAACAGAGTGGTGTGTGCATGGAGGACACTCAGCATTGCTGTCTGCCCTACATGGAGCTGGCGAAGTAGGTACACAGACTCCTCACTCAGGGCAGCAGGGGACACAGGGGCAGGGGTGCGGTGCCTGGCACGAAGGAGACACGCTCCCGAACACGGGAGCCTCCACGGACGTCTGGAATTGGAGCCAATGGGATGGCGGTGCTGGTGGTGGTGGTGGCGGGGCCAGACAGACTAGCGGGGGTGTGGTGGCTGCTGACACCCGCCTCCACAAGGGAGTCATCTTCCGAGCTGCTGTGGTCCTCAGCTGAGGTGGATGGTGCTGAGGACTCCTCGGTGTGGCTCCCTCGCCCTCCGTGCCACTGGGTCCCTCTGACCACTCGTCGGATGCTGACCCAGTCTGGCTCCGCTGCTCCTCCTGGTCCGTGGAGCTGTCCCCTCCTGTGGCCGTGGATGTATCTGCAAACAATTAGGGAAACAGACAAACATCAGTCACCTGCACTGACCGCACACACCACAGTAAGTACAGCACTTACAGAGTCAGCCCTGGCATCCTTAGTAGAACATTGCCAAAACTCCTCACACAGATTTGGAGAAGCCAATTGTCAGTCTGATGGTCAACCATGGGACTCACACCCCTCCTGCCCTTGCACCCATCTGTCTGGTGCCTGTCTGATGGTAAGACCCCAGTGTGGACACATGCACCACCTACACAGTTGTTGGACATTGCAGGGAACACAGTGCAGTATGTGAACATGCACACATCACATCTCTTGCCACTGAGTCAGTGCAGGTGTCCGGAGAAAGGGATGGCCAGAGTCTAAATAGAAATGCATGTGATGCATACCAGCACCAGACACCATGATGCACCCATGTCCGGATAGTCCATGCCACAATGGGGTGCATGTTGCACATGTCACTCCCCTGCAGGATCACTCTTAGGAAGTTTAATGCCATGACACAGGCATGCCTGCAAAGTCATACATCACTGTCTCCAGTCACATGGCCATGGCAGCCTGCCAACAACAGTCTGCACTGTGTCACAATTCTAGGACATGGGGAATGCAAGTTATGTAACTGACAAGTGCACATGTCCATCCCCCACACACCACATCATCTGAAATAGTATTTGTCCACGTCATGCCAATTGGACATATGGGGGACATGAAACACAACTCCCAGAACCTGAGCACCTCACAGTGTGCTGTGAATGAATAACAGCTGCCTGAAAGTCACAGTCGCATACACCTGTGTGCACAGTCAAGTGATCAAACATCTATAAGTCACAGAAGTATCGTCTCACATGGTCACATCTCAGATGGCATGCTGAACCCTAACCGACAAACATACCAGTAGTCCTGACAACGAAGCCACAGCACACTGACACAGAGGCAGACACCTGAGGGAACATGTCACTGATCACAACATGTCAGATGGGTGACTGTCCAGCTCCACCTGTAAGAGGGATGAGTCCTGGACAGTAGGCAGGTGTCTAAGCATGTGTGACACACTTGATATACATACTCCTGAGGCCCAAACATTGTTCCCACCCACAGCATGGGGGTGTGCCAAATACCCCAGGGACATGTGGTGAATCAGATCAGCAAGTGGACCACATATCAAAGTTACACCCAGATTACATGTCAGGACTTGGGCATTGTGTGAGCAATTGACCCACCCATGAATCCCACAACATAGTCACCGGAACAAATGCTGTCCCCCACCTTGAGCAAAGCAAAATGCAATGACACAGTCCCCAAGTGACACAATTTCCTGACTGTAAGGGCCACACATATGCGTATCAGATGAGGAGTGGGCATGTCACAATAGAGGGACATGGGTCCTGGACCACAAGACTGATGTACTGTGGAAGTTTAACCAGGCCAGAGGAGGGCACATAGCATGTCAGACAAAGTGCACAGTGCTGTCATGGACTCACCCCCTCCTTGCTGATGTCTGGCCTTCAGCTGCCCATCCAGGTCAGGGAAGACCACCGCCAGGATCCTGAGCATGTGGGGGGTCAGGGTCCGGTGTCCGCCCCTCCTGCGAGGAGGCGACAGCTTCAGCTGGACCCGTGCGATCCTCCGGGTCCAGCCTCGAAGGTCCTGCCACCTCTTCTGGCAGTTGCGGATCCGGCGCTTGTAGTCCCCCACGGATCTTACTGCCCGGGCGATGGTCAGCCAGATTTCCTGCTTCTGGTGGGCATCAACCTGTGAGGATGACAACGTGAAAATGCCATTACTACACATGCAACATATCCGTGCATCACACAGTTGGATATACATGTCTCAATCACTGGGGCACATGATGTACACAGGCAGTGCAACAATGGCTATGAACAGTTTGCCAGCAGTTACTACATGGTATCATTGCATGGAAAGTAAACCTTGTTGGAATGCACTGTTACTGCACTGTACCTGTTCAGTGCATGTAACTACACACTTTGGGGGCTCAGAACTACTCAGTGAGCATGCTAGCCAGTGGTGTGCACACTGTAAGTCCTGCTAGTCAGACAACATGCAAAATTAGTAAGGCAGTGGACAGCACACTCACCTGCTCTCCTGGTGTCCCATACAGCTTGCTGTACTGTGGAAGGAGGCTGTCCAGCAGGGCCTGGTTCTCCTCAAGGCTGAAGGCTGGGGCTCTCTCCACAGTATGTGCCATTGCAGTAGCCAGAGGATGCAGAGACAGCAGCAGTGTTGGTGGCAGATGTCGTCCTGGAGCATGTAGTGCAGGCAAGTGAGCTCTCAGGGGAACAGCCAGCATTATATGTGTGCTGCAGAGGCAGATACTGTCCCATGTGTCCAAAGTGATAGGTCCAAGTCGTTTGCATCTTCTGAATCTGACCAATCCATGGAATAGCAGCACTAATACACGCCCACAGCATCCTTCAAAAATCCAAGTTCATGACACCCATGATTTTGCAACATTGTTGTGGCTGGCCAACTGAATTCACTGCATCAGACTCGTTGAAGCTTCGAATACGCGTCCGTTGCCATGCCAGGCCCCAGCCAACTCGTGCGCACCGTTCGATCCATTGCTGTACAACGCGTATTTCGGGATACAACGCGTACCCGCTCACAACAGATGCAATGGGCCGGCCGGGCACACCGATCGGTCCATTGCTGTACAACGCGTACCCGCTCCCAACAGATGCAATGGGCCGGCCGGGCACACCGATCGGTCCATTGCTGTACAACGCGTACCTGCTCACAACAGATGCAATGGGCCGGCCGGGCACACCGATCGGTCCATTGCTGTACAACGCGTATTTCGGGATACAACGCGTACCCGCTCACAACAGATGCAATGGGCCGGCCGGGCACACGATCGGTCCATTGCTGTACAACGCGTATTTCGGGATACAACGCGTACCCGCTCACAACAGATGCAATGGGCCGGCCGGGCACACCGATCGGTCCATTGCTGTACAACGCGTACCCGCTCCCAACAGATGCAATGGGCCGGCCGGGCACACCGATCGGTCCATTGCTGTACAACGCGTACCCGCTCACAACAGATGCAATGGGCCGGCCGGGCACACCGATTGGTCCATTGCTGTACAACGCGTACCCGCTCACAACAGATGCAATGGGCCGGCCGGGCACACCGATCGGTCCATTGCTGTACAACGCGTACCCGCTCACAACAGATGCAATGGGCCGGCCGGGCACACCGATCGGTCCATTGCTGTACAACGCGTATTTCGGGATACAACGCGTACCCGCTCACAACAGATGCAATGGGCTGGCCGGGCACACCGATCGGTCCATTGCTGTACAACGCGTACCCGCTCACAACAGATGCAATGGGCCGGCCGGGCACACCGATCGGTCCATTGCTGTACAACGCGTATTTCGGGATACAACGCGTACCCGCTCCCAACAGATGCAATGGGCCGGCCGGGCACACCGATCGGTCCATTGCTGTACAACGCATACCTGTACAGGTCAGTCGCATATGTCACCATGCTTGTCACTGGTGAACGTATGCCAGCCACATATACCTGCCAGAGACCCAGGGGCACACCTACAACACCACACCCAGTCCACACTGTTTCCTAAGGCATGTAAGGCTGCATTACCTTTTCTGTGTATGGGGGTTAACATGTGGTTTCTGTGGTGGCACTTGTGGGCAGCCACACCCAGGCTGTGCATGTGTTCATGGGGACAGGGTCCTTTGTGTGTTGTGCACATGACCACTGTGATGTGCAACAGTTCATTTCAGAGCATGTGGTATGGTCACATTTCCAGGTTGCGTATGTGTGTGACATGTCACATACCCCCAGGGTCCCATGAGGGAAGGCATGTACATCACAGGGTGACCCATTGCCACAATAGTGATGTCCCTCCACAGTCTGTGTGCATGTTGTGTTTCCGATGTCTCTGATTCCATGTGCACGATGGGAGACAGTCTCCACATCAACGTTGTTTGTGCATGGACTTTGATGTTGTGCGTCACTGGCGTCCATGTCTGTCCTGCGTAGGCGACAGGGGCCACTACCTGTGGGAGTCATGTTTGTTTTTCTGACGTGTACATGATACGCCATGTCATGCCAGTGTCCATGTGGCAAGACAGTGTCACTGGGAATCTACCTGTCAATGAGCTGTGATGCCTGTGGCGCATCTGTCCAGACATGTCACTGTGGTGTGTGTGTGGAACGTGACAGCAGTAAATGGGTACTGTGACACAGCCTAATGGTTTCCCATAGCACAACCTGGAACCTGTTGTCCACACATGTTGTACTGAGAAGTTAGATGATGGCCATGTAGGTGCGAGTTATGTCCGAACAGAACGGCACACACATCAAGTACTTGTGTCTCGTAATGATGTATCATGTGAAATTGAGTATGGTGAATGGCACATATGTGGGGTGACTGACAATCTTTCTTTCCTCAACCTATGCACTGCAGGGCTCCAGCTGTCCATAGACCATTCCCTGACCTGGCAACGATGGTGGAACGTGACAGCATCCGACGGTACCGCTTCACCAGGCAGCTGATTGAGGATTTAGCAGTGCGCTTGGCACCACATTTGCAACCTGGCCGGCCGTACCCTACGGCGCTGACCCCCAAGGTGAAGGTAATGGCAGCCCTACACTTCTTTGCCACCGGTACCTTTCAACACACTGTGGCGACTGCCGGTGGGATGTCACAGACTATGTTCAGCCGTGTGCTACGCAATGTTTTGGAGGCAATGTTGAGATGCCTGAACCAGTACATCTATTTCCCTACACGTCAACAACTCACTGACGTCAAGAGTGACTTCTATGCCCTGGGGAGGATGCCACATGTCATTGGCTCCATTGATGGGACACATGTGGCTTTGGTACCACCACAGGCACATGAGCAGGCATACCGGAACCGGAAACATTACCATTCGATCAATGCTCTGGTGGTATGTCTTGCAGATATGAGTATCACACATGTGTGTGCCCGTTTCCCTGGTTCAGCACACGATGCCTACGTGATGAGGAGTAGTCGCATCCCGAGGATGATGGCACAGATGCAGAACCAGCGTGCCTGGCTTGTCGGTGTGTACTGACTTTTGTACCATTGTGTGTGTTCTGCTCTGTAGTATACCGCCCACTTTTCCAACTCAGCTAATGTGCACTTGTCTGTCCGTAGGTGACTCCGGATACCCCAACATGCTGTGGTTGCTGACACCCCTCAGGAACCCTGTGACACCAGCACAGATGCGCTACAATGAGGCACATGGTCGGACCAGGAGAGTGATTGAGCGGACCTTTGGTCTCCTGAAGAGCCGCTTCCGCTGCCTGGACAAGACAGGAGGGGCCCTCCCATATGCCCCAGCAAAGGTGTGCAAGATTGTCATCGTCTGCTGCATGCTACACAACCTGGCAGTGCGGAAGGAGTTGCCTCTCATCCTGGATGACGATGACCAATGTCCGCCACCTGTGGAGGATCCTGGCCTGGACCACGATGCCAGTGATGATGATGATGATGATGGTGATGTCCGCACACAGCTCATCACCAACTTCTTCAGCTGAATGTGAGTATCCAGGGAGATGTAATGTGAATGATGTGAGTTTGCATGATATGTGTGGGTGGTGCTCTGGTGCTGTTTGAGTGTGGCCATGTGCTACTTGACTGGATGCGTGCAGCAATGTGTCCTTACAGGTAGAATGTACTCCCCAACAGTTATGACATGCCAACTTGGTTTTGTGTACTTGTCTTGTGACATGTATTGGGCATGAGTATTGCAGTTCTGTCCTGTTCTTCAGTGGTTTTAACTGTGTGTCATGTCTGTCCTTCACAGGGTGCTTACTGAGTACTTTGGTCAACTTGGATCCCCCAACACCATGATTCAGCTTTCAGGGTGGCAGCAGTAGTTTCCCTACAGGTGATGTGCCACACACCCCTGGACTTCATATCTTCTGCACTTGTTGACTGTGTGGCCACTGCCACGTGGGATTACCTTGCATTTGTAGTGGAAACAACATGTTGCAAATGTGTAATAAACCTGTGCTTCACTTTGGGATGTGCGTTGTCTGTGGTCACACATCTGACTGACATTTGCTTACTGCACCTGTGGGCTAGTTGACACAGACTCTGAATAGGTGTGGTGTCTGTGCATTCCACAGTATTTCATGGCAACATCACTGTAGGCGATGAGTCCGATGGCCCTGGTGTCTCTGTGTTGTGTAGCCCTAGTGGTGTGTCTCCCTCATATGTGTCACGTCACCATGACTCACATGACGGTGTTGTACTTGCTGTAGCAGTTAGCATACACAGTGTAATTTAGCAGATCATCATCACCATAACAGTATCCACATTTGAATAACAACAGAGGCAAGTATGGTGTACTAGTGATTTTATTTACAGAAATGTGTGTGTGTATAGTGCACAGGATGGTGGGTGCTGTACATTGGGATTGTGATCCAAAGTTCCCAGATGAGTTGGAAGTCTTGGTAGCAGAAATGTCCTGAGTGAAGTCCACAGTCATATGATACATTAGTCCAACTTGAACTCCCCATGTCATGTGGGAGAGTTGTGTTGCATTCGACAGGGTGAAAAGTTTGCACACAAAGGAGAATTCGGGAACAGGTGTTGGCTTCCTGGGGATGTACGTCGCCATCAACCTCTCAGTTTTCCTTCCTCGGACGACCCCTCTTCTTTGGGGGGGGACCCTCACGTGCAGGCTGCTGCGGTGCAGGGGAGTCTCCGCCAGAGTCCTCCTCCCTCCCTGTGGTGGTGTCAGTTGTTGCAGCACCAGATGTTGTGGGCACACAGGGAGGTGTGGCCATGTTGGTGCTAATCTGGTGGAGGCATGTCAATATGTCCCTATGCACCGCTGTGAGTTCTTGCAATGTGTCCCACTTGGACTCCATGCGAGACATGTGTGTCTCCACACGGGACATGTGGGAGTCCAAGCGGGCATGATGGGCAGCCTGCTGCTGTTGTATGTCCTTGAGGATCCCCACTACCTGTCTGACCTCTCCGGTGCTATCCTGGTACGCATCAGCGATGCGTGCCAGTTGTGGGTCATCATGCAGTCCAGACCCCTCTGCAAGCAGCGACCTATGTCTTCCACCCCTCCCACCACCCCTGGCGACACGTGCAGGACCTGCGGTGGCACGCACAGGTGACCCAAGGCCCCCTTGGGGGTTGTTAGTGGTGTTGTTGTCCGTTGCTCCAATGTGGGCCTGGGGCCCTGTGCTGTTATCATCGGTGGTCCTTGGTCTGTCCGTGTCGGCGGAGGTGGTCTGTGTGTTGGCAGTTGTTGGAGGGGTGGGTGCAGGGGGTGCAGATGTTGGTCCTGCTGGTGCTGCATGATGACTCACACCGGAGGTGCCAGGTAGGTCTTCGCCATCCGAGGAGGGCAGAGGCTGTTCCACACCAGTGAGCTCAGTGTCCCCCGGAGCCTGGGACAGGGACTCCTCCTCGCCTGCTGCTGTGTCCCCATCATCATCACCTGTATTTGGAAGAGACACACATTGTATGTTATGTTTCGACAGGCATCAATGGTTCACACACCTGACAGTTGTGACTGTACCTCTGGATGCGGGCATGTACATTGCATTGTCCTAAGTTGTCACAGTAAGAGGTTGATATTGGTGTAGCACATTGTCCTGCATACCTGGGGCATTTCAATGTGAATGTTGAGGTGTGTGCATGGCCAGCATTGGTTGTATTTGGTGGACATCCGGCCATCCTTCTCCACCTAGCCCAGTTATCCCACCATGGAACGTGCTTCCATTGCAGGGAGTGCAAGTTGGCTTTCAGGATGTCAGTCAGTGGTGTCCTGCTGTTGGTTGGTGCCCAGTTCCCAGCAGGGCCTTGTGCTCCCCACAGCAGTACCCAGTGTCAGCCATCTTGTCAGTTGTTATTCACCTCCCTGTAATGTGAGCATGGTTCAGAGTGGTGTTGATGGGCCAATTGTGAGGGTGACCAATATCTGTGACTACCACTCCCATCATGCTATTGCCTACACCCCCCTTCCCAGCATGCCCATACTTCCTTCCTTTTGACTCTGCTTCCCTGTGGGGTAGTATGCCTGTGCTGACAGGATGGCTGACAGTGTTGTCCTGGCGTTTGTTTGGCTATAAGTCCCAAAAGTGTCCCTGTGCTTCACACAGCATAACCCAGTGTGGTTGTTCTTTGTGGGATATTTAATTAGAGTGTGAGGCAATGCATTCTCCCAGGTGAGTTGTGTGGAGTCTGTGTTAAGGGGGTGTGTGAGAAAAGCTGCTGGTGACTATGGTCAGAGCTGTCAGTCCTCCTTCCCACCCAGCCAGATATCCCACCATGGAACGTGCTTCCATTGCAGGGAGTGCAAGTTGGCTTTCAGGATGTCAGGCAGTGGTGTCCTGCTGTTGGTTGGTGCACAGTTCCCAGCAGGGGCTTGTGCTCCCCACAGCAGTACCCAGTGTCAGCCATCTTGTCAGTCCTTATCCACTCCCTGTGATGTGAGCATGGTTCAGAGTGGTGTTGATGGGCCAATTGTGAGGGTGAGCAATATCTGTGACTACAACTCCCATCATGCTATTGCCTACACCCCCCTTCCCAGCATGCCCGTACTTCCTTCCTTTCGACTCTGCTTCCCTGTGGGGTAGTGTGCCTGTGCTGACAGGAAGGCTGACAGTGTTGTCCTTGCGTTTGTTTGGCTACAAGTCCCAAGAGTGTCCCTGTGCTTCACACAGCATTACCCAGGGTGGTGGTTCTTTGTGGGATCTTCATTTGGTGTGTGAGGCATTGCATTCTCCCAGGTGGGTTATGTGGAGTTTGTGTTGAGGGGGTGTGTGAGGAGAGCTGCTTGTAACTGTGGTCAGTGCTGTCAGTCCTCCTTCCCACCCAGCCAGATATCCCACCATGCAACGTGCTTGCATTGCAGGGAGTGCAAGTTGGCTTTCAGGATGTCAGGCAGTGGTGTTTTGTTGTTTGTTGGTGCACAGTTCCCAGCAGGGCCTTGTGCTCCCCACAGCAGTACCCAGTGTCAGCCATCTTGTCAGTCCTTATCCACTCCCTGTGATGTGAGCATGGTTCAGAGTGGTGTTGATGGGCCAATTGTGAGGGTGAGCAATATCTGTGACTACAACTCCCATCATGCTATTGCCTACACCCCCCTTCCCAGCATGCCCGTACTTCCTTCCTTTTGACTCTGCTTCCCTGTGGGGTAGTGTGCCTGTGCTGACAGGAAGGCTGACAGTGTTGTCCTTGCATTTGTTTGGCTACAAGTCCCAAGAGTGTCCCTGTGCTTCACACAGCATTACCCAGGGTGGTGGTTCTTTGTGGGATCTTCATTTGGTGTGTGAGGCATTGCATTCTCCCAGGTGGGTTATGTGGAGTTTGTGTTGAGGGGGTGTGTGAGGAGAGCTGCTTGTAACTATGGTCAGTGCTGTCAGTCCTCCTTCCCACCCAGCCAGATATCCCACCATGCAACGTGCTTGCATTGCAGGGAGTGCAAGTTGGCTTTCAGGATGTCAGGCAGTGGTGTTCTGCTGTTTGTTGGTGCACAGTTCCCAGCAGGGCCTTGTGCTCCCCACAGCAGTACCCAGTGTCAGCCATCTTGTCAGTCCTTATCCACTCCCTGTGATGTGAGCATGGTTCAGAGTGGTGTTGATGGGCCAATTGTGAGGGTTAGCAATATCTGTGACTACAACTCCCATCATGCTATTGCCTACACCCCCTTCCCAGCATGCCCATACTTCCTTCCTTTTGAGTGGACTTCACTGTGTGTGAGTGTGACAGCAATGGCAAGATGGCTGACAGTGTGGTCCTGTTGTTTGTTGGTGCCCAGTTCCCAGCAGGGCCTTGTGCTCCCCACAGCAGTACCCAGTGTCAGCCATATTGTCAGTCCTTTTCCACTCCCTGTGTTGTGAGCATGGTTCAGAGTGGTGTTGATGGTCCAAATGTGAGGCTGCCCATTATCTGTTACTACGAGTCCCATCATGCTCTTGGCTACACTGACTTCACCAGCATACACAGGATTCCTTCCTTTCTGTGAGCTTCCCTGTGAGGTGGTGTTCTAGTGGTGGCTAAATATCTGACAGTGTTTGTTGGTTAGATTTGTGCCACTGCCTAGCTCTATTTGGTATTGGGTTTGTACATGTCATGACACAGTTACATATCACTATGACATGGCATGTATTGTGTTTATCTGACTAACATACACTTCTTGGGATGATTATCTTTTGGTTGCTGTTGATTTGCTAGGGGTGCATGGTTTGACTATCCCCTTGACAGTGATGTGTGTGTATTGGCACACAATATTGTGTATATTAGTTGTGTACTCACCAGGCTCTGGGATGTTTGTTAGTCCATATACGCTCACTGGTGGTAGGATGGCCCGCACCTTCTCCTCCCAGGGCCTGAGGTATACTGGTTTGGCAGGAGGGCCACTGCCGGTGTGCTGGCTCAGGAGGTAATCCTTCTTCAGTAGGTCCCTGACCCTCCTGCGCACATCATACCACCTGTTCTGGATGTCTTCCTTTGTGCGCAAACATGGTGATTGTGCGTTCACCCTGTCGACGATCCTCGCCCACATCTTGGTTTTCTGTGCCATGGGGGTCTGTTGGACCAATGTGCCAAACAACTGTGGCTCTACCCTCAGGATCTCGTCTACCATGACTTCCAATTCACTATCTAGGAACTTTGGATTCTTCTTTAGGGGCATGGTGATGGGTGGTGGTGGTGATTGATGTGTGTGTGCAGGTGAGGGTGTGTGTGTGTAGGTTTTGCTGTGTGTGTGTGAGGGTGCTATTTGTTGAGGTGCTAATGGTGTGTGGCTTTTGTGTTGGATGAGCTGTGTGTGTGTCTGCTGTCTGCTGGTGTTCTGTGCTGGCAACTCAGTGGAATTTGCAAAGGATCATGGTAGGGATTTGTGGCCTTTATGTAGGTGGAGTTGGGGGTGTGTCCTTGTTCCATTTTTTTCACCCCCTGTATTTATTGGCTTTGTCATTGCTTGTTTGGCCCTCTTTTTTTGTATTTTTTCATTTGTGATTATTGTGCATGTAGGAGTCGTTCTTCTGACCGAGTAGGACGTTGCAGTTATCTCGTGCGCGCCTCTCCGAGTCATTCCCGCTGTGTTTCAGCTCAGTTTCATATGCGGCGTACGCGTCGGTCGCGGAGTATTGTGTTTGTTCGGCTGGGTTTTGTATGCGTGTCGGTCGTACGGCTTGGGCTCCGTGCGAATCGGTCTGATTTTGCACCCATTGCATCGTACTGCGCGGGTCGGAGTTCGCGGGTACGTTTCGTTCGGGTTGATTCCTGGTGCGTGTCGGTCGGTTCGATTTGTGTGGTTTCCCGGCCGGATAGCTTGTTTCCGTCCGGGTCGGTCGTTCGCCTTGAGTTCAGTACGAGTCGGTCGTGATTCACATGCATTTCATCGTACTTCCCAGGTCGGGCAACGCCGGTACGTGTCGGTCGGACTATGATCCTGTACCGAGTCGGTCGGTATTTTTTCCGGCCCGAATCGGATTCGGCCCCTATGTCTTGAAATGTGACATCTGCCAACAGATGAAAGGCTCCACCAGAACACGCCCGGCGCAGACACCATTACTAATATCTGACGAACCTCACGCATGTGTGTATCTGTACCACTGCGGCCCCTTACAATCTGATGGGGCTTACAAGTATATCATGGTTGCAGTGGATTCCTGCTCAAGATTCCTATGCGTTTGGCCTCAGCGCTTGGCTGACGCTCGAACTGTTATAAAAGATTTGCGAGTCTTTATCGGGACATACGCAGTTGGCACGTTACATTCTGACCGTGGCCCGGCGTTTAGCTCTCGGGCTTACAAAGAGGCCATGAAAAGTATGGGCGTTGCACTGCGGTACTCCTCTCCGTACCATCCTGAGGGAAATTCGGTTGTGGAGAGGAAAAACCGGGACTTCAAGTAATCTTTAACAGCTAGGATTAGGCAAGGGCGGTAGTTGGGTCAGTCACCTTTATGGGGTACAAAGAGCACTTAATAACCAGCCAAGAAACTCTCTAGGGGGTGTCACTCCATATGAGGTCCTATTTGGGACGAGAATGTGGGTACCTGATCTTGATTATGAAGGCGCAGTGGCGGATGAGAAACCATTTGATATCCATCAATCAATCAATCAATCATGTGTTTGTTAAGCGCGACTACTCACCTGCAAGGGTCTCAAGGCGCTGGGGAGGGGGGAGGTGCAGGTTCCAGTCCATCAAGGAGGGGGTCTGTCGAAGAGCCAGGTTTTGAGGTTTCTCGTGAAGATGGGGAGTGATGTTGTCTGTCTGAGGTGGAGCGGCAGGGCGTTCCAAGCTCTGGCCGTGAGGAACGAGAATGAGCGGTCTCCCGATCTGGTCTTTCTGGCACGGGGGACCATGGCGTAGGAGAGCTGGGCTGATCGTAGGGTCCTTTGGGGTGCGTGGAATTTGAGTCGGCTGTTCAGGTATGCTGGTACGGTGTTGTGGAGGGCTTTGTGTGCATGGGTGAGAATTTTGAAGGTGATTCTAGCCTCGATGGGGAGCCAGTGGAGTGTGCACAGGTGCTGGGAGATATGGCAGTGTCTTGGCAGGTTGAGGACCAGTCTTGCGGCGGCGTTCTGGATGTTTTGTAGCTTGCGGCTGAGGTTTTTGTTTATTCCGGCATAGAGTGCGTTGCCGTAGTCGAGTCTGCTGGTGACGAGGGCGTGAGTGACGGTCTTTCTGTGCTCGAGGGGGATCCATTTGAAGGTCTTACGTAGGAGGCGGAGGGTGTGGAAGCAGGAGGATGCGACAGAGTTGATCAGGGGGTCCATTTTGAGCTCAGAGTCCAGGATGATTCCAAGGTTGCGTGCGTGGTCCGTGGGGGTGGGTGGTCTTCCGAGGGCGGGGGGCCACCAGGTGTCGTTCCAGGTGTCGGGGTGTGTGCCCATGATGAGTACTTCTGCTTTGTCAGTGTTGAGTTGTAGGCAGCTGCTTTTCATCCATTTGGCGACGGCTTCCATGCCTTTTTGAAAGTTGTGTTTTGCTGCGTTGGGTTCGTTGAATAGGGAGAGGATGAGTTGGGTGTCGTCTGCGTATGAAACAATGTTGAGTCCGTGGGTTCTGACGATGGGGGCGAGCGGAGCCATGTAGACATTGAAGAGCGTGGGGCTGAGGGAGGACCCCCGGGGGACTCCGCAGGTGGTAGGTGTAGGTCCGAGAGGAAAGGAGGGAGTCTGACCCGCTGTGTTCTGCCGGAGAGGAAAGAGTGGATCCAGTCGAGGGCCTTGTCCCGGATCCCTGCGTCGTGGAGTCTGCGTGTTAGGGTGCGGTGGGAGACTGTGTCGAAGGCCGCTGAGAGGTCGAGGAATATGAGGGCTACTGTTTCTCCTCTGTCCAGGAGGGAACGGATGTCATCTGTTGTGGCGAGGAGGGCGGTTTCTGTGCTGTGGTTTTTTCTGAAGCCGGATTGGGAGGAGTCGAGGATGTTGTGCTCTTCGATGAAGGTGGCGAGTTGGCTGTTGATGGCTTTCTCAATGACTTTCGCTGGGAACGGGAGCAGGGAGATGGGTCTGTAGTTTTTGAGGTCGGTGGGGTCCGCCAAGGGCTTTTTCAGGAGGGGGTTGATCTCAGAGTGTTTCCAGTCGTCGGGGAAGGAGGCGTTCACCAGGGAGCGGTTGATGGTGTGGCGAAGCATGGGTGCGATGGTGTCGACGGCTCTGTTGAAGATGTGGTGGGGGCAGGGGTCTGTGGGGGCCCCAGAGTGGATTGACTTCATCGTCTTCAGTGTGTCTTCGGTGGTGAGGGCTGTCCAGCTGTCAATCGTTGGCTTCAGGGTGTCGGGGGTGGTTGGTGAGGGTTCAGTGTGTTGGTTGTCTTTGTCGAAGTTGTCGTAGATGTTCTTGATTTTGTGGTGGAAGACGGTGCTGAGTTTGTTGCAGAGGTCTTGTGAGGGAGGAATGTCAGTAGACTCGCTGGTGGGTTGGGCGAACTCCTTGATGATGCTGAAGAGTTCTTTGGTGTTGTGGTGTGTGTAGAGATTCTGTCTTCGATCGCTGTTTTTCTCGTGTTTCTGATGAGTTGGTGGTGAGCGTTGGTGGCGGCTCTGAACTTGTTGTGGGATTCTGTGGATTTGGAGTTCCTCCAGGCCTTTTCGAGGCGGTGGCATGTGCGTCTGGACTCTCGAAGTTCGCTGGTAAACGATCTGGCTTTCTTGGCGTGTGTGTTGTTGTTCTTCTTGGGGGGGGGCTATGGTGTTGGCGCTGTCGGAGATCCATCTGTGCAGAGTTCGGGCTGCGGTGTTGGGGTCGTCGTCTTCCGCGGTGGTTGGGGTGGAGTTGCCGAGTGAGGAGGTGAGCTGGTCGTTGGTGATTTTGGTCCAGTTTCTTTGTAGGAGCAGGTGCTGTTGTCTGTGGATGGTGGGTGTTCTGAAGGTGAAGTGGATGCATCGATGATCTGTCCACGGGAGTTCGGTGGTGTGGCTGAAGGTGATGGAGTTTCCTGTTGTGAAGAGGGGGTCCAGGGTGTGTCCTGCTGAGTGCGTGGGTTCGGTCACGATCTGGCGGAGTCCACTGTTGTGGAGGTTGTCCATGATCATTTGGCTATTTTGCAGGATCTAAATGAATCCAGGACACAACAAAGTGACGTGCTCCAGAAACAGACCGCCACTGAGGAAGTCAAGGCAGTAACGGCAAGACCTGTCTGGATCCGAAAAGTCAGGGATCTGGTCAGAGAGAAAATAGCGGACAAAAAAGAATTTGGACCATCATACAGAAAGCCTGTACCTGTCCTAGCAATTCAAGGAACACAAACTGTTCTTTTGCCGCCTCTTGCTGGGAAAAAGGAGAAACGATCTGTCTCAATTGACTTAATCAAACCACACTATGTGGCCGATACTGAACAGTAGGCCTCGTGGACTCCACAGTAGCAGACGCCCTCCTCTAGCTACCATCCAAGAAGTTCAAACAGAAAGACTCATCACGTTTGAAGAGCCTCCTGTGCGGAATGAAGGACTAAGCAACAATGCTATGGAACTCGTTCCCCTGGAACCAGAAGTTCATCTTCAAAATTCAATTCAAAACAACACACAAGTTGCAATCAGACCAAATACAGACATCTACATCAACATGCCTCGACGAGAGCAAAATGAGATTTCAGCAAATCCCGATGCAATTCCTACAATTGATCGAACTGCTTCTGGCTACTTCATGAACTTTGATTCGTTTCCCTTGGATCCAAGTGAACCGGAAACGACGCCAGCCCAAAAAACACGTCAACAGCAAGTTAAAGACTTTGTGAACTTTCTTAAAAAGACTTACCTGGTATCACCTTGGGTAGAACTATGGGTAATTACTGGAATTCAATTTTTTTCTTTTTTGGCTAGGCTTAGTTATAACTTTTAGCATGCTTATTAATGGACGATACCTTCAACAAAGCTCCACAGCCCAGAAAGTTAATTTGATTTTAAAACCACATCAATCATCACATCGTGAACAAAGAGACTTGTCAACAGTGAACATCACAGCGGTTCCTATACCGGACGGTATAGTCTGGGACAAAGTTGATTTTGACATATTCGGTCCGACTGAACTTTTAAAACTTTCACGTGTTTAAAATTTCATTAAGTGATATCATTACCTCCAGTACATTTTCTGATGATTGGGACTCTGAAACTGTTAATAACATGTTGTGTGAGTTAGAAAAACTACTGCATTTCCGAACACTGAAATGTTAGAAGGTAATTCAGACTATGACACATTGTACTGTTACCAACATTATGGTCATCATTTCCTACACAAATCTATTTCGCCTAGAAATCTTTTTGAATACCACCAGTGGGAACATTGCCCTACAACTCCTAAAAGTAGTTCACATACATTTGCGCAGAAATTTTCATATTTTTCAGGTTTTAACACCACTGACCCAACGTCATATTATTATAAGGTTACACCGACATCAGCACTCAAAATTATGTTGACTAATACCAAACAGATATACTCTGCTTCCTTTATTGCCCAATTGTCTGAACAGGGTTTTGACCTATGGAAGGACACAATAGACTTAAAATCAGTCTGGGGTTCTGACTGACTGACTGAAGGTATTTGTAGAGCGCACTAATGCCGAGGCGTCTTGGCGCTAAGTGATATGTAATGCCCATGGCCGACACGTTCAGGGTTGTGAAAAGAGCCATGTTTTAATTTTCCTCCTGAAGACCGATCTGTTAGGCAAAGACCTCAGGTATGTGGGCAAAGAATTCCAAAGTTTGGATGCTAGAAAAGAGAAGCGTTTACCTCCACACCTTACTCTCTTTATCTTTGGAAGTTGTAAGAGATCAAGTGAAGCTGATCTTAGAGTTCGTGTAGGAACGTATCGAGAAAACAAGGTTTGCACATCCTTGGATCCTCCACCAAACAAGTCTAGAGACTGGCAAGTCCAGGGAACAGAAGCGCTATTTAGAGCATGCCTCATTCCACAGCAGATGATATTTCTAAATAACACTGTGCAACAGACATCCTGTCTTGGACTAGCCAAGAACAAAGACCTGAACACACCTCGATTTCCAACACCATTGCAGATGGGAGGGTGGCAAAATTTTACTTCACAGGAAGGGGCAAAAGTAGATGACATTTTAAAGTACAATAGATCAGACCCTAATTGGAAAGAATAGTTGGTTTGGCCCTTAGACACGAATGAATGTCAGAAACGATTCTTGGGTATTACCGAAGGGTACAGTATCCACAGGCCAGACCCACGTTATGTACAAAGAGACAATCCAGGGGTAGTGACATCCTACAGTGTTGGGAAGTTGTGCCTTGATTGGCTAGAAACCTCAACACTCACAGAAGTGAAACAACACTTAGCCTTACTCTCACAAGACATGGATCTTAGGGAATTTTTACTAGGTCCCAGGAAACCTCGTCAGAAATGTTTCATATATGCCGGCATTTATGCTGCCTATAATGAAAATGGGAAAATAGCCCAACAAGAGGCCGCAGAGAGAATACGGGAAATAGACCGTATTAACTTGGAGAAATCTCTGGCAGTGGTAGACAACGGGTTAACAACTTTGACCTCCAGGATATATTCCTTAGGCAACATTGTATCTTCTGCGATAGACATACTGGAACAAGATTTAGCCATATTATAGCACGGGCAATCGCAGTTACGTTTTGTTATGTTATTGAGCTGGACGCTGCAATCTTTGCGTGCAGGTTATGTGCCTTGGGGTTATATCAACAATACGTCTCTGTTTTCTGAATATAATCTAACAGATAAACAGTTGGAAATGGCACAAAGGGGAGCAAAATATACAATGCTGCATATTGAAAAACTGGACAGGTTAACTTTCACGGTAGCGGAATCTCCATCTACGGAGTGGCTTATCCATGGCCACATCACTCTACCGGTCACTACTTTTCAGTTTCACTATTGCCTTGAGCAAAGGCAGGCAGGCAAATATGAAAAATTGGGTAAGGAATACATTAAGGAATCTTGGGAATTACCGTACAGATTCCGATGCCGGAGTGGGGATCGAGAAGTGTTTCTAAGCGGTACAAACTGCAAGAATGCTTTAAGCGGTTCTCTCATGTGCCAGGACATTTCACTGCACGGAGCTTGCAATGGTTCGGTAGCAAACTTGTCCTGCCACATGAAAGGGACTCCAGCAGCCGTGATTACACCGGTATTCGAGCTGCGCTCGAATGGGAGTTACTTGATGCTGAACGATCAAGGTTGCTGTGGGATGCTTCCGGGCATTGCCTATCTGGTAAATGTGAACTCCAGGGTTACTTGCTGTATGCAAGTATTGTTTCCCCCAACAAGTACAGTCAGGGAGGCGCCGTTATGGCCTTCGTTGAATGTTTCCTTCATACAATTAGATACTTTGAGCAGACTGAAAACCATGCTTTTGCAGCAACCCGTACCCTTAACCTCCGCTTGAGAGACCTTTGATCTTCAAGTCGCAAGGACCTCGACTGAGATACAGGCACTTATACGTACAAACTGCCCCTTTCATTTCGCAGAAATGGTGGATCGTATCTTTAACATGTCTGATACGAGTGGTATTGTACACCTATTTAAGACCATAGGGTCAGGATTTCTAAGCACCTTTCTGACAATCCTCGGAGTTATTCCAAATTTTATACACTCCGTATTGGGAAGCGTTTTTGGAGGTCTCCCGCTCATCCTGCTTTCTATTGCAGGAATCCTGATTGTCATTTTTCTGCTCCGCCATGGACGGCCCAATTACCAACGAAATGGCAAAAGCACTCCTTGAGCGCAAATATTGTGAGCGCATGGTACAGCATCTGGGCACATCTCGCCTACGGGAACTAAGCGCCTCGGTTCCTATCATTTAGACCAGTCTGGATGGACTGCATCTTACCTGTTCTTCGATGCCTGTTTTGTGGTGAAGAATGCGTGTTGGACCTCTGTCTGACACTTGCAATGGACACGCCTGCGGACTTGAATATCCGGCTGGAACCCCTGAGAGCCCATGCTCGGAAATGGCTCCAGCGTATTCCCATCTTGATGGCTGCATTCCTCGAGAATCCGCAGGTGCCTTTTACAACTGGGTTGAGCATCAGCTCCACCACCAGCACCACTAGCACCCAGGTATCGACTACAGCACCGGCTGCCTCTACACTAGCTACTGGCAGTACTGAATATCATCTGTGCTCCATTGATGTACTTTGCGAGGTATTACAAGGACCATCCCCTGCAGCAGCAAGCAACGACGGTGTTGCGTCTCCCAGCCAGGACACTTAATCTAAAATTGGCTCATCGTGTGCTGGGAAAGAATTCAGTTTTTCTTTTTCTCTAAACTTCGACTAAATTTGGAAACATTTCCTTTAAATTGACACTTTTCGCTGGAAAAAGTATGGCTCTCGAACGCTTGTAGTGCTTCGACTTGTATGAACGAACTCAATTAGGACTTCGGCTTAAGTATCAATCCCAAAAACTGATTTTCGAAGTAAACAGAATTTTTATCTTTAGCTTTTTTCACCTCTTAAAACTGGTTTTAAATGATTTTAAGACAAATGTTTTACAACACTTCGTGATGGTTTTTAATGGTTTTAATGCGCTACTACCTAATAGTGGTTTGCCAGCTTTTATCATTATTGACTGTTCGGAAGAGGAGTGGGTGTTATGTTCCATATAGGTACCCTAATATAGGCCCGGGTAACATCATACACCTTCACCTACATTACCTCCCCTACATTACACTGTCACAGGCCTTTTAGGATTGAACCTTTACCTAGTTCTAGTCCTGGGTGCAGAATAGGGTTTCTCCTAGCAATAGAGTCCTATAACTCCATCAATAGACTCACACAGTATGAATGAATATTCATAAGGGTTCTTAGAAACCAGGCTGGGGCTACACCTCCTTCCTCCCCATATCTACGTACATGGTTCATCCCATACTTCATCCTCACATCCAACAATGGCTAATACAAGCAACAAGGGACAAAGGAACCTTAGACACTTTCTGTATAAATACAGCACCTCTTGCTAGTGTTAGTTAGAGGGAACTGAGACTTCCAGGCCGACACACTGACCAGAGACGCTGAGGCTCCTGCATGCAGACGCTCCAGCTGACAGTGGTCTGAACATCCCTTGCGGGGTGTCCAACTTGTGACCAAGAAGGGCTCCTACATTCTCACACTTCAGGTAATGGGATTCGACTAAGTTCTAGAGGGATTCTTGGCTTCCTACCTACTCACATGCTAGGTACACTTAGGTACATCTAGATAGGCATCGTAGGAGTACGCGCTTTCTTTTATCAATGCATTTTATATTCATGTATTTATTCATGCGTAGTAAAAAATGGTAGAACTGTACTATCCATTTATATTCACTGTACTGCTAATCATATATCTCTGCTATTGTCTAATGATTGTTGCAGCTCATGTATTCTACACAAGAATAACGACTGTTCAATAAACCCGTATTGAAATGCCCAGGCTGTTTATTCTGTGTATCTCTGAGACAAGATAAGTGAACACGAGTGACTGAGCGAAAAGTAGCACATTGTTTCCACGATTCTGAGGGATCAGGGTTGTCATGTTCTAAGGTTGCCAGAAACTATTCTCTCCCTGATAAGAGGAGACACTAGTGGCACTGTGAGCTAGCTTATGCAAACAGGCTAACATTTTCGGTGGGGGTGCCCAGAATTAGTCTGCCACCAAACCCACAGTTTATGTTATCAGAACGCACAGGTCCTGTATGGGTAATATAGGAACTCCACAACACCATGTGCTGGTGGTACCCGAGCACTTCAGGACCTTCCTACTGGGTCTGGCTCATGACGTGCCTCTCGCAGGACATTTGGGGTGCGACAAGACCTTTCAGAGGCTTGTCACCCACTTTTACTGGCTCCAAATGAGAAGGCACGTTGGTACGCATTGTAGGTCTTGTCAGCCTTGCCAGGCAAGTGGCAGGAGTGGAGGGAAGTGTAAGGCTCCCGCCAACCCTTTCCTGTGGTGAGCACCCCTTTTGAGCGGGTGGGAATTGCCATTGTGGGGCCACTGGAACCCAAGACAGCCTTAGGCAACAAGTTTATCTTGGTCTTGGTGGACCATGCCACCCGGTACCCGGAAGCTGTCCCTCTCCGGACAATCACAGCCCCCGTGGTGGGCCGTGCATTGATGGGGATCTTTTCCCATGTGGGGTTCTCCAGAGAGGTGGTGTCTGACCGTGGTACAAACTTCATTTCGAAGTACATGACATCTTTGTGGGAGGAGTGTGGTGTAACTTACAAGTTCACCACTCCTTACCATCCTCAAGGGAATGGGTTGGTTGAGAGGTTCAACCGAACCCTGAAGGGCATGATCAAGGGTCATGCAGAACCCATGAGACGGAAGTGGGGCGTCTTTTTGCCATGCCTGTTGTTTGCATGCAGGGAGGTACCACAGAAGTCCTTAGGGTTCAGTCCCTTTGAACTACTGTACAGTCACCCTATAAGAGGACCTCTGAGTCTGGTGAAGGAGGGTTGGGAGAGAACTCCTGGTAAGACCCCACAAGATGTGTTCAGCTATGTGTTGGCCTTCAGAAACCAGACTCAACGCTTCAGGAAACTCGCTCAGGTGAACCTAGAAGCTAGCCAGGAAGAAATGAAAAGATGGTACGACCAGAATGCCACTCTGGTAGAATTTCAACCTGGCCAGAAAGTGTGGGTGATGGCACCAGTGGAGCCTTGTGCGCTCCAAGATAAGTGGACTGGTCCATATGAGGTGGTGGAGCGCAAGAGTGAGGTGACCTATTTGGTTGACTTGCAGACTCCTAGGAACCCTTTGAGGGTCCTGCACGTGAACCGCCTCAAACCACACTTTGAGAGGTCTGAGGTAACTATGCTCCTTGCAACAGATGATGGAATGGAAGAACAGAGTGAGCCTCTTCCTGACCTCCTGTCAGCAAAGGAACATGATGGGTCAGTGGATGGGGTGAACCTCTCTCCTACCCTGACCCCAGAGCAGCAGAGGGACTGTCGCCAGGTGCTGGGACAGTTCGCCTCCCTGTTCTCCCTGACACCAGGAGTCACCAATTGGTGCGTCCATGATGTGGACACTGGGGACAGTCTACCTGTGAAGCAGAAATTCTACAGGGTAGCTGACAATGTCAGGGCCAGCATCAAGGAAGAAGTTTCCAAGATGCTGGCGTTAGGGGTGATAGAGCCCTCAAGCAGCCCCTGGGCTAGCCCAGTGGTCTTAGTACCAAAAGCTGCTGCGCCAGGTGCCACTCCAGAACTTCGGTTTTGTGTGGACTACCGTGGGCTCAATGCGGTCACCAAGACTGACGCGCACCCCATCCCCAGAGCCGAGGAGCTCGTGGATCGGTTGGGAACTGCCCGGTACCTCAGTACATTTGATTTAACGTCTGGGTACTGGCAGATTGCCTTAACCGAGGGGGCCAAAGAGAGGTCAGCGTTTTCAACACCTGAGGGGCACTACCAGTTCCGTGTTATGCCCTTTGGGTTGAAGAACGCCCCTGCCACCTTCCAGAGACTGGTCAACCAGGTACTGTCCGGGCTGGAGGAATTCAGCGCCGCCTACCTGGATGACATTGCTGTGTTCAGCTCCAGTTGGGGGGAACATTTGCAGCACCTCTGCGAAGTGTTGAAGGCTCTGCAAAGGGCAGGCCTCACTATCAAGGCGAGTAAGTGCCAGATAGGGCAGGGATCTGTGGTGTACTTGGGACACCAGGTAGGGAGCGGCCAGGTGGCACCCCTACAAGCGAAGATTGACACCATTCTGGCTTGGGAGCCCCCCAAGACCCAGACAGAGGTGAGAGCCTTTCTAAGTCTCACCGGGTACTATAGACGGTTTGTCAAGGGGTATGGCACCATTGTTGCCCCCTTGACAGAGCTGACTTCAAGGAAGTAGCCCAGGAAGGTGATCTGGACTGATGCCTGCCAGACTGCTTTTGATGCCCTGAAATCTGCCATGTGCACGGCGCCCGTGCTTAAGGCACCTGACTTCTCCAAAGAATTTGTTGTGCAGACAGATGCTTCAGAGCATGGTGTGGGAGCAGTACTCTCACAACTGAATGACGAGGGCTTGGACCAACCTGTAGCTTTCATAAGTAGGAGGCTACTTCCCAGGGAACAGAGGTGGAGTGCAATTGAAAGGGAAGCTTTTGTTGTGGTCTGGGTGCTGAAGAAGCTAAGGCCCTACAAGTTTGGGACTCACTTCTGGGTTAAGACAGACCACAGGCCCCTCAGATGGTTGATGCAGATGAGGGGTGAGAATCCAAAACTGTTGAGGTGGTCCATCTCCCTACAGGGAATGGACTTTAAGGTAGAACACCGCCCTGGTACAGAACACGCCAATGCTGATGGTCTGTCCAGATTCTTCCGCCTTAGTGATGAGAACTCCCAAGAGGGTGGGTAGTTCTCCCCACTTTTCAGCTGGAGGGGACACGTGTTAGATCTGGCATCTTTGGCGTGGTTTTCCCTGACTTTTTTGCCTCTACCTCCTGTGTTTTTGATGCTGTGCTGGATTTCGTTTTTGCTGGGTTAGATACTTTTGGCACTTTGCCACTGCTGATCAGTGTAAAAGTGCAAGTGCTCCCTGTGTAAATTGATATTGTGATTGGTTCTCCCTGATTGGCATATTTGTTTTACCAGTAGGTCCCTAGTAAAGTGCACTAAGTGTGCCAGGGTGGGTAAATCAAATGCTACTAGTGGGCTTGCAGCACTGATTGTGCCACCCACATGAGTAGCCCTGAAAAGATGTCTCAGGCCTTCCACCGCAGAGCCTGTGCGCAGTTTGTTAACTGCCATGTCGACCTGGCCAGTGCACCCACTTGCCAGGCCTTACCTTTCCCTTTTCTTACACATAGGACACCCCTATGGTAGGCCCAAGGTACCCCCCTGGGCAGGGTGCAGTGTATGTGAGCGGTAGGACATATACTGGTGTGTAAACATGTCCTGATAGTGAAATACTGCCAATTTCGTTTTTCACTATTGAAAGGCTATCTTGCCCATAGGACAGAATGGGGAATGCTTTGTGACATTTTACAAGCATATCTTCCGATAGGGATAAGATAGAAAAATGGAGTTTGGTACCCCTGAACTCAGAATTAAATAATACATCTTTTAGAAAAGATGGTTTTTAAATTGTGCGTTTGAAAATACCACTTTTAGAAAGTGGCTATTTTCTTGTTCAACCTTCCTGTGTGCCTCTGCCTGTTTGTGGATTAACTGTCTGGCTTTGGAGTGACAGGGGCTGGGGTGGCTCCAGGAGTCTGGGTGAGTCAGCACTAGGCTGAATAGGCCTGATCTGCATTTGGAGTGGTGGGAGGAGTAGCACCTGAATAGGGCTGTGCCTGCCTTCCACAATGCTGGCTCTGCCCCCCTGCTGTGTGTCTGGAGCCAAGGCTCACACTAACAAAGGATGTTGTAGTGCACTTGCAGAGTGCCCCCAGAACTGGTTTGAACTGGGCTCTGAGCCCCTTGCACAAAGAGAACAAAGACATTTTGGGGTATAAGTATCAGACCTAAAACCCCAGACTTTTAGATCATTCCTGGATTTCAAGAGGAACCTTTGCCGAGGAGAAGAGCTGAAGAGACTGAGGAGAAGTACTGCCCTTGCTGTGTGTCTGGGGTTGGCCTGCAGTTGCTGTTTCTGCCAAGGAAAGGAGAAGGACTTTGCTGTGTGCTGTGTCCCCTGCTTGAAGGAGATCTCCAAGGGCCTGAAGTGAGCTGGCCTCCTGTTCAGAAGTCTCAGGGACACAAAGACTTCACCCCCAGCTCCCCTGAACTCTGCTGTTGTGAGTTCTGACCTGCCTTGAGGTGCCTGTGCCAGTTTTGGGCCTCTGGAGGTTGTTGCTGCTGTTTGGGAGCTGGAAGAGAGAAGAAACTAGAAGAACTACAGAAATCGACGCATCGCTCTTCTTAAGACTGTTTTCCCGACGCATCTTCACGGTGCGAGAAGAATTTCCACGCATCGCCGAGCCGCTGCGAAAGCCGTCGCAGCGCCTGTTGTCGCGGCAAGAATCGACGCATCGCGGCTGAAGAGGATCGATGCAGCGCTGCGCAACGCCGCTGCATCGATCGCCGCCGCATCCCTAAGATCCACGCATCGTACCTGTGCGACATGCTTCCCCGACGCATCATCTGCGGACCGGAACCGGCTTGAAGAATCGACGCATCACTCCCCCTACAGACCGTAATCAACGCAACCCTTCCTCTGCGTGCAGCGGGACTGTCGCATCGCCTCCTCAGGGTCTCAGGAGTGACGCATCTCTTTGTTTTCCGACGCTGCGGCTGCTTGGCTTGGTGAACTTTGACACAACTACAGGTACTTTGGTGAAAAGTCACGCATCGATAGTTTGCTATGGTGCAAGTTCTTGAAACATTCTGAAAGTCATATTTTTAACTGTGTATGTTGGATTTTTGTCGTTTTGGTCTTGCTAAGTTTAGATAAAGATATTTTATTTTTCTAAACTGGTGTGGTGTCCTTTTGTGGTGTCTTCACTGCGTTACTGTGAGTGTTGGTACAAATACTTTACACATTGCCTTTGGGATAAGCCTGTCTGCTCGTGCCAAGCTACCAAGGGGGTGAGCAGGGGTTATCTAAAGTGTGTATCCCGCTAACCCTGACTAGAAGCAAGGGTCCCTATTTGGACAAAGGTACCTACCTCTGCCAACTAGATACCCCCATTTCTAACACTGTGGTATAACATCAATTTGTGCGTCTTCTTCAAATTCTAAATTCTCAAAAGGCCTAGACCCCTCCTTGTTGTAAATGTAGCTATCCCCTTTGAGAACAGCAATTCTGCTTAGATTCCATACCCTTCCATCATTGATTTTAACAGTATTCTTCAACGCTTCCTCTATCTCAAATGGACCCATAAATTGACTTTTACCTTTTTTTATCCCTCCATGGTCTCTTCACCTTAACCAACATTTCAACTCTGACAATATGATTCCTAAAATATCCTCTTTTTAAATTATACTTAGATCTGTTGGTTTCATGCTTCTCTTCTATTTTTTGTCTCACCATGTTCATATCCACACTGGAGGAGGTAGACTCTACCAGACATGACAGGTTTCTCTTTGTTTTGGGTAACCTACCCCTCATGATTTCAAAAGGGGAGCGCCCGTCATATCATTGGTAGTAGTCCTATACATCTACACTTTCTTATATACTTGAACTTCCCAAACATCACTGTCTGCCCCAGCAATCTGTATAGCACTTTTGAGTACTATGTTAAATCTTTGTATAATACCATTCCCACTAGGATTATAGAGAGACGTGGTGCAATGTCTGATGCCCACTCTCTGGAAATAATAACCCTTAGCTTTATTAGAAAGAAACTGACCCCGTTGTCCATAATAATCTGTACTCATCAGTGAAATTACAATCAAGAACGGATAATACAGTGTCTGTGTCCTTTTTCTCCACCACTTTTATGAATGGCCATCGCAAAAATACATCAATGGCTGCCACAAGATATTTAGATTTGGAGCCAATGGGACTCATAATGTCCACAGAAATAGTCTCCCATGGGTTTTTTAGTACAATGTGCTCACTCATGTTGGGCCATAATGTCTTTAAGGATTTGTCCACACTGGCACATGTAACACAGTTCCTAAATTACCGCTCAATAAAAATGTCCAACCCAGGCCACCAAAACCCTTTTTTTACCGTTTGTTTTGTTCTTACTATTCCTCCATCTCCTTCATGACCCTGCATAACTACAGTTCATCTCAAACCATAAGGAGAAACAGCTCTATCTCCTCTCCAAGTTATACCATTCACACATGATAATTCATTTCTCAAAAACATCGTAAATTAGGATTAATAGTATTGGCCAACCCTTTGCCATGAATTCCCAAACCTGCAGCAAAGTTTCACCCTTAGCAAATTCTTCCACCCATACTTTTTTTCCATAGGGAAGGTACCTTCATCATGGACCAACGCAATCTGATACTCATCCCATTCTACACGCATGTCCTCTTTGATAGTTAAAGGCATTCTGGATAAGAAATCTGCAGTGACATTATCCTTCCCTGGGACATACACTATTTTGTACACAAAATCTTGGAGTCTCATTGACATCCTGGTGATTGTGCCAATGCCTTAATCATCCCTGCCGTGGTAAGAAGGCGTACCAAAGGTTTATGGTCACTTCTAATCTCACATTGCTTTCCCCACACAAATGGTCTAAAGTGCTCTAGAGCCAAAATGCAGGCCAAAGTCTCTGTTTCGATGCCGGTGAGAGTGCTCTAGACTCATATGCCATAATAGATTCTCCTCCATCTACTAACTTCTGTGCCAAAACGTCACCTGTACCCTTCGAACTCGCATCAGTGGTGACCACACAGGCAAGTTAGGGATCAAAGCCACACAAAGCAGAAGCTGTACATATAGCTAACTTCACGTCACAAAATTCTTTGTCACACTCAAAACCCCAGCTAATTATACTTTTGTTTTTAAGAAACTGCCTAATGTTATGCATCCTGCACAAAACATTCTGTATGTATTTTGAATAAAATTCAGTAAGACCTAAGAATGATCTAACATCATCTTTGGGAGCGGGAGCAGAGCGAATGGCCTCAACTAACTCAGGTTTGGGTCTTACACCCTCCACACATAAAACATGCCCCAAATAAGTAACAGATGTCACTGCAAATTTGCACTTGGAATGTTTTACAGTCATACCGTATTCACACAAAATCTTCAACACATTTTCTAAGGTACTATCATGGTTTTCCTTGTTCATTCCAAATATTAAGATATTATCTTGGAAACAATGAACATTTTGAAAATCCCCAAAAATTATTATGAATGATGCGCTGGAACACGGCCTCGACCGAAGCTAGGCCGAATGGCCTTCTTTTATATTGTTAACAAGCAAAAGGTGTAACAAATGCCATGTAACTTTACAACTTTCATGCAGCACAATCTGGTGATAAGCTACTGATAGGTCAATGATAGAAAATAACCTTGCATTTTTAACCAGTGCTAACATTTCTGAGATGGCGGTAGAGGAAATTGGTCCACCAAAATGTTATTATTAAGTGTGGCGCAAATCATTGCAAACTTTAATATTACCATTGGCAAGTCCAGCGACCACAGTGGGGGATATCCATTCTGATGAATACATTTTTTCTATAATATTACCCTCCACTAATTTGTGAAGTTCTTTTTTCACTTTACCCCTTACTATGATGGGGATGTTCCTTGCCTTGTAAATCTTGGGACATGCGTCTTTCTTTTAAACAATCTCATATTTGAAATCAACCAATTCACCAATTTCATCCCTAAAAACCTTAGGAAATTTCTTTAACATAAATTCGCCAATGCCATCACCATCTTCTACAACCATAACAGGCTCAGGGCTGTTAGGATTAAGTATCATGTTAAGTTTATCTTGTTCATATCAGCCCAAACTGAAGGACCTTTTTTAGATACATATAGTTTTGCCACACACTCACAGTTCTTAAACCTGAAAATCAAGGATGGGAAACCTACCATATCCATTCTCTCGCCAGAATACCACTCTGGGTTGATATCAGGTTTCTCTAAAATGGGCCTTAATCTGTCAGCAAATTTGATCATCCACACACTCTCATTAACTGTAAAATAAGGAGATCCAGAGTCTGCGTAAATTTGTAACTCAAACCCCCGATCATAATATCACAAAAAAGGTTTTTTAATCTGTACATTGTCAGTATTGAGTATTACGCGTTCACTATCCTTAATGTTCAACACAAACAAATTATCATAATGTGCCCCATAACCTGAGCAGTCCTCCTCACTACCATCACCATCATCCACATACTTGACTTTAAGGTTTTTTCTTTTTGCATACTTCCGAAAAATGCTCCATCATTGCGCAATTGCCACGTTTTGTTTGATAGCTGGACACAACTTGCTATTAGCAAAATAAGATTTACTGTCACAACGGTAATACCTCAAATTCTCTCTATTGGCTTCATAATGTTTTTCTTTAACACTTCCAGAATATTTTTTTTTACTTCAACAATCTTGGAAGATGACTTGTTACCAATCTTACTTACTATCTCATCATTTTTTAACTTGACATCAGCTTTTAACTCCTTTGCACTCCTACTCAACATCTCAGCTTTCCTCACAATGACTAAGAAAAATTCTCGATTAGCATCTCCATTCACCCACAACCTTTCTTGTATGGAAGGGTCATTCCCATGCATGACCACCTGGTCTCTGTTCAAATTGTCTTGTAACACTCCAAACTTACAATCCAATGACAAGGTTTTAAGATCCGCAACATAATTATCTACCTATTCATCCTTATTCTGCTTCCTCTGAAAAAACTTAAATCTTGTGATACCTGTACAGACTTTAGGTGAAAAATAACAATCAGAATCAGAAATGGCCCTCTCAGACACATTTCTATCCATCCTCCCCACCATCCTCAGACATCTGATTGAATGCTTTAAGACCCTCCGCGCCCACAGAATGTAGAGCAAATTCCTTTCTTCTGAGCAGCCGACATCTTACCTTGTACATCCAGGGTTTCAATGTAATTAAAAAATACACTTTCCAATCGGGCCACTTCATGCATAGCGTACTCCCAGCTGGCCAAAAACATTGGGGAGGAGCCAAAGAATAATTTTGTGTGCATATGTTGAAAACTTCAAATAAAGGAGAAGCAGGGACTAGTTCACTGAATTGATCCGACAGTGTCCGTTCTTCACCCCCCAGGAAATGCAAAAGATTAGTTCACTGACAAAGAGCACCAGTGTCCACTCTTCACCCTTGCAGTAGACCGAATAGCTGCAAAAACATTCATTTGTGAATGCGGAAATTACTTAATTCTGGCAGAATTGACATATTGACAATTACACTTTGTACATGAAATATTTTGACCAGTTCTGATACTGTGGTTGAGGAATGAGAATTTCTGTCCACAAACTCAAAGTTTTGTGCACCCCGTTTGAACATAGGTGTGCAAAATCATTTGTGAATGTAGAACAGAAGGGTCCAGCACTTGGGGTCATGGCCAAGCAGGCAAGATGGCGGACGTGCCTTAGCAACGCTCCAATCCATCTATCCTGCAATCGTCGTTTGATCCTCTCTTGGGGACCAACATCCATCTGCACGTGACTACGCAGGGTTGTTGGCCAGCCTAAACTATTTGGCTCCTTGGCGTTGCGGCTCCTGAGATCAAGAGGCAAGCGGAGCGAGACGCTCCTTTTTTGCTGACACGCAGCGTGGAGGTAACTGTGATGGTGCTGGGCCCTAGGCCCCCATATGCTGCTAATAACCACACGGACACAGAGGGTACACTCTAGAACTGGCCACGAGCACGTGCGCTCGGCCCCTTTTTATTGACAGGGTCACCTGACTGGTGACGCCTGTGAGGGGTGGGTGTAAAGTGTGGTTGCAGTACAAGGCTGAACACTAGACCAGTGATCAGACAATCACTACATCCCTCCCAAACTTTATTAAAAGTCAAAACAATCAAGTCCAAACCTGTGGGAGAGAATATAATTAAAAGAATGCAACGCACTAACAAAAACTTCCACGGAGTCTCTTTAGTTGCTTGCCAACAGCCAACGATGGTATACTTGCAGACGGGACCCCTAGCTCTCTTTGGCATGATGTCGGGGTGCCCTGTGGATCTAGTCCTCCTTGGACTCACAACGTGGAAGTGTACTCCACCATCTCTCTCTTCCTGTTCCACGTACAGTGAGGGTACAGGTGTAGTGATGGTGTATGAGGTATGTGTTATTTTCCACCACACAGTCCTGGTTAATGTGTTCTCTCCAAATGGGTAGCTGTGATTCTCTCTGCGAATAGATTTCCAGTTGCAGGACATCCCTCTCACGGATTCCCCCCTCTCGTGGGTATCCCCTCTCACAGGACGACCCGGAGGTCCTCTTCTGCCAGGCTTCCACTGGACGGGATGGACTTCCGCCATGTCACTCCAACCACGTTGGAGGAATCGCTACGGGCCACCTCTACGTGTCCCAAGCTCCACCTGAAAGGGTGTTGTTGGCTCCTTCCCTTTTGCATGCTACCTCCGTCCTCCCGGGATTTGCAGAGCGAGCCACCATAGTCCATCTCTCGTGTCGGGACCCGCTGCCACCGGCGTCCCTGAGGCCTTTGCCCCTTGGATGTCCACGGTCTGGTGTCCGTTTCATCCCAAAGGTAGGTGTTACCAATGGCCCAGCCCTCTCGCCTCTGCCGTCACCAGGTAATCTGGGGATTCGTAGGTAGATGGTTTACTCCCAGTGCTACTGATGTTCTCCAGGCCCTGTGCTCCGATGTTCATGCACTTTTCACCTTTCCCTTCAGGTGTTTCCCTTCTGGTGTTTCCCTTCTGGTGTGTGAGTTGACCTGTCACACACACCTCTTTACTCCTCTCCTCTGCTTTTCTTCTTCACCATGGCGTCTTGTCACTCAACTTCTATCTTCTCTTTCCTTCCTTCGCGACGCGGTCTGGTCTTCTCTCATGCTTGTCTGCCCTAACCAGTCCTCTCCGTGTAGCGTGCACTCCACACGTGTCTCCCTGGTCTTGTCCTACCCCTAGTACAACGCCTTCTTTTCTTCCACTGACCAGACCTGGCGTTGCGACCTTCTTCTTGTCATTACTTCTGACTCCAGGTCAATATTCTCAGACCTCTCCTCGGTCCTGTTCTCAGACCACTCCTTGTTCTTCTTCGCAGACCTATCCTTGTCAGGTCACTTCTCGCTGACCTCTTCTTCGGTCACTGCTTTCTGACCTCTTCTTCGGTCACTGCTCTCGGACCTCTTCTTTGGTCACTGCTCTGACCTCTTCTTCGGTCACTGCTCTGACCTCTTCTTCGGTCACTGCTCTCTGACCTCTTCTTCGGTCACTGGCTTCGCCGACCTCTGCCCAGGTCGCTTCTCACGCTCGAGCTTCATCCTGTACCGTCCGCGTCTGGGGTACATCTTCTGCGCCATGCCACTTCGTGCGCTCTTTGCTCGAATTTGCAGGTCACTTGCAATGGCGTCCTTTTTCCACAGGGCACGCAAGCTGCGCCCTGTCTTCAGTCTTCCACTGATGGGTGCTTATACTGCTGGTGAGTGTTGCTCACCCCTTCTTTTCCTTTGCAGTGGCTTGCTTCTGCCACTGGGTGCCAGGCTGTGCACCTTCTGTTCTCCAGGCTTGAGGGTTGTGTCCCATACCGCTCCTGCCATTTACGTGTCGCAGTCTCTGATGGTATTTCTCCTGCAGTGACCACCCCTGGCCAGTAGGCGTCAGTGCAACTCACACGCACCTTGGCAGCCTGTCTTGAGAGATTTCTTTACAAAGTCACCTGTGGGGGTCTGCCACCTCAGCGTAGGCAGTTGCACATTTTGTCCACTCTTGCTCTACTGTGTAGCAGCTTTCCCAGAGCTGGTGTGCATTCCACCTGGCACCTTTGCCTTCTTTCATTTTACTTCCCTTACGCAGCCTGGAGCTGCCTCTCTCTGTGCCTCGTCTTTGTGCCGCAGTCAATTCTGTCTTGTGTCCCGGTGCTGTTGCATTCACTGTTGCCTCCTCCTTATTGTCCTTTGATGCAACATTGCCACCGGGCCACTAGATGGCAGTGTTGCTTTCTTTTCCCACAGCCTCGGAAGCTTCCCACAGGCTGCGGGCTTCGTGCTTCGTTCCAGGTACCTTGCTGTTTTACTGCCGGTCCTTCTTGCATGAGGCTGGGGCTGCTGCCGTGCCGGCCTCGATTATACCGGCTGTGCTCATATCGGCCTCAGTAGCTTCCCTCGCGCAGCGGGCCTCTCCTTAATGCTACTTTGATCTGGCGGCTGCTTTTGCCGCTCCCCTGCAGTCTCATTGCTCTGACTGCGCTGGCACCACACAACAGGCTGGCGTGGCCTACTCTCCTGCCGGCCCCACGTTCACTCTTTCCGCGGGCGGGGCACCGACACCAAAGGCTGCTCTCCTGCACACACGCTGCCGTAGGCTCTCCCATCAGCCAGCCGCAGCCCCATTCACGGCAGCCTCCCGGACTCACACAGGCGTCCGGACCCCACCGGAAAGCTCCGTCTTCAGTACAGTAAGTGTCCTGTTTTCCTTTCTGTTGGTTTCACTTGGGGTCCTGGCCCTCGCTGCCACACGCGCTCTGGGGCCGGTATCTCGTTCCGCTTTTCTGAGCACTTTCACCGCCTCAGTCAACCGCTGACCAGACGCTGTCTCCTCTCTCCTTCACCCTGTCGCCGCAGCCTCCCCCTTCACACGCTGCGCGGGGTTGAGGAGGGGTTAGCGCTACTCCCGGAGGCTGCTTACTTCTTTCCGGGCATCGGGCCGAGTTCATTCTTCCTTGCGGGGACAGTGGAGTGGGTAGCTACTCCACTCTCCGTCCTCCCGCCTTAGGCTCGCTTCCTTGCCCCCGATGTCCCGCAGCCAGGGCTCACCTTCCGCCCGACGTCTCCTCAGGCGTCTCTCCCCTCGTGGCAGTATGCGGCGGCGGCCGGCATCTACGCAGTCCGGCCTCGCTCGCCTTGCGTTTCCGTCATCACGGGGGCTTACTCCATGCCAGACAGCTCGGCAGCAGGCTCTTCGATGCAGGGTGGGATCCCGCTTGGCTCTTTCACCCCCGGGGCTCTTCACACGCCCCGTGGGCTATCGGGCGCATCCGGCACCTCTTCACAGGGGGTGCATTCCATGCAGGCACGTCAGGTGCGGGGTGGGCTCCCGAACACCTCCTCTTCACCCCGGGGCTCTTTACACGCCCGCGGGTCTTCTGCTAATTTCTGCGCCTGCTACCGGGGGTGCCCTCAGTACGGGCAACACACTTTCCACCTCACCACCTTCAAAAAAGGCTGCTGCACACGCGGAATTAGCCCGCTCGTCGCCAATGTGATGGTGCTGGGCCCTAGGCCCCCATATGCTGCTGATAACCACACGGACACAGAGGGTACACTCTAGAACTGGCCACGAGCACGTGCGCTCGGCCCCTTTTTATTGACAGGGTCACCTGACTGGTGACGCCTGTGAGGGGTGGGTGTAAAGTGTGGTTGCAGTACAAGGCTGAACACTAGACCAGTGATCAGACGATCACTACAGTAACATGGAAACCCGCCAAACTACCCAGAGGCGGATGATCTGGACCTGGTGATTACCGACTGAGCTAGGTGAGCCGGGGGCCCTCAATAAGACAGCTGCACAATGCACGGGCCCCGCTTGTGCTACCCAGAGAGTGCCTGGCTGGGTGTGGACGCCATCGAGACGGCGCGGGATGTCTCATCACTGCCATTCGGACTTGTTTACCACCCCAGGCCTGGCCCATCCTCTGCCGCTCGCCCCCAGCCTTCATAACCTGACCAACCCACGATGGTGCCCTGATACTCCCATGGCCTCCGCATACCGCGCCAGCCCTCCCGCCTTGCGCACCAGCTCTGCGGAGGGGACCTGCGGCCTGGCCACAGAAGGCCACGGCACCTTTTGGCCTGCGGTGCTCCGGATCTTGGGAACCCTCACCGGACTTGAGACGCAGCACCTGCTTGGGTAGGATGGCTGAAGGTGAGGCCTAGCCTCTGCAGCTAAGATGCGGAAGTTCAAACAAAATATTGAAGCTCCATATCTGTGCGACTTCTGTTATAGGTCTTCGCCAGTCATGACTCACATCAAAACTGTCCTAAATTGGACTGGCAAACACCTCAAAGCACTCGGGGGAAAGTGATAATTCTGTTGAAATAGGTCCAGTTCTTTCAGCGGCCTCATACCTCCGTCCTCTGCCCTATTTCATTATTTCCTATTTTACAATGACCTTGAGGCAAAATTAAGTGATGTGAATGTTGTCTGCGTCTGGAAAGTTCAGATTCAACTCTAATTTGAGATGCGCTATTGTGTTTCTTACAAGGTTGGTTTTCAGCCAAAATAATAACAGCAATTACTGGTGCCGTATCTAATTACTGTAATGCATTGGAAGAGAGCTTGTAAATGTTTTTGCAGCAATTGTTTTTATTGATTTGTTTTAAGTCAGATGTTTACAGTTTTCTCTCTGGCATTTAAAAGCCCTGTAGTTTGGAAAATTTATCTTATAAAACCTACTGAGTGGTGCCGCAAAGGCAAGGAAGTCAAAAACAATTTGGACGCGATTTTATTACATTCTGGCTCGTACTCTCTGAGGGTTACTTCCTGGCCCCATCATATTGCATTAGTTCTAGCAATATTGCACACATTTTGACTACCAACTATTTATCAGATGTCTGCGGAGCCCATCCCGTACTGTGTTTTAATATTAAAAGTTTTCAAACTAAGCAGAAAACAAAATAATAATTAGGGGGATCCCACCGCTCCGATAGCATGTGAAGATTTTCAGCACTGCTACAAAAGTTCAATGTGGCAATATTTGGTACACCCACTAGGTGGCACCCGAAGAAGGCCTTGCCAACTGCGCTACCATCAACTTATCTTAGAGTTTATAACTTGCTATTGTTCATACCATAGCACCTTTTGGAGCAGTGTCAGGCTGTGGATGATGCTTCTTTGTCTGGAGGTCAGCAATTCATGGCTGAACCCATGTGTAAAAGAAGCAGACGATAAGGTTTATGGTGCCACCTGTTTGCTAGCATGCAGTTATCCCACAGTGGGCTTGGTGCACCGTGAATCAACCTGGCGGGTTAAGTTGTCATGTGTTCTGTGTAGGCCCATGGTTGTTTTCCCTATGATTACCATGAGCACCTTGTAGGCATCACTCTGCTTTGCACACGTTACTATACAAACGTATTTTGCTTTATGCCACATTGTACTTTCACACAGAACCTGCTGTTGTTTTTGCGTTTTGTTCTTTCCTGGGATTTAGTCTGAACACCATAGACAAGGTCAAACAACAATGCCCCTTGTTATTCTGGTCAGGCTCTAGTGCCTAGACAAAACACATGAATGTAGCTGTTGTTTGGGAACACGTGCTCTGTGTCATGTAGGTGTGCACAGACATGCAAAAACACACTTGGAGAGAGATTTTTCAGAGAGGGGATCGCGACTACACCTGAGATGTAGAACTTTCATCTGTGCATGCTAAGGTACGGGGTCCGCTGCAAACACCCAGAGATCTTTTGTGTTGTGGGGTGTCTAATCACTTTTTCCTCTGTGAGTAAGTAGGGGTGGCAAGTGAGGCACTATAGCTAGTTGGTTCTGGGCTCATGGCTACTAAGGTGGCAGGATAACTCAGTCCCTACCTACTAAGGTTCTATGGTCCCAAGCATAGTTATGTGATTTTACAGAATCCCTGCAACAAAGTTAACTATGTGTGTGGAGTCACTTAATTATGTGGTGCACCCCGCTGAGGGAAAACCCAACAGCATGGCGACGAGGTGGGCCTTCATTCTGCTAATGCTACACCTCGCTTTCTCCTGCTGCTACCAGTTCTGCTCTCATGCTTCGTTCACCCTCCTCACCACTTTTTGTTTGTGGTGACCGCCACTGGGACTCTGACACCCTGCTTTGGGATGAGTAGCGATATAATAGTGCTATTTAGTTTGTTATTTCTGTAAATACTGGGACAGACCAGCACATCTGACATTCTTGCAGTGCATGCACTTATATGGGACTGAACAAAGTAAAAAGCATGTCTCTCTTGAGTACCTGCGCAGTGATAACAAGATGTGTTCTTTTGTTTCCCCTCCATTGCATTTGCATTTAAGTGTGAGGTTCCAGGTCGTGTCTAGTCAGGATACTTGATCAAAAAGATGTCTGATGGCCCCTTAACTTCAGCCTTTATCTTTGGCCCAGCTGGAAGTGAAAATAAAAAAGCCCCCCTCGCTGCCTGCACATTGCTGCTTGGAATGGAAAGCAGACAATGTAAAGGCGCTGCTGAACGTGTCCCGGTGTCTGAAAAATACACATATTTCTGTGGGGCCCAAATTCTTGGAAAGGTGGACGTGTCCACCCTGTGTAAATAGTGGGTGGACGCCGTGCACCTGTGTGCACCCAGACTTGTGCCCTGCCTGGGGTAGTGAACGCAGGAGCCTTGATATTGGTGCCGGACAACACAAATGATGAGTGAGTCTGAAGGGGCCAATACCTGCACACTCAGAGCACATGTGAAAGCCTAGAAATCGCAAATCCAACCTGTGTGCTCCTTACCCCTAGAGGAGGAATGTACCCCCAACATCAACTCATCCTTGAAACCATTGTCCTCAGACCAGCCACCACAGCTCAATCAGTGACCTGATATTGGTACCAGGTACCTGTACTGCCTCCTCAGCTAGCCATCTTGCCACCCAGTGCTACAGCAGTGTTTAATCAACTCGACATGCTCTCCGCCCCTCCTACACACCTGCATGTTGGCAGTCCGTACACATTTTGAAAACTATCCGGCTGCAGGTATAGAAACAGATACAACTGTGAAACTTGCCCTTCTGCTTCACTTCACAGGAAATGAAGTCCACAAGATGTTCCACACCCTATCTGATACAGGCAGAGATAAGGACTATGATCCGGCACTAGTTGCCCTGAATTCCCAATTCAATTCTCAAGGAAATTCAGACTACGAACGCTTCATACTGCACAAAACCATGCAAGGCCTAAGAGAACCCATCAAAATTCACGCACACCTACAAAGCCCTCCACAATGCCGGACCTGCATACCTCAACCACCGCCTCTCCTTCTACACACCCACCAGACATCTCCGCTCCACCCAACTGGCCCTGGCCACCATCCCACGAATCCGCAGAACCACAGCTGGAGGAAGATATTTCTTCTACCTCGCTGTGAAGACCTGAAACTCCCTGCCTCTACATCTCAGGCAATTACCGTCGCTGCCTCAGTTCAGGAAGGACCTCAAGAGTGAGTAGTCATGCTTCACAAGAATCCTGATTAATGGATTTTTCTATACCCCCCTTTGTGGGGTCACCAGCATCTGCAGGTTTGCTTACACAGAGGAAGAGATCCGGGTGCAAATCATTCAAGGGTGCCACTCAAACCAAAACCTAAAGCAAAACAAGATACCACTGGCAGCAATATTGGCACTGACGAGATCATATGAACTATTTGATATTTGAGCTGTGCACATCGAAGCATTGTTGCTTGCCAAGTCAAAGCTAGACCACCAGACACTGCTTCTGAACCCAATGGGGCGGTGAGGAAGATCTCATCAAGAAAATCCAGCGAAATGTGTTGTTACTGTGGCAACTGTAATTACCAAGGCATCCCCAGCCCGGTCAAAGGAAAGTTCTGCACAGCCTGTGGCAAAGTCAACCACTTTGTCAGCGAAAACCTTAAGCACCAACAGAGCCAACTTCAGAAGAAAGTAGTGAAGAATCTCAAATCCATACCCAAGAACAACAATCCTGAAGGCACCAACAGTAGGTCAGCATATGAAGAAGAATACGTCCACCTAATTTTAACAATGAAAAAAAAAGAAAAATTCTAAGCGCCAGTGACAACAGCGATTCTACCTCATCATTCAAGAATCAAGGAGGATCAACGGCCTCATTTACAGTGGGGCAACTCTTTGCATCATGGCCAAATAAAACTATGAGCCACTATATCCCTCCTTCCTCCGAACAAATACTGAAGTTTAGCATTTGGCAGCACAAAGCCCCTAGGCTACGAGGGCACGTTCTGCACCAAGATGTCTCATGATACTTGCTCTATATCACAGTCCAGTTCTACGTGACAGACATGGGGGACCCACCCTAATCATATGACGAACAGCAGAGGCACTGCATCTTGTTGCATTTGCCTTCAACATTCAAGCCAACAACACAGACAATATGCTAAATTAATTTGCTACCATCTTCCAAGGCTTATGGCGCCTGGAAGGAAAGACCATTAAACTACACATAAAACACTCAGTGGAATCAGCAGTACTCCGCCACCGACATATACCTTCCTACGTCCAGGGTCAAGTATAAAGAGAGCTCAGTGCCCTAAGGCAGGAGGAATCATTGAGAAGGTGGAAGGTCCAACCCTGTGGTTCTCTCCGTCGTCACTGCCAGAAAACCAAAATAGGCAGGCGAAGTAAGAATCTGCGTTGATATGTGACTACTCAATTAAGCCATCAAGAGAGAGTGACAAATAACACCAATGGTTGATGACATTGTGGTCGAAGTCCTTGGAGCCAAGTGGTTTTCCAAGATAGGATTGAGAGCTGACGCACCCCTGAGCATCACACTATATCACAATGTTCTCCACACATCTTAGATGCTATTGACTCCTCACTTTGGGATCTCCAGTATCACAGACGTCTTCCAGTAGTGCATCAAGGAGGCAATGGGTGGACTCTCAGGAGTGCTCAATGTAAACAAAAACATCCTCTTACATGCTTGCACAACAGGCAAGCAAAACTGTTGCCTAAGGGTCCTTTTGGTCAGGATCAAGGACAATGACTTGACCCTGCAATGATGCAAGTCTGAATTCCTGAAGCAGAGTATCGACCTTTTTTGGTACTGTTTCACCACCGAAAGAGTTCTTCCTGACCAAAAGAAAGTGCAAAACATCAAAGCAGCAACTGCTCCCAAAAATGTCTCTGAGGTAGGGAGCTTTTTTTGTATGAGCATGTACTGTGGACAGTTCATTCCCATCCTGACCACCTTCACCAAGCTGATTTGTGAGCTCCTGAAGTTACAGATCCCACAGGTCTGGACACCATAGCAACAGGAAGCTTTACTGAACATCAAGAAAGCTCTGTCCACGTGTACAACAATGTTGTACTATGATGCAAATCTAGCTATCATTCTCCTCAACATTGCCAGCACTACAGGGCTTGGTGACATGTTGCTGTAATTACAAGACAGCGGTCCGCAGACACCAATCACCTAGGCCAGCAGGGCTCTAACCGAGACAGAACAAATATGATTTCACATAGAAAAGGAGGCCATCAACATTCTATGGGGCTGCCATCACTTTCATGTTTACTTGTATGTCAAACAGTTCTGAGAGGGGACAGACCACAAGCTGCTCATTTCCCTGTTCAAAGGGACAGCCTCCACACCACTATCTAGCATTGAAAAGTGGATATTACAACGTCATGAATATGCTTTTGTAGTTGTGTACCAACCAGGTCTAGGGATCCAGCAGACTACCTTTCCAGACATCCGAGAGCATTTACTGAAGACAAGGCAAACCAAGCAAAAGAGATAGAGGAGTATGTCCAGCTAGTAATTTACGAAGCAAGGCTTAGACCTTTAAAAAGTAGTGATAGTGTCCCAAAGTGATGAGTGCTTAGAGAGTGTCAAGCAAGCACTTGCCTCCTACAATTGGAGGTCACTTATGAACATCTTGAACACACCTGAAGTACAAAATCAACTTGAAGCCTTTCAACATGTGCAAAACAAACTGACTAACAATGAAGGGGTACTCCTGTGAGGGAAGTAGCACACTGTGAACACCAGGGTATAGTGAAGACAAAGATGAAGATTAGCCAGAAAGTTTGGTTCCCAGGAACTGAGGGTTATATCTACAATAATTGCTGTTAACTAACGTCGCTACATGGCAATAGGATCTTCTCACGGCACCAAATGTCGTCTTTAACACCAACGTCACAGCGATAAAAAT
This sequence comes from Calotriton arnoldi, assembly GCA_963921515.1. Taxonomy (NCBI): domain Eukaryota; kingdom Metazoa; phylum Chordata; class Amphibia; order Caudata; family Salamandridae; genus Calotriton; species Calotriton arnoldi. The sequence continues at coordinate 1,028,002 of CAWUFW010001434.1, forward strand.
CTTGCAGCTAGTGTGAAAAAAGTGGCGGCCGGCCACTCAGCGGCCAGAAAACTCACATTAGTCAGCGTGACGTCACCTTTTTCACGCTTCGTAGGAAAAATAAACTACAAAAAGCCAGCGAAGCACCAAAAACAAAAAAATTACCTGGATGTAAAATGGAGCAGGCTGGACCCAGTACAGCAGGAGATAACAAGCCAACCCCCCCAACCCTCCTAACAGCCAGGAGGACCAGCCAGAGTCTGAGGGGAAGATGAAGAGGAAAACCAGATACAGCCAGCAGGAAAATGAGATCCTGATTGCGGAGGTGACAGAGAAATAACACCAGCTCTTTGTCAGCTCCAGGGTTTCATTGGGGACCAAAAATGCCATTTGGCAGTCCATTGTGACCAAGGTGAATCCAGTAGCAGAGGTCAAGAGGACAGTGGGCGACTGCAAGAAGCGCTGGCATGATGCCATGTGCAAAACCAAGCAGAAACTGTCAAACAATCGGCAGGCAGCACTGCAGACAGGAGGTGGGAGTCCAGCGCCACAGGAGGAGCTTGATGACTTGGAGGAACAGGTGTCCGTGGTCATCTGCGAGGAGTCGGTGGTTGGAGCGAGGGACAGCATACTGCTGAATATGACCAGCTACAACAGCAACAGTGTAAGTAACAACCATGGACAGGGGGAAGGGTAGTGGGGACAAATGTTGCTCCTGTACATCTAAATATGTCTCATTGCCCACCCACTCTGTGTGCAGATCAAATTCCAGATCAGGGGTGGCTCCTCCATTAGGGTGGAGGAGCGCCGCACCACTGCTTTCTCGCAGTGCGAGAAGCAGAAACATAAAATGGTATTTTTAATACCATTTTATGTTTCTGCTTCTCGCGCTGCAAAATGCAGAAGACAGGGGTATGCCTGGTTGGGGGCGGGCGGGAGGGTATGCCTGGTTGGGGCGGGTCGGGGAGGAGTGGCTTGCACCACTCTGAGTACCCTGACTGTTTGGTCGGCCCTGGGGCCGACCAAAGCAGTCATGCGCACTCTACATTTTCTCTATGTAGGCTGCATGCAGCCTACATAGAGAAAATGGCTTCCCTACAGGTGCCCGACTGGGCGCTGTCCGCGACTCTGCACCAATCACAACGCTGCCATTGCAGCGTTGTGATTGGCTTACAGGAGGGGAGGGAGCATGCCTGTTCCTGTTTCTGAACTTCAGGAAAACGTGGGACCCGGCCCAGGAGCAGAGGTGGCGTGGGACCCAGTCAGGTAGGTTTTCTTCTTTTATTTTTATTTTAACCTCCCCTACCCGCGGTAACCTCCGCGCGACTCCCCCACCCCCCCCCCCCGCCTCCCCATCCGCGAGTATTGCGAGTCACGACTGTTCCAGATACATAGGTACTTGGGGTATATCCACATGTCACTATAGCTGTTGAATACATATAAAGACACATAATGGTGGTGCAAGTGACTTGTAATCCAGCACACATGCACATATAAATATGTAAAGATATAGACAATTGACCATTCATGTGTCTCCTAACTCTGGCCTACATGAACAAGCAAAGGGGCATGTTGACTAGAGAGGTGGCGGAGTGTTGCATTAGACTCCTTGTCTCAACACCACACTCTGCCCATTTGGGAACACAGGGCTGCATCTCATTGACAACAATATGATGCAGCCCTGTGTTCCACCCTGCGCTGGGGAAAACTTTAGCAGCCCACCACCAATGCAGGCACCTTTGCACCATAGTGCAAGGGTGTCTGCGTTGAGGGGAAGATTGTTCATGTGCAGGAAGGGAAGTAATATCGATTTTAAAACTTTCGAAGTGTTTAATATCTTTTGCAAAAATATAATTGTTAAAAATATCGTTTTTTATTATTGTTATGTATTTTAGTATATATTTTATATGTATGTGGTGTATGTTTTTTTGTATAAGAAATGTTTGTATTTTTAATATATGTGTTATAGGGGAATAGGGTGGGAATTAATTTAATTATATTAAATTTATTAAAAAAAAATTATTTGAATTTTGCGTTTTTAGTTTCGTAGCGGGTTGTGGGTTTATAGGAGAATAGGGTGGGAAGTAATTTAATTATATTAAATTTATTGATTAATTTGTATTTATTGATATTTGTTTCATTGAGATGTTATAGTGTTAAATGTGTAAAGTAATTTTTTAATTAATGAATTAATTAATAATAGGTTGTTAATTAATTTTAATTAATTAATTGGTATGGTAATTAATTATGGTAATTGTGTAATAATGTTTTGTGTGTGTTGTGGTTTTTATAGGTGTAAAGGGTGGGAAGGGTGGGAAGTCATTTATTTTTAATTGATGAATTAATAATTGGTTAATTAATTTGAATTAAGCAATTGGTAATTAATTATGTTAATTGTGTAATTAATTTTAGGTGTGTGTTGTGATGTTTATAGGGCTAAAGGGTGGGAACTAATTTGTGTTTAATTAATTAACATATAGTTGTTAATTAATGTTAATTATTTGATATCTATTTTGGGTAATTGTTTATTTTTGTGTGTGTTGTTTTTACTTTTAAAGGGGTAAAGGGTGTGTATTAAATATATTTTAATTATTTAATTATTAGTTGTTAACAGTAATAGTTTTTAATTTAAAAATAAGTTTTAATCGTATTTTATTATTTTATAGTTTAATTTAGATGTGTGTTGTGGATATTATAGTGTTAAAGTGTGTGTAGTCAATTAATGTTTATTAGTTTTTTTATTAATATTTTTTAATTGATTATTAATTATGTTAATTATGTAAATGAATTTAATTACAAATGTTGAAGTGTTTTGTTATTGGTGTGGTGTTATAGGGTAGGAAATAAAATAAATACATTTATGTTTTAATTTATTTTTTTATTTGTAAATAATTTCTAGTTTAAAAGAATTATTTTATTGTAGATTTATTTATTTATTATTTTATATAAAATTTGTAGGTTTTTGTTGTGTAATTAATATTATAACGTGTTCTTTTTACATGTTTCATATATTTTTTAAAATATTTTTTATTAATTTTTATTATTTTTAAAAAAAATATATATATATATTTTTTAAGTGTTTGAGTGTGAATAGTAGTTTTTTTTTCTCCGGTATCCAACACTTTCCCTACTGTTGCATTTACTGGAGTGGGACTAGTAATTTTTCCCCCTCGGCCATCTAGCACTTTCCCTACTGTTGCTCTCACTGGAGTGGGAATAGTAATTTTTATCTCTCCGCTATCCTACACTTTCCCTACTGTTGCACTCACTGGAGTTGGAATAGTAATTTTTACATCTCCGCTATCCAACACTTTCCCTACTGTTGCTCTCACTGGAGTGGGAATAGTAAATTTTACCCCTCCACTATCCAACACTTTCCCTACTGTTGCACTCACTGGAGTTGGAATAGTAATTTTTACCCCTCTGCTATCCAGCACTTTCCCTACTGTTGCACTCAGTGGAGTGGGAATAGTAATTTTGACCTCTCCGCTATTCTACACTTATCCTACTGTTGCTCTCAGTGGAGTGGGAATAGTAATTTTCAACCCTCCGCTATCCAACACTTTCCCTACTGTTGCTCCCACTGGAGTGGGAATAGTAATTTTTACCCCTCCGCTATCCAACACTTTCATTACTGTTGCACTCACTGGAGTGGGAACAGTAATTTTTTCACCTCCGCTATCCAACACTTTCCCTACTGTTGCTCTCACTGGAGTGGGAATAGTAATTTTTTACCCCTCCGCTATCCAACACTTTCCCTACTGTTGCACTCACTGGAGTTGGAATAGTAAATTTAATTATTTTGCTATCCAACACTTTTGCTACTGTTGCACCGATTGTATTGAGCAATTTAAGTTTAAATATTTTTCATAGTTTAATGTTTTAATTTATTCTAGAATTTTTTTTAAACTATTTTACAGTATTTATATATATATTTTATTGTTATATAATTTTAAAGTTTTAAAATAAATTAAAGATAATAGTTTATTAATTATTTTAAAGTAAATATATATATGTGTATTAATTATTATGTTTGTGTGTTTGTTTTAAATTACATTATTTGTAATATTTTGTAAACATGTATATTAGATTTAATTTATTTTGTTAAAATTAATATTAATATTTAATATATATTTTATTATATATATATATATTTAAATCGATATCTTTTACATCTATATTTTTTACATCAATATTTTTGATTCAATATTTTTTTACTTACCTGTGAAGGTATGGGAGTCAATATTTTTGTAATGTAGATATTTTTTTTTGATATTTTGAACATCAACATTTTTAACATCGATATTCTATCAGTGAACCCAAGACACATTGACATGCCTGGAAACTGGCCCTTCGGTAAAGTCAACAGTGGCAGTGAACAAATGCATAGCTAGTGATGTCTGTAAACATCCTTCCACTAACAAAGGCATCCAATTACCCTGAGCAGAACAGCATGTATCATCTATGTGTTCATCCCTGTGAGGTCTCAAAAACGTCTGCTGTGCAACAATGCACAAATTTCCTAAGCCTGCCTCAGAGTCCTATGTCCTCTGGCTTGCAACATATCACCATTGCCAATGCACCAAAGTGCCAGGGTGACTGGATAGAGGGAATGACTGACAATGAACAAGAAGGTGTCCCTCCCTGTACATTAACATAAATCAATGGGAATGACTTGTGTCAATGTGATTTGGCCACCTTCAAACACATAGACACTTGTTAGAGTATGGCAAATCAAGCACATCTACTTGTCATATCATGGTGTACATCACTGCATACTTGATCTCAAGTGCATGATTGCCCTCCTCATGCCACAATACCAATTAGGTGGCAGTGCCAACATCAAGGTGGGTGCAGTCTAATGTACACCTCAAAACCAAGTGACTAAAACCAATATGTAAACTTTACTGAGTAGGGGTGACTCATCCACAATGCAACTGTCCAAAACCATGATCAACCCAAATGTCACATCAGTGATGTTGTACAATGATTTACAAAGCTGTGTGTAATAGGTGTAGCATGTAAAAATAGAGAATGGATATTGTCATGCACTCTGCTTCTCAACTGCTTAAATGCCTGACTAAAGTGGACAAACACATACAACAGTATCTGCCCTTTACATTGCAGAGGAAGAAACATCACCTCCTGTTCAGCAGCCTGTTCCACTCTTCAATGATGAAGAGGAAGAAGACATCTCAACCATCGACCGGGACACCCTCCAAGAGCTGCTCGACTCCATAGGCAGCCTATCTCCGGAAGCGGGGACATCCAGCAGCGTTGTGGTTGCTCCACCAGCAGCACAAAACACCCAGCAGCCACCACCTACCACCACAGCTGTCTCCCAGGACTTTCAGCACCCACTGTTAACATTCCAACGTAGTGCAGTAGAAGTCCAGCTTGAGATGGCTGATCAGGTGCAGGTGGGGTTGGACAGCGTGGCGGTCAAACTGGATGGGATCCGTGGGTGCCTCAGTCCCATTGGGGACCACCCTAGAGTCCATTTGAGGCACCCACAGTCCGCTCCGTGCTCTCCAGCATTCCATGGCTGACATCGCTGGAGTCCTTACTCAGAGACAAGAACCACTGTCCAGTCAAAGTGGCTCCAGCGATGTCACCAAGGAGTTGCGTGAAATGTGAAAGATCATGGAGAACATGGTGCGGAAACAGGATGCCCACATGGCTGTCATGGCTGCCTACCACAGAGATGTTGCCGGAGTCTTGCAAGCCCTGCAGCTTATCATCACTGCAGTGATGCCTCATCATTTGGCACAAATGAATGCTGCTGCAACTACAACATCCACCTCTTACCCCCCTGATGTGTCACTGCCTCCCAGCGCTACCGCCAATCCACCATCACCCTCACGGGAGGCACATAACACATCAGAGAAGGAAGATGTGGATGAACCAACATTCAGAAGGAAAAGTCAGCGGTAGCATTCATCTGTGCCAAGTGGACAGTTTCTGCTTGGTCTTGTGCATACCATTATGCCTCGGAACATCATCTTCCACTGTCCTCAGAATGACTCTATGTAGTATCCTGGTTTCAATGTGGTTCATGCTCTGCCAGTGAGATTCTCTCAGAATGATGTAATATAGAATGTTGGGAGTGAGAGGCTACAGTTGAGAAGGGCTGAGCAGCATGCTGGCTGCTCCTGGTGGGGCTGAACTACCGGATCTGTAACTACCACAATAAATACCCCTGAAACACTACAAACAGCTTGGAGTCAGTTACTACAATTTTATGGCGACTGTTCGTTGACATCACTCAACCTCAAGCAACTCTATTTTTGTCTTCTTCCTGGGAGCTATGCGAGGGTTTTAGTCCTTTTCGCATTATTATATGGGTCCCTATCCATGTTTTGTTTGTTGACATCACTCAACCTCAAGCAACTTTATTCTGTCTTCCTCCTGGGAACTATGCAAGGGTTTTGTCCTTTTCGCATTATCATATGGGTCCCTATCCATATCTGTTTTTCTACATCACCCAACCTCAACATTGTCAATTTTACAAGGACTATTGTTTCTACGGGTTTTAGTCCCTTCTGTTACTGCTTTGATCCCTATCTCTGTAGGGGTTTGCTTTTGGGTCATAGTCCTCCCAAATTTAGGTATGTTATTATTATATTGTATATTGAATATTATAGTTACACTGTTGTCTTTACATTATATTTTTCATTATGTATTGATGATGGTGTTTGACTTGGGTGAGGATTATCCTCTTACTTTTCCTCATCTTCCTTGTTTTCTTTCTTCTTTTCTGTTCCTTTTGTGATGTTTTCTCCTGGTGCCTCGTGTGGATTCTTAGTTTTCCTCGGCTTTTCTCTTTGTTTTCCACATCCTGTAGTCCTGAGTTTTGTTGGTTCATTCCTCTTCTGCCTTCTTACATTCCTGTTCTGGCCAGTGGGTATGTTTTGGGGCAGTTATTCGTGGTTCTTTTTCTTCTTTTCTCTGACGACGTTATTCCGTTCTTTTTTTTTTGTGTACAGAAGGGAGGATGGTTCTTATATCTTGGTTTGCCTCTCTGGTTCTTATATCTTGGTTTGCCTCTCTTCTTTGCTTCTCTTTTCCTTTTCTGATGCTCTCTTCTTTCAATGGTTTCTTGTTTCTGATTTCCTCCGTTTCTCCTCATCTTTGGTTCTTCTTTCTTGTCCCTCATTATTGTTTTATTTATATATAGAAGGAAGGGGGATATGTTGTATCTTGACTCCAATGTTATTCTTGCTCTCTCTGTGGAACCTTGCCATGATGTCATCCTACAGAATGTTAGGAGTCAAATCTTCACAGTTGACTGGGCTGAGCAGCATGCTGGCAGCTCCTGGTGGGGTCTATTGTACCATCTTGAATAAAACTACCTGAAACCCATCTTGCGTACCTGACTCAACCACTACACTCTGCTACAATGACCTTGAACTTTAAATGGACTACCAATGTGGCCATTGATCCCCAATTACACTGCAATCAGCCTGCCTGCTGACTGAACTCTGCCTCTTCCTCAACATGTCTCTGAACATGCCCTCCCCCCAAGGACTCTGTCTGGCCCTCCATCGGGAATGTACACAATGTGGGGGTTGTTGTCCAAAGAACTGGGCCAGTCTACTACATCAGTGAAATCACATGTAAATAAAAGCACTAAAGTCACAAAGATGTGTGTCAACAATGCATGGTCAGTTTAGACAGCACAACAAATAGAGGGCCATTTGGGAAAGGGGTTCCACTGAGTCTGTGTCCCTGATAGACAGTGTGAATCTGCCAATGCCTCAGATGTCCAAAACAACATTGTTGCAGCAACTCAAACTTACCCTAGGCTGGGGATCGTGACTTGGAACAATACTCAAGTCAGTGTCAAGCCACTTGAAGTGGCTCAACCTTTCCTTGTAAACAAGGCATGCTTAGAACATGTACTCATTGTCAATGGAGTGGACAATGGTTGTTGTGATGGGTCTCATGCCATGACATGTGTAAAGACGGAGCCCTAAACATATTTTTCTTAAGATGGCAAAGCAATCTTGCTGTAAAGAGAGGAATGGTGTAGGATAGATGATGTCAAAGTGTGTTTCTGGGTCAAATCCTAGCGCTGTTGTGGTGTAACGCCCATCACAACACCCCTTGCCCTACACTTGTATGCAAAGTATATTGTACTGTTGTCCCTAATGTACAAGGCTGTGTTCATGCATGTACAGTGGCTTTATGCTGCCTAGTAAATAATACAAAGCACATAATCCCCTACACTTCCACAGGGAAAGTGAAGCGGTCGTGGGGTATGGGGTTAGCAAAGATACCCCCTTAGTCACAAACAACATACCATCATGTAACCAATGCTGTGTGAGCACAATGCCTCCAGTGCATCATGTGTATCTTTGAAACTGCAATTTAGTATCATATGTAGACTAATTCATTAGACCACTCCTATGCAATCTCTAAACTGAACTTTTGCTAGCCTACATAGCAAGCATTTGTTGTCACTCACATTCAAACTGCAGAATGACAGTAGCCTGTCCCTTGAAGATGTCGTAATTCCCTTGGTAGTCATTGAAACCAATTGTGTTGGTGATGCATCTGTTGTAAGCAACTACCAAATCACCAGTTCATAAGAACAGATCAACAATCAGTGACACCACAAACCACTAACCAATAGGAATTTATCATCAAAAATACACACTTACTAACCTAAATCTAATACTAATGACCTATCCTAATCTACACAAATCTAACTTGTACTAATTGATACCTAGACTAAACTAACTACCTTACCTAATACTATACACATAACAACATATATTAAACATCAACCCACCTCCCCCCTTAAGGCACATCCAGGGATGGGACAAAGACAGCTTAACCTATACATAAACTAACTAAACATACATCCTAAACAAATATATATATTTTTTAGAATTTATTTTTATTGAACAAGTCAAAAAACACATCAACCTCCCCCAAAGGAAAAGGAAACTTAACCCAAAACACTAAGTAAAAATTTCAAAAATACTAAATCCTAACTACACCTGACACTATTCTATACCTAATCTAAAACTACACTTATCACTACCTACTAAACTACAGTACCAAAACAGTGTAAAAAATGGATTAAGGGAATAGGGGGACTGTACATGGGGGCAGCTGACAACATTAGGGCCTCAATAGGGGAGCACCAGGGCCCCCTTAATGTCCTGGAGGTCGCCCTTAATTTCATCATGGTCCCATTCTATTTGGGCCACATGAACATTTAGGTTGTAAAGCAACCTACTCTCCCTTTGTGTCAAGCAGGAAATCTGTCTCTGTCACGCCGTTTGCAAGGAAGATGTGCCTGGTTGAGCTGTTTGGTATGGTGCACCTGGGTGTTGCGATGAGGTGGTTGCAGCAGGTTGAGCTAGGGTGGATGTACTTGGACCAGCAGATGGTTGGAGATGTCTGCCACTCCGTTGGGCACCAGATGGGCCAGGCATTGGATCTGTGTGCCTGTTTTGTGTAGATGAGGCAGGTACGCCAGCATGTTTCTGTCCACTTTTCTTGCTAGTGCCTGTAATGGACTTCCACTTTCCGGATACCCTCTCTTCTCGGTACCTCCGCGCCATATCATTGTACCCCTTTGCCACACGACGTATGTCCAAATAACATTCTTTACGCAGACATGTTGTCTGTAAAGAAAAAAAACATGTCAAGTTCAGAGAATCACAAAAATTGACAGCATTCTGCATGTATCTCTCCAACAAAAGTGTAACAAAACATTATCTAAACACTCTCATCAAATGTAAGGTAGCCCCACATGACCTGGCAAGTTCAATGTAAACAATGACACAAATCAAAACCTGATGCTGATCCCGACATGTTGACTTATGGTATGGGACATAGCAAGGGCAGAGTGCACTGACAACAGTTGTAGATTAGCTGATTGCAATGAGGCTGTGGGCACAAACATTGATTGAGTCCAACAGGGGAAGGTCCTCAGGGATGAAGTTTTATTTTGGCCACTCTGACATTTAGGTTGTAAAGCAACCTACGCTCCCTTTGTGTCAAGCAGGAAATCTGTCTCTGTTGCGCCGTTTGCAGGGAAGGTGTGCCTGGTTGAGCGGTTTGTGATGGTGCACCTGGGTGTTGTGATGAGGTGGGTGCAGCAGGTTGAGCCAGGATGGTTGTACTTGGACCAGGAGATGGTTGGAGAAGTCTGCCGCTCCGTTGGGCACCAGATGGGCCAGGCATTGGATCTGTGTGCCTGTTTTGTGTAGATGAGGCAGGCAGGCCAGCACGTTTCTGTCCACTTTTCTTCCTGCTGCCTGAAATGGACCTCCACTTTCCAGATGCCCTCTCTTCCCGGTACCTCTGTGCCATATCATTGTACCCCTTTGCCACACGACGTATGTGCAAATAACGTTCCTCATGCAGACATGTTGTTTGTAAAGAAAAAAAACATGTCAAGTTTAGAGAATCACAAAAATTGACAGCATTCTGCATGTATCTCCCAAACAAAAGTGCAACAAAACATTATCTAAACACTCTAATCAAATGTAAGGTACGTCCCACATGACCTGACAAGTTCAATGTAAACAATAACACAAATCAAAACCTGATGCTGATCCCGACATGTTGACTTATGGTATTGGACATAGCAAGGGCAGAGTGCACTGACAACAGTTGTAGATTGGCTGATTGCAATGAGGCTGCGGGCACAAACATTGATTGAGTCCAACAGGGGAAGGTCCTCAGGGATGAAGTTTTCTTGGCCCATTGCAGAACCAGGCCATGATACTGACACAAAGACCGTAGGCTACACTGTCTGCAATCATGGCAGATGACTAAGCACCACAGTGGTAGTCATGTAAGACAGTTTAAAAAATCCAATTTCATCATTTCAAAAACAATTTGGAGTTGTCAATACAGCTGCACATCCATTTACTTGAAACATCTTATTAAACCTGCCTACCAAATTTGATGATTGGAAGTTAACAGGGCATGTGTTCTCGGGATACTTGTGGGGCATTGTTAGCCTGCTTTGCACCACGCTGTGCTATGCCACAATGGGAATGCAAAGCTGCTGCATTTCAACATCCTATTTTGCTGCACTGCTTTTCCACTTGTGCCAGTGTGAAACCCTTCATGCTAATGCAAAGGCAGGCACCCTTGCACAATAGTGCTAGGGTGTCTGAATTTAGCTGAAGATAGTTCATGTGATGGAAGGAGCACCGTCATGCACATGAACAATTATTGACCTTTAGCATTTTTCATGTGTGCCTCACAATGCTGAACAGATCTGAACTTATACATTGGTGAGATATAGATCACTTCACAGTCCAGAGCATGTTTGAGAACATGTTTTTCACGGTCTAACCTATTATGCACTCCCCCATATTCACACTACCCTTGTTGAAATGGTTCTGTGTAATGATGAATGGTCTTAGCGGTGTAACAATGCCCACCCCTTTCACCCTAAATGTAGTGTGAAAGTGTGTCTAACGCATGAGTTGCCATTGATCAACGTTAACTTGATTAACACTGGCTTGTGACTGAGGCTAAGACAGTCTTGCCAAGACAATGTTGTGCAAGCAAACGTTGCGTTGGCTACAGGGGCCTTGTAAATTGCATCAACATGGAAATGATTCACAACATTCAGAATCAAGATGCTAAGTCAGCTCTGGAACATATTTTGGTGACCTAAATCTGTTTTACATTTGCCTAGATTCATTCACACAAGTTGTCATTGGGGCTTATGCCACTCATCCATTTGTTTCACGTACCCCAGCTCTCAGCTTGGTTATGAGACTTGCTCTTTGGAGTACTAACTGTCAATGACAACTGTTACTCAAAATAACTTTCAATTGGTGACAGCCACCGCAGAGCTGGGTGTCAAGGGATTCCATTTCTGGTCATACCCATCAACAACATCGCTCAGATGTTTCCTCTTCAGTATGTACACTGTGAAACCCACCTGCATTGGCTGGAGTGACATACACATTTTGCATCAATGGGCTGAGAAACAGTGTTACTGTAACTCTATATCGAACTTGATATAGCTGTGGCCATGCAACATGACCCGAAGCTGACATGTACACATTCTACTATGACAAGAAGCCATAATCACTTTGTGATTTGGATAAAAATACGCACAATACTTCATAAAGTGTTGGGCCATTGTATGACAGTTCCATTTCGCATTCATCTTGGCATGAGTACCCACAGACACAGCTTACCTACATATCAGAGTTGTGGTGACACAGTGGATACCTTGGGTGCAAACATCATATGAGAATGGTTGTACATGGGCACCCTTTGTAAAGAATGCTGTGTGTTCATGTTTGTCCTAAGTTGTTTCCAATATGCTGCAACACTTTGCAAATGCAATTCAACAACAGATGTGCCATGATCAAGGGTAGACACTTATCATCATTTACAACAGTGTACACTGGCAATGGCTAGCACCAAAGCTGGCCCCCTTGCACAATTCTGGCAGAGTGCATAAATGTTTGGGATGCTGCCTAATAGGCTCGATGACAGGCTACAGTCATGAAATTACTGGTATAGTTGCTCGTACAGTGCAGGGATGTAGTGAATTATCTGTGGAGTTGCAACATCAACTCAAGCAGCCCAATGCTGTTCTCCATCAGCAAGAGATGATCATGTGCTTGACTCTGTACTTGTTGCTGCCTCATCACACTAAAGGTGAGGTCCATGTAATGCACAGCCACACTGTGTTCACCAAGATACAGGACCGTTAGCATGATATATTTCTGTCAACACATACAATGAAAATGTTGGGGCATGGCACTCACCAGTGGCCTGTGGGTCCATGAAGGCATCCACGTCTCCCTGTGTGATCAATGGTCTTCCAGCTGTGACAAAAGGATGAAAACAAAGATATATGTTTTACACATCACATTTCACACGTCTCACGTACATCATTGAAGTCACCTTAATTCAATTTCATTCACTGTAACAGTTATGTGCTTTGCCTGTCTGACACACAACACATGACAATTGCAGCCTTGTGGCCTACAGGACAATCCTGCCAGGATCTGTGAGCCGCATCTGGCCACAACTTGATGTACAGGGCTATAAGTCACTTTTTACCTTGCCAACGTCAATATACTTGATGTTGTGTAGTCAAATGGGCGCACATGCGTATCAGAACACTCGACATGTTGATATCCCGCATTGTGTATCACACAGCTTCTCAGCGAGGAATGTATGTGAAGTGTTCCTATGGGAATTCGCGTTGCGATGGACAGTACACCATGACACCCATTTCATATTGCAATGGGGCACATTTAAAAGGGCGGCATAGATGTTGTCATGAACCTAAACTGGGGACAGTCGAATCATAGTCTGATCTCAAACAACTTTGGTCATGTACTTACCACCTTGCCTGCCAATGTTGATTCCCAGGTGAACCAGTAGGTCGCCCTCACAGCCAACACAATCCTGTCAACGGTGCTTCCCTTGCTCGATAGTCCTGTCCACACCGAACATCAGCATCATATGGTTGCGGATGTGCTCCCACCTGACCTTCCCGATCTTGTCGTCATATCCCTGGAGGACACAGCCCCCAGGCTCCACCATCCGTGGCAAATAAAATTTGACGAGCCAGAGGAAGTCCTCCGATGCCCCCTCAGACTTCCTGCCCTCCCTGCCGTGACCCAACATCTCAAAATACACTCGTTAACACAGCAATATGAAAATTAACCCCACAAAATACCCCAAATAACAATGAAAAATACACATATACCCCTAAGACAAACACCCGACAAGACAATCACGAAGACGCAAAAAACACGTAAGGACAAAGACACAGGACTCAACAGGGAAAGTAGGGACAGTAGACTAGGCACAGACGCACTGCCCAACACACCAACACCAGCAGACACCTCTCAACACCTCCACAGCTCTCTACAGACACTAGTAGTGTGGTTGAAAGAGAAAGGGAAAATGTACAGTACTCCTCCATGTAACAGGATACAGACTGACATCACTTCCTGGGCGTTTGCGGGCCGTTTTTATACTTTTCAACAAAATTTTAGCCGCTAAGGGGTAAGCAGGAATATTTCCTGGTATGTACTGTATTTTGCGAGTATTTTCCATGGCGGTTATGAAAAATATTATCGCTTCTGTGGAATAGCGGTTAAATTCTTGCCGCAAATTGCTAGTTGATCAATACATGTACCATGTTGCAGGATTTAGCATGCCTGACAACATCATATGGCTATGGGATGTGATCTGTCTTGTGTAGTTGACTCTAGGCAATCTGTACTGTCTTGATATCAGTGATCCAGAGCTCTCAAGAGGCACTTGTTCCTCACATTGATGCCTATCTATGACGAGTCATGTGTGTAAGAAAATGCATGCATCAGTGGAAGTCATTATGGTTAGCATTGGTGGTATATGTCACTACATGTGAGACTGTTACATCACACATTGCTGGGATGTCTCTGCCAGCTTGAGGGGCTTGCAACACACATGTACTTGGACAACAGGCAGTCACTACTTGTATATGAGGTTTGAGATGCAGCATACAATGCATAGTTATGACTGCAGATTCACTTTTGATTTTTAGTTAGCTGGAGGCAGAGATGTGCACATTTACAACGGGTTGTGCAAAGGCACTCATGGCCATATTTTCAAGAGATTGTGCTACGCATTTTTGAGTCTACAATGCATGACATGATTTTGACTGGTGTCTATTGACCAGATCCATTGTCACCATTTCAACATATGCACAATCGGACGTTACATGGCGTAAGGATCTTCTTGTGCCAGCCACATTTAAACATCAGTCTAGTGTGACAGTGATACACATCTTTGAGCTAGTAGAGACAATGAAGTGACGGCTGGACAGATAGCAGACACATTTATTGGTGTTAGTGAGCCCTCCCTGAATTTCCTGCCTCTAAGGGCTACAAGAGCTTACAGGGACACGTCTGATAATGCATAGATAAATGTGTGTGCCAGATTGGAGCATCAATGTCCTAATTATGCATAGGTCAACAATCCCACTAAGCCATGTACAAACATGTTTTAGACCCAGATTAACAGGTAAACATGACATTGTTGGCTTGGAACAGCAATCAGCACTTTGCACAGCGCAGTCCTTGCAACAGCAAAGCATCCGATGCCTGTAAGCACAGACAGTCCCCATGGAATGGAGATCTTGCTATGTTTTCGTATGAGACTCAGAGGGCTAGATACAGATACTGCAGAGTTACTGCAGACTGACGTTGACGTCGATGCCTGCGTCGTGCATGAGACGGTGGGCCTTGGCTGTTGAAATTGATGCATCAGCAATGACCATGACCTGGTGTCAAGCCCTGGCATGTTAAATGTTTACACATTGCTGACATGAGAAGTCCGCATGGTGCAACTTGTTGTGGTGATCATTTGAGGTGCTCCTGATCATTAACAAAGGGTGGTCTGCATTGCATGACACGCACCAAGAGGACACTGGGGTGACAGGGGAGACATCCTATTTTTGGCTGTGCAAACTCAATGTCATTATGCCGGAGTAGGTTGTGCTGTCCGTCAATGTGGAGGGTGATGCCCCTAAACTGGACAAAACTTGTGATGCAGGGGACCTGTGACTAGGCAACTAAGAGGGTCCACTTGCATCTCCTGGATCTGTAGGCTCCCCTGCTTACTCGGAATACACTGCTGTATCCAGGCTTGTGTAATCCGGACTGACAGAGGATTAAGGTGGCTGAGTCAGTGATTCGGAGAGGGTGGTGCGGTTTATGGCCTGGTGTTGTTTTCCAGTTTGGGACATGGTTGGGTGTAAAGCAGAGGAGGCAAGGGTGGTATCTGTCCATTAGCCATGAGCACACTGCTTGTACCACCCAGATTTCCATGGGCAATGTGGAACATGTGATATGCTTGCCAAATTTGGCATTCATGAGGCAACCGGGTGGTGCAGCCTATCCTCGCCCCATGTTATTGAGCTCTTGGGTGTATGGTGGATTTCTCTTGGTGCTATCAGGACAGATATTTCTGTCTGGCATGCACCTGACTGGATTTGAGGGGCTGGTTGGCCACACTGGACTGCAACAAATGCCATCCATGGTGTCTGTCCATCTTGCGCAACAATGTTTTATGAAGAGTATGTTGTACATTGCTTGAGAGATACAACATTGTGTGACACTGACATTTATTTTTCGATGCATGTTTGTCTATTTGTTTAACTGTGCCTGAAGATGTGTGGCTATTTTGATTGGTGTGGCCTGATGAACAGCAACATTACACACATCATGCAATTGACATGAGTAAACTTGTAGTGACCATCCAGAAATAGGTGTTGCAACTTCATGGTGCTGCAATTTTTTTTCTTGTCCGTCTGACCCAATACAATGTACATTCCTGATGTAATAGGTTGTATGTTGCTTGCATGTTTTGGCTGTACTTATTGGTTTCCCTGTTGCACTTCACTCATGTGTATGTCTATTCTCTGTCTTGGTGGTGTCAACAGAGAGTAAGAGTTATTTAATGAGGATGTAGCCCGTTCTCCACTTTCATTGCCATGCCACACTCATGTTGATGTGCATGTGACATCAACACTTTCTTGCCATTTCATTGCCAGGTCCATAGTCCTACATACACGTTGTTGATTAATGATGCCTTGCCAGTTGTCCCATGGCTGACCTATGTGTCATTGTTTGTGCTTATGGAACTATAGCATTGTTAGATCAGTGCAGTGTTGATGGATGATTCATGCACAGTGGTAGTGATGCACGACATGTGCTTTTTGGTCATTCTAGTGACACATGTGTCAAATAGGGAGGTAGTGTCACTTTCTAATGTTGGACGAACGGGTATGCTTGGTGTTTGAAGCATTCCCTACACGATATTGATACATCTGCTATTCTATTGGTACTATCCCCTGTATCTTCATCCTCCACACCCACAAGTGGAGCCAGTCCACATTAGTCATGTATATTTGTGACTGTTGTCAGTTACCTTTTTTCATGTGGCATGAAATTCGCAGATATGTTGAGTTTCAACTTTTATGATGGTTTATAGCTATGTGGCCCCAGCTACAATGATGCATCAGGCACACAGTGCATGTTATACTATGCTCCTGTGAAGACACAACACACAGTTATTGATTCTCACTGAGGGACCATACACAGTAATAAGTTCAGATGCCCAATACATTGTCCCATTCCCACTCTTCCTTTAATTGGTGTCATATCCCCTGCTAGGTGAGAGATCTGTGTGGCACTGTTGTTTTGATAACGTGACTTTACATGATTGATCAACTTCTGAAGTCACAAAACAAGCATACAAGACATTGTTGTAGTGGTATTTTATTTTAAAAAATAACAATCTGTGGTTTTCCAAAAGGCTGGCAACTGGACATTTGTTGATGGTGATTATGTAAAAAAATTGCGGATGATGGCATCCCTCCTTGCTGTTCCAGCAGAAGAAGCAGTGGTGTGTTTTGCATCAGCTTCTTTGTCCTGGCCATTCTGTGGTTTGTCCTGCTCCTCCTGGTCTTCTGGCAATGGTGTGTTTATCCATACACAGACATTGTGCAAAATGCAACAAGCCAGTATGATTTTACAGACCAGTTCAGGCCTGTGCAGGAGTCCCCCCCCCAAAATATCAAGGCACCGGAACCTTGACTTAAGGACTCCAAAGGTCCGTTCATTGATGGCCCTTGTGCGTCCCAGTGTAACTTTGTAGTCTCTCAATGCCTGTGTGTGGGTCTCTTTAATGGGGGTCATAAGCCATGGTGACAGTGCATATCCTTGATCACCTGAAACAGAAAATGGAGAGAAGTGTCCATTAGTATTTGTGCATTCTGTGTTTGTAGAGTGTTTTTTTTAATTTTGTGTCCATTTTGCATCTTTGTACTTTCTGCTTCATCATGTTGTGGTACATACAATTGACCTGCATGACTGAAATTGACTTGCCTCTACTTTACAGCCTACACATCACCATGATGTGATGTCATGGTCCTGTGTATTACCTCCATGTTGTGACTGTCAGGATGTCTGGGTCGCTCAAAGCATCTTTGGGGTTATTTAGAGGGCCATTGCCCCAGCAGTACGTCACTTATGCACAGATTGTAAATGAGGAACCGGTGGCGCACGAGCCTTGGGAAGCAGTCACCTTGACTTTTGGCACATTACTATGTTTGAGCATCAGCAAGATCCATCATTGTGAGTTATTGTGCTGAGGGTAGCTGGCACTGGAAATACTAGGATGCTAAATGTTGTACTCATTGTGGGTTATTTCTATCCCCCTTGCCCCCAAGGTGAGTCACTGTTTGAGTGACAGTAGCACTGCTACCTGGTGCACTTGACTTACTGGGACATGTAAAGACAACGGCCATGAGTATTAATGTCCTTGGGCATATGTTATTTTTGACTCTGCTTGTATGCGTGTTGCAGTCATGCTCATAGATATTGCCGTATGTGTTCCCACTCAACACACATTTATTTGGCTATATGTGTGCATCAGATTGCTACAGCACACCAGGGGAGGCATAGGGATGTGCAGCATGCTGTGAGATTTACATTTCTCTTGTTTGTATGCTCGTTCTATGCATGCTACATTCTGAAACGACCTCGACTAATGCTAAATCAATTTATGTGATTATTTGTGTGCAGTTAGATGTCCCTTCAGGCAGAAATACATTCCTCCCCATGATGCAGGCACCCTTGCAGCATGGTGCATGGGTGCCTGTATTTGTGCATGTCAGCTAATTGTGCACCAGCGCAGGATATAGCAGGGTGATCTGTCATCTTGTCTTACATATGGCACGTGTTTGTTTCAGAATGGATGCAGCCCAGCGCAAGCCTGTGTCTTGTGGCACGTGCTGCATTGATTCCTTTCAATTTTTGTCTGATGAATTCCGCAGGATCTATATTCCGAGAGTGACATAGGTGGTTTGTGTGAGTATTTCTGGCCTACTACCTTGTTGTGTCTACTTACATATGTTTGGTTCTTTGGCATTAGGTGTTTGTGTATTGTAGTTGGCCCAATTACAATGTATATCGGATTCAATTTACTACATGTGCATTCTCACATGGTTGAGCTACATGATTGGTGACTTGAGGTGTGTGGTGTGTTCAGTTTGTACTTACCAACAAGCAGTCCATTTCCATAGGTGCCATTCTCGAACCGCTGGTTAATGACCGATTGGCGGAAGATGTAGGAGTCATGCACACTCCCTGGAAACTTGGCAACGACATTGATGAACAGGCCCAGGTGATCCACAATTGCCTGCATATTCATTGAGTGTGAGACGTAGAGTGGAGTAAGGACCAGGCTGTGCAGATCCCGTCAGAACCAAGGGCTACGGGACTAAGTGCCGGTGCGAGGGTGTTACCAGATCGAGGGAATCAATATAGGAAGCCAGAACACAGTGGGCAGCAAGTGATGGATTGCTGACGCTGGACTGGAGCATCTTTTGTCTCAATCGAACGCCCCAGATATACAGTGGTGTTAAATAGATATGGAAAATTATCCATGAACAATTGAAAAAAAAGAAAACACGGCTTGTTACAGAGTGCGTTAGCACCGGTTTTAAAGAAAGAATTTGTGTTTTTTAGCAAAAACGGAAAGGAGAAAAGTGAATTACATGTTTGTCCTGATGAAGGTGGTCAGATTGATTTTATCCAGCGAAACGCGTCGACGTTGGAAACTCTGTTAAATTTGTCTAAAACAGTAAAGACTCATAGACGGAAAATTAATTCCTGTATGTTGTGCTGTATATGATTGCAAATTAACATCCAAATGACAAATATGAATGTCTTATGATATTCCTTTCCAGGGGGTTATTAAAAATTTGTAAAAGTATATTATAATTTGTTCTTTAAGGTATATTGAATGTACTTGTTTTAAAGTGTATGTTTTTATCTCATTATTATGAGAATTTTTTATTAAATATTTTTATAAGTGCCTTGACATCCTGAGTTGGTGTGTTACCTGGTTGAGCAGTTGATGACTGTACAAGATTGGTGTGGATATCTGTTTGTATACGTATGATTGGAAGTATCTTAAAAGGGAAAATTGTTATTTGACTTTTGAGCCTGTATATATGAGCAGTGTCCACAGGAGGCACAAGTTGCACATGAGTGCAGATAATAGCCCCCAACACATGCGAAAATCCAGCAATGGCATAGAAGCCTTGCTTGTTGTCAAGTTGTTCTTGCGCAGTGTTGGCGAAGCGTAAGTGCTGCGGAGCCAGGCTGATGATGGCAACCAAGACAGTGGGGAGGATCCTTGAGAAGGATGCCTGGGACATTCCTCCTACTCTGGTAGTGGTGGGCTGAAAGGTGCCTGAGGCCAACATTTGCAGCACAGCAAGTAGCTTGGTCTGTGGAGGGAGCTTCATGCAGTGCTGGGATGGTGCCTGCAGCCTTGGCGCTATCTGAGTGAGAAGGTGTAGGAGGGAGGTCCTTTTTAGCCTGTAGTGGGCTATCACATCCCCTGGCCTGAGGTGTATCGGGGTGATGCGTTGGCAGGAGATCCGCTCTCTTCTGCGGCACTGCCTCTGTGGTGGTGCTGGTGGCAGTGGTGGTGGTCTTCTTGGAGCTCCAAGCTGCAAGAGTAGTACCTCCATGGCGTCGTTGAGAATGCCAATGAGGGTCTGGGATTGTCTCCCTTATTCAAAGGTGTGATTGCACCATTTTTTAGGCCTGCTATTTTCTGGTCTTAAAAACCTGCCACTAACTGGACTTAGCAGCAGTTTTGGGGGGTTATCGTCGGACGGGAATTTCATTGTGAATATCGCGAAGTGGGGTTAGTTTTTTCACGGGAACGCCAACCTTGCATCTCAGTTTCGTTAAGTCCCGCTAACAGAAGTGGCGATCCTGAAAATTAACATTTACGTTGGAAAAGTGCAGCTAGCTGCAGTAAGCGGCAACTTGTAAATACGGCGATTAAAAAAAAGCTGTTGTAACGTAAAACAAATTACGCTACAGCAGCATTAAGTTCTTGTAAATATGCCCCTGAGTCTCAAGTTGAAGGTGTAGTTGTGTTCTGTCTGCTCCCATCATTTTGGAAGCATTACCACATGCTCCATGGGTCAGAGTGAGCATGGACTGTGTGAGCCTATTAGATGGACAACACCTTAAAGTGGCAGTAGATGACTTTAGCAAGTGTCCTAAATTTTAATTCATACAAATCCCTGCCGCAGAGGATGTCATGTCAAAAATGATAAACTTGTTCACAACACACCGATTTGCAGTAGAAATTCACACTAACAACATACCACCTTTCCAAGTCAAGAATTTAGCAGATACCTATGGGTACTGATATCACGATCACAAGTTGGGCTCAAGTGAACAGAGAGAGGTCGAAATATTCATGCATGCGCTAAATAAAGCAATACGGATAGATGAAATGGAATGGGACAACCTGGAGTGTGCTGTGTACAAGTTCCTTTACGGATACACACTCTTGCTCTTTGGTAGGCCTACCCTCAACACCCTTACATGCCGCCCAGTATGGGCTATGGAACCCCTTGATCCACCCAATGTCAGAGAAATGGGAGAACAAGCAAATTATTGGCGTATGAGAGCCAGGAATAAGGACATATAAGTCAGTGACCATGTGTTGCTGAGAGACAAAACAAATGGAAACAAGTTTAAGCCTCCATTTGACCTGAACCCATAGGCTGTAATCCATGTAAAAGGGACAAAGGTGTCAGCCTGTCGGGGGGGAAGGTCGGATGATTTGCAACATCTATTTTACAGTAAACTCTGCAAGGCAGCCACTGCCATCCCATCTGGATGGGCCAGTGGAGGAGGGAAACGAAAGTAGCTGCCATAACGTCAGTGGAGAGCTTCTTATAGAGCCAATTTACCTGCCAGATGAAATGTTCCAGAGGATGCAGGGGAGGACTCACCTATACCAGTGGCCCATTGTCAAACATAGTAGAGCCATCGGTGTGCATTAAATTCCAGCCCTACCCCCTCGCAAAAATATAACAACTTTGTAGTATGAAAGCTCAGTACCTACTGCTAAAGGTGGTTGCTGTAACTGTGACTTGTTAGCATTTGGGGTATGTCCCCACACTCTTAAGTAGTGTTCCTTCCAGTTAGATTTTTTTGGGAGGAATGTTATGGTCATGGTATCGTCCATCTACTGAGGTGCAGTGAGTTGACCCCTGCAATTATCTCACAGTGGGCTCGACCTACCGGTCCTCAGCGTAAGTTATAAATGAAGCCACAGACGGCGTAAAGTTAGTTGGCTTGGGTCATGATTAGTTAACTACACATGTGAAGACTGCTAATTATGTGGGGCCCCTCACTGAGGGAAAACCCAACAGGGAACCATTTAAACAGGCAAATGATTTCACTCTCAAAGTCAGCTGATGAGATGCAGCCAGCCTATGCCTTCAGTGTATTTACTCCATTCTCTAATTCGGCATGAAAAAGTAGACAAGGAGGTGAAGCATAGCTCAAAAGCACAACAGAAGTCATAACAGATGGAGATTTTATAGATGGATTCACACAGGGGTTGTGAGGAGTGTAATGTTTGAAACTCGACTGGAAGCACAAGTCTAAGGGTGGGCGTAGTTCGCGAAGTAGCGCTACGCGAAGCTACGCCAAGTGCACTTCGCACTACGCGAGATACGCGTAGCACTACGCGAACTGCGTAGTGCGCTGTTCGCGATGATTGCACAGTGCCGGATGCTTGTCCGCACTGTGCAATCATTGAAAACGGCATCTTGCACAGTGCGAGCTGTCTTTTACTGCCGCTCGAGTAGATTTTTACTCGAGCGGCAGCTTTCTCAACGCAGACTGGTAGTTTCTCATCGCGAGCGGTCGCGAGCATACGCGACCACTCGCAATGAGAAACCTGACCTCCCCGCGTTGAGAATCTCGCCGGGAGGTTTATTTTCCACGCTCGCGATCGGCAACTTGATGTTGCTGATCGCGAACGAGGAAAAAGTCTCGCCGGGATGTCATTTTGCTTGCTTGCGGTCGCCAACTTGACGTTGAGGACCGCGAGCAAGCAAAAAATGACCGCTGCACTATGCTACGCTACGCGTGTTTGCACTGTGCTACGTGCAATTCGCGTAGTGCGAAGTAGCGCAAACTTCGCAAACTACGCGAGCGTAGCGTAGTGCTTTGCCCAGGGTTACACAAGTCATTGTGTGGCAATCCATGCCAGGATGCTCACCAGAAAAGGATCTGGCATCACGCAGAGAATGTGGATTGCAATTGAAAGCGGATTGGTAATGGAGTAGTTACCGCTCCACCAACAGCTGTATTGTGCCAGGTGTTAAAGTCTCACAGCAGCAAAGCAACATAGCATGCTCTGCAGTGAGCTATGTAGGCAGCATAAGTGCCTAATTGGGCAAGGTCAAATGTGGCAACTGCAGCCATTCCTAGCTTTGTAGCTAACAGAAAAATGCATTGTGGGGTTTGCAGTTTTAAACTAAAAACGTTTACTTTGACATAAGTATTGGATTAAACATCCAAGCATGCAAAGTTATATTAGCTGAAAAGTTAAGAATGACTGAATTTGTTGCTGATGAATTATAAGGGCACTGGTGCAGTGGAGCTGCAGAAAGCTCTATTTGCCCTCTACCTTGATTTTCAAACTCCTGGACAACAGAGTCAGCATTGAATTGGCTGGAACTGTGTCCCAGGGAGGGGGGAGCATTGCCCTGCCTGTGTGCAAGTTGTACCACATGCGAATCTGCAGCCAGTGGCTCCTCAGTGTTGCCGCAGAGAGATTCCTTCTTCTAAAATCGACTGCAGGGGCGGTTCCTCCGTTTGAGCGGAAGAGCATCACCCCACTATGAAAAGCGCCAGGCCATAGCAGAAAAATAAAACTGTAAGAAAAGTTTATTTATTACCATTTCATTTTTCAGCAACTGATCCGTCCTGAACTGAGTGACAGGACAGGGCGGGGCCAGTGCTGCCCTACTGGATGGCAGCTGCAGGGAGCTGTGCACTTTAAAATGTGCCTGTCTGTTTGGCTGGCCGTCTTGCGATGGTCAGCCAGACGTGCATTTTAAACTTGTCTAACCCAGCTGTCTTAGACAGCGGGGTTAAATAAAGCGCAGGCCTCCAGTGCTCCTATGAGTGCTGAGTGAGGCCTCTCCCTCCAATCCTGGTGCTGCTCTCATGCTGGTGAGAGCAGGACCAGGATTGGGTAAGGGGGTTTGCTGCTGGGTCCCGCGTTGGAGCCTGGCAGAAGACGGAAGGAGACTGTCTCGTCGCGGAGGAAGGTAAGTCTGTTTTACTTTATTTATTTATTTTTGTTGCCCGCCCTTCCACCCCCCGTACATGGTAGCCGCCAGGAATCTGTGCATGGAGATATAGCAAGAATAATTATAATTATGAAGTTCTGTGTTCACTAAATCCTGGTTAGGCATGTTATTCCCCATTCCAACGTTTAAAACCCAGAATATTGCAGAACTTGGGAGCAATTAATAGCCAGAGTTGGTGAAACCGGCTGCAGTAATTCTGCCCTCATGCACCACACTACCCAGAAGTGTCATTCTGGAGAGGATCTTTAGCACAATTCATATTGTTGTCTGTTGCTGTAGTTAATTCAACTTGCAGGCCATGGAAAAGACAGGTTACTGTTCTAATGTGAACTGTGACTGAGCTCTCCATACTGTCAAAACAGGAGGAACCACTAAGGTAAAACATTTTTTACTAGGTCCATTCTTGTCTGACCATGGGTAGTGTGGCCAGAGCAAAAAGCCAGAACATTAGTAAAATGTGAATGATGAATTAGTGTGTAACAAAACCAGCAAATGGCAAAAAATTAAGTACTTAAAGGTGCACGTCTGGCTTAGATGCAAATAAGAAAAATGCCCAGATTGGAGAAAATATGTAAACGTTTTCACAAATTATTAAATAAAATATAACCATTTCTAAAGAAACTTAGGGAAAAGCCATTCAATATCAGTTTTTGGGAGCAGCGCAATTATAGATCCTTGACAAAGGTCCCCCTTGTTGGAACTTCAATCATGTCAGGTCAGTCCAATTCTGTGGACTCAATGAAATGTTGTTTCTGCCTGTGAAATTGTGCCTCTTTTTGTGTCGGAACCCCATTTATTGCACTGGTGTTGCTTGTTTTTGAACTCTGTGCCCTGGGACACTGCTGTTTAACATTAAGGGCATAGTATACAGTGCAAGAAAAACATCAATGGCATGGAAAAGTTAAAAGTCACCTGTGAACTACAGCACATTCTTCTAACACTAGGATGACAAAGAAAACATGGCTTCATGTCTACATGTGTAGCCTGACTACTGCAGATTTTAAACCTGTAGGCGAACCTGTCAAAATAACCCTTTTTTGAAAGGAAAACATCCTACTTGTAAAAATTAAAAACACCCTCCTAAATAGTCCTTTTGAACCACAAAGTAGGGTCCCTAGTTTTAAAAAGTGGTGCATGCCAGAATGTAATGTTGGCATGCACCTACTGTGACTAGCCCCCAAAAGCAATTTTCACTGTAAAGGGCTGTAGCTGCCTTGTGCAAAAAACTAAAGTTCATACAAAAAAAACATAACCATCTATGTCTAGTTTAAAATAAAATTCTTTAATTATTCAAATTCTAGTTTTAATGTTTATTAAAAATCCAATTCAATGGTTAAATCGGATTTTTTATAAATATTTTAAAAAGTTATACTTTTCCTGCCTGAGTCTCCATTAGACTAATTAGTATTAGCCAGCCAGTCGAGGGCCCTGCTCCCAAGACCTTCAGACCCTCAACGAGATCTCATGGTGTCAAGAAGCTCACAGTCAGACTCCATTTTGAGCATGTTAGCTTAGTTTGTCTGCCTTTGGCCCATATGTTGCATGTCATTATCTTTTGCACAGCTTGTGAAAGTGTCAATTCATCCAAACAATGACTTTGCTAACATCTAAGTTGACACATGTCTGCTAAAAGTTTAATATCTACATTCCAAGTTCTGACAGTGAATGGGCAGAATAAACATGTAGTCCGAGTTGACATATTTTCATCATGCTGATTCACACAGGATACATCTTGGACAAAGTGGAAAGTGTGCCTATGTAGGGTTAAAGTCAGTGGTGAGCCCTATATATACATCATGAATTGACCCCTTACTTAAAGAGGTCTGAGCCCAAGGTTATCAAAAGAGGTCCTGCCAGACTGCTGCAGCCTCCATCCTTATACGGAGAGTGCTTTTCCCTCCACCTGTGGGTCAGGAATCCAAACTTTGTAAACCCAGATTAAACAACAGTTCAATACTTGTGCTGTCACAAGAGTTACGTTCCATTTTAATGAACAGGTGGCACTCTTGGCAAAACTAATTAGGATGGTTAAGCTGGACTTTCAACTCTAAACAGATGAAGCACAAGTGACGTTCATCTGTGCGCTGAATACCAAGAAATTCTAGAGGCAAGTTAGCTACTCCATGCTCTCTTAGTGTAGTGCATGGAAGTTGTCTTTAGGGTGTTAGGCTTCTAGGAACATTCCAATCTTGTTAGAAATGTTCATATTATTCCTGCTGTTAATGATGTGCATGAACCCTGTTCCAATTATATTCTTTGTGGTTATTACTCATGTACTAAGCAACAGGATGAGACTGTTAAAATAAAAACTTTAAATATTTTAGGGCTAGATGTACGAAACATTTTTGAGTTCGCAAATGGTCCGATTCGCAGAATCTGGCTCTTTGCGAATCTAAAAATGCCTTTTCAGATGTACTAAGCCCAAACTGTGATTTGGTAAACTGTTACCGAATCTCAATTTGGGTTTGCTAATTGGTATTTGGAAGGGGCGTGCTAACGGCATCCCTTCCAAATACTGATTCACATTGGTATGTGTTAGAAATGGGGGTCTCTAGTTGGCAGAGGTCGGTACCTTTGTCCAAATAGGGACCCTTCCTTCTAGTCAGGGTAAGGGGGATACACTACTAAAATAACCCCTGCTCACCCCCTTGGTAGCTAAGTCCAACAGTATGTATGAATGTTTTGCGACCGAAATGCGGTTGCAAAACATTTGCACTTTACTGCCAACTCAAAGTTGGTGGTAACCCATTCGCAAAAGGGAATGGGTCCCCAAGGGTCCCCTTCACTTTTTCGAATGGTAGAAAAAACATTCCAAGAGACCACTGCCTGCTCTTAAAAAATGGAACTTAAATGTTTATTATTTTCTTTTAGGGAAAATGGGCTGCATTTAAAAAATATATATTTAAAAGCAATCACAGAAATGGTCGTCTGATGGTCTTGTGCAATAAACACACGCCATATCACCATTAGGACAGCGTTGCAAAACAGATAATCAACCTTAATACAACAATTAACATAAAGTAAAAAACATCTTGAATACGACATTCCCTTCCTCACTGAACCATTCTCACATCACAACAAACTTTCACCCCAATTCCCCTTACCTTGCTTTAGTCATTCCCATTTCACTCACTGATGTCCTTCCATTACCCAATCTCTCCTTCCCCTTCCAAACACCCTCCTATCATAACTCTTTGACCTGATTAAAGAATCCCGCACACCGTCTTCCTTGCCTGTGCTCCCTTCATCCCCCCCAGGAGGGGTGGATATGCCACCATGTGACTCTCCACCCCCAAAAATACCACCATCCAGGAAAACCCAGTAGAGCGTTTTACTGTACCCATCACGTTCTAAGGGATTCATCCATATGTCCTCCTGCACCAGATTTTTTAGTTCTCCATCACATAGTAAGCATTCCCCAGTTGAGAAAGATGTACTGCATCATCCCTAAAGTGACACTGCTCTTCCTCCTTTATGCCCCCGTGGGTTATCACCTTAATGTCTTTCACCATGAAAAACACCTTTATGGCCCTGTAGAGTTTCCTCCGAGCCTTGTCAATTGCTGCATGTTTCAGCACCCCCTCTAGTGCCTACATAGCACAAACTCTGTCCAAACCAAACATGTCCTCAAAACGTTCTTGTTAATTGCCTCTAAGTCCTGCTGCATGTGTTGCAGCAGAGTCAACCCCGACAGCTGTACCAAATCAATCTCCCCCAAATGCACCAGGAGCATGTTCGGGCAACCCCTCCGTGGAGCCAGCTTCACCAACCATAGCAATAAATTGCTCCAACGCATCCCTCCTTTCCCCATCATAGCACCTCATGCCTGCTGCTGGGCAGTCCTAGGCTTCATACATAAATCTGTTGGTCAGTATACTTTGCTGTCCAGTGCATGAAACAGTGTCCAACTATCCAGGTCACCAGCTTGTTCCCAGGACTGCTCACGCACCCTGCGGTAAAAAAGAAGTAATTAACACTGGTCACACTCTCCCACCCCACTCCTAACGCAGAATCCCTTAGTTCTCACAGCATTTTGACCTCCACCTGCCTATCTGCAGTGTCTGTCCCCAATCAGTCGCCACCCAAGCCTGAAGGAATGTGTCATGAAACTGGCCAGATTCTTCCCAAGCCTGCCTAATGCAATGCACAACACTGCCAACAACTGGAATGCAGTAACCCTACCTCCTCCAACATGGCACAATATAGCCTCCTGCCTGCACCCAGGCCAATCCTGAGCCCTGCGCCACTCCTGCACTGGGCGTGACTCAAGACTGCCTCCTTGCTGCAATTAGACCCACTTGCCCCTTCCCTGCCTGATCTGTTTTGGATCTTTGTTTTGGATCGTTGCAGCCAAATCTCCATTCGCCCCTGATCCACACTTATCATCTCCCCAGGTGGCACCCCTGCGTCCCCGGCCACCCAACAATTCAGACACTCGAAAGTCACCAAAAAGCTTCCAAACCCAGGATAAAAACAATCAAGCAACACAGCAAGAAGACGCTGCAACAAATTAAACACAATCACCTCCCATAACACATACCCACCACTCTTTCTGTCCCACCTCTTCAAATTCATCCCAAGATCTCATATCTGGCCGGGTCAAAACAATGGTTGTGGGCGATAAACCTTTGCAAATGCATGACATAACAAAACACAACACTCTCTCTTCAATTTCACTGTGATCCTCTATCAACTCATTCTGAGAACATCCCTCAAACTCCCCAAACTCATTCCATGCCAAATTGTAGCCCCCACTGGAGGACTCAGGCAAAGACCTCTCGACCAGACCTACCACTCTCACTCCCCCAGGCCCAAATGTATGCAGGCAATGGCATCTTGGTGTCCTCTGCTTCTAGTGGCAATCTGCAGAAACTATGCCATTGAGAATGAGACAATGAAACTGCTGTATCATTGTTTACACCAGGTACATGTTTTGCCCTGAAAACAATGTTTAAATGCAAACAACTCAACGTGAATCATCTCAACAATCACAAGACTCTCAAATCTCTTGCCCTCTGTTTATTCACTAAGTCCACCACCATCATGTTGTCCACATTGAACATCACCATCCTGTTTGCCAGTTCCCTATCCCACACTGTCAAAGACACCAACAACTAGAAGAGTTGCAGAAATGCAATGCTCCATTCCCAATGGAACCAGTGTGCTGGCCACTCTTCCGCACACCACCTTCAGTCCTGAAACAGTCCGAAATCGTGTGTTTCTAACACAGCCCAAAAAATCTGGACCCGCTAAATCGTGTTCTCTTCTAAAAACATCATAAACACTTTATTGAAGTCTGTCAAAAAGGTCTTCAAGATGCAAAGATCAGCCCTCACTGCCAAAGAAATCCACACTCTGTGATGTGGCAACACTGCCCCGATGTCGCCATGCCCAAAACATCTGCAAAAGTCCGTCTCCCCCCACTATTCTGCAAGCAAAATTAAAAAAAAAAAACAATTTCTGTACTGCCCTCAACTCAATCCTCCATTTACCGATCACTTCAGGAATATTTGAATCTCCTGCACCTTTGCCTGAGGCAATCTTGCCACCAACTGTTCTGTGCCCAGCTCAATATCCAGAAATGTCAACACTTCACTGCCACCTTCCACTATTCATGAGCCTACGGCACTCCCATGTTCCCTGCCATTGTCTCAAATTGCCTCAGGGCCCTAAACAAAAAGTCATCCAATAATGGGACACCTCCAGATGTCCAGTACCTGAACACCAACTGCAGTAATGTGCTCAAAGCCTCAGACAATGCACACAAATTGGCACAGCCCATAGGCAATACCCTGTCCACGTAAATGGCATCTACAAATTACAATGGCATCCGTCACAGACGCATACACCGCCTTAGTGTTTTCCACAGAAACAAAATCATTAACGGAAACCCCCTACGGCCATGACAAGTGGTGTATCATTCTGAACTCCCTTGCCCCCTTCTTAAGCACAACCCCCAGTAGGGATATAATCAAGTCTGTAAAGGGTCACTCGAAGAACAGGGCCACAATTCTCCCTTCTGCCACTTCTTTCTCCAGTTTTGCTGCTACCACTTGATCAAGTTCATTTGCTGACCGTAGATTATCCGCCCACCTATGTCCCCTAGGGCCCTGGTAACCAACTCGAATCCCCTCCTTGAAACCCCACTCAAACTTCAACACTGCCTCCCTGTCTGGATAGACAGCAAGTCATGGGATAAGAACCTCCATCTAAATGGGACTAGAAGTTCATTGGCCCAGCTTGGCCCTGCTGTCCCCTCCCTCTGGTCGCCCTCCATTATTCCGCTGGACTGACCAGCCTGAAACACTGTGTGATGGCGTGTCTCCCTCCACATTTGGAACATTCATGCTTGAACTTACATGGATGTCGGAGCAAAAACCCCAAATAAAGTTCCTACATGCCCCAAAATTGGGTCCTGTTGGCTTTGGCACATACTCTGCTCCCTGCAGAGCAGGATATGGCTGAGGGGCTGGTATGTGATCAGAAGGCCGCTCGCTGTGTTCGTAGGCCGTGAACTGTGTAGATGACATCCAATGCATCCACAGCTCAGATTCCACCTCCCCCATGGCTTATCTGGATTAAGACTCACCTGTGCCCGAAACTCCTCATCGTAGCTAAGCCACGTGTAGCCCCCAAAGTGCATCTGCACCTTCCTAATGATATCCATGTATTTAAACAATGCAATGGCCCTGTCCACATGTTTCTCACAATAAACGCTGGCATAGATTAAAAATGCTGACGTCCAATTCTCCATATTGATGGGCATCCTAGATCTCCTCATCAGTTTCCATTCCTCTTCTTTGGACCCTTCTTTAGCCTGTATATCCCTGTGTAACAATTTAAAAACATCCACATACTCGTGTTTCCATTTCCTGTTCTTAGTCTTATCAGAAATGTGTGACCCCAGGGCCCTAGCCAAACCCATGTAAGGCAACCACTTCCTATGTTTCTCATCTTCTGTGGCCTCATCGCCCCTTCTTCATCAGTCCCTTTCGTGCCCTCTGTCTGAACCCCTTTCCCTTCCTTGACTTTGTCACTGTCTGCCACTTTGGGCATCATCCATACCTTTGGGGCTTCCTTCGCCTTCACCCCCACTTCTTCGATGACTCTATCCCCAATACCCACCGATCTGCAAACCTTTGCTGCAGTCCTGGATTGCCTGGCATCTCATGCTGACCACCAATCTCCTTTACCTGACAACACGGTGCCAGCGTCCCTGCTCTAAATGCGACATCCACTGCTTGTTTGAGCCGCCTTTTCAACGGTGCTTCTCTTGTCCACACTTGACCTCTGAAAGACACCAACTGCACTTTCCATTGCCTCATCTCTCCCTTTTGTCATCATCACCGGCACCCCCACGTCATCTTCATCATGCAGCTCACCTTCTTCCAACTCATCACTATCTTCCTCATAGTCCAACGTCAAATCATCAATTCCTGCACATTCCTCACACACTGTTCGACACACCACTACCACTCTTTCTTGCAGGCACACCTCTTTCCAGCATAGGGTGTCGCTCTGGTCTTGTGCTGCATGCCTGAGCCCTTGGCGCGAGGAGGGCTGCTGCAGACCCCCCACCTCTTCGGCCCAACGTCCAGGGGCTTTCATGCGTCCCATCGGCATCGCCACCTGCCTGCAAGCTTCACCTACTGGCCTTTCAATCCCCCATCTTTCAGCACCAGCTTGGTGGGTCCCTTGCGCCACCAGGGTTCATGAACCGCACCAGCTCCTGCTGTGGCCTTCAGGCACCCATAGCCATCCCCTCCCTCCCCTTGACTCTCAGTCCTAGGCCCTGTCCCCACCTCAACTGAAACCTGTGCCTTGCCCCAATGTTGGCCCTGGCTTAGCACAGCCTCCCTGGCCATGCACATGCGTTCCCACATGCCCTCCATCTCCTTTATTGGCTGCCGTTGCTCACGGATGCGGGCCTCTATGTCCACTCCCTGCCACCTAGATATCAATTCAGGCCAGACCCCCCCGGACTCTGGCCAACTGGGGCCTCATCAGTGGGTGCCTGCAAACCCTAAGGCCCACCCCCTGCCCCACTCCCACTAGGCTCACCAGCTTTCCCCTCCCCTTCTTGCTACTTTTGGTGGCTGAGCCTGTCTCCACCATTAAAACTGGTGGCATTCCTCCAGGGGTGGGCCTGGCTGACAAGTCCAATGACCTCTCGCTTCCTGGGGTCTTCTGCACTTGCCAGTCACTTGCCTGGTCAACACGCATATGAATGCTTGAGTTCCCGCTGGGTCCCGCCCCTTCTCGATCTCCAGGCCTGGTGCTGCAACATGTGGGAACTTAGCGGGGAGGCTGGGACCACTCCCTGGGGTCTGCTTATTGGCCGCACTACCGCCGCTCACTTCTCCTGCACCCTGCCTCACCTGTTTTAGTATCAGCAGTCCCCCACGGGAGAATAGGCTGCCACAGTGATCGCCGCACCACCCGATGTGAAGCATATCGGGCAGCACATACCAACCTAGGCCTGAGCTAATCTGCCCGCCCTGCCGCACCGAAAGTGTACATAGTGGCCCTCACTACATCATTGTTGGCCTCTACCATGCTCCCTGGTTTCACTACGCTTCATGACCACTTTGCCTTAATTCACCTTCCCGGTGGTGCTTAGGAGTCAGGAAGAGGCTGGTCCTGTCTCTCCTGACTACTTTATACCTGCCTAATACCCAACCGTTCCCCCCTAAACTTGACCTATCCCTGCCTAAGCCTTGTTTGTTTTGCATGAATCACCCCAGGAGAAGACTTGTCTGCAACTGTCACTTCCCCCCGGGAGCCTTCATTCTATACCAAGATGAAAAATAAATATTTTATACTGGAGGCCAAAGTAAACAGTCAAGTTCATACTGATGAGATCGGATTGCCTGAGCTTCAGCAGGGTTCTTACAGTTCCATTTTAAATCAAATGCGTTTATAAATGGATTTGGTAGCTCACTGTAAATTGTGTTGCAGTGTGTGCACATGCGTGTGTGGCTTAATCATACCACGATCAAACATTGCTTTCTCATTGAAACAAAAGGCACTCTCCACAGAGTACATACTGTATTCAATGTATTCCAAATAAGCACAAGGCTAAATATGCAGATTTACTTTTCCTGGGCCTTGAGAGGTACAGTAAAACACACAAAGCAGCCCCAGCACCTGCTGCCGTGGATTAGTAATTACTCTACTCTGCCATCTTGCCGGAAGGAAAAGTGTTATTGCTGCCAACATTTTAAATACATCACTCCAGATCAGCCCGTTCTGTATGTCAGCATCTGAAGCAGCTCATAATTGAAAAGCCTAAAGCTACTTTGTTATGGTCCCTTTCACAAAGGCGTTCCTATTATTATGCTGTTTATGTATGAATCTACACACTTCATTAAAATCCAACTCAAATCTAGGAAATCCCACTCGGCATCAGGAGGCCAACACAGACATTACCAGTAGTTGTTTCTTCCTTTAGCTTTATTTCTGTAGCGGTCAACAGTATTTAAGTGTATGCACTTCAACAGTATCTCTTAGGGGCAGATTTATTAACACTTTGCGAGACAAAAAGTCACACACAGTGACGCCCAGGGGTGCAAATTGTTGATAAAATATAGTGGGGCAGATTTACAAGGAGCTGACACATCTGCATAGATGAGTCAGTTTCCTTGCGCCAGTGCCAAATGTCCTTGCACCACCATGGATGCGCGGTATTTACAATACGGTGCTCCATGGGGAAAGGATTAACAGATGCATCAGAAATACTGATGCATCTGTTGGTACAAAAGTGACGCATCACTGGAGTTGCTCATGAAAGTGACGCAACTCCAGCAATGTGCCACAACAGATAGGTGAGTCCCATACAAAAAGCCCTGCGTCATTCCTTACGCCTCGTCTGAGCAGGTGTAGGGATTTTGACGCAGTGAAGGCGTTGAGTGACGCAGTGAAATGTTGTCAATTTCACTACATTAGTTCTATATGGCTTTTTCCGTGGGAACGCCTAGCCTGCATACATTATACCTGGCGCAGGGATAATGTGACGCAGGGCTTTACAACATGACGCATCTCCCTAGATGGTCACGTTGTAAATTGGCCGCATTGTTTGCGCTGCTGTTGCATCAAAAAAAGTGACGCAACGGCGGAGCAAGGAGGTGCAAGGGGCTTGAAAATCTGTCCCTTACATTCCAGCACAAATCTTTATTTGCATTGAAAAGTAGCCTTAATGTAATGCAAATGGAGCTTTTGCACTACTTTGCACTATTTTGCATCAAGGGGGTGCCCCATGTGTTGCACATGTACGTTCCCATGCTACCATACATGGTTTCCAACACAAACCAATGTCTATTAAAATTGGTAGACATGGCTTTGCACCTAAAAAATGCCTCCTTAAAGCAGACACTTAATAGGAGAAATGTTTTTATTTCTCCCAACTTTTGAAACATTGTATGTGTGCTGCATTATATAGTAAGCATCTAATGTGTGAAAAGTGTTTAAGTATGTTTAGGCATAGGGGCCGATTCCGATTCGGGCCGGAAAAAATACCGACCGACTCGGTACGGGAATATAGTCCGACCGACACGTACCGGCGTTGCCCGACCTGGGAAGTACGATGAAATGCATGTGAATCACGACCGACTCGTACGGAACACAAGCCGAACGACCGAACCGGACGGAAACAAGCTATCCGGCCGGGAAACCACGCGAATCGAACCGACCGACACACACCAGGAATGAACCCGACCGAAACGTACCCGCGAACTCCGACCCGCGCAGTACGATGCAATGCGTGGAAAACCAGACCGAGTCGCACGGAGCGCAAGCCGAACGACCGACACGCATACAAAAGCCAGCCGAAGGAAGCCAATACTCGGCAACTGACGCGTACGCCGCACAAGAAACCCTGCAGAAACACAGCGTGGACGACTCGGAGAAGCTCGCACGAGACAACTGCAGCGTCCTACTCGGTCCGAAGAACGTCTCCTACATGCACAAAAAATACTAAGGAAAAAAACAAAAAAAAGGCCAAACAAGCAATGACAAACTCAATAAATACAGGGAAAAAAAACATGGAACAAGGACACACCCTCAACTCCACCTATATAGAGGCCACAAATCCCTACCATGATCCTTTGCAAATTCAACTGACCTGCCAGCACAGAACACCATCACACAGCAACCACAGACACACTCACAGCTCATCCATCACACAAGCCACACACCATTAGCACCTCAACAAATAGCACCCTCACATACACCCAGCAAAACCTACACTCACGCACCCTCACCTGCACACACACACACACATCAATCCCCACCACCACCCATCACCATGCCCCTAAAGAAGAATCCAAAGTTCCTAGACAGTGAATTGGAAGTCCTGGTAGATGAGATCCTCAGGGTAGAGCCACAGTTGTTTGGTACATTGGTACAACAGACCCCCATGTCGCAGAAAACCAAGATGTGGCAGAGGATCGCCGACAGGGTCAACGCACAATCACCATGTTTGCGCACAAAGGAAGACATCCAGAACAGGTGGTATGACGTGCGCAGAAGGGTCAGGGACCTACTAAAGAAGGATTACATCCTGAGTCAGCACACCGGCAGTGGCCCTCCTGCCAAACCACTATACCTCAGGCCCTGGGAGGAGAAGGTGCGGGCCATCCTACCACCAGTGAGCGTATATGGACTATCAAACATCCCAGAGCCTGGTGAGTACACAACTAATATACCCAATATTGTGTGACAATACACACACATCACTGTCAAGGGGATAGTCAAACCATGCACCCTTAGCAAATACACAGCAATCAAACGATAATCACTCCAAGATCTGTCTGTCAGTCAGATAAACACAATACATGCCATCTCATGAAATGAAATGAAATGAAATTCGTACTTGTAAAGCGCACTGCAGCCCACAACAGAGGCGTCCTGG
This sequence comes from Calotriton arnoldi, assembly GCA_963921515.1. NCBI lineage: Eukaryota > Metazoa > Chordata > Amphibia > Caudata > Salamandridae > Calotriton > Calotriton arnoldi. Next base: position 1,064,100 of record CAWUFW010001434.1, read on the forward strand.
CGCTATACGCATACCGCTGTGGAACCCTTCCTGGCTATTCCCTGTGAGATGTCCACTCCTGGGGACCCCCAAGGTGAAGCCAGGCATCCCAGCGCTGGTGGGGCCATTGTGGAGATTAAGCAAGCTATTGCCCAGAGTTGCAGAGTGGGACCCATGATTAGAATAGGCACCGAGGCGAGAATTATCAGGTCCGAGGAAATTGAGCCCAAGACCCGCCGAGGCGGGAATTGAACCCTGGTCCCGGGCCAGATCTCTGCATCAGGGTCTGCCGCTCTAACCATTGAGCCACACTTGAGCCACTTGATGCCATCTCATAGTGACATGTAACTGTGTCAAGATATGTACAAACATAACTACAAATACAGCAAGGCAGTGGCACAAATCTAACCAACAAACACAGTCAGATATTTTGCCACCACTAGAACACCACCTCACAGGGAAGCTCACTGAAAGGAAGGAATTATGTGTATGCTGGTGAAGTCAGTGTAGCCAATAGCATGATGGGAGTTGTAGTCACAAATATTGGTCACACTCATAATTGGCCCATCAACACCACTCTCAACCATGCTCACATCACAGGGAGTGGAAAACAACTGACAAGATGGCTGACACTGGGTACTGTTGTGGGGAGCACAAGCCCCTGCTGGGAACTGTGCACCAACCAACAGCAGGACACCACTGTCAGCCATCTTGCCATTGCTGTCACACTCACACACAGTGAAGTCCACTCAAAAGGAAGGAAGTATGGGCATGATTGGGAAGGGGGGCGTAGGCCATAGCATGATGGGAATTGTAGTCACAGATATTGCTCACCCTCACAATTGGCCCATCAACACCACTCTGAACCATGCTCACATCACAGGGAGTGGAAAACAACTGACAAGATGGCTGACACTGGGTACTGCTGTGGGGAGCACAAGCCCCTGCTGGGAACTGGGCACCAACCAACAGCAGGACACCACTGCCTGACATCCTGAAAGCCAACTTGCACTCCCTGCAATGGAAGCACATTCCATGGTGGGATATCTGGCTGGGTGGGAAGGAGGACTGACAGCTCTGACCATAGTTACCAGCAGCTTTTCTCACACACCCCCTTAACACAAACTCCACACAACTCACCTGGGAGAATGCATTGCCTCACACTCTAATTAAATATCCCACAAAGAACTACCACACTGGGTTATGCTGTGTGAAGCACAGGGACACTCTTGGGACTTGTAGCCAAACAAACGCCAGGACAACACTGTCAGCCATCCTGTCAGCACAGGCACACTACCCCACAGGGAAGCAGAGTCAAAAGGAAGGAAGTATGGGCATGCTGGGAAGGGGGGTGTAGGCAATAGCATGATGGGAGTGGTAGTCACAGCTCAACATCCCCCACCCACATGGCCCAGCAAGCTCACACTGAAGCATGCACACCTCACAGGGAGTGGAAAGAACTGACAAGATGGCTGACACTGGGTACTGCTGTGGGGAGCACAAGGCCCTGCTGGGAACTGTGCACCAACCAACAGCAGGACACCACTGTCAGCCATCTTGCCATTGCTGTCACACTCACACACAGTGAAGTCCACTCAAAAGGAAGGAAGTATGGGCATGCTGGGAAGGGGGGTGTAGGCCATAGCATGATGGGAGTTGTAGTCACAGATATTGCTCACCCTCACAATTGGCCCATCAACACCACTCTGAACCATGCTCACATCACAGGGAGTGGAAAACAACTGACAAGATGGCTGACACTGGGTACTGCTGTGGGGAGCACAAGCCCCTGCTGGGAACTGTGCACCAACCAACAGCAGGACACCACTGACTGACATCCTGAAAGCCAACTTGCACTCCCTGCAACGGAAGCACGTTCCATGGTGGGATAACTGGGCTGGGTAGAGAAGGAGGGCTGGATGTCCACCAAATACCACCAATGCTGGCCATGCACACACCTCAACATTCACATAGAAAAGCTTCAGGTTGGCAGGACAATGTGCTACACCAATATCAACCTCTGTGTGACAACTTATGACAATGCAATGTACAGGCCCGCATCCAGAGGTACAGTCACAACTGTCAGGTGTGTGAACCATTGATGCCCGTAGAAACATAACATACATTGTGTCTCTCTTCCAAAAACAGGTGATGATGGGGACACAGCAGCAGACGAGGAGGAGTCCCTGTCCCAGGCTCCGGGGGACACTGAGTTCACTGGTGTGGAACAACCTCTGCACTCCTCGGATGGCGAAGACCTACCTGGCCCCTCCGGTGCGAGTCATCATGCAGCACCAGCAGGACCAACATCTGCACCCCCTGCACCCACCCCTCCAACAACTGCCAACACACAGACCACCCCTGCCAACACGGACAGACCAAGGACCACCGATGACAACAGCACAGGGACCCCGGCCCAACGTGGAGCAACGGACAACGAGCCCAGTAACAACCCCCAAGTGGGCCTACGGTCACCTGTGCGTGCCACCACAGGTCCCACACGTGTCGCCAGGGGTGGTGGGAGGGGTGTAGACATAGGTCGCTGTTTGCAGAGGGCCTGGACTGCATGATGACCCACAACTGGCACGCATTGCCGAGGCGTACCAGAATACCACCGGAGAGGTCAGCCAGGTAGTGGGGATCCTCAAGGACATTCAACAGCAGCAGGCTGCCCATCATGCCCGTTTGGACTCACACATGTCCCGTGTGGAGACACACATGTCCCGTGTGGAGACACACATGTCTGGCATGGAGTCCAAGTGGGACACATTGGAAGAACTGACAGCGGTGCATAGGGACATATTGACATGCCTCCGCCAGATTAGCACCAACATGGCCACACCTCCCTGTGTGCCCACAACATCTGGTGCTGCAACAACTGCAACTGCCACAGGGAGGGAGGAGGACTCTGGCGGAGAGTCCTCTGCACCGCAGCAGCCTGCACGTGAGGGTCCCCCCCGGAAGAAGAGGGGTCGTCCGAGGAAGGAAAACTGAGAGGCCGATGGCCATGTACATCCCCCAGGAACCCAACACCTGTTCTGGAAATTCTCCTTTGTGTGCAAACTGTTTACCCTGTCGAATGCAACACAACTCTCCCACATGACATGGGGAGCTTAAGTTGGCCCAATGTATCAGATAAATAACAACAAGGACCTAATCTGATCGGGCCAACGAATCCTGTTCACTTCCTGAGAGGGAATGGAAGTTTATTTTCTTCCTTGACAGCAACCTTTCATATTTTATCGGTATTGTCCCAACTCAAATTCGCCGTATATTTAATTATAAAAGAACCAACCCATGAGTCAACAGTCACTGCGTTCACATAACATACCCTGTACTTTAACAGGTATACATGACACATAAATGTGAAAAAATGTGAAAATGCGAGGTAGCACCTCACGTGCGCACCACCAAAGGAGCTTACTGGTTAATTATCACCAGTCATGCCCACGTTTCTCATCATTGGTTGCTACCTCGCAAACAAAGATAAACAAACTCGGTGTCCAGAAACCCAGTGAAAACCAGTGAATATGTGTATACAATAACACAAATCAACCCCATGTGAGAAAAATTTAAATAAGCCAACTCAATCACCAGGGAGCCACTTTTATTCTCAACTCGAGGGCTTATTCAAATTAAAAACATACTGCATGTTTGCAGACCATATAATGTTGGGCCGACATGTTTCATTGCCTGTAAATTGTAATGGCAATTTCTTCAGGGCACGAGGACTTTGTCCACCTTTTCTGGACCCTTATTGTGAACACGCAGTGACTGTTTAAACAAAAAGAAGGTTCATTAAAAGCACTTCCAGCCAAAGCAGACTTCATCTGCCTGTGATTATCCTGTATATAATTATTATACCCCCAGATGTATATTTACCCGGTAGCAGCCAAAGCCTCTCGTACCAGCTAGCCACCGTGTCACAAAGGGACTAAATACTATTAATAGCCCTGTTTCGTGTAAGAGGACACATATGTTGTCCGTTTTCTGCAACGACAAACACACGTTAGTATTCTGATATACAACAGTTTGCCTGTAATCACAATTTTTATGGCACTCATTATCACCCTTTGTAATCAATCATGCATGCATAGAACTTTGGCGATGTTTCAATGATGACTCGCCAACAGACTGATTAACTCGTGCTAGGAAAATGTTCCTGTCGTCTACCGAGCAAATGTCAAGAAACACCAACCACAATAGCCTAGGAGCCACATCCCATTATGTTACTAAATGCGGATTCAAGCCCCCCAGATCACTAACAACTTGTGCCATTGCAATCACAAATCTTGTGAGTAATCATCTAAGGACAATAACAGAGGCTCTGCGCCCGATCTGCACTATATAACTCGCTAAGTGCAACCGACATCTGCCAGGCAAACAGATTCACCTCCGTCTTCTAACATACACATATTCCCTCACGTACTGCATTTTAAGTAAAGGAACTGTTAGAATCCCAGTTCCCTTTGTGTATTGCCCGGTGCTCTTACTGCGTCTTCCACCCGACGAGCCTCGTCTCATTCAGATTCAGCGCCCGAAACCCGCAGCCATATTTAAAAGCGGGAAATCAACAACGGACACCTGCTTGCTTGTCAGGTCACATGCTCAAGTACCACAAAGAGAGCGCCATCTTTGAATGGCACTAATACTCATTGCACCAGTATTTATATGCAAACTAACTCATATGCCATTCATACTATATTAAAAAATCAAGTGTAAAATAAATACATAGAACGGGTCAACATCTATAACCCATTCATGTATCAATCTCAAAATCAATATTAACACCAGCCTGACTGACAAAAATGGAGGATGCCATATTCACCATCAGCTTAAAATCACAACGCTTCATATCACCGGCTTCTAGAGGGATACACTTAACTTCACAGCAATGCTCTCTCTTGCTAGCTATTTGTTTGATGATTTTTTAATTTTAAAAACCCCCAAAAATTTTTTGTATATATATATGCATAACAAGGAGGCAGCCAGCAACCTCAACTTTAAAAATTCCCCAACTACATCCTTATTAGAGAATTGTTAGAAAAGTATTAGAGAAATATCTTCAGAGACACACCCAACACTAACAGGCAAGGAGCAGTTGTTCTTAATCAGAATCAGTACCCTGATTTCATTGATCATAGACTCACCCTATTCCACTCTATATAATCATTCAGCCCCACTTGGTCTGCTCTCTCCAAAAAAATCCAACGTGCCTCTCTTTTTGATAGTATCTTCTCCATATTGTATGTATCCCCCACCACTTTCTCCAATACAACTCACGTCAATGACCTGGCGTCGTGATTCTCAGTTTTAAAGTGTTGTACAAGCCTCGTCGTGAGTTTCCCTGCTCTAATCGTACTAAGATGCTCCTGAATGCGAATCTTAATCTTTCTAGATGTAAGTCCAATATAATGTAGACCGCACATGCACGTTAGCCGGTAAATCACATTGACTGTATTACAATTAGTAAATTTTGTCAAGTGCCAAACCCTGCCATCAAGCAACTCCACATTGTTTTTCTTCACAGTAAGATCACACACAGAACAGGACCCACATGGGTAATGTCTGGCGGGGAGTGTTGATTCTTTGAGGCATGGTTTTGGACGAGAATGCACCAACTTGTCTTTCAAGTTACATGCCCTTCTAAAGGCAAATCTAGGTTGAGGCATCTTAAAATTTGTAGTTGACAGTAAGGCCCAATGTTTTCGAATGGCCTGACGGATCTTACTTGCCAACGGATCGAAAGTCATGACCACCGGAAGACAATCAGTTCTAGGTCTTACATTGGTCTCCAACAACACACTCCGTGGAGTATTTAAGGCTCTTTTTCTAGCATGCTTCACCACTTGCCTCGGGTACTGTCTCTTCGCCAATTTATCACACAGCACCTCTGACTGCTGCACAAAGTCGTTCGTAGAAGAGCAGTTTCTACGATACCGCAAAAACTGCCCTACCGGCAGATTATCTCTAAGTGCCCGAGGATGAAATGATCGATAATGCAGAAGGGAATTTCTGTCAGTTGCCTTTTGATGCACCATGGTACAGAGTTTATCATTGCTCACTGCTATGTCCAAGTCCAAGAATACTGCCTTTTTATTACTGAATGCCCAAGTAAACCTGAGACTACTATCTAATGTATTCAGCCAGTTCAAAAATTCCAACAGTACTATCTCAGTACCAGACCAAATACATAAAATATCGTCTATATACCGCTTCCAGAGGCGGAGATTCCTCTGGAAGGGATTAGACAGATGGAATATGCAATGTTCCTCAAACTGGCCCACATAAATGCAGGCCAGACTGGGCGCGAAAGTCGCGCCCATAGAAGTCCCCGAGACTTGCAAGAATAAATCGTTCTTGTAGCTGATATAGTTTCTAGTTAGGGCAATCTCAATACATTGTAGAACAAAAGATTGTGGAGTATCATAAAACCACTCTTGCTCCCCAAGGGCTCGCGCTGCTGCCACCAACGTGGCATCCTGGGGTATGCAAGTATACAGTGACTCAATATCAATCGTCACCAAGAACTCAGACATGGAGTCAAACTGTAGGTCCTCCAAAATGTTAAGAACATCCCTGGTATCCTGGACATACGCAGGTTGTTTTATCACTGACTCCCTTAAAAAGAAATCAGCGAATTGTGACAGGGGCTCAAGAATCGATTCAATACCCGAAACTATCGGGCGACCCGGAGGAGGCCGCTGGGCCTTATGTATTTTGGGTAGTATATAAAACGCCGGGGTTCTTGGTTTGGTATTGATTAAAAATCATCTTCTTTAACAGTAATCCATTTTTTCTCTTTTGCTTCTCCAACAAGCTTTTTGATAATCTCCTGTAATTCATTCACGGGATCACGGGGTAACGGACAATAGTTTTCACGCATACATAGCAATCTCATGACTTCATTCTCATAATCAGTGGTGTTCATAATCACCACCGCACCACCTTTATCCGCTGATTTTATGGTGATCAGAGAATTCTCTTGTAGACTTCTGATTGCCCGCCAGTCATCACTACTCATGTTCTTATAAGTTTGTTGCTGTGCGGTACTCTCTAAGGAGTTAATCTCTTCTAATACTTTCTGTTCAAAGACACAGACCTCAGGGCCTAATGTAGAAGAAGGTGGGCAAAAGTTTGAAGGCCTATGCAGGTTGGTACAGAATAATGACGGGGGATCCTGTGCTTTATTAGCAAAGAACTTTTTGAGTTTAATTTTTCTCATGGTTTCTTGGAATTCAATGCGACATTTAAATGAATCATGTACAGGGGTGGGAACAAATCCCAACCCTTTATTCAATACCTGTAGTTCATTAGACGTCAGCACATGGTCAGACAAATTTACCACAATGTTGTTTATACTGGAGTCCTCCCCTGCTGCGAGTGATTCGTGGTGAAAAGGTTTGCCATGTTCGATCCTGATTCTGTCGTGTATTTCCTCTGGTTCTTTGACCTCCCCTCTGTAACCCCTCTGACTTTGTCCTAAAAAGAGCGTAGCAATGCTCCCAAATCCTCATTCGATTGCTCTTGGTGGTTAAATCTAACCCTGTTAGTCTTGTCAGATTGTACTCCTGCCTCGTCCTCTTCACTGGAAGTATTATCAAACGTCCAGTTATCTGGTGTACGCCTAAATGGTTGTCTTCCTCCCCTTACTTGACCACCCCGTTGTCTTCGTTCAGTACCTTGTTGTCTTTGTTCTGGCCCAATGTATCAGATGACTGTGGACTTTACTCAGGACATTTCTGCTACCAAGCCTTCCAACTCATCTGGGAACTTTGGATTCCAATCCCAATGTACAGCACCCACCATCCTGTGCACTATCCTCACACATGTTTGTAAATAAACTCACTAATACACCATACTTGCCTCTGTTGTGATTCCAACGTGGTTTTTGTCATGTAGATGGTGATCTGCTAAATGACACTGTGCATGCTAACTGCTACAGCAAGTTCAACACCGTCATGTGAGTCATGGCGACGTGACACATTATGAGGGAGACACACCACTAGGGCTACACAACACATACACACCAGGGCCATCAGACTCATCGCCTACACTGATGTTGCCATGTAACACAGTGGAATGCACAGACACCACACCTATTCACAGTCTGCGTTAACTAGCCCACAGGTGCAGTAAGCACATGTCAGTCAGATGTGTGACCACAGACAACGCACAATCCAAAGTGAAGCACAGGTTTATTACAGATTTGCAACATGTTGTTTCCACTACAGATGCAAGGTAATCCTACGTGGCAGTGGCCACACAGTCAACAAGTGTTGAAGAAATAAAGTCCAGGGGTGTGTGGCACATCACCTGTAGGGAAACGACTGCTTCCAACCTGGAAGTTGAATCATGGTGTCGGGGGATCACAGTTCACCAAACAACTCTGAAAGTACCCTGTGAAGGACACACAGTCAAAAGCACGGAAGAACAGGATAGAACTGCAATACTCATGGCCAATACATGTCACAAGATACTCACAGAAAACCAAGTTAGCATGTCAACACTGTTGGGGAGTACAGACTACCTGTAAGGACACATCGCTGCACGCTTCCAGTCAAGTAGCACATGGCCACAATCAAACAGCACTAGAGCACCACCAACACATATCACGCAAACACACATCATTGACATGACATCTCTGGATACTCACATTCAGCTGAAGAAGTTGGTGATGAGCTGTGTGCGGACATCACCATCATCATCATCATCACTGGCATCGTGGCCCAGGCCAGGATCCTCCACAGGTGGCGGATGTTGGTCATCGTCATCCAGGATGAGAGGCAACTCCTTCCGCACTGCCAGGTTGTGTAGCATGCAGCAGACGATGACAATCTTCCACACCTTTGCTGGGGCATATCGGAGGGCCCCTCCTGTCTTGTCCAGGCAGCGAAAGCGGCTCTTCAGGAGACCAAATGTGCGCTCGATCACTCTCCTGGTCCGACCATGTGCCTCATTGTAGCGCATCTGGGCTGGTGTCACAGGGTTCCTGAGGGGTGTCAGCAACCACGGCATGTTGGGGTATCCGGAGTCACCTACAGACAGACAATTGCACATTAGCTGAGTTGGAAAAGAGGGCGGAATACAACATAGCAGAACACACACAATGGTACAAAGTCAATACACACCGACAAGCCAGGCACGCTGGTTCTGCATCTGTGACATCATCCTCGGGATGCGACTACTCCTCATCACGTAGGCATCGTGTGCCGAACCAGGGAAACGGGCACACACATGTGAGATGCTCATATCTGCAAGACATACCACCAGAGCATTGATCGAATGATAATGTTTCCTGTTCCTGTATGCCTGCTCATGTGCCTGTGGTGGTACCAAAGCCAAATGTGTCCCATCAATGGAGCCAATGACATGTGGCATCCTCCCCAGGGCATAGAAGTCACTCTTGACGTCAGTGAGTTGTTGACGTGTAGGGAAATAGATGTACTGGTTCAGGCATCTCAACATTGCCTCCAAAACATCGCGTAGCACACGGCTGAACATAGTCTGTGACATCCCACCAGCAGTCGCAACAGTGTGTTGAAAGGTACCGGTGGCAAAGAAGTGTAGGGCTGCCATCACCTTCACCTTGGGGGTCAGCGCTGTAGGGTACGGCCGGCCAGGATGCAAATGTGGGGCCAAGCGCACTGCCAAATCCTCAATCAGCTGTCTGGTGAAGCGGTACCGTCGGATGCTGTCACGTTCCACCATCGTTGCCAGGTCAGGGAATGGTCTATGGACAGCTGGTGCCCTGCAGTGCATAGGTGAAGAAAGAAAGATTGTCAGTCACCCCACATATGTGCCATTCACCATACTCAATTTCACATGATACATCATTACGAGGCACAAGTACTTGATGTGTGTGCCGTTCTATATGGACATATATGGCACCTACATGGACATCATCTAACATCTCAGTTCAACATGTGTTGACAACAGGTTCCAGGTTGTGCTATGGGAAACCATTAGGTTGTGTCACAGTACCCATTTACTGCTGTCACGTTCCACACACACACCACAGTGACATGTCTGGACAGATGCGCCACAGGCATCACAGCTCATTGACAGGTAGATTCCCAGTGACCCTGTCTTGCCACATGGACACTGGCATGACATGGCGTATCATGTACACATCAGAAAAACAAACATGACTCCCACAGGTAGTGGCCCCTGTTGCCTCCGCAGGACAGACATGGACGTCTGTGACACACACACGCACAACATCAAAGTCCATGCACAAACAACGTTGATGTGGAGACTGTCTCCCATTGTGCACATGGAATCAGAGACATCGGAAACACAACATGCACACAGACTGTGGAGGTCCATCACTATTGTGGCAATGGGTCACCCTGTGACGTACATGCCTTCCCACATGGGACTCTGGGGGTATGTGACATGTCATACACATACACAACCTGGAAATGTGATCATGCCACATGCTCCGAAATGAACACTTGCACATCACAGTGGTCATGTGCACAACACACAAAGGATTCTGTCCCCATGAACACGTGCACAGCCTGGGAGTGGCTGCCCCCAAGTGCCACCCCAAAAACCACATGTTTACCCCATTCACAGAAAAGGTAATGCAGCCTTACATGCCTTAGGATACAGTGTGGACTGGGTGTGGTGTTGTAGGTGTGCCCCTGAGTCCCTGGCAAGTATATGTGGCTGGCATACGTTCACCAGTGACAAGCATGGTGACATATGCGAGTGACCTGTACAGGGACGTGTTGTACAGCAATGGACCGATCGGTGTGCCCGCACAGCCCATTGCATCTGTTGTGAGCGGGTACGCGTTGTATCCCGGAAAACGCGTTGTACAGCAATGGACCGATCGGTGTGCCCGCACGGCCCATTGCATCTGTAGTGAGCGGGTACGCGTTGTACAGCAATGGACCGATCGGTGTGCCCGCACGGCCCATTGCATCTGTTGTGAGCGGGTACGCGTTGTACATCAATGGACCGATCGGTGTGCCCGCACGGCCCATTGCATCTGTTGTGAGCGGCTACGCGTTGTATCCCGGAATACACGTTGTACAGCAATGGACCAATCAGTGTGCCCGCACGGCCCATTGCATCTGTTGTGAGCGGGTACGCGTTGTATCCCGGAATACGCATTGTACAGCAATGGACCGATCGGTGTGCCCGCACGGCCCATTGCATCTGTAGTGAGCGGGTACGCATTGTACAGCAATGGACCGATCGGTGTGCCCGCACGGCCCATTGCATCTGTTGTGAGCGGGTACAATGTTTGGGCCTCAGGAGTATGTATATCAAGTGTGTCACACATGCTTAGCCACCTGCCTACTGTCCAGGGCTCATCCCTCTTTCAGGTGGAGCAGGACAGTCATGCCTACTCTAGGGCATACAATACACTCTGTACTCCCACTCCGTGTATCAGCTGACATGTTGTGATCAGTGAAATGTTCCCTCAGGTGTCTGCCTCTGTGTCATTGTGCTGTGGCTTCGTTGTCAGGACTACTGGGATGTTTATCGGTTAGGGCTCAGCATGCCATCTGAGATGTGACCATGAGAGACGATACTTCTGTGACTTATAGGTGTTTGATCACTTGACTGTGCACACAGGTGTATGCGACTGTGAATTTCAGGCAGCTGTTTTTCATTCACAGCAGACTGTGAGGTGCTCAGGTTCAGAGAGTTGTGTTTCATGTCTCCCATATTTCCAATTGGTATGACGTGGACAAATAAGAGTTCAGATGATGTGGTTTGTGGGGGATGGACATGTGCACTTGTCAGCTACATAACTTGCATTCCCCATGTCCTAGGATTGTGACACAGTGCAGACTGATGTTGGCTGGCTGCCATGCCCATGTTACTGGAGATAGTGATGTATGACTTTGCAGGCATGCCTGTGCCATGGCATTAAACTTCCTAAGAGTGATCCTGCAGGGGAGTGACATGTGCAACATGCACCCCATTGTGGCATTGACTATCCGGACATGGGTGCATCATGGTGTCTGGTGCTGGTATGCATCACATGCATTTCTAATTAGACTCTGGCCATCCCTTTATCCGGACACCTGTACTGACTCAGTGGCAAGAGATGTGATGTGTGCATGTTCACGTACTTCACCGTGTTCTCTGCAATGTCCAACAACTGTGTAGGTGGTGCATGTGTCCACACTGGGGTATTACCATCAGACAGGCACCAGACAGATGGGTGCAAGGGCAGGAGGGGTGTGAGTTCCATGGTTGACCATCAGACTGACAATTGGCTTCTCCTAATCTGTGTGAGGACTTTTGGCAATGTTGAACTAAGGATGCCAGGGCTTGCTCTGTAATGTGCTGTACTTACTGTGGTGTGTGTGGTCAGTGCAGGTGACTGATGTTTGTCTGTTTCCCTAATTGTTTGCAGATACATCCACGGCCACAGGAGGGGACAGCTCCACGGACCAGGATGAGCTGCAGAGCCAGACTGGGTCAGCAGCCGATGAGTGGTCAGAGGGACCCAGTGGCACGGAGGGCGAGGGGAGCCACACCGAGGAGTCCTCAGCACCATCCACCTCAGCTGAGGACCACAGCAGCTCGGAGGATGACTCCCTTGTGGAGGCGGGTGTCAGCAGCCACCACACCCCAGCTAGTATGTCTGGCCCCGCCACCACCACCACCACCACCACCGCCCTCCCATTGGCTCCCATTCCAGAGGTCCGTGGAGGCTCCCGTGTTCGGGAGCGTGTCTCCGTGCCAGGCACCGCACCCCCTGCCCCTGTGTCCCCTGCTGCCCTGAGTGAGGAGTCTGTGTACCTACTTTGCCAGCTCCATGTAGGGCAGACAGCAATGCTGAGTGTCCTCCGTGCACACACCACTCTGTTGACACAGCTGGTGTCGTTCATGGAGGGCATCTCGACGGGTATGTCTACCCTACAGAGGAGCAATAAGTCCATGGACTCCTCCCTGACGGCAGCAGTGTCCCTCCTCCAACAGTCCCTCACCCCTCCTACCTCTGCCCCATCCACACTTCCTGGCACCCTACCTGTCCCAAGCACATCCACACCTGCACGATCACCCAAACACACAGACACGAGCAGCACAGAAACACCCAACACAAAGGCAAGACGTGCACACAAGCATCCTCAGGGGACTGATACCACACCCACAGGGGATGGGGAACAGACACACACACAGGCATCCACAGTCACTCCGCAGTCCTCCAAATCCTTTCCCTCCAAGACCCCTTCCCTTGCCTCACCTGCAACCCCACCTACACAGCAGCTCTTCCTCTGTGACCTCGGCCTCTTCCCCTCCGATCCCGCTGATCCCGCTGATCCAGCATACAGGGGGAAGAGGAAGCCCACCCACACAGAGGGGAGTGCCCCTCGCCCCCGGACACCCTCCCCCAGGCGCAGACAGATGGGGGCCCCCACCCGCAAGTCCCCCCGGTCCCGGAAGAGCAAGACCCTGCCACCACCCTCCAAGTCAACCACACAGTCTCCTTACTCCATCCCTCAGGCCCCCACAACACAGGTTCCCCCACCGCACCCTGCCCCAGGTTCCCCCACCCACAGATACACCATCCCCAAAATGATCCGGCCTTCTCCACCTACCACTTGCTCTTCCAGCACCACCCCCCCTCTGCACATGTTAGTGCCACTGGTGTGGAGACCGTGTCCTCCCCCTCTGTCCTGTCCACCTTACCTGAACCCCATTCTACTCCCCTGGAGATGGGCACTGCAGTGGAGTCCACTACCACCCCGTCTGACTTGGGCACTGCAGTGGGCAAACGCAGATGAGACACAGTCAGGATTCCCCTTGGCACTTGTTGGTTACACAAGTCATGTAATTTACAGTTTGTGTTAGCTTCCAGTGATTGTGACACGTTGTGTGTGTGACTGCTGCCACTCCTCAGGGTCAGAGCTGCAATGTTGGAAGTTGTCTATGTGTGTTGTTTGTGGGTGAGCTTGCCTTCTTCATTGGTGTGTGACTGTGTCCGGGATCCCATTGGTTGGTGTGGATTTGACGTCATGCCCATGTACAGCGTACTGTGCAGTGTGTGAGACATTCACAAGTCTTGTTGATTGGCCATGTGTGATGGGTATCTCCACCTTAGTTCCCCCCACCACCCCTGGGATTGTCATGGGTGCATGTGCAATGTCACCAGTCCATGTGAGCTTCACTGCTGCACATTGGTGGAGATCAAGGTGTGTGGTGTTGAGTGTGTGCAAATGAGAGTTGTTGCACGGCTAGACCCCTACCTCCATGTTGGCCTTGGCTGACAGGCCGTACTGTTTTATTTGTGCTTGTGTAGGTGTGATGGTAGTTAGTTGCTCAGGACACATGACTGTGGTTCACAGTGTGTACGACATCTACCTTTGTCATCACAGTGGGATTATCATGCAGGCCAGTGTCACCACAATGTGGGGTCCCTGGGGGTAGTGCTGTGGTGGGTCTGTCTCTTGCTGTGTTAGTTGCTGTTCCTACAAGCTTGTGTGACATTTGTAATTTGGGCTCCCTCATCTAACAATGCCTGATTGCCCACATAGGGGAATCCGATCCATGAGTTACTTTTGTGTGGCACTGTGTTGACATCTGTGTAATAGGGATTCAGGCCTCCTCGTGTGTTGTGTGTTTGCCTGGGGACACTGGCACACCACCCCCCTCACCTGTTGTGTTTGATATGCAGTGTGAGTCTGCCTGTTTGTGTTTGTGCATTTGCACCACTGCATTGGCATATCTTTAGTGTGCCATTGGCTGTATGTTGTTTGGTGGCTTTCCCCTGCTGTCCCTGGGACTCCTAGGTCATCAGTCAGCACAATGATCATGGTTTGTATGTCCCTTTGCTGCCACGGTATGGTATTTGTTCACCTGACATCTACAGTCTCCACAGGATATCTACATTTGTGTGTCCATTGGTGCAGATATGTGGATCTGCATTATGATGGTCACTTCTGTCATTGTGTTATTTGTGAATGTTGACAATGTGAGCCCCCATGGGTGATGTTTGTCTGCACATGGCCAAAGCGATGTTTCATTGGCACTGCACTGTTTGCCTCACCCAATCTATGTTGATATGGGACACAAGCACTACTATGCCACTGATGTGTTTGTTGTTGTGTGACCAGGAATAATCCATGCAGTTTGGCATTTGCAGCTTTTACCATGACTACACTTACATTTTGGTCACTGTGGTGATGGGGCTTTAGACACCATTGCCACAATGTTCAAAATGTGCTTCAGCTATGGACCCCACACTTACATTTTGGTCACTGTGATGATGGGGGTTTAGGCCCCATTGCCCCACTGTTCAAAATGTGCTTCAGCTATGGACCCCACACTTACATTTTGGTCACTGTGGTGATGGGGGTTTACACCCCATTGCCACACTGTTCAAAATGTGCTTCAGCTATGGACCCCACACTTACATTTTGGTCACTGTGGTGATGGGGGTTTACGCCCCATTGCCACAATGTTCAAAATGTGCTTCAGCTATGGACCCCACACTTACATTTTGGTCACTGTGATGATGGGGGTTTAGGCCCCATTGCCACACTGTTCAAAATGTGCTTCAGCTATGGACCCCACACTTACATTTTGGTCACTGTGATGATGGGGGTTTAGGCCCCATTGCCACACTGTTCAAAATGTGCTTCAGCTATGGACCCCACACTTACATTTTGGTCACTGTGGTGATGGGGGTTTACGCCCCATTGCCACAATGTTCAAAATGTGCTTCAGCTATGGACCCCACACTTACATTTTGGTCACTGTGATGATGGGGGTTTAGGCCCCATTGCCATACTGTTCAAAATGTGCTTCAGCTATGGAACCCACACTTACCTTTTGGTCACTGTGATGATGGGGGTTTAGGCCCCATTGCCACAATGTTCAAAATGTGCTTCAGCTATGGAACCCACACTTACCTTTTGGTCACTGTGATGATGGGGTGTTCGACCCCATTGCCACAGTGGTCATGGTCGGCTTGCATTGTGGAGGCCACACACATTTATGTGTGACACATGTGATAGGGGGTCACATTGTATGTTCAATGTCATGTTCAGTGTTGTAGGCATTTGACACAGACTACACACGCTTGTCATGGTGTTGGGGGATGTAATTTTCAGACATTCCTTATGTTGGAGTATGCTGGTTGTGTCATGCATTGCCCATCCTATGAGTAGGGGTTGTGTGGGTGGTAGGCATCCATCCCCCTATGAGTGGGGGTGGTGTTAGTGGTAGGCATCCATCCCCCTATGAGTGGGGATGGTAGTAGTGACAGGCATCCAGCCCCCTGAGTAGGGGTGGTGGTAGTGGCAGGCATCCAGCCCCCATGAGTAGGGGTGGTGGTAGTGGTAGGCATCCATCCCCCTATGAGTGGGGATGGTAGTAGTGACCGGCATCCAGCCCCCCCTGAGTAGGGGTGGTGGTAGTGGCAGGCATCCAGCCCCCCATGAGTAGGGATGGTGGTAGTGGTAGGCATCCATCCCCCTATGAGTGGGGGTGGTGTTAGTGGTAGGCATCCATCCCCCTATGAGTGGGGATGGTAGTAGTGACAGGCATCCAGGCCCCCCTGAGTAGGGGTGGTGGTAGTGGTAGGCATCCATCCCCCTATGAGTGGGGATGGTAGTAGTGACAGGCATCCAGCCCCCCCTGAGTAGGGGTGGTGGTAGTGGCAGGCATCCAGCCCCCCATGAGTAGGGGTGGTGGTAGTGACAGGCATCCAGCCCCCCATGAGTAGGGGTGGTGGTAGTGGTAGGCATCCATCCCCCTACGAGTGGGGAGGGTAGTAGTGACAGGCATCCAGGCCCCCCTGAGTAGGGGTGGTGGTAGTGGTAGGCATCCATCCCCCTATGAGTGGGGATGGTAGTAGTGACAGGCATCTAGGCCCCCATGAGTAGGGGTGGTGGTAGTGGCAGGCATCCAGCCCCCCATGAGTAGGGGTGGTGGTAGTGACAGGCATCCAGCCCCCCATGAGTAGGGGTGGTGGTAGTGGTAGGCATCCATCCCCCTATGGGTGTGTATGGCATTGGTGATGGCCATCCCGCCCCTATGGTTCTGCTGTTGCTACTGTACATCATTTGTGCATCCCTATGTGTGTGTGACATATTTCGGGTACGTGTCGTTTGTTTGTGTTGTTGGTGTTTGACTTACCGTCTGCGCCGTACGCGTCCGTGCCGGTCCCGGTAATAGATGTAGAGTATTGGTAGGACCTGCGCGATGGGATTCATGCTTGGGTCGTCTCGTTCGGGTTTCTCGTGTCTTCGACTCGTACTCGTCGCTGGCTTGTTCGTCTCGTAGCCGTGGATCGTCTTGTGGCGCGAATCGGAGCTTATGTACGGCTCTCCCGGATGCTCAAACGTGCCGGACGTAGCGACGGGTTCGGCGCGTACGGAAGGCGCATCGTACTAGTCCGGCCGGAAGGTGCTGTGTATTTGCTTCCGTGCGACTCGAATCGGCGTTTACGGATCCGGCTCGGGCGGGGAACAGGAGCTGAAATGGGTAAGTACGGCTCGCTCAGAATCTGGGCTGTTATGCGCATCATACTTGTTCGTTCGGACGAGTGTTCGAATCGGTCGGGAAACACGCGTTCGGCTTGTATTTTTTCCGGACGAATACTGTTAGGTGCGCTTCCGGCCGAGATCGGAATCGACCCCATAGTATTTTGTTCTGGAAGAGTACCAAGTACAAAACCCATGCAAAAGAAATGCAAATGTGGGTAGTAATTTAGCATATCATGAAGAACAAGTGTCAAGAGCCTTTGTCTAAGTCATAGATCTTCCTTTACTTTGAAAGTGGCAAAAGGTATTGCCCATAAGGTGGCATCTAGAAAAGCTTCACCATGATCCATCCTCAGTCATGGGGTGACTTTGTATACTCAAATGAGCAAGAAACCTCTTAGGAGAAAACGTTCTTGAAATATAAATACTCAGATCTTCACTGCACAGCTAAGTACTAATTGTTGATCCACAGGGCAACATGGCCACTATAGCTTTGCACCTCGTTACATACAATTCCATTATTCTTCACCATGATCTGTGATAGTGCAGATCCTTTGTCAATTCGAAGTTAATCTGCATGTCTAAAAGTAGCAAGTGTACATTTGTGAGAATGTTCTGTAGAAGTAAATTCACATCGGCTAACTTCTTTTTTGTTTGTCAATGGAATTTACTGAGAATTTTCTATTTATTTTTTGTTCCAAAATCCTCTCTCCTCACACCCATTCACGTCTTGAATAGGTGTTTAGTGCCACCCTTGCAATAAGTACATCTCTGAACTTATCCAGGGCTGGAATGTACCGGTAAATAGCTATAACAGTGCAGATCCCGAAGTGTTCACCCCCCTTATGCAGACATCCCCACTCTTGAATGACAACTACCTTCCTTTGTGAGCAGATTTGCTTACATATGAAGTCACACTATATTGCGACCCTCTTTGCTTCCACGCATGCCTTTACCACGCAAGCCTTTAATATGCATATGACTTTACCAGGCATGGTCAAAACGTGTCAGGTATGTTTGTTGCCAATAAATCATTCACGCTATCCAGCATCGAACTGGCCTTCTTTTTCTAAATTGTAACTTGTTTTTACTTTATGAGAGGAAGCAACCTATGTATGTATACATTCTTACTTAAAAAATCAAAGACTACAGTGATGTTATAGTTAGGAAAAAACCCTAGAAATTCACTGAAAAAACTAAGGTTATGGGGACATTATAGTTAGGAAATATATTTTAAAAAAACCTTAGAAATTCACAGGAACGGCATAGTTAGGCTCAGATCTCACTCGTACAAAACCAGTGAAATTTAGCAGTTATAGTTATAGAGCTAACTATAAATTACACCCCCACAATGCACTGCTCATGATCTCATATATTACATCACTCATGACATGGTCAGTGACATCACTAATGACATCCGCAAACTGATATCGGCCCAAGGACCCCATTCCCAGGGGCCCGGGCAATTTCTCGAGGGGGAGGGAGGCCATGTGGCCCACCTGTCTGGGCCTATTTAGGCCCCAGGGACACCATCACCAGGGCGTGGCCATAAAAGGCTGGATCCTTGTTGGGGGCAGGGGGGTAGTCCAAAGGCCCCCATGGCCCCAGCTGGCTCCCCGCATCCAGTGGGAGCTGGCGTTCCTACCGTCCTCCCGCAGGGATCAGCTAAAAATGCTGCTCCCTGCAGGCAGGAGACCTATTCAGATCTGTTTTCCTTGCCCGCTCTCAGCTGGCGTGAGCATCTTTAAAGGTCCCACCAGCTGGGAGCAGACTTTGTGTTTGCTCTCGCTTGGCAGGAGCTTTGAAATTGCTCCCATCAAGCAAGAGCATACACATGTTTCCTGCATGTGCCAGTGCGGGCAGGGAAACCGCTATGTCCTGGGGGTGGCACCTCGGGACATAGCAGGAGCCGGTTCTGGGGGATGGGTTCTTCAGGGCCATCAATGGCTCCTTTTTCAAATTGCATCTGGACCCTGGGGGATGGGATCACCGGGCTGAAATCGTTATGGGGAGGGGGGCTGCGTGGCCCCCCTCCCCATTACTAATCCGGCCAGGCCCTGGGGGTTGTGGTCCTCAGGGCGGAAATTGGCCAAGGAAAGGGGCTGCATGCCCCCTCCCCCTTTTCTTTTTCAAATTCAGCTGGGCCCTGGGGCATAGGGTCCCGAGGCCTAAATTGGCACGGGAACGGGCCGAGCGCCCCACTTCCAATTTAAAATAAGGCCGGGCCACGGGTAATGGGGTTCCCGGGGCAAGAATAATTCCCCTCTCCTCATCAATATCGGCCGGTCCCTGGGGAATGGGGTCACCATTGCCAAAGTCAGCCTGGGGAGGGGGACCGCATGCAATGAACCTATAATAATACTGTGAATTCCGCATGGGACCTGGCCCACCCGGGGGCAAAAAAAAAAAGACAAGTCCAGCTAAACATGTTTGTTTTGTTCAAAATGTTGCCGTGACCCTCAGTGAATATACGGCAAAATAAAAAAAATAAAAAAAAGGTTTTTGTTGCCCGTCAGGGTATTCCTATGTTGCCCCCTTGTGTCTTCCTGGTTGAAGTGGTGGCAGCCAATCAGATCTCACCATGAGATCTGTTGGCTCTGCAAACCCTGCACATCCCAAGATATACATAAATCTTTTTTCTTTAATAACTCCAAAAATAATGCCCGGATTTACACCAAATAACAAAAAGCACTCTTTCTGGACCAAGATTTAGCTTTCTGCCAAACTTGGTGTGATTCCATTCGGCCATTCGGGCTGTAGCTGTGTTCAAAATCCTTATGGCTATTGCATGCATATATATTTATTTATTTATTTATTTTGAAGGTTTTATATAGCGCGAACAAGACCCTTGCGGGTATCTGAGCGCTTTACAAGGTACATATAGGAAACAAACATGCATATAGTAAATAACATAATGTTCCATACAAATCAAGAATCGTATAAACATGGCTCATGTGAGTTTAGCCATGAGAAGAGCTTTCACTTCTTTTTTGAAAGATGCAGTAGAGGGATTCAGTCTAGTTTCTGGGGGCAGTGCATTCCAGATCCTGGGCGCCATCCCCGAGAAGGCTCGGTTGTATGCTTTCTTCTTGATGAATCTTTGTGGCTTCAGTAAAGGTTACTAGCACTTCTGGATGATCTGTTGCCACATGAAGGCACCAATTTCTGTTCCAGATAGCTAGGAGTGTTGTGATGTATGGCTTTATGCGTCAAACATGCGATTTTTAGTTGAATTCTGGCTTCGAAAGGTAGCCAGTTAAGGGATCTGAGGTCCGGGGAGATGTGAGAGTTTCTTTTGGAGCCAGTAATAAGTCTAGCTGCAGCGTTGATTGAAGCTCTTAGAGGGGGCGTCGAGGATCTGGGAAGACCGCAAAGAGAGACACTCCCATATTCCACTCTTGGGATAACTAGTGCTTGTACTGCCAGTTTGAAGTCCTTTGCGGGCAGGAAGGGTTTTAGTTTTCTCAAGGTGTTCATCTGGAAGTTTGCTCCTTTTGTTGCGGCGCTGATGTGTTTCTGCATATTTAGATTTCTGTCCAGAGTTACTCCCAGCGATTTCGCTGAGTCGATAATAAGAGGTTGGCAGTTGAGTGCCGTTAGATGTTTCAGCCAGTCTTGAATTATGGTTACTTGGGAGGGAGGAGCGATTAGGAGGAATTCGGTTTTGAGGGTATTTAGTTTTAGATGGTTTTCGGCCAGCCAGGTCTGAGTTTTTTCTAGCGTTGAGTTGAGAGATTTGATGTCTTCTAGTGAGTGGATCTTTAAATATAATTGTGTATCATCTGCGTGCATATGATACTGTACGTTAGAGGAGTTGAGAATTTCGGTGAGTGGTTCCATCAAAAAATTGAAAAGTGTAGGCTAGAGGGATGATCCCTGTGGGACTTCTAAAGTGACTGGGACGGATTTGGAGAGGGATTGATTAACCTTGAATGGTTGCGATCTGTTTTGAAGGAACGAGGTGAACAATTTAGAACAGATCCAGATAATCCCATTCTGTGTTTCAGTAGGTTTAGCAAGTTGTCGTGTTTGACGGTGTCAAAAGCCGAAGAAAGGTCGAGCAAGATTAATAAACAGGCTTCGTTTTGGTAAAGGATTTGTAGTGCATCATCTATTATGTGGGTCATAGCTGATTCAGTACTGTGCCCTGCCCGGAAGCCGGATTGGTATTGGTTGAGAAGGTTGAAATGGTCTATGTGTTTGCCAAGCTGAATGTGTACACATTTTTCTAAGAGTTTGGCCAGGGTAGGGATGTTGGATATTGGGCGGTAATTATTTAAGTCCGCGGGGTCAACCGCTGGCTTCTTTAGGATGGGGGATACCTGCCCAGATTTAAGGATTTCAGGGATAATTCCTTGAAGGAGAGAGGTATTTATAATCTTGGTCCAAAGAGGAAGTAGCAGTGGAATGAAGTCTTTTATGCAGTTTGCGGGAAGTGGGTCTGTGAAGTGATTGGCGGGATTCAAAGCCAAGAGCATTTTGAGTATGGCTTCTTCACTGTAAGTATTGAAGGAGGACCAGGAGGCATTATTTTTGAGGTCGAACTTTAGTGAACTTCGGGGTGGGACTCCTGGAAGGGATGATGAAGTGTCCATGTGTGTGTCAGTATGCGTTATTAAATCATTGAGTAGGTCCTTCTTTATATTTTCGGTCTTCAGAGTGAAGAAGGAGGCAAACACTTCGCAATTGTGTAGTGAGCCTGTGTTAGCGTGGGGGGGTGAGGTGCATCCTTAGATTGTGTTTTGATTAGATCGAATAGTTTTTTGGGACGATTCTTGGCTTGGTCTAATTGATTACTGAAAAAGTCTGCTTTAGATCGTCTGATCTTTCTGTAGTAGGAGTTTCTCTTCGTTCTTAGCAGCTTGAGGTGGTTGGCGGATGGTGCAGATCTCCATCTTCGTTCAATTAATCTTAGGGATCGTCTGTCCTCATTGAGTTTTTCATCGTACCAGGGTTTTGAGTCTTTTATGGAGACTCTCTTCAGTTGTAGGGGGGCGACCTTGTCTAATACCATGTTCATGGAGTAGAAGTAGTGGTTGGTAAGATCTTGAACATCGGATAGTCCTACTGAGGGAAGAAGGATGTTGGAGCTGGAGGTTGTGATTAGGTCAGCATCAATATTTTTCAGATCCCTCTTCCATATTTTAGTTCTCGTGGTTTGAGCAGAGTTAAGTTTTACTGTTTCGTTGATGAAGAAGGTGATGATGTGATGGTCAGACCAATCACATGGTAGGATCGTATCGAGCTGAATGGATTCGGCCTTAGAGATGACTAAGTCAAGGATTGAGCCTTTATCATGTGTGGAGCTGTTACAGATTTGGGTGAGATCAAGGTCCGAGAGGAAGGCTTTGAGGCTATTGACCGCTGAATCATTAAGGTCATTCCAGTGGAGATTGAGGTCTCCGAGAAATATTTGGGTGTTTTGTTGCCCGGCATTAGTAGAAACAATGTCCATGAGATGTTCGATGAAGGTGAGGTTATCACCTGGTGGATGATAGAGAGTGTGCAGAGAACAAACTGGTTTGTTATTACTAGTGATGTCTAAGCATTGGTATTCACAAGAGGGGAATACTGGAGATTGGGAGCGGTTCACTGAGAGATTGTTCCGGTGTATGCAGGCAATGCCACCACCTGGCTTATCAATTCTGTCTAGTCTGATGATATCATGGTTTGGGGGTACCAGTATGTCGAGTATGGGCGTAGAAGATTCATTTAACCAGGTTTCGGTCATAATTAGTAGGTCAGGTTCGTGCGTAAGTATGAGGTCTGCTAAGTCCACTGCATGTCTTGAGGCAGATCTACAATTTAGAAGTATGCATTTAAGACGGGGCTTGCCGAGGGTTGTGTTGGGTTCCTGTGTGAGAGGGACTCGCCTAA
Organism: Calotriton arnoldi; assembly: GCA_963921515.1. NCBI lineage: Eukaryota > Metazoa > Chordata > Amphibia > Caudata > Salamandridae > Calotriton > Calotriton arnoldi. The sequence goes on from CAWUFW010001434.1 coordinate 1,087,415, forward strand.
GGTTGTTTTCAACTATACCTCTAGGATTATGTCTTGTAAATCTGTGGGGCATATTCACAAGAACGTGTGATAACCACCGCAAGTGTAGCTTAACGCAACTCTGCACATCGCAGTCCATCGCGGGAAAATAACGCTGTGTTAACGTGGTATTCCCAACACGGCGGTACCATGCGATAGACACATGAGAACGCGACAAATGATCGCGTTAAAAGCAACGCGACGCCGCAAATACGCAAAACCCCAATGCGAAAATAGTAGCGATGACGTCAATCGCGATACAAAAATCTGCGAAAAACAGCCACAGGCCTGCAATTCCCACACGTCATGCTGGAAAATGCACTATAGAAACAGAAAAAAAAAACACAAACAAAAGACAAACAACAGCGAAGCACAATGGAGGCACCTGGAGCAAATACAGAAAACAATCAGAATCCCACAAGCCCCACGGAGGACCAGCCTGGGACATCGGGGTCAGGGAAGGGCAAAGACAAGAAGAGTCGGAAGAAGCGGTTCAGGCCGCAGGAAAACAGGATCCTGATCACGGAGGTGATAGAACACCATCAACTACTGTTCGTCACCTCCACTGTGTCACTGGCAACTAAGAATGGAATATGGCAGTCCATCGTGGACAATGTGAATGCAGTCGGAGTGCTGAAGAGGACAATGGACGAGGTCAAGAGGCGCTGGAATGATGTGAAGCGCAAAACCAAGCAGAAACTCGCAAACAACCTGAAGGCAGCAATGCAGACTGGAGGTGGGAGCCCAGCGACACAGGAGGAGCTGGACGAGATGAAGGAAATGGTCTCCACAGTCATCAGTGGGGAGACGGTGGCAGGAGTGGGGGGACCGGACACTGCTCAACATGACCGGACACAACAGCAACAGGGTGAGTAACCACCAGGGACTGGGGGGACGGAGGGAGATGGGCACAATGGCACACATGCACAATTAAGCAGACCACATCTGCGGACAAACCATGCCCCAGACCCACAACTCCCACCAAGAGACCAATGCACACAGGTATGCAACACCTCAGCACTGCATAAGCACAGAACCCAGAGGCACACTGCATGTAAGGGATAAGGGCAGCGAAATCAGAGCTGCAGTGGCGAAACACCCAAAATGCGGCACACACACATTACATGCAGAGCACATCAACATTGACAACGACGTGGTACAAACCGCAACACGTCCAACAGAACAGAGGACACAACTGGTGCCGCATGTGCATAGTAACTGGACAATCACATTTGGCATTGCAGGGAAATGTGAGTTGACAATGTACAAGTACAAACACACATCCGTGATGTAGTCGGAATGGCCACTGTCCCCCATCAAATAGGCAGCACCCCCCAAACAGTCACAATGTACACTGTCATGCAGTATGTATGTGAACCTGTACAATGCGGCAACATACATGTGAACACGATGTTAAATTGCATCTCCCCTCCACATTGCAGGGGGAAATCCAACACCTCCTGCAGAGCAGTCCGAACCTCTCTTCTCTGATGACGAAGAGGACCACCAAACCTTCGACTCCGACGCCCTCCAACAGCTCGTGGACAGCCTCAGCAGCCCACTTCCAGGAGCAGGGCAGCCCAGCTGCCACGAGGAGAACCCACCCCCTGCACAGTACACACAGCAGGCAGCACCCACCACCACGGCCACCTCCCAGGACCCCCACGACGAACACATGGCCTTCCAACGCCAGGTGTTGGGGTGCCAGGAGAAGCTGGCTGAACAGGTGCAGGTGGGGTTCGACCGCATGGCAGCCAGACTAGATGCCATACGTGGGTGTCTAAGTCCCATCAGGGACCACTCACAGTCCCTAACGGACACCCACAGTCCGCTCCATGCTCTCCAATGAACCATGGCTGACATCGCTAGAGTCCTGACTCTGCGACAGGAATGACTGTCTAGTCCGAGTGCCTCCAGCGATCTCGCTCGGGAGTTGGGACACATGTGGAGGATCATGGAGAACATGGAGCGGACACAGGCGGAAAGAGCGGCTGCCACGGCTGCACACCAGCGAGATCTAGCTGGGTCCCTCCATGCCATAAAGACCATCCTCATGGCATTGCTGCAACAAGGCCTGGCGCTGATGCATGCTGCTGCTACCACCCCATCCACATCGCCGGCCCCTGGTGTGTCAGTGCCACCCAGTGCGGCAGACATAACACCACCCACCCACATGTGAGGGACAGGCAACAGCAGCGGACAAGGATGCGAATGAATCTGTCTTCGTGGTCAGAAGGACGCAGTAGCATGCATCTCCGCCATGTGGCCTGTTTCTGCTTGGTGCTGCCCTCTGCATCATCACCTTCCACTGTCCCCCGATGCACTCTGCCACACTCACCTCGGACCTCGACATGGACTGCCATATTCTGTTTGATCACCAATGACACAGCTATCAGACTGTGGACTGAACTCCTCCTCTCCTGCTGTACCGGTCACTCCCTGAAGGACTCTGGCTGGCCCTACACGGGCCAACAATGTGGAGTGGGGATGGCTTGGCCCTGTACTGCTCCAGCTGCAACACTCCCTTGAATGTGCAATAAACATTCATATTCACACTGGTGTGTCATGTCTATGATCTTTCAAGTGTGGAAGTATGGATGAATGTAGGGTCAGTGATTCCCCCTTACGTCCATGTTGCACATGTTGTGGGACTTCTGTCACTGGGTGGCACATTTCTGTTACGGGCCGGGGGTTGCCAACACTACAACAGAGACACATCCATTAGTCACTTCCTTGTCCAGCCCAGGACGGAACCGCGCCCAGAGCCACGGGTTCATTGTTCACACCCTTACGCTGGACTGGCATACGCCAGGGCAGCCCACTCCACTTACGCACACAGGGGGGGACGACAACGCTACATGTCCCAGGTCTTCACTGCAGGGATCTGCAGCTCACAGGTCTAGTTGTCAGCATGCCACAACCACTCCCTCATGGCTGGTGTACACCCACACCACACCCATCCAGCACAGGAGTCACAGGACATGTGACCCTGCCAATAAAAAGGGCCTGGCGCACATGCTGGACGCCATTTCAACTCTACAACTGGGAGTCTCCGTGTAGTTCCCATGTACGCATGAGGGCCTAGGGCCCTGCCACCTCACATTGCCCAGTGCCGAGGGTGACATGATGGCGTCCGCACCACGGGACTCAATCATTAAGGGTCCATGGCAAGCGGGGCACAGACTTGGTGGCACTGGATACACTGCGGCAGGCACAGGCACCCCACCACGGGACGGTGTCTTGCGGTGCAGTGAGATAGGGGCACCTGAAAAGCTGAGCGGGTGTGCAGCCTGAGATGATGGGCCGTCCTGGCAGTCAGGACAGGCATCGGTTTGTGTGAGACCTACTGGCCCACAGTGTGGTCCTGGGCAAGGGCAGGGCGGGCCTCCCGCCACGTGGCTTTGCGTTGCGGTTCACAGAGTTAGTGGCGCCTCAAGCGCTGAGCGGGTGTGCAGCCTGCGATGATGCCGTGTCCACAGATGTGGTCTCTGCCATTGCGAATTCAAGACCCAGCAACATGTGTGTGACCTGGTGGCCCGTGGCGCAGGGCTGCATGATGTGGAGGGTGCCATGGTCGCGGGCCCCGTGCTTGGAGATCCCTCCGGAACGTGGTGGGCCCTCTTGGAGATACGCCGATGGCGGAAGGTGAGCAGTGAGGCCTGGTTGCGCAGGGGCGGGCATTCAGCGCTGGACGGCGGGAGGGGCTGGGGTGCAGCTGCCTGTGTGCGCAGGGGCGGGCAAGCGATGGTGGCGTGTGCAACTGTATGGACTCTAACAACAAAAAACAACAATATCTCAATTGGTATCATTAGGGAGTCAGTTCAATCAGTATGTAAAATACATTGCGAGGAAGGAAGAAGGGAGACAATTTTTGCAACTGTGCTCAAGGCATCATATATTTAGGAGCAAAGATAAAAACGATACAGTTGTAACAGCACTGTAGGCATAGAATGCATAGGCAGCCGAATTTGGATTTGGTGCACAAATGTGCTCGGGACACATATAAGTGGCGACGCAAGTGACAAAGTGAAAACAGCGAAAGGCGTACAGTGACAAAAATGTGAAAATATCTACAAGAGACTGTGTGGTTCAGCATGAAATAATTTACAATGATGGCGTGAGGACCGATTGAGCAATTTAATTTGAACCACACAGAGTCTTGGCGCCGTCAGTTGCGCTGAGGAGTCGACGACGTTTCGATCCTATTGAATCAGGATCATCTTCAGGACGGGGCTGCTGTGAAAGTGGTGCTGTACAGGGAGGGAAGGGAGAAGTGTCAGGGTGTGGACGGGGATGTCTGGAAAGTGTGCGCAGGGGAGGGTGGCATGCGCGGTCGAGGTCTACCTGAGGGTCAGGATAGTGGAGGTGGCCTGGAAGTAAGGTGGGCCGGTTCAGGGAAGGCCCAGCGTGAAACATCCGGGGGAAGGTGGGCTGGAGGCTGGAAGAGGGGAATAGCGGCAGCGGTTAGGCAAAGGTGGCGCAAAGCGGCAAGGCTGGCGAGGGCCGAGGTTAAGACAGAGGGGGTCAATACCTGAGTAGGACATGGTCCCGTGTCCGCACTGGTATGCTGGAGTCAATCCGGCGTGGGTGGCTGGGCAAGGAAGTCCGGGCGAGTGGGTCTGTGTAGGAAGGGGCAAAGAATGAGACTAATGGAGGCCGTCTCGTGGAACAACTCGGAGGGGAGGGGGAGCTGTCTTACCTTGGGTTCGGGCAAAGGGGTACGAGAGGATGGGCTATTGGAATGTTAGGACGCCGTGTGTGTGAAGGCGGCGCGGAAGGTAGCGAGGCCCGGCAAGTCTGGAGCCTCTAGGTCATTAAAACAGCGTTGTACCGGTTCCGATAATCTGGGGAGAAAGTAAATATAAGGAAGATGTCAGGATCGGAAGCGGGGCCCCCGGGGAGTGCGTACGGGTAATCGGCGCGTGGGAAAGGCTTACCGGTAATGGAGGAGTGAATCCGTTGGCAGGGGAGTGTTGGCGCGTTGGTCAGCCGGTAACCGCCACGATCGTGTCCGGTTATGGCGGGAGCGCCGCACTGGCCGTAGATATAGAGAACCTGGAGTTGACGGGGCGCTCCCGCCATAACCGGACACGATAGTGATAGAAGCTTGGCAATTTGAAGGTGAAACAACTGGTGAGCGTTGCTTAGCTGGGGATGCGGTTATGATATGCTGTTGGTAAATAAATATCATCTGGACTACATTTGGAGAGTCTTGAAATCTTTATACTGGCGACGAGTTGAAAAAGTGCTGTGCAGTGGACAGACCGTCAGCATCTCCACCCCTGGAAATACTGATTAGATGAAATTCAGGCAAGTACACTGAATTAAAATGTCAAGTTATGAGTGAGCGTTAATTTCCATCACTAAAGGAAGAAATTGGAATATTGTTGAGCACGAAGAACTGTCCGTCGGGTCAAGTTGATTAACACGCACGTTGCGTGTTGTGTGTATACGTTTAAGCCTTAGACCTTCGTTTGGAAATTGGAGACTATAATTGCCTGTGTGACGGCATGTGGCAGACGGGTGTGCTTAAAACATTTTACTGCGAGATGTTTACCAAGTATTTGCCACTTTAATTCCCAATGCCGAGTACCGTTGATGATAGCGCGTGAGCTGTTTCTTTGAAGCTGTGCGCGAGTCTCTACCGCGAGCTCCAGCGCGTGAAGTGTTCCTTTGAAGTTGTGCGCGAGTCTCTACTGTGAGCTCCAGCACGTGTGAGATTGAACGCGAGCCCAGAGCTTCTATGTGCGCTGAAGCGCGACCTTCGATAGTAATTACCTGATCTGCATGTCTGGTTTTCGGCACGCATATCGGCGCGCGTCAGGCATTTCTCTTCGTGGAGGCTTTTCTTTCTCTTCCGCCCGCATTCCAGTGACGTCCTCATCTGCGGGGAGGAGAAAACAAGTATATTAGAGGTTAGAGGAAAGAGTCCGGCTACGCTCTTGAGACGTCCTCATCACGAAGGAGGAAAGGACTGTATTAAAGGAAAGAAACTTCGGGGCATATTAGCAAGACCCACGTTAAAATTATCGCCGTTTTAGCGGCAGGAAACTGCCGCTAAAACGGCGATAATGGGCTTGCTAATATGCGTTATGGAATTCAATAGAAGCCCAGGTTAGATGTCCTGCACATCTAACCTGGGCTTCTATTGGAATTCTATAACGCATATTAGCAAGCCCATTATCGCCGTTTTAGCGGCAGTTTCCTGCCGCTAAAACGGCGATAATTTTAACGTGGTGTAATGTCGTCCATGTTGGACCACTCCACATTGCCCATGTTAATGAGGGGTGGTTGCCCCCCCCGGTTCATAACCACTACGTGATGTGTTGGGCTGGCCCAGCGTACGCTCGGCCAGCACGTGTGTTTGTTAATAAATAGCCCAGGTCACGCTGGGCGGAGTCAGTGAGTTACTGGCTGCAATCAGACCTGCATGTGTCTTGACTCAATGTGTCCTCTGCACTAGGCCTTGACCTAGGACACTACACTGGCGACGAGGTGGTCTCCCCACCCCACCGTGACTCAACACACCGGCGGTGCCTGCCGCCCGCACCGTCATCACGAGACCGCCCCAGTCGCGTCTCCCGCATCCCTCGCCTGACGCACAGTGCTCTCCACCGCACGCCTGCTGCCGCTATCACGCAGCCCTGCGCAGGTTTTTCCGAGCGGCTCATTGCCGTCAGTTTTGACAGCCTCTACGGCCGCCCTGCTGACCGCGCACGTGTGCGTGCGGATTCCTTCGGTGCCTGCCGGCACCCGGCCATCTCCGCTACGAACCTCCGGCGGCCCTCAGATTTGCGGTAAGAGTGACGCTGCCCACTCCCAGCCGCTCTCCTCCTGACGCTCTCCACGCCTGTACCTCCGGCCACGGCCCAGAGGGCCCTCGTCTCTCTCTCTCTCTCTCTCCTTGCATCGAGGGCATTCCAGGCCGCCTCTGCCTAGCCACACGTGGCGCCCCAGCACAGCGCGCCCTCATCTGGCACGGACACGCAGGGTGTAGGCCGCAATTGCCAAGACTCACTCCGCAGCGCCCTCTGGTGGCTGTGCGCACCCACCTGCTACGCTTCACCCCTCGCAGCCTCACTGCAACTGTCGAGGGTTTGCCGCCTGCACCGCCCTACGGCGCCCCGCTTGACACCGCGCCTGATCACGGGCCCTGCCTGCTGGTGTCCTACTACAAGTGCTCAGCCACCCTAGTCGCGCCCACTGCGTCGCCCACATGGCGTCTGTGCCTCATCTGGAGCCATTTGCCATCACAGGCCCCCCACCATCCCAAGCAGCACGCTGGAAGGCATGGGTCGAGCGCTTAGAAACGTATTTCGACGCGGCGGACATCCCTGCTCCACGGAGGAGGCCCATGCTTCTTCACCTCGGAGGGGCGGACATTCATAAAATATCAAAGACCGTGCGGAAAGCAGGACCCCCAAGAAACTACGCCACGATGCGCAACACCATCACAGCCTATTTCGAGCCTTTTGCCAACCCCGACTACGAGCGCTTCCTGCTCCGCCAAGCACGCCAACAGCCAGAGGAGTCTGTAGATATCTTCTACGCGAGGCTAAAAGAGCTAGCAAGCACCTGCACCCTCCCAGACGAGGACGACGAAATCCGGGCCCAGTTCATCCAAGGCTGCGCATCCTCCAAGCTGCGCGAACGGGTCCTGCAAGAGCACAACATGTCCATGAGGGACATCTTGACACTTGGCCGCTCCAAAGAATTGTCCAAGGCCCGCGCGGCGCACATGGACCCCAAGCCGGCCACCACTGTCAAGGAAGAACCAGTATGCGCCATTCGCACCGACGTGCAGGAACCACGACAGAGAGCCACGAGGCCGAAGTCTACGACCTCCCAACCGAACTCCTGTAGTCGCCCATGTGGGTGGTGCGGAGGCCTGTTACCCCACGAAGGAGCCTGCCCCGCGCATGGCAAGACCTGCAGCGCGTGTGGGAAAGTAAACCATTTCTCCAAAGTATGCCGGTCGACACAGAGGAGGAAGCAAAGTGGCCCGCCACGGCGAGTTCGCGTGATTGAGCCGCCTCCCGAAGGTTCCCCCGACAGTGACATGGACGACGATGAAGCCGATGCTGCCACGGTCCACGTAGTCCAAATGCTGAATGCTCTGCCGGCCACCCATCATGCTACACCCATGTGTAAGGTCAAAGTGCAAGAACATGCCATAGCTGCCCTCATCGACACAGGTGCCACCATCAATCTTATGGCTGCCAGCGTCTACCGGAGTTTACCCAACCCTCCAATGCTACGCCCTACCAGAGTACAAGTCTATGCCTTCGGCACCCGTTCTCCATTCACGCTGTGTGGCGTATTCCAGGCCAGTCTCTCTCATGAGACCGCACACCAACAGGCCAAAGTATATGTATCACAGGAAGGTTCAGGATTCCTACTTGGATGCCGCACCGCGCAGGATCTCAACCTGATCCACTTTGCATTCAACGTGCATGCCAACGACCTGGACCGCCTGCTACAAGGGTTCGGAACACTATTCGAAGGAATTGGATGCCTGAAGGGTCCAGCAGTCCGACTGCACATCGACAAGTCCGTCGCCCCGATCGCCCTCCGTCACAGGAGGATTGCCTTCCACCTCCGCCCCAAAGTAGAAGCAGAGCTACGCCTTCTGGAGAGAGCGGGCATCATTGAACGGGTACGTGGCCCCACCCCATGGGTGTCACCCATTGTCGTCGCGAAGAAACCGAAACAACCGGAAGCTGTCCGCATCTGTGTGGACATGAGGGTCCCAAATCTCGCAATCAAGTGGGAGCGCCACCTGACTCCAACGGTAGACGACATCATCGGGGAACTCGCTGGCTCCAAGTGGTTCTCGAAGATGGACCTTCGCTCAGGCTATCACCAGATCCCGCTCCACCCGGACTCTCGCCCCATCACTACGTTCTCCACCCATGCAGGACTCTGGCGCTACACCCGCCTCAACTTTGGCATCTCCAGCGCTGCTGAAGTATTCCAAAACATCGTCAAAAACGTCCTCCAGGGGCTGGAAGGTGTGCTCAACGTGAGCGATGACATCCTGGTGCACGCACCCATGCTGGAAGAGCACCTCCTGCATCTCCAGGCCGTGCTATCCCGCATCCGAGACAGTGGACTCACCCTCCACCGTGAAAAGTGCGAGTTCTTGAGAAGAGACATCAGTTTTTTTGGATATCGCTTCTCCGACAAAGGCGTTGGCCCCGACCCGGACAAAGTAACGGACATTCAGAATGCTCCCGCCCCGACGTCAGTGTCCGGTGTCCACAGCTTCCTAGGCATGGTCACGTACTGCGGGCGCTTCATCAAAAACCTCTCAGACCTGACAGGGCCTCTCCGTGACCTCACCAAAACCTCCAGCCACTGGATGTGGGAAGCGGAGCAAGAGGAGGCATTCCGCCAAACGAAAGCTGCTCTCTCAGCTGACACGACGTTGGTGTACTTTGACCCCCGAAATGAGTCCCAGCTGGTGGTGGATGCCAGCCCCACGGGCCTAGGAGCGGTCCTAGCCCAGCAGCAGACCTGTGGAGAATGGGCCCCGGTGGCATACGCCAGCAGGACACTTACGCCCACGGAACAGCGCTATTCTCAAATCGAGAAAGAAGCCATCGCGATCCTGTGGGGATGCCGCCATTTCCACATCTATTTGTACGGGCACCCGTTCACAGTGGTCACTTACCACAAGCCCCTCGTCCCGCTGTTTCAGGGATCATCATCGCGTCCTCCCCCACGGATAGAAAAATGGGTGTTACAGCTACAAGAATTCCAGTTCACCGTAGAGTACAGACCAGGCACCCGCAACCCGGCGGATTTCCTATCCAGGCACGCCAGACCTGTCACCAAGCCGGAAGCTGAGGAAGCGGCAGCAGCAGAAGACTACGTGCGAATGATAATCGAACGGTCCAGACCGCTCCCGATCTCGCTGGAGGAAGTGATACACGCTACCAGAGATGATGACTGCCTCCAGATCGCCATCCAGGCAATCACCTCGGGAGACTGGAAGCGGTTGCAAAACCCAACACCATTCCGCACGACAGCAGCCCAAACCACGTTAAAGGCTCTACATCAAGTGCGCCACGAGTTGTCCGTGTCTGCAGATGGTTGTCTCCTGAGAGGCCCTCGCCTCGTCCTGCCTGAACGCCTGACTCACCAGGCAGCCCTCCTTGCACATGGAGCACACCAAGGGATTGTAAAGTCAAAGAACCGCCTCAGGAGCAAAGTCTGGTTCCCTGGTTTAGATCAACAAGTCGAATCGATCATCCAACGCTGCCCAGTTTGCCTTGCAACCAGCCTGCCCAGCAGACCTGCGCCTGTGATCACCGAAGCAGGCCCCAACGCCCCCTGGGAAAGAGCCAGCGCAGATTTCGGCAGCTTACCGGGAGGGAAGTACATGCTGGTAGTTGTGGATGACTTCTCGCGATACCCAGAAATCGAAATCGTCTCCTCTACGTCAGCAGGAGAAGTCATTCCCAAACTTGAGAAGATTATGGCCACCCATGGCCTGATTGGAGAGCTCCGGACAGACAACGGTCCGCCGTTCACCAGTACTGAGCTACTCGAGTACCTGACCTCCCTCCGGATCAAACACTGACGGATAACCCCGAGGTGGCCCCAAGCGAATAGGGAAGTAGAACGTCTGATGCGGACCCTGAACAAGACGATCCAAATAGCCCTAGCCGATGGCCACATCCTGGAACAGGCACTATACAGTTTTCTCCGCGAATATCGCCTCACCCCCCATTGCACCACCGGCATCTCCCCGAGCCGCCTGTGTTTCGGTCGAGCAGTGACAGACACCATCCCGCACCATCCAGTGTGGGCAGAGTCCCCGAACCCTCCAAACCACTCCCTGGCAAAGCGGATGAAGACCAACCAGGAGGCGTCCCAGAGGAGGCATGCGCAGGAGAGCCCGATCGCGGTCGGCGACCGAGTACTGGTGCGTGACCGCCACCCCGGCGGAAAGTTCAGGCTGCCGTTTGAACTGGATCCATGGACAGTGATCGGAATCAAAGGTACGATGGTGACGGCATCACGGGGCCACGAAAGTGTCACCCGCAACATAGCTTTCTTCAAGAGAGTCCCCGCTGACGACGCGGAGGAGTTTCTACCACTTGACGAGCCAAGGATGGCTGAACTGGACATTCCTTGTGATTCCCAGGGAGGGAACGGCCGGCCCACCGCCGTCACGGCGGATGATGACAGAAGCACCCCAGCTCCCGAGAAGGCCCAGGACAAGGAACTCAGGGGCGGTCAACCAACACGAGACACTGGCAGTCCTACAGAACCTTTGCTGACCCCCCCTGACAGAAACAGCCAGGGTCGGTACTGCCTGCGGCCCTATCCCAAGCCGTCCCAGAAGTATCAGGACTTTGTAGCCTGCTGTCGACCTCCAGGCCGAGAACACGGTGGCGTCGGCATACCAAGTAAGACTGTTCCATAGATGCCCTGTTTATTATCTTGGTGCTCATTACTGTTGGGTGTTCTCATTTGTTTTGGTTCGTTTGTGCTTCGGGTAAAGGAGGAATGTAATGTCGTCCATGTTGGACCACTCCACATTGCCCATGTTAATGAGGGGTGGTTGCCCCCCCGGTTCATAACCACTACGTGATGTGTTGGGCTGGCCCAGCGTACGCTCGGCCAGCACGTGTGTTTGTTAATAAATAGCCCAGGTCACGCTGGGCGGAGTCAGTGAGTTACTGGCTGCAATCAGACCCGCATGTGTCTTGACTCAATGTGTCCTCTGCACTAGGCCTTGACCTAGGACACTACACGTGGGTCTTGCTAATATGCCCCTTCGTTTATAAAATAACGACGAGAAGGAAAGCGCATTTCAACCTGGGAAAGGTGAAAGTGTATTAATGGAAAGAACATTACAAGGAAAACAGTAGAAGGAAAAGAAAACAACACTTTTCAATGAAGATATTTGGATTGAAAACAACACTTTTCAATGAATATATTTGGATTTTGTTGTTTTAAATTCTTGTGTTAGTTTGTTATATTGAGTTATTATTTTAAATATTTGTTTTAGTTTGTTGTGTTGGTTCCATTCCAGGAATGGGAGATCAATCTATGTCTTCACCTCCACCCTACTTGTCATCTCCTGGGGATCCGCCTGTGCCATGGAAACAGTGGAAGAAGCTCTTTGTGACTTATATGCTGGCTATTGGTGGTGATTGTTATGGACCCCTCAGGCGGCAAGCTATTTTACTTCATCATCTTGGGATTGAAGGGAGGAGGATATATGAGGACTTACCTGAAGTGTCTTTGGGTATGGGTGATGGACAACCGAACAACGTCTATGACATGTCTATACAAATTCTTGATATTCAGTTCACTCCCAAAACGAATTTAGTATTAGAGCGGCATAAGTTCTTCTCTAAAGTACAAAAACAAGATGAAGACATAGTGTCTTATGTCGCTACGTTGAGGAGTTTAGCATTGTCATGTCGTTTTGAGCAATTAACTGATTCCTTGATTAGGGATCAAATAGTTAGGTGTACCAATAACAAAAGAATTAAAGAGAGATTGTTGATGAAAGATCCTAATTTAGATGAAACGATCAAAATTGCGAAAGGGATGGAGCATACAGCGATATGGTTAAAGAAATGGGCAATTCAAGTGGTGAAAAGAAAGAAACCCTTATTGCTGAAGTGGGGGCGGTACATGGTAAAGGAAAGTGTGATGTGAAAGGGACAAGTGAAGGAAAGTCTAAGACTGAAATTCAGGTTAAACAAACAAATGGGGATTGGAGAGAGATAAGATGTTTTCGTTGTGGTGCTCCAGGGCACATTGCATCCAGTACAAGATGTACTGCCAGAAGTGCTGTTTGTAGGAAGTGTGGCAAGGGGGGTCATCTCGCAAAGATGTGTAGGACAAGGATAGAGTTTGGAAATTCCAGACGAGTTCAACAAGTTGAACAACAGTTGGATGATTCTTGTGATGATGTTCAAGAATTAATTTCAACGGTGGAAATGATTTCCATGGTGGATGGTGAAGTGCAGGGTGGAAAGGTCATGAGAAGTCCTGGTCAGTGTGGTGTGAAAGTTGAGAGTACTGACAAATTAGACAAACCCATTGTCAAGTACTCCTGGAAGGAACCTGTTCGAGTCTTAGTAGACTCTGGAAGTTTATTCACCTTGATATCTAGAGAAACGTTTGAGAGCAACTGGAATATCAATTCCTTGCTTAAATCAGATATTAAAGTTGTAGGATATGCTGGAAGGAAGACTGAGATTCTGTGAATTAAATGGTTAACTATCAGCTTCAAGGGTATGGTGGTGTATGGTAGGGTATACATCACTGATTATGGTTCAAATTTACTGGGATGGTGTCATCAGCATGATTTAGGCATAATCATCAATCCTAATGCCTCTGAACCCGTAATGTTAGCCGAACGTGATGAGGTGAAAGAAGTGAGTGCTACCGGTCATGATGATCTCATTGAAAAGTACCCTGATGTACTTTCTGATAAGTTGGGGTTATTGAAGGGTTTCTCACACAAGATCATATTGAAAGAAGGAGTGAAACCTGTGGTACATAAAGTGAGGAATGTTCCTAATGTCATGAGGGATCTCCTAAAAATAGAGTTGGATAAGCTATTAGAACAGCAAATTATCGAACCCATTGAGGCTTCTGAGTGGTTGGCGCCAATTGTGGTGGCAGCTAAGCCTGAAGGAAAGATTTGTTTGTGTATTGACCTCCGCGATTTGAACAAATGTATTTGGGTGAACAGACAACCACTTCCTAATATATCCGAAATGTTAACAATGGATGGTGGGGGAGTTGTATTCAGTGTCCTTGATATGTCATCCGCTTATCACCAGGTGGACTTGCATGCACAATCTAGGCATTTGACATCTTTTGTAACGCCCTTAGGTGCATTTCGTTACAAGAGGATGCCATTTGGCCTAGCCTCGGCCTCTGCAGTTTTCCAGAGGATTATGAAGAGCATATTTGGGGATTTAAATCATGTGTTATGTTTCCAAGATGACATACTTATCGTGGGCAAAAATCTTTCTGAACATGATAAATTGTTTGATGAGGTGATGTTGAGTTTGCGCAAACATGGCATAACTGTAAAAAGGAAAAAATGTCAAATTAGAAAGGAGGAAGTGACTTATCTGGGGCATACAATTAGTGCCAAGGGTATAAGTCCAAAGAAAAGCATTGTGACTGCAATTGAGAAGGCGAATAGACCACATAATAAGGATGAATTAAAATCATTCTTGGGTCTAGCAGAGTATTGTGCTAAATTTGTGAAGGGATTCACGGAAATTGTAGAGCCCTTGAGGAAATTGTTAAAAAAAAGAGTTGAGTTTGCATGGAGTGGAGAATGTGAGGATGCATTTTTACATATAAAAAAGGGTATTACTCATGCTCCGACACTAGGACATTTTGATGTGACGGCAAGGATATATATCACAACAGATGCTAGCAAAGTGGGCATTGGTGCAGTGCTCACACAAATTAAAGATGGCACTGAGAACATAATCGGATTTGCGTCTAGAAGGTTGCAAAGAGCAGAGACTACATATTCTGTGATTGAAAGAGAAGCTTCGGCTTGTTGTTGGGGAATCAACCAGTTCAGGTTTTATGTGTGGGGAATTCCCTTCAAATTAAGAACGGATCACAAGCCATTGACGTATATTTTTAAAGGTGGAAGAGGTCTGGAAGGAAATGTTACGCCTCGTATCTCTAGGTGGTTGTTATCAGTTATGGATTATAATTTTGAGGTAGAGTTTGTGAAAGGTAGTAAGAACGTGGTGGCAGATTTTTTGTCAAGATTGCCTGAAGACGTGGACGTTGAGGATGAAATTGCAGAAGTTTCCAGAAGTGGAATGTTTGCTAATGGAGAAATGGCTATAATTGCTGAAGAGTGGACGGCTGCGAGGGAAGTGGATGTCGGAATGGATGAAGTTGAGTCGAATGTTGTACACGGTTGGAGAGAAAATGGTGAAATGAGTGCTTAGTTACGTGAGTACTTCAAGGCCAAAGAGGAATTGAGCATAGTTGATGGGAACTTAATGAGAAGAAATCAGTTTGTGCCTCCCAAAGGTATTCGCTCCAGAATTCTCAATATTGTTCACGAGGGTCACTTGGGACGTGGTATTGTGAAAAGGAAAGACAGGCAGTCATACTGGTGGCGTGGTATGGATCGGGACGTTGAGGAAAAGGTGAGAGATTGCTCGATATGTGCAAATAGTGACAAAACCAAGGTGGTTAGGCAGCCTCCATTAAATATCATGACTTTTCCAGAGAGACCCTGGGGAAAGTTAGGCATCGATTTTTTGGGACCTGTATCTAAGTTAGGATCGAACAGCAGATTCATTTTAATCCTAGTATATTACCATACGAAGTGGTTTGTGTTTAAGGATGTTGGTGAAGTGAAGACTTAAAATATTATTGAGTTCTTGGAGGAAGTTTTTGTGGAGGAAGGAATACCGAAGAAAATCGTGTCAGATAATGGTGTACAATTTGTATCTAGGGAGATGGCAGATTATCTCTCTGGAATGGGAATCGTGCATGAGAGGGTGGCTCTTTTCCGACCTCAAGCCAGCGGGTTGGTTGAAAGAGTAAACCGATTGGTGATGGATAACATACAACTATAATATAACCAAAGAAGACGGCCAAGAAAAATGACTGTCTGACATTAGGATGTCTGGCACCTCAAAGGTTTGTTAAGAAAACCCTCACACACCAATCTGGTTGGTGTCATGCTTCTTCATCGGGTCCCAGCCGGTTAGCCGAATGCTACCCAGCTGTGCTACGACACCTGTTTACAGTGGAGCAGGTTTGAGGTGTAAGTGAGTGTGATGAAGTGAGTGAAATATGTAAAAATCTATCACTAGGTCAGCAGTGACCTCAAACATTCCATGCTCAGCATGCAAGTCCTTACACAGTTATTTACTTAATTCATTTCAAAGCCCTCCAGTGGGCCTCTGAACGAAAGGCCGGTTTTGAATAGTGCATCTTCCGTGCTGCTGTTAGGCTTGGAACAGTATCCAACCCGCAGACCCATGTTACCTTTGTGCAGGCGGTGCAGTCCTCCAAGGCCGGACTGCCGTGTTGAAATATTATTCCAAGGTGCCCTGATTTGAGGACGCACTCCACAGAAGACGATTCAACTGAAACTTTATTGGCAAAATTGGCACTTGTGTTCCAATTCTTTAAAACCCTGACGCGTTTCGGAGCTCCTGCTCCTTATTCATAGGGAAAACTGAGAGTCCACGGATGCACTCAACACGCCTTTCCTCTCTTCTGCATGCTGCTAATGAGTTGCCCTCTGGTGGGCCTCACAGGTGAGTAAAACATTATGTGCAAGCTGGGAGTTGTAGTGCATGTTTGTGCCGATTCAGCCCCACCAGTGGGGTCCGCATTCTGACAGTTATTTACTTAATTAATTTCAAAGCCCTCCAGTGGGCCTCAGAACGAAAGGCCGGTTTTGAATAGTGCATATTCCGTGCTGCTGTTAGGCTTGGAACAGTATACAACCCCGCAGACCCATGTTACCTTTGTGCAGGCGGCGCAGTCCTCCAAGGCCGGACTGCTGTGTTGAAATATTATTCCAAGGTGCCCTGATTTGAGGACGCACTCCACAGAAGACGATTCAACTGAAACTTTATTGGCAAAATCGGCACTTGTGTTCCAATTCTTTAAAACCCTGATGCGTTTCGGAGCTCCTGCTTCTTATTCATAGGGAAAACTGAGAGTCCACGGATGCACTCAACACGCCTTTCCTCTCTTCTGCATGCTGCTAATTAGTTGCCCTCCGGTGGGCCCCACAGGTCAGTAAAATATTATGTGCAAGCTGGGAGTTGTAGTGCATGTTTGTGCCGATTCTGCCCAACCAGTGGGGTCCGTATTCTGACACTTATTTACTTAATTAATTTCAAAGCCCTCCAGTGGGCCTCAGAACGAAAGGCCAGTTTTGAATAGTGCATCTTCCGTGATGCTGTTAGGCTTGGAATAGTATCCAACCAGCAGACCCATGTTACCTTTGTGCAGGCGGTGCAGTCCTCCAAGGCTGGACTGCCGTGTTGAAATATTATTCCAAGGTGCCCTGATTTGAGGACACACTCCACAGAAGACGATTCAACTGAAACTTTATTGGCAAAATCGGCACTTGTGTTCCAATTCTTTAAAACCCTGACGCATTTCGGAGCTCCTGCTCCTTGTTCATAGGGAAAACTGACAGGCCACGGATGCACTCAACACGCCTTTCCTCTCTTCTGCATGCTGCTAATTAGTTGCCCTC
The DNA here is from genome assembly GCA_963921515.1 of Calotriton arnoldi. NCBI lineage: Eukaryota > Metazoa > Chordata > Amphibia > Caudata > Salamandridae > Calotriton > Calotriton arnoldi. Next base: position 1,104,681 of record CAWUFW010001434.1, read on the forward strand.
CGGTGGGCCTCACAGGTGAGTAAAACATTATTTGCAAGCTGGGAGTTGTAGTGCATGTTTGTGCCGATTCAGCCCCACCAGTGGGGTCCGCATTCTGACAGTTATTTACTTAATTAATTTTAAAGCCCTCCAGTGGGCCTCAGAATGAAAGGCTGGTTTTGAATAGTGCATCTTCTGTGCTGCTGTTAGGCTTGGAACAGTATCCAACCCGCAGACCCATGTTACCTTTGTGCAGGCGGTGCAGTCCTCTACGGCCGGACTGCTGTGTTGAAATATTATTCCAAGGTGCCCTGATTTGAGGACGCACTCCACAGAAGACGATTCAACTGAAACTTTATTGGCAAAATCGGCACTTGTGTTCCAATTCTTTAAAACCCTGACACGTTTCGGAGCTCCTGCTCCTTGTTCATAGGGAAAACTGACAGTCCACGGATGCACTCAACACGCCTTTCCTCTCTTCTGCATGCTGCTAATTAGTTGCCCTCCAGTGGGCCTCACAGGTGAGTAAAACATTATGTGCAAGCTGGGAGTTGTAGTGCATGTTTGTGCCGATTCAGCCCCACCAGTGGGGTCCGCATTCTGACAGCTATTTACTTAATTAATTTCCAAGCCCTCCAGTGGGCCTCAGAACGAAAGGCCGGTTTTGAATAGTGCATCTTCCGTGCTGCTGTTAGGCTTGGAACAGTATCCAACCCCGCAGACCCATGTTACCTTTGTGCAGGCGGTGCAGTCCTCCACGGCCGGACTGCCGTGTTGAAATATTATTCCAAGGTGTCCTGATATATATATATATATATATATATATATATATATATATATATATATATATATATATATATAGCTTGCAAATCCTGAGCCAAATTCCTTTTCCTTGCGGACGGAAAATCAGGTACGGACCACAACAGCTTTTAGTGGATGAAGTGCTTTATTGAAATAGAGATTTCCACTGCATGACGCGTTTCGACCGGGTTACCCCGGTCTTGATCACAATATATATTCACTGAAAAAACCATAGGTTTCAGGGGCGTTATAGTTAGTTGGACATTTCACTCGTACAAACCCATAGAAATTCCCCCGTTATAGTTAGTTCAGCTAACTATAACTCACGCGCCCGCAATGCACTGCTGATGACGTCACATATTACATCACTCATGACATGGTCAGTGACATCACTCATGACATCACTGATGACATCTCAAATGACATCACTGATGACATCACTGATGACATCATCCTTGTGATAGAGTGGCAGACCTCCTCTCACCCTAATATAACCTTTGATACACACACTCAAAAATACAAACTAACATTTTCAAAACAATGGACATACCAATACCAGTTACAACACACCTATTCAGTAATTCCAAGATCTACACACACATCCACTCAATCACCAACAGTCCCTATACAGTCACTCATACATCTACTCACTCATCATATGTACTCATACACCTATACATCCTGTTACACACCGCCACTCATCCATAGAGTTACTCACACACATAGTCACACATGCAAACAAAGTATCAAACATCCATTTACTTGCATATACAGTTATACACACACTACCACACTTACTTCTACAGAAACTTACACATACTTACTCTCTTAAACAATCACTTATAGAAACACCTACTTATTTGTACAGGAATTCTTCCAATCTCTCACTCTCACATATACTCACTTATATACACCAATACTCACATATACTAGTTTAAAACATATGTAGTTACTCATAAAGACACTATTGAGACAGTCATTCACTCACTAACACACCCATACACATACTCATCCACCTATACAGTCCTGCACACATGCTGTCTTCAACACATACAAACAGTGAGTCACTCATTCATGCATCTATGCACTAAGTAATACCCCCACCGAACCATACAGACACTCATACTGATACTCAAAAACCAACTAATAACCCATATAGACACTCATGTAGCTACTCACCAACCCATGCAGCCACTTATACACAAAGTGAGAGACTGATACAGATATTTTCATATTTAAACATTACTCACTAACCCATGTATTCACTAAGATACACTTAGTCAGTTATACAATCAATTTTACAAAAAAATCATCCATTTAGACACTTATATACCCATTTATTCTTCCATCGACCTTGAGATATACATATATAAAACATATTTAATTTTCAGAAAAACACACATTCACTGGATAATGTCATCAGTGATGTCATCAGTGATGTCATTTGAGATGCCATCAGTGATGTCATGAGTGATGTCACTGACCATGTCATGAGTGATGTAATATGTGACGTCATCACCAGTGCATTGCGGGCGCGCGAGTTATAGTTAGCTGAACTAACTATAACGGGGGAATTTCTATGGTTTTGTACGAGTGAAATGTCCTACTAACTATAACGCCCCTGAAACCTATGGTTTTTTCAGTGAATTTCTAAGGTTTTTTAAATGCTAATTTCTAACTATAACGTGCCTGAAACCTATGGTTTTTCAGTGAATTTCTAAGGTTTTTTAAATGCTAATTTCTAACTATAACGTGCCTGAAACCTATGGTTTTTTCAGTGAATATATATATATTTATTATACTATGTATACATGTGAAAATGTCTCGGTCCCCTGTTTGCCTCGGTGGCACGGAAAAAATGGGTGGAACTGACGTCAGCATGCCGACGAGGTCCTCTTATGGCTCCGATGACGTCATACGGTGTCGTGAGCGGAGCCGTGCTCGTTGACGTGAGAGAGCTAGGAAAGAATTTCCGTGGAATGCTGGTGCAGGGGATATTCACCTAAGTGTTCAGGCTAGTCCTTTGGGAGCAACTGTTTATGTTGCCACTCCAGAAACCGAAACCAGTGGTCCGAGGGCAGAGGCCCTGCAGATGGCACACGAGGTGGGGTGCCCAGTCGTGTGCACCGGCGGGGCAGCGAAGTGACAAGCACCACAACCCACAAAAAAGGTAACGAGGGCACTGAATAACACAGGATCTTCTCTTTGTATCTGGCAGGAACAACGAAGTTAAAATGCCCTAGTACCAAAATGTAGAATTAGTGCTACAACGGTCTTCAAGAGGACCTGCGATGCCGCTTCTGACTCCCGTACCCTGGAGGCGGCACATGGGTCACGCGGTACGGTCATACTGCGGTGGGACCCACACTCGATGACCTCTCATGGCACTGCTCTACACTTCAGGGAGGACGCTTTCCATTAGCTATGTTTTCTGATGACATGTCACGCCGGCCCCGTCCAACAACAGAACTCCTTTAGATCCAAACAGACTCTTCCACTCTCTCACCGGAAGTGAAACCAGGCTACGCGGACACTTTCACAATACAACAGCCGAGAATGCACTTTTCGGTAAAAAAACACATTCCTTCCTCCTAATTAATCAAATAAACATCTCACTGAAGAACAGGGGCCAGCTTCGATCGGTAAACAGCCGTTACAACGACTTTTTACTTTGCGATACCATTACAACGCATGCATTACCACGCATGCGTTGTACATCACGAAGTCATTACTACGCATTTTTAGAACGCATGGTCATTTACCACGCATGCCTTTACAACAAATTTTGTTGTAAAGGTATGTATGGTAAATGACCATGCGTTCTAAACAACATGTAGACGATCCATGTCGTTGTAAGGAAACAGAGGCTGTTCCGTTTCCTCACAACGACGTGCACCGCCCCTCAGAGATGACGTGAAGCAGGAACCACGAGGAGAGAGGAACCATGAGGAGTGAGAGGTAAGGGGGATTGGGCATGGGGTGGGGTTTCTTTTCTAGGGTTTAGGGTAGTGCAGTGGTTGGGTGGTGTAGGGGTCGTGCTGGGGGTAGTGTTTTAGGGTTTAGGGTAGTGCAGTGGTGTTTGGGTAGTGTAGGGGGTCGTGCTGGGGGTAGTGTTTTAGGGTTTAGGGTAGTGCAGTAGTGTAGGGGGTCATACTGGGGGTAGTGTTTTAGGGTTTAGGGTAGTGCAGTGGTATATGGGTAGTGTAGGGGTTGTGCTGGGGTAGTGTTTTAGGGTTTAGGGTAGTGCAGTGGTGTTTGAGTAGTGTAGGGGGTCATGCTGGTGGTAGTGTTTTAGGGTTTAGGGTAGTGCAGTGGTGTTTGTGTAGTGTAGGGGGTCATGCTGGGGGTAGTGTTTTATGGTTTAGGGTAGTGCAGTGGTGTTTGGGTAGTGTAGGGGGTCGTGCTGGGGGTAGATTTAGGGTTTAGGGTAGTGCAGTGGTGTTTGGGTAGTGTAGGGAGTCATGCTGGGGGTAGTGTTTTAGGGTTTAGGGTAGTGCAGTGGTGTTTGTGTAGTGTAGGGGTTGTGCTGGGGGTAGTATTTTAGGGTTTATGTTAGTGCAGTGGTGTTTGGGTAGTGTAGGGGGTAGTGCTGGGGTAGTGTTTTAGGGTTTAGGGCAGTGCAGTGGTGTTTGTGTAGTGAAGGGGGTCATGCTGTGGGTAGTGTTTTAGGGTTTAGGGTAGTGCAGTCGTGTTTGTGTAGTGTAGGGGTCGGGTTTTAGGGTATAGGGTAGTGCAGTGGTGTTTGGGTAGTGGAGGGGGTCATGCTGGGGTTAGTGTTTTAGGGTTTAGGCTAGTGCAGTGGTGTTTGGGTAGTGTATGGGGTCATGCTGGGGGTAGTGTTTTAGGGTTTAGGGTAGTGCAGTGGTGTTTGTGTAGTGTGGGAGGTCATGCTGAGGGTATATTTAGGGTTTAGTGTAGTGCAGTGGTGTTTGGGTAGTGTAGGGAGTCGTGCTGGGGTAGTGTTTTAGGGTTTAGGGTAGTGCAGTGGTGTTTGGGTAGTGTAGGGAGTTGTACTGGTGGTAGTGTTTTAGGGTTTAGGGTAGTGCAGTTATGTTTGGGTAGTGTAGGGAGTCGTGCTGGGGGTAGTGTTTTAGGGTTTAGGGTAGTGCAGTGGTGTTTGGGTAGTGGAGGGGGTAGTGTTTTAGGGTTTAGGGTAGTGCACCCAACCAGCCACAATATCCGTGGACAAAGGGGATCCTGACTCTTTGGAACGCTCCGTCAATTGAATAATTTGGGTCAAGGGCCCTACCACGTCCAAGACCTGTCAATTCCTTTCTTGGGATCCCTCATATACTTGGAGAAAAAGGTACATAGCTTCTCATCAATTTCAGGCGTGTGTGCCACCTTCCCCTTCAGTGAGGGCCTGGGGCATTCTCCCCTCATCCTATTCCTGACCTCCCTTTCAAGGGGTGATGGATTTTCCGCTCCACATACTCTGCCACTTTGGCGTCAGGTGTCCACTCTGCCGACCTAGGATGGTAAATTTGGGTAGGCTCGAACATGTCCGAGTGGACACCGTCCCCAACCGGGGACTGAGAGAAGTGGGACTCTGGACACCAGGGACGCCCCGAGTCCTTATCCTCATCGGAGGAGAAATCGTCCTCCGATACACCCTCTCCCTCTAAGGGAAACCCGCCGTCGGGGTCTACAATAGTGGTGACAGTGTCGCAATTTTCTCCGGGCCCCTCCTCCTCCCGGCAGGGTGCATGTTTTAGCGTTCGCGCACTCTTGAGGTGGTCTCCGTAAGTTTATCAAATCCTTCCAAGTGCCCCGCGTTATGCTTAACGGCCCTTTTATTCCCCATCTGGGAGCTACTTGGACCCACCACCACCAGATCTGGGTCACTGAACACCCCAGGGATGCTTTTCGCCAGCTTATCAACCTGATCCCTAAGAGGAGCCAGCGCCCTAGAAATAGCCAGAGAGAGGGCTTGGTCCACTGCTGGAGGGAGAAGTTGGGGGCCATTCCTCCTCCACTTCCTGGTAGGAGGAGTAAAAATGGTCTTCTCGAGAAGACATGATAGCAGAGGGTGTGAGCACAGAACAAATGCCCTTAAAATTCTTAAGACAGCCCCCTCGCCGGTGCTCCAACAGCTGGGCTTGCCCCGAAGCTGTTATAAGAATAGACTGAGACGCAATACCAATTACCACCACCAGGTGGCGCTGGTCACTAACGTGGCCGTGTGGGGAAATCACCACGTAGCGGTGTCAAAATTAGGCGAGGGTTGGTCGGGAATCAAGCGGACACTAAAGGAGTGGCCGGATGTCCAAACGCGCGTAAAGACCAGCGGGAGCGCTCGATGGAGCTGCCTCGCTCGGACCAGACGCGCCTGACAGGATCTCACCGCGCGCAGAGCACACAGCGGGAGAAACTGCGAGGGGGAGAACGCGCTCGGGCAAGAGCCTGCTGCGCAGGGAATATGAAACAATACCAAGGCAATAATGCTAATAGCGTGCACAAGAAACCGCTATACAAACAGCAACAACGTCAGATTAAGCCAAGAATGTAAGGAATGCACTTAACTGACGAGCAGTGAACAAAGAGGAAGCGGAAGGGACGTCACGATATTATATATGATGGACTGTGATATGATTGGACTATAGTTGCCTTGGAGACTACCCCCTAATGGTTCATGGGTTGTGTAGTCTTTTGTTTAATGATTGTTGTGTTACGTTTTCTTTGAACTGCTATGCAAATAAAGTGAGGAAAGATATGCATAATCCTCGCCTCCGTCCTGCCATAGAATTAATTAAACTTTATTTGATCTGATTTAGAAACATAGATCATAAAAGTGTACATAAAAACAGTAAATCCTCTTTCCTAATACAATACAGTGAGAATTAATTAAAACCAGTAGGTAAAAACGGGTGTTACAAAGCCCGGTTCAGAGCAACTTCAGGTTAACAGAATCGTAAAGTTCAATGTTTCGCAAGATCAGTCTCATGTACTTCGTGCAAAATACGCAATAAGGGGTCCAAGTAAGATGTAACGCTCCAATACCTGACCAGTTTGCACTATATAAAACTGCAGAAAAACTAAAAATAAAAAGTGTTTTGCACACTTCTGTCATTGGGCTATATGTGGGCTACATCTGGGTGATATTTGTGCTACATTTGGGCTCTTTTTTCTCTGGTGGCCATCTTGGGAGACTTATTTGTTATGAAGTTTCCTAATTTCGTCATTTACTGCAGTCTCCTCAGTAGGAAATGCTTTCAGTTTTTTACTTTGATTTCATCAAGAAGGAATTCTGATGTGTCACACATTTGCTATAAATTCAGAATGTTAGCACTCTAGTTGTTCATTAGATCACTGTAGTAAAGCTACTGCTCACCAGGGAGTTAACTGGAAGTCTACTGCTGGTATTGAAAGTGATTGTTTCAGTCTGCATGTCAGAATTTTCTAATGAAATAGAAGAGGATTTGAGATCTCACTTAAAACATGCCCTACATTTTCTTTCTGCAGCACTAACCATAATTTCTATGGCAAAATGAACCCCCTCATTTTGTTCCTTTTTAAATTAAATGTTTTAAGTGTTACTAGTTTATTCCAATCAAGATGGCTTCAGGTGTGCCATCATTTTGTCATAAGTAAGACTGTTAGCGCTCTAGTTGTTCTTTAGAACACTCTGGGAAGCTGCAGTAGAACACAAAGGCATCAACTGACAGGCTGCTCCTGTTGAAATATAACAGGAAGATATTTGAGATCACACTTGAAACATGTCCTAATTTTTCTTTCTACAGCAGTAACCATAATTTCTATGACAAAATGAACCCCATCATTTTGTTCCTTTTTAAATTAAATGTTTTAAGTGTTACCAGTTTATTCCAATCAAGATGGCTTCAGGTGTGCCATACGTTTGTCATATGTAAGGCTGTTAGCACTCTAGTTGTTCTTTAGAACACTCTGGGAAGCTGCAGTAGAACACAAAGGCATCAACTGACAGGCTGCTCCTGTTGAAATATAACAGGAAGATATTTGAGATCTCACTTAAAACATGTCCTAATTTTTCTTTCTACAGCACTAACCATAATTTCTATGGCAAAATGAACCCCTCATTTTGTTCCTTTTTAAATTAAATGTTTTAAGTGTTACCAGTTTATTCCAATCAAGATGGCTTCAGGTGTGCCATACTTTTGTCATAAGTAAGACTGTTAGCTCTCTAGTTGTTCTTTAGAACACTCTGGGAAGCTGCAGTAGAACACAAAGGCATCAACTGACAGGCTGCTCCTGTTGAAATACAACAGGAAGATATTTGAGATCTCACTTAAAACATGTCCTAATTTTTCTTTCTACAGCACTAACCATAATTTCTATGACAAAATGAACCCCTCATTTTGTTCCTTTTTAAATTAAATGTTTTAAGAGTTACCAGTTTATTCCAATCAAGATGGCTTCAGGTGTGCCATAATTTTGTCATAAGTAAGACTGTTAGCGCTCTAGTTGTTCTTTAGAACACTCTGGGAAGCTGCAGTAGAACACAAAGGCATCAACTGACAGGCTGCTCCTGTTGAAATATAACTGGAAGATATTTGAGATCACACTTGAAACATGTCCTAATTTTTCTTTCTACAGCACTAACCATAATTTCTATGACAAAATGAACCCCATCATTTTGTTCCTTTTTAAATTAAATGTTTTTAAGTGTTACCAGTTTATTCCAATCAAGATGGCTTCAGGTGTGCCATACTTTTGTCATAAGTAAGGCTGTTAGCACTCTAGTTGTTCTTTAGAACACTCTGGGAAGCTGCAGTAGAACACAAAGGAATCAACTGACAGTCTCTGCCCTTGTTGGATGTACATGTTTTACTGAGAATGTCAGACTTCGTTCTCACATGACTGAGAAAGATAATGTGAATTTACAGAAAATATGCGCTCATTTTAGCTTCTGGAGCACCTTCCAAAACTGTATGGGACAAGCATGTGAAAATAGTTTTCTCTCAAACATGATTCATGATATCCCAGCAGAAGGTTTTTCACAGGGTAAAATCACCTTAGAACACACCACAATTCCTGAAATTAGTATGGTACCATCAACAAATGAATTCTAATGTAACTAAAGTCTGTTATCACCCTTTATAGTTCTCCTTTTGGTAACCCTCAAAATCTTCGATTCACTACAATGCATTTCAATGGGGTACTATCATTTATATTGGTCCCAAGATGGCTGCCAGCAATTCCAGGATGAAGTGCTGACAGCCAATCAGATCTCACGATGACATGTGTGGTTAGGCTCCGCCCAGATATATATGTGTTTTCTTTTTCAAATTTCTCAGGAACTACTGAACGGATTTACACCATTTAACCAAAAGGCACGACTCTTAACCAAGGGCTACCTTTTTGCCAAATTTGGTGTAATTCCGTTCAGCAGTTCGGGCTGTAGCTGCGACTAAAGGTTCCTATGGAAAATTGCATGGGGAAAACACGTTTTGGGACCCCCTTTTTCTCGGTCTCACTTGACGAATCACCCCGAAACTTTCAAGATAGGAGCGGACTGGAGCGGGCCATAAGTTTTGAAAATTTCGCGAAGATTCGTCAACCGGCGCCAAAGTTATTGAGAATAGAATGTTGCGGATTTCCTATGGAAAATAGGTCCTAACTATAACTATCTACTGGCGATATATATATATTTTTTTTATGGCATGCATGGTAAAGGCATATCACCATATGCATGGCAAAGGAGCTGTGTGGTAAAGACTGCGTGACTGCGTGGCAAAGGATGTTTCCCCTGGCAGCATGGTTCCTTGCTTTTTTGCTATAGGATCAATTCAAGGATTCTATCCAGAAGTGGGGGTTCATAGTGTGATGTGCAGGTGATACCTATTGTAAATAATTTGATGCTTTGGTCATTTATACTTTGGGGCATATTATCAAGGGCTGGCGATAGAATTATCGCCGCTTTAGCGTCCGTTTTCGGGCAAAAAGCGGCGATAATTTTATCGCATTATTAACAAGGACACGCTAGCGCATGTTTCCTTGATTTAGCTCCCGTTTTTGTCACGACTCGCATCGCATCGCTAATGAGATGCAAAGTAGGCGTGGCTGTCAAAACAACACGGGAAAATATCGCTAAGGCAGCTTCGCGATATTAACAACGAGGCATAGCGATAATCATAATCGCGCTAACTCTGCCTTAACACAGGAATTTAACGTCTGCTAAATTCCTGACTAAGGCATACCTAACATGGGAGGTGGATTATGGGGTTAAGGCCACAGGGCCTTATCACCAAGCTTATCGCCCTTTTAAAAGGGACATCGCTGGTTTTTCAGCGATGTTTGGCCATTTTCCCGCTATCGCTGGAATATTTATCGCCATAGCGCTAAGCGTTGATAATACAGCGCTAGCTTGGTGATATATTCCAGCGATAGCCGGCGATAATGAAAAGCGCGCTAAGCGCGCTCAGCGATAATTATCGCTGGGGCTTGATAATATGCCCCCATGTATTTTATGTCAATTGTATCATGTGATCGGCTGCTCCCAACAAAGTACGGGGAGTAATATTGCTCATAGTGCTCAATGTGTGAGCAAAGCAGTATATACTGCCGAAACACGTAACAGCAAGCAACAATAAAAACGTGCAAAAACCTTACCAAGTCTGCTGTGTCGGTGTCCGGTTTGGAGGGGAAACTGGAGATTGGAGTTTATATATATATATCTATATATCTATATATCTATATATTTTTTTTTAATGCCATACATGGTAAAGGCATATGCCCTTATGCATGGCAAAGGAACTGTGTGGTAAAGACTGCGTGACAAAGGATGTTTCCCCTGGCAGTATGGTTCCTTGCTTTTTTGCTGTAGGATAAATTCAAGGATTCTATCCAGATGTGGGGGTTCATAGTGTGATGTGCAGGTGATACCTATTATCAATAATTTGATGCTTTGGTCATTCATAACCTGGGGTGCAGAATTACAGAATAGTGCACTGGTGCTTAGGTGAGCAACATCCTCACAAGACCACTCAGAACAGGCGTGGGAGCTCCCACTCCAGGATAACTTTTGGCAGTTCCCCCCTACCTCTAATGAGGTGTGCATTGAATTTATTGCTATAGCACTCCTGGGCCCCTCCCCCCCCCGGCCATTATCTCCTCAGAGTTTATTCAGAGATAGTGATTGGGATCAGATTGCGCGTTGAGTGCCTGCGAGCCCAATGGCTCTTATTGGAGTGTTCCAAAAGCCACACACATACAGCTGCTTGTTCAAAAACCTCCAGCCAAAATGGATCAGGTTTGTAGGGGGTTCTTTTGCATGGCTCCTGGTGGCACACTCCAGCCACTTGAAGTGGTCATTTAGGGTCTCTTTTTCTCTAAACAGTATATGGTTTCTTTAGTGTTTCTTGTTAGTAGAAATGGGCTTTAAGGCCCTGGAAATGAACTACTGGATAGCCCTTGGTCGTCTACTGACCTGGGTCTTGTTGCAGTAGCACCCCTCAGTCCTCCAGGTATCCCAGTACCCCTGCATGCACTCCCCAAGTATCCAATGCCTTCAGGCACTTGCAGGGTGGCAGTGTGTCCAGCAGAAGCTTGGGATACCCACTCCTAGGGCACCCACAACCAGGACCATTCCAAGGGAGTCCGAGTAGATACTCTTCCTGCTGGACCCTCAGCATGTCAGGGAGCTTGTGCCACTAGCACTAAAGACAGAGTCCAACAAAAGAGCAAGTATAAGTCCATCATTCCTCCACTCCAGACAGAGGTTCATCTACCTACCACCTGCCATTCGTGCAGAACCCAACCTCTCACATTTTTGTAACCAGTTAAAAATCCACCTATGTCTGCTATGAGAAGTGCACCTCTCCCCTATTAGTGCCAGGACACTCATTTCAGGTAATCACATGCTTTATAAATTTAAAATCAAATCATATCACAGCGTGAGTCCGTCTGTCTGCTATTGTATTTCCTTTCTACTTAAAGTTTCTTATCTGTGGGTTGGAGTTTCTATCCAATCCAGAGATGACACATACCCCTTTCAGTCCTGACAGACACTTTTAGGGAATAGTGCACAGGATGTCCAAACCCCCCCCCGCACACCATTTTGAGAAGAATGAGGATGGCAGTTTCAAGGGTCAGTGGTGGGCACCTCTCTTCTGAGTCAGTCCTCCCAATTCAGGTCTGATTTTGTCCTACAAAGACTCCCAAAAAAACCCTGTGGTGACAGGAGATAAAGGCTGCCTGCCCTCTCTTTGCCCCAAGTGAGAACATCCTGCCAGTGCATGTCAGACAGAGGGAATTAATTACCTCATGAATTTCATTCCTGCTCTTTCATCTCCCAGGACAAGGCTAATCTCCTAGAGTGTGTATACTCAAGTGGCAATTTGAACTGCCAGCTGTCTAACAAAGTAATAAACATGGCCCAGCAGGGGAGCTCAATTCCTGGATTTCATTAAGGCTGTCCCAAGGAAAATTTACAAGTGCATAAACAAATACATATGCAGTAAAACAAACTCTGGACATGCATGAGACCCAGACTTTGGTAGGAAAAGACATGGCAAGAACTTCTTAAATCATTACAACAGAAAAGCTATGGTTTAGGCATTCTTTATCAAACGTGTAAGACAGGTTCAATACTAGAGACCTCACACTTCAGCCATAAAGAAAGAGGAACATTTTCTTTTGGATTTCCAATTGGATTATGAAGCTTTAACAGGTCATAGTCAATTTACTTTTGCACAAATTTCGGCTGAGTAAACTCAGTCTGCCCTTCACACGTGTGATTGTGTATGTGGGCACATGTTTAAACATAACCTAAGCAGAGCCTCTTACACGAGCTTCACATTAGCAGACCTTATTTTAAAATGTTGCACTGGATAAAACAGCTTAACTCCTTTTTTGACAGAAGCTTAAAGTGAATGAGCCTCACACACAGTAGAGGTCCACAAACCAGAGATCAAAAGCAAAAAACGTGCTCCTCATCGTTTACAATTTGCTTGTCTTCAATGCTTTAACAACATCTTTTCACCAGGCGGGAATTCATACTATTGGTGAGTTGTTGGGCTTACAAAGATATTAATTGCTGGAAAACTTTCAAGGTTCAGGTATCATTGTAAGTCCCTGTGGTTGCCAACTTGAAAGTTAGGAGGGACCCAGATTCTGTTCTTATTATGTAAGAAATTCTCCATTCCTGAATGGAGTTTACAGACACTGCACTCCCTGGACTAACTTTGGACCAGTCCTCCGACTGGTCTAAACCCTCGCAGACCCAGTTCCTGCTCCTTAGGCTTCCGCCTCTTCTCCTGCTCTCACTCTTCCTCTCTCGTGCCTCTATGCTTTCCACCTTTTGCTCTTTTGCTCTTTTGCTCTTTTTGCCTTTCACTCTTTTTCACTGTTTGCCTCTCACTTTGTTACTCTTCTGCTTTGCACTCCTTGCTCTCTTCGCTTTGTGACTCTTTCCCTCTCGCCCTCTTTTTCACTCGTTGCCCTTTTCCCTCTGTGCCCTTTTTGCTCTTTTGCTTTTTTTGCCCTCAGCTGTTTTGCATCTTTTCACTCTTTGCTCTTCTGCCGCTCTCTCTTTGCCCTTTTCACTTCTGCGCCTTTTTCACTCAATCCCTTTTGCTGTGTGCCTTTTTGCTCTTTCACCCTTAGCTCTTTCTATCTCTTGGTGCCTCCTCCCATTTCCTGATTCTCCCAATGGTTTCTGAAGTGTGGCCATGCAATAGGAAAGCCATAGGTATGCCAGAGGCAAGCACATATGCACCCGTCCACGTCTGGAGCTCCTGCAACAAATGATGGACGGAATGCTGAATGATTCAAACCTTCTCCCCCAGTCAAGAGATCTGGGTTAAATCCATCTTCTTTTGCCCACTACGCCACCTCAGTTTGGACCCAGCCATATGCAAATCAGTCTTGACCCTGCGCCTCATGGGAACAGTCCAGACCAAACTGCCAAGCCAGGTCCTCCCTGGACCGGAAACAAGCATCCTGGGACCGGTTTCAGGGTATGTCACCCTTCATCAGCCAGGCTAGCTTGAATCCAGTGTCACAGTGAGCAAGGGACCCACGTCCGGGCATACCCATCCCACTTAGGGCGAAAAGTGTAACTGCAACAAATGATGGACAGAATGCTGAATGATTCAAACATTCTCCCACGCTCTGCTTCCCACCTCCTAAGCCCCCTCCCTTCTCCCTCCGCTCCTTTCCTGATTCTTCCCATGCCTCTGCTGTTTCCTGGGCTCATATTAAGCCCTTCCCACCGCCCCCCATTGCTCCTCACCCTCTTAGGACCTCCCAGTGGTTTCTGAAGTGTGGCCATGCAATAGGAAAGCCATAGGTATGCCAAAGGCAAGCACATATGCACCCATCCACGTCTGGAGCTCAACCAGATTCCAGGTCCCCCCGCCACCCTACGCTACTCTGCAGCATTCCTGCGGGCACTCAATCCGGGATGCGCACGACACAGAGAGGAGCTTTTGCTTGCAACTACTGTCACGTTGCATGCAACTACCCACCCACCACACCTTCACCCCAAACTCAACCAAACTACATACAGTACACCCCATGCTCCCATTACACCAAATAAATTATCATGTATGCTTCTCAACACTTGCTCACTCAGCAATGACCTCACAAAATCCAGGACATCCTAAACAATGACGCACTAGACCTCCTCTTCATTACTGAAATGTGGCTGACCATTGAGTCTTCACCCAATATCTCTACAGCCATCCCGGCAGAATACAAGATCACAAGACAGGACTGTCAACACAAAACAGGAGGAAGAATTGACAAAATCTTAAAAGAAACTCTCAACTGCACTACAACCGCCGTCATGGAATACCTACATTTCAAACTGTGAATCTGAGCAACATACACCCTGAATTGCTCCCTTGTCTACCGACCGACAGACCACAAATTACTATCAACTACAACATCGCAGATGTCATCACCTCCCTCACCTCCAAAGCTTACATCCTACTAGTAGACCTCAACTTCCACCTAGAAGACTGGAAAGACCCCAAGTCTATCGCACTCCTCAAAAGCCTAGAAAACCTCCGTCTGACACAACAGATTGCCTGACCCACTGCAACCACAACTCTCACCTGTACCGATCATGTCACGGCCCCCTCCTGCGCCCTCTGTGTCACAACCCTTTCCTGCACCCCCTGTGTAGTGGTCTAGCGTGCAAGACTCATGTTGTATTATTCCTATGGTGCTTTATGGAGTGCTATGATACCATGAATGATGTTCTCCAAGACCAGTAATTCCATTGAGCTTGAATCTCTGCAAGTGTCCCCCAGAACCTGAGAACCAAAAGATTATCTTTCACCCGCTGTTACTAGGGCATTCATGTGGTTTTCCATTGAATCCCTGCAAGCTTCGTACAGAAGTCACTGGTAAGCCTTGCTCTCACTGTTATTGGAGCCTTGGTGTTGTTTTAGATTATGCAAATTCGAGCGAAAATGATACATTTGTTTCCTGTTATTTGGTTCCGATCATCAAGTTGCAATTGCCCATTCTGTAAGATCAAAGCGAGTGTACTAACACATATTTTATTCAAGGTTTTGAGAACCTTCTAGATGACTATGTGCCCCATGTGCCAGACGTGATCTAGCTACATCAGTTGAGCCTTCAAGAGGGTATATAAACCCAGCCCAAACCCGAGTCGTGGCTTTGCCTCGCTCCCTGCAGAACAAGCTTCACCCTTCCCACTCACCTGATGAACTGAGAAGCGCTCCAGTCTCTTTCAAGTCCAAGTAAACCTGCACAGCTACTCCGGGCCCCCACGATTCCCTGAGTCAAAGCCTCGAGATCTTCTACGAACTTCAGTCAAGTGGAAGAACTAGGCTAAGTACTTGATATCAGGTTAGTATGCACAAATCCTCCTATAGTAGTAAGCAGGACCAAGTATCAACATCTTCAAAGACTATAGATTTTCTTCTATGCCCTCTCTGTGATTTACTCCAGCCCTCCTTGTGTGTTTATACTCAGGACCCTTCCTGCAACCTTGGAGCTAGAACTGTGATTGCACAAGGATTAAATACTTACTGTTTCTCTGATGAACAGTAGTGCCAAGAGAAAGCACTTCAGAGTCTTTGATATGTGCATGAACCTTGTATCCAAACCTGTGTTCCGAGTTTATCCTTGGGAGTGCAAGTAACTCCAACCTGTGTTCCAAGTTTATCCTTGGGAGTGCAAATAACTCCAACCTATGTTCCAAGTGTATCCTTGTGAGTGCAAGTAACTCCAACCTGTGTTCCAAGTTTATCCCTGGGAGTAACACACTCCAATCTGTGATTTTGGTTACTGCTCTCATGCCGTGCTTATGATGAAACCTGTAAGTGTATGTCACTGAAGTTAATGCATGGTCATTGTATGTAGAGACCTGTTAGTGTACTGATTGCAACTACCTCCTCTTGTTATTTCCAGTTCATTCTGTCAATGCAAAACCAGAGGTTCTGGTCCAGTGCACATCTACCTCACAAATGCAGAAGGTCACATTAGTGACAAATCCTGTTACGCAGTGTCGCGCAGCCGGTGAGCACATCCAATACCGTAAGTCTCTCTTTTGTTATTTTTCCCAGACTCCTACTCTCTAGGGCCATGTGTGATCTAAGGAGTTTGGTCCCTTGATCTTGTGCGGCTCAGAGAGGGATAGGTGGTCCAGCATTGCCTCCCGTGTTGTCTCCCCGGTTGGGACCAAGTGACTGCATGAGAAATCATGCCATCGTCCACTTCAAAATCAACATCCCTCTTCAAACAAAACCTACAACCACCAGCCTGGCCAGACGCAGATGGGGCAGCATCTCGGAACCCACACCCTGTGCATGAACCAGCCCAACCCTACAGACGACTTAAACAGTGACATCAAACAGCTCGATGAATGCATCACAGAATGCTACGATTTCCTGGCATTCCGCAAACAACCAAAAAAGAACCTGGATGTCGGCTAGCTGGTACACTGTAAAACTCCGTTCAATCACACAACACTTCATACAATTGGACAGACGATGGAGAACTTAGCACAAAGAAACTAACAAGGACACTCACAAAGAAGTACTCAGATGTAACCACCAGCAGTTCAGAGAAACCAAGAAGAAGGCCCTAGCAGAGTGCATAGATAACAGCTCCAACAGTTGTAAAGAAATCTTCGCCATCATCAAAGACTTCACCTTTCAACTTCCACCACAAACAGCATCACCCCTCGGAAGAACTACGCAATAACCTCACTGAATTTTTCAGAAACAAGATCAAAGCCATCTACAATAATTTCAACCCTCAACCAAGCCCCTGCAGTCTCACCTCCAGCTTACCCACAAATGACCTTGGAAACACCCAGACTACATGGTAAATAATCACCACTGAAGACACAACCAACATCATGGGGTCCACCGACTTAGACTCCACCACATCTACAAAATGGGCACCTACCCATTCAACGAAGTACTCACCTGCATCCTGAACACCTCTATCACATGGTCACGATGTTCAAAGGCCTCGTGTCAGCTTCAAGTGGGTACAACTTAAAGAAAAATGCCGTAGTACTCTGTTTTCATTTAGCTTCCAAAAACTCTTTTTATTTAACAGTAAAGAGATATAGGTAGGTTTTGAAATTAAGTCTCTTCTTATTCCTCTCCTTTTTTTTCACAGGTGTAGGAATGCCAGGATCACCATGACGGACGCACCCCTTGCTGTAGTAACCACGCTCACAGTGGTTTGTAGATAACTGTTTATTCATAAGTACATCTTCATAGTTGTACAGTGACCTCCAGCTTCTCCAACTGACTGTCTTTCCTAGAACTACTCAGTGATGCCATTCCATTACATCACCAAGTTCTACAATGGAAGAAATAGATTTCCACATACCTCCCCCCTTACAAGGAAATTCATCACAAATTGATAAACTAAGCATACAAACAATAATGAACAATGTCAACTAGACATAACACTAATACAGAATTATCATTTAGGAATGGAAAGAAAAAGAAATCCACACAATATAATTGACAAGAAAAACACAATTACTCGGTTGAGTTTGGAATATTAACTTTGCACAGGCTACCCATGCTCCACTCTCTTCCATCATCCAAAGTGACCACAGAATTCATCACTTTAACCACTCTTTGTGGCTTAGAAAATTTGATCTCTCCTTTCTTGACAAATCCTATTCTTCTAGTGACCACCCAATCACCACATTTAATTTCAACAATCTTCACTCCCTTTCTCCTATCATAATCATCCTTGTTGTGTTCATGAGCTTCTTTCACTCTTGCTGCAATCCGTTCACGATCCACCCAGACCTGATCTTTCTTTTGCAACCACACAGGAGACTCCTTAGTTGCAGGTTCTCTTCCTTTCAAAGCTACAAATGGTGAAACACCAGTAACAGAATGAGGAGTCACTCTATGAGCCCACATCATTTTGACTAATTCTTCCTTCTACAATAATCCATTAGCCAAAGACAATTGAATGTTGTCCATAATGATACGATTGATCCTCTCAACCAATCCATTTGCCTGTGGTCTAAATAGTGCCACCCTATCATGCTTAATTCCTAATCCTGTAAGAAACCTTGTCATAACAGTAGAAACCAGCTGTACACCGTTGTCTGTGACTAAAGTCTTAGGTATTCCTTCCTCCAAGAACACATTTTTCAAAAACTCAATCACACTCACAGACGTAATATGCTCCACAGATCTAACTATAAACCATTTGCTATGGTAGTCTACCAAAACAATTAAAAACCTGTTCCTGACACCCAATATTTCAATAGGACCCAAAAAATCCAACGCCAACTTCTCCCAGGGTCGATCAGGAACCCTCACACATCCCAGTGGAGGTTGACGGATCACTCTACACTTATCACTATTGCTACATGCCTGACAATCTCTAACAATCTCTTCCACCTCTCTATCCATTTCAGGCCACCAAAAATACTGCCTCAATCTCCTTTTACACATGCTTCTGCCCAAGTGCCCTTCGTGTACAAGTTTAATCAATCTCCCCCTCAACATTCTTGGCGGAACAACACGGTTGCACCTCAAGACCTTATCCACGTGATACTCAGCTGATCTTTCACCTTTAGATATTGTTTCAACTCCTCACTTAAGACAGAAGCATTTCCCCAACCACTACGTATTGCGTCTTTAAGCTCCATGTACTCTCTGTCCGCACTCAATGCTTCTCTCCATTCTTCTTGTCTCAAAGCCAATTCTCCATCACCAAGAGTAGACAAGGAGTCCACCTCAATCATGAAGGAAGAATCTCCTTCTTCTTCCTCAATTGGCATACGCGACAAGCAATCGGCTATGACATTCCTTTTACCTCTGACAAAATCGATTGAAAAATTCAAATCCATCACAGACAACAACCATCAAGATATCCGGGGAGCCACACTCCCCTCGAGACCTTTACCACCTTTAAAAATATGTAGCAATGGCTTGTGATCTGTTCTAAGAACGAAAGGCAAGCCCCATAAATAAAATCTAAAATGATTCATCGCCCAACAACAACCCAAGGCTTCTTTTTCATTGGCAGAATAAGATCTTTCTGCACCCTGTAAACGACGCGATGCGTACCCAATCACTCTCTCTTCATCATCCACCCTCTGGGTCAACACAGCGCCCAACCCGATGTTACTCGCATCAGTTGTCAACATAGTTTTCTTTTTAACATCGAAGTGAGCCAAAGTAGGCGCACAAACCAGTGACGCCTTAACATTTTTAAATGCTGATTCACATGCCGGATTCCACTCGAACAATACTCCTTTTTTCAATAGCGCTCTCATGGGCTCAACAGTGTCAGAAAAATTAGATACAAACTTAGAACAATACTCGGCAAGACCAAGAAACGATTTCAATAACTCCTTATCGGTAGGCTGAGGAGCATCAACAATTGCCTTTACAATACTTTTTTTGGTCTAATCCCATTGACGGAAATTTCATGACCAAGATAATTTACTTGTTCCTTTCTCAGTTGACATTTCTCCTTTTTATGGTTAATCCATGTTCAGCAA
Organism: Calotriton arnoldi; assembly: GCA_963921515.1. Taxonomy (NCBI): domain Eukaryota; kingdom Metazoa; phylum Chordata; class Amphibia; order Caudata; family Salamandridae; genus Calotriton; species Calotriton arnoldi. The sequence goes on from CAWUFW010001434.1 coordinate 1,124,410, forward strand.
TTCTTTTCAAAACTTCAAACTACAATTCATCATGATCCTTAAAGGATCTACCAACCACCATTATGTCATCCTGGAAACACAAAACCTCACGCATTCCCTGAAATATATTTTGCATAATCCTTTGGAACACCGCGGAGGCTGAAGCTAATCCAAATGGCATACGACAATAACGGAAAGCCCCCAGTGGTGTGACAAAGGAAGTCAGGGGCCGTGATTCCGGATGCAGATTCACTTGGTGATAAGCCGCAGACATGTCTAAAACGCTAAAGATTTTTCCACCCCCCATCACACTCAACATTTCTGCTATATTGGGGAGTGGTTGGCGATCAACCCATATATTTTTGTTTAAATCTCTCAAGTCTATACAGAGACGAATTTTGTTACCCTCTTTGGAGGCAACGACAATTGGAGCAAGCCATTCAGAAGATTCAATGGGCTCAATAATTTTACATTCTAACAATTTGTCAAGTTCTTTTTGAAGCGGTTCTCTCATTAGCAAAGGTATAGGCTTAACCTTGCGCACCACTGGAATTGCATTTTTCTTTAGAATGATGCGGTGAGTGAATTTCTTCAACATACCCAAATCATCAGTAAAGACATGGGGAAATGACAGCATCAATTTCTTTCCCCATTCAGAATCAGCATCTAATACAGGCAAATTACATTCTTGTGTAGTCTCTACAACCATCACTGGTTCCTTAGCATTAGGATCAAGGATAATGTTAAGATCTTTCTGATGACGCCACCCTAAAAGATTGGATCCATCTTCCATTACGTACACCCTACCATGCACACTGTTATTCTTGAAAAATATATCCATCCATTCCATCCCCACAATGTTAATTCTCTTCCCACCGTAACCCACTGCTCTTATATCAGGATGTTGTAAATCCTGCAAGTCTCTTTTAGATCTTTTTCATAAATATCCGTGAAATTCACACGTTACTGCTAGACCACGCAATGTCGCTACGTAAGTCATAATATCTTCATCATGTGCTTGTGCTAGACAAAAACGTTTGTGCCTTTCAAAAACTACACTAAGTTTAGGTGTAAAGTGCTTTTCCAACATTTGTAACGACATGTCATTTACGTTGACAGTTTGACCATTACCAATTCCCAAGGAGATTTCGGGAAGATCATCATATATCCTTCTTCCTTCCGTCCCTAGATGTTGTAGCAAAATCGCTTGTCTTCTCAGCGGTCCATACTTGTCACCACTAATGGCTAACATATAAGTATTAAAAATGTTTTTCCACCTTTTCCAAGGGATGCTTGGTTCTCCAGGAAGAGGCAAAAACGAAGGTGGAGCAGCCATACTCTGTTCTGACATACCTGCAATAAGAAGATCAAAACAACAAACTACTACAACTAATCAAAAAAATAAGTTATAACAATAAATTAAAATAATAATTTAAAACAATTATCTAACATAATTATCTAAAATAATTATCTAAAATAATTATCTAAAATAACTATCTAAAATAATTATCTAAAATAACCATACTGCAGTTGTATCCTCCTTTAATAGTGGAAGTTTTGCTTTGCAGATCGATCTCCAATAAACTGACAAGTCCTCTTTCTATGTAGATAGTTGAGAGCTCACGTGTGTAGGAAAATATGTGCTTGCATCAGACGTTATAATGATTTCCTGTATTTCCTGTAGGACGGCAGAACTCCGGTAACGAAGAGGATAAACACGATGACACTGGTGAGAAGATTGATTAATGTACTCGATAATGCGCTCGATAATTGTGTAATCGGCCGTCAGAGCCTCGCGCTTGGCCTCGCGTGTCAACTCGCGTTCTCAAAGCTTCATTCTCTCACAGCCTCGCGCTTGGCCTCGCGCGTCAACTCGCACTGTGAAAGATTTCTCGTGCTCGCGCAGTCGCTCGTGCAGTCAGCACATTTAAAATTCAACTATACTTGACAAATGTGAAATCCTCTATGAAACAGTCATTTCACTTCAAGCTCAACGATATCTTGACAAGAGATTTCCATTTCATTCTCAATCGATTTTAAAACAGTGATGAAGCTGGTGCGTTATACGCTCTGATTTCCTTCTTGGAGTTCATAATAACGCTTTTCCGCTAAACCAGTAGCCTAAATGTTCAGGATGTCGCAAAAATGACTTATTCCTCTTCGGCAAACAAAACAAACAAAATTGAATTGATAGTAACTCACGGTTCCAAAGGTCAAGATACAAATTCATAAGCAGGATTCCTCGGAGAGCTGCTTTTCCAGGGGTGGAGGTCACTCAGTATTCTGCCCCCTGCGCAGATCACTCGTCGCCAAAAAACTGTAGTAACCACGCTCACAGTGGTTTGTAGATAATAACTGTTTATTCATAAGTACATCTTCATAGTTGTACAGTGACCTCCAGCTTCTCCAGCTGACTGTCTTTCCTAGAACTACTCAGTGATGCCATTCCATTACATCACCAAGTTCTACAACCGAAGAAATAGATTTCCACAGTAAGTGTTCAGGATTTATGAACATGGTTTTAAAGGGAGGGATTTTGTGAGGGAGTTTTCCACCAAAAAATAAAATACTCCTTGGCCCATCACCTAGTGCTTGAAACTAAATAATTATGGCAACGTCTCTGGTCTAGTTATTTTATCGGGTTGAGAGTTTTAAAAGAAGACAAAATATGAAAGAGAGAGGGTGTTTTCTGAAGCCACACCCTCAATGGATAAGATGTTTATCTTAGACAATATCACTTGTGTTTTAATAGCTCTCCATTCTTAGCCATCTGTCGGCTTAACTTGCGTGAGGCAGCTTTCTAAAAGGCAGAACCCTCATCCTCCTTTCTTTTTTCACCCCACCTCTCCATCAATCCTTGCACATGGCCACGTACCTTAGTCAGCCACCCTTCTCCAGGAGCGTGCCGGGCGGCTTGTAGGACCGGTGGCCTCCTGGCATTTCCCCGAGGTCAGGAACAGACCTTCTGTCTCCCTCGAGATCGAAGGTTCAGCTCATCCCGAGACCTTTTCTTCACTCAGGCGTCTTCTCCCTCCTTACTGGCATTTCGTCTCGAGACCCGCCTGCTGTGCTCTATTCCGGGTGCTTCAGGCCCGAGGCGTGTGTGGATAGATTAATCGTGGTGTCCGTCAGGGAAGGCCACGGGTTGCCTTCCTCTCTGTCAGGATGATCTCCCGGAGCCTTAAAGGCACAGACAGTCCAGGGAGTCTGTGCGCAAATCAACAAGACTTCGTGTGACATTTAGGTAGAGGGCCACGGAGTGAAACCAATTACACCCTCCTCCCCATCACACCTGGATAACATGTATCACTACTAAAAGCACCCACCCAACTAGCAAATAATAGACCGATCTACCTAGTACCCTACCAAGCCAAGGTCATGAAGAATGTCATCAACAAGCAACTCACTAACTACCGTGAAGCACACTAACTCCTAGACACAACACAATCAGGCTTCAGACCCAATTACAGCACTGAGACTGCCCTTATCGCTGCTACAGATGACATCAGGATGATCCTTGATCGAGCAGAAAAAGTGGCCCTCATCCTGCTTGGCCCCTCAGTGGACTTTAACATGGCCTCCTACTCCACCCTGATCAGAAGACTACATGAAATACGCATCCAAACACTCACCCTCAATTGTATCTACTCCTTTCCTCACAGAAATGCCACCTTGCAAGTTAGAAGCCAAAAACCTCATCTGCGGAATCCTCCAAGGATCCTCTCTCAGTCTGACCCTAATCAACTTCTACATGACCCCACTGGCTTACCTCATCAGATTGCATTGCATCAACATACTGTCCTACACTGACAACGCCCAACTCATACTTTCCCTGTCGGACAAGACCCCCATGACAAAAACTAACTTCACCACTTGCATGACCCCAGTAGCTACCTGGATGAGATCCAACTGCCTCAAGCTCAACTCAGACAAAACAGAAGTCGTGTTCTTCGGAAGGAAAACCTCTGCTTTGGACTCTACTTGGTGGCCGGCAACCCTTGGCTCCACATCTAGTTCCACCGCCCATACCAGAAACTTAGGAATCATCCTAGACGACAAGCCGGACATTACAGCCCAGGTAAATACGGTGACCTCCACTTGTGTACACATCCTGAGTGTGCTGCAAAAAATCTTCAAGTGACTTTCAGAGAATATTAGGAAAATGGTCACACAGACCCTAATAATCAGCAGACTTGACTGTGGCAAAGCACTCTGCACAGGAATCATCAAACAGCTCCTGAACAGCCACCAAGACATGTAAAATGCTGCTGCAAGACTCATCCTCAACTTACCTCAATGCACCCACATCACCCCACACCTCAGAGAGCTTCACTAGCTCCCCATACACAGACACACTCAGTTAAAACTCCTCATACACACATACAAAGGATTACAGAGCACAGGCCCTGCCTACCTCAACAGCCGAGGAAACTTTTACCAACTTCCCAGACACCTCCTCTCAGCCAAACTCTCACTGGTACACAAAAATAGAGCCAGATGGCCCGGTTTATCATACATCTCCTCCAAACATGGAACAGCCTCCCATAACACATCAGAGCCTCCTCATTACTTCTTGAGTTCCGCAAATAATATCACCTGAGAGACAACCACCTAACTGCCTACCCTCGTCGATGATCAATGCGCTATACAAATTGTATTAACAAAACATAACGGACAAGTTAACTTTTATCTATCACAAGGTTTATGTCAAATGTAGATCTGATGACGGTCCCTCCATGGAGGTTGGGACAGGAGTGTGTCCTTGATAATAATGTGATAAATGCCTGGCAACCATCTTAGAGATTGCTGTATTCCACACTACAGACCAGTCAGCCTTACACGTTGCACGGGGCCACTGTGAAATCTTCCAGGATGATTTCCGCCCCCTGGCGAACAGAAAGACTTTAGCCCAGCTAATTTTCTGCTTTTAGGAGATTTTAACCATCATGTGGACAAAACAACAGATCCTGATACTATCCATCTGCTTGCAGATTTGGAATCCTTATGACTCCACCAGAAAATAGTAGGTTCTACTCATATAGCAGGACAAACACTGGAGTTTGTGTTTTCCAACATTCTTAATCTAGTGGTTAATCTCCCAGCTGTCCAGGTGTGGACAGACCACTTTTCCATCAGCCTCTAAATTATCTTGCAGAAATCAAGAGATGTCAATCTTAATGTTTTAAAATTTACCAGACCTGGGAGGAAGGTAGTACCCTTTACTTTCTCTTCTGTCTTTGCCTCTCCTCCTTGAAGGGTTATGGAGACATTAATCTTGCTTTAAAGGATTTTGAGAAAACGTTTACGCAGTCGTTAGACATCATTGCCTCCCTGAAATTGAGTAAAGCTAAAACAAAAAACCTTGTCTCACCTTGGTACACGGAATCCCTAAAGAGGGACAAAACATATGTAGGAAATTTGAGCGTAAATGGAGAACATCCAAATGAGCCGAGGATAAATTCATCTATAAATCTGCATTAAGAAAAGGAAAATGACCTTTACAACGCGGTCAAAACACTGCAATACATTTACATCGCTGTTTTTAAAACGCAAGTCGTTACAACGACTTGCACTGGAGGGCGCTCTAGACTAAGGAATAGTGTAATTTACTATCCCAATACCTTCCCTACTGTACATAGACTGGAGTTGGAATAGTAAATCACACTATTCCTAAGTCCAGCGCCCTCCAGCGCAAGTCGTTGTAACGACTTGCGTTGTAAAAACAGCGATGTAATGTACCGCGATCTAAATGATCGCGTTGTATCATCATACATCCTTAAGAAAATATCTGAAAAATATCAATATTGCAAGAAGGTCCCATATAGTTGATAGAATCAACACTGCAAGTAATTCTTCAAAAGAGCTTTATAAAATTCTAAAAGAATTTACCAACCAGACGATGTGTATCTCTACCATTCCAGCATCTCAGGTGTTCTGCGATGATCTTGCAGCACACTTTGAGCAAAAGATTAATAATATTTACCAATCTCTATCAAATAATGTGGCATCGATAAGGCAAGCCCCTTTGGAAATTTTGGGTAGCCCTCAGTCTACCACCCTGGAGATGTCAATCCTGCCACTCCTGAGCAAGTACTGGGCCTGCTCAAAAGGATCAAATCTGGATCTCCTGATGATCCCCCTCCCCTGACATTATTGTTGCCTTGGCTCCAATACTTCTTGCTCCCATTACGTACCTATGTAACCTTTATTTTAATTTGGAAGCCCTTCCTACTAAATGGAAAGCTGCTCAGGTTAGACCTATTCTTAAAAAACCTACGGTCAACCCTACAGACCTGGGTAACTACAGACCAATATCATTCCTCCCTTTTCTTGGAAAAGTCATTGAGTCTCTGGTAAACCAACAACTGGTGTCATTTTAGAAACTCACTCCCTTTTAGATCTCTCTCAGTCAGGCTTCTGTGCTTCTCATAGCATGGAGTCAGCCTTGGTGGAGGCCACTGACACAACCAGGCTTGCATTAGATCAGAGGAACTCTGCTATGCTGGTTCTCCTGATCATCAGCAATTGATATCATTTCCCATTCAATCCTAATCCAGAGAACGGAGGAGATTGGTGTCAGTGGAAAAGCTATTAAATGGCAGGAACTTTCTGTCGGAGCGACCCCATACAGTACAAGTAGACCTTTATAACTCCAGAACTATGGTCCTGGATAAAGGGGTGCCGCAGGGATCGATTCTGAGCCCAACTCTCTCTAACATATATGTGGCTCCCCTGGCCAAGGTTATCAGGTCATGTGGTTTTGATACAATTTCATATGCTGATGGCACTCAACTTGTCATCACTATGGACCCTAATTCGGAACTTACTAACATTAAATTTAGAGATTTCATGTTAAAAATTACCTCCTGGATGACGGCCAATCTTCTTCAGCTTAATTCCAGTAAGACGAAAAATTTGCTCTTTCTGAAGGTGCATGCAGTCTGGTTAACCGATTGGTGGCCATCTGAACGGGGACTGTCTCCCACTCTCCAAAAAATGGCTAAAAATCTGGGTGTTCTCTTGGATGACAACCTTTCTATCAATGAGCATGTCAAATCAATGTCTGGGACATGTTTCAGTGTGATGCGCATGCTTAAGAAAGCCTTTCACTGGGTTGCTTTGCAGACAAGGAAAACCCTGGTCCAGGCTTTGATAGTGAGCCACCTGGATTATGGGAATTCACTCATGGTTGCAATGAATGAAGGTGGTACAGAACACAGCAGCTCGCCTTGTCTGCAATCTCCAACCGGGATCACCTTTTGAACCTTTATTACATTCCCTCCATTGGCTTCCCATAAAAAACGTGCACTCTTTAAACTTTTGTGTCTGTTTTTTAAATCCTTGCATGGGAAAGGACGATGTTATCTCAAAAAATTTGCAGCCATATATCCCGGCATGTCAACTTAGATCCAGTCAACTATTATTGCTATGACCCAAGCGCATTCGTATGACTAGCATGGGGACAGCTCTTTTTCTTTTTTGGCCCCCAAACACTGGGATCATCTACCCCTACAGCTATGGTGTTGCTCAGACTTACCCTCTTTTTTAGAGATCTTTAAAAACCTGGCTGTTTGATCTTTAACTTTCTCATTGAACTGTGACCTGTACATGCTGCTCAGGTGCCGAGGGATCCCCTCGGGAATGATTTGTGTGCCTTACAAATCTATAAAAATAATAAGCTGCTACTGTCACAAAACCCCTCTTGCAGATGGTATGCATTTGTTTCTTAGTTGAGCCACACTGCCCCTGTTGGATGGCAATGAGTAAGACTATGCATTAGTTTTTTGGCTGAGAAGTTGACACAATATTTATTGGTTCCGTTTGGCATACTTTTGAACACAGTAAATCATTTCTGCACTGGTGCTGTTCTTCTACTTGGTTCTTGCAGTGCTAGTTCAGAATTGTGAGAAATGTATTGGGGAGTTGTCTATTATAGTCCTCTGGCACCTCTCCAAAATTCTGTTTTTGTTGTTAATACTACTGTTTTGAGACCATCTTGATAATAATAGTGAGTGAATTGTCAATAAACTGGTTTTCTTAGAGGCAAAGTATGAGGCATTAAGCTTCTATGATGCATCCTGTGTACTGAAGGTATGCTTAGGATCTTGATAAAACCAGCTTTTATCAATAGGGTGTGTTTTGCAGGGTGTTCATTGACATGGGGTCTCTATCTGTGATTACATGATCTATTCTCAGTTTACTTTACAAGAACCCTACTAAGACTCAGTGCTTATGTGTGGTTTGAAATGACTGACTGCAATGGAAATGCGGGCAAATCTGTGGAAGATAGACTTACATTTTAGGTGTGCCATTCCATCTTACTGGCATGTTCTCGGATTGGATTATATGTTTTATGCTTAAAGGATCTATTTTATTGAGTAACAGTGCTGCAGGATTTAGGGTCTTAAGGGATTTAAAAGCCATTGCCCACGTGAACAATGTTTTTTTGCTTTCAGAATTAAGGTGAAGTTGTGCATAATTTAGAGTGGGCTTTAATTTCTGTTCATAATACCACACAATTTGCTGTAGGAATACACATAAGTGTTTGATGATTGCAATGTTGCCACAGATAGACCATTTTTTTCACAATGTATATACAAAATATTTACTAGATATCTGTGGTGATTTTCGCAAAGGATCCTAGAAGGGTCAGAGAACAATAAATAGAGTGGACACCTCCTTTAGAATAATTACTTGTGTCCACTGCTCCCCTCAATAACAAAACATGCACTCCTATTGAACATGCATCTCTCCACTGAGTGAATGTTGTGGTAACATGGCCAGTGGAGCCATGGGACATTCTGCAGTTTGCAGCCAAATACTACCATGGTCAATTGTAGCCATGTTTTCAATTACACAAATGTGTTGTCACTCCTAGCTCAACTTCCTTAAATTATTTAATTATTAGTGGTGTGAGAAGTGGATTATTAATTGAAGTAGATGGTAGTCCTCTTTAACTAATAATGGCACTATTCCCTCCTCGATCCAGTTAGGTCTGAATGATTTAAACCTGAGCTGAACCCTTGGTAGCTGTAGCACAGAGCAGACAGGCTCAACTAAGGAGAAATGTGTTAAGCATATAGCAGTACCAAAACAGTTAAAAATTAGGAAACACAACACAATAGACAATCTGCTCCAATTTATAATTTTAGAGACAATTTTAATGAGCACATAGACACCAAAAGAACATGAATCTGATGTAGGGAACTTTAGATATGATTTTTCAAAGTTTTTGATGTTTCTAGTGCCAAAAAGTACAAAGCGCCAACCACGAGTATCTGGTCGAGCTAGACTGGGTCAAAGTCAAAAGTTAAGGCTGACAGCAATGGAGTGCAGGTCAGATACGGGGACCAGGCTTATTCCACCCTTGGACTTAGATTCATGTAGATTCGAGCTACCCGACCTATTTGTCGTTTTGAATTTTCTTTACTCCATCCCTCTTTGGCACAAGCCCGGGGACTCAGTCACAATAGGTATGAACTGCGGGGCAGGACTCTTGATGCTAGTTTGACTAAAGGGCTACCCCCTGATGCCAGAGTCCTCAGTGATGCATATACTCTCCCAAAGAGGGATGGAGTAAAGAAAATTCAAAACGACAAATAGGTCGGGTCGCTCGAAGGAGCAGCTTTCTGCCCTCGAGCCATTAAAGTAGAATAAGGAATTCCCCTTTTACTCCTACCCGGGAGGACACCTCTTGTTTGCCGTGATGAAAGTCCAGGACCCTTGCGGGCCAACCGAGGACTGAAACATGTTGGCATTAGGGTCATAGGACCGTTAAAATCCCATTGACCCCCCCCATATTGAACATTTTTAATATCCCTGGCAGATCCAAGAATAAAGGGATACCGGGATCTGCTTGCGGATTTTTTATCTTTATCTCCCCCTGGCTATTATTCATCAAGAGTTCCCTGGAATACGGTCGAGCCCACCCTGACTTTTAGGGGTCAGGGTGACCCGATGATGAAGCATGACACCACTAGGGTGTGTGAGGGTAATATAAACAAAAGGAAGTGCTTCCTTCCCCACTCCTTAGTGGCTAGTGACTAATTGCTTCATATAGGTTCTTCCCAGATCTAACTGCCCAGGGTTAAGTGTGAGAACTAGTAAATACCCTTCACTGGTTCGTGGGTTACTTTTTGTGGAATTGTATTTAACACGGGAGGACGTACATCCACCTTGTTTACCTCTCTGCTCCTACGGCACAGGTGAATGACCATTCCCTGTTTGCCATAGTTACTTTGTCACTAGCTTGAATTGGCATCTTTTCTGGATGGGGAGCTGGTAGAGGTCTTTCCGGTGCTGGGTGATGTGGGTTCTCTTGAGTAGGTTGAGGATCAGTCTGTCTGCTGTGTTCTGGACTGTCTGGAGCCTTCTCATGAGTTCGGTGATGGTGTCTGCATAGAGTGCATTGCCATAGTCCAAACGGCTGGTGATGAGGGCCTGTGTCACTGTTTTCCTGGTGTTGATGGCTATCCACTTGAAAATTCTGCGGAGCATGCGGAGCGTGTGGAAGAAGGCTGAGGAGACATTGTTGACCTGAAATTTCATGGAGAATTCACTGTTCAGGATGATGCCAAAGTTGCGGCTGTGGTCTTCCGGAGTGGGGGTGGGTCTGAGTTCTGATGGACACCAGGAGTGATTCTATAGCGAGGTTTGTCTGCTGAAGCTCAGTACTTCGGTTTTGTCTGTGTTGAGCTTCAGACAGTTGCTCTTCATCCAATCTGAGACGTTCTTCATACAGTTGTGGAAATTGCTCTTTGTTCTGGTGGGGTCCGCTGAGAGCGAGAGGAAGAGTTGGGTGTCGTTGGTGTAAGAGATGATGCTGATGTCATGGGTTCTGACAAAGTCTGCAAATTGTATCATGTAGATGTTGAAGAGGGTTGGGCTGAGGGTTGAGACTTGAGAAAAACAAAGGGGGTGTTCTAGGGTTGAGAGGTGAAGGAGGGGAGACAGATTCTCTGGATGCGCCCCATGACAAAAGATGTCATCCTTCTGAGCACATCATCTCTGATTCCAATCTGGTGCAGTCAATCGATGAGTGTGGGTCCTCGGAGTCCAGGGCTCTGGGTGGGGTGGCAGGTGGTGCCTGTTGGTTGTTCCTCTGGTGTACATCACTTGCATTCACCCCCACTCCCAGCCCGATTTAGTAGATGAGAGGTGTTCAGGTGGTCCCTACCATGGCAGCTGACACGTGTGCTCAGACCCTGCATGCCAGAACAGCTGCGTACAATGTAGTTTAATCTAGGCTACAATGAACGTGGGTCTTTAAATGTCCCTATGTGTATGTACTACCCATGGCCCACATATCTCCAACCCCTCAGGTGTGTTGTTTCTCCTCTGAGAAACCAATTGTATGCTATGGATTTTCAGGCTAGGTTAAAGAGAAAGAGAGACATATTTCAAAAACATGGGGTGCAGTGCAGTGCCATAAACCATCTTGCAGCACCAAGCTGTGTGTTTAGGAATGCGCAGGGTTGCACTGCTGTTACAATGATACAAAGCATCCCTGTTCTTTCTTTATGCTGGTGCACAATTGGCTGGCTAGCATCAACGCAGGTGCCCACGCACCATGGTGTAAGGGTGTCTGCTTTGGTGGACGTCAGCTGTTTGTGTGCCGGCACTGACAGAAAGAACAGGAATTCGTAGTATCTCGTAGATATGGTGCATTCCAGCCCTTTTCTTTTGACAAAGGGTAGCACAGCTAGAAGGCTTGAGACACGACCCTACACCAACATATTATCAAAATGACAATGAGCCCTCCATTGATGATATGTTTAATCACAGATGAGCCAGCATCCTACCCTTTGTCCTGCAGACAGTGCCACAGAGCGCTGGGACATAGCTTTCTGCACTGCACGACATGACATAGTTACCCACATTGCCCCTTGTTGCAACTTACCCTGCTGCTGTTGTAGTTAGTCACAGCCAGCAATGTCCTGTCCCCCAACTCCAGCCACCGACTCCTAGCAAATGACAGCGGACACCTGCTCCTCCAAGGGATCCAGCTCCTCCTGGGACTCCGGACTACCACCTCCGGTCTGCAATGCTGCCTTGAAATTAGTTACCAGTTTCTCCCTTGTCCTGCGCTTGCAATCATGCCAGTGCTTTTTACAGTCACTCACTGTCCTCTTGACTTTGGAAACGCTGTTCACGTTGTCCACTATGGGCTGCTATATGGCCTTTTTCCTCCCTAGTGACATTTTGGAGCTGGTCTTGGTGCTCCGTCTCCTTGGCGATAAAGATCTGATTCTCCTCCTCACTGAACTTGCACTTCCTCTTCCTTTGGTCATCCTGGCTGGTAGTGGGGTTGCTGGGGTTGTTGTCCTGGGCTGTGCTCACTCCTGGCTGCTCCATTGCTGCTTTCAGGTGAGTGTAACTTTTATTTTTCACATAGCGGTGTTTTTGTATTTTTTTCCCTGCTAGTCGTACAAAAGTGATGCTAAGACGGCTAGTGTCTATTTTCTAGACACTAATTGGCCGAACCTCACTTTTGCAGTAGTAGCGTCAGATTGGTTAACGACACGGCGCACAAAACTGCATCAGTTTTTACGACACCGGCCTCTTTCTAACTTCATGGAGCGCCGTATTGTAAATACGACGCTAAGCTGGCATTAAGAACTGTCGTACCGCAGTGGTAATTTTTTGGGCGCACTGCTGCGGCAAAATATCGGTGCACCAGTTCTTGTAAATATACCCCTACATTTCCCAAAATGCTTTTCACCATATATAAGGAATGATGGCAGTGAGAGCAATGAATGTCAAAGAATTAAAATACTTTATAAAGACGAAAGTCAAAACACGTCATGGTGTTTAACAGAATACTGATTGAACAGGATATTGCTAAAGCTTCCAGGAGTGCAGCGTTATGTCTATTTGTGAATTCAAATATATATATATGCTGAATTTCTATGGTTTTGCGTGTGTAAAATCTAAACTTAACTATATCATACCTTCTTAGTGAATTTCTAAAATGTAATACATTCTATTTCCCAACTATAAAGTCCCTGTAACCTTTGTTTTTTTCAGTGAATTTCTAGTTTTTTTTTTACTATATGTCAATCCAACCGCTGCAGCCCACAGCCTTTGGCCAGAACCTGCGGCCAACCCACCCATATGCAGCCAGCCTCACACAGTGCACAGCCTTTGGCCATGTGCAGGGAGGGCTTGGCCGCAAGGCATGGCCCAAAGTAGCCAACCTGGGAGAGGGGAATGCAGCCACCCTCCCTAGGCTGGTTTTGGCCGCGGGGACCCATCCTCCAGGGCCCAGCATATTTTGTGAGTGAGGGGGGCATGAGTCCCCTTCCATGGGTCAATTTCTGCCCTGGGGACCCCATACCCCAGGGCTGGGAGCATTTTTTTAGGGAAGGGATGTACATGGCCCCCTCCCCTGGCTGATTTCATCACTGGCAAACCTATGTCTCAGGGCCCAGCCCTATTGTGAAGGGGGTAGGAGGCACATAGCCCCACATCTCTGGGCTGATTTGCCCCCTGGGACCCCATCCCCAGTGGCCCTCCACCTTTTTAAATAGGGAAGGGGGCATGCAGCTCCGCTCCACAAACCGATATCGGCCCAGGGACCCCCATCCTAGGGGGCCTGGGAAATTACTCAAGGGGGAGGATAGACCGCACAGCCCACCTCTCTGGACAGATTTTTGGCCCTGGGGACCTGGCCAATAAAGGGTGCACTCACCAAATCCTTGTTGGAGGCTGTGGGGTAGCCCCAAGGCCCCTGTGGTGCCAGCTGGATCCGTGCATCCAACAGGAGCCTGCATTCCTCCCGCCCGCAGTGATCAGCTAAAAATGCTGCTCCCTGTGGGTAGGAGAAATATTGAGATCTGTTTCCCTGCCCGCATTAGTAAAAAAGAAATACAGATGTCTAGGGATGCAAATCCTTTGCAGATTCAGAGATCTCGTACTGATTGGCCTCCAATGTTTCAACCAGGAAGTATTGGCAGCCATTTTGGGACTCGAACTCAGCTGAGTCCCAAAAAAAAGTTACAAATAAAGAAAAGGGGGCAGGGTAGGAATACCCTGACCCCCTAGGCCTGGTGGTGGGCCCCAAAAACATTTTTTCTTCTATTTTGCCATGAATTTGTGGGTGGATCAGGGAATTCACTGCACAATTTTTAAAAAACCAAGCGCGGCATCCCCCGTTTGTTTGTAATTCAGCCCTTGGGTGGGCCAGGCTCTGGGGACATATTTAAATATATATTTTGGGGACCCCCCCTCCCTATGGCCGATATGGGCCCCAGGGACCACCACCTCCCGAGGGCTAGGTAGATAGGAAATAAAGAGGGAAGGTGGTCACACGGCACCCCCCAGGCCATTTACAATCTTGAGGACCACCACCTCCCTGGGGCCTGGCCAACATTTCAAAGGGAGGGAGGCCATGTGGCTACCCTTCTGTGCAGTTGTCGGCCACCACCCACTCTGGTCAGGCCCGGTAACAACAAAGGAGGGCCATTAATGACCCTGGGGACCCCCTCTTTTTTAACGAGTGATACTATTTCTAACATATGTCATCTGAGTGGCTGTGAGGCTGTCTGAATGTGTGTGTGAGTGGCTGTATAGGTGTGTTAGTAGGTGTGTGAGTGGCTGTAAGGGAGAATAAGTGGGTGTGTGAGTAGCTGTATGGGTGAGTGAGTGGCTGTGTGAGTGGCTGTATTGGTGAGTGAGTGGGTATGTGAGTGGCTGTATAGGTGGGTGAATGGCTATGTGAGTGGCTGTATTAATGGGCGAGTGTGTATGTGTGTGAGTGGCTGTATCAGTGGCTGAGTGACTGTGTGAGTGGCTCTATGGGTGGGTGAGTGGATGTGTGAGTGGCTCTATGGGTAACTGAGTGGCTTTGTGAATGGCTCTATGGTGAGTGACTTGGTGTGCAAGTGGGTATACAGCTAAGTGAGTGGCTATTTGAGTGGGTGTATGGGTAAGTGAGTGGGTTTGTTAATGGCTGTTTTGCACAGTAGGTGTCTGTGTGAGTGGCTGTATAAGTGAGTGAGTGGACATGTGACTGTTTGGATAGATGTGTGAATGGGTAAGTGATTATGTGGGAGAGTGAATGGATGTCTGAGTGGCTGTATGGGTGAGTGCGTACCTCTGTTAGTAGCTATATGGGTGAGTGAGTGATTATGTGAGTGGCTGTATGGCTGAGTGAGTGGGTATGTGAGTGTCTCTATAGATGAAGGAGAAGTTGTGTGAATGGTTGTATGGTGAATAGTTATGTGATTCTTTTTGTGGTCCTGTGAGTATGTATATAGAGGTTGTATGGGGGTGTGAGTGGGTGTGTGAGTGGTTTTGTGGATGATGTCATCAGTGATGTAATTTGAGATGTCATCAGTGATGTCACTGACCATGTCACGAGTGATGTAATATGTGAGATCATAAGCAGTGTATTGTAGGGTGTAAGTTATAGTTAGCTTAGGTAACTATATCTGCTGAATTTCAGTGGTTTTGGAAATCTGAACCTAACTATAACATCCCTGTAACCTTTGATTTGTGCATTGGCTTTTTTAGTGAATTTCTAAGGTTTAATAATATTATTTACTAACTATAACGTCCCTGTAACCTTTGTTTTTTTAATGGAATTTCAAAGGTTTTTGAAATTTTATTTTTAATTGTAGCCTTTGAGAGTAGATGTGTGAGTGGCTGTATGGATCGGTGAGTGGGTGTGTCAGTGATTGTATGGGTATGTGAGTGAGTGTGTGAGTGGTTTTGTGGATGTGTGAGCGGGTGTGTCTGGCTACATGGTATCTCTAATCGTGTCAGTCTGTGAGCTCATATCATATTCTCATTTGTCTCTGTTTGTGTCCCTCCTCATGTAGGTATGTATTTTGCTATGTTTTTGTTTATTTATCTGCAAACTTTTTATAAAGTTCTTAGCACGTTTAAGAGCATTGTGACGCTATACACCATGGACCAGCAATTTGGCATCTCAACTAAGCAAGAGAAAACAATAAGAGAAAATGGTGGAACAGCGGCTTAGAGGGGTTTGGGTAAAAGTAAACACAGACAAAGCATTGCCCAATGGCTACATATTGAGGACAAGGAGGTGAATTTGAGCCAAATTACAAAACAGTCAACAAAAGTGAAAGGCTACTCATGAAGTAGTGTCATGGGCAATGGGTGTCGTAGGGCCTTGAATTAACATGGGTAGTCTAGCTATTTACTGTACAGCTTAGGGGGATATTCCCAAGAACGTGTGATAATTATCGCAAAATTAGCTTAACGCAACTTTGCACATCGCAGTCCATCGCGGGAAAATAACACTGTGTCAACGTTGTATTCCCAACACGGCGGTACCATGCGATAGTCTCACGATAACGCACCAAATGACCGCGTTAAAATTAACGCGATGCTGAACAAATGCGAAACACGAACGCGAAAAAGTTGCGATGCCCCAAATCGCGATACAAAAATCAGCGATAACCAGCGACAGGCCTGTAATTCCCACGCGTCATGCGGGAAAATGCACCATAAAAGCAGAAAATATAAAAACAACAAAGGTTAAACTGCGTAGCACCATGGATGCACCCGGACCGAGTGCAGAGGACAACGCGAACCCCACAAGCCCCACAGACGACCAGCAAGGAACCACGGGGTCGGGGAAGGCCAAGGAGGAGGAAGAGGAAGACGCGGTTCAGTCCTCAGGAAAACAGGATCATCGTTACGGAGGTGATAGAACACTACCAACAACTGTTCGTCACCTCCAACGTGTCATTAGGCAACAAAGACGCAAACATGGCAGACTATCTTGGACCATGTGAATGCAGTTGCAGAGTTGAGGAGGACAATGGAAGAGGTCAAGAGGCGCTGGAATGATGTGAAGGGCAAAACCAAGAAGAAACTCGATGCCAACATGAAAGAAGCAACGCAGATTGGAGGTGGGGGTCCAGCAGCACACCAGGAGCTGGATGACATGGAGAAAATGGTGGCCACAGTCATCAGTCGGGATACGGTGCCAGGAGTAGTGGATCCGGACACTGCTCAACATGACCTGACACAACATCAACAGGGTGAGTACCGACCAGGGACTGGGGGACGGGGGAGATGGGCACAATGGCACACATGCACAATTAAGTAGCAGCACACTGCACACCCACAATGACTCTGGATCATGTCCCTGATCTCCTTGGCATACTGCAGCACACATAGAAACAGCAAGTAGGCCCCTGCCGACAATCGTGCCCGGAGGGGGCCCTCCCCACACATCACTAATCTCACAACAAACCCATACACATGTGCTGAACCCAGCAAAGCTGCGGGTCCGTGAGCCACACTGACAATGCAAGTGACACTGCATGACGATTTGCATGGCTGCAGTCCAATTATCATGACATGGTGCACGCCACGACACTGAGGTGACTGAGTGTGGACCACATCCGGAAAGGAGCAGGTCACACTCTAACACATCCACGTGAACAAACAACCACTGACGTCAACAACACATCTGCGGACAAACCATGCCCAAGAGTCACAACTCGACCAAGAGCCCAATTTACCCAAGTCCACAACATCTCAGCACTGTAGAAGCACAGAAGTCAAAGGCACACCGCCTGAAAGGGATAAGGGGCAGCCAAATCAGAGCTGCAGGGGTGACTCACCCACAATGCAGCACACACACATGAGAATAAGAGCACCTAAACATTGACAACAATGTGATACAAACTGCAACACTTTCACAACAGAACACAGGACACAACTGGTGCCACATGTGTGTACAAAATGGCCAATCACATCTGGCATAGCAGGAAACTGTGAGATGACAATATACGATTACAACCTCACATCCGTGATGTAGTACAAATGTCCACTGTCCCGCATCAAATAGGCATCTCCTCACAAACAGTCACAATGTACATTGTCATGCAGTCTGTATGTAAACTCCGCCAATGCGTCAACATACATGGAACACACTGTGAAACTGCATCTCCCCTTTACATTGCTGAGGGACAATCAACACCTCCTGCAGAGCAGACCCTACATCACGTCAGCGATGATGGAGACGACCTCCAGGACATCGACTATGACGAACTCCAACAGTTCATGGACAACCTCCGCACCCCACCTCCAGTAGCAGGGCAGCCCAGCACCATCGAGGTGATCCCTCCCCCTGCACAGACCACACAGCAGGAAGCACTCACCACCACGTCTGGCTCCCAGCACCTCACCGAAGAACACACGGCGTTACAAAGCTGTGTGTTAGACTGCCAGAAGGAGCTGGCTGAACAGGTGCGGGTGGGGTTCGACCTCATGGCAGCCAAACTAGATGCCATATGTGGGTGTCTAAGTCCCATCAGGGACCACTTACATTCCCTAACGGACACCCACAGTCCGCCCCATGCCCTCCAACAATCCAAGGCTGGCGTCGCTGGAGTCATGACTCGGAGACAACAACATCTGTCTAGTCAGAGTGGCTACAGCGATGTCATCCGTGATTTGGGAAACATAAGGAGGGTCATGGAGAACATGGAGCGGATGCAAGCGCAAAGAATGGCTACCACAGCTGCACACGAGAAAGCTGTAGATGGGATCTTCCATGCCCTGCAGATCCTCGTCATGGGAGTGATGCCACAAGACATTGCGCAGATGAATGTTGCTGCTACTTCTACATCCACATATCCGGCCCCTGATGTGTCAGTGTCACACAGTGCTGCAAACCAAGCACCACCACCCACATGTGAGGCACATGAAACGTCAGAGGATGAAGATGAGGATGAATCTGCCCCAGTGGTAAGGAGGAAGCAGTAGCATTCATCTCCGCCATATGGCTTGTTTCTGCTTGGGTGTGCCCTCTGCATCATGCCCTGGAACAACACCTTCCACTGTCCCCCGACACACTCTGCGACACTAACCTTAAACCTCGACATGGACTGCCATATTTCGCATGCTCAACAATGACACAGCAATCAGCCTGCGGACTGGACTCTTCCCCTTCCTAGTAAATTGTCAATCCCTAAAGGACTCTGACTGGCCCTCCACGGGGCAACATTGGAAAGTGTTGTCTGCATGGCCCAGTACTAAGACAGCTTCAACACTCCAATGAACGTGAATAATACATTTTAATAAACAGATGTGTCATGTCTATGATTAATCAAGTATAAAAGCATGGACGAATGTAGGGGCAGTGATTCCCCCTTACGTCCATGTAGCTCATGTTGTGGGACTTGAGTCACAGGGTGCATCCCTGCATCATGGTGGTACATATTTGACCACAAAAGAAGCCCCTGTTGTCAATTGTAGATCACAAATGACAGCCTATATGTAATGATTTGGGACACATGTGAAACGCTGATGAGTGGGATTTTGTACTATCTATGACACACAGAAATGGCATTTCGAATACGTGACACCCTAAACAGCCTCTCTGTACAGAGGTGACACACCCACCATCTATTTCCAATTCTTGAGATTGTTAGCACTACATGTTGCACATACACCTGTCAGAGTGATGTGCTTGTACAGAGGAGCAATATGCACACAGGGAATGTGTGTTGTAATGAATGTATTCGCACATGCTGTGACTGTGGTCATTTTGTACTGTCTCATGATTGCTAAGGACTGCCACAATGTGACTTCCTCATGTGAAGAAATTGCCAATGATGGTGTTCCTACGGGCTATTCCTGCTGCTGCTGCAGTGGGGTGTGGTCCACCTGCCTCATCTTCCTCATCATCGTCCGGTGCATCTGGCACTTGTAGCCATGGGGCATAGGTGCGTACACATATGTTGTGCAACACACAACATGCAACGATCATCTTGCACACGATTCCTCGGCTGTACAGGAGCCTTCCACCTGTGATGTCCAGGCACCTGAAACGTGACTTCAACATGCCAAATGTGCATTCCACGATGCCCCTGGTGCGTTTGTGGGCCGCATTGTACTGCCTCTGGGCCTGTGTGTTCGGGGCTCGGAGGGGTGTCATCATCCAAGGGCAGAGTGCATATCCTTGATCACCTGTGACAGTGCAGAGAGACATGAGTCAAAAGTTGGTTCTGCATGATGTGTTGGCAGGATCACTAGTTCATTGGTGTGTGATATGTGTGACTTAGTGATTCCTGTTTGACAGGTACTGCCTGTAGCAAATGAGCGGCATCAATGTGTATTATGTAGCCTCACTGCTGCTCCTCCCTTCCCCGAGCCTATTTACTAGTGTGCGCAGCGTGGTTGCATCACTTGCACTCCTACGGCACACCACTGTCATGCCTGTCTGCGCATATCCACAAGCCTGACAACGACACTGTGATGTTGTGCGTTGAAGGTGGGCGGCCACGTGTGTGTAGGCCTACGGCAAGGATAGGGCGGACACAGATGTGGAGTTCATGGCTGGCTGAACTCGCGATGCGGTTGAGGGTAGTCCTTTGGCCTATGCTGTGGTAATAGCGGCACACACAACAGTTGGCACGTATGATCCTGGATCCCGAGCGGGCTTGCGCTCCTTCATTTCTCACCTCGGCCGAGCCCGCACTCCGGGGGCATGCTACATCGCAACATTGTCCATTGCGGGATGGGTGGCGCCGACACTACAACAGAGACACACGCATTGGTTACTTCCTTGGCAAGGCCAACACTTAGCAACGCCCAGAGCCCCGGGCTGATCATCCACACCTCTACGCTGGACTGTCGTATGCCAGCCCACTCCGCTTATGCTTACAGGGGGGTTCGACTCAGCTACATGTCCCAGGTCTTCCCCACTGCCTGAGGTGACAAGATTGCGTCCACTGTACACAGCACAATGTAATGTGGTAGGGCCCGTGGCCCTCATGCATACATAATGACCACATGGACACACTTAGATAGTTTGTGGAACTGGCTACGGGCACGTGTGCCCGGTCCCTTTTATTGCCATGGTCACATGTCCAGTGACGCCTGTGCTGGATGGGTGTGGGGTGAGTGTAAGCCAGCCCTCATGGAGTGGTTGGTGCTGGCAACAACTACAACAGTGATCAGACAATCAGAAGTTCAAAGTTCAAACAGCAAGGGTCCACGACTTGAGCTGCACAGAGTTAGTGGCCCCGGATGCACTGCAGCCGGCACAGGCACACCGCCGCAGGACGGTGACTTGTGGTGCACTGAGGTAGGGCCACGAGAGCTGAGCGGGTCCTCGTCGATGTCGAAGGTGAATGTCGCGGAGTGTTTCGGGGGACAGTGGAAGGTGTTCTTCAAGGGCATGATGCAGAGGGCAGAACCAAGCAGAAACAGGCAA
Source organism: Calotriton arnoldi (assembly GCA_963921515.1). Lineage (NCBI taxonomy): Eukaryota > Metazoa > Chordata > Amphibia > Caudata > Salamandridae > Calotriton > Calotriton arnoldi. The sequence goes on from CAWUFW010001434.1 coordinate 1,145,591, forward strand.
TATGGAGGAGATGAATGCTACAGACTCATTTTTAACACCAAGTCAGTATCAGCTACATGATGATGAAGACAACCCCAGGCCATAGACTCAGACGCCACCAAAGTTCAACCAGAGAGTGTCCCTGAATTTCGGGGCACAGAGTTAGTGTCACCAGAGCTGAAAGGGGATGCAGTCTGCGATGATGCCTGTACAATGGTATAAACTCTGCCATAGAAAAATCAAGCCTCAGTTCCAAATGTGTGACCTACTTGACCGCAGTGTAGGCCGGAGGCAGCGGTCAGCAGGGGCCCACAGCCACGTGTCGTTGGCTTGCGATGCACAGAGTTGGTGGCACCAGATCGAAGGGAGTACAGTGATATAAATGCTGCCATTGACATATGTACTCGGCCATCATGAAATCAAGACACAGTTCCAAATGTGTGACCTACTGGACCGCAGTGTAGGCCGGAGGCAGCGGTGGAGTATGTCAACGAGAAAGGAGTGCTGGGGGCCTGTGTCGCGGTGGCCGTGATGGTCTGAGGAGGCTGCCTAGGTCACGGGCCTCGGGCTTGGAGCTTGCACCGGCGTGCGGTGGGCCCTCTTTGACACACGCCGATGTCAGCAGGTGAGCAGTGAGGCCTGGTTGCGCAGGGGCGGCCAAGACGGGTCTGGGGACCAGCGGCCTGGGGTGCAGCAGGCGCACAGGATCGCAGGCACCGCCGCTCACGGCGTCGGCCTCGTGGCGGGCTGAGAGGCGCCGCCCTGGCAGACACATTGGCCATTCCGGAAGAGAACCACGCCAAGAGCAACAGGCTTTTTATTCACACCCCTACGCTGGCCTGGCGTACGCCGGGCCAGCCCACTCCGCTCACGCTTACATGGGGGACGTAACAAGCTACATTTCCGCGATCTTCCCCACTGCCTGGGGTGACATGGTTGCGTCCACTGTCCACTACACTCCAGACACCAGCAGTATATGTCGACATGGACATGTCTGTGGTCTGCATACTGCAGTCTGTCCAGGACATCCACGCCACACTTGGCATTGTGTACATTCTCATTCATGGGTCACTTGCCTCCTTCGCACATGCCTGGTTCCCACCTCTCCCCACATTCTGCTATTGTGTGGCTGAGGTGCCATGCTGTTGATGGCTTGTGTACATGGCTAGCCCAGGTTACCACAGCAAGTTGTGCTGTCGTGTCTGGTAGGTGGGCATGTTGTTTGGCATGTTGTATGTGAGTTTGTAACGTGTGCATGCCCAGAGTCGTGAGTTGCATGACTTTGTAGTTGAGGTGTGTGGTGTGTTCATTTGGTACTTACCAACGAGCAATGCATTCCCATAGGTGCCATCCTGAAAGCGCTGGTTGATGATGGACTGTCGGAAGATGAAGGAATCATGCACACTGCCTGGGTAGTTGGCGACGACATTGGTAAAGAGTCCACTGTGGTCCACTATTGCCTGCACATTGATGGAATGCGTGTGCTTCCTTTTGCGGTAATTGTGTGCAGTGGCGGCAGGGGACACGAGGAGTACATGTGTGCAGTCGATTGCCCCAACACGTGCGGGAAGCCAGCTATGGCGTAGAAGCCTTGCTTGGTCTCCAGCTGTTCCTGCGCAGTGTGTGGGAAGTAAAGGTGCTGGGCTACCAAGCTGATGATGGCATCCAAGACAGGTGTGAGGAACTTGGATAGGGCTGGCTATGAGACTCCTCCGACTCTGGCAGTTGTTGGTTGGAAGGTCCCAGAGGCCAACAGGTGCAGCACAGCCAGCAGCTTTGTCTGCGGAGGGATGTTGTTTGTCCGCTGTGTTGGTACCGTCAGCCTGTGGGCAATGATGGTAAGGATGCGGAGGATGGTTGCCCTTTTGAGCCTGTAGTGGGCAATGACATCCTCTGGTGTTAAGTCTGTGAGGCTGGTGAGTTTTCTGAAGGTCTGCTGTCTTTGTCTGCGCTGCCTCTGTGGTAGTCCGGGGGGGGGTCCGGCGGGGTGGGTGGCGGGCCTGGGTGTGGTGGCGGTGGGTGTTGTGGCCTTCTTGGGGCTCCGAGCTGCATGATCAGTAGCTCCATGGCATCTGTTGTTCTGCAGGTGTGGCTCTGGTCTGGCCTCCCTTTTGTGGTGCAGGTTGTCATCCGACTTAACACCAGGTAAGAGCAGGTGTTAAATCCCTGCTGCTAACGCGCCTTATCGCCTGTTTTGGGATCTTATCGCCGATCTGGCTGGTCGTAGAGAATATTGCGAAGTGGTGTATTCGCGGCTTTTTGCACAGGAACGCCTACTCTGCATCTCATTAGCGTTAGTTGCCAGTGTCATCCGTGGCAATGTTTTTTGTGGCTGCTATCGCAGGAAAACTGGCGATATCGACTGTTAGCACCAGCTTGTGAATGGTGCGATAAATCTATCGCCACTTTGGCTGCGATAAAGTGCCGCTAACTCGGCGATAAGTCCTTGAGAATATGCCCCTTAGTGTCTTATCACTGTGGAAGTTTTTCCATTTATTCTGGAATATGTTTAGACTCAGAGTTAAGTTCTGCTTTATTGATTCACTCACCTTTGTCCCTCGCAGCCCCCGGTGGCCCAGGCACCCTGCAATACACCTAGTAGGCACCCCTGAGCCATTCCCAGTAAATCAGGCCACTGAAAGCCTCCAGCACTCACGCAGAGCCCGCCATCTCTGCTGGCACCAACCCACACACGTGAAACAGGAGGACTTGATGACAGTGAAAATTGACTAGAGGGTTAAATTCTGTCACACCTAAGAAAGACTATCAGGAGACCAATAAGGTGACGACGGACACTAGATGAATTTCTGAAACAGAAAAAGGATTCTCAGAAGGCCAAGTAACACCTAACAAGCCTTCAACAACATATAGGATGCTGTGGAGTGAATAGGTGCAATTGAGACTGGCGCAGATCTTTAGAGGGAACCCTCTCAGTAGCAAGGAAGAAACACTATTTCTGGAGCACAGCGGCTATTTATACGTGTGGGTGCCAGTAAATTCTGACACCCGGCATAGGCATGTTACGTTTGCACTCAAATGAATTGCAATTTAAAATCCTCTTTAATGGTAAAGTCAGATTTTAAGTCACAATTCTGAACTGTAACTTTTAGAAAGTAGGCATCTCCTTATCATAACAATTTGGTGCCTACTGCCTGTGTCCTGAGTCACATGCCTGTCAACAGCTTGACAGCTGGCCTTTGTGTAATCTTCCCAGACAGTAATAGAAAGTGGTACTAGATGTTGGCACGATGGACCAGGATAGGAGCGGAGCTCTTCCTTGCCCCACTTACATTTCAAAAATTTGCCACCAGTAAACACACAGAATAGGACCAGACATCAGTCTTTTTTCACCTCAGACTACTTGGAGCCTTGCCACAGAAAGGAAAGGACTTTCAAGAATCAGATGTGTTGGTAGCCAGGATATCACCCGCACTTCAAAAGCTGGTACCAGGTATAAATATTGGACCCACTGAACCACCTCTTCAGTACAATCTTGAACCTGTGGACTACAGTAGAAGGAGGACTGTCTTGTCCCCCAGAGGACTGTTCTGCCACTTGAGGCCTGCTGTCTGAGAAGGAAGACTGGACCTGCACCGTTCATCTGAGGCTACATTAATGACTCCAAGGGCTAGTTAGCTGGCCTTCTGTTCTGAGATACAGGGACACAACAAGCTCCAGAGGTTTCCCTGCAACTACCCAGCTGACCTTCTGTACTGGACCAGACTGGACCTGTAACTGGACCTGCCTAAGCCCTTTTTGCTTCTGTTGGAGTGAGTTCCTGATCCCCAAGAGGTGTCTCCCAGGTTGTGGACCCTTGAGGCCTGATATGCGTGGACCGCCAGACTCATGGTGGCACTACAGCCACCGCCGCACCGGCGGTCCGACCACCCAATTACAAGTTGGGCAGTCAGGCCACCATTGCACCGCCACAACCGCCAGGGATCTCGGATCCCTGGCGGTGGCACAGTGGTCTTGAAGCCACAATGTTCTTGGTGGGACCTCTTCCATAAAAACTGTGGTGGAGAGGAAACAAAGGGGGCCCTACAGGGCCCTCTGTTGCCTCTGGGCCATGGGGTGCATACAGGAGTGCGCATGTTGTGCCCCCCTGTGTACCTGCACCCCAGCACCTGCACTGCATGAAGTGCACCAGTCTAAGCCGTGCAGGTACTGCCTTTGACGTTCCCTTTGCAGTGCCTATTTTATAGGCACCGCTGTGGGAATGCTAAAGAACCGGCCCCCAGTAACTAAAAAAGCCATAATCTGGTGGGTGGTGCGCACACGGGATTGGTAGAGCGGGGCCGTGGCGTGGTGGTCCCGCACCACCAACCTCGTAATCAGGCCCTTGGTGTGGCATCAGTTGAGCTCCTCCTTGACAAAAAGAATAACTACTGTAGTTTAGGCTGTTCACGACTGTGAAGGGGCCCATTCACGCCAAGATCTTGCCACCAGCCATCAATGCAAAGGTCTGAGGAATCATACTCTTCATGCTACAGTGACCACCAGCGACAACCATGCAATTCGAAATCTACACTTCGTGGTACAGTATTGACAGCCAACGGTGATCACCAACACGAAGCTCAAGCAACAACCATCCGTGACACCCAAGAGGATCTTCATGCTACAGCGATGACCGTCCATGACGCCTGGCATGCAATTCCCGTTACAGCGATAATCATCTGTGATGCTCTCCCTGCTTCTCACCCCCTCCTCCACCGCAAACTGGATTCTTCACGCTGGACTTCAGAAGGTCCATCCCTCCATCACGGTCAGCCTTGTCACATTTACCTGGTCTTGCACAAGCAGATTACTGATAGTGGTGCTTTGAGCTCATAGGCACTATACGTACCTTAAAACTTTGAAATTGCATTATCTACAGTTCTACTGATTCGATTTTTGTCATTTTGGTGTCAAATAATTAATTACATTTTTCTCAATTGTTTTCTAAATTGGTGTCAGATTTTTCTTGTGTTGTGTTTTCACTTTATTACTATTTAAGTGCTGCATTAATATTTTACACATTTCCTCTAAGTTAAGCCTGACTGCTTTTGTGGCAAGCTACCAGAAGGTTGAGTAGAGGTGAATTTAGTGACCTTTTGTGGTTCACTCTGACAAGGATTGGGGCTGTTGCTTGAGTAGGGTTTCACCCGCCTCAACCAATAACCAGATTTTTCATCTTGGTGCACAGTGGTGGGATTCAAGACGGTATTTAGACAAATATAAAAAAAAATAGATCGAGGAGCAGATATATCGAGTTTTAAATATTGTGATGCACAAATATCATGTGCAAAAATATCGTTAACAAGAATATCGATTTTAAGTTAAGTAATATCGATGTTAAAAGTATTTATGTTGGGGGGGCGTGGCCAACTGCCGAGAAGAATGGCCGCACGCTAGCGTGGCTCTGGCCTCATCCGTCCCCTGAAACCGAATATCCGTCAAATTATCCGGCCGCACAAGGCGTGCACAGTGAGGGGGCTGTGCGAGGAGCAGGAGCACCCGTCTTTGAGATCCAGACCTTGACCGGGGAGAGAATCGGGTGCCGGCGGCGTTGCAGCCTGCGGCCCATACCGCAGCCACGGACCCGAGTGATCGCGGATCCCGTTGAAGAAAGCGACTGGGCCGCGTGGACGCGCCCACTCCTTCCTGGCGCTCCATACACCAGCGAGACACCAGGACAGCCGCGACCGCCAACTATAGAGGCAGGTGTGTCATCTTCCTTACTACCGCTACCCCCGCTGGCCGAAGGGGGAACAGCGGCCTGAGCACAGCAGGGCCGAGATGGACCAGGCTGAGACGCACTTGTTGCAACAGGGAGAAATGGCCCCAAAAGACCCTGGTTCCCTCCAGAGACCCAGCAAAAGTTGGTGCTCGGTCGATCAAACACAGGGGTGATAGACCTCCGGCTCAAGGGGACAAATACCGGGCAGTGAACACACTGGGACCCCTCGACGGCAAATTCACCGCAATACACCCCCCCATGAGAGAGTGGGCAGCGCGACACATGGCCAGTGTCACACTCATCCTTCATCCCTGAACTGGTATAGAAAGGCTACAGAGACCTGAAGTGGCGGGATGGATGCCACGGTACACATGATTTTGCGCGCGTTGAGGGCACCAAGACTAGCCACAGGGGAAAAGCTGAAAAGGCTGAACATCACACTGGTAGGCGGCGGTGAATACCCCAGATGGCAGGAAGGAACTACTCGGCCCAACCATGACAACAATGAAGGGGGGCCGCGGCTCACACCAACAAAAAATTGATAAATTTGCCTGGCAGAAATCACAAGAAGAGGTGGCGGCAGGACATGGCGCTATGCAGGACGCCCCACAACAGCAAGCGGACCAAGAGTCGCCCACATTGCGCAACATAATGGCGGCGATCACTGGTGTGCGCACATCACTGGAGGGTTGTATTGATGCGGTCTCCTCGGACATCTCGCTACTACGGGCAGACTTCCGGAAAATGGACTCTAGGGTCAAAGAGGTGAAAGATGTCACCCAAGCGTTGGAAGCAGATACGTCGACACTCAAAAAACAAATCTCCGACCTACAATCTCAAACTAAGTCCCTGACGGAGCAACTGGACGACTATGAGGGACGCTCGAGGCATAACAATGTCCGCATTTTAGGTGTGCCAGAGAGGGCCGAAGGACCAGCAATGGATCTCTTTGTGGAAGAGCTCATAACTACTCACCTGCAACCCAAAAACCTCTCCAACTACTTTTCAATCGAGCGAGCTCACCGAGTGCCTGGGGGGAGACCTAAACCGGGGGCACCCCCGACCAATGCTGGCACGGGTGTTCAACTTTCGGGACCGGGACATCATCCTCCAAACGCCTAGAAGTGCACCGCCACTCAAGTATGAGAACAATATATCTCTTTCTTCCCTGACTTTACCGCAAAGGTACAAAGGCAACGACGGTCCTTCCTGTAAGTCAAAAAGGCACTTCGAGACCGGGAAATAAAATACGCAATGCTTTTTCCGGCGAAACTGAGAGTCGAAGATGGTGGGAAAAGCTGGTTCTTTTCGGAACCGGGTGAGGCCCGCGACTGGCTGGATGGATGGCGACGAGTTGGGGATAAGGGACACTCAGACCGCCAGGATAAACGGCCAGGGACAATGCAGAAACGACAAGACCCCACACATGGAGATAATGTTCAACACACCAAAGGTGGCTCGTGAACTGATTCCAGTGGATCCAAGGCTGCAATTTGGGGTGGATGACATACCCTGAGAGAAATGAGAGACTGGGATTCCTACACGCAACATTCGACGAACTGCTCCAGAACTGTTTTCTTTCAGCACGCATCATCTAGGTTAAACCATCTGGGACAGTGTGCGGTCAACAATGTAGTGTACTGGACTGTGGCGACAGACAAGAGGAGTGGATGAGTATAGATTAACCTTATACACTGTCTCCTGCGGCATACTGTATGATTGTTTATGGCAGGGGATGGGATGAGGAGGGTTGATACCACAACACCTCCAATATAGGGCTGGGTGGGCGACGGGCACTCTGCACTGTTGGGGAGGTGGGCCACGGGACACCGTCATGCAGGGAGGCAGGGAGGGGTGTGGGGGGTGTTGGGGGGGTGGGGAATGTTCAAATTGTTTAGGTTTTCATCTTGGTTTTCATACAGCAAAGCACAGCTTCACTAAAGCTAAGTGTGGGGTTAATCACACAGCCACAGAAGCCAAGAGTAACGGAGCGAGGGGCCACAAAGGATACATGTCCCAATAGTAGCCCAAGTAGCAAGCCTGCTGGAGCGTTAGGCGCTCCGACTTTAAAACGCTATACTAAAGCTCACAATCCTCTTTTTCGACATATGGGCCTGGGACAAAGGGGACCAACCATGAGTCCCTTGCCAAAGAGAGGTCTGGCACTACACAGACACAGTGGTGATGGGTACGGGAAGTAAAGATCTGAAGTTCCTTACGTGGAACGTGAACGGGTTGGGTGACAAACTAAAGAGAGGCATAGTCCTCCAGTACCTACGATGCCAGGCACCCGACATAGTCTTCCTACAGGAGATCCACCTATTCGGCAACTCGTGCAAAGCCCTCAATGGCCGAGGTTTCAAACTCATCACACATGCAGGCTTCACTACTAGTTCCCGGGGGACGGGTATCCTTCTCCGCAAAAGTTGCCCCTATATGGTCAGTGACACATGGACTGATGGACAGGGTAGATTTGCAGCGACTGCAGGTATGTGGGAAGGGAGGCCCCTCAATCTAGTCTCAGTATATGCCCCCCGGCACTTCAACAAGCCACATTAAACGACCTCAGTAAACTTATCATTGACCTGCCGGTGGGGACAATAGTAATAGGTGGGGACTTTAATTTAACCATGGATGGGCTGGTAGATCGGCAGCCCCCCGTGGTGGCCCAACAACGGGGTCCAAACTAGCAGATTTCCTCTCGGCACTCGGCCTGGTCGATATCTGGAGACAATCCAACCCCAATGCTTCACAATTTACCTTTCACTCTGGGGCACACGGTAGCCAATCCCGTATAGACTACCTACTCACCCACACCGAGGATCTTCCCGATTTCACTGAGTCTCGATTTCTAGCGAGGGGAATCTCAGATCACTCCCCAGTGTTTGCAAGAATGGAAATAGGTACCCAACCAAACCGCACAACTTTAACGATTAACCCATGGGCACTAAAAATACCCCATATCAGGGCAGGGCTGCTTAAAGAAACAGCTTCCTATTTTAACTAAAAACATTGGTTCTGTGACCTCGCCACAAACGATTTGGGGAGCATATGGGGCCGTTATTAGGGGCAAAGCTCTGGCCTTAATGGTGGGGCACAAAAAGGAACTCACAAAGCGACTTGAACAACTCGAAGACGAAATCCTGACGGGCGAAAAGAAATTAGCTCAAGCGGCGGATGATTCCCTCAAGCAGACACTAGAGGCCAAAAAGCTAGACTATAGGCAACTTCTCACTGAGGCAGCGAGGTCCAGGCAAAAGGCTATGTGCCACAAAATATACGAACTTGGGGCCCGCGACGCCCGTGACCTCCTTGCCATGATTCAGGTTAACGGTCTCTCCTCGGCCGAGCGAGACTCACTTGAGGGGGACCTCACGCCTGAGGAAATTCAGATGGCCATCCAAGACATACGGTCGGCTAAGGCCATGGGCCCTAATGAGCTTCCTAATGAATTATTCAAGATGGCGACAACGAAAGTGACACCCCACTTATGCCATATGTATTTAGATAGCTACAATACAGGCCATTTGTCAGCGGAGATACAGCTTGCCACGATAGTGGTCATACATAAAAAAGGTAAACCGGCAGAGGATTGTAGATCCTATCGACCCATCTCACTTCTGACAGCAAAAGCAAAAATTCTAGCCAAAGTATTGACTAACAGACTCATCCCCTTAATTACAAATTTGGTACACCCTGATCAATCAGGATTCATGCCAGGCCGTAATACCGCCTCAAATCTACGCCGTCTTCATGGGGTGATGGGCAGAATCGACACGATCCGCGAAGATGCACCCCTGCTATCGCTGGACGCCAAGATGGCTTTCGATACCATCGAATGGTCTTTCTTATTCGGGGTACTGGAACGCATGGGTTTCGGCCCAAACTTTATCAGGTGGATCAAGCTCCTATATACCGGGCCGGAAGCGCAGATCATAGTGAACAGACATATATTGCGATGTATTCACTTGGGGAGTGGTACCAGACAGGGGTGTCCTCTATCACCATTAATGTTCGCGCTAATATCTAATATATAATAAAAAATAATAAAATATATAATAAAAAATATTTTAAAATGAATGCGCGGTTCTCGAAAGACGTACGTCTGACGTAGGGGTTTGCGGGAGTGAGACGGCGAGGAGGAGGGTAGCCAGGAGACGCCACAGTACAGTGTGTTTTTTTCTTTTTTAAATATTTTTTATTATGGGGGATGGAGGTGAGGAGCAGAGCGGAGTTCCACTGAGTTTTTCCCAACTCCGTGGAACTCCACGTAGTGGCACTACGCCAACTCTGCCCGGGGTTAGTCCAAAGTGAGTAAAGTCGCCAGAAGTCTAGCATTGAAAGACAAACATGAGACAACAGAGAGTTGTTTGGAAGAGGACTCCACCAGGGTTATCAAACACACATAAAGAAGGGGGAGAGATTACATTACGACCCCGACCTCCCCAATCACAATCTATGTCACACAAAAAGGAGGTAGGAATGTGTCTTCCGGTGGTGGCACGTGCTTAGTGCATAAAAAACTGCCCTCACTCACAAATTTGTGACATTCTTCATCATCGGGCTTGCTTACTGACGCCCCTGCGCAGACCAATGCCTGGGGTGGAGCAAAAGGGATGGGGAGATAATACAAACATAAAGTTATGGGATCACCAAAGAGAAGTGCAGATTCTGAAGGTTAAAACTAGCTTGGATATGTCCCTAATTTAATTTTATTCCTGGGCCATCTGGCCAGGGTTAAAAACGTGAAGGATGGTGGTGATAGGAGAAGATTAGGATCACTTCACCCCTCCTTACTGCAAAGGTGTCGACATGTTTCTGCCGATTCAACTGCGCCCACAATGTTGGGTCACCCCGGCATTCATCAGGACCTTCAGGATCCCAAAACACACCCTCTGATCCTAATTTAGGATTCTCTGGGTCTTTTCCCCTCCAAGATAGGGTTTTTGTGATTTACACTCTCGTTTAAACTGAGTTCCATCAAACGGTTAGCTTGAATGAGCGAGGGAGTAGACCACTGCCTGGCTATTACCCGCCTCTCGCCGTGTATTCTCACATACAACAACAACTCGGAAGAAATTTTTTAAATCCTCACTAAAAATTGGAACATGCTGGCCAATGACCCGCTTATAGGACATACTATACAAACACGTACTAGGGTCACTTACAGAAAAGGATGCAGCCTGAGGGATATACTAGTGAAAGGAGACATTACTTTGATACAGTCCGTGACCCAACACAGTCTACAGGGATTCTTCCCATGTGGACACTGTAAGGCATGCAGTAACAGCTACATGAAAAAACGTATGAGACACCCAGAAACACAAAAACCATCACCCAGTTTCTTACTTGCAGCTCCACTTTTGTGATTTATGTTCTGGAATGCCCCTGCGACTTAAATGTAAAAAAAAAAAAAAAATGTAAGTCCGTTTTTATATAGCGCAGCTACTCACCCTTACGGGTCTCAAGGCGCTGGGGGCCGTCGTGGAAATTAAGTGAGCTATTGCCCAGAGTCACATGGTGCTGAGCTGCCGCCGGAGCCGGGGATCGAACCGTGAACCCTGTGCTCCGAAGTCAGCTGCCCTGGCCGCTGCACCACACCTCTCCACTTAAGATTCGTAGGGAGTACAACTCTCATGGTCAAGAAAATGATACTTGAACATATGAGGGCAATAAACAACAGAGATAATCACTAAGCCATAACCAGACATTTTCAGGAGTACCATTTATCCAACAGTTCCCTGTTGAGATATTTCGCAATAGAAGAGGTACAGCAGAACCCCAGGGGTGGAAACAGGGTTCCCCAATTGCGTAAAAGGGAATCCAGGTACATCCTGGATCTGGAGACCAAAAGCCGGGGACACACAATTTGGATGAAGAGCTAGGAATACATTTACATGAGAAGTAACTGAAAGTCTCCATCAGAGTTTTCGACTGCATGTACTTTGGTCCATTATATTGTGAATTTAGGTTTGATTAGAACTATGTTTTTGAAGGCTTAGAATTGCAAACATGCATGTATGAAATGATCATGGTATGTTCTATTTTGAAATTTTCAATTTGGATGTTTTTAACCTGACATTTGTCTATTTTTACATTACAGGAGGAAAGGAAGTGGCCTACTCTTGGTTGGAGGAGTCGTCATGGTTCTCTACCCTTTTCTTCAGAATCACATCTCCGTGGTGAAGAGTGCACAGCAGATAAGACTGTTTGAGCTTTCTTTAATCATTCTTTAATTTTGTTGTATTCAATACCACAATATTTTTTGAGGTATGTAACTTTAAACCTGTTGGTTATGACAGATAACGAATACTAAGAATTGCGTATATAACAGGAGTATATACATGAACACTGGGCACTTAGAATGTCACCTACTTACAGTAAAAAAGAAATGCAAATGTATCAATGAACCTGGATTGTGAAATATGTTTAATAGGGCATATTCTTCTTTCTAACCCTCCCCTTTGTACTGAAGCCACGTGGCATGTACGCTGCAGTTTGAACATAAATAGGTTGCAACTTCAAGACCGCAATAATGGAGGTACTGATTAGCCACTAGGCATTTATTATGAGAGTACATTTTATTGCAGAATATTGTGTGGAATTATTGTATATGCACTAGTCAATTTACATCCTAGCGATATTAGAGGTTCTAAGATGGCCGCCACTTTTGTTGGTGCGTGTTTTACATGACATTGTGGGAAAGGCAAAACACTAGCACATGTCATAAGAGAATGTTTAACCATTTGGTCAAATACTTTGTAGCCTTCGTTGCATATGCATGCATATAACGCATTGTATCAGTACTAACCTTGTAAGAAGTATACAAACTGCAAGATGGCTGCCACAGAAGTTCGAATAATCACATTCAATACTGTTTAATCAATTTTCTATGTTCGCAGCTTTCTATCTATCCGGGTTATCTGCTTCGATTCAGTGTGTGATCAAGACTGTTCGCAGTTGAAACACGTAACTGAAATAAATTACATCTACCAACCATATTTCCCCCTGAGTGTGCGCTTCAATTGGATTTTGGAAGCTATTACTCTGTGCGTGCTCCGCCGGCACAGCGCACCACCTACCTACGGTTCCCAAATATCGGAAGGAGCTCTTCGCTGATAAAGATATATATATATATATATATATATATATACATATCTATATATATGTCCCAAAGTTGCGGTGCTTAGCGGTTCCCTTCCAACGGCATCGGTGCCTGCTGAACGGCGACAGCAGCCGTTTGTAATTTACTATGGAGTCCTTTACTCTACCTCAATGGCAGAACACAACAGGAGGCGGCACACCAGGGGACAAAGGCGAAATGCCGAAACGCGTCGTCCTTGACTTTGGTGCACAATAAAATTATTTGTGCTGTCCCCTGGTGTGCCGCCTCCTGTTGTGTTCTGCCATTGAGGTAGAGTAAAGGACTCCGTAGTAATATATATATATATATATATATATATATATATATATATATATATATATATATATATATATATATATATATATATATATATATATATTACCTACTGGCGGTCGCCAGTAGGTAGTTATAGTTAGGACCTAGTTTCCTTAGGAAAAGCGTTTTTTGTTTTCCCAATAACTTTGGCTTCGTTTGACGAATCTTCGCGAAATTTTCAAAACTAGTGAGGCGCTCTGGTCAGCTCCTGTCTTTAAAGTTTCGGGGTGATTCGTCAAGCGGGGGCCGAGAAAAAAGGGGGGTCCCAAAACACGTTTTCCCCATGTTATTTTCCATAGGAAACTTTAGACAAAGCTACAGCCCGAACTGCTGAACGGAATTACACCACATATGGCAAAAAGGTAGGTCTTGGTTCAGAAAGAGACCTTTTCTTTTAATGGTGTAAATCCGTTCAGTAGTTCCTGAGATATTAGAAAAAGAAAAAGTTTCGATATCTGTGGCCGGTAGAACCGAGTCACAAGAAAACAGAAAAAAGAGGTTAAAAAACAATAAAAGGGGGTAGGGTAGAAACACCCTGACCGCCTAGGCCTGCTCAGGGGGTCCCAAAAAAGCATTTTTTTAAAAATAATTTAGGAAGAAATCGCGTTGGGGTCGCGAATCCCGGCAAAATTATTTTAAAAAAACGAAGGCTGTAAAAAAAATGCATGGGGGGGTCCCAATCACCCCCACGCTGCCCCGGGAACCACCATCTCCCCGGGGCTCTATTTTTTTTTTTAAAAACCTGTGTGGGGGAGCTTGAGCCCCCCCACATGCACCGGGGACCACCACCTCCCCAGGGCACTAAATACGGAAATGCGGGGGTCCGTTACGGACCCCTGAGCCCCAGGGGACCACCACCTCCCTGGGGCTTTGCACTGGTGGGCAGGGGGGCCGCGCGGCCCCCCTCCTGGAGCCCTTGATGGCCCTGGGGACCACCACCCCCCAGGGCCGGCTCCTGCAGTGTCCCGGGGTGCCCAACCCCGGGACACTGCTGTTTGCTATGACAGGGCGGGAGCCGTGCGGCTCCCGCCCTGTCATAGCAAACTCTGCTTTGCTTCATTGAAGCGAGAGCAGGGAAACCTGCACTCGCTTCAGTGAAGCAGTAGGATTGCTTTCCACAAGGGGAGCTGCATGTCAGCAGCTCCCCTTGTGGAAAAGCATGCCGGCTCCCGCAGGAGGCGGGGAGCCAGCAGGACCGTGGGGGCATTGGGGCTCCCCCCACGGTCCCAATGGAGTGGCCAGGCCCCGGGGGATGGGGTCCCCGGGGCTAGAAGTGCCCCCTTACAAAGAACTATGCCTCATACATTCGTGACACAGGGGACATTATAGAGAAAATTGAAGGCATACCATTTGACCACAATAATGAAATTCTGGTAACGCTTGACATTGAGGCTTTGTACACCAACATTCCTCAATGTCAAGTGTTGCAGTCAGTGGCCACACTCCACAGTAGAACACCTGGTGAAAGACTGGATGCCTTCATATTGGAATGTTTGGAGATAGTCTTAATGAACAACTTTTTTGACTTCAATGGCCTTACTTACCAACAGATTAAGGGCACCAGTATGGTGGCTTCCTGTGCGCCCAGCATTGCGAACATCTATATGGCGAATGGGAACTAAAGAATATCTTCAATGAAGCAGCTCTTTTCTATGAAAATGTTAGTATATGGAAGCGCTTCATTGATGATATATTCTTTATTTGGAAAGGAGACAATGACACCTTGCAGGAATTTATAGCGTGTCTTAATGCCAGCGACAGTAACTTGAAGTTTACATTTAATTCTAGTTCCATAGAGGTCGAATTCCTAGACATTGTGGTCCGTAGTTCAGATGAAGGGTTACAAGTGAGTTTTTTAGAAAATCTACGGCAAAGAATACCATTTTACAGCACCAGAGTTTTCATCCCTCATGTCAGAAGGATTCTATCCCCTTTGGGGAATTTATGCATATACTTCGCAACTGTACCAATTTGAATGATTTCCATACCCATGGAGATGCCCTGAAAAAACGCCTCCTGGCCCGAGGTTATCCCCGTCGGTTGGTCAAGATAGCCTTCAAAAGGGCAAAATATTATAATCGAGATGCCCTATTACAGGGTCATACTCGCCCTCCAAAAGATCAAATAGTATGTGTTATTAATCATTCTCAGTTAAATTATAAAATCAAGAACATTATAACCAAGAATTGGAAAATCCTTAATGCTCACGAGGATGAGGAACTAAAATTACCCTTAATAGCCTACAGGAGAAATAAAAACCTCTGAGATATGCTTGGACACACAAGACCAGAAGCCCGTAATATTTACCAGCAGACCACTCTCACGGGCCTACCCCCCATCTTAGGGAACCATAAATGTGGCTCCTGCCATGCCTGTGATACGGCTATGGTCACTAACACCCTTACATACAAGGGTAAAAACATTAAACTTAGAGACCTCAGTAACTGCAGGAGCCAAAATGTTATATACATTATCTTGTGTCCATGCGAGCTGGCCTATATAGGAGAAACAAGCCGTGAGTACTGCATTAGATACAGTGAGCACAAATCAGCAATTCGAACAAAAACATTTACAGCTCCGATGGTTACACATTGTCTTGAAATGCACCATGGGGAAAATGATCTTCGTTGGTGCATTCTTGAAAAGGTTAAACCTAAGTTAGGTCTGCCTATTGAAATAACTCACAAAAGGAGAGAGACCTTCTGGATCTTTACCTTTAATAGTGTAAATGAGGGATTAAATGAGGAAATTATCTGGAACATTACAAATCGACACGCATAGCTCTTTTTTGTTAGCCCTGTGCATTCACCACTCTTTGGTGCCTATTTCAGGAATGATAGACACAGCAAGGTGCATGTACACTTGTTCTAATGAAGGCTATGCTGCTGATTTTTATAATTTTCCTCCATTGTTCCATCTTACTGACAACTAGTGACCAACAATCTTTCACTGCTGTATTTCTATATATTGCCACTATCTGTTGGTCAATATATTCTTTTTTATTCTTACACAAATGGTATTTTTAATATAGACTTGAGATTCAGTTCTCAGAATTTACATGCCAACTATAAAAAGTTGAATGTAAACTTGATAGCTTGCATTATATTCTTTCCAGCTTATTGTGCATGGGTACTGCGTAACTCTAATTTATATCAGACGACGATTACTAAAAACAATGATTATCTTACTGCCTATTTTGGGAACTTTTGTTTCCAATAATAAAAAATATTCTTTGGGCATGTAGTTTCGAAATTATTAGCATGAGGTTTGATAGCACAAGTTAGATATAATCTATTGGAACTTGATATATATATCATAGCTCGCAATATTTGTGCCGACAAGAATAGAATATGCATATTATATGATTTTCGCTCACCCAAGATGGCGCATATCATAAGTACTGATTTTGGCATTACATTCATCTATATTCTTATTAAGAATCCTAACATCAATATACCTATTTGAGTGCACTGGGTAATATGCGTTATCCCTTGGAGCTCGCCTTATTGCAGGGCTTTGTATATTTTAATTATCTGACCTTGAACCATACAGAAAATCTCTAGGAATGGTCACGTTGCTGTTCCTGCCACGTGATTGACGGGGTTTGTGTCTTCCAGGGAATTTTATGGAGTTATGTGAGTTGCTATTACCGTATAGATCTCTATTTGACATACATATTAGTTTTAGTCATCATTTGTTGTAAAATTAGACAAATCAAGATGGCGCAGGTATTTTCTTTTGAATGATGGCAGTTTTCCATCCGTGATAGCCCCCGTACGTACTGACGCATCATTAAGCGTGCTCTTCTGCGCATGAGCAATAACATATTTAATGGCAGATCCCGCGTCCGTCAGTTCTTGTAGTACGTGATGAACGCGGAGCTTTAAACCAGTTTTCACCGAAAATATAGGTGAGTGGCCAGCTTGCAAGTGTGATATGCTGAAGGGTTTGTTTTTATCTACAGACAGGGAGGGTAGGGCTGTCGCTATATTTTTTGCAATATCTTTTGCAATATGCTTGTCATTTCTTGTACAATATGAGCCACAACTAAGCTTTTTTACCACGCTTTTGATCTTATTAGCATGGCCACTAGTTACGAGAGATAATATCGTAACTTTTCCTCGTTAGGCCTTTACTTCTATCTTGATTTTGTGTTCTTAATTAATCTAAGCAGCTAAGATAGGGCATTACGATTATTCGTTTGAGGATCAGAAAGACTCAGGACTTTTTGCCCAGTGTTAGCATATGTATTAGTAGTAACTGGCCGCTGTATGGCCCTTCTGTAGAGACATTCAACATAGGGGTAGACATTTACATGCTTTTTTGCTTATAGGTATACCTATTGAAGGCATGCCCAGTTGAGCACGCTTGGCTAATTTGTGGGAATATTGTCCCTTGTTGCGGCTCAGAACACACTATACTTCGTAGAGGCAATCCTACACATATAAGAATCTATGTGAGTATATGAATTCGATTGACTATATCATAACAGGTTACTGTAGCACGACAAGGAGAATATTCACCCATATAGATTTTCTATTCATATAAATCTTTTCTTGTAGAATATTTATATATATCCTCCCTGAGGGCCAACATCAGATTGGATCAGAATTTCTGAAGCTAACATATATCATATTAATAGGTAAGGCTCCAACGAAATTGCCATATTTAGAGTATATCCTTTAGGCGAATTAATTCCATTTTAATGTATCATCTAATATCTTACTCCCTATAGAAAGTGTAGTGGATTGACAGCTATTTGTGACACAGGCCCTGCTGTCCCAAGTTTCATTCATACCTGCAATTGTTCAAGAGTTGTGATTTATCCCAAAGGATGCTAGTAAGTTGAGCTGCTACTTGTAATGTATATATAGGTATCCACACTAGATAGCACACTTTGGGAATCTTGTAAGATAAGCATGCTGAAATCTATATTCATGCATTCTATACCTTACCATTATCTTCTCACTCTATTGCATGGTACACTAGGATGGTCTTGGTTTCTATATTCTAAGGTTTCTTTGTCTGATTATTATTTCATACATGTTTTTCTCACCCCTTGGAGCCTCTCCTGGTAAGTAAGAGAGGCTCCAAAGGGAAACAATTCGGGTGCACGCCAATGCTAAAATGAGTCTATATATTAAACTAACATTGTCACGGATGTATAATTAGGTTGGTGATCTTTTTGGACTTTTCATCCTTGTATCATAAGGTGGTCTGATCAAGAGCTTACACAGTTCAATTGTTATCATGTATGGGTTCATAAATATATATTATTGTTGTCCTTTAGGTACCCCCTGTATTGCCTGAGTGACACTTTATTCAATTTGGGCAAGGTCCTGATGAAGGTGGTTCACGTTGTGTGTTACCCCACCGAAACGCGCGTGACCTCGTGTGTCCAGACCTTATTGCTTTGGTCATCTAATTTGTTTTTGGAAACGTTTTACATCTGTGTTTTCCCTATACCCAAATGTGTATATTTGTCTTGTATGATTGTGAACGACTGTGAGGAATGAATGAGTTCTGATATAAGAGTGATTCATTTTATTGGGGGTTAATATGTTGGTATTCATTTTTGTATAATAACTTGGCATAAAGTTTGGATAAACAAAATGGAAAAAAATAATTTTTTGTAACTTTTAAAAAAAAGATGTCATTAAATGCATTTATTATACAGGAAAAAGTAAATTAGTATAATAAATAAAAATTTGAAAAATTGAGATGTGCACTTGTATGCTGTAATTGTGTAATTGTACATTTATTCAAACCCATACTAGATTCAATCACTGGTAAAGAAATATAGGTCATAGGGGAGTTATTTTGTCTTAGTTGTTCATATATTCATTCCCCTCTTACTCCCTGACCTCATACGCCTCTTAGAGGGGGTCCGTTACTCTACTATAGTGTTCACGGTTATTTAACTGTGGGATTGTGATTTGATCACAAATAGCTGATGTGTCCTTGATTAGACCACTTCTTTGCACTTTAAGTATGTGTTTTGTCTTTATTTAATAATCTATGTATATGCATGACAGTATGTAGTAAAGATGTTTTTCTTTAGTGTCTGATACATATTTCTGAATCATTTTCTGACAACCTACTGCTCCCTGGTTTCAGTTGTAGGTTTTCTGGATTATAGTATCACCTTTCCCAAGTTTCCTTATCACATACCATCATGGAGGGACTCAAAACGTTCGGGTTCTCTGATGAGGACTTCTCTGCACTCATAGGACAAGCTATCTCCAGCGGAGGCCCCACAACCTCACATAGTGGAGATGACTCTGAGTGGAACAATCTTCTAAATTTAAGAAAAAAATTAAAAAGAATGGAGTCACATGCCCACTATATGCTAGAGTACTTACGAGCAGGTGTTATTCCATCAGGCCTTAGGGTTCGTAATGTGCCGGCCCTATTTGTCGAGATACGCAAGTTCCTGGAGCGGTGGTCCCACATCGCGAACCGCTGCTCCAGGGACTGGATGATCCTGATAATAGAAACAGCAAAGGAGGTTATGTCTGTACTAAGCCAAGAAATAACAGAATTAGAGGATAAACTGAAGGCAACTACAGCACTTGATGAAGCCAAAGCAAGGCTGGAGAGAATGAATGCTGACATGAAAGACTTTGAAGATTACCTGACTAATAGAAAAACTGAAAAATTAAGAAAGGATGTGAGGTGGTACACTCGTGACAAAGCTTATCCGTACCTAGAAATATCTTATTATCAAGACTGAAATCATGGTGCTACATATCAAAATCATGGCAGAAACAATAGAAGGACAGTCATTAATTTCTCTGACACCTATTCATCTGACTCTGAGACAGATAACTTCCAGTGTACAGACGAGATGCAGTACAACTATAGGCCTAACAGAGGCAGGCAAATGAATCAACAATCCTACAGGGGACAGTCTCCTTTTTTACACCGTGGTCAATACCGTGGGAGAAACAGACGTTGGGGACAAGACAGGCGGGACTAGCAACAACCGATGGCCCCTCCACATCCGCAACCTTATCTAAAAACACGCAACCAGCAATACTGGAGGACCTAGGCAATTTTGCTCTCCAGCATACTAATACAGATGACACCTTACCTATTTTTAATCTCTCATCAGAAAATTTAACACAGGATGAGATAAAATTATTAGGAAGGGGTTTATCTTTTGTCCCGAGCACTGGTCCTAACTTGTTTAAATTACACCAAGACATGTTTTCTTTTTTAGGAAGGTAAGATTACGGAAATTTTTCATGCATTGACCTCTAGAAAATAGTGAAGAAAATTTATCTCAGTGTAAACCGCCATCCATTTTCACTCCTACCTTAGATATGGTAGGTCCTGAGGTAGATATATTTGAAAAAACTGTATTGAAAGAAATACAACGTGTCACCAAGTATCCCCTATATAAACAATGCAACCTGTCCCTGTTGGACCACCAAGCTCTCAATAGTATTAGAAACAACAAAAACATCATTATCAAACCTTGTGACAAAGGTGGGGGAATTGTAGTTATGAACCAGTCTAACTACAATGATAAAATTCTTGCCATGCTGTCAGTCCCAGAGCACTACAAAAATCGCACCCCAGGGAGCTGGGGAGATTAAATGCTTGTATTCATTAAACGACTAAAAGGGCCCTAGATCAGGGTTCCATTTGTCAACAAGAGTATCTGTTCCTCAACAAACCTTGCCCTACTGTGCCGGCACTTTACGGAGTGCCTAAGACTCACAAAAACACTCTAGACCCCCACTACGTCCCATTATTTCCACCATTGGATCTAGCACGGAACCACTTTCCAAATACGTTGACACCTTCTTATGCCCCCTTACAAAGAACTATGCCTCATACATTTGTGACACAGGGGACATTATAGAGAAAATTGAAGGCATACCATTTGACCACAATAATGAAATCCTGGTAACGCTTGACATTGAGGCTTTGTACACCAACATTCCTCAATGTCAAGCGTTGCAGTCAGTGGCCACACTCCTCAGTAGAACACCTGGTGAAAGACCGGATGCCTTCATATTGGAATGTTTGGAGATAGTCTTAATGAACAACTTTTTGACTTCAATGGCCTTACTTACCAACAGATTAAGGGCACCAGTATGGGGGCTTCCTGTGCGCCCAGCATAGCCAACAATTATATGGGCGAATGGGAACTAAAGAATGTCTTCAATGAAGCAGCTCCTTTCTATGAAAATGTTAGTATATGGAAGCGCTTCTTTGATGATATATTCTTTATTTGGAAAGGAGACAATGACACCTTGCAGGAATTTATCACGTGGCTTAATGCCAGCGACAGCAACTTGAAGTTTATATCTAATTCTAGTTCCATAGAGGTCGAATTCCTAGACATTGTGGTCCGTAGTTCAGATGAAGGGTTACAAGTGAGTTTTTTAGAAAACCTACGGCAAAGAATACCATTTTACAGCACCAGAGTTTTCATCCCTCATGTCAGAAGGATTCTATCCCCTTTGGGGAATTTATGCGTATACTTCGCAACTGTACCAATTTGAATGATTTCCATACCCATGGAGATGCCCTGAAAAACGCCTCCTGGCCCGAGGTTATCCCCGTCGGTTGGTCAAGATAGCCTTCAAAAGGGCAAAATATTATAATCGAGATGCCCTATTACAGGGTCATACTCGCGCTCCAAAAGATCAAATAGTATGTGTTATTAATCATTCTCAGTTAAATTATAAAATCAAGAACATTATAACCAAGAATTGGAAAATCCTTAATGCTCACGAGGATGAAGAACTAAAATTACCCTTAGTAGCCTACAGGAGAAATAAAAACCTCTGAGATATGCTTGTACACACAAGACCAGAAGCCGTAATATTTACCAGCAGACCACTCTCACGGGCCTACCCCCATCTTAGGGAACCATAAATGTGGCTCCTGCCATGCCTGTGATACGGGTATAGTCACTAACACCCTTACATACAAGGGTAAAAACATTAAACTTAGAGACCTCAGTAACTGCAGGAGGCAAAATGTTATATACATTATCTTGTGTCCATGCGAGCTGGCCTATATAGGAGAACAAAGCCGTGAGTTCCTCATTAGATACAGTGAGCACAAATCGGCTATTCGAACAAAAACATTTACAGCTCCGATGGTTACACATTGTCTTGAAATGCACCATGGGGAAAATGATCTTCGTTGGTGCATTCTTGAAAAGGTTAAACCTAAGTTAGGTCTGCCTATTGAAATAACTCGCAAAGGAGAGAGACCTTCTGGATCTTTACCTTTAATAGTGTAAATGAGGGATTAAATGAGCTAATTATCTGGAACATTACAAATCGACACGCATAGCTCTTTTTTGTTAGCCCTGTGCATTCACCACTCTTTGGTGCCTATTTCAGGAATGATAGACACAGCAAGGTGCATGTACACTTGTTCTAATGAAGGCTATGCTGCAGATTTTTAGAATTTTCCTCCATTGTTCCATCTTACTGACAACTAGTGACCAACAATCTTTCACTGCTGTATTTCTATATATTGCCACTATCTGTTGGTCAATATATTCTTTTTATTCTTACACAAATGGTAGTTTTAATATAGACTCGAGATTCAGTTCTCAGAAGTTACATGCCAACTATAAAAAGTTGAATGTAAACATGATAGCTTGCATTATATTCTTTCCAGCTTATTGTGCATGGGTACTGCGTAACTCTAATTTATAACAGGCGACGATTACTAAAAACAATGATTATCATACTGCCTATTTTGGGAACTTTTGTTTCCAATAATAAAAAAATATTCTTTGCGCATGTAGTTTCGAAATTCTTAGCATGAGGTTTGATAGCACAAGTTAGATATAATCTATTGGAACTTGATATATATATCATACCTCGCAAAATTTGTGCCGACAAGAATAGAATATGCATATTATATGATTTTCTCTCACCCAAGATGGCGCTTATCATAAGTACTGATTTTGGCATTACATTCATCTATATTCTTATTAAAAATCCTAACATCAATATACCTATTTGAGTGCACTGGGTAATATGCATTATCCCTTGGAGCTCGCCTTATTGCAGGGTTTTGTATATTTTAATTATCTGACCTTGAACCATACAGAAAATCTCTAGGAATGGTCACGCTGCTGTTCCTGCCACGTGAATGACGGGGTTTGTGTCTTTCAGGGAATTTTATGGAGTTATGTGAGTTGCTATTACCGTATAGATCTCTATTTGACATACATATTAGTTTTAGTCATCATTTGTTATTAAATTAGGCACATCAAGATGGCTCAGATATTTTCTTTGGAATGATGGCAGTTTTCCATCCGTGATAGCCCCCGTACGTACTGACGCATCATTAAGCGTGCTCTTCTGCGCATGAGCAATAACATATTTAATGGCAGATCCTGTGTCCATCAGTTCTTGTAGTACGTGATGGACGTGGAGCTTTAAAGCAGTTTTCATCGAAAATATAGGTGAGTGGCCAGCTTGCAAGTGTGATATGGTGAAGGGTTCGTTTTTATCTACAGACAGGGAGGGTAGGGCTGTCGCTATATTTTTGCAATATCTTTGCAATATGCTTGTCATTTCTTGTACAATATGAGCCACAACTAAGCTTTTTACCACGCTTTTGATCTTATTAGCATGGCCACTAGTTACGAGAGATAATATCGTAACTTTTCCTCGTTAGGCCTTTACTTCTATCTTGATTTTGTGTTCTTAATTAATCTAAGCAGCTAAGATAGGGCATTACGATTATTCGTTTGAGGATCAGAAAGACTCAGGACTTTTTGCCCAGTGTTAGCATATGTATTAGTAGTAACTGGCCGCTGTATGGCCCTTCTGTAGAGACATTCAACATAGGGGTAGACATTTACATGCTTTTTTGCTTATAGGTATACCTATTGAAGGCATGCCCAGTTGAGCACGCTTGGCTAATTTGTGGGAATATTGTCCCTTGTTGCGGCTCAGAACACACTATACTTCGTAGAGGCAATCCTACACATATAAGAATCTATGTGAGTATATGAATTCGATTGACTATATCATAACAGGTTACTGTAGCACGACAAGGAGAATATTCACCCATATAGATTTTCTATTCATATAAATCTTTTCTTGTAGAATATTTATATATATCCTCCCTGAGGGCCAACATCAGATTGGATCAGAATTTCTGAAGCTAACATATATCATATTAATAGGTAAGGCTCCAACGAAATTGCCATATTTAGAGTATATCCTTTAGGCGAATTAATTCCATTTTAATGTATCATCTAATATCTTACTCCCTATAGAAAGTGTAGTGGATTGACAGCTATTTGTGACACAGGCCCTGCTGTCCCAAGTTTCATTCATACCTGCAATTGTTCAAGAGTTGTGATTTATCCCAAAGGATGCTAGTAAGTTGAGCTGCTACTTGTAATGTATATATAGGTATCCACACTAGATAGCACACTTTGGGAATCTTGTAAGATAAGCATGCTGAAATCTATATTCATGCATTCTATACCTTACCATTATCTTCTCACTCTATTGCATGGTACACTAGGATGGTCTTGGTTTCTATATTCTAAGGTTTCTTTGTCTGATTATTATTTCATACATGTTTTTCTCACCCCTTGGAGCCTCTCCTGGTAAGTAAGAGAGGCTCCAAAGGGAAACAATTCGGGTGCACGCCAATGCTAAAATGAGTCTATATATTAAACTAACATTGTCACGGATGTATAATTAGGTTGGTGATCTTTTTGGACTTTTCATCCTTGTATCATAAGGTGGTCTGATCAAGAGCTTACACAGTTCAATTGTTATCATGTATGGGTTCATAAATATATATTATTGTTGTCCTTTAGGTACCCCCTGTATTGCCTGAGTGACACTTTATTCAATTTGGGCAAGGTCCTGATGAAGGTGGTTCACGTTGTGTGTTACCCCACCGAAACGCGCGTGACCTCGTGTGTCCAGACCTTATTGCTTTGGTCATCTAATTTGTTTTTGGAAACGTTTTACATCTGTGTTTTCCCTATACCCAAATGTGTATATTTGTCTTGTATGATTGTGAACGACTGTGAGGAATGAATGAGTTCTGATATAAGAGTGATTCATTTTATTGGGGGTTAATATGTTGGTATTCATTTTTGTATAATAACTTGGCATAAAGTTTGGATAAACAAAATGGAAAAAAATAATTTTTGTAACTTTTAAAAAAGATGTCATTAAATGCATTTATTATACAGGAAAAAGTAAATTAGTATAATAAATAAAAATTTGAAAAATTGAGATGTGCACTTGTATGCTGTAATTGTGTAATTGTACATTTATTCAAACCCATACTAGATTCAATCACTGGTAAAGAAATATAGGTCATAGGGGAGTTATTTTGTCTTAGTTGTTCATATATTCATTCCCCTCTTACTCCCTGACCTCATACGCCTCTTAGAGGGGGTCCGTTACTCTACTATAGTGTTCACGGTTATTTAACTGTGGGATTGTGATTTGATCACAAATAGCTGATGTGTCCTTGATTAGACCACTTCTTTGCACTTTAAGTATGTGTTTTGTCTTTATTTAATAATCTATGTATATGCATGACAGTATGTAGTAAAGATGTTTTTCTTTAGTGTCTGATACATATTTCTGAATCATTTTCTGACAACCTACTGCTCCCTGGTTTCAGTTGTAGGTTTTCTGGATTATAGTATCACCTTTCCCAAGTTTCCTTATCACATACCATCATGGAGGGACTCAAAACGTTCGGGTTCTCTGATGAGGACTTCTCTGCACTCATAGGACAAGCTATCTCCAGCGGAGGCCCCACAACCTCACATAGTGGAGATGACTCTGAGTGGAACAATCTTCTAAATTTAAGAAAAAAATTAAAAAGAATGGAGTCACATGCCCACTATATGCTAGAGTACTTACGAGCAGGTGTTATTCCATCAGGCCTTAGGGTTCGTAATGTGCCGGCCCTATTTGTCGAGATACGCAAGTTCCTGGAGCGGTGGTCCCACATCGCGAACCGCTGCTCCAGGGACTGGATGATCCTGATAATAGAAACAGCAAAGGAGGTTATGTCTGTACTAAGCCAAGAAATAACAGAATTAGAGGATAAACTGAAGGCAACTACAGCACTTGATGAAGCCAAAGCAAGGCTGGAGAGAATGAATGCTGACATGAAAGACTTTGAAGATTACCTGACTAATAGAAAAACTGAAAAATTAAGAAAGGATGTGAGGTGGTACACTCGTGACAAAGCTTATCCGTACCTAGAAATATCTTATTATCAAGACTGAAATCATGGTGCTACATATCAAAATCATGGCAGAAACAATAGAAGGACAGTCATTAATTTCTCTGACACCTATTCATCTGACTCTGAGACAGATAACTTCCAGTGTACAGACGAGATGCAGTACAACTATAGGCCTAACAGAGGCAGGCAAATGAATCAACAATCCTACAGGGGACAGTCTCCTTTTTACACCGTGGTCAATACCGTGGGAGAAACAGACGTTGGGGACAAGACAGGCGTGACTAGCAACAACCGATGGCCCCTCCACATCCGCAACCTTATCTAAAAACACGCAACCAGCAATACTGGAGGACATAGGCAATTTTGCTCTCCAGCATACTAATACAGATGACACCTTACCTATTTTTAATCTCTCATCAGAAAATTTAACACAGGATGAGATAAAATTATTAGGAAGGGGTTTATCTTTTGTCCCGAGCACTGGTCCTAACTTGTTTAAATTACACCAAGACATGTTTTCTTTTTTAGGAAGGTAAGATTACGGAAATTTTTCATGCATTGACCTCTAGAAAATAGTGAAGAAAATTTATCTCAGTGTAAACCGCCATCCATTTTCACTCCTACCTTAGATATGGTAGGTCCTGAGGTAGATATATTTGAAAAAACTGTATTGAAAGAAATACAACGTGTCACCAAGTATCCCCTATATAAACAATGCAACCTGTCCCTGTTGGACCACCAAGCTCTCAATAGTATTAGAAACAACAAAAACATCATTATCAAACATTGTGACAAAGGTGGGGGAATTGTAGTTATGAACCAGTCTAACTACAATGATAAAATTCTTGCCATGCTGTCAGTCCCAGAGCACTACAAAAATCGCACCCCAGGGAGCTGGGGAGATTAAATGCTTGTATTCATTAAACGACTAAAAGGGCCCTAGATCAGGGTTCCATTTGTCAACAAGAGTATCTGTTCCTCAACAAACCTTGCCCTACTGTGCCGGCACTTTACGGAGTGCCTAAGACTCACAAAAACACTCTAGACCCCCACTACGTCCCATTATTTCCACCATTGGATCTAGCACGGAACAACTTTCCAAATACGTTGACACCTTCTTATGCCCCCTTACAAAGAACTATGCCTCATACATTTGTGACACAGGGGACATTATAGAGAAAATTGAAGGCATACCATTTGACCACAATAATGAAATCCTGGTAACGCTTGACATTGAGGCTTTGTACACCAACATTCCTCAATGTCAAGCGTTGCAGTCAGTGGCCACACTCCTCAGTAGAACACCTGGTGAAAGACCGGATGCCTTCATATTGGAATGTTTGGAGATAGTCTTAATGAACAACTTTTTGACTTCAATGGCCTTACTTACCAACAGATTAAGGGCACCAGTATGGGGGCTTCCTGTGCGCCCAGCATAGCCAACAATTATATGGGCGAATGGGAACTAAAGAATGTCTTCAATGAAGCAGCTCCTTTCTATGAAAATGTTAGTATATGGAAGCGCTTCTTTGATGATATATTCTTTATTTGGAAAGGAGACAATGACACCTTGCAGGAATTTATCACGTGGCTTAATGCCAGCGACAGCAACTTGAAGTTTATATCTAATTCTAGTTCCATAGAGGTCGAATTCCTAGACATTGTGGTCCGTAGTTCAGATGAAGGGTTACAAGTGAGTTTTTTAGAAAACCTACGGCAAAGAATACCATTTTACAGCACCAGAGTTTTCATCCCTCATGTCAGAAGGATTCTATCCCCTTTGGGGAATTTATGCGTATACTTCGCAACTGTACCAATTTGAATGATTTCCATACCCATGGAGATGCCCTGAAAAACGCCTCCTGGCCCGAGGTTATCCCCGTCGGTTGGTCAAGATAGCCTTCAAAAGGGCAAAATATTATAATCGAGATGCCCTATTACAGGGTCATACTCGCGCTCCAAAAGATCAAATAGTATGTGTTATTAATCATTCTCAGTTAAATTATAAAATCAAGAACATTATAACCAAGAATTGGAAAATCCTTAATGCTCACGAGGATGAAGAACTAAAATTACCCTTAGTAGCCTACAGGAGAAATAAAAACCTCTGAGATATGCTTGTACACACAAGACCAGAAGCCGTAATATTTACCAGCAGACCACTCTCACGGGCCTACCCCCATCTTAGGGAACCATAAATGTGGCTCCTGCCATGCCTGTGATACGGGTATAGTCACTAACACCCTTACATACAAGGGTAAAAACATTAAACTTAGAGACCTCAGTAACTGCAGGAGGCAAAATGTTATATACATTATCTTGTGTCCATGCGAGCTGGCCTATATAGGAGAACAAAGCCGTGAGTTCCTCATTAGATACAGTGAGCACAAATCGGCTATTCGAACAAAAACATTTACAGCTCCGATGGTTACACATTGTCTTGAAATGCACCATGGGGAAAATGATATTCGTTGGTGCATTCTTGAAAAGGTTAAACCTAAGTTAGGTCTGCCTATTGAAATAACTCGCAAAAGGAGAGAGACCTTCTGGATCTTTACCTTTAATAGTGTAAATGAGGGATTAAATGAGCTAATTATCTGGAACATTACAAATCGACACGCATAGCTCTTTTTTGTTAGCCCTGTGCATTCACCACTCTTTGGTGCCTATTTCAGGAATGATAGACACAGCAAGGTGCATGTACACTTGTTCTAATGAAGGCTATGCTGCAGATTTTTAGAATTTTCCTCCATTGTTCCATCTTACTGACAACTAGTGACCAACAATCTTTCACTGTTGTATTTCTATATATTGCCACTATCTGTTGGTCAATATATTCTTTTTATTCTTACACAAATGGTAGTTTTAATATAGACTCGAGATTCAGTTCTCAGAAGTTACATGCCAACTATAAAAAGTTGAATGTAAACATGATAGCTTGCATTATATTCTTTCCAGCTTATTGTGCATGGGTACTGCGTAACTCTAATTTATAACAGGCGACGATTACTAAAAACAATGATTATCATACTGCCTATTTTGGGAACTTTTGTTTCCAATAATAAAAAAATATTCTTTGCGCATGTAGTTTCGAAATTCTTAGCATGAGGTTTGATAGCACAAGTTAGATATAATCTATTGGAACTTGATATATATATCATACCTCGCAAAATTTGTGCCGACAAGAATAGAATATGCATATTATATGATTTTCTCTCACCCAAGATGGCGCTTATCATAAGTACTGATTTTGGCATTACATTCATCTATATTCTTATTAAAAATCCTAACATCAATATACCTATTTGAGTGCACTGGGTAATATGCATTATCCCTTGGAGCTCGCCTTATTGCAGGGTTTTGTATATTTTAATTATCTGACCTTGAACCATACAGAAAATCTCTAGGAATGGTCACGCTGCTGTTCCTGCCACGTGAATGACGGGGTTTGTGTCTTTCAGGGAATTTTATGGAGTTATGTGAGTTGCTATTACCGTATAGATCTCTATTTGACATACATATTAGTTTTAGTCATCATTTGTTATTAAATTAGGCACATCAAGATGGCTCAGATATTTTCTTTGGAATGATGGCAGTTTTCCATCCGTGATAGCCCCCGTACGTACTGACGCATCATTAAGCGTGCTCTTCTGCGCATGAGCAATAACATATTTAATGGCAGATCCTGTGTCCATCAGTTCTTGTAGTACGTGATGGACGTGGAGCTTTAAAGCAGTTTTCATCGAAAATATAGGTGAGTGGCCAGCTTGCAAGTGTGATATGGTGAAGGGTTCGTTTTTATCTACAGACAGGGAGGGTAGGGCTGTCGCTATATTTTTGCAATATCTTTGCAATATGCTTGTCATTTCTTGTACAATATGAGCCACAACTAAGCTTTTTACCACGCTTTTGATCTTATTAGCATGGCCACTAGTTACGAGAGATAATATCGTAACTTTTCCTCGTTAGGCCTTTACTTCTATCTTGATTTTGTGTTCTTAATTAATCTAAGCAGCTAAGATAGGGCATTACGATTATTCGTTTGAGGATCAGAAAGACTCAGGACTTTTTGCCCAGTGTTAGCATATGTATTAGTAGTAACTGGCCGCTGTATGGCCCTTCTGTAGAGACATTCAACATAGGGGTAGACATTTACATGCTTTTTTGCTTATAGGTATACCTATTGAAGGCATGCCCAGTTGAGCACGCTTGGCTAATTTGTGGGAATATTGTCCCTTGTTGCGGCTCAGAACACACTATACTTCGTAGAGGCAATCCTACACATATAAGAATCTATGTGAGTATATGAATTCGATTGACTATATCATAACAGGTTACTGTAGCACGACAAGGAGAATATTCACCCATATAGATTTTCTATTCATATAAATCTTTTCTTGTAGAATATTTATATATATCCTCCCTGAGGGCCAACATCAGATTGGATCAGAATTTCTGAAGCTAACATATATCATATTAATAGGTAAGGCTCCAACGAAATTGCCATATTTAGAGTATATCCTTTAGGCGAATTAATTCCATTTTAATGTATCATCTAATATCTTACTCCCTATAGAAAGTGTAGTGGATTGACAGCTATTTGTGACACAGGCCCTGCTGTCCCAAGTTTCATTCATACCTGCAATTGTTCAAGAGTTGTGATTTATCCCAAAGGATGCTAGTAAGTTGAGCTGCTACTTGTAATGTATATATAGGTATCCACACTAGATAGCACACTTTGGGAATCTTGTAAGATAAGCATGCTGAAATCTATATTCATGCATTCTATACCTTACCATTATCTTCTCACTCTATTGCATGGTACACTAGGATGGTCTTGGTTTCTATATTCTAAGGTTTCTTTGTCTGATTATTATTTCATACATGTTTTTCTCACCCCTTGGAGCCTCTCCTGGTAAGTAAGAGAGGGTCCAAAGGGAAACAATTCGGTGCACGCCAATGCTAAAATGAGTCTATATATTAAACTAACATTGTCACGGATGTATAATTAGGTTGGTGATCTTTTGGACTTTTCATCCTTGTATCATAAGGTGGTCTGATCAAGAGCTTACACAGTTCAATTGTTATCATGTATGGGTTCATAAATATATATTATTGTTGTCCTTTAGGTACCCCCTGTATTGCCTGAGTGACACTTTATTCAATTTGGGCAAGGTCCTGATGAAGGTGGTTCACGTTGTGTGTTACCCCACCGAAACGCGCGTGACCTCGTGTGTCCAGACCTTATTGCTTTGGTCATCTAATTTGTTTTTGGAAACGTTTTACATCTGTGTTTTCCCTATACCCAAATGTGTATATTTGTCTTGTATGATTGTGAACGACTGTGAGGAATGAATGAGTTCTGATATAAGAGTGATTCATTTTATTGGGGGTTAATATGTTGGTATTCATTTTTGTATAATAACTTGGCATAAAGTTTGGATAAACAAAATGGAAAAAAATAATTTTTGTAACTTTTTAAAAAAGATGTCATTAAATGCATTTATTATACAGGAAAAAGTAAATTAGTATAATAAATAAAAATTTGAAAAATTGAGATGTGCACTTGTATGCTGTAATTGTGTAATTGTACATTTATTCAAACCCATACTAGATTCAATCACTGGTAAAGAAATATAGGTCATAGGGGAGTTATTTTGTCTTAGTTGTTCATATATTCATTCCCCTCTTACTCCCTGACCTCATACGCCTCTTAGAGGGGTCCGTTACTCTACTATAGTGTTCACGGTTATTTAACTGTGGGATTGTGATTTGATCACAAATAGCTGATGTGTCCTTGATTAGACCACTTCTTTGCACTTTAAGTATGTGTTTTGTCTTTATTTAATAATCTATGTATATGCATGACAGTATGTAGTAAAGATGTTTTTCTTTAGTGTCTGATACATATTTCTGAATCATTTTCTGACAACCTACTGCTCCCTGGTTTCAGTTGTAGGTTTTCTGGATTATAGTATCACCTTTCCCAAGTTTCCTTATCACATACCATCATGGAGGGACTCAAAACGTTCGGGTTCTCTGATGAGGACTTCTCTGCACTCATAGGACAAGCTATCTCCAGCGGAGGCCCCACAACCTCACATAGTGGAGATGACTCTGAGTGGAACAATCTTCTAAATTTAAGAAAAAAATTAAAAAGAATGGAGTCACATGCCCACTATATGCTAGAGTACTTACGAGCAGGTGTTATTCCATCAGGCCTTAGGGTTCGTAATGTGCCGGCCCTATTTGTCGAGATACGCAAGTTCCTGGAGCGGTGGTCCCACATCGCGAACCGCTGCTCCAGGGACTGGATGATCCTGATAATAGAAACAGCAAAGGAGGTTATGTCTGTACTAAGCCAAGAAATAACAGAATTAGAGGATAAACTGAAGGCAACTACAGCACTTGATGAAGCCAAAGCAAGGCTGGAGAGAATGAATGCTGACATGAAAGACTTTGAAGATTACCTGACTAATAGAAAAACTGAAAAATTAAGAAAGGATGTGAGGTGGTACACTCGTGACAAAGCTTATCCGTACCTAGAAATATCTTATTATCAAGACTGAAATCATGGTGCTACATATCAAAATCATGGCAGAAACAATAGAAGGACAGTCATTAATTTCTCTGACACCTATTCATCTGACTCTGAGACAGATAACTTCCAGTGTACAGACGAGATGCAGTACAACTATAGGCCTAACAGAGGCAGGCAAATGAATCAACAATCCTACAGGGGACAGTCTCCTTTTTACACCGTGGTCAATACCGTGGGAGAAACAGACGTTGGGGACAAGACAGGCGTGACTAGCAACAACCGATGGCCCCTCCACATCCGCAACCTTATCTAAAAACACGCAACCAGCAATACTGGAGGACATAGGCAATTTTGCTCTCCAGCATACTAATACAGATGACACCTTACCTATTTTTAATCTCTCATCAGAAAATTTAACACAGGATGAGATAAAATTATTAGGAAGGGGTTTATCTTTTGTCCCGAGCACTGGTCCTAACTTGTTTAAATTACACCAAGACATGTTTTCTTTTTTAGGAAGGTAAGATTACGGAAATTTTTCATGCATTGACCTCTAGAAAATAGTGAAGAAAATTTATCTCAGTGTAAACCGCCATCCATTTTCACTCCTACCTTAGATATGGTAGGTCCTGAGGTAGATATATTTGAAAAAACTGTATTGAAAGAAATACAACGTGTCACCAAGTATCCCCTATATAAACAATGCAACCTGTCCCTGTTGGACCACCAAGCTCTCAATAGTATTAGAAACAACAAAAACATCATTATCAAACATTGTGACAAAGGTGGGGGAATTGTAGTTATGAACCAGTCTAACTACAATGATAAAATTCTTGCCATGCTGTCAGTCCCAGAGCACTACAAAAATCGCACCCCAGGGAGCTGGGGAGATTAAATGCTTGTATTCATTAAACGACTAAAAGGGCCCTAGATCAGGGTTCCATTTGTCAACAAGAGTATCTGTTCCTCAACAAACCTTGCCCTACTGTGCCGGCACTTTACGGAGTGCCTAAGACTCACAAAAACACTCTAGACCCCCACTACGTCCCATTATTTCCACCATTGGATCTAGCACGGAACAACTTTCCAAATACGTTGACACCTTCTTATGCCCCCTTACAAAGAACTATGCCTCATACATTTGTGACACAGGGGACATTATAGAGAAAATTGAAGGCATACCATTTGACCACAATAATGAAATCCTGGTAACGCTTGACATTGAGGCTTTGTACACCAACATTCCTCAATGTCAAGCGTTGCAGTCAGTGGCCACACTCCTCAGTAGAACACCTGGTGAAAGACCGGATGCCTTCATATTGGAATGTTTGGAGATAGTCTTAATGAACAACTTTTTGACTTCAATGGCCTTACTTACCAACAGATTAAGGGCACCAGTATGGGGGCTTCCTGTGCGCCCAGCATAGCCAACAATTATATGGGCGAATGGGAACTAAAGAATGTCTTCAATGAAGCAGCTCCTTTCTATGAAAATGTTAGTATATGGAAGCGCTTCTTTGATGATATATTCTTTATTTGGAAAGGAGACAATGACACCTTGCAGGAATTTATCACGTGGCTTAATGCCAGCGACAGCAACTTGAAGTTTATATCTAATTCTAGTTCCATAGAGGTCGAATTCCTAGACATTGTGGTCCGTAGTTCAGATGAAGGGTTACAAGTGAGTTTTTTAGAAAACCTACGGCAAAGAATACCATTTTACAGCACCAGAGTTTTCATCCCTCATGTCAGAAGGATTCTATCCCCTTTGGGGAATTTATGCGTATACTTCGCAACTGTACCAATTTGAATGATTTCCATACCCATGGAGATGCCCTGAAAAACGCCTCCTGGCCCGAGGTTATCCCCGTCGGTTGGTCAAGATAGCCTTCAAAAGGGCAAAATATTATAATCGAGATGCCCTATTACAGGGTCATACTCGCGCTCCAAAAGATCAAATAGTATGTGTTATTAATCATTCTCAGTTAAATTATAAAATCAAGAACATTATAACCAAGAATTGGAAAATCCTTAATGCTCACGAGGATGAAGAACTAAAATTACCCTTAGTAGCCTACAGGAGAAATAAAAACCTCTGAGATATGCTTGTACACACAAGACCAGAAGCCGTAATATTTACCAGCAGACCACTCTCACGGGCCTACCCCCATCTTAGGGAACCATAAATGTGGCTCCTGCCATGCCTGTGATACGGGTATAGTCACTAACACCCTTACATACAAGGGTAAAAACATTAAACTTAGAGACCTCAGTAACTGCAGGAGGCAAAATGTTATATACATTATCTTGTGTCCATGCGAGCTGGCCTATATAGGAGAACAAAGCCGTGAGTTCCTCATTAGATACAGTGAGCACAAATCGGCTATTCGAACAAAAACATTTACAGCTCCGATGGTTACACATTGTCTTGAAATGCACCATGGGGAAAATGATATTCGTTGGTGCATTCTTGAAAAGGTTAAACCTAAGTTAGGTCTGCCTATTGAAATAACTCGCAAAAGGAGAGAGACCTTCTGGATCTTTACCTTTAATAGTGTAAATGAGGGATTAAATGAGCTAATTATCTGGAACATTACAAATCGACACGCATAGCTCTTTTTTGTTAGCCCTGTGCATTCACCACTCTTTGGTGCCTATTTCAGGAATGATAGACACAGCAAGGTGCATGTACACTTGTTCTAATGAAGGCTATGCTGCAGATTTTTAGAATTTTCCTCCATTGTTCCATCTTACTGACAACTAGTGACCAACAATCTTTCACTGCTGTATTTCTATATATTGCCACTATCTGTTGGTCAATATATTCTTTTTATTCTTACACAAATGGTAGTTTTAATATAGACTCGAGATTCAGTTCTCAGAAGTTACATGCCAACTATAAAAAGTTGAATGTAAACATGATAGCTTGCATTATATTCTTTCCAGCTTATTGTGCATGGGTACTGCGTAACTCTAATTTATAACAGGCGACGATTACTAAAAACAATGATTATCATACTGCCTATTTTGGGAACTTTTGTTTCCAATAATAAAAAAATATTCTTTGCGCATGTAGTTTCGAAATTCTTAGCATGAGGTTTGATAGCACAAGTTAGATATAATCTATTGGAACTTGATATATATATCATACCTCGCAAAATTTGTGCCGACAAGAATAGAATATGCATATTATATGATTTTCTCTCACCCAAGATGGCGCTTATCATAAGTACTGATTTTGGCATTACATTCATCTATATTCTTATTAAAAATCCTAACATCAATATACCTATTTGAGTGCACTGGGTAATATGCATTATCCCTTGGAGCTCGCCTTATTGCAGGGTTTTGTATATTTTAATTATCTGACCTTGAACCATACAGAAAATCTCTAGGAATGGTCACGCTGCTGTTCCTGCCACGTGAATGACGGGGTTTGTGTCTTTCAGGGAATTTTATGGAGTTATGTGAGTTGCTATTACCGTATAGATCTCTATTTGACATACATATTAGTTTTAGTCATCATTTGTTATTAAATTAGGCACATCAAGATGGCTCAGATATTTTCTTTGGAATGATGGCAGTTTTCCATCCGTGATAGCCCCCGTACGTACTGACGCATCATTAAGCGTGCTCTTCTGCGCATGAGCAATAACATATTTAATGGCAGATCCTGTGTCCATCAGTTCTTGTAGTACGTGATGGACGTGGAGCTTTAAAGCAGTTTTCATCGAAAATATAGGTGAGTGGCCAGCTTGCAAGTGTGATATGGTGAAGGGTTCGTTTTTATCTACAGACAGGGAGGGTAGGGCTGTCGCTATATTTTTGCAATATCTTTTGCAATATGCTTGTCATTTCTTGTACAATATGAGCCACAACTAAGCTTTTTACCACGCTTTTGATCTTATTAGCATGGCCACTAGTTACGAGAGATAATATCGTAACTTTTCCTCGTTAGGCCTTTACTTCTATCTTGATTTTGTGTTCTTAATTAATCTAAGCAGCTAAGATAGGGCATTACGATTATTCGTTTGAGGATCAGAAAGACTCAGGACTTTTTGCCCAGTGTTAGCATATGTATTAGTAGTAACTGGCCGCTGTATGGCCCTTCTGTAGAGACATTCAACATAGGGGTAGACATTTACATGCTTTTTTGCTTATAGGTATACCTATTGAAGGCATGCCCAGTTGAGCACGCTTAGCTAATTTGTGGGAATATTGTCCCTTGTTGCGGCTCAGAACACACTATACTTCGTAGAGGCAATCCTACACATATAAGAATCTATGTGAGTATATGAATTCGATTGACTATATCATAACAGGTTACTGTAGCACGACAAGGAGAATATTCACCCATATAGATTTTCTATTCATATAAATCTTTTCTTGTAGAATATTTATATATATCCTCCCTGAGGGCCAACATCAGATTGGATCAGAATTTCTGAAGCTAACATATATCATATTAATAGGTAAGGCTCCAACGAAATTGCCATATTTAGAGTATATCCTTTAGGCGAATTAATTCCATTTTAATGTATCATCTAATATCTTACTCCCTATAGAAAGTGTAGTGGATTGACAGCTATTTGTGACACAGGCCCTGCTGTCCCAAGTTTCATTCATACCTGCAATTGTTCAAGAGTTGTGATTTATCCCAAAGGATGCTAGTAAGTTGAGCTGCTACTTGTAATGTATATATAGGTATCCACACTAGATAGCACACTTTGGGAATCTTGTAAGATAAGCATGCTGAAATCTATATTCATGCATTCTATACCTTACCATTATCTTCTCACTCTATTGCATGGTACACTAGGATGGTCTTGGTTTCTATATTCTAAGGTTTCTTTGTCTGATTATTATTTCATACATGTTTTTCTCACCCCTTGGAGCCTCTCCTGGTAAGTAAGAGAGGGTCCAAAGGGAAACAATTCGGTGCACGCCAATGCTAAAATGAGTCTATATATTAAACTAACATTGTCACGGATGTATAATTAGGTTGGTGATCTTTTGGACTTTTCATCCTTGTATCATAAGGTGGTCTGATCAAGAGCTTACACAGTTCAATTGTTATCATGTATGGGTTCATAAATATATATTATTGTTGTCCTTTAGGTACCCCCTGTATTGCCTGAGTGACACTTTATTCAATTTGGGCAAGGTCCTGATGAAGGTGGTTCACGTTGTGTGTTACCCCACCGAAACGCGCGTGACCTCGTGTGTCCAGACCTTATTGCTTTGGTCATCTAATTTGTTTTTGGAAACGTTTTACATCTGTGTTTTCCCTATACCCAAATGTGTATATTTGTCTTGTATGATTGTGAACGACTGTGAGGAATGAATGAGTTCTGATATAAGAGTGATTCATTTTATTGGGGGTTAATATGTTGGTATTCATTTTTGTATAATAACTTGGCATAAAGTTTGGATAAACAAAATGGAAAAAATAATTTTTGTAACTTTTAAAAAAGATGTCATTAAATGCATTTATTATATAGGAAAAAGTAAATTAGTATAATAAATAAAAATTTGAAAAATTGAGATGTGCACTTGTATGCTGTAATTGTGTAATTGTACATTTATTCAAACCCATACTAGATTCAATCACTGGTAAAGAAATATAGGTCATAGGGGAGTTATTTTGTCTTAGTTGTTCATATATTCATTCCCCTCTTACTCCCTGACCTCATACGCCTCTTAGAGGGGTCCGTTACTCTACTATAGTGTTCACGGTTATTTAACTGTGGGATTGTGATTTGATCACAAATAGCTGATGTGTCCTTGATTAGACCACTTCTTTGCACTTTAAGTATGTGTTTTGTCTTTATTTAATAATCTATGTATATGCATGACAGTATGTAGTAAAGATGTTTTTCTTTAGTGTCTGATACATATTTCTGAATCATTTTCTGACAACCTACTGCTCCCTGGTTTCAGTTGTAGGTTTTCTGGATTATAGTATCACCTTTCCCAAGTTTCCTTATCACATACCATCATGGAGGGACTCAAAACGTTCGGGTTCTCTGATGAGGACTTCTCTGCACTCATAGGACAAGCTATCTCCAGCGGAGGCCCCACAACCTCACATAGTGGAGATGACTCTGAGTGGAACAATCTTCTAAATTTAAGAAAAAAATTAAAAAGAATGGAGTCACATGCCCACTATATGCTAGAGTACTTACGAGCAGGTGTTATTCCATCAGGCCTTAGGGTTCGTAATGTGCCGGCCCTATTTGTCGAGATACGCAAGTTCCTGGAGCGGTGGTCCCACATCGCGAACCGCTGCTCCAGGGACTGGATGATCCTGATAATAGAAACAGCAAAGGAGGTTATGTCTGTACTAAGCCAAGAAATAACAGAATTAGAGGATAAACTGAAGGCAACTACAGCACTTGATGAAGCCAAAGCAAGGCTGGAGAGAATGAATGCTGACATGAAAGACTTTGAAGATTACCTGACTAATAGAAAAACTGAAAAATTAAGAAAGGATGTGAGGTGGTACACTCGTGACAAAGCTTATCCGTACCTAGAAATATCTTATTATCAAGACTGAAATCATGGTGCTACATATCAAAATCATGGCAGAAACAATAGAAGGACAGTCATTAATTTCTCTGACACCTATTCATCTGACTCTGAGACAGATAACTTCCAGTGTACAGACGAGATGCAGTACAACTATAGGCCTAACAGAGGCAGGCAAATGAATCAACAATCCTACAGGGGACAGTCTCCTTTTTACACCGTGGTCAATACCGTGGGAGAAACAGACGTTGGGGACAAGACAGGCGTGACTAGCAACAACCGATGGCCCCTCCACATCCGCAACCTTATCTAAAAACACGCAACCAGCAATACTGGAGGACATAGGCAATTTTGCTCTCCAGCATACTAATACAGATGACACCTTACCTATTTTTAATCTCTCATCAGAAAATTTAACACAGGATGAGATAAAATTATTAGGAAGGGGTTTATCTTTTGTCCCGAGCACTGGTCCTAACTTGTTTAAATTACACCAAGACATGTTTTCTTTTTTAGGAAGGTAAGATTACGGAAATTTTTCATGCATTGACCTCTAGAAAATAGTGAAGAAAATTTATCTCAGTGTAAACCGC
Organism: Calotriton arnoldi; assembly: GCA_963921515.1. Lineage (NCBI taxonomy): Eukaryota > Metazoa > Chordata > Amphibia > Caudata > Salamandridae > Calotriton > Calotriton arnoldi. The sequence continues at coordinate 1,185,634 of CAWUFW010001434.1, forward strand.
CATCCATTTTCACTCCTACCTTAGATATGGTAGGTCCTGAGGTAGATATATTTGAAAAAACTGTATTGAAAGAAATACAACGTGTCACCAAGTATCCCCTATATAAACAATGCAACCTGTCCCTGTTGGACCACCAAGCTCTCAATAGTATTAGAAACAACAAAAACATCATTATCAAACATTGTGACAAAGGTGGGGGAATTGTAGTTATGAACCAGTCTAACTACAATGATAAAATTCTTGCCATGCTGTCAGTCCCAGAGCACTACAAAAATCGCACCCCAGGGAGCTGGGGAGATTAAATGCTTGTATTCATTAAACGACTAAAAGGGCCCTAGATCAGGGTTCCATTTGTCAACAAGAGTATCTGTTCCTCAACAAACCTTGCCCTACTGTGCCGGCACTTTACGGAGTGCCTAAGACTCACAAAAACACTCTAGACCCCCACTACGTCCCATTATTTCCACCATTGGATCTAGCACGGAACAACTTTCCAAATACGTTGACACCTTCTTATGCCCCCTTACAAAGAACTATGCCTCATACATTTGTGACACAGGGGACATTATAGAGAAAATTGAAGGCATACCATTTGACCACAATAATGAAATCCTGGTAACGCTTGACATTGAGGCTTTGTACACCAACATTCCTCAATGTCAAGCGTTGCAGTCAGTGGCCACACTCCTCAGTAGAACACCTGGTGAAAGACCGGATGCCTTCATATTGGAATGTTTGGAGATAGTCTTAATGAACAACTTTTTGACTTCAATGGCCTTACTTACCAACAGATTAAGGGCACCAGTATGGGGGCTTCCTGTGCGCCCAGCATAGCCAACAATTATATGGGCGAATGGGAACTAAAGAATGTCTTCAATGAAGCAGCTCCTTTCTATGAAAATGTTAGTATATGGAAGCGCTTCTTTGATGATATATTCTTTATTTGGAAAGGAGACAATGACACCTTGCAGGAATTTATCACGTGGCTTAATGCCAGCGACAGCAACTTGAAGTTTATATCTAATTCTAGTTCCATAGAGGTCGAATTCCTAGACATTGTGGTCCGTAGTTCAGATGAAGGGTTACAAGTGAGTTTTTTAGAAAACCTACGGCAAAGAATACCATTTTACAGCACCAGAGTTTTCATCCCTCATGTCAGAAGGATTCTATCCCCTTTGGGGAATTTATGCGTATACTTCGCAACTGTACCAATTTGAATGATTTCCATACCCATGGAGATGCCCTGAAAAACGCCTCCTGGCCCGAGGTTATCCCCGTCGGTTGGTCAAGATAGCCTTCAAAAGGGCAAAATATTATAATCGAGATGCCCTATTACAGGGTCATACTCGCGCTCCAAAAGATCAAATAGTATGTGTTATTAATCATTCTCAGTTAAATTATAAAATCAAGAACATTATAACCAAGAATTGGAAAATCCTTAATGCTCACGAGGATGAAGAACTAAAATTACCCTTAGTAGCCTACAGGAGAAATAAAAACCTCTGAGATATGCTTGTACACACAAGACCAGAAGCCGTAATATTTACCAGCAGACCACTCTCACGGGCCTACCCCCATCTTAGGGAACCATAAATGTGGCTCCTGCCATGCCTGTGATACGGGTATAGTCACTAACACCCTTACATACAAGGGTAAAAACATTAAACTTAGAGACCTCAGTAACTGCAGGAGGCAAAATGTTATATACATTATCTTGTGTCCATGCGAGCTGGCCTATATAGGAGAACAAAGCCGTGAGTTCCTCATTAGATACAGTGAGCACAAATCGGCTATTCGAACAAAAACATTTACAGCTCCGATGGTTACACATTGTCTTGAAATGCACCATGGGGAAAATGATATTCGTTGGTGCATTCTTGAAAAGGTTAAACCTAAGTTAGGTCTGCCTATTGAAATAACTCGCAAAAGGAGAGAGACCTTCTGGATCTTTACCTTTAATAGTGTAAATGAGGGATTAAATGAGCTAATTATCTGGAACATTACAAATCGACACGCATAGCTCTTTTTTGTTAGCCCTGTGCATTCACCACTCTTTGGTGCCTATTTCAGGAATGATAGACACAGCAAGGTGCATGTACACTTGTTCTAATGAAGGCTATGCTGCAGATTTTTAGAATTTTCCTCCATTGTTCCATCTTACTGACAACTAGTGACCAACAATCTTTCACTGCTGTATTTCTATATATTGCCACTATCTGTTGGTCAATATATTCTTTTTATTCTTACACAAATGGTAGTTTTAATATAGACTCGAGATTCAGTTCTCAGAAGTTACATGCCAACTATAAAAAGTTGAATGTAAACATGATAGCTTGCATTATATTCTTTCCAGCTTATTGTGCATGGGTACTGCGTAACTCTAATTTATAACAGGCGACGATTACTAAAAACAATGATTATCATACTGCCTATTTTGGGAACTTTTGTTTCCAATAATAAAAAAATATTCTTTGCGCATGTAGTTTCGAAATTCTTAGCATGAGGTTTGATAGCACAAGTTAGATATAATCTATTGGAACTTGATATATATATCATACCTCGCAAAATTTGTGCCGACAAGAATAGAATATGCATATTATATGATTTTCTCTCACCCAAGATGGCGCTTATCATAAGTACTGATTTTGGCATTACATTCATCTATATTCTTATTAAAAATCCTAACATCAATATACCTATTTGAGTGCACTGGGTAATATGCATTATCCCTTGGAGCTCGCCTTATTGCAGGGTTTTGTATATTTTAATTATCTGACCTTGAACCATACAGAAAATCTCTAGGAATGGTCACGCTGCTGTTCCTGCCACGTGAATGACGGGGTTTGTGTCTTTCAGGGAATTTTATGGAGTTATGTGAGTTGCTATTACCGTATAGATCTCTATTTGACATACATATTAGTTTTAGTCATCATTTGTTATTAAATTAGGCACATCAAGATGGCTCAGATATTTTCTTTGGAATGATGGCAGTTTTCCATCCGTGATAGCCCCCGTACGTACTGACGCATCATTAAGCGTGCTCTTCTGCGCATGAGCAATAACATATTTAATGGCAGATCCTGTGTCCATCAGTTCTTGTAGTACGTGATGGACGTGGAGCTTTAAAGCAGTTTTCATCGAAAATATAGGTGAGTGGCCAGCTTGCAAGTGTGATATGGTGAAGGGTTCGTTTTTATCTACAGACAGGGAGGGTAGGGCTGTCGCTATATTTTTGCAATATCTTTGCAATATGCTTGTCATTTCTTGTACAATATGAGCCACAACTAAGCTTTTTACCACGCTTTTGATCTTATTAGCATGGCCACTAGTTACGAGAGATAATATCGTAACTTTTCCTCGTTAGGCCTTTACTTCTATCTTGATTTTGTGTTCTTAATTAATCTAAGCAGCTAAGATAGGGCATTACGATTATTCGTTTGAGGATCAGAAAGACTCAGGACTTTTTGCCCAGTGTTAGCATATGTATTAGTAGTAACTGGCCGCTGTATGGCCCTTCTGTAGAGACATTCAACATAGGGGTAGACATTTACATGCTTTTTTGCTTATAGGTATACCTATTGAAGGCATGCCCAGTTGAGCACGCTTAGCTAATTTGTGGGAATATTGTCCCTTGTTGCGGCTCAGAACACACTATACTTCGTAGAGGCAATCCTACACATATAAGAATCTATGTGAGTATATGAATTCGATTGACTATATCATAACAGGTTACTGTAGCACGACAAGGAGAATATTCACCCATATAGATTTTCTATTCATATAAATCTTTTCTTGTAGAATATTTATATATATCCTCCCTGAGGGCCAACATCAGATTGGATCAGAATTTCTGAAGCTAACATATATCATATTAATAGGTAAGGCTCCAACGAAATTGCCATATTTAGAGTATATCCTTTAGGCGAATTAATTCCATTTTAATGTATCATCTAATATCTTACTCCCTATAGAAAGTGTAGTGGATTGACAGCTATTTGTGACACAGGCCCTGCTGTCCCAAGTTTCATTCATACCTGCAATTGTTCAAGAGTTGTGATTTATCCCAAAGGATGCTAGTAAGTTGAGCTGCTACTTGTAATGTATATATAGGTATCCACACTAGATAGCACACTTTGGGAATCTTGTAAGATAAGCATGCTGAAATCTATATTCATGCATTCTATACCTTACCATTATCTTCTCACTCTATTGCATGGTACACTAGGATGGTCTTGGTTTCTATATTCTAAGGTTTCTTTGTCTGATTATTATTTCATACATGTTTTTCTCACCCCTTGGAGCCTCTCCTGGTAAGTAAGAGAGGGTCCAAAGGGAAACAATTCGGGTGCACGCCAATGCTAAAATGAGTCTATATATTAAACTAACATTGTCACGGATGTATAATTAGGTTGGTGATCTTTTGGACTTTTCATCCTTGTATCATAAGGTGGTCTGATCAAGAGCTTACACAGTTCAATTGTTATCATGTATGGGTTCATAAATATATATTATTGTTGTCCTTTAGGTACCCCCTGTATTGCCTGAGTGACACTTTATTCAATTTGGGCAAGGTCCTGATGAAGGTGGTTCACGTTGTGTGTTACCCCACCGAAACGCGCGTGACCTCGTGTGTCCAGACCTTATTGCTTTGGTCATCTAATTTGTTTTTGGAAACGTTTTACATCTGTGTTTTCCCTATACCCAAATGTGTATATTTGTCTTGTATGATTGTGAACGACTGTGAGGAATGAATGAGTTCTGATATAAGAGTGATTCATTTTATTGGGGGTTAATATGTTGGTATTCATTTTTGTATAATAACTTGGCATAAAGTTTGGATAAACAAAATGGAAAAAAATAATTTTTTGTAACTTTTTAAAAAAGATGTCATTAAATGCATTTATTATATAGGAAAAAGTAAATTAGTATAATAAATAAAAATTTGAAAAATTGAGATGTGCACTTGTATGCTGTAATTGTGTAATTGTACATTTATTCAAACCCATACTAGATTCAATCACTGGTAAAGAAATATAGGTCATAGGGGAGTTATTTTGTCTTAGTTGTTCATATATTCATTCCCCTCTTACTCCCTGACCTCATACGCCTCTTAGAGGGGTCCGTTACTCTACTATAGTGTTCACGGTTATTTAACTGTGGGATTGTGATTTGATCACAAATAGCTGATGTGTCCTTGATTAGACCACTTCTTTGCACTTTAAGTATGTGTTTTGTCTTTATTTAATAATCTATGTATATGCATGACAGTATGTAGTAAAGATGTTTTTCTTTAGTGTCTGATACATATTTCTGAATCATTTTCTGACAACCTACTGCTCCCTGGTTTCAGTTGTAGGTTTTCTGGATTATAGTATCACCTTTCCCAAGTTTCCTTATCACATACCATCATGGAGGGACTCAAAACGTTCGGGTTCTCTGATGAGGACTTCTCTGCACTCATAGGACAAGCTATCTCCAGCGGAGGCCCCACAACCTCACATAGTGGAGATGACTCTGAGTGGAACAATCTTCTAAATTTAAGAAAAAAATTAAAAAGAATGGAGTCACATGCCCACTATATGCTAGAGTACTTACGAGCAGGTGTTATTCCATCAGGCCTTAGGGTTCGTAATGTGCCGGCCCTATTTGTCGAGATACGCAAGTTCCTGGAGCGGTGGTCCCACATCGCGAACCGCTGCTCCAGGGACTGGATGATCCTGATAATAGAAACAGCAAAGGAGGTTATGTCTGTACTAAGCCAAGAAATAACAGAATTAGAGGATAAACTGAAGGCAACTACAGCACTTGATGAAGCCAAAGCAAGGCTGGAGAGAATGAATGCTGACATGAAAGACTTTGAAGATTACCTGACTAATAGAAAAACTGAAAAATTAAGAAAGGATGTGAGGTGGTACACTCGTGACAAAGCTTATCCGTACCTAGAAATATCTTATTATCAAGACTGAAATCATGGTGCTACATATCAAAATCATGGCAGAAACAATAGAAGGACAGTCATTAATTTCTCTGACACCTATTCATCTGACTCTGAGACAGATAACTTCCAGTGTACAGACGAGATGCAGTACAACTATAGGCCTAACAGAGGCAGGCAAATGAATCAACAATCCTACAGGGGACAGTCTCCTTTTTACACCGTGGTCAATACCGTGGGAGAAACAGACGTTGGGGACAAGACAGGCGTGACTAGCAACAACCGATGGCCCCTCCACATCCGCAACCTTATCTAAAAACACGCAACCAGCAATACTGGAGGACATAGGCAATTTTGCTCTCCAGCATACTAATACAGATGACACCTTACCTATTTTTAATCTCTCATCAGAAAATTTAACACAGGATGAGATAAAATTATTAGGAAGGGGTTTATCTTTTGTCCCGAGCACTGGTCCTAACTTGTTTAAATTACACCAAGACATGTTTTCTTTTTTAGGAAGGTAAGATTACGGAAATTTTTCATGCATTGACCTCTAGAAAATAGTGAAGAAAATTTATCTCAGTGTAAACCGCCATCCATTTTCACTCCTACCTTAGATATGGTAGGTCCTGAGGTAGATATATTTGAAAAAACTGTATTGAAAGAAATACAACGTGTCACCAAGTATCCCCTATATAAACAATGCAACCTGTCCCTGTTGGACCACCAAGCTCTCAATAGTATTAGAAACAACAAAAACATCATTATCAAACATTGTGACAAAGGTGGGGGAATTGTAGTTATGAACCAGTCTAACTACAATGATAAAATTCTTGCCATGCTGTCAGTCCCAGAGCACTACAAAAATCGCACCCCAGGGAGCTGGGGAGATTAAATGCTTGTATTCATTAAACGACTAAAAGGGCCCTAGATCAGGGTTCCATTTGTCAACAAGAGTATCTGTTCCTCAACAAACCTTGCCCTACTGTGCCGGCACTTTACGGAGTGCCTAAGACTCACAAAAACACTCTAGACCCCCACTACGTCCCATTATTTCCACCATTGGATCTAGCACGGAACAACTTTCCAAATACGTTGACACCTTCTTATGCCCCCTTACAAAGAACTATGCCTCATACATTTGTGACACAGGGGACATTATAGAGAAAATTGAAGGCATACCATTTGACCACAATAATGAAATCCTGGTAACGCTTGACATTGAGGCTTTGTACACCAACATTCCTCAATGTCAAGCGTTGCAGTCAGTGGCCACACTCCTCAGTAGAACACCTGGTGAAAGACCGGATGCCTTCATATTGGAATGTTTGGAGATAGTCTTAATGAACAACTTTTTGACTTCAATGGCCTTACTTACCAACAGATTAAGGGCACCAGTATGGGGGCTTCCTGTGCGCCCAGCATAGCCAACAATTATATGGGCGAATGGGAACTAAAGAATGTCTTCAATGAAGCAGCTCCTTTCTATGAAAATGTTAGTATATGGAAGCGCTTCTTTGATGATATATTCTTTATTTGGAAAGGAGACAATGACACCTTGCAGGAATTTATCACGTGGCTTAATGCCAGCGACAGCAACTTGAAGTTTATATCTAATTCTAGTTCCATAGAGGTCGAATTCCTAGACATTGTGGTCCGTAGTTCAGATGAAGGGTTACAAGTGAGTTTTTTAGAAAACCTACGGCAAAGAATACCATTTTACAGCACCAGAGTTTTCATCCCTCATGTCAGAAGGATTCTATCCCCTTTGGGGAATTTATGCGTATACTTCGCAACTGTACCAATTTGAATGATTTCCATACCCATGGAGATGCCCTGAAAAACGCCTCCTGGCCCGAGGTTATCCCCGTCGGTTGGTCAAGATAGCCTTCAAAAGGGCAAAATATTATAATCGAGATGCCCTATTACAGGGTCATACTCGCGCTCCAAAAGATCAAATAGTATGTGTTATTAATCATTCTCAGTTAAATTATAAAATCAAGAACATTATAACCAAGAATTGGAAAATCCTTAATGCTCACGAGGATGAAGAACTAAAATTACCCTTAGTAGCCTACAGGAGAAATAAAAACCTCTGAGATATGCTTGTACACACAAGACCAGAAGCCGTAATATTTACCAGCAGACCACTCTCACGGGCCTACCCCCATCTTAGGGAACCATAAATGTGGCTCCTGCCATGCCTGTGATACGGGTATAGTCACTAACACCCTTACATACAAGGGTAAAAACATTAAACTTAGAGACCTCAGTAACTGCAGGAGGCAAAATGTTATATACATTATCTTGTGTCCATGCGAGCTGGCCTATATAGGAGAACAAAGCCGTGAGTTCCTCATTAGATACAGTGAGCACAAATCGGCTATTCGAACAAAAACATTTACAGCTCCGATGGTTACACATTGTCTTGAAATGCACCATGGGGAAAATGATCTTCGTTGGTGCATTCTTGAAAAGGTTAAACCTAAGTTAGGTCTGCCTATTGAAATAACTCGCAAAAGGAGAGAGACCTTCTGGATCTTTACCTTTAATAGTGTAAATGAGGGATTAAATGAGCTAATTATCTGGAACATTACAAATCGACACGCATAGCTCTTTTTTGTTAGCCCTGTGCATTCACCACTCTTTGGTGCCTATTTCAGGAATGATAGACACAGCAAGGTGCATGTACACTTGTTCTAATGAAGGCTATGCTGCTGATTTTTAGAATTTTCCTCCATTGTTCCATCTTACTGACAACTAGTGACCAACAATCTTTCACTGCTGTATTTCTATATATTGCCACTATCTGTTGGTCAATATATTCTTTTTTATTCTTACACAAATGGTAGTTTTAATATAGACTCGAGATTCAGTTCTCAGAAGTTACATGCCAACTATAAAAAGTTGAATGTAAACATGATAGCTTGCATTATATTCTTTCCAGCTTATTGTGCATGGGTACTGCGTAACTCTAATTTATAACAGGCGACGATTACTAAAAACAATGATTATCATACTGCCTATTTTGGGAACTTTTGTTTCCAATAATAAAAAAATATTCTTTGCGCATGTAGTTTCGAAATTCTTAGCATGAGGTTTGATAGCACAAGTTAGATATAATCTATTGGAACTTGATATATATATCATACCTCGCAAAATTTGTGCCGACAAGAATAGAATATGCATATTATATGATTTTCTCTCACCCAAGATTGCGCTTATCATAAGTACTGATTTTGGCATTACATTCATCTATATTCTTATTAAAAATCCTAACATCAATATACCTATTTGAGTGCACTGGGTAATATGCATTATCCCTTGGAGCTCGCCTTATTGCAGGGTTTTGTATATTTTAATTATCTGACCTTGAACCATACAGAAAATCTCTAGGAATGGTCACGCTGCTGTTCCTGCCACGTGAATGACGGGGTTTGTGTCTTCCAGGGAATTTTATGGAGTTATGTGAGTTGCTATTACCGTATAGATCTCTATTTGACATACATATTAGTTTTAGTCATCATTTGTTATTAAATTAGGCACATCAAGATGGCTCAGATATTTTCTTTGGAATGATGGCAGTTTTCCATCCGTGATAGCCCCCGTACGTACTGACGCATCATTAAGCGTGCTCTTCTGCGCATGAGCAATAACATATTTAATGGCAGATCCTGTGTCCATCAGTTCTTGTAGTACGTGATGGACGTGGAGCTTTAAAGCAGTTTTCATCGAAAATATAGGTGAGTGGCCAGCTTGCAAGTGTGATATGGTGAAGGGTTCGTTTTTATCTACAGACAGGGAGGGTAGGGCTGTCGCTATATTTTTGCAATATCTTTTGCAATATGCTTGTCATTTCTTGTACAATATGAGCCACAACTAAGCTTTTTACCACGCTTTTGATCTTATTAGCATGGCCACTAGTTACGAGAGATAATATCGTAACTTTTCCTCGTTAGGCCTTTACTTCTATCTTGATTTTGTGTTCTTAATTAATCTAAGCAGCTAAGATAGGGCATTACGATTATTCGTTTGAGGATCAGAAAGACTCAGGACTTTTTGCCCAGTGTTAGCATATGTATTAGTAGTAACTGGCCGCTGTATGGCCCTTCTGTAGAGACATTCAACATAGGGGTAGACATTTACATGCTTTTTGCTTATAGGTATACCTATTGAAGGCATGCCCAGTTGAGCACGCTTGGCTAATTTGTGGGAATATTGTCCCTTGTTGCGGCTCAGAACACACTATACTTCGTAGAGGCAATCCTACACATATAAGAATCTATGTGAGTATATGAATTCGATTGACTATATCATAACAGGTTACTGTAGCACGACAAGGAGAATATTCACCCATATAGATTTTCTATTCATATAAATCTTTTCTTGTAGAATATTTATATATATCCTCCCTGAGGGCCAACATCAGATTGGATCAGAATTTCTGAAGCTAACATATATCATATTAATAGGTAAGGCTCCAACGAAATTGCCATATTTAGAGTATATCCTTTAGGCGAATTAATTCCATTTTAATGTATCATCTAATATCTTACTCCCTATAGAAACTGTAGTGGATTGACAGCTATTTGTGACACAGGCCCTGCTGTCCCAAGTTTCATTCATACCTGCAATTGTTCAAGAGTTGTGATTTATCCCAAAGGATGCTAGTAAGTTGAGCTGCTACTTGTAATGTATATATAGGTATCCACACTAGATAGCACACTTTGGGAATCTTGTAAGATAAGCATGCTGAAATCTATATTCATGCATTCTATACCTTACCATTATCTTCTCACTCTATTGCATGGTACACTAGGATGGTCTTGGTTTGTATATTCTAAGGTTTCTTTGTCTGATTATTATTTCATACATGTTTTTCTCACCCCTTGGAGCCTCTCCTGGTAAGTAAGAGAGGCTCCAAAGGGAAACAATTCGGGTGCACACCAATGCTAAAATGAGTCTATATATTAAACTAACATTGTCACGGATGTATAATTAGGTTGGTGATCTTTTTGGACTTTTCATCCTTGTATCATAAGGTGGTCTGATCAAGAGCTTACACAGTTCAATTGTTATCATGTATGGGTTCATAAATATATATTATTGTTGTCCTTTAGGTACCCCCTGTATTGCCTGAGTGACACTTTATTCAATTTGGGCAAGGTCCTGATGAAGGTGGTTCACGTTGTGTGTTACCCCACCGAAACGCGCGTGACCTCGTGTGTCCAGACCTTATTGCTTTGGTCATCTAATTTGTTTTTGGAAACGTTTTACATCTGTGTTTTCCCTATACCCAAATGTGTATATTTGTCTTGTATGATTGTGAACGACTGTGAGGAATGAATGAGTTCTGATATAAGAGTGATTCATTTTATTGGGGGTTAATATGTTGGTATTCATTTTTGTATAATAACTTGGCATAAAGTTTGGATAAACAAAATGGAAAAAAATAATTTTTGTAACTTTTTAAAAAGATGTCATTAAATGCATTTATTATATAGGAAAAAGTAAATTAGTATAATAAATAAAAATTTGAAAAATTGAGATGTGCACTTGTATGCTGTAATTGTGTAATTGTACATTTATTCAAACCCATACTAGATTCAATCACTGGTAAAGAAATATAGGTCATAGGGGAGTTATTTTGTCTTAGTTGTTCATATATTCATTCCCCTCTTACTCCCTGACCTCATACGCCTCTTAGAGGGGGTCCGTTACTCTACTATAGTGTTCACGGTTATTTAACTGTGGGATTGTGATTTGATCACAAATAGCTGATGTGTCCTTGATTAGACCACTTCTTTGCACTTTAAGTATGTGTTTTGTCTTTATTTAATAATCTATGTATATGCATGACAGTATGTAGTAAAGATGTTTTTCTTTAGTGTCTGATACATATTTCTGAATCATTTTCTGACAACCTACTGCTCCCTGGTTTCAGTTGTAGGTTTTCTGGATTATAGTATCACCTTTCCCAAGTTTCCTTATCACATACCATCATGGAGGGACTCAAAACGTTCGGGTTCTCTGATGAGGACTTCTCTGCACTCATAGGACAAGCTATCTCCAGCGGAGGCCCCACAACCTCACATAGTGGAGATGACTCTGAGTGGAACAATCTTCTAAATTTAAGAAAAAAATTAAAAAGAATGGAGTCACATGCCCACTATATGCTAGAGTACTTACGAGCAGGTGTTATTCCACCAGGCCTTAGGGTTCGTAATGTGCCGGCCCTATTTGTCGAGATACGCAAGTTCCTGGAGCGGTGGTCCCACATCGCGAACCGCTGCTCCAGGGACTGGATGATCCTGATAATAGAAACAGCAAAGGAGGTTATGTCTGTTCTAAGCCAAGAAATAACAGAATTAGAGGATAAACTGAAGGCAACAGCACTTGATGAAGCCAAAGCAAGGCTGGAGAGAATGAATGCTGACATGAAAGACTTTGAAGATTACCTGACTAATAGAAAAACTGAAAAATTAAGAAAGGATGTGAGGTGGTACACTCGTGACAAAGCTTATCCGTACCTAGAAATATCTTATTATCAAGACTGAAATCATGGTGCTACATATCAAAATCATGGCAGAAACAATAGAAGGACAGTCATTAATTTCTCTGACACCTATTCATCTGACTCTGAGACAGATAACTTCCAGTGTACAGACGAGATGCAGTACAACTATAGGCCTAACAGAGGCAGGCAAATGAATCAACAATCCTACAGGGGACAGTCTCCTTTTTTACACCGTGGTCAATACCGTGGGAGAAACAGACGTTGGGGACAAGACAGGCGGGACTAGCAACAACCGATGGCCCCTCCACATCCGCAGCAATACTGGAGGACATAGGCAATTTTGCTCTCCAGCATACTAATACAGATGACACCTTACCTATTTTTAATCTCTCATCAGAAAATTTAACACAGGATGAGATAAAATTATTAGGAAGGGGTTTATCTTTTGTCCCGAGCACTGGTCCTAACTTGTTTAAATTACACCAAGACATGTTTTCTTTTTTAGGAAGGTAAGATTACGGAAATTTTTCATGCATTGACCTCTAGAAAATAGTGAAGAAAATTTATCTCAGTGTAAACCGCCATCCATTTTCACTCCTACCTTAGATATGGTAGGTCCTGAGGTAGATATATTTGAAAAAACTGTATTGAAAGAAATACAACGTGTCACCAAGTATCCCCTATATAAACAATGCAACCTGTCCCTGTTGGACCACCAAGCTCTCAATAGTATTAGAAACAACAAAAACATCATTATCAAACCTTGTGACAAAGGTGGGGGAATTGTAGTTATGAACCAGTCTAACTACAATGATAAAATTCTTGCCATGCTGTCAGTCCCAGAGCACTACAAAAATCGCACCCCAGGGAGCTGGGGAGATTAAATGCTTGTATTCATTAAACGACTAAAAGGGCCCTAGATCAGGGTTCCATTTGTCAACAAGAGTATCTGTTCCTCAACAAACCTTGCCCTACTGTGCCGGCACTTTACGGAGTGCCTAAGACTCACAAAAACACTCTAGACCCCCACTACGTCCCATTATTTCCACCATTGGATCTAGCACGGAACCACTTTCCAAATACGTTGACACCTTCTTATGCCCCCTTACAAAGAACTATGCCTCATACATTTGTGACACAGGGGACATTATAGAGAAAATTGAAGGCATACCATTTGACCACAATAATGAAATCCTGGTAACGCTTGACATTGAGGCTTTGTACACCAACATTCCTCAATGTCAAGCGTTGCAGTCAGTGGCCACACTCCTCAGTAGAACACCTGGTGAAAGACCGGATGCCTTCATATTGGAATGTTTGGAGATAGTCTTAATGAACAACTTTTTTGACTTCAATGGCCTTACTTACCAACAGATTAAGGGCACCAGTATGGGGGCTTCCTGTGCGCCCAGCATAGCCAACAATTATATCGGCGAATGGGAACTAAAGAATGTCTTCAATGAAGCAGCTCCTTTCTATGAAAATGTTAGTATATGGAAGCGCTTCTTTGATGATATATTCTTTATTTGGAAAGGAGACAATGACACCTTGCAGGAATTTATCACGTGGCTTAATGCCAGCGACAGCAACTTGAAGTTTACATCTAATTCTAGTTCCATAGAGGTCGAATTCCTAGACATTGTGGTCCGTAGTTCAGATGAAGGGTTACAAGTGAGTTTTTTTAGAAAACCTACGGCAAAGAATACCATTTTACAGCACCAGAGTTTTCATCCCTCATGTCAGAAGGATTCTATCCCCTTTGGGGAATTTATGCGTATACTTCGCAACTGTACCAATTTGAATGATTTCCATACCCATGGAGATGCCCTGAAAAAACGCCTCCTGGCCCGAGGTTATCCCCGTCGGTTGGTCAAGATAGCCTTCAAAAGGGCAAAATATTATAATCGAGATGCCCTATTACAGGGTCATACTCGCGCTCCAAAAGATCAAATAGTATGTGTTATTAATCATTCTCAGTTAAATTATAAAATCAAGAACATTATAACCAAGAATTGGAAAATCCTTAATGCTCACGAGGATGAAGAACTAAAATTACCCTTAGTAGCCTACAGGAGAAATAAAAACCTCCGAGATATGCTTGTACACACAAGACCAGAAGCCGTAATATTTACCAGCAGACCACTCTCACGGGCCTACCCCCATCTTAGGGAACCATAAATGTGGCTCCTGCCATGCCTGTGATACGGCTATAGTCACTAACACCCTTACATACAAGGGTAAAAACATTAAACTTAGAGACCTCAGTAACTGCAGGAGCCAAAATGTTATATACATTATCTTGTGTCCATGCGAGCTGGCCTATATAGGAGAACAAAGCCGTGAGTTCCTCATTAGATACAGTGAGCACAAATCGGCTATTCGAACAAAAACATTTACAGCTCCGATGGTTACACATTGTCTTGAAATGCACCATGGGGAAAATGATCTTCGTTGGTGCATTCTTGAAAAGGTTAAACCTAAGTTAGGTCTGCCTATTGAAATAACTCGCAAAAGGAGAGAGACCTTCTGGATCTTTACCTTTAATAGTGTAAATGAGGGATTAAATGAGCTAATTATCTGGAACATTACAAATCGACACGCATAGCTCTTTTTGTTAGCCCTGTGCATTCACCACTCTTTGGTGCCTATTTCAGGAATGATAGACACAGCAAGGTGCATGTACACTTGTTCTAATGAAGGCTATGCTGCTGATTTTTAGAATTTTCCTCCATTGTTCCATTTTACTGACAACTAGTGACCAACAATCTTTCACTGCTGTATTTCTATATATTGCCACTATCTGTTGGTCAATATATTCTTTTTATTCTTACACAAATGGTAGTTTTAATATAGACTCGAGATTCAGTTCTCAGAAGTTACATGCCAACTATAAAAAGTTGAATGTAAACATGATAGCTTGCATTATATTCTTTCCAGCTTATTGTGCATGGGTACTGCGTAACTCTAATTTATAACAGGCGACGATTACTAAAAACAATGATTATCATACTGCCTATTTTGGGAACTTTTGTTTCCAATAATAAAAAAAATATTCTTTGCGCATGTAGTTTCGAAATTATTAGCATGAGGTTTGATAGCACAAGTTAGATATAATCTATTGGAACTTGATATATATATCATACCTCGCAAAATTTGTGCCGACAAGAATAGAATATGCATATTATATGATTTTCTCTCACCCAAGATGGCGCTTATCATAAGTACTGATTTTGGCATTACATTCATCTATATTCTTATTAAAAATCCTAACATCAATATACCTATTTGAGTGCACTGGGTAATATGCATTATCCCTTGGAGCTCGCCTTATTGCAGGGTTTTGTATATTTTAATTATCTGACCTTGAACCATACAGAAAATCTCTAGGAATGGTCACGCTGCTGTTCCTGCCACGTGAATGACGGGGTTTGTGTCTTCCAGGGAATTTTATGGAGTTATGTGAGTTGCTATTACCGTATAGATCTCAATTTGACATACATATTAGTTTTAGTCATCATTTGTTATTAAATTAGGCACATCAAGATGGCTCAGATATTTTCTTTGGAATGATGGCAGTTTTCCATCCGTGATAGCCCCCATACGTACTGACGCATCATTAAGCGTGCTCTTCTGCGCATGAGCAATAACATATTTAATGGCAGATCCTGTGTCCATCAGTTCTTGTAGTACGTGATGGACGCGGAGCTTTAAAGCAGTTTTCATCGAAAATATAGGTGAGTGGCCAGCTTGCAAGTGTGATATGGTGAAGGCTTCGTTTTTATCTACAGACAGGTAGGGTAGGGCTGTCGCTATATTTTTTGCAATATCTTTTGCAATATGCTTGTCATTTCTTGTACAATATGAGCCACAACTAAGCTTTTTTACCACGCTTTTGATCTTATTAGCATGGCCACTAGTTACGAGAGATAATATCGTAACTTTTCCTCGTTAGGCCTTTACTTCTATCTTGATTTTGTGTTCTTAATTAATCTAAGCAGCTAAGATAGGGCATTACGATTATTCGTTTGAGGATCAGAAAGACTCAGGACTTTTTGCCCAGTGTTAGCATATGTATTAGTAGTAACTGGCCGCTGTATGGACCTTCTGTAGAGACATTCAACATAGGGGTAGACATTTACATGCTTTTTTGCTTATAGGTATACCTATTGAAGGCATGCCCAGTTGAGCACGCTTGGCTAATTTGTGGGAATATTGTCCCTTGTTGCGGCTCAGAACACACTATACTTCGTAGAGGCAATCCTACACATATAAGAATCTATGTGAGTATATGAATTCGATTGACTATATCATAACAGGTTACTGTAGCACGACAAGGAGAATATTCACCCATATAGATTTTCTATTCATATAAATCTTTTCTTGTAGAATATTTATATATATCCTCCCTGAGGGCCAACATCAGATTGGATCAGAATTTCTGAAGCTAACATATATCATATTAATAGGTAAGGCTCCAACGAAATTGCCATATTTAGAGTATATCCTTTAGGCGAATTAATTCCATTTTAATGTATCATCTAATATCTTACTCCCTATAGAAAGTGTAGTGGATTGACAGCTATTTGTGACACAGGCCCTGCTGTCCCAAGTTTCATTCATACCTGCAATTGTTCAAGAGTTGTGATTTATCCCAAAGGATGCTAGTAAGTTGAGCTGCTATTTGTCCTGTATATATAGGTATCCACACTAGATAGCACACTTTGGGAATCTTGTAAGATAAGCATGCTGAAATCTATATTTATGCATTCTATACCTTACCATTATCTTCTCACTCTATTGCATGGTACACTAGGATGGTCTTGGTTTGTATATTCTAAGGTTTCTTTGTCTGATTATTATTTCATACATGTTTTTCTCACCCCTTGGAGCCTCTCCTGGTAAGTAAGAGAGGCTCCAAAGGGAAACAATTCGGGTGCACACCAATGCTAAAATGAGTCTATATATTAAACTAACATTGTCACGGATGTATAATTAGGTTGGTGATCTTTTTGGACTTTTCATCCTTGTATCATAAGGTGGTCTGATCAAGAGCTTACACAGTTCAATTGTTATCATGTATGGGTTCATAAATATATATTATTGTTGTCCTTTAGGTACCCCCCTGTATTGCCTGAGTGACACTTTATTCAATTTGGGCAAGGTCCTGATGAAGGTGGTTCACGTTGTGTGTTACCCCACCGAAACGCATGTGACCTCGTGTGTCCAGACCTTATTGCTTTGGTCATCTAATTTGTTTTTGGAAACGTTTTACATCTGTGTTTCCCCTATACCCAAATGTGTATATTTGTCTTGTATGATTGTGAACGACTGTGAGGAATGAATGAGTTCTGGTATAAGAGTGATTCATTTTATTGGGGGTTAATATGTTGGTATTAATTTTTGTATAATAACTTGCCATAAAGTTTGGATAATCAAAATGGAAAAAAATAATTTTTTGTAACTTTTTTAAAAAGATGTCATTAAATGCATTTATTATAAAGGAAAAGTAAATTAGTATAATAAATAAAAATTTGGAAAATTGAGATGTGCACTTGTATGCTGTAATTGTATAATTGTACATTTA
Source organism: Calotriton arnoldi (assembly GCA_963921515.1). Classification (NCBI taxonomy): domain Eukaryota; kingdom Metazoa; phylum Chordata; class Amphibia; order Caudata; family Salamandridae; genus Calotriton; species Calotriton arnoldi. The sequence continues at coordinate 1,203,673 of CAWUFW010001434.1, forward strand.
TTCAAACCCATACTAGATTCAATCACTGGTAAAGAAATATAGGTCATAGGGGAGTTATTTTGTCTTAGTGGCCCGGGAGGGGGGCCACGCGGTCACCCTCCCCCCCCAAAAAAAAACAAAAAAGGAAAGGCCAGCCCCGGGGGATGGGGTCCCCGGGGCCATAAATGGCCTGAGGAGGGGGGCCACGCGGCCCCCTCCAAATATTTTAAATAACATTTTAAATACTGCCCATGCCCCGGGGGATGGGGTCCCCGGGACCGAAAATGGCCTCTGGAGGGGCGCTAACTGGAGGTACCTGGTGGGCTAGTTGGGCCCCAGGGACCCTCAGGATTCAAGGGGACTTAATCCCCCAACTTAAAACGAGCCACAGGGCGCGTTTGCACACTTGTCACATCAGGCCCCACCCCCTCCCTTCACCACTGTGCAAACGGGCCCTCTGGCACGTTGTAAGTTGGGGGATTAAGTCCCCTTGAATCCTGAGGGTCCCTTGGGTCCAACTAGCCCACCAGGTACCTCCAGTAAGCGCCACAGAGCTGCGTTGCAGAGATGTGTAAAAAGGGGCGTGGCCTTGGACCACCTCTCTGCAAAGCAGCTTTGTGCCGCTTACTGGAGGTACCTGGTGGGCTAGTTGGCCCCCAGGGACCCTCAGGATTCAAGGGGACTTAATCTCCCAACTTACAACTTGCTAGGGGGCACGTTTGCCCAGTGGTGCAGGGAGGGGGCGGGGCCTGATATAAGAAGTTAGCAATCCTGCTGTGTGGGGCTTACTGGTAGTAATAAAAGGGATAGTTGGCCCCCAAGGTTGACGTTGGGGGCTAACTACTCCTCCTGTTACCTCCAGTAAATCCCACACACTGGGATTGCTAAGAGGTGTTTCGGAGGCCACGCTCACCTTTCTCCACCACTCTGGAAACGCGACTGGTATGTTATAGTTAGAAATTAGCATTTAAAAAACCTTTGAAATTCACTGAAAAAACCATAGGTTTCAGGGACGTTATAATGAGAAATTAGCATTTAAAAAACCATTGAAATTCACTGAAAAAACCATAGGTTTCAGGCACGTTATAGTTAGAAATTAGCATTTTAAAAACCTTAGAAATTCACTGAAAAAACCATAGGTTTCAGGGACGTTATAGTTAGTTAGACATTTCACTCGTACAAAACCAGAGAAATTCCGCCGTTATAGTTAGTTCAGCTAACTATAACTCGCGCCCCCTCAATGCACTGCTGATGACGTCACATATTACATCATTCATGACATGGTCAATGACATCACTGATGACATCACTGATGACATCTCAAATGACATCACTGATCACATCATCCACGTGAAAATCTGATGCACCTTATCACACTCTAATATAACCTTTGATACACCCACTGTAAAATACAGACTACCATTTTTGAAACCATCGACACACCAATACCAGTTACTACATATGCACTCACTGATTCCGAGGTCTACACACACATCCACTCATTCACCCATACAATCACTCATACATACAGTCACTCATCAATACAACACTATCATATACACTCATACACCTATACAGACACTCACACACCGCCACTCATCCATGGAGTTACTCACACACCTAGTCAGTCATGCAAAGAATCAATCACACTCCCATTTACTCACCTATACAGTTATACACACACCACCTCACTTATTCATACAGATACTAACGCATACTTACTCTCTTATATAATCACTGATACAAGTACACACTCATCCATACAGCCACTCTCACAATCACTGACTCTCACGTACAGTCATTTATATACTCCAACTCTCACATACACTGCCCTTTACATATGTAGTTACTTGGACATGTACCACTGAGACATCCATTCACTCACCAACACACCTATACACATACTCACCAACCCATACAGCTGTTTCCACATGCACTCTTGAACCCATACACCCAGTGAATCAACCACTCACACATCTATGCACAGAGTCACACACCTCCCACCCACCCACACACACACTCAGTCTCCCATACAAATACTCAGGCAACCAATCAATAACCCATATAGACACTCATGTAGCTACTGACCAACCCATGCAGCAGCTTACACAACAGACAGACTGATATAGACATTCACACAGTTTAGTCACTAACCCATGCATTCAGTAAGACACATTTAATCACTCACTTATACAGTCAGTCACGCACCTACTAAATCCTCCATCCAGACACTTATACACCCACTCATTCTTCAATACACCTTGGCATATATATAAAATATATTTAAACTTTAAAGAAACACACAGTCACTGGATGATGTCATCAGTGATGTCATTTGAGATGTCATCAGTGATGTCATCAGTGATGTCACTGACCATGTCATGAATGATGTAATATGTGACGTCATCAGCAGTGCATTGCGGGGGCGCGAGTTATAGTTAGCTGAATTAACTATAACGGCGGAATTTCTCTGGTTTTGTACGAGTGAAATGTCCAACTAACTGTAACGTCCCTGAAACCTATAGTTTTTTCAGTGAATATATATATATATATTCACTGAAAAAACCATAGGTTTCAGGCACGTTATAGTTAGAAATTAGCATTTAAAAAACCTTAGAAATTCACTGAAAAATCCATAGGTTTCAGGGGCGTTATTGTTAGAAATTAGCATTTAAAAAACCTTAGAAATTCACTGAAAAAACCATAGGTTTCAGGGGCGTTATAGTTTGTTGGACATTTCACTCGTACAAAACCATAGAAATTCCCCCGTTAAAGTTAGTTCAGTGATTTCAGCACTCTCTTCTCTGTAGTAGAACTAGAGGCCCTGGAACTCACAGGAGCCTCACCTGCAGATAGAAATCCTCGCTGGGAGGAATCAGGAGGCTGGTGGTGAAGCACAGATATTTATACCCCAAAAGTCTTTGTTCTCAAAAGCTACAAGTCACTGAGCCTAGCCAGAACCAGTTCTGGTCAGTCCTGGAGCACTTTGTTTACCAGGCTGCATCCTTCCTTTCAGAAAGAGGGGGTCTGCTATCAGACACACAGTAGGAGGTGGAGCCAGCATTCACCTTGCCAGGCACAGCCCTATTCAGGTCAAGGAGCCACCCCTCCCCATACTCTAAATGCAGATCTCTCTATTCAACCCAGCTCTGACTCAGCCTGCCCTGTCCCTCCAAAACCAGACAGCCAATACACATAACAGCAGAGCACAATGGAAGGCTTAGGCAAGAAAATACCTACTTTCTAAAAGGGGTATTTTTAAACACAGAATATAAAAATAAACTTCACTAAAAGATGTATTTTAATATTCTGAGCTCAGGCATACTAAATTCGTTTTTCTACCATGTTCCTGGGGTCAGTTAGGACTATAGAATGTAATAGTCAAACTGCCCATTCTAGCCTATGGGGAACAGGTAGCCTTACAGTAGTGAAAAACGAAATTGGGTGTAATTCACTACCAGGACATGCTACACACACCAAGGCATGTCCTACCTTACACACACAATGCACCCTACCATAGGGGTGACTTACATGATGCCAAGGGAAGGTTCAGGGGCTGGGAAGTGGGTGCACTTCACAGCCAAGATGGCAGTTCTGGACTGCACACAGACTCTGCAGTGGCAGGTCTGAGACACACTTTACAAGCTGCTTCTGTGGGTGGCGCAAACCAGTGCTGCAGGCCCACCAGCAGCATTTGGTTTACCAGCCCTGGGCACACACAGGCCACGCTACTTGGGACTAACAGGTAAACCAAATAAGCCAATCATGGAAATACCAATTCACATGTCATATTTACACAGGGAGCATTCGCGCTGTGGCACTGAAGGGCAGTGGCACAGCGCCCAGAGCATCCAACACCAGCAAAAACAGAGGAGACAACAGCGAAAAATGGAAGGGAGACCCATGCCAATGGTGCCAGGTCTAACACGTGTCCCCTCCAGCTGAAATGTGGGGAGAACTACCCATCCCCTTGGAAGTTCTCATCACTAAGGCGGAAAAATCTGGACAGACCATCAGCATTGGCGTGTTCTGTACCAGGGCGGTGTTCCACCGTGAAGTCTATACCCTGTAGGGAAATGGACCACCTCAACAACTTGGGATTCTCACCCCTCATCTGCATCAACCATCTGAGGGGCCTGTGGTCTGTATGAACCCGGAAGTGAGTCCCAAACAGGTATGGTCTCAGCTTCTTCAGTGCCCAGACCACAGCAAATGCCTCACGCTCAATTGCACTCCACCTCTGTTCCCGTGGAAGTAACCTCATACTGATGAAGGCTACAGGTTGGTCTAGTCCCTCCTCATTTATCTGTGACAGAACGGCCCCCACCCCATGCTCAGAAGCGTCTGTCTGGACAACAAATTCCTTAGCAAAATTGGGCACCTGGAGTACGGGTGCTGTACACATGGCAGTTTTGAGGGCATCAAAGGCTTTCTGACAGGTGTCAGTCCAGTTCACAATCTTTGGCCGCTTCTTGGAAGTCAGCTCAGTCAAGGGGGCAACAATGTTGCCATACCCCTTGACAAACCTTCTGGAGTAACCCGTGAGTCCTAAGAAGGTCCTCACCTGGGTCTGGGTCCTTGGGGGCTCCCAAGCCAGGATGGTTTCAATCTTGGGCTGCAGGGGTGCCACCTGGCCACTCCCCACCTGGTGTCCCAAGTACACCACAGAACCCTGCCCAATCTGGCACTTACTGGCCTTGATTGTGAGGCCTGCTCTGCGCAGCGCCACAACACTTCCCAGAGGTGGCACAAGTGGTCCTCCCAGGAGGAACTAAACACTGCAATGTCATCCAGGTAGGCGGCACTGAAATCCTCCAGCCCAACCAACACCTGGTTGACCAACCTCTGAAAGGTGGCAGGGGCATTCTTCATCCCAAAGGGCATCACACGGAACTGGTAGTGCCCATCTGGTGTGGAGAATGCTGACCTCTCCTTTGCCCCATCAGTTAAGGCGATCTGCCAGTACCCAGACGTCAGATCAAACGTGCTGAGGTACCGGGCAGCCACTAACCGATCTATGAGCTCATCAGCTCTGGGGATGGGGTGCGCGTCGGTCTTCGTGACCGAATTGAGACCTCGGTAGTCCACACAGAACCTAAGTTCAGGAGTGGCACCAGGCATCGCAGCTTTTGGTACCAAGACCATGGGGCTGGACCAGGGATTGCTAGAGGACTCAATCACCCCTAGGGCAAACATTTTGGAGACCTCCTCCTTAATGCAAGCCCTGACCCTGTCAGTCACTCTGTAAGCCTTGTGCTTGACAGGAGGACTGTCCCCGGTATCCACCTCATGGACGCACCAATCAGTGACACCAGGCACCAGGGAGAACAAATCAGAAAATTGCCCCAACAGTTGGTGACAATCTCTCTGCTGCTCAGGGGTCAGTGTGGTGGAGAGGATCACACCCTCCACTGACCCATTCATCTCTCCTGCACACAGGAGGTCAGGAAGAGGCTCACTCTCCTCCTCCATCCCATCATCTGTGGCAAGAAGCATGCCCACTTTAGACCTCTCAAAGTGGGGCTTCAGGCGGTTCACATGCAGGACCCGCAAGGGGTTCCTGGGAGACTGAAAGTCCACCAAGTAGGTAACTGGACTTTTGCGCTCCACCACCTCAAATGGACCGGTCCACTTATCTTGGAGCGCACAAGGCTCCACTGGGGCCAGTACCCAAACCTTCTGACCAGGTTGAAATTCGACCAGAGTGGCATTCTGGTCGTGCCAACGTTTCATTTCCTCCTGGCTGGCTTCCAGATTTGCCTCAGCAATCTTTCTGAAACACTGAGTCTGGTTCCTGAAGGCCAACATGTAACTAAATACATCTTGGGGAGGTTTCCTGGGAGATTGCTCCCAGCCTTCCTTGACCAGACTCAGAGGCCCTCTTACCGGATGGCCATAGAGGAGTTCAAAGGGACTGAACCCTAAGGACTTCTGTGGCACCTCACGGTAGGCAAACAACAGGCATGGCAAGAGGACGTCCCACTTACGCCTCAGGGGCTCTTCTAGGCCCATGATCATGCCCTTCAAGGTCCGGTTGAACCTTTCAACCAGACCATTACCTTGGGGGTGGTAAGGAGTGGTGAACTTATAAGTTACCCCACACTCCTTCCACAGAGACTTCATGTACTGGGAGATGAAGTTGGTCCCCCTGTCAGACACCACCTCTCTGGGGAACCCCACACGGGAGAAAATCCCCATCAGTGCACGTCCCACCACGGGGGCCATCACTGTCCTGAGCGGGATGGCTTCAGGGAACCGGGTGGCATGGTCCACCAAGACCAGGATGAACCTGTTGCCCATGGCTGTCTTGGGGTCCAGAGGCCCCACAATGTCAATGCCCACTCGCTCGAATGGGGTACTAACAACTGGAAAGGGCTGGAGTGGGGCCTTGATCTTCCCCCCACTCTTCCCACTTGCCTGGCAAGTCTCACATGTCCTGCAATGAGTGTCTGAACTCTTGCGCATCTGGGGCCAATAAAAGTGGGTGGCCAGCCTTTCAAAGGTCTTGGTCTGCCCCAGATGTCCTGCCAATGGAATGTCGTGATCCAACCCCAGTAGGAAGGCTCTGAAGCACTAGGGTACCACCAGCACACGGGCTAACCCCGGCTCAGCAGCCTTAGGCTCGCTATACAGGAGACTGTTCTCCCAATAAATCAGATGTGAACCAGACATGTCACCTTCTGCCTGGGCTGCAGCCTGTCGCCGCATACCCTCAAGAGAGGGGCAAACTCTCTGCTGCTCACAAAATTCCTCCCTGGTGGGTCCCCCTTCCTGCTGCCAATGGGTCAGCTCAGGCAGGTCCCCCAATTCGGCGATCTGCTCCCCGGTAGGCTCCAGGGCATCCCCCTCAGGGTCTGCTCCCTCCTGGGCCGTGGGAACCAAGGGGGCCGGTTCCCCATGCCCCCTGCCCCTTCTCTCTAAGGCAGGGATCTGGGCCATACTCTCAGGCTCCAGGTCCTTCTCAACACCCTCCTTGGCTGCCATGGACCGAGTGGTAGCACACGCCCACTCAGGCAGACCCAACATTTCCAAGTGAGATTTCCTCTCCACCGTAGCCCATGGGGAGTTCTCTAAATCGTTGCCCAACAGACAGTCTACAGGCATGGCGGGCCTCACAGCCACCTGAAGAGTTCCTGAGACCCCCCACTCAAAGGGAACCTGAGCCACCTCACATTGGCTCTCTGAGTTGTCTGCGGACACTGCTGGGTAGAATGCATGGGGGACAACCTGCTCTTTGGACACCAACCGGGAGCGGACAGCAGTAACACTGGCTCCTGTGTCTCTTAGAGCCTCCACTCTATGGCCATTGATGGTCACCCACTGCCTGTACTTTTTAGTATTATCAGGCAGTGCAGGCTTAGGGACCATCTCAAAGTCTCCTAATGAGCTAAGGGTCAACTCCACGGGATCCCACCCCTCGTGGGCACCCATCTCCTCCCCCCCCAGGGCTACACTTGCAAGCTGGCGGGGTGGTGCACGGGGTGGTGCACTAGTATCCCTCTAAGGACACTGGGGATCATAGTATCTGTGGCCCACTTGACCACACTTATAACAAGTAAGGGGCCCCCTCTGAACAGGCCTACCTGTCGGGGGCACTGGCTTCTTTTCTTGGGGAGGCTGGGACACCACTGCTTGGTTCCCTTGGGAATTACTTTGGGGCCCTCTTTGGAACTCCTCGGTTTACCCCTGTCCCCCCACTTCTCTGCTGGGGACCCTGCCCACCTTTGGCGAAGTCTCCCACTGGACCCTTGCGAACCCGGGTGCTCACCCAGCGGTCCGCCTCCTCAGCAAGCTTCCTAGGGTTAGTCAGCTTGCAATCAATCAGGTGCTGGTGTAGCTCAGGAAAACAGTTACTAGATAAATGCTCCCATGCAATCAAATCATGAAGTTGCTCAAAAGTTTCTACTTTGCTACCTTTTACCCAGCGTTCCATTGCTCTGCAAAAAAAAGACACATATTCAACCCACGTGGTACCCTCTAGCTTCTTGCAGGTCCTAAACCTCTGCCTATACATCTCAGGGGTCAAACCATAGCGGGTCATCAACGCTTCCTTCATGTGGGCATAAACCATCCTACTTTCTGGGGGCAGGTCCAACAAGGTATCCCTCCCCTCACTCACAAAGCGTCCCCACAACCCCGCTCCCCAATCCTTCTCAGGGACCCGGTGGGACACCATGGCTAATTCATAAGCGGCAAACCATTGCCCAATATCTTCACTTTTGTGGAAATCCTTAATAACCTCCTTGGGTATATACACTCTATGCTCAGTATGCATTACAGGTATGCTGCCACCAGAGGGTGAGATCTCTACACTCTTTGCTTTAATCTCCAACTCCCTCAATATTCTCTCATGCTCAAGTTTCATTTTCATAATCTCAAATTCTAACTTCTTGTTCTCTAGGTCCCTGTGACCATCGTTTTTAAGCTTAGCCATCTCCATATTATGCCGCCTATCTCTCTCCCTGTCCTCCATCTCTTCTGGGGACAGACCCTTAGCGGACACACTAGTGCCCGGGCTGGAAATTGCTTTATCTCCTACTAAGTCTCCTACTTCGCCCTGCTGCTCTCCTGCATTCTCTTCCCCCTCCACAAGCTCTCCCATATTCTTAGGGGCATCCCTGGCTTCTAGCCAGGCCTTCAGTGCCTTGTAATACTCCTCTCTTCTAGTGAGACCTGTGATAGGGACTGTGAATTGTTTGCAAAAATATTTGAGCTGCTTGGCATTGTAGGTTTCTAATTTCTCTTCTTCCCAGGAGAGATCCTCCGAGGCATTGGATCTGGGCTTGCCCATTGTAGTAATAACTGGCAATATCAATCAAAAATAGAATCAAAAAACCTCAAAACGTATGTGGTTGCGTTATGGTCTGCACTCACTAGTAGTGTACACTATAATTACTGTATGCGATCATAAATGCAAGTCCAGATCCTCACCGCTGACCACCAATGTTAGAAATGGGGGTCTCTAGTTGGCAATGGCTGGCCACTGCCCAAGTAGGGACCCTTCTTCCTAAGTCAGAGTGAGAGGGTTCCACCCTTTGATAACCCCTGCTCAACCCTGTGGTAACGTAGCACGAGCAGTTAGGCTTATCTCAGAGGCAGTGTGTGAAGCATTTATGACCATACACAGTAACACAGTGAAGAACACTACAAAGGGACACCACACAAGTAGTTATAAAAAATAAGTATCTTTATATATAGACTTAACACAAGACCAATAACGATAAAAAAGCCACAATGCTGTAAAATAAGATTACTCTTGAAATGCTGCAAAAATAGTTCAAGGTGTGCCAAGAGGAGTTCAGTTCAAAGCAGTGGTCTCTGCGACCCTTTTACTTACAAAGTACCTGGATTTCGTAGCAAAACCAACAAATTGTCGCAAAGAAGCTGTAGCGATGATTTTCGGCTCGTGAGGCCGGCGATGCGATAAATCCTTGCCACGAGGGAGGATGATGCGCCGATCTGCTGATGCGTGCGGAGACGATGCGACAAACTTCTGCACGCTAGGCCGTTGATGCGATGACTCCTTGCTGCGAGGGAGGAGATGATGCGACGATCCTGTTGCGTGTGCGATCAGGTTGTGATGCGAAGAAATGGCGCTCCGCGAGGGACCGACGATCCTGATGCGATGCGATGAAAATAGCGGACGCCCGGCGTCCGCGCTGCGATGTCGTGAAGCGATGATCTCTCGGAGTTAGCGAGCACTTGGAAGCCCGCAAACGTGCGGTGCGATGATCTTTGGAGTTAGCGAGCACTTGGCGGCCCGCAAACGTGCGAGGCGTCGATCTTGGGTTGCGAGCACTCAGCGGCAGCAGCGCAATGATTTTTCGGGCGCTCTCGGCTGCGGCGGCTCGCAAACGTGCGTTAGCGACGATTTCAGCACTCTCTTCTCTGTAGTAGAACTAGAGGCCCTGGAACTCACAGGAGCCTCACCTGCAGATAGAAATCCTCGCTGGGAGGAATCAGGAGGCTGGTGGTGAAGTCTGATGTGCCTGAGACTTCAACAGGAGGCTAGCTCTCTTCTAGCCCTTGGGTGATTGCTTTAGCAAGATTAATAAAAGTTCTCTCAAAGTCCTTTTCCCTCTTCTTCCAAGTCCAATGGTAACTACTGCAGGCCAATCCAAGAAACAGCACACAAGCACAAGGATAGTCACCTCCTGCAGATTCCTTCAGTTACACGGACAGAGGTTCGTCTTGATTTCCAGGAGCAATACACCTTGTAGGGGTTTCAGCACAGATATTTATACCCCAAAAGTCTTTGTTCTCAAAAGCTAAAAGTCACTGAGCCTAGCCAGAACCAGTTCTGGTCAGTCCTGGAGCACTTTGTTTACCAGGCTGCATCCTTCCTTTCAGAAAGAGGGGGTCTGCTATCAGACACACAGTAGGAGGTGGAGCCAGCATTCACCTTGCCAGGCACAGCCCTATTCAGGTCAAGGAGCCACCCCTCCCCATACTCTAAATGCAGATCTCTCTATTCAACCCAGGTCTGACTCAGCCTGCCCTGTCCCTCCAAAACCAGACAGCCAATACACATAACAGCAGAGCACACTGGAAGGCTTAGGCAAGAAAATACCTACTTTCTAAAAGGGGTATTTTCAAACACAGAATATAAAAATAAACTTCACTAAAAGACGTATTTTAATATTCTGAGCTCAGGCATACTAAATTCGTTTTTCAACCATGTTCCTGGGGTCAGTTAGGACTATAGAATGTAATAGTCAAACTGCCCATTCTAGCCTATGGGGAACAGGTAGCCTTACAGTAGTGAAAAACGAAATTGGGTGTAATTCACTACCAGGACATGCTACACACACCAAGGCATGTCCTACCTTACACACACATTGCACCCTACCATAGGGGTGACTTACATGATGCCAAGGGAAGGTTCAGGGGCTGGGAAGTGGGTGCACTTCACAGCCAAGATGGCAGTTCTGGACTGCACACAGACTCTGCAGTGGCAGGTCTGAGACACACTTTACAAGCTGCTTCTGTGGGTGGCGCAAACCAGCGCTGCAGGCCCACCAGCAGCATTTGGTTTACCAGCCCTGGGCACACACAGGCCACGCTACTTGGGACTAACAGGTAAACCAAATAAGCCAATCATGGATATACCAATTCACATGTCATATTTACACAGGGAGCATTCGCGCTGTGGCACTGAAGGGCAGTGGCACAGCGCCCAGAGCATCTAACACCAGCAAAAACAGAGGAGACAACAGCGAAAAATGGAAGGGAGACCCACGCCAATGGTGCCAGGTCTAGCACAGTCATGCTGGGGTTAGTGTTTTAGGGTTTAGGGTAGTGCAGTGGTGTTTGGGTAGTGTAGGTGGTCGTACTGGGGGTAGTGTTTTAGGGTTTAGGGTAGTGCAGTGGTGTTTGTGTAGTGTGGGAGGTCATGCTGGGGGTATATTTAGGGTTTAGTGTAGTGCAGTGGTGTTTGGGTAGTGTAGGGAGTCCTGCTGGGGATAGTGTTTTAGGGTTTAGGGTAGTGCAGTGGTGTTTGGGTAGTGTAGAGAGTCGTGCTGGTGGTAGTGTTTTAGGGTTTAGGGTAGTGCAGTTATGTTTGGGTAGTGTAGGATGTCGTGCTGGGGGTAGTGTTTTAGGGTTTAGGGTAGTGCAGTGGTGTTTGGGTAGTGGAGGGGGTAGTGTTTTAGGGTTTAGGGTAGTGCAGTTATGTTTGGGTAGTGTAGGGTGTCGTGCTGGGGGTAGTGTTTTAGGGTTTAGGGTAGTGCAGTGGTGTTTGGATAGTGGAGGGGGTAGTGTTTTAGGGTTTAGGGTAGTGCACCCAACCAGCCACAATATCCGTGGACAAAGTTTAGAACGCTCCGTCAATTGAATAATTTGGGTCAAGGGCCCTACCACGTCCAAGACCTATCAATTCCTTTCTTGGGATCCCTCATATACTTGGAGAAAAAGGTACATAGTTTCTCATCAATTTCAGGCATGTGTGCCACCTTCCCCTTCAGTGAGGGCCTGGGGCATTCTCCCCTCATCCTATTCCTGACCTCCCTTTCAAGGGGTTGATGGATTTTCCCCACCACATATTCTGCCACTTTGGCGTCAGGTGTCCACTCTGCCGACCTAGGATGGTAAATTTGGGTAGGCTCGAACATGTCCGAGTGGACCCTGTCCCCAACCGGGGACTGAGAGGAGTGGGACTCTGGACGCCGGGGACGCCCTGAGTCCTTATCCTCATCGGAGGAGAAATCGTCCTCCGATACACCCTCTCCCTCTAAGGGAAACCCGCCGTCGGGGTCTACAATAGTGGTGACAGTGTCGCAATTTTCTCCGGGCCCCTCCTCCTCCCGGCAGGGTGCATGTTTTAGCGTTCGCGCACTCTTGAGGAAGGTCTCCGTAAGTTTATCAAATCCTTCCAAGTGCCCCGCGTTATGCTTAACGGCCCTTTTATTCCCCATCTGGGAGCTACTTGGACCGGCCACCACCAGATCTGGGTCACTGAACCCCAGGGATGCTTTTTGCCAGCTTATCAACCTGATCCCTAAGAGGAGCCAGCGCCCTAGAAATAGCCAGAGAGAGGGCTTGGTCCACTGCTGGAGGGAGAAGTTGGGGGGCCATTCCTCCTCCACTTCCTGGTAGGAGGAGTAAAAATGGTCTTCTGGAGAAGACATGATAGCAGAGGGTGTGAGCACAGAACAAATGCCCTTAAATCCTTAAGACAGCCCCCTCGCTGGTGCTCCAACAGCTGGGCTTTCCCCGAAACTGTTATAAGAATAGACTGAGGCGCAATACCAATTACCACCACCAGGTAGCGCAGGTCACTAACGTGGCCGTGTGGGGAAATCACCGCGTAGCGGTGTCAAAATTAGGCGAGGATTGGTCGGGAATCAAGCGGACACTAAAGGAGTGACCGGATTCCCAAACGCGCGTAAAGACCAGCGGGAGCGCTTGACGGAGCTGCCTCGCTCGGACCAGACGCGCCTGACAGGATCTCACCGCGCGCAGAGCACACAGCGGGAGAAACTGCGAGGGGGAGAACGCGCTCGGGCAAGAGCCTGCTGCGCAGGGAATATAAATACCAAGGCAATAATACTAATAACGTGCACAAGAAACCGCTATGCAAACAGCAACAACGTCAGTTTAAGCCAAGAATTTAAGGAATGCACTTAACTGACGAGCAGTGAAGAAAGAGGAAGCGGAAGGGACGTCACGATATTATATACGATGGACTGTGATATGATTGGACTATAGTTGCCTTGGAGACTAGCCCCCTAATGGTTCATGGGTTGTGTAGTCTTTTGTTTAATGATTGTTGTGTTTTCTTTGAACTGCTATGCAAATAAAGTGAGGAAAGATATGCATAATCCTCGCCTCCGTCCTGCCATAGAATTCATTAAACTTTATTTGATCTGATTTAGAAACATAGATCATAAAAGTGTTCATAAAAACAGTAAATCCTCTTTCCTAACACAATACAGTGAGAATTAATTGAAACCAGTAGGTAAAAACGGGTGTTACAAAGCCCGGTTCAGAGCAACTTCAGGTTAACAGAATCGTAAAGTTCAATGTTTCGCAAGATCAATCTCATGTACTTCGTGCAAAATACGCAATAAGGGGTCCAAGTAAGATGTAATGCTCCAATACCTGACCAGTTTGCACTATATAAAACTGCAGAAAAAATAAAAATAAAAAGTGTTTTGCACACTTCTGTCATTGGGCTATATGTGGGCTACATCTGGGTGATATTTGTGCTACATTTGGGCTCTTTTTTCTCTGGTGGCCATCTTGGGAGACTTATTTGTTATGAAGTTTCCTAATTTCGTCATTTACTGCAGTCTCCTCAGTAGGAAATGCTTTCAGTTTTTTACTTTGATTCCATCAAGAAGGCATTCAGATGTGTCACACATTTGCCATAAATTCAGAATGTTAGCTCACCAGGGAGTTAACTGGAAGTCTACTGCTGGTATTGAAAGTGATTGTTTCAGTCTGCATGTCAGAATGTTCTAATGAAATAGAAGAGGATTTGCGATCTCACTTAAAACATGCCCTAAATTTTCTTTCTGCAGCACTAACCATAATTTCTATGGCAAAATGAACCCCCTCATTTTGTTCCTTTTTAAATTAAATGTTTTAAGTGTTACCAGTTTATTCCAATCCAGATGGCTTCAGGTGTGCCATACTTTTGTCATAAGTAAGACTTTTAGCGCTCTAGTTGTTCTTTAGAACACTCTGGGAAGCTGCTGTAGAACACAAAGGCATCAACTGACAGGCTGCTCCTGTTGAAATATAACAGGAAGATATTTGAGATCTCACCTAAAACATGTCCTAATTTTTCTTTCTACAGCACTAACCATAATTTCTATGACAAAATAAACCCCCTCATTTTGTTCCATTTTAAATTAAATGTTTTAAGAGTTACCAGTTTATTCCAATCAAGATGGCTTCAGGTGTGCCATAATTGTGTCATAAGTAAGACTGTTAGCGCTCTAGTTGTTCTTTAGAACACTCTGGGAAGCCGCAGTAGAACACAAAGGCATCAACTGACAGGCTGCTCCTGTTGAAATATAAAAGGAAGATATTTGAGATCACACTTGAAACATGTCCTAATTTTTCTTTCTACAGCACTAACCATAATTTCTATGACAAAATGAACCCCATCATTTTGTTCCTTTTTAAATTAAATGTTTTAAGTGTTACCAGTTTATTCCAATCAAGATGACTTCAGGTGTGCCATACTTTTGTCATAAGTAAGGCTGTTAGCACTCTAGTTGTTCTTTAGAACACTCTGGGAAGCTGCAGTAGAACACAAAGGCATCAACTGACAGGCTGCTCCTGTTGAAATATAACAGGAAGATATTTGAGATCTCACTTAAAACATGTCCTAATTTTTCTTTCTACAGCGCTAACCATAATTTCTATGGCAAAATGAACCCCCTCATTTTGTTCCTTTTTAAATTAAATGTTTTAAGTGTTACCAGTTTATTCCAATCAAGATGGCTTCTGGTGTGCCATACTTTTGTCATAAGTAAGACTGTTAGCGCTCTAGTCATTCTTTAGAACACTCTGGGAAGCTGCAGTAGAACACAAAGGCATCAACTGACAGGCTGCTCCTGTTGAAATATAACAGGAAGATATTTGAGATCTCACTTAAAACATGTCCTAATTTTTCTTTCTACAGCACTAACCATAATTTCTATGACAAAATGAACCCCCTCATTTTGTTCCTTTTTAAATTAAATGTTTTAAGAGTTACCAGTTTATTCCAATCAAGATGGCTTCATGTGTGCCATAATTTTGTCATAAGTAAGACTGTTAGCGCTCTAGTTGTTCTTTAGAACACTCTGGGAAGCTGCAGTAGAACACAAAGGCATCAACTGACAGGCTGCTCATGTTGAAATATAACAGGAAGATATTTGAGATCTCACTTAAAACATGTCCTAATTTTTCTTTCTACAGCACTAACCATAATTTCTATGGCAAAATGAACCCCCTCATGTTGTTCCTTTTTAAATTAAATGTTTTAAGTGTTACCAGTTTATTCCAATCAAGATGGCTTCAGGTGTGCCATACATTTGTCATAAGTAAGGCTGTTAGCACTCTAGTTGTTCTTTAGAACACTCTGGGAAGCTGCAGTAGAACACAAAGGAATCAACTGACAGTCTCTGCCCTTGTTGGATGCACATGTTTTACTGAGAATGTCAGACTTCATTCTCACATGACTGAGAAAGATAATGTGAATTTACAGAAAATATGCTCTCATTTTAGCTTCTGGAGCACCTTCCAAAACTGTATGGGACAAGCATGTGAAAATAGTTTTCTCTCAAACATGATTCATGATATCCCAGCAGAAGGTTTTTCACAGGGTAAAATCACCTTAGAACACACCACAATTCCTGAAATTAGTATGGTACCATCAACAAATGAATTCTAATGTAACTAAAGTCTGTTATCACCCTTTATAGTTCTCCTTTTGGTAACCTCAAAATCTTCAATTCACTACAATGCATTTCAATGGGGTACTATCATTTATATTGGTCCCAAGATGGCTGCCAGCAATTCCAGGATGAAGTGCTGACAGCCAATCAGATCTCACGATGACATGTGTGGTTAGGCTCCGCCCAGATATATATGTTTTCTTTTTCAAATTTCTCAGGAACTACTGAACAGATTTACACCATTTAATCAAAAGGCACGACTCTGAACCAAGGGCTACCTTTTTGCCAAATTTGGTGTAATTCCGTTCAGCAGTTCGGGCTGTAGCTGCGACTAAAGGTTCCTATGGAAAATTGCATGGGGAAAACACGTTTTGGGGCCCCCCTTTTTTCTCGGCCCCCACTTGACGAATCACCCCGAAACTTTCAGGATAGGAGCGGACCGGAGTGGGCCATAAGTTTTGAGAATTTCGCGAAGATTCGTCAATCGGCGCCAAAGGTATTGGAAATAGAATGTTGCGAATTTCCTATGGAAAATAGGTCCTAACTATAACTATCTACTGGCGACCGCCAGTAGATAATATATATACATATATATATATAGACTTATGCAATAAATAATTTATGCACTATCGGAGGTCTGCACTCATTTCTGTTTGGAAGTGGAACGATTTTATGAGGTGCAGTGATATATATATATATACATATATATATATGTATATATATGTATATATATATTATATATGTTCTTTTTTAAAGTTTACAAAAAATGTGTAAATTGTAACATAATTTATAATTATTTTAAAAATAGTTTTAAATTATATATGTAAATCAACACACATACATATATATGAGTTTTTTTAATAAGTATAACATTTATATATAATTTTTAATTATTTAAATATATTTAATTTACATTATATTACTGTTTAATGTTAATATATTTAGGCCCTAATCACGATGTCGGGCGGACTTGAGTCCAGCCGACACCGTTTCAGTGTGGGAACCGTCCGAATGTAGGTTGGCGGTTCCGAACACCTCATTATGATGTGAATGCACATGGTGTGGTCGCAAACTCCCATTTCTCTATGGGGGCTTGTGCTGTGGGTGGTTTCTGCCTGCAGCACAAGCTCCCATAGAGAAATGCGAGTTTGTGTAAATCCCTGCACCGTGTGGCAGGCACCTCACAGTGCCTGCCGAGGTGTCTGCCAAACGGTGCAGGGATTTACAGGGGACACCATAGATGCCCCCTCGGCCCCCAACCGGAGGCTGCAAAGAGAAGGGGACCTGCTAGGGGCCCACAAAGTCGCTTTCCGACAGGCTTTTCATGTCGGAAAGCCCGACATGAAAAGCCTGTCCGAATCCGACATCATAATCCCGAAGGCAGAAACACCGTCTGTAGGGATTATGTTGTGATTTCCAGGTGGCCGAAGGGCTCCTTGAGCCCGTCGGAAGCCAGCTGGAATGATGGTTTGACTTCCGACCGCCGACATCATTATTAGGCAGTTGGAAGTCAAACCAGGGCTGTCGGTCGGAAAGCCTCCGACCCATGGTCAGAGGCTTTCCGACCGACATCCAAATGAGGCCCTTAATGTTTACTATGTTGAACTGTGTTTATATTAAAAAACAACATTTTTGTGTTCGATATTAGTGTGTAACAATATTTTTTTATATATTTTGTTAATACTTTTCTAAGTATAGGATAACAATATTTGTGGTTTTGATATTTATGTCCCACGATATTTGTGGATTCGATATTTTGTCATTGAACCTCAGATTTGACTTCTTTTCAGCTTTCCTTTATTGGCCATATTTTTCCTTTTCCCAAATCGAATTCCTGGCTCACTTTTTGTGCGCTTGTGACTCTTGCCTGTAAATATGAAGTTGAATCTTGACAACCTTGAAAGCTGAAGTATGTCTAAGCTGAAAAAGTTGCTCAGGGAGATGGGACTGAAACTAACCAAGGGCTCCCCAAAGTTGGATTATGAGATAGCCCTTCAAGCCTGGGAGGAGGTCTGCAGAATGCAAACTGCAGCACACGAGCAGAAGGATGATGGTGAGGTAGAGAATGAAATGGATGAGGAGGAGGATGACATAGAGACTGAGGAGGATAACTTGGCAACAGCTCAAAAGCTGGAAAGGATAGAGTAGCATCTTCTGCCTTTGGCCTCAGAACCATTGGAGAGTGGGAGACCCACAGGAGTGAGATCCCCTAGTGAGTTCGACATACGAAGCAGTGTGGGCTCCCACACTCTGTCCCCTCAGGAACTGGAGGACAGGAAAGCTGAAAGAGAGTGCAAGCTGCACCTGGCCCAACTGAAACTGGCTACAATAGCTGCAAGAGTTGAGGCAGGGAGGCTCTAGGATGCCGCTGAGGTGGAAAAAGCCCAAGCCCTGCAGGAGAAAAAGCTAGCTCTGGAGGAGAAGAAACTGTTGCGGGCCCATGAAATGAGTCTTAAGGGACTGGACCTAAAGCTCAAGCAAGCTGCAGAATTCAGGAGAAATGGTAGCAGCAACAGCACAACGTCTAGTGGAGATCGAAGGGACCACATACCCAAAGACTTGGACCCCAGTTTTGAGGTGGGGGATCATCTTGATAAGTGGTTCACAGCCTATGAGGTAGCCCTAAGAATGCATAGGGTACCAGTGGAGGTTTTGGGGGCTAGTCTGTGGAGGCACATGCCAGCTATTGGGAGGGATACCCTGTTGGCTTTGGAGGTAGCTGACCAGATGACCTACACCCCCATGAAAGCAGCCCTTAGCACAAAGTTTGGTCTCACCCCAGAGGGATACCGCTAAAGATTTAGGGACAGTCATCAACTGTCTGACCAGCCTTAGGGAGATTTTCTGTACTTCTCCAAAAAGGCACTGAATGGTTGACTGATGGGCAGCCAAGCAAGTAGTTATGAGGTACTGTACAATCTAATTTTGAGAGAACACATTTTTGGTGACTGTTTCACAGAGTAGTGCCAACACCTGGTTGACCCCAAGCTCACTGACCCCAGGGAGATTGCAAAGGAGTTAGACCTTTGTATTATTACCCCAATGTCTGAGAAGGTACCTGGTTAGTGATCCTGAGGAGGGATGTTCAGATTCCCCCCATACAAGTGAAGGGGAGGTCCAAAGTGACCCAGACAGGTCCTAGAATAGAGCGGGGGTTCCCATGACTCTTCTAAGAATTGGAGGGGAGGTTCAGGTGGACTGTGGCTGAGTGTGCCCCAGTTAGAACCCAAGTGATTTGATTGCTCGCAGTTGGGGTACAAGCAAGGGGAACTGGTCTGTATTAAGAGACCATCCACTGCTGGGAACTCCACAGCAGTAGGCAGTCCCTAGGAGCAGAGAGTAGAGCATGCCCTGGTGTCCCTTAGCTGGAAGATAGACTCCAAAGGAAAACTTGTGATCCCAGAGGGGGAAGTAGCCACTTCCATCAGATAAGTTAATGGAATACATGTCACTGCCCTAAGGGACACCTGTGCCGGTCAGACCATGGTTGTGAAAAGACTGGTTTCCCCACAGCAGTCCACTGGACAGGTGTGTAGGGTAACACAGGCCCATGGGCAGGACTGCTTCCTCCCGATGGCTCTGGTGTCCCTGTAAGGGTTAGAAAAGTAGTCCAGAGGAGGGTCATAGTTAGTCCCCAGATGTCCACTGACTGCATTCTTAAGAATGAATTATCACCAGTGTCAGAAGAGCTGGGGGGGGGCTGCCCAGAGTTCCCTGAAAGCTCTGGTTTCTGGGGATATTACCCCGAACAGAAGAGTACAGAGGCCCAGATGGAGGTGCAGGAGGTGGAAACAGTCTACAGTGGAAAGACCAATGGCTCAGGGGACACCAGCTTTGAGAACAGAGCTCCCCAAGATGCAACTTTTGACCAGGAGGGGTTCCCTGTGCTGTCACAGAGACAAAGGGCTGGAAACCTGCATGAGGCAGACCGCTGTAGGACACAAACAGAGTGTGTAACACTTGAGGAGGGTGGTGGTTCTCCCTGGAAGTCCTGGGTGGCCAAGCACCTGTTCAGCTGCAGGGTACAGACCCTCAGCTGAGTAGCCAGTCTCAGTCTACCACCCCAGAACTGATGGGAAAGAGAGTGGAAGTGGGATGCCTAAAACAGGGAGTTGTTGCCCCCCTCTGTGAGAATCCCCAGAGATTAGAGAACTGTAGATGGCCCGGGGCCTTGCTCTGGACACTAAAAGCTGTTAGTGACCTCACTGCGTTGCTGTCCTTATGCGCAGAGTTATCCTTGGGCTGGGGATAGAAGTCTGATCCAAGGGGCGGAAGGGTCTCATCACTTTGTTGGCCATGGTGGTGCTGTCTGCCTACTGGGATGCATCTGTGAGAAAATTAAAGTTAGGTGTCTCACAGATGGGCTCCACAGACGAGGGGAAGGGTTCCCATGGGTTAGTCCAGTGGCTCAGGAGAGTGTTCACAGAAGGATCCAACTAAATTCAGAAGGGCACAGAACTGAAAAGTGCTTCTGTTGTAGAGGGCAATTGTCCACATTCTATCGCCTGAGCAGGGATGACCATCAAGGTATTGATTAGTCTACCTTGGCTTTAGGATGGAGGAGGGACCTGTTAGACCTCGCCTTATCTGCAGGGTCACCTCCAAAATGTTTGCCTTCAACCATACTGTTTCTGAACCTGTTTTTTGTTTGCTTTTAGGACTCTGTGCACTTTACCACTGCTAACAAGTGCTAAAGTGCATCTCCCCTTTAAACATGGTAAAATTGGCTTAGACCCCATTGCCACATTTAATTTACTTCTAAGTTCCTAGTAAAGTGGTACTACATGTACCGAGGGCCTGTAATTAAATTTACCTAGTGGCCTGCAACACTTATTTGCATCAATTTAAATAGCCTTTAAAACAAGTCTCAGACCTGCCATTGCAGTCAGTGTGTGAAGTTTTAAACTGCCAATCCAACTTGGCAAAATAAATATTTGCCATGCTTAAAACTCCCTTTTTAATTCATATTAATCACCCCTAGGGTAGGCCCTAAACAGCCATTAGGTCAGGGTGCATTCTATTTAAAAAGGTGGACATGCATATTTAAGTTTTACATGTCCTGGTAGTGAAAAACATGCAAACTCATTTTTTACTACATTGAGGCTTACCTCTCCCATAGGATAACTTTGGGGTACCTTATTTCATTTAATAAGTGCTAACTGTTGTTTGGGAGCAGGTACGAATGTCATGTTTGGTGTTTGAGGAATTGATATATGTTTGGTGTTTGAGGAATTGTTATTTAAAACCCTCTTTGATGTTAAGTCAGATTTTAAGTCACGATTCTGATATTGCCACCTTTAAAATGCCTGCAGTCTGTTTCCTGGGTCACATGATTAAGTGTAGTTGGCCTTTGTGTAGGCCTCTAAGACAGCCGCACAATAGAGGGTCTGGGTGTTAGCAGGATGGGCTATCATGACTTGATGAGAGGGGCAGAGCCACACTTGCAATTCAAAGACACTCCCTCAGCTCACACAAAAAGAACTTCAAACTAGCCTATTGTGCCTGCAGACAGACCGAGACAGGGCAAAGAGAAAGGGCCTTCCAGACACTTCTGTGAGGGCAAAACTTCAGAAGCTTCTCCTACTTTGAAGGGGGTACCAGGTATAAAAATAAGAACCTCAGACCCTCTCTTCAGTACACTTCTTGGCCTGTACTATGGAGAACACAGATGAGAGACTTCCCTGCTGCCAGAGGACTGTCCTGCTGTCTGAGAAAGAAGACTGGACCTGCACCCTTCAAACCATGCTACCTGAGTGACTCCAAGGGGTAGTTAGCAGTCCTCCTGTTCTGTGCTACAGGGATACAACAAGCTCCAGAGGTCTCTCTGCAACTGCCCAGCTGACCTTCTGCCCTGAATCTGACTGGACCTGCAGCTGGACCTGCCTGAGCCCTGTTACCTTCTGGTGGAGGGAGTTTGGGATCCCCAAAAGGTGCATTCCAGGTCCTAGACCCTTGGTGTGGCACCAGATGAGCTCCTCTTTAAAGAAATGGAACAATTCTGAAGTTTAGACTATTTGTGACCGAGAATGGGTCTGTTCGCACCAAGATCTTGCTGCAATGCTGACCGCCAAAGCTCTGGTGAAATTGACTCTTTGCACTACAACAACCACCAGTGACGACGGCCAACACAAGATCTGAACTTCGCACTACAGCATCAACAGCTCGCAGTTACCATGAATGCGAAGCTTCAACAACAACTGTCCACAACACCTGACAGGATCTTCATGCTAAAGCGATGACCGTCCGCTATATCCGTCCTGCTCTTCACGCTACAATCATTTGTGATGCTCTCCCTGCTCTTCCTGCTCTCCTCCACCATGGACTGGACTCTTCTCGCTGGATTTTAGAAGGTAACTTTTTCAGCTGGACTAACCTGGTCTCTGTATCCGGCCTCTGCTCCATCACAGTTCTCTTCAACTCAACTTGTGACTTTCACCCGGTCTCGCATGACCAGATACTCACAAGTGGCACTTTGTACTTTTAGGAGGTATACTTTCCTTAACCCTTTTGGTGCGTGCGTAGGCCAATGGCCAACGCACACACTACCTCCCTGGTGCGGGGAATGGCCATTGGCTAACACCAGGGAGGGCCTCCAAAAATCCAGTAGAAAACATTGGGGGATCCATGCAAGCCACACCTCCCTGGACTCCCCCGGGTGTCTAGTTTTCAGAAATGTTTGGGTTTGGTAGGCTTACCTAGATGCCCGCCGAGCCCGGGATCAAAAACACTGGTGACTCCCACACAAAACCAGGTCTTTTTGTGATCGATAATTTTGAAGTCTTTGCAGTACGTTTTGGGCTCTTCCCTGTCGCGGGCACAAGGCCTACCAACACAAGTGAGGTACAATGTTTATCTGGAGACTTGGGGAATGCTGGGTGGGTGGACGTTTGTGGCTCCCCACAGTTTCCAGAACTTTCCATCACAGAAACGTGAAGAAAATGTGTTTTTTTTACAAAGTTTGAGGTTTACAGCGGGTTCTGGGTAACAGAACATGGTGGGAGCCACACAAATCACCCCATCCTGGATTCCCCTGGGTGTCTAGTTTTTCAAAACTGTACAGGTTTGCTAGGTTTCCCCAGTTGCGGCAGTGCTAGGGTCCAAAATCCACCGCAGGGCACATTGCGAAAAAAGGGCCAGTTTTCAGTGGAAAAATGTGATGTGTCCATGTGGCGTTTTGGGACGTTTCCTATCACGGGCACTAGTCCTACCCACACAAATGTGGTACCATATTTATCGGGAGACTTGGGGAAATGCTGGGTGGGTGGAAGTTTGTGGGTCCTCCTCAGATTCCAGAACTTTCCATCACATAAATGTGAGGAAAATGTGTTTTCTACAAAGTTTGAGATTTGCAAGGGATTTTAGATAACAGATCCTGGTGAGAGCCACATAAGTCACCCCATCCTGGATTCCCCTGTGTGTCTAGTTTTCAAAAATGTACAGGTTTGCTATGTTTGCCTAGGTGCCAGCTGAGCTAGGGTCCAAAATCCACAGCTAGCCATATTGCAAAAAAAGTGTCATTTTTCACTGGAAAAATGTGATGTGCCCAAGTTGTATTTTGGGCTGTTTCCTGTCACAGGCACTAGGCCTACTCACACAAGTGA
Source organism: Calotriton arnoldi (assembly GCA_963921515.1). NCBI lineage: Eukaryota > Metazoa > Chordata > Amphibia > Caudata > Salamandridae > Calotriton > Calotriton arnoldi. Next base: position 1,227,142 of record CAWUFW010001434.1, read on the forward strand.
GTTACCATTTTTATCGGAATACTTGGGGGAATGCTGGGTGGGTGAAAGTTTGTGCCTCCCCACAGTTTCCAGAACTTCCCATCACAGAAATATGAGAAAAAGGTGTTTTTTACAAAGTTTGAGGTTTGCAAAGGATTCTGGATAACAGAACCTGGTGAGAGCCACACAAGTCACCCTATCCTGGATTCACCTGGGTGTCTAGTTTTCACAAATGGACAGGTTGGCTAGGTTTCCCTAGGTGCCGGCTGATCTAGGTTCCAAAATCCACAACTAGACACAATGCCAAAAATGGGTCCGTTTTCACTGGAAAAATGTGATGTGTCCACGTTGTGTTTTGGGACGTTTACTGTCGCGGGGACTAGGCCTACCCACACAAGTGAGGTACCATTTTTATCAAGAGATTGGAAGAAATGCTGGGTGGAAGGAAGTTTGTGCCTCCCCTCAGATTCCAGAACTTTCCATCACAGAAATGTGAGGAAAATAGTTTTTTTAGACATATTTTGAGGTTTGCAAGGGAATCTGGGTAACAGAACCCTGTGAGAGCCACACAAGTTACCGCATCCTGGACTCCCCTACGTGTCTAGTTTTAAAAAATGTACAGGTTTGCTAGGTTTCCCTACGTGCCGGCTGAGTTAGGGCCCAAAATCCACAGTTAGGCACATTGCAAAAAAAGGGTCATTTTTCTGTGGAAAAATGTGATGTGTCCACGTTGCGTTTTGTCCCGTTTTCTGTCACGGGCACTAGGTCTACTTTTCAGAAATGTATAGCTTTCCGGGATCCATTATTGGTTTTACATCCATTTCTACCACTAACTGGAAGGCGGTTGAAAGCACAAAAAATAGGAAAAAAATAGGCCATGCCCCACTAAAATGCAAAAACTGTAAAGAAAATTTTGGTTTGCGGCCTCATTTGGAATGGGTACAGGACCTGGTTTCCAAAGGGGCCGTGGTGAGGGTGCCTGTGACTCAGCATGGGCGGGGGGTGTACTCGATCATGTTTCTGATAGAGAAACCCAATGAGGACTTCCATCCTGTTCTGGATCTGAAGACTGTGAATTTGTGCATCCTTCATCGGTCCTTCAAAATGGTGTCTCTACAGAGGATTCTGCCCTTCCTGTCAGTGTGGGATTAACTCGCTTTTCTGGATCTGAGGGACGCCTATTTTCATGTGCCGGTGCACGAGGCTTCCCAGAGGTATCTGCGGTTTTGTGTGGGCCTCGATCATTACCAGTTCCAGGTATTGCCCTTTGGTTTCTCTGCCTCTCCTAGGGTGTTTACTAAGGTGTTGGCAGCCTTGGTGGGGTTGTAGCATGCTCAGGGGATCTAGAAGTTTCCTTACTTGGATGACTGGTTGATATCTTCCTCTTCGTTCCTTAAGGTTCAGTCACATGCCCAGGATGTCTGCCGTCTCCTGCAGATGTTCGGGTAGATTCTGAACTTGGAGAAGTCCAATCTGTGCCCCACTCAGGAATTGCTGTTCATTGGGGGGGTCTTCAAAATGAGGCTGGGGAAAGTTTTCCTGTTGGAGCCTCTCAGACTGACCCTGGTGCGAGAACAGAGGAAGGTGTTCTTACACGGCTCACCAGTGGTTGAGGGTTCAGCGGTTAATGCCTGCAAAAGTGATGATTGTTCCTTGAGCGAATTGCACCTGTACCCTCTGGTGAATCATGTTCGTGGGCATTGGTGTCCGGGGTCTCAGGATTATGAACGGTTGTCTCTGGGGGTGTTGAGATTTCCTTGGAATTGTCCTGGTGGCTGGAGAATCAGAACCTTTTGCAGGGCTCTCCATGTGTGTCCCAGGAGAGGCTGTTGCTGACTACGGATGCCAGCGAGCTGGGTTGGGGGGCTGTGTTGGCCCAGGAGTCTGTTCAGGGGATTTGGTCGGTCCAGGAGGCTGGGATGTCTTCCCATTTGAGGGAATTAAAGGCTGTTCAGTTGTCCTTGGTGCATTTTCTTCCTTGGGTCCTGCAGCGAGATGTGCTGGTGAGGACGGACAACACGGTGGTGGTGTGTTATGTCAACCGCCAGGGGAGTGCAAAGCTGGCTTCCTTCAACTTGTTGGCGCAGCAGATTTGCCGGTGGGCAGAGTTGAACTTATTGTCTTTGAGGGCATTGCATCTGCTGGGAGTGTTGAGAAGGTTGTTTCCCTCCCTGTCGGAAATGTGCTTGATGCCAGAGGTGTTTACGGGGCTGATGGGAGGTTTGGGGTCCCTGTGGTGGATCTGTTTGCTACCACGGGAAATGCTTTGAGGGAGAGATATTGCTCTCTGGTTCAGTCAGATTCGGTTTGGAGGATGTCCTTTCAGTGGGAGGGGGGCTTGATGAATGCCTTTCCTCCAATTGCATTGACTCCGAGGGTCGTGCTGAAGGTCAAGTTGGACCAGGCATCTGTAATCCTGGTGGCGCCTGCCTGGAGCTGGAGACCTTGTTTCCCTCTGTTGTTGAGGTTGGCGGTGGACTCTTGCTGGCCGTTGCAAGTGGATCCTTGTCCCCTGTCATTTCCTCCTCTGTCCCGGGATTGTCTTGTCCGATTGCATCTGGAGGGCTGGCTGTTGAGAGGATGAACCTCGTGGCTATGGGGTGTCCTCCTGAGGTGGCTCAGTTTATCCAGAAGTCACGGCGCCCTTCGACTCTTAAATCCTATGCTCGGCATTGGGCTTCTTTTCAGGGTTGGTGTGCGGATGGGGGCTGGTCTGCTATGGAGGTGGATCCTGTGCGTGTCTTGGATTGCCTGAAGGATGGCTTCGACTTGGGTCTGGCTGTTTCCTCATTGCGGGCTCAGTGGGCGGCGGTGAGTGCCTTTCTGGGCCCGTCCTGTGAGCCGGTTGTTCCTTTGGTGTCCCGGTTGTTGAGGAGTTGTTTCCTCAAGAAGCCAGTGGTTAAGTCCGTTACACCGGGTTGGGATCTTCCATTGGTACTGAAGGCTTTGCAGTCTGCTTCCTTTGAGCCTCTGGGTGAGATGGCTCTGCGTTTTCTGACGATCAAGGTGGTTTTCCTTGTCGATATTACTTCGGCCCGGACGGTTGGAGACTTGGGCTCCTTGCTTTGTTCTGAGCCATTTGTGAGGTTTTTTCTGGATTGGGGCGTTCTCCGGCCTGATCCTTCCTTTGTTCCCAAGGTTCCTTCCTCGTTTCATTGTTCGGAGGATCTGGTTCTGCCCATGTTGTGTCCTGATCCTCTTTCAGAAGATGAGGTGCGGCTGCACTGTTTGGATGTTAAACGGGCTCTTGGGGTGTACTTGGTTCGTACTAGGCCTTTCCGTAGGGTGGATTCTCTTTTTGTGACCTTTGGCCTGGCGGGCCAGGGTCTGAAGCCTTCTGGTGTGACTCTCAGTCGGTGGCTGAGGTGGGCTCTGGGGCGGCTTATAAGGCTAGTGGGGTGCTGGTGCCTGGGTTGGTTCAAGGGAAATCGACTCGAGGTTTGGCTGCTTCCTGGGCTTGTTTTCAGGGGGCGTCTATGGCGGAGATCTGCAGGGCCGCTACTTGGAGTACTCCACACACCTTTATGTCCCATTATCGTTTGGTGGTGGGTGGGACTGGGTCTGCTGGCTTTGGGGACGCTGTGTTGCGTACTGTACAGGTGGAGAGACTTTCTGCTTTTTGTGCTAATAGTCTGTTTACTGCTCTTCGGTGAAGTCGATTCTTGCTTTGGTATCTGCTCATGCGTTAATGACTGTGACGGGAGGTCTGACGAGGAGGTAATGTCCGGTTACTTACTGGTAATATTCATTACTCTGAGTCGAAGACCTCCCCGTCACAGTCCTGGTTCCCATCACTCCCTCCCTGTTCGGCTTCTTGTGCTTGGTGGTACAGGATGTGCTGCAGTGGGTCAGGAGTTATGAGCCACAGGATGTGGGAGTGGCCTGGAGGGTAGGGATGGGACCAAGAAAGTTTTGCTTGGAATTTCTGTGGGGAGGAGCTATCGCTCATGCGTTAATGACTATGACGGGGAGGTCTGACGAGGAGGTAATGGCACATTAGCACCCTAGCCCAAGGGACTGATGGACCCCACTGCATCAATTAAGGGCTGTTTTTTACTACTCAATGGACGTCATAAGAGCCATTTCCCTGCTTGCATTAGAGATCTGGCACCCTTGGTAAGGTACTGTTCCCAAGAATCTTTAGCCCTCATTAGGTGTTTTCCCAGATTTAGAAGCAGAGATACCGGTTGACCGGAGTCTCCAATGCCGTGTTGTATCCTCACACATATATTCAGTGACTGTGATTTGGAAATTTTTGGGAATTCTGGATCCAAATTTGCATGGTTTTCCCCTGGGATATCCACTCCCATTGATCACCTGTTTGAAGCAAAATGGGTATTTTGATGTCTATGGTGAGAGTGGAGGGTGGGATAGAGCAGAGTAGGTGATGAGAGAACTGGGGTGAAGGTGAGGCATTTGCTGCTCCCCTGGTATGCCGGAGGAGTGCAGAAGCCCAACACAGAAACTGCCGGGATTGGACTGGTATCTTCAGACCCATTAATCCAAGGTGCCACAGTACCAGGATGCTCAGAAAGGTCCCTGGTGGTATACCCACCCCCAGGGGATACTGTAAGTGGCACTCGTAATGATGGGTTTTGGAAGTGACACAAACACAGTGCTCAACTTGAGCCAGTGGTTTCTGGTGCTCAGCACCAGCACTTTATTGTCAACACCGGCACTTTTGCAGCCTGCCTCATGGCAGCACTGTTTGTGTAATTTGGAGATGAGCACGTCTGTTTATTAGTTCAATGTACGATAAAAATACTTAACACATGCCGCCCAAGCTATTCTTGAAGCTTAGGGGGCTCGGAATATTCTGAATTGTTACACCTGTAGGAGTGTGATGGTTAATAGTTGTGTTGTTGCTGGTACTGGCTGAACTAACAGGGGCAATGGGCGGTGCAAGCAGCAGCAGCCTCCTGATAAGGGCCCTGGCACTTATTGTTTTTTACACATTAAGCACTGTACTAACACCTTTGCAAGATGTCATGGTGGGTAGAAACTCTGCCTGAGTGCAGACAGGAGGCATTAAATATGATTTCTGTCATTTCGGATGTTTTTGGTTGCGCTGCCTTTCCTGATAATGGAGCAGCTTTTCAGCAGCAAATGAAAAACAAATGCCCACTCACTGCATCTTTTTATTTAAAAAAAAATTAAAAAGTGTCACTGGCAGGTGCTGATCTTTTTACAACTTGATAACGTAATATGAAAACATTCAGTAAGAATGGTTGCCAACTTGCCATCAATCCTTGCTCTTTGAATGCTAATGCTACTTGCTACTCCATGACGTCAGGTTTCAGAGGTGAAGCTGTCAAAGAAGTTGGAGATATAGTTTAGGAGATCCGTAACACTAAGATCTGGAGAATACAGCACAGCCATGGAGATAATTAAGTGTCCCAATTTAAATGTGCTGGAGGAGTGCGCGTGCCAGGGAGGGCAGGAAGTAAGATATCGCAGAGCAGTTCACCCTGGCAGCACGCTCATTAAAAGTGAGTTAAACGAGGAGCTTCCTATAAAATGGCATAGATCAGGAAGGAAAATAATTGAATGAAAGCAATCATTTACCTATTGATCCCTAAAGAATTTGAAGGCTCCTTCAAGGCAGAAAGTAACGAGCCCCAAGGAGCAATAAAGTCACCACATTATGTAAATGGTGGCCCAAGCTGACTCTGGGCCAAGCAGGGAAATATTCTTGCTCAGTGACTGAAATCAATACCTTTTATTATGTTTTAAAAGGTGAACTGCACAGCTATTCTCTCCATAAATAAAAAGTATCTTTATGGTTACTAAACCAGCAATCAAACACTGTGTATGGCAAATAAAGGAAACTGCACAATGCTTGAACTCAGGCCTCCCTCAATATAACATTACAATAGCATTCCATAATTTTTACAACCCCCTGTTGTTATAAAATGGTTGGTATCATAAAATTGTTGCTGTTTGCTATGTTAAGTCCAACATGTTTCACGGGTGGGAATAGCACCAGTGTAGTTATGATGAGATCAGGGGTCACCCCAAGATCTTGTGCAGTGGGTGTCAGATGCCTGCAGAAGGTGGAGCGCAGGGCCAGGCTGGAGTCCACGCCCTGCACCTCACCCCACTACACATAGCCTAAGGCTATGCACAGTGAGAGTTGTCTGTCCATGGACAGTGGACCACAAGGCCTGACAAGAGACTCTGCTTTGTGGTCCACCCCTCTAAGGGTGGTGTGAAGGGTCTAACGGGAGGAAAGTCCTTCTCCTACCTCGCAGCCAAGGCCTGGAATGACCTCCACCTTCGGCAAGCCCCCACACTGTCCCAGTTCAGGAAGTTCCTCAAGACCTGGCTCTTTGGATGACCTCAGCACTCAACGGAGCTTCCCCCCCGCCCACCCCCCAGCAGCTTGAAAACCTCACGGGTGAGTAGTTGCGCTTTTCAAACCTTGATTGATTGATTGAACTGGGTATCGCCCAGTGTGCACGGCTAAAGGCCATTTGCATCAAGGATTGCCAGCCCATGATGGACTTGATGGAGGATCTCACCAGAGACCAAGCTCTGCAGGCAACTGCCGTAGTGGAATCCTACTCACTCACTTGCTTAGATTAATACAATCTGTCACTGTCTGATGCAGTTTTCACTCACATACTCTCTTTTTAAGCATCACGTTCACTAACTCTCATTCAGACTCACTAACATACAATACAAACATCATAAATTCTTATAAATTTTCAAGCCATAAAAGTTGGTTCTATAAAAAACAAGGGGGGATATTCACAAGAACGTGTGATAACCATCGCAAATTTAGCTTAACGCAACTTTGCATATCGCAGTTCATCGCGGGAAAACAACGCCGTGTTAACGTAGCATTCTCAACCTGGCGGCACCATGCGATAGTCCCACGATAACGCGTCAAATGTCCGCGTTAAAATCAACGCGACACCGCAAAAATGCGAAACACTAACGCAAATAAAGTCGCGATGAGGCCAACCGCGTTAAAAAAATCTGCAATAACCAGCGACAGGGCTGCAATACCCACGCATCATGAGGGAAAATGCACAATAAAAGCAGAACAAGGAAAAAAAAACAAAAAAAAAAACTGCGTAGCAACATGGATGCACCCCGAACCAGTGCCCAGGTCAACGCGAACCCCACAAGCCCCACAGACCACCAGCAAGGAACCTCGGGGTCAGGAAAGGCCAAGGAGAAGAGGAAGAGGAAGACGGGGCACAGTCCGCATGACAACCTGATCGTGCCACGGAGGTGACAGAGCACGAACAACAACTGTCCGTCACCTCCACCGTGTCATTGGCAACACAGACGGACAAATGGCATTCCATCGTGAATGCAGTCGGAGCGTCGATGAGGCCAAGATGTGCTGGCACGATGTGAAAAGTCAAACCAAGCAGAAACCCGCTGCCAACAGGAAGGTAGCAACGGCGAATGGAGGTGGGAGCCCAGCGCCACAGGAGGAGCTGGAGAAAATGGCGGCCACAGTCATCAGTGCGTAGACGGTGCAAGGAGTCTGGAGTCCTGATACAGCACGACATGACCGGACACAACATTAAAAGGGTGAGTAACGAACAGGGACTGGGGGGACGGGGGAGACGGGCACAATGGCACACATGCACAACGACGTGTAGCACACTGCACACCCACAACGACCCTGGGTCATGTCCCTGATCCCCGTGGCACACTGCGGCACACATACAAACATCAAATAGGCCCCCGTCCACCATGTGCCCAAAGGGGTCACACCCCACACATCACCAAGTCCACGACACACACATGCACCCGTGCGAAAGACAGCAAAGATGCGTATGTGAAAGCCACACTGACAATGCAAGTGACACCACATGACGAGCAGCATGGCCGGAGTACAATCACCATGACATTGTGCACGCCACGAGACTGAGGTGGCTGAGTGTGGACCACGTCCGGAAAGAAGCAGGTCACACTCTGACACATCCACCTGCACAAACAACCACTGACGGCAACAAGACATCTGCAGACAAACAATGTACAAGAGTACAAAAACCGTCCAAGAGCACAAATGACCCAAGTCGCCAACATCACTGCACCTTAAAAGCCCCAAAGTCAAAGGTACACCGCCTCCAAGGGATAAGGGGCAGCAAAATCACAGCTGCAGGTGCGACCCTCCCAAAATGCAGCACACACACATAGCAATGCCAGCACATCCACATGGACGACAATGTGATACACAGTGCAACACTTACACTGCAGAACATAGGACACAACTTGCTCCGCCTGTGGGTAGGAAATGGCCAATCACATCTGACCTAGCAGGGAACTGTGAGATGCAAATGGACGTGTACAACCACACCTACATCATGTAGTCCAAATGTCCACTGTCCCGCATCAGACAGTCCGCCCCTCCCAAACAGTCACAATGTACATTGACATGCAGTCTGTATGTAAACCTGAATAATGCGTGAACATACATGCCAACACAATGTCAACAAGCATCTCCCCTTCACATTGCAGAGGGACAAACAACACCTCCAGCAGAGCAGACCAGACAACTCCACAGTGATTCTGAAGAGGACCTCCACACTTCCGACACCGACGCCCTACAACAGTACATGGACATCTTCGGGCAATCGACCCACAGGAGAAGGGCAGCCCAGCTGCATCGAGGATACCCCACCCCATGCACAGACAACACAGCTGGACGCACGCACCACCACGGCTGGCTCCCAGCAGCGCACCCAAGCACACTTCGCATTCCAAGGCCAGGTGTCAGACTGCCAGGATGGGGTGTCCGAACAGGTGCGGGTGGGGTCCCACCTCATGGAAGCCGAACTAGATCACATACGTGGGTGTCTAAGTCCCATCATGGACAACCTACACTCCCCAAAGGAGACCCACACTGCGACAGAAACACCCGCATCTTCACATTTCCATGAGTGACCACACCCTGAGCCACGGGATAATCATCCACACCCCCACGCTGGACTGGCGCACGCCGGCCCAGTCCACTCCTCTTACGTATTTAGTGGGGGACGACAAAGCTACATGTGCAATGTCCCACACTCTGGCTGCGGTGACATGGCTGCATCCTCTGCACACGGCACAATGTGATTTGAGGGGCCGTGGCCTGAATGTATACGTCATGAGCACACGTACACAATCATAGAGCTCTTGAACTGGCCACGGGCACGTGTGCCCGACAGCTTTATTGGCATGGTCACATGCACAGTGACGCATGTGCTGGATGTGTGTGGGGTGAGTGTCAGCCAGCCCTCAGGGAGTCGTTGGTGCTGTCAACAACTGGAACAGTGATCACAATTGAAGCAGAAACATAATACGCCAGCATAACAGAAACAACTGTGAAGCACCATGACGGTAGCCGGAGAGAGTACAGTGTTCACCCAACATGCAAGCAGAATGGTCCTTGATTCGTTGTGCACTGAGTAAGTGGCACCTGTAGGGCTGAGCAGGGTATCAAGCTGATGATGGCACCCACGACAGGTGTGAGCAACTCTGACAGTCTGGCAGTTAGACACTTACGACTCTGGCACCTGTCGTTTGGAGTTGGTCCTAGCGGTGGTGGCGTGTGCATCCTGCGGTGATGCGACGTCCGGGCAGGCCAGGACTCGATCTGATGTGTGAGCCCAGGTGGACCGCAGTTGAGGCCGGAGGCAGCGGACAGCGCAGGGCCACAGAGACATGGCATTGAGGCCCCCCAGGCCATCGGAACCGAGGCCATCCGACATGCTCTCAGGTTGGGGCCATGATTTGAGCTACACAGAGTTAGTGGTCCCGGTTGCACTGCGGCGGGCACAGCCACACCGTCACAGGACGGTGACTTGCGGTGCAGTGAGATAGTGCCATGCTAGGGGAGCGGGTCCTCATCGATGTCAAAGGTGAATGTCGCGGATATTTTTGGGGCACAGTGGAAGGGCTCCACCAGGGCATGATGCAGAGGGCAGTAGCCAGCCAGAAGCGGCAAATGGAGGAGTGGAATGCTACAGCCTCGTCTTGGCAACATAGTCAGTATCACCAACACGATGATGAAGACAACCCCCAAACCATGGACTCAGTATCCAACAGATCTCAAGAAGTAAGTGTCCATGGATGTTGGGGAACAGACTTAGTGGCACCAGAGCTGTGAGGGGATGCAGTCTGCGACGTGGCCAGTACAATGTTATCAGCTCAGCCATAACTGATTCATGACAGAGTTCCCAATGTGTGGCCTACTAGACCGCTGTGTGGTTCGGAGGCAGCGGGCAGAGAGGGCCAACCGCTGTTCAGCAAGATCCTCCTGGAACACTAACACACGGCGTTGAAATGGCATGTGGTGATGACTCGTGGTTGACCGAGGCAGTAGCGACAGAGCTGAGCGGGTGTTTGGCCAGCGACGATGCCGTGTCCTGCCTGGTACAGACTGGATTGGATTTGTGTGAGGCCTGCAGGCCCGCAGTGTAGTCCGAAGGCGTAGTCTCCAAGGGCCCACAGACACGTGTGGGTGGGATGCCATGCACATACTTCGTGTCACCACATAGAAGGGAGTATAGTGAGTTAAACTCGGCATTTGCGTGTGTACTCGGCCATTGCCAAATCAAGACTCAGTCCCACATGTGTGACCTACTTCACCGGAGTGTAGGCCCGGGGCAGCGGTCACTAGGGGCACACATCCATGGGTCGTTGGCCCGCGATGCACAGAGGGCCCGATTCACAGAACTAACTTAAGACAAAATCCTAAACTTACTACCATTTTGGTATTCACAGAAGGCACTTACTCATTTTGGTATTCACAGAAGGCACTTCCTTACTCATTTTGAGTAACTTACTCATTTTGTGTAACTTACTCATTTTGTGTAACTTACTCATTTTGGTATTCACAGAAGGCACTTACTCATAAATGAGTAAGTGCCTTCTGTGAATAACAAAATGAGTAAGTTACACAAAATGAGTAAGTTACACAAAAAGAGTAAGTTACTCATTTTGGTATTCCCAGAAGGCACTTACTCATTTATGAGTAAGTGCCTTCTGTGAATACCAAAATGGTAGTAAGTTTAGGATCTTGTCTTAAGTTAGTTCTGTGAATCGGGCCCAGAGTTAGTGACACCAGGCTAGTTGTCGTCAGTGTCCGGACACCTCTGTGAAGATGGTCCTTTTCTCCTCCGGACTGAACCGCGTCTTCCTCTTACTCGTCTCCTTGCGTACAATGATATGGACTCCGCCATGCAGATATCACGAGTCAGTTCCACATGTGTGACCTACTTGAGCGTAGCGTAGGCCGGAGGCAGCGGTGCAGTACGTAAAAGGTAAAGGGGTGAAGCGGGCCTGTGTCGCGGGGGCCACGATGGTGTGAGGAGGCTGCCAAGGACACGGGGTTCAAGCTTGGAGTTTGCGCCGGCACGTGGTGGGCCCTCTTTGGCACACGCCGTGTCGGCAGGTGAGCTGTGAGGCCTGTATTCGCAGGGGCGGGCATGACAGGTTGGGAGTCCAGCGGCCCGTAGTGCAGCAGGCGCATAGGTTCACAGGCCACAGCACTCACAGCGAGGGCGTCGGCCTCATGGCAGGCTAGGAGGCGCCGTACTGGCAGGCACGTTTGCCATTCCGGAAGAGGACCACGCCCAGGGCTACGTGCTTTTTATTCACACCCCTATGCTGGCCTTGCGTACGCTGGGCCAGGCCACTCCGCACACGCTTGCAGGGGGGGACGTCACAAGCTACATTTCCGCGTTCTTCCCCACTGGCTGTGGTGACATGGTTGCGTCCCCTGTCCACTGCACTCCACACATCAGCAGTGCATGTGGGCATGGATATGTCTGTGGTCTGCATACTGCTATCTGTCCAGGACATCTCCGCCACAGTTGGCATTGTGTACATTCTCATTCATGTGTCACTTGCCTCCTTCGCACATACCTGGTTCCCACCTCTCCCCACATTCAACTATTGTGTGGCTGCGGTGCCATGCCGTTGATGGTTCGTGTACATGGCTGAGCAAGGTTGCCACAGTGAGTTGTGCTGTTGTGTCTGGTGGGTGGACATGTTGTCTGGCATGTTGTATGTGACTTTGTGACGTGCGCATTGCCAGTGTTGTGAGTTGCATGATTGTGGAGTTGAGGTGTGTGCTGTTTTTATTTGGTACTTACCTACATGCAGTGCATTTCCATGGGTGCCATCCTGGTCACGCTGGTTGATGATGGACTGTCGGGGGATGCTGGAATCATGCACACTGGCTGGGTAGTTGGCTGCAACCTTGGTGTAGGGTCCCCGCTGGTCCACTTTTGCCTGCACATTCGTGGGATGCGTGTGCTTTCTGTTGAGGTAATTGTGTGTTTTTTCTGCAGGGGGCACTAGTTGCACATGTGTGCGGTGGATTGCCCCCAACAGGTGCGGGACTCCTGCTATGGCATGTAGTCCTTGCTTGGTCTCCAGCTGTTCCTGCACATTGTGGGGGACGTTTAGGTACTGGGGTACCTGGCTGGTGATGGCATCCAGGACGGGTGTGGGGAACTTGGATGGGGCTGGCTGTATGTCTTCTCCGACTCTGGCGGATGTTGTTTGGGGGGTACCAGAGGCCAACTTGTGCAGCACAGCCAGCAGCTTTGTCTGCGGAGGGATGTTGGTTGTCCGCTGTGTTGGTACAGTCAGCCTGTGGGCAATGGTGACCCAGATGCGGTGGATGGTTGTCCTTTTGAGCCTGTAGTGGGCATTGACATTGTCTGGTGTTAGGTCTGTGGGGCTGGTGCGTTTCCTGAGGGTCCGCTGTCTTTGTCTGCGCTGCCTCTGTGGTGGTCCGGGGGGGCGGGGGTGCTGGGGCCCTGGGGGGGGTGGCGGAGGGTGTTGCCCTCTCGGGGCTCCGGGATGCATGGTGAGTAGCTCCATGGCATCTGTTGTTCTTCATGTGTGGGTGTGGACTGGTCTCCCTTTGATGGTGCAGGTTGTCGTCCGACTTTACACCAGGTCAGAGCAGGTGTTAGGTTCCTGCTGCTAATGCGCCTCATCGCCTGGTTTGTGGTCTTATCGCTGATCGAGCTGGTCGTTGAGAATGTTGTGGTGTGCTGTTGTCGCCGGTTTTTGCTCGGGAACGCCTACTCTGCATCTCATTAGCGATAGTTGAGGGGGTCATCTGTAGCAATGTTTTTTGAGGATGCTTTCGCAGGTAAACTGGTGTTATCGGCTGTTAGCACCGGCTTTTGAATGGGGCGATAAATTTAACGCAACTTTGGCTGCGATAAATTGCCCTTAACTTGGCGATAGCTCCTAGAGAATATGCCCCCATATTTTTAAAAGTTTTGAAATTTTTTGTGTTTTTACTTATTGGGTGATAAAAAAGGAAAATAAAGTGGAAGATTAGAATAGTAACTTGGATTATAAAAAAATATATATTTGGCTCATCTGCTGATGTAACAGGATTTGATTTCTTCATGCTTGCACACTCTGGCCGTCAACAGAGATCAATGTCCCGCAGGCAAGGCAGTGTGAGCCCATAATTGGGATGCCTGCATCACCCTCATCTCTCCCTTGTTGCGGGATGTCCTGTGGCAATCTGTTGCCAGGCGGGATGGCCTGCTGTAATGCAGTGACAGATGTTAAGACCAACTCTTCAGAGTCCCTCTTCCTTTTGGCTGTATTCCATTGCCTCTAATGACAAGCGTTTAGATGCTTGTGTATAGATGATATTCCAAATTTTTGCCATCGCTTCACCGGCTGAATTTTTTGTCAAATAATGTACATGTGACATGTTCTTATCACAGCTTTTTCTCTCCAGTGGGACAGAATTTAAATGCCACAGAACAGTCTCAGGTAGAGACCTAAGGCCTGATATTCACTGCTATTTTCAGCAGCTTGCTTTGGATTTGTGATTTGCTGGTCATCCTGGCCCGAAGCCATAGCTAAACGCATGAGAAGTTATTTTTTAGTACTAGAAAAAGGAAGAAAAGAAAAAACACCTCAGCTAGCCCCTTTTGCTGTGGATTCCTTAACAAGGAACGTTGTGATATGACATAAGGACAGGAACTATTTGAATGTGGCATAGTACAGTAACAGGAACCAATGAAATGTTCCCAGTGCTATCCAAGGGTTCAGGAATCCCAGCAGATACCAAGGGAACACCCTGCAGTGGTGTTACAAGTTCCCATTACAGTGGCTGTAAAGATTCACTGACAAAATATCGATTACAAAAATATTGAGGTACAAAAATATTGTGACAAAAATATCGAAATCAAGAATATCGACATCCTATCTACATCATGGTAAGTACAAAAATATCAAGAAAAAAATATCGATGTCAAAAATAACGTAAAAAATATCGTTTTTTTAAAATGTTAAAAAATAATGTAAAATAAAGTAAATAATACTTATAATTAAAAGAAACAGAGTTAAAAATATTACAAAATGTTTAAAAATAATAACTAATAAATATAATGTTAAAATAAATTAAAAATATACATATAAAATATAATATATATACTTACTTAATAATATACATAAATAATTATTTTAATAACTTATAAATTGTTAAAAACATTTTATAAATTATAAATACATATATACACATACAAAAAGAATATAAATAAAAATATAAAAAATATATATAACAAATTAAAAAACTACAATCTTTTTAATGTTTTTAAAATAAATTATACACAACATTAACTAAAACAATACGGAAAAATATTGGATAGCGGAGAGAAAAAAATTACTATTCCCACTCCAAAGAGTGCAACAGTAGGGAAAGTGTTGGATAGAGTAGGGGTAAAATTACTATTCCCACTCCAGTGAGTGCAACAGTAGGGAAAGTGTTGGATAGCGTAGGGGTAAAAATTACTATTCCCACTCCAGTGAGTGCAACAGTAGGGAAAGTGTTGGATAGAGTAGTGGTAAAATTACTATTCCCACTCCAGAGAGTTCACCAGTAGGGAAAGTGTTGGATAGTGTAGGGGTAAACATTACTATTCCCACTCCAGAGAGTGCAACAGTAGGGAAAGTGTTGGATAGCGAAAGGGTTAAAATTACTATTCCCACTCCAGTGAGTGCAACAGTAGGGAAAGTGTTGGATAGAGTAGGGGTAAAAATTACTATTCCAACTCCAGAGAGTGCAACAGTAGGGAAAGTGTTGGATAGCGTAGGGGTAAAAATTACTATTCCCACTCCAAAGAGGGCAACAGTAGGGAAAATGTTGGATAGCATAGGGGTAAAAACTACTATTCCCACTCTAGAGAGTGCAACAGTAGGGAAAGTGTTGGATAGCGTAGGGGTAAAATATAACATACTTATCAATTACATTTTTTTTTTAATTAAATAATGATTTATTAATAAATTAACAATAAATTAATTATAAATACCAATAAATTAAAATTCATAATTACTTTAATAACATTAAATTACTTCCCACCCTATTCGCCAGTAAACACACAACTCACTCTGCATAAAATTTAACACAATTAATATAATTATCAATTAATCAATTAATAAAAATTATTTACCAATTAATAATTAATTAACAATAAATTAATTATCAATACCAATAAATACTCATTAATAAAAATTAATGACCAATTAATAATTAATTTACAATGAATTAATTATCAATATCAATAAATATTAATACATAACTACTTAATTATAATAAATTACTTCCCACCCTATTCCCCTATAAACACACAACCCGCTCCTAAACTAAATTAACACAATTAATATATTTATCAATTAATTAATTAATACAAGTTAATTACCAATTAATAATTAATAAACAATACATTAATTATCAATACCAAAAAATAAAAATTAATAATTACTTAATTACAATTAAATTACTTCCCACCCTATTCCCCTATAAACCCACAACCCGCTACAGAACTAAAATGCAAAATGTAATTAAAAATAATTAATAATTTCTAAAAATTATGAATTAATGTACTATAATTAAATTACTTCCCACCCTATTCCCCTATAAACCCACAACCCGCTACGGTACTAAAACGCAATATTTACTTTAAAGAAAATTACTAACTTCTAAACAATTAATACATATATTTAAAAAAAAAATACAACACATAACAAAACATGTGGAACACATACATATAAAATACATACTAGAATACATAACACTAACATAAACATCGATATTATTAACATCGATATTTTTGCTATCGATATTACTAACTTCGATATTAAAAAAAACAATATTTCTTACCTTCAGGTCGATATTCTGGTGACCGATATTCTTGATGTCGATATTCTGTCCCTACGATATTTAAAACTCGATATTAATGTAGGTAGAAATAAAAAACTCGATATTTTGTCTATGCACCGGCTGTAAAAAAGGCTTAAAACATGGACATTTTGAAATGTACTATTGTAAACTTAATGTATAATAGTATGTCCCTCCTCCCTTTCCCCTTAGAATCTTGGAATATTGTATCACTCTGGCAGTTGCCAGCGAGCTTGCCTTAGAATGTTGACAATGGTGAGCTGAGGCACACTGCTAGAGCTATGTGGAGTAGTGGAGGCATGAAATAAAAGCTATTGAAAGAATTGACGCTTCGTCTAGTACCTACTTACAACACTGGTGTCGACTGGCTTGCACATGGGGGCATCTTCTGTCTCCTCCCCTTCTGGTTCTCCACACTTGAAGACACTCTTTCGTTCTTTCTAAGGTACAGTGTTTTTTACTTCTCTGGGGCCCCCCCTTGAGAAGTTGTTTTGCTGAGAGCCGCCAAAACCCTTGTGCTGCTGTGCGAGACTATCTGCCTCGAGGCGCTACTCCTCGCCCTGACTCCTTCCGCCAAGACCTCCTGGTCGCAGCGGTGTTGACCGGCATATTCTTGGGGGAGTGTTTGGTGGCGGAATTGTGTGGCTGGAGTGATTTCCTTGCGTTGCTGTCTAACACCAGGATGCTGATTGCAAAGAGGCTTTCAAAAAAACTTTTACTCCTTATTTAGAATACGCTGCTGTGGGGGGCTGTGACATTCCCCCTCAACGGAAGGAGTGCACAGCCTGCCTGTGGCTTCTACAGCTGCTCTTCACTGTGGCAGAAGCACTGTTAATTGCTGAGGAGAGTGACTTGCCCTGAGCCGTTTCTTCGGGATTCCGGCTCACTCGTCTCACTCGTGCTTTCGATTCCTCTATGTGGAATCTCCGCGTGGTTAGCTGTCTGGTTGGCAACGTCAAGATTCTTGATCATGGACGATGGACCTGCGCTAAGTTCATTAAGGAGTGCACAGCTTGCCTGCGGCGTTCCTGCGTTCCGCTGCTCTGTGTCGAACCTCCTCCGGTGGATAGCTGTCTCATTGGCCACATCCATGTTCTTGATCGGGGACAAGGCACCTGCGCCCTAACGGCTTCCGGCACCTGCCAAAGACTAATCATGACGGAATAACTGGGCAGTCTGTACTTCAGAACCAAATTTGGTATCTCAGTAGCAATGCACAATTCTCGTCACAGTTGTAGATGTTGGAGCTTCGTTGGTGCGCCACAACTTTTTCATGGTGATGCGCACACCTCCTACATACTGAAATAGAGATTTTCTCCAAGTAGAGAAAGGAAAAGAAAAGGAATTAAAATTAGAAGGGGTGCTCCACTTCTTTTCACAGTGATGCACACACCTTCCAAGTGCTAAAAAGACATTGTCCACCAAAGTAAAGAAAAAACAAGGATAGAAATAAAAATTGGAATTTTTCAGTGTTTCATTGTACTACGGTGATGCGCACACCATGCAATAAGTACCTCTTATATAATAAGAACAAATTTTAACATCTGTGACCCGTATTTATTTTACTCTATAGATATCTTTAACCTTTGTATTGGAGAGAGTTCAGTCCAAGGTCAATCTATCTCCTCTTTATGCAGTTATTGTTTTAATAGGATTTTCCAAGTATAAATCTTCTTCCTTCCCCTTGGCAGCTGCAAGCATGTCCCAGCCTATTCCATTCTTGAATAAAATAGGGGAATAATGGAGCAAACTCTTAGAATCCTATTTAATTGCTATGGGGGGGAATTCTCTCCCATCAGGAAGCAACATGTTCTACTCCACAACTTGGGAATACACTGCAGGAAAATTTATGAATCTCTTCCCGAACCAGACAGAGACGATGAAGATGATGGTGATGAACAAGATGTTTACAAAAACACCTTCATAAAGTTAGAAAAACATTTTGGTGACAAAATCAATATGGTTCTAGAGCGACATAAATATTTCTGCCGAACACAAGGTAAAGATGAAAGTATTACAAATTACATAGCTGCTCTCAGGGGTTTGAGTAGTTTGTGCAATTTTGGTGAACTGAATGATTTCCTCATTAGGGACCAAATTGTACGGTGTACCAACAATATTGTAGAGATGCCACGGATAAGGATGTGTACAAAATTAAGCAATCTAGTAACACAAAATATAAAGCTGAGGGAGAGAATAACAAATTGAGGTGTTACCGTTGTGGTAGATTTAATCATTTAGCTAACTCTACTAATTGCCAAGTGAGAACAGCTTCCTGTAGGATATGCAATAAGAGAGGTCACTTTGCAAGGGTATGCAGAGACACGGAGAGAAATAATAAACGAGGAGATGAGAAAAAATCTGAAGACAATTCTCAAACAGTTAAAAAAATAATTTTGCAGGTGAATTAGGGTGAGGTGATTGTTTCTGTCAATTACCCTGAGTGTGACATTCTCCTTGATGGTAATCCTATGAAAGTTTTTGCTGATTGTTGTTCCCCATTTACTTTCATAAATGTTACTGATTTCAACAAGTTCACAGCAGTAAATAATGTGGTGCTACAGATTCCTGACATTTCATCTAGTGGTTACAATAAAGACCCCATTCCCCTTGAGGGTATGTTCAGATCCCGAATAACATTCAAAAACTGTTCCACGGTGGGTAAAGTGTATGTGGTTAAACGAGGGTCAAATTTGTTGGATTGGCAGCACCAGAAGGAGCTTGGAAGAAAGTTGGATCCTAACAACCCGAACAAGTTTTAGTGGTTAATCATCCTCTCAATGGTGAATGGGTTGGAGAGGAATTCCTAGAAATCAAGCTAGGGTTATTAAAAGATTTCCAACACAGGATAAAATTAAAACCGGGGTCCACACCTTCTGTACACAAAACCAGACTCATACCACACCTTATGAAAGGACCTTTAGAAAAAGAGCTCAACAGATTATTATCGCTAAGAAGAGCCAAAGCAATGAAATCAGAGTATTTGTGGACTTACGAGATCTTAATAGTTGCATCTGGGTGGAAAGACACACACTTCCCCTCATTCATGAGATGCTAAGTACAATGGGGGAGGCTGCATGCTTTTCTGTTTTGGACCTCTCTAATGCGTACCACCAGGTAGAGTTACATCCTGAATCCCGGTGGTTGACGACATTTAATACTCCCATGGGCACTCATATGTACTGAAGGATGCCATTTGGTTTGCCGTCGGCTGCTGCAATCTTTCAAAAAATCATGCAGCGCCTTTTAGAAGGTACTCCGAAGACCCTGTGGGGCATATTCTCAAGGACTTATCGTCGACACATCGGCACTTTAGTGCCGCAAAAGTGGCGATAGATTTATCGCCCTATTCACAAGCTGGTGCAAAATGCTGATATCGCCACTTTACCAGCGATAGCTGCCGCAAAAAAACATCGCCACGGATGAGTGCGACAACTAACGCTAATGATATGCAGAGTAGGCGTTCCCGTGCAAAAACACACGAAAACACCACTATGCGATATTCACAACGACCAGCCAGATCTGCGATGCGACCCAAAAACAGGCGCTAAGGCGCGTTAGCAGCAGGGATTTAACACCTGCCTTCTGCCGGTGCTAAGCAGGGCGACTACCTGCAGTATGAAAGGGAGCTCAGCCCAGAGCCACATCTGAAGACCCACAGATGCCATGGAGACAATAAACATGCAGCCCAGAGACCCAAGAGGGCCACAACACCCACCGCCACCACCCCCAGGACCACCCCCTCCTCCAGAGCCCCCCGCCTGGACTACCACCGAGGCAGCGTAGGACAAGACAGCGGACCTTCCGAAAATGGTATGGCCCTCAGCCACACAAGTGCAGAATGTGGGGAGAGGTGAGAACCAAGCATGTGTGAAGGAGGCAACTCACCCATGAAGAAGAATGCACACAATGCCAAGTGTGGCGGTGATGTGCCGAACAGACCACAGAATGCAGGGAACAGACATGTCCATGTGGACACATACTGCTGGGGTATGCAGTGTTGTGGACAGTGGACGCAAACATGTCACCTCAGGCTGCGGGGAAGACCTTGGACATGTAGCTGTGCCGTCCCCCCCTGTAAACGTAAGCGCAGCGGGCTGTGCCAGCGTACGCCACTCCAGCGTAGGTGTGCCGATAAAAAGGCCGGGGCCCTGGGTGTGGTTCCCTTTCGCGATGGGCAACGCGTCTGCCAGGGTGGCGCACCTCACCCTGCCATGAGTCCGCCGCAGTGAGCTCCAGACTCCACGACACAGGCCCCCACAGCATCCAGCGGCACAGCAACACGGAGTCATGTGTGTGCCGGATACTCCCTCAGTCCTACACTGCGGCCTGCAGGTCCCACAATTCGAATTGTGCCACATTTCTTTCAATGGAGGAAACCACTAGTCAACAGACATTGCACCCAGTGCGGCCCACACGGACGGCGCTTCATCGTTGGCTGTGCACCTGCCGAGCGCTCCAGGTGCCACTGACCCTGTTCAACACAAGCCAACGACACGTGGCAATATTGAGGCAGAATTCAGTAGGCGAAAAACATTGCACCCAGTGCGGGCTGCACGGACGGCGCTTCATCGTTGGCTGTGCACCCGCCGAGCGCTCCAGGTGCCACTGACCCTGTTCAACACAAGCCGACGACACGTGGCTGTGTGCCCTTGCTGACCGCTGCCTCCGGCCTACACTGCGGTCAGCAGGGCTCGCAAACCAAATCCAATCCTGACCTGCAAGGACACGCCATCATCGCTGGCTGCACACCCGCCACCCCCGCCAGGACCACCTCCAACCAACAACTGCCAGAGTCGGAGGAGTCTCACAGCCAGCCTATCTAGGTTGCTCACACCTGTCTTGGATGCCATCATCAGCTTGATACCCTGCTCAGCTCTTCAGGTGCCACTAACTCTGTGCACCACATTACATGGACCCTTTATGATTGAGTTTTGTGCTGTGGACAGCGGGCGCAACAATGTCACCTCAGGCAGTGGGGAAGACCTGGGACGATGATGATGAAGATGAGGCATGTGTACCACACCCCGCTGCAGCAGGAATATCCCACAGGGATCAAACATTAACAATTTCTTCACATGAGCACGCTCAGCTCTTCAGGTGCCACTAACTCAGGGCACCACAAGTCATGGCCCCTTCTGATTGAATATTGGGTGACCTCTGTACTTGCTCCAGCTACCTCCATGGTGCTTCGCTGTTGTTTGTGTTATGTTGGTGTATTCTGTTTCCACTTCAATGGTGACCACTGTTCAAGTTGTTGCCAGCACCAACCACTCCCTGAGGGCTGGCTCACACTCACACTCACCCCACACCCATCCAGCACAGGCGTCACTGCATATGTGATCCTGGTAATAAAAAGGGGCCGGGCGCACGTGCCCGTAGCCAGTTCAACTATCTACCTATGTGTGTCCGTGTGGTCATTATGTATGCATGATGGGCCAGGGCCCTACCACATTACATTGTGCTGTGGACAGCGGATGCAACCATGTCACCTCAGGCAGTGGGTACGACCTTGGACACGTAGCTATGTCGTCCCCCCCTGTAAGCGTAAGCGGAGTGGGCTGGGCCGGCGTACGCCAAGCCAGCGTAAAGGATTTGCCCGGGGCTCTGGGCGTGGTTCAGTCTGGCCTGGACAAGGAAGTAACTAATGAGTGTGTCACTGTAGTAGTGTCGGCGCCACCCAGTCTGCATTCGACGATGTTGCAATGTAGCATTCCCCCGTTCGTGCGAGCCCGGAAGGCGGGCTCACACGAACGGGGGAATGAAGGAGCGCAAGACCGCTCGGGGTCTTGGCTCATACATGCCAAGTGTTGTGTGTAACTGTATTGCCGCAGCATGAGCCAAATGCCTAGCCTTAATCGCAGCGCGAGTTCAGCCAGGCATGAACTCTACATCTGTGTCCGCCCTATCCTTCCCACAGGCCTACACCCACGGGGCCGCCCACCTCCAACGGCCAACATCACAGTATCGTTGTCAGGCTTGTGGACATGCGCAGACAGGCATGACAATGGTGTGCGCTAGGAGTGCCAGTGATGCAACCGCGCAGCGCACACAAGTAGATGGGCTCGGGGGGAGGGAGGAGCAGCTGTGAGGCAACGATACACACAGTGATACCGCTCATTTGCCACATGCAAGACATGTCGAACATGAATCCCAAAGTCGCACACATCCCACCCCACCCCCAACAAGCCACTTCACAGTTCCTGAATGCAAGCAGATGAGAAACTAACATTAGGGATGAATGCTCCTTTGTCTGAGCTATCAGGCGGAAGCACATCTGCACCTCCGACCTGGGAATTGCATGTGCCTGGCACCCCCTGACAGATACTATGGCAGCTGATGACGACTCCCACACTGCGCACAGCCCGACGAAAGACCAACGTATACACACCCCACACACAGAAGTCCTTGCTCGAAGTTATCTTGCATGGAATGGCCTTCACACTCACTCCCACATCAACCCAGGCGTACAACCGTTGCACACTAACACAACTCATTGCTCCGAGCTGTGGCATTTCATCCACAGAACTGGCGCAGGTCAGAACAGTGCCGCTTCAGCCAGAGCCACCAAAGCAATGGCAGATCATCCCGGACACTTGCACAACCCCTGTCATGTGGAACTGTACCGTGCACGTATGCTGCATTTACTGGGGGCACTGCCATTGGTAGTGCTGCGGATCAGTTACCGGCTAAGCTTCCGCCTTGCCAACGTCACCTGCGTACAGCCTGTGTTGCATTGTCGCTCGTGCATATTCGAGTGGTCCATCGATGTCTGCCTATCCAACAGGACGATAGCCAAACTGGATTTCGATATGTGTGGGCGCCCCCTGTTGGCCCACGACCATGAGTGTCACCGTGACACCCGCCTATGGGGTGCCTGGATACTTGGCATACATGCTGGCAGCTGGACCTGGGAGATTGCAGAACTCCTCATGTGCAGTGGGCAAATTGAGCCGCTCCCCTATTGGGCTGTAGTGCTAATTGGTGAGAGGGGGTGGACGCAGCACATCTGTCCGGACCTGCTTATGGTGAGCCTCGCCGTCCTGTCCGATGAAGTCAATGACGACCTCATGTTGGAAATGATTGCCTACGAAGCTGCACTAGCTTTCATGGACGTGTAACTACGTACCTGCAGACACAACAGTTTGGAACACATTGCACATTTCCCGACACCTTGTTGGAACTTGGGTTTCTGGTCACATCTCCCACGACGACAGTGGTCATGGCTGCATTCGCCTGGACTCCGTATACATGAGCGGACAACAACGCGGGTAAACACACACCTGTGAATGCTGAGGCACTCCCCTGGAGTGGACAGCGGCCCTTGGTAACGTTCCAGGTTCTGACATACTGCTGCATTGTTCTGCATGTTGTGGCACTTATCTTGGCCGTACTGACACGCATATGGTAATAAAGTCTACGCACCTTCACTTGTATTCAACTGTGGTGAGTGTTGATTTGCATGACAATGTGTGTCTCACTGCCTATCTGGGTCACGGCCATACATGCATTGGTACACCATCAGGGATGTGGGGTTGTACTAGTACATTATCCTCTCACAGTTTCCTGCTATGCCACATGTGAATGGCCATTTTCCACACACATGCGGCTGCAGTTGTGTCCTCTGTTCTGTTGTGCTGGTGTTGCTGTTCGTTCGACATTGTTGTAGATGTTGAGGTGCTCTGATTCTTATGTGTGTGTGCTGCATTGTAGGTGAGTTGCCCCTTCAGCTCTGATTTGGCTGGCCCTTACCCCTTTCAGGCGGTGTGGCTTTCACTTCTGTGCTTATGCAGTGCTGTGATGTTGCAGACTTGGTTAACCTGGGCTCTTGGTTGGTGTTGTGACTCTTGGCCATGGTTTGTCTGCAGATGTGCTCTACTTAATTGTGCATGTGTGCCATTGTGCCCATCTCCACCCGTCCCCCCAGTCCCTGGTGGTTACTCACCCTGTTGCTGTTGTGTCAGGTCATGTCGAGCAGTGTCCGGTCCCCCAACTCCTGCCACCGTCTCCACACTGATGACTGTGGTCACCATTTCCTCCATCTCATCCAGCTCCTCCTGTGGCGCTGGACTCCCACCTCCAGTCTGCATTGCTGCCTTCTGGTTGTCTGCGAGTTTCTGCTTGGTCTTGCGCTTCACATCATTCCAGCGCCTCTTGAACTCGTCCGTTGTCCTCCTCAGCACTCCGGCTGCATTCGCCTTGTCCAGGATGGACTGCCATATTGTATTTTTAGTTGCCAATGACACTGTGGAGGTGACGTAAATTTGTTGATGGTGTTCTCTCACCTCCGTGATCAGGATCCTTTTTTTCCTGCGGACTGTAGCGCGTCTTCCTCTTCTTCTTCTCCTTGCCCTTCCCTGACCCCAAGGTCCCAGGCTGGTCCTCCGTGGGGCTTGTAGGGTTCTGGTTGTCCTCTGTGCTTGCTCCGGCTACCTCCATGGTGCTTTGAAGTTGTTTGTGTTTTGTGTTGCCGCTTTCATTGTGCTTTTTGCAGCCTGACTTGTGGGGCTTGCAGGCCTGGCTCTGCATCTCGATGGATTTTTTATCGCGGTTGGGCCCATCGCAACTTTTTTCGCGTTCAGGTTTGGATTTTCATCGCTGTCTCGGTAGTGTTATCGCAGACATTTGCAGCGTTATCGGGGTACTGTCGCATGTTGTGAATGCCACGTTAACACAGGGTTATTTTCCCGCGATAGACGCCGATATGTAAACTTGCGTTAACCTATTTTGGCGATGTTTATCGCACGTTCTTGAGAATATGCCCCTGTGTTTCCAGGATGATGTTCTCGTATATGGAACTGCTGTAGAGAATCATAACAAAAATCTCAGACTTGTCCTTAACAAACTCAGAGAAGCGGGGCTCACACTTAAGAAGCAAAAGTTCCAATTAGGTGTGGATGTGATTGAATAACTGGGACACACTATTTCCAAGGATAGCTTTAAACCCAAATTGTGTCTGCTAGAGGCGTTCAAAAAGGCGAGTGCTCCAAGTAACAAGGACGTGTTAAGGTCCTTTTTAGGTTTAACAGAGTTCATGGCAAAGTATGTAAAAGACTTTGCTGAGCTTACTTACAATTTAGGAGAATTGATGAAGAACCACATTCACTTTAATTGGTTGGATGACCACCAAAAATGTTTTGATGAATTGAAACAGGCCATTCTATCAGCTCCTCATCTATGTTACTTTGAACACAGTAGAAAAACTATACTTACCACAGATGCCAGCAACAAAGGTCTTGGTGCCATCCTCTCCCAATTTATTGATGACAAGGAAAGAATTGTCGCATTCGCTTCCAGAGTTCTGATCAAGTCAGAGGCCAACTACTCTGTTGTAGAAAGAGAGGCTGTTTTTGGGCTGTCAAGCATTTTAAGTTTTATCTGTGGGGTATTCAATTCGATATCCGCACTGACCACAAACCCCTGATTTATATGTTCTCATCTAAAGGTTCTTGCAACAGTACTCCCCGGATTGCTAAATGGGTTGTAGGGTTGGAAAGTTTTTGCTACAAACTTGAATGCGTTCCAGGCAACCAGAATAAGGCGGCTGACTTTTTATTTAGAGTCCCATTGGACATAGTGGAAGAATTTGATACACCCTGACTTCCTATTCTAGTTGTCAATTCCTCCTCTATTACCAATGATGATTGGATGATGGCCAGCTCAAGTGATGGAACTTTGAGCAAACTCAAGTCCTAATCTCTTCTCGGTTGGCCTAGCAATAAAAGTGAGGTTGAGGATGACATTAAAGGTTTTTGGGAAGTTCGTAATAAAATTAATGAGAATAACGGCTTTATTCTCAGGAATGATAAGATCATACCCCCATGAACTTGCGAGACAAGATTATAGACCTGGCCCATGAAGACCACATGGGCAGGAGCCTTACTAAAGCTCATGTGAGAGAATATTATTGGTTCCCAAACAAGGATTACAGAACGAAGCCAAGGTTAAGGATTGCATTATTTGCTCTAACAGTGACAAGTCCAAAATGGTCCACAAAGTCCCGTTATCCCCAGTGGTTGTTCCAGAAAAACCGGGGGGAAAACTAGCGCTAGATATAATTGGTCCCATTAATCACTGTGGGGTAACAAAATGTTTTGCATTCTTCCTAGTCGACTACCATTCTCATTGGGTCATCACCAGAATGGTCCATCAAGTGACCACTGATTCCCTAATTGCATTCCTCAAGGATGTCCTTTCATCTGAAGGTATGCCTGCTACTCTGGTGACAGATAATGGGGTGCAATTAACTTCACATGCCATGACTGAATTCCTCTCACATCTCAACATAGTACATCTCAGGTCAGCTTTATATTGTCCCAGGGCCAACGGCCTGGTAGAGAGAGTCAATCGCATGATCAAGGAATGCATTCAGTTGGCTTGTTTCAATCGCTTAAAAGTGGAGGATGCCATTCGAGAGATGGTATGGGCATACCATAATACTCCCAACTCTGTCACTAAGATTTCACCCTTTTCTGCTTTAAAGCACAGGAGACCAAGCACCAAACTATTTCCCTGTTGGTTGGGAGGAGGTGTCAAATTGGAACACGACTCTTCTCTGAGCAAAGGAAAAATTGATCTACATCAAACTAAGTATAAGAATTATTATGATGTAAAACATGGTGCTAAACATCAGCCCTGAAAAGCTGGTGACTGGGTATGAGTCAAAAAACCACTTAATCTATGCACATTTCTGTTGTCAAAAAGAATGTTGTCATAATGGAAAATGGGCAATGCTGGAGCATGGACAAACTGGTGAAACACAATGCTACAGATGTGCCTTCTGATAATGACTCCTCCAGTCCTAGAGGGTGATACTCCACAGATGTAGCTTCATAAATATTGTTTCATTCTTCTGGGTTGCATCTTGGTGATGCATTGACTTAGCCTTCCAACCTTTGTTTCTTTCTCTCTCTCTCCTTCTTGCCTCTGTATTTTTCCCCTTCTTTACAACTATCGTTAGAAGTTTCCTCTCGCATATGGATATGGAAATATTTCTTTCTTTTGTTCCCTAAAAATATTTGGAGGGAAGATGTGTTGTAAACTTAATGTATAGTAGTATGTCCCTCCTCCTCCGTCCCCATAGAATCTTGGAATGTTCTATCACTCTGGCAGTTGCCTGTAAGCTTGCTTTTAGAATGTTGACAGGGCTGAGCTGAGGCAGACTGCTAGAGCTATGTGGAGTAGTGGAGACGTGAAAAACAAGCTATTGAAAGAATCTACGCTTCGTCTAGTACCTACTTACAACATGTACCTCTGAGGTCCTGAGTTTTAAATTGCTCTTAGCAAACCCCGAGTCTCAAAGAACAAAAATAATTGTGTTTCCATATCAAACTCAACTTTGCGAAAAATGATGGTTCACAGTACCATTTTTGTTTTGCAGTTGCGGTTCTCGAAAGTCATGCCTTTCCAATCTGGCAAGACTACTGCAACATCATAGCATTCTTTCTATTGGTGTCACAGAGGATCCGTGAACATGAGAAAGCACCCAAATAATAAAGTAAATATCTGATTGGCTGAAAATCCACACTTTTTAAAAGCAAGCCCACAGCCTCTAGAGACAAGGAGCCAAACATTGGCAGAATATTGTTTTGCCTTTGTCTTTTGCGAGACACAGACTTATATTCTGCATCCTGCACTATCATGGCATCTCATGCCACGGTTGGAAGTTAGTAAGTACCTAGGGCAGAAGAAGGAAGATCTTATTCACAACAGGAATAGATAAGGATGATGGTGAGGTGGGCCCTGCCACAACATGGGATTCTGGTACACCTTAGCCGGAACGAGAAAGAGTTCAGTGGAAGTTAATCATACACCGTCTGAGGAGGAAAAAAAATTCCCTCAGTGTCACATGCACACGATGTGACTAAGTGCTACAACGTCAGCATCCTAGCATGTATGCATTCAGGACCTGAATAAGGACTCGAGAACAGAGATGCAGAGGCAGCAGCGTGAGAAGGATGAAGGAAAACCCATGCCCCCAGAAGCACAGCATCAAGCGACGAAGTAATAGGATTGCCAGCTGCAGAATGTTTCTACTGACTGCAATCAGTACATGAATGTAATCTGTTCAGGGGAGAGGAACAAGTTTGGTATCTCTGAGGTTATGAAGGACCATCTCCAGAAGTGCCATAACTATGTATATAAATCTTTTTAAAAGATGAATAATTAAAAGAAAGTTTAAAACTATAGTTACAAAAAAGTTTACCAAAAACATACAAATAAAAAGGTTTAACAGAAAAAAACAAGCTTACAAAATAAGGACATTAAAATAGCAACCAAAAAAGCAACCAAACACAAAAAACCTAACAAACATAATTGTTTGCCCATAGTGGGTTGTCTGCATGCCAGAATTTGCGGCTCCCTTGCTGCATACGACTGAAGGCCATGCACAACAGGGGCTGGATGCCCATGGGTGTTGGGGCACAGGCCCTTGCCTGAGGCAGGCCTCGCAGCCCACCCTGCTGCACATGTCTAAAGGCCATGTGCAGCGGGGGTCAGACAGCTGCAGATGTTGGATTGTGTGGAGTGGAGTTTGGAGTTTCACCGTCAGGTGGGAACAAGGTCTCCTTATACAACTCCTAATATAGTTAGAGTGCAAAGCCTTACCATGAGTCTCGATTTGCAGTCAACTTCTGCTTCTAGAAGTATTTTGCTGTAAGGGTTAAGCTATACCTACAGGGGGTGTCCAGACATTGCAGCCATTTCCTACTACACCAAGCCAAAATCTGTGTGCAATGATGGATAGCAATAAACAGAAGTTGAGGAGCAAAAAACAGGCCAATATGGAATATAATCCAACCTCCACCCAAAAAGAAAAATCACAGAACACATCACTGATGATAGTGATCTCATCAATTAGGTCATTTCAGATGTCATCAGTATGTCATCAGTGATGTCATTTAACATGTCATGAGTAATGTAATATGTGAGGTCATAAGCAACGCCAGGTGGGAGCTCAAATTAAGGTTAGTTTACAGAATCATAACTAGGACATTTCAATGCTTTTTACGTTTTGTTTGATCCTGTGCAAAATTTAAATTACACTGGTTTCATTTGCCTAATTTTGGAAATTTAGCATTCCATTTGTTATGCGCAATGGTGCATTGTACCACTTTCTTTGCCTAATTACGAATCATAATTAGGAAATCACAATACCTAATGTATAAAATCCATTGAGTTTCATTTAGCGATTCCTAATGGGGTTGCAATCGCCCGATCTCATGAATATTAATGAGGTAGGTCACAATTTACGGCCCATTAGGAATCATAGCTATCACAGGGATGGTGGCCTGCTAGGGTCAGCAGACCACCATGTTGGTGCTTGCTTTTAATAAAGCATATATATTTTTGCTTAATTCTGCCCTTTTTCCTTAAAGGAAAACGGGATGCATTTAAAAAGAAAAATGAAACTTTGAAGTTTCATTTTATAAGAGTAGGCAGAGGTTCCTTTGGACCACTGTCTGCTCTTAAAACATATTTGTTTCAACATTCAGAAAAGGAAAAGGGGTCCAATGGGGACCCCTTCCTCTTTGTCAATGGTTGCCACTATCCTTGATGTGTCAGTAAAATAGGAATGTTTTTTTACCGTAATTCTGTTGCAAACATTCATTCAAATCACTGTGATTTGGTATCATAAAGGGATGCCCTAAACATGCCCCTTCCAAATACCGAATTGCTAAACACAAATTGCGATTCGAATCACAATTTGTGCTCTGTACATGTGGATAAGCATTTTTGTGGTCAATAATGGCCTGATTTTGTGAATTGGGCCATTTCTGACTGCTAAAATGCTTTTGTACATACGCCCTCAGGAGTGTTATATTGAGATACAGTAATAAATATAGTAAAAAACAAATTAAATTCCTGGACACAGTTGAGCATTCTTCTCCTACTCTTTATTGAATATTATGACATTATATGGGTGATCAATTATGCCAACAGCATAGTCCCTTGTGAAACCTTTGACATTTCGAGTTACACCAGAACAAATTTTTAGCCCTATATTCTGAGGCATCTGAGATTTGAAGCATGCTCTCCCCTGTTTTTCTGCACTCTTTGTCTGACTACATTAAGGTGGTGTTGCTGTTGTGTGGAAATTTATAGCTGCCAAGTGTCCTCATGGCATATGTCTCACTTTAAGTCAGTCATGACCTTTTCACAGACATCACATATGCTACCACTTGAAACTTTGCTTTTAACATTGTAACTATGGGCTCAAAAGCCCAAGCAGTAAACTGCAGATGGGTAAATAAGCAGGATTAGCTTAAGGGATCTCCCACAACAATGGGACACTTGAAGCTATGAATTTTGTTGGTATGAGGAAAGTATTGTGCTATGTCTTCACCACTATCCCTTTGTGCATAGTGACAGCACTCTTTTCACAGGTACCTGTCACTACTCCTAGCATAGGATGTGTAAAGGCTGGAGTGTTTGGAAGGTGACCTGTTATCAAACTGATTTGTTAAAAAGGGGGTTGATGTATCAAAGGGTTATACCCCTTGTTGGTCTGTGGGTACTTATGTTGTACATATTAGCCAAGATTATTATGAGCCAGCCATTTCACCAATTAAGTGAAGGAATAAGCACTGCTAAATGATCAAATATGATTTTAATATTCCCAGATTCTCTACAGTGTACAACATAATTAGCTCAGACCTAAAAAATGCTTCAGAATTGTGCACCTTTTATCCAAGAACGCAAAACAGAAGAAAACAAAAAGAAGAAGAAACAGTATTTTTGTGACATCCCGAAACAACAAAACGCAAGCAAAGTAATCTTAGGCCAGTCTTTCTTGATGCTGCTTTGTATAAGAAAGTTACACTGCAGTGGCGTCCAGAAAGAGATAAAAATGACACATTCTCTGTCACTTTCTTTTCTTTGAATGACATTTTATTTTGTGGTTGTGCAGGTGTTTATCAGTGTTTACATGTTTACACAGATGAAAGCGGTTTCCCTTTCGGTGGGGTTTTATCATTTAAATTGGTTTAAACCTAAAACAGTATAGCCTAAACATGCATTAGGGTGTTAGCCTCAAACCCAACCATAACTTCAATTTAACCTTTGCATTGTTCTGAGCCACCATTGAGTAGATATAGTTAGGTCATACTTTCCTTAGGAAAGGTGGTATTGTTTTGCAAATAACTTTGGCACTGTTTGACTACTCAACCAAATTTTCCCAAAAACATGTTGACCCACCTTAGCTTCTTCCTGAAATGTTTTGGGGTGATCCGTCAAACTGGGGACAAGAAAATGGGAGGTCCTAAAACATAATTTTGCCATGTTAAAACCTTAGAAAATTTTGGGATGCAGTACAGAAAATGACGGCAAATTTGGCAGAAAGTTAGAACTTTACTTAGAAAGTGTGTTTTTCATTGTTTGTATATCTGTTCAGCTGTTTTTGAGAAATTTTACTTTGAAGAGGTGCTCCAGTAATCACAAAGGGGTTAAAAAAATAGCTATATCTGGACAGTTGGTCCGCAAGAATCCCACTGGACTCCCACTGTCCAGTAAATTTGATTGGTCAAGAGCCCTTTATTTTCCCTATCAGTCATTTCGGTCCTGCGAGACAGGTACCAGACCCTCGGGACCAAGCAAAGTTATTAGCAACACAACAAATGCATTTTCTATGGAAATACAATCCTAACTATAGCTACCGGGTGGTGACCGCAAGAAGAAGAGGGACCGCAAAACCCGTTTTCCCAATGCAATTTCCCATAGGAATTTTAGACATGACTACAGCTCGAACTGCTGAATCAAATTACACCAAATTTGTCAGAAAGTTAGATCTTGGTCTAGAAAGAGTGCTTTTTGTAATTTGGTATAAATCTGTTCAGTAATTTTAAAGTTATTAAAGAAAAAATATGTATGTATATCAAGAGACGTGGATCCGCAGAGGTTTTGTGGATCCATGCGCCACCAGCCGTGATTGGCTGTACACAACCTGAGAGACAGTCGCCATTTTTTGAATCGGGATATGGTTTCCGTGGGAGAAAGAGTTATCTTGACCCCAAGGGATTTATGGAGGGGTCTGTTAGGGACCCCTCGTGGGGAAGAAATTGAGGAAAAATGTTTTTTTGCATGCACGAGCATCTGCAGATCCACTGTGGTGCTCAGTGCGACCCCGGTGTGAAGCTGCGGTGGATTCAGAGATCCAGACCCCAATTAAAAAAACACATACACCCACTCACAAACTCACTCACACATACTCTCACACACCCACACAACCACTCAAATACCCACTCACACACCCATACATGATCTCACACACCCTCTCACACACCCATACGGTCACTAATACATCTACTCAGAGACCCAGAGAGCCACTCACAGATCCACACAGGCACTCACACAGCCATGTATATACCAATACAGCTACCTATATACCCTCTCACAGACTCACACAGCTACTTACACACCCACTTACACATAGATACAGCCTCTCACACACCACTCAGAAACCCACACACTGACTTATACACCCACTCATCATACACTCACACACCCACGCACACACACACTCACCCACACACCAATACAGCCACTTACACATCCACTCAGATATCTAGAACACCACTCAAACAACCAGTCAAACACCCATAAAGCAACTCACACACCCAGTTTGAGACCCAGAAACCTTTCACACACCCGTTTGCACACTCATACAGCCACTCCCACACCAACATACAGACCCAGAGAACCACTCAGACAGCCACTCACAGACCCACACAGCCACTTACACACCCACTCACACAGCCATACAGCAAAACCACTGAAACACCCACTCACAAACCCACACAGCCACTTACACACCCACTCACACACCCATACAGCAAAACCACTGAAACACCCACTCACACACCCATACAGCCACTCACACACCACTCAGAGACCCAGACAGCCATTTACACACCCACTCACACACCATATAGCAAAACCACTGAAACACCCACTCAGACACCCATGGAGCCACTCACACACCACTCAGAGACCCACACAGCCACTTACACACCATTCAGAGAACCACTCGGCTACTTATACACCCAATTATAGACCCACTCATAACACACTCACACGCCCATGATACAGGGATCCTGCGAAATCATAGAACTATACTGGGGACCATAGAACCTTAGTAGGCAGGGACTGAGTTATCCTACCACCTTAATACCCATAAGCCCGGGACCGACTAGCTATCGTGTCTCACTTGCCCTCCTACTCACTCACAGAGGAACAAGCGATTAAACACCCCAGAATACAACACTCCCGACCCTCACAGGAATCATGGTGACAGGGCACACCCTTTCGCTCTCACACTCGTACTTGTCCACAATAAGTTCTGACAGAGACACGAGGAAAGTTTAAAATGTTTATTTTAACTAACGTGCTCTAGTATGCAGTATAAGTGCCACAATAAGGAAGAAAATGCCTAACACAAATACGGTCAGCACAGTAAATAATCCATAAATCATAAAAGGAGCTGTCATTATATTAGACAGGGTAAACTAACCCCCCTCCCCTTCTACAGAAGCAAAGCAATTATATATCAGAATATCTCTGGGTGTTTGCAGCTGACCCTGTACCTTAGCATGCACAGATTAAAATCTCAAGTGTAGTAGCAATATCTTCCCCGAAAATCTCTCTTCAAATGCATCTTTTACATGTATATGCATACCTATATGACAAAGAGTACGTGTTCCCAAACAACAGCTGCATTTGTGTGTTTTGTCTAGGTGCAAGAGCCTGACCAGAACAGAATAACAAGGGGCATTGTTGTTTGACCTTGTCTACGGTGTTCAGACTAAATCCCAAGAAAGAACAGAAAGCAAAAACAACAGCAGGTTCTGTGTGAAATTACAATGTGGCACAAAGCAAAGAATGTTTGTATAGTAACATGCTGAAAGCAGAGTGCAGTCTGGAACGTGCTCAGGCTAACATAGGGAAAACAACAATGAGCCTGCACGGGACATATGACACCCACTTTCACAACCAAACAACCACTCACACACCAATAAAGTCATACACATTCAGACATCCAGAAAACCACTCACACACCCACTCAGAGACCCATACAACCACTCACACACCCAGTTAGAGACCCAGAAACTACCCACACACCCATTTACACACTCATATGGCCACTCGCACATCCAATTACATACCCAGAGAACCACTCATACATCCACTCACAGACCCACACAGGTACTCACACACCCACTCACACACTCACTCACAAACTCACAACCACTTATGTACCCACACAAAAACTCACACACCTACTCACACATCGATACAGCAACTTACACACCCACTCACAGATCTAGAAAAGCACTCACACACAGTCACTCTCACACCCAGTTACACACCCACACAACTACTAACAATCCCACTCACATTCCTATATAGTCCGTCACACACCCACAAAGTTACTTACACACCCATGCACAGGTAGTGATACAGTTATATAAATTGTAATACGATATGCTTGTATTAAATGTGTTATTGTTTTGCATTGAATGTCTGCTTTTGGTTGGAAACAGATCTGCGGATCTGTCATGGATCCCTCTGCAACATAGACTGCAGACCCTTTATTTGGCTGATGATCCATGGAGGATCCACAGATCAGAGACAGAAGTTAGAAAAAAGGATTTGAAAACAAAAATAACCAGTGTTTGGGAACATAGTTGGCTCTGAAAAGATTTTTTGTGTTTATGGTGGGTAGATGATAATTACACATAGAACAGGATGCAGTCTTTTAAGTTGTTGAGGAACACCCTGTTGCCTTTGAAATTTACTCTGTCTTTTCTATATATACGTCCATGTCAAAGCGTAAGTTGTTATGGTATATAGAGCCAAAGTTGTGGTAATGGAGAAATACAGAAACAGCTTTATTGACATGTTTCTTGGTTTTCTCTATCTGCAGTAAAAAAAATTGGGTTGACAACTGCCACTTCTGTCTTTGGCAAATGTTGGTGAATGTAACAAACAAAAGAAAAACCGTAGGTCTAACAAATACTTGAGCACAATCAGCAATAGTTAAGAAATCGCCCTTATTTGTCAGGGGAGTCCTTTAAAGAGGACGGAATCCCATTACCCACCGAGGTGGCATGCTTCATCATCTGGGACCTCCTCTTGGTTGCAAAACCTAGTGTAACTATTGCTGATTGTGCTCAAGTATTTGTTAGACCTACGATTTTTCTTTTGTTTGTTACAGTTTTGGTATGGGGATTCAAAACCGTATTGGTCTTTAAAACTTTCCCTGAGACCCTCTTTTCAAAGTTTTTGTTGTCATTAAATGTTGGTGAATGCCAAGGCTGTATGTGGGAAAAGTGATGTTGGCAATCTGTAATGTTTTCAACCAAAGGCAGCAATTGAAGCCACTTTCACCCTCTTTGGCCAACCCAAGTAATGTCTACATTATGTAAACCTAGGTCCTTAACTAACCCTGTGATTGGCTTTGGAAAAATTAAATAAAAAGTTATGTTCTTTGGGAAATGTTTGGAATTGCAAACAGTCAACCACACCTGCCATAGTTAATGTAAAGCTAGCATGCTTATGAGAGAAAGTCTTGTGAACATTTGACCTACTGGTAGGCAGAGACTATTGGAAACATGGTTACTATGGAAACAGAGCTAAAATAGTCTGAGGGAAGAGAACAAAAGAGACTGCATTGTGAAACTGAAAAACAGACTGGTGTACAAAAATTGCTCAGTAGAGAGTGTATGTCTTGTAATTGACAATATTTTTATTAAAAAATCATAAATGAAAAGCATTAACAGCAGATTGTTGAATGCTTTAAAGGGGTTTCGTGTGGCTCTGCTGCCGATTCACATGGGAGGGCCGCACTGAGTCCTCTGGTAAATCCGTGAATCTGCAAATAAAATACCAAATCGGGCTTGTTTGCAGAAAACATGGAAAGGGTTAAAAATTAGTGACCATTTAGAAGTGGAATAACAAAAATAAAAGTTGAAAGGAAGTCTGTGATTAGTTAAGTACATGAGTATGAGTGAAAGCACAGTGGGAAGGGTAGCCATTTTTGTAGGAAGTCAAAAAAAGGATGGAGCTGTGGTTTCAGCCTGTATCCAGAGAGATGTGAAACCCAAACAACTGATTTAGGGTGTGGTTTGCTATGTGCAAGGGTGAAGACTTAATGTATCCAATGAGAATTTGAAGTTTGGGTGCATTCCTGGAATCACGGTGGATCTGCGGTGGATCCATGGATTTCCAAACTCATAAAATAAATAAGTTTGCTGTGAAACACAGATAGGATTCCAAATATTAATGTACAGATATGGTTTCTCTGATGTAAATGTTAACATTTGTGGGGCCTGTATATGATATCTATATATTATTTGTAACATTTTATCAAATTTGTGGATCCACTGTGATTTTATCACAGCAACTAGTTACCATAGAGTACACTTATGAGCTCCCTTCTCAAATTTGTGGTGACTCAGCAGATCCATGAAATGAATAAAAAAGGAGAAAAACTTGACGTATTGCATTTATAGGAAGACTGCAGGAGTTACCTTACCTTGATTTGATAATTGTTACTTTTGAAATGTATGATAAGAATAAAAGTGTGAATAAAATGTGTTTATAAACTTGTAAAAATGTATATTATTAAATTGAACTTATAAATAAAATTGTAGTACAATTTATATTTAAAAAAAGTGAAATTCACTAAAAAAAACAAAGGTTACAGGGACGTTATAGTTAGGAAATAGCATTAAAAAAACATAGAAATTCACTGGGAAAGGGGGGCAAGATGGCACCTGAGTAGTTACCTCACCTGTTACTCACCCCGACCTTGCTGCGATGGGAAGGAACTTTGCAGAAAAGGATGAGGAAATTTGATAACCCTGACACTTGAAAAGTAGTGCAAAACTTACAGCATGATTGGGTGGCTTTAAATATGTTGCTTTGGCCCGCAAGCTGATATCTCCGCAGTGGAACAGAAGAATGTGGTTCAGGCTCTTCATGCAGTGTGGTCTGCCTGCCGTGCTCTCCTCGTTTTCAGCCACTCTCTGGCGCAGCAGCTCGCTGCATGAAGTTTGCCCAGTAGAGGGCTCAAAGCCGGCAAGACCTGGGCTGCAGGGTGCTCCGCTCCTGCCCAGCGAGGCATCAGGCAAGACTCCCAGAAGAAAATGGAGGCAGCAGTTGGAGCCTCAGTAAAGACCTGTGGGCAGGATTCTAAGAAACCCTCCCCATCAGTGGTGCATCTCAGCCTTCAATCATGGGAGTGTTTCCTGTGTTGGTAGTGGGGAGCCTACTGGATGGATCCAAGGATGATTGCAACATTGTTACAACGCCTCAACTACATGCCACTGCTGAAGCAGTGGAAGCAATTGTGAAAGCACCCAGGAAACTACTAACAAAGGCCTGAAGGACGCTTTGTGCAAGGTACGGAGGATGTGTTGGATGGGAAACCTGATGTCGTTAATCCAACGCCGGGGGGCCAAGAATGGAATGAGGGGGCGAGCTGGGCTGACTCCGCTGATAACTGTGCTGATAATAATGCCTTAAAAGCTCTCCCAGTCGATACATAGAAATCCCTGATGGGGTCAGATAGTTTACTGATTGGAATGGAAAAGAGGATATACATACAGCTGCCGGGTCTCTGGATTTTGGAGAAAAGTTTTTTCTTTCATAGACGATTTGGAGCTTTCTAATCTCAGCAGCTCTTCATCTGTCGAGGACATTGTTTCAGACTCTAGTAGTTGTAGTATGACAGGTGAGCCTGTCACAACAACAAAATGACTGTGCTCCAAAGGAGCGCATAGAAAGTGGGGGTGCATGGTGGCCCTGGAGGCAACTCTGAAGAGAATATCGCCCGCAAATTGAAATGGGATTATTCTGCTACCCAACAGGGGTATCCCTTGTGGAGAATCAAGTATATGGTTGTATTATGTTAATGTAGTGAAATGAGATATATTTATTATATCCTCTGTGTTATGGGGGGAGGGGGTCCTGTCATTGTATATTCAAAATGCTGTAATAAAAATGTATTTAAAAAAAAGAAATTCACTGAAAAAACAAAGGTTACAGGGATGTTATAGTTAGGCTCAGATTTTACACACACCAAACCATAGAAATTTAGCAATTATAGTTACCTGAGCTAACTATAAATTACGCTCCCGCAATTCACTGCTTATGACCTCACATATTACATCACTCATGACATGGTCAGTGGCATCACTGCAGGCAGGGAAACAGATCAATATATTGCTCCTGACTGGAGGGAGCAGCATAAATGGAGGCTCCCTGCGGGCGGGAGTAAGGCTGACTTCTGCAGCATGTGGAAAGACAGTTGGTTTGCCGCGGGTGCCATGGGGTTCTCTCTGCAGCCTCTAACATCTGTATGGTGGGTGTCTTGTGTGGGCACTGGGGCACCCACCTTTTTAAAAAGGAGGCCCCCGGGAGATGGACTGCCCAGGGCCAAAATAGGATTGGGAGGGAGGGTGCCGTGCAGTCCCCTCCCTTTAAAAGAAAATGGCCCTGGGGGATGGAGTCCCCAGTGCCTAATAAGGCTCGGGGAGGGGGACCACAGTTAGTAGTAAGCAATGGTTCTGGCTCTGGGTGGGTTAGCCACAGTTAAAAACCCCTGCTGTGCATGCCCTAAGACTGTGTGCAGTGTGGAGTTGGCTGCCTGTGGGGGTTTCGCTGTAGGGTCTGGCCACATGCCATGCCTGCGGACAACCCCGCCATGCGTTGTCAGGGGGTTGTCTTTACGTTTGGCAATAAAATATTTCTTTACGTTAAAAAAAACCCTAGAAATTCCCTGAAAAATCCAAAGGTTAATGTAATGTTAAAATTAGGTGTGATAAAAAGATCTGTTTTTGCTTAAAAAACTCACTGTAAAAATTTAAAGGTTAAAGCAACGCTATAGTTAGGTGAATATGTCAGTGACAACATTAAGAATTTTGAACTAAAAAAACAGAAATTCACTCGTTGTAGTTACCAAAGCTAAATCAGTCTCTTTGCCTTTGGCTCTCCAACTACTCTGTGATCAATAAGTACCAGGGAATTCCATTCTCTTGGTTCATTAATCAACCCCTTTTCCAGGTCTGAAAATCTATGATTGTGTTTCACTGTGCTTGGGATAATCCACATGAGATATGCACTAAATAACAGGTCCTGAAATTACTAGTTTTCCATTTCATCCCTAGTTTCCCAGTGCTGTGGTCATATAAGAGACTTCTACATCTTTTGCTCCTTTAGCTCAATTTTCACCAACAAGGTGCAAAAGTACTTATTAGTGCCAAATTTTATATCATCTGTCACTTGATCATACAATTCATTATCAAATAGGACATTTATATACTGCTAATAGGAGAATGAATTATGTTTATTTTTTCACTCTTCCCATCTGATTTCACAATACTGATTCAAGTTTTTTACGTACCACTTAACAGGTCACATGAAGATTTCAACAACAAGCACTCACTAAGTGCCTGATGTATACATTGGCGGAGAGGGAACAGAGTTCCCTTCCCACCAACTTATGGACCATCTGCCCAATTTAGAATCAGGCAGACCATAGGTTTGAAGATGGCGGAGACCACATCTCTGCCAAGGTAAACCCCCTCTGATGGCCCGACAGAGTAAGGGGAGTCAAAGGTTTGGCTATGTATCTGTCCACCTAATTTAGATGGGCAGACATACACCATTTTCAATGCCCATCACTGGCAAAAAAAAAAAACTGGCGGTAAGGTTCATTAAAAAGTGCTCAAGGAAAGAGAGACAGGTATATAAGAAAATAGTCAAAAAGGGTCAAGCAGGGATGGAAAATACCCTTCATATGTGAGATAAAGAGACAGGAAGTAAAGGCTGATGAAGGAAAGATGCATGAGGTTGAATCAAGACTAGACAGAGTTTATATTAGGTGACCCCAGCTTTCAGCAGGTGGATCCTAAGAAAAACTTAGGGACACACTGCATTTATATATTTTTTACAAATTGAGCACAGCCTGTCGGTAATGTTTAGCCTGTTGCTGCAAAATCTTACTGCTTTATTTGAAATCAGAACAGAATAACTATGCTACACTCCACTGCGCCATCTAAACAAAGGGCCTGATTATGACTTTGTCTTACCGCTACACCGCCGCCGCCACAGTCCAAGTAGACCACTGAGCTGACGGTCTTCCGCCTGCCGAATTACGATGCTACAGTTGTGCTGGTGGTCTCGCGGCGGTGGCCTTCCGATGGAAGGAGACCTTCATGCTAGGAATCTCACTTATTTTTAGGTTTTTTGCCACAGTGCAAATACATGTGTGTGTATTTTCACAAAACAAGTCTGTAAATACATACATATGTATTACACTTATTAACCCCTTCGCTGCTAGGCCTTTTCCCCCCCTGTGCTAAGCCTTTTTTTGGCTATTTGGGGTAGTTCGCGCTTAGGCCCCTGTAACTTTTTGACCACATAAGGTATCCACGCCAAATTTGCGTCCTTATTTTTCTAACATCACGGGGGGGATCCACGCAAGCCATACCTCCCTGGAATTCCCCGGGTGTCTAGTTTTCAGAAATGTGTGGGTTTGGTAGGTTTCCCTAGCTGGCCACCGAGCACGGGACCAAAAACACAGGTGACCCCCCTTGAAAAACTAGGTCGTTTTGTGATAGGCAATTTTGATGTCGCCTCAATAAGTTTTGGGCCCTTGCCTGTCGCGGGTACTTGGGCCTCCCACACGAGTGAGGCACCATTTTTATCGGGAGACCTGGGGGAACGCTGGGTGGTAGGAAATTCGTGTCAGCCCGGTGATCCCACAACTTTCCCACAAAAAAATGTGTGGAAAAGTGATTTTTTTCAGCTAAATTTGAGGTTTGTAGGGGATTCTGGGTAAGAAAACGTTGGGAGATCCACACAAGCCATACCTCCCTGGAATCCCCCGGGTGTTTAGATTTCATAAATGTGTGGGTTTGGTAGGTTTCCCTAGATGGCCGCCGAGCCCGGGGCCAAAAACTCATGGGACCCCCCTTGAAAACCAGGTTGGTTTGTGATAGGTAATTTTGATGTCGCCTCACTAGGTTTTGGGCCCTTGCCTATCACGGGTCCTTGACCCACCCACGCGAGTGAGGTACCATTTCTATTGGGATACTTGGAGAAAGGCAGGGGGTAGGAAATTTGTTGTTTCTTTCTGCAGCGTAAACATTTTGGCACAATAATGCAAGGATAATGTGACAGACACATTTTAAGGTTTGCAGGACATTGTGGGTAAGATAACTTGTCGGGATCCACAAGAGAGACATCACCATGATCTCCCAAGGGTGTTTAGTTTACAACAATATCTACAGTTGGTAGGTTATTCTTAGATAGAATGTACACCTTGGCAGAGAGACAAAAAAGACAAAGAGTACTGCACATCCATCTATTCCTCAAGCACACACACATACTGGTTGGATTTGGCACGAGGGCGAGTGATGGTTCAGTATATAACATTTTATTAACAAGAGATTTCACAAAAATGAAATGCACTGTCAATAATTGAAAGGACAAAAACTGAACCAGTGACTCGCAGCTCGTGAGCTGTAAAGCCACGTCAAGGCCCCAACCGCTTTACAGGCCATTCACACACCTTTCATATGTGATACACACAAGACCATTCACACCACCAGGCACGAAACCAACACATTACAACATTCACAAAAAGGGACAAGGTACACCCTGCTTGAGAAAGACAGAAAAGACAAGTATTTCTGCACAACCACCTATTCCTCAAGCACACAGACATACTGGTTGGATTTGGCACGAGGGTGAGTGATGGTTCAGTATATACAGTTGTATTAACCAGAGATTTCACAAAAATTAAATGCACTGTTAATAATTGAAAGGACGAGAAACTGAACCATTGACTCACAGCTCGTGAGCTGGAAAGCCACGACAAGGCACCAACCTCTTTACAGGCCATTCATACACCTTTGATACGTGTGACACATACAAAACCATTCACACTGCCAGCCGCGGGCCCAGCACATTACAACACTCACACCAGCAGACAGCGCCATTCAAGGGTCCATCACTTTCACACGCCCACATTCCTGACACAGCAACCACACCAGCTCACGGATTGCGTGGAGTGGTGTTTGGCTAGCAGTGCGTGTAGTGACCAGCAGCAAGTCACTACTCACACACCGCCAGCCGAGCGCCAGTCCATGCACACTGCCAGCCAAGCGTCAGTCCAGGCACACCGCCAGCCAAGTGCCAGTCCAAGCACACCGACAGCCAAGCGCCAGACCACGCACACCGCCAGCCAAACACCAGTCCAGGCACACCGCCAGCCAAGCGCTAGTCCACGCACACCGCCAGCCAAGCGCCAGTCCACGCACACCGCCAGCCAAGCGCCAGTCCACGCACACCGCCAGCCAAGCACCAGTCCACGCACACCACCAACCAAGCGCCAGTCCAAACGCACCGCCAGCCAAGCGCCAGTCCACGCACACCACCAGTCAAGTGCCAGCCTACACACACCGCCATCACATTTAGGATTTTTTTATGCAAAAAAGTAAACACAAATAAATTGCAAATAGATACAAATCTACTAACACAAAATCTGAAACTAAATACATTGCACAAATGCCAACCTTGAAACTGAACAAAAAATATAAAACAATAGAGACCAGGCCGCTCACTTTACCGCTCATGGATGCTCCCAAAAATTCTTTTGCGTGTGGTACATTCTAAAACAAGCAGGCACACACAGCCCAGGGTTAGAAGGACACTCGGGGCAGTACATACGAGTCTCCTTCGCCAACAGACTCTACATCTCCTACTGGGAAAGTCTTTTGAGGGTGTGGGAGGAATGTGATCAGGAAAGTGGCAATCTTTCAATCTAGCCACATCCTCCACCACTCCAAGTGGAACACTTGCCTGTTCCACTACAACAAGGCTGCCTATTACAGACTCCTGAAACTTAGCAAAAGTCATTTTTGACTCAGGACAAGAATCCTTGAATACAACAAAATCATTAAAGGTTGCCAAGTGGAAAAGATGGATAGCCATCTTCTTATACCAAATGTAAGCCTTACGAAGAGCAGTGTAAGGTTCCAACCTCTGATCTACTCTATCAACACCACCCATGTGCCTATTATAGTCTAAAATGCACACAGGTTTGCGCGCTTCAGCAACCTGACCCCAAACAGTCACAGGTGAAGTGCTTTCATCATGGATGGTAGTCAGCATGTAGACATCTCTCCTGTCTGAAAACTTCACAGCTAGAAGTTCCTCGCAACGCAACGCACTGCACTGTCCCCGCACAAGCTTTTGACAAACTAGTTCTTTTGGGAAACCTTTACGGTTAGAGCGGATTGTGCCACAAGCAATAGTGTCCACTTTGGCCAATTCCCTGAACAACCGCACACCAGTGTAGAAGTTATCTACATATAAATGGTGACCTTTGTTAAAAAGTCCTCTACCAAGTTCCCACACAATTTTCTCACTCACTCCAAAAGTGGACGGACAACCAGGGGGGTTAATCCTGGATTCCTTACCGGTGTACACCCTGAAATTAGAGACATATCCAGTCCTACTGTCACAAAGCATATACAGCTTAATTCCATAGCGTGCTCTCTTTCTAGGAATGTATTGCCTAAAAACCAAGCGGCCCTTGAACAAGAACAAAGACTCATCCACTGCTATTTCTTTCCCTGGAGCATAGATCTCAGAAAATCGATCTACAAAGTGATCAATGACAGGCCGAATCTTAAAAAGACGGTCACACTCAGGGTGATCTCGTGGCAACGCTAAACCATTATCGACAAAATGCAGCATCCGAAGCAGAAGCAAATACCTATCACGACTCATGACTGCCGGAAATATAGCTGTTGCCATCAAGGGACTAGTAGACCAATATGAAGACATTGATGGCTTCCTTAGCAAGCCCATCAAAAAAGTTAAACCCAAGAACTTCTTCATCTCTTCCAGATTTGTGGGAGTCCACCGGGTAGCTCTAGAGTGGGGCCTAAGGCTGGCACTGTTGTTCCTCAAAAACTGTTCGGCATATAAATTAGTCTGCTCAACAATCTCTGCCAAAAATACATCGTCCATAAACAACTGAACAACATTTATCGGCAAAAAGTTTCTGTATTCACTCTACACCCTGGAACACCAGTAAAGTCAGGCAATGCCGGCTGCACCATGCCTGGGGCAACCCAGAGGTCATCACTTCCAACTGGAAGCCTTGCAGCCCCAGGCTGCAGCCC
The DNA here is from genome assembly GCA_963921515.1 of Calotriton arnoldi. NCBI lineage: Eukaryota > Metazoa > Chordata > Amphibia > Caudata > Salamandridae > Calotriton > Calotriton arnoldi. Next base: position 1,271,485 of record CAWUFW010001434.1, read on the forward strand.
AGATGCCTCTTGCTGCACTATCGGCACATCAATGTCCTCCTCTAAAACAGGCACTTCATCCGCACTAAGAGTAGCTTCATCCGCACTGAGAGTAGCTTCATCATCCGATGATTCCATGTGGAGAGAAAACTCACTGCCTGAATCTTCCCCTCCCTCCTCTGCCTCAGATCCAGAGTCAGTCTCTGAACCATGGTCAGAGGAAGACTCAAAAAGCATACCAACAACCTGCTGAGCAGTAATCCTGCGGCTAGCCATTATCCTTACTAAGAAAGGAGACTGCACAAACAAGTCAACAACAACCAACACTGTGCAAAATAACCAAGTAAAAAAAATGTGTACCTTTATCACAAAGATCTATATACTCAAAAACTATACGATTCACTTGCAAGAGACAGCTACACTCACCAGCACCTACTCTGCAGAGAGACAGCAAAAACCAACGATATCCCACTAGAAAGAAAAAAACAAAACCAATTACTCACAAGACAACAAAATACACATCGAGCACAAATGCAAAAAGTTTTTGACACTCAAAAACAGAAGCCAAACATACTGCTATTATTGCACCATTTGCAAAAAACACATTCATGCAGAGAAATGAAACTCATTTACATTGTACAAAAAAAGTCTCTTACCAAACACATGCAACTACACAAACAGCAGAACCACCAGTAACGAAACTGCAACCTGGAACAGTCTAAAGAGCAAAAGCCTTGAACTAGAACAAAAAGGGAGAAATAAAGCATTACAATTGCAATTCACAAGAAATAAAACAATTAACATTATAACACGCTATGTCACTACCCAAATAGTCAATCTGCCAGATGGGCCTTCAAATAGGGCTCAGAAAAATGGGGGGTGATCTTGCCCAAGGGATCGGGTGAGGTTGTCTGCCAGGCCGATCTGTCCCCCAGGTGGGGCAGAAAACAGCAGACAGAAATGTGCCCCCCTTGCAAAATAAATAAATTCCTGGTGCCTAGTAGGGTTTTCTGCCTCCCCCCTCCCGCCTAGGGAAGAAAGGCAAAAAAAAAAGGGGCAGATCTGTCCCCAGGAGGGGCAGAAAAAACATTAAGCAAACTTTACCCCCTTGGAAGCAACCATGTTGTTTCCATTACACACAAAACAAAATCCCTGGTGCCTAGTGGGGTTTTCTGCCCCCCCGGGGGCAAAAAGGCCAAACAAACTGGAAGATCTGCCCCCAGGGGGGGCAGAATACACACATAAAAAAATATGCCCCTTGGAAGCGACCCTTGCCCAAGGGGTCGCTTCCATTTTAATTTTAAAATTAGTCCCTGGTGTCTAGTGGGGTTTTCAGCCCCCCATGGGGGCAGAAAGGCCCAAAAATGGGCAATACACATATAAAAAACAAAATTCCCCCCCTGGAAGTGACCCTTGCCCAAGGGGTCGCTTCCATTTAAATTTTAAAGAACTCCCTGGTGTCTAGTGGGGTATTCTGCCCCCCCTGGGGGCAGAAAGGCCAAATAAATGGGCCGATCTGCCCCCAGGGGGGGCAGAATACACATAAAAAAAATATGCCCTCTGGAAGCGACCCTTGCCAAGGGGTTGCTTCCATTTTATTTTTTAAAATATCCCTGGCTCTAGTGGGCCTTTCTGCCCCCCCTGGGGCCAGAAACGCAAAAATACGCAGGCGATCTGTCCCCAGGGGGGGCAGAAAAGTCTTAAAAATAATGTGCCCCCTAAGGAAGTGACCCTTGCCCAAGGGGTCACTTCCTTTAAATAAATAAAGAACTCCCTGGTGTCTAGTGGGGTATTCTGCCCCCCCCTGGGAGCAGAAAGGCCAAATAAACAAGCCGATCTGCCCCCAGGGGGGGCAGAATACACATTAAAAAAAATATGCCCCCTGAAAGCGACCCTTGCCCAAGGGGTCGCTTCCATTTTATTTTTTTAAATATCCCTGGCTCTAGTGGGCTTTTCTGCCCCCCCCCCCCCTGGGGCCCGAAACGCCAAAAAATTCAGGCATTCTGACCCCATGGGGGGCAGAAAAGTCTTAAAATAATATAGCCCCCTAAGGAAGCGACCCTTGCCCAAGGAGTTGGTTCCTTTACACAAAAAAACATCCCTGGTGTCTAGTGGGGGCATTCCTGCTGCACAATCGCGACGCTTTGCGCAATCGTGCAGCAGGAATGCCCTGCATTGAGACATCAGGGGAGAGGAAACACTGTTTCCTCTCCCCCGATGCCTCAATGAGTGAGGATCTGGCCCCCCCACCCCACCGGAGCACAAAAACTCACCCCTTGCTTGCCTGGACGCCTCTAAACAAATGGTTTCCAGGCGTCCAGCGCTTCCTGATGACATTGGCGCACGCTGTGCACGCTGACGTCACAGGATCGCCGAGGGGGGGGGGTCGGGCGTGGCAGCGGAAACTCTTCCGCTGCCATCCCTGCTTGGGGGTGCAGATGGGCTGCCCATGGGGGGAGCGCCAGCGCTTCCCCCACGGGTGGGTGCCATGACGGAGCAGTTCCGTCATAAGCACACGCCCACCGTGGCTCATGACGGAACCGCTCCGTCATGAACACCGAAGGGGTGAAAAACTAACCTTCTCCTACAACACAGGTCCACATCCACTGCAACAGTGGTCAAATTGACAAGACAAGTTACCTGTGATTCTGGTGACAATGGTGTGGATTTCCCTCGTGGACAAATGCCTGCAGCAATGGGAGGACCAGGACGAGGGGCTCCGTGACAGAAAGAGGAGTGAAAACAGGAGACAATGTGAGTTTCTGCCTTAAATCTTGTATTTCCGCCAGGTCGAGTGTGGATGTCTTCCCGCCAAAGTCGGCTTGGCAGTAAGACACATTGTAATTTAGACGGCGGGAAAAGGGCCGGACTACTTCCATCAGCTGCTGTCGCCTGTCGGGTCTGGAAGAGAAATCCTGGAGAGGGCAGCGGTCTTTCATCTGTGGGACCGCCAACATAATTCACCTAGTTGGCGGGCGGTGAAGCCGACACAATGGCGGTCCCAGGACTTCCAAAGTCGTAATCAGGCCCAAAGTCCCCAATTGCGCCGGTTGTGTTAACTGCAAATTTTATGCATTGGACAATACTCTTTCTGAATAGTATTTAGAAATGTAAAGTATATTGTTGAAATGTATGTTTCCACACCTTTCCCAATATTTGTGTAGCTAAATACCTAGTTACACTTTTGTGTAGTAATCAATATATATGTAACCTGTTTCTCATTATATAGTAAGAAAATCTCAGTGAATATATTAACTAAAAATAATCGTATATTGAGCCCACATACTACAAAAAGCAGAAAAAAACAAAAGTGAGGCAATTGTCATCATATTATATTCATTTAAGGACAACTGGCCTTTATTTGGAGAAGAGACGCGTGGTGTGATGTGTAACACTCCCACAGAAAAATAAATCATCTTTGAAGAGATCGAAAAAGACATGCATCTTTTGCAGTTGTTCTGTGTTTTGCCTTTGTCTCATGGTGGCATTTCAATATATGTTAATGTATTCCCCTTGAAAAGTAGAATCAATCACCAGAGCAGCAGCATTGAAGGCAGCTATAAGTGAATGGAAATTAGAAATATAAAGCTTGATGTCTGCGCTAAGATAGCACTTGAGATTGGGTACATTTGCAGTCATTGTAGCATGAGCCTGGTATTATAAACTTTAATGAGTTGGCTGACAAGGACTGTGAGTGTCTTTAGAGAATGTTTAGACCTTTGTTTGCTGCCTGCGCCAGCCATGTGTGTCCCCACAATTTGCAATCACAGATTAGCAGCAGCTGGAGGCCAGGACATATGCATGCTCCAAAAATGTCATAAAATGCTTTTGTTGCCATGCTGCATCTTCCACTTCCTTTTTCGACAATGCTGGCCCCGCGCCGATAGGACAGAAAAACTCTCTCCGCTTGGGGAGATTTTGGACGCCTAGAGTGACGTGTGGAGTGCTGATATCTGCCAGGATGGGCTGCGGTGTCATTTAAAAAATGCTAAACTGCTCATGCGCAGAGTGAAAACACTATGGAGCTCTGAGTGTGGAGCACTTGCAGGCCACCAGGGCTGGAATAGTAGCAGCAGAACTCTGCAATTTGGTGGGACAGGAAATCCCTATTATGCAAGGTTAGGAGGCCCACTAGGGCAGCATAATTGGGGGGTACCTGCCCTTGTGATGACATGTATGATTTTTCAAAGGAGGGGTCGCAGCAAGGGCCAACCAGGGGCTTTGGTGGGCCCGTCAAAGACCAATAAAAGCCTGAATGACTTGGGCCAGAGCAGTGAATCCCCAAGGGATGCCGGGGCAAGAGGAAAGAGCCCACCATTAGGCCAGGCCCTCAGGTAGCTAGCCCATGGACTCTCATGGCTGACGGTAGAGCTGGGGAGGTCCAGAGGAGAAGAGGCAAGTGCTCCCTCGTGAGCTGTACCAACTGGCGTTTGTGAGAGCAGCAAGGCTTAGGAGAGCCAAAGCTGGTGAGAACCATGCAGATGGTGCAGGCATCTTGGGAAGAGAGCACTCCAGCAGTGTGTTGAGGATGCCCGCTTGGAAGGGGTTGAAGATGGAGAAAGGTGTTGGAGGGCTAAAGATGGGGGTATGGTGCACCCCCCATTGTTTAGAAGACTGGGGTCAAGGAAAGTACAGAAGGCTTGACAAGCAAGGGCAGAAGGGGTGCCCTGGCCTTGGGAAATTCAGCAATGAGCATTGTACAGGCCAGGGGTGAATGTACATGGCGGCGGGGGGTTGTGGAGGAATGAAAGCCAGGTGTCAGCCACAGGGAAGAGAGCCATCAGACATGGTATAAAGTGCATGAGGTCAGAGAATGAAAAGTTGTCTGAGTCCACCTCACAGAGTAAAGGGTGCTTGGACCATGAACAGAAGAAGCCAGTTCCAAGTTCCTGTGGCAAAAGGTTTGGCAATCGGGTTACAATGGCGCTGGCAATACCAAACAGTAGAAGGAACACAGAGGTGGAGGGCCTGTGAGGTACTGGAGGGGAGAAGGTGAGAGATGGACTGTTACCTCAACCCTGGAAGGATAGAAGCCGGGAGCAAGAGGGAACATGGAAAAAGGTAAGAAGGTGATGGGAGGCCAAGGAAGGCAGGGACATTGTATGCCATGGCAAAGGATTCGGCCAGTGAATATTGGAATGACTGGTGCTATGTATTGAGTGATAAGGATGAACTTGTGGAAGGTTACGAAGAAATCAGGGGTGGTGTAGAGAGAGGACAATTGCAAGGTGGGCATATGACAATGCTGTAGTTCCTGGGAAAGATTCATGGAAAGAAAAGGAAGGTAGCAGCAATAAAGGGGAGTGCACGTGGTATGGTGGCACAAGAGGGGGAGCGAGAAGTGATAGCAGTGTACATGGGTGGACCAGCAACTGCAGAGGAGGGTTGTTAGAAATGGGATTTCTGGTTGGCTAGGGCATGCGCCTAAGCCAGGCAGAAACCACCACTCTAGTCAGGGCAAGGGAGTTACACACCGAAGATAACCCCTGCTCACCCCCTCGGTAGCTTGGCACGAGCAGTCAGGCTTATCCCAGAGGCAATGTGTAAAGCGTTTGCGCAACACACACACACACAGCAGCAACACACTAGGCACACCACAAAAGAAACTCCACACAAGGTTATATCAAAAATAGCCTTTGTATTATCCAAAACACATTAGAATCATTATCACATATATACACTGTGCCAAATGGCACCAGGTAGAAATTTACAGGGGATTATATACATGACAGGGCCAATCGGGCCACTGTCAGAACCATCACAAGCCTAAGTAGTAAAAATAAAACACAACCAGTAACTACTGGTAAAATAATGAACTCAGCATTATCACTAGCATAAACACATTATGCAATCCCATTAGGCCTAAACATCATCTCATGACATTTGCATTAGGCATCACATTAGGCGTAAACACATTATGCATAAATCGGCAGTGCACCACAGTAACCCTACCGCCAGGTGCATACATCACCCTAGGGCCTTGCGCCCTATCACCACCATAAAGTTGAACCCAGGCCAACTGGCCTTCCTTTGGGCTCAAATGCCCTTTGTCCAAAAATGTCAGGGCAACCAAGGTGTGCCACGCGCTGGGGGCGGGGGAGTGTAACTCACCCCCTCCTCATCAGGAACAACAAAATGCCCCCTTTGTTGCAGCTGCCCTCTGTCTGGCGGGGCAGAGGTAGGGCAGAGAAAGCTCTGGCACTAACCGTGCCTAGGGGCCCCCCTTCAATGGGGGCCTTCCGGTGCCGCTCTCAGCACCAACAACGAGGCCAACAAAATTTGCCCTGGCACCAACCGTGCCATGGAAGCCCCATTCCGGGACTTCTGAAAACAACATTGCCCCCAAAAAGGAATTAGCACTGGCACCACGGTGCCTCAGGGAGCTCTGTTCACTGGCTCCGTCTGGTGCGCTTCTCCCTGCACCCACTGTGCAAATGTGAGCCCCACTCACCGGGCTCGCCTGGTAGGCACCGACAATGTGCCTCGACTGGCCGGCCGTCAGCTTTGCTCACCAGCACACAGCTCACACTGGCAGGGAGCCCGCGAGGCTCCGGTTCCCTCCTGGACTCCTCTTGACGACCCGCGGGGCTCCCACTAGCACACGGGCCCCCGCTCTCCTGCAGGCACGGTTGGCCAGATTGCCGCGTCGCTCCGTCTCTCCCTCTGTCGGCTGTCCGCTTCTGTTTCGTGGCCCCACCCACAGTCAGGCAGCCTGCCTGCCTTCCGGGTCGCATTGCAGCGGCTCTCTCTTCTTCGTTTCTGGCCGCGGCGGTGATTCCTGGCCAATGCGGGGTGGGCTCCCGCGTCACGAGCACACATGCGGGGTGGGCTCCCGCGTCACGAGGACACATGCGGGGTGGGCACCCCCTCCATAAAATAATGCCAACGCGGGGTGGGCTCCCGCTATTAACCACACAAATGCGGGGTGGGCACCCGCTCCATAAATAACGGCACCGGCAGGCGAGGTGGGCTCCCGCTAGACCAACAAAGGCACCAGCATGCGGGGTGGGCTCCCACTTCTCTTCCAGCAATGCCGGGGAATCCCCATGTCGGGATTCCCCCGGACAATGTCGCAGCTCAGCGCTGCAGAGCCCTCAAGCTCCTCTTTTCCTGCAGAGGCTGGAGTCCCCCTCCCTGGGGATCCAGCAATAAAGATATAGCGCTCATGAGGCGCTAAGAGTCCTTAAAGTTCAAGGGGCATAGCTGGGCCCAGGCAGGCCAGCACACAGGGCCCTCCAGCAGGGAGGCAGTCCCTTGTGGCGGTTCCTCCTGGGGCCCAGCAGCAGCAAGCCCCACGTCACAAGGAAGCACAGGAACAGCACCACCTCATGGGGTCACAGCCCCAATATTTATACATCATTTGCTTTGTCTACCCTGGCACAGGGCTTGGGGGAACCAGCCTGAACTGGTTCTGGGGGGTTTTGGAGCACTTTGTTGACAAGGCTCCTCTTCCCCTTTGTCAGGTGGGGGCTCGGTGATCGGACACACCACAGGGGGGCGGAGCCAGCATTCACCCAGGCAGGCACAGACCTATTCAGGGTCAGGGGACTACTCCTCCCACTACTCCAAATGCAGATCCCCTATTCAGCCTAGCGCTGACTCACCCCGCCCTCCCTGGAGCCACACACACCTCACCAGCCCCTGTCACTCCAAAGCCAGACAGGCAATCCACATCAGGCAGGCAGACACATAGCACACAGAAATGCCAACTTCTAAAACTGGCACTTCTAAAATAGGTATAATAAATCTGCGCACACCATTGCGTAGCATTTATTATCACTATTCCAAACATACCGAACTTGACCACGCTGCTCCTCTCATATCAGGAATTACCACTGAAACACTTGTCAGGGAATCCCCAATGCATTCCTATGGGAGGGCAGCCTCACAGCAGTGAGAAACCAAAATGGCAGTTTGTCACTACCAGGACATGTCACACACTTAAGGTACATGTCCAACTTTTACCTACAATGCACCCTGCCCATAGGACTAGCTAGGGCCTACCTTAGGGGTGACTGACATGAAGTAAAAGGGGGGTCGCAGACATGGCACACACTTTAGGTGTCATGTCACAGCGGCAGTAACACTGCGCGCACAGGCCCTGCAATGGCAGAGGCCTGAGATAGGTTTGAAAGGCTACTTTGGTGGGTGGCGCAATCAGCGCTGCAAGCCCACCAGTAGCATTTAATTGACTGGCCCCGGTATCTGAGATACCACTTTACAAGGGACTGACAGGTAAATTAAATATGCCAAACAGGTGTAGACCAATCTTACCACGTTTACCACAGAGAGCACACGCACTTTACACTGGACAGCAGTGCTAAAGTGCCCAGAGTCCTAAAACCACCAACACCATGTCAGAAAAAAGGCTAGGAGGAAGGCAAAAAGTTCAGGGATGACCCTGCAAAAAGGGCCAAGTCCAACACAACCTCCTTCCAGCCAAAACGTAGGGTAGACCAATCACCACCTTGATGGACTTCCCTGCTTTGGGCGATAGAACACGGATGCGGGCCCGCAACTGCAGAGGCACACTCCAGTTCTATCCCATTCTGAGCCCATGTGGTTCCCTCTGTCAAAGCTCCCAGGACCAACTAAGCTACCCCACTGGTACTCCCTAGTTGTCCGCGGCCAGGACCAGGCCCTAGGCCATCCAGATATCTCCGGTCCTTGCCATCTCACAGAGTGGGGGGCAGTAGCCCCTGGCACATAGTAACCATTCTCCACTCTTCCTCTCATCAGTGCAGTTCTAAACTGCCACTGATCCTCCAACCTAGGGTCCGCACCCTCAGGTTGACCAGAAGTCACGGGCGAGGCTCTCCTCCCCCTACCTCTCCTTCTAGGGTTCAATACTCTCCTCCTTGGAGAGGAACCCTCAGAACACAACTCTCCCACCAGTTCAGGACCTCTCTCCAGCAACTGGTCTCCCAACCTATGATCTAAACCCCCAGGTTGCACCGGGGTCAGAGGCGAGGAATCCCTCCCTCTGCACCCCCTTCCAGAGTTCTGCACCCTCCCACCTGGAGTGGTACCCCTGGCAGCCAAACCGGTCAGGACACTGGTTACAGATGTCCTTCCCTCCAGGTCAGGCAGAACCTGAACCTGGCCTCCCAACCTAGGGGCTGAACCCCGCGGCTGAGCACTTGCCTGGCACACCAGGACTTCTGGGGACTCACACAGTATCCCCTGAGGGTAACACATGACTCATGTGTCGTGTGACAGTCTGCCTGGCGCAGATCTCCCGACCCCTGTCCATCTGACAGTGTGCGAAGATCCCCCAGGACAAAAGTGGGGTCACCATGGTCACTCCTAGGAGACTCAGCCCTTCTGGCTGGTCCCTGACCCACTGGTTCTCCCACTGGGGAACACATCCCCCTCTCACCCCTCAATCTGGATTTCTGCACCCTCCACTTAGGAGCGGCACTGCCAGACACCAGAACCGCTGGAGCTCCGTTTACAGACGCTCCACGTTCTCCTGACACTAGGAGATCCCCCTCAAATGGCCTACTAGTACAGCCTAGGCCCCCGACCTGGCATTCCCTTAGGGAACCCTCCAGGCCCTGAGACTGGGTGTCGGGCACCTTGGGACACAGCCCACACTCACTCCTTCTCCACTGAGACAGGACGTGAGCCCCTACACCCCTCCCACTACACCGGGACCTAGCTGGGCTACTCTGAACCTCTTCCACCACACAGGACCAGAAGATACCTGAGCCACTCCTTTTGGGATCACTCCCCAATGCCTCTTCAGACCCTCCGTCACACAGCCAGAGGTCTGCCTCCCGTGCAAACTCCCTGGGATCAGAGAACTCACACTCCAACAGGTGTTGGCGCAACCCCGGAAAACAATTACTGAACATGTGCTCTCTGACAACCAGATTGAACAGCCCTTCAAAATCATTTGCCGTGCTACCCATCATGCTACCCATCACCCAACCTTTCAGTGCATCACAACATTCATCCACAAACTCCCCCCAAGACTGGTGAGACAGTTTCCTACTGCCCCTGAACCTCAACATATACCCTTCAGGTGTGACACTCTCTTCCTGGGAACTAGGTACCATCTTCTGGGCTCTGGGAGTGGGACTTCCTGCACTGGACTTCATATTGCTGCCACCACTGGACCCCACCCTCACTGGTGAATCCAGACAACTAAAACTGCACTCTGGGGATAATCTACCCTCCAGAGCTAGTTTCTCTTTGGCAAAGGCCCTCTCTGCCTCCGCCATCCTCTCCTGCGCTAAGACCATTTCGGTCTCTAGCTTTTTCTCCTCCACACCCAGCTGCGCTAGCTCCAACCTGAGCCTTTCCAACGCCAGCTGATGCTCCCTTTCTTCCCTCCTATCCACCCACTCCTCTGGGGACAGGAAAAGGGATGGGGCACTGGACCCAGCACGGGACTCCCTCTCTATGGGATCCTCCCTACCTACTGGCGTCCCCTGCCCTGTCATGTTCTCCCTTCTGCCACCAAACTTTTAAAAGAACAGAAAACACAATTTAAAAATGACACTTTTGAGGAGAAAACAAAATCAGGAAAAATAATCCCCAAACCTGTGATTATCTAAATGCAGAGTTTGTAGTGCAACCAGTTGTCGCTGTGGTACTGCGCAAATGCAAGTCCTATCCTCACCGCTGACAACCAATGTTAGAAATGGGATTTCTGGTTGGCTAGGGCATGCGCCTTAGTCAGGCAGAAACCACCACTCTAGTCAGGGCAAGGGAGTTACACACCGAAGATAACCCCTGCTCACCCCCTCGGTAGCTTGGCACGAGCAGTCAGGCTTATCCCAGAGGCAATGTGTAAAGCATTTGCGCAACACACACACACACAGCAGCAACACACTAGGCACACCACAAAAGAAACTCTACACAAGGTTATATCAAAAATAGTCTTTGTATTATCCAAAACACATTAGAATCATAATCACACATATACATTGTGCCAACTGGCACCAGGTAGAAATTTACAGGGGATTATAAACATGACAGGGCCAATCTGGCCACTGTCAGAACCATCACAAGCATAAGTAGTAAAAATAAAACACAACCAGTAACTACTGGTAAAATAATGAACTCAGCATTATCACTAGCATAAACACATTATGCAATCCCATTAGGCCTAAACATCATCTCATGACATTTGCATTAGGCATCACATTAGGCACAAACACATTATGCATAAATCGGCAGTGCACCACAGTAACCCTACCGCCAGGTGCATACATCACCCAAGGGCCTTGCGCCCTATCACCACCATAAAGTTGAACCCAGGCCAACTGGCCTTCCTTTGGGCTCAAATGCCCTTTGTCCAAAAATGTCAGGGCAACCAAGGTGCGCCACGCAGGGGGCGGGGGAGTGTAACTCACCCCCTCCTCATCAGAAACAACAAAATGCCCCCTTTGTTGCAGCTGCCCTCTTTCCGGCGGGGCAGTTGTAAGGCAGAGAAAGCTCTGGCACTAACCGTGCCTAGGGGCCCCCCTTCAATGGGTGCCTTCCGGTGCCGCTCTCAGCACCAACAATGAGGCCAACTAAATAAGCCCTGGCACCAACCGTGCCATGGAAGCCCCATTCCGGGACTTCTGAAAACAACATTGCCCCCAAAAAGGAATTAGCACTGTTCACTGGCTCCGTCTGGTGCGCTTCTCCCTGCACCCACTGTGCAAATGTGAGCCCCACTCACCGGGCTCTCCTTGTATGCACCGACAATGTGCCTCGACCGGCCGGCCATCAGCTTTGCTCACCAGCACACAGCTCACACTGGCAGGGAGCCCGCGAGGCTCCAGTTCCCTCCTGGACTCCTCTTGACGACCCGCGGGGCTCCCACTAGCACACGGGGCCCCCGCTCTCCTACAGGCAGGGTCTCTCCCTCTGCCGGCCGTCCGCTTCTGTTTCCTGGCCCCGCCCACAGTCAGGCAGCCTGCCTGCCTTCCGGGTCGCGTTGCAGCGGCTCTCTCTTCTTCGTTTAGGGCCGCGGCGGTGATTCCTGGCCAATGCGGGGTGGGCTCCCGCGTTACGAGCACACATGCGGGGTGGGCACCCGCTCCATAAAATAATACCAACGCGGGGTGGGCTCCCACTATTAACCATACAAATGCGGGGTGGGCACCCGCTCCATAAATAACGGCACCGGCAGGCGGGGTGGGTTCCCGCTAGACCAACAAAGGCACCAGCATGCGGGGTGGGCTCCCGCTTCTCTTCCAGCAATGCGGGGGAATCCCCACGTCGGGATTCCCCCAGACAATGTCGCAGCTCAGCGCTGCAGAGCCCTCGCGCTCCTCTTTTCCTGCAGAGGCTGGAGTCCCCCTCCCTGGGGATCCAGCAATAAAGATATAGCGCTCACGAGGCGCTAAGAGTCCTTAAAGATCAAGGGGCATAGCTGGGCCCAGGCAGGCCAGCACACAGAGCCCTCCAGCAGGGAGGCACTCCCTTGTGGTGGTTCCTCCTGGGGACCAGCAGCAGCAAGCCCCACGTCACAAGGAAGCACAGGAACAGCACCACCTCATGGGTTCACAGCCCCAATATTTATACATCATTTGCTTTGTCTGCCCTGGCACAGGGCTTGGGTGAACCAGCCTGAACTGGTTCAGGGGGGTTTTGGAGCACTTTGTTGACAAGGCTCCTCTTCCCCTTTGTCAGGTGGGGGCTCGGTGATCAGACACACCACAGGGGGGCGGAGCCAGCATTCACCCAGGCAGGCACAGACCTATTCAGGGTCAGGGGACTACTCCTTCCACTACTCCAAATGCAGATCCCCTATTCAGCCTAGCACTGACTCACCCTGCCCTCCCTGGAGCCACACACACCTCACCAGCCCCTGTCACTCCAAAGCCAGACATGCAATCCACATCAGGCAGGCAGACACATAGCACACAGAAATGCCAACTTCTAAAAGTGGCACTTCCAAAATAGGTATAATAAATCTGCGCACACCATTGCGTAGCATTTATTATCACTATTCCAAACATACCAAACTTGACCACGCTGCTCCTCTCATATCAGGAATTACCACTGAAACACTTGTCAGGGAATCCCCAATGCATTCCTATGGGAGGGCAGCCTCACAGCAGTGAGAAACCAAAATGGCGGTTTATCACTACCAGGACATGTCACACACTTAAGGTACATGTCCTACCTTTTACCTACAATGCACCCTGCACATAGGGCTAGCTAGGGCCTACCTTAGGGGTGACTGACAAGCAGTAAAAGGGGGGTCACAGACATGGCACACACTTTAGGTGTCACGTCACATCGGCAGTAACATTGCGCGCACAGGCCCTGCAATGGCAGAGGCCTGAGATATGTTTGAAAGGCTACTTTGGTGGGTGGCGCAATCAGCGCTGCAAGCCCACCAGTAGCATTTAATTTACTGGCCCCCGGGTATCTGAGATTCCACTTTACAAGGGACTGACAGGTAAATTAAATATGCCAAACAGGTGTAGACCAATCTTACCATGTTTACCACAGAGAGCACACGCACTTTACACTGGACAGCAGTGCTAAAGTGCCCAGAGTCCTAAAACCACCAACACCATGTCAGAAAAAAGGCTAGGAGGAAGGCAAAAAGTTCAGGGATGACCCGGCAAAAAGGGCCAAGTCCAACAAGGGTGGAGTGAATCAAGGTGAGAATGGTGGTGACTGTGCACTGACTGGAAAAATGCCAGGATGGAGGGGATAAAATGAGGTGAAGGACAGTCAGGAAAAAGACACTGAGGGTTAAGACTGCTGCACATGAGTATTGCAACCCCTTTGGGCAGCCACTTATTGCTACTACCAAGAAGAAGGCATGGGAGAGTGAATATTCCGAATTATTTAAGCTGATGCATAGTCAGACCAGTAGTAAGAAAGGTTTAAAGGAGAACAAGAGAAAAATAGTTAAAAGACCCAGGGTTGCCACCAATATGGACACATGGATGGCAGCGTTTACTATTTATGCAAGCATATGGTATGAAATACATTCTGAAAACACTGTAGCATTGTTCAACATATATATTCAATAAATATTCGCAAAAAGGTTAATGTGGAGTTATACGTAGATCTTCTAATAAAAAACCAACCATTTAAAAACAAAAAAAACATGCTCTTCAGGCTGAGACGGCGGCCCGTCGGGTCGCGGAACTCACGAATGAGCGGGGGGAGACCCTGCGTACAGATGAGGACATAGCGTCCGAATTTGAGGCCTTCTACAAGGCTCTCTATTCAGCTGAGCGCCTGGACCCTGCCGCGATCGGGGATTATATGCAGGCGGCGCCAGTGACCCCGCTTACAGACTCAGTTGCGGCCGGTCTGGATGTGGACATCAGTCCTGATGAAGTTCTGCGGGCCATCCAGGGACTTTCAGTTGGTAAGGCCCTTGGCGAAGACGGCTTCCCGGTCGACTTTTATAAAAATTTCGCGACGGACCTCGCCCCCCTCTTGGCGCGCCTGTTTAATACCTTTAGCGCATCTGGGAGACTGACCCCTTCGATGTCCATGGCGGAGCTAGTGGTCATTCCCAAACCGGGAAAGGATCCCCGCGAGTGTGCTTCATACCGCCCTATTTCTCTGCTCATCGTGGACCTGAAGATCTTCACAAGTATTTTAGCATCCCGACTCACCCCCCACATGCAAGGCATGGTGGACCCAGACCAATCGGGTTTTATCCTGGATCGCAATTGCGGGGATGGGACTCGACGACTATGCCACTTACTGGACAAGACGCAACGGACCCAGACCCCGGCGATATTCCTCTCGGTGGATGCCGAAAAGGCATTTGACCGGGTCCATTGGCCCTACTTGCAGCAAGTCCTCTGCCGATTTGGGCTTGGGGAGAGATTCCGGAATTGGGTGAATTGCGGGTATCATGGTCCACAGGCCCGTATTTGCGTTAATGGGGTGGTCTCCCGTCCCTTCCAGATTGGACGCGGCACGAGGCAGGGGTGTCCTCTTTCCCCCCTCCTCTTCGCGCTCTATATGGAGCCGTTTGCCGAGACGGTCCGCCAACTCCCTACGATCACTGGAATCCGGATGGGTGACAGGGAACATAAGATCTCCCTGTAACCGGACAACGTGCTCCTTTTCTTAACGCGTCCGTTGCTATCTCTTCCCCCTCTGCTGGTGGAGGTCGAGGCTTTTAGTGCGGCGTCGGGCTTCAAAATCAACTTGAAAAAGACTCAGGCTTTGAGTCTCACACTTCCAGCGGCGGATCAACACCAACTATCGCTGCACTTCCCATTCTCTTGGGCTGCTACCGATATCACCTACTTGGGGCTCTGGGTTTTTTCTACCACCGCGAAGACTGCCCAGGTGAACTATTTGGAGGCACTGGCCAAGGTCCGCGACAAACTGAATAGTTGGAAGAAACATGCCCTCTCCTGGCTGGGCAAGATAGCGGCTGTCAAAATGACGATTCTGCCCCGTTTGCTCTACATTATGCAGACGCTCCCCCTATGTCCGCCACCCACAATGCTGGCCCAAATGCAACAACTCATCAACAGCTTCATTTGGGGGGGAAAGAAACCGCGCATGGCTCGTCACCTCACGTACCTGAGGCAGGATGAGGGAGGCCTTGGTGTTCCGCATCTCGGGTGCTACTACGAAGCGGCGCAATTGCGATGGATGATTGAATGATGCCAACTAGAGTAGGAAAAACATTGGTGCTTCATGGATAGGGGTGTGGCAGGGATTCACATCTGGAAGGTTCCCTGGCTTCCTAGACGTCATCGGCCACTGGGCGCGTACATCTCCCCGGTCCTGCGCGCCAGTATGAAGGTGTGGGACAGGGTCCAGGAGAAGTGTCAGCTGTTCTCGGCTGTCTCACCCTTGACCCCTTTCATTGGGAACCCAGACTTCCCCCCGGCTCTCGTAGGGAACACCTACTTGAAATGGCAAGAAGCAAACTGTAAACGTATAGGCGACCTCTTTGACGAGCGGGGAATCCTGGACTTTCCCAGGTTGGTGGCTCACTATGGGATCCCCAAGGAAGCGTACTGGCAGTACTTGGCGCTGCGCCACTGGGTCACACAGCCCCAGGTCCGTCTACATGCAGGTCAGCTCCTCACAAAATTTGAGATTTGGTACATTACCCGCACCTCCAACAAACGCCTTCTGTCAGATATTTATGGGTTTCTCAACAAGGCAAAAATTCAGGCCAAACCCCCAGCGCAGCGTAGGTGGGAGGCGGAGCTGGGTCGGGAGTTCTCACCCAAAGAGTGGGCAGATATTATCCATAGGACGCAGGCATCATCGTGCAGTACATCAGGGAAGGAAATGCTCCTAAAAATTGCACACTCTTGGTATTACACCCCGGTGAGGGTCGCCAAATGGAAGCCCCACAGCAGCGATCTCTGTTGGCGCACATGCGGACAGGCAGGTACACTGTCCCATATCCTATGGCATTGCCCTAAGATACAGGCATTTTGGGAGACTATTCTGCCCTTAGTTGATCAGATATATCAGACAGAACTCCCCAGATTTCCTAGCTATATCCTGCTGGGGCTACCCAATCCTCTCACATACCCTCTCCGGTCTTGTAGGGGCAGGGCGATCACTCTAGCACTAGGGGCAGCCAAGCAGGTTCTCCTGGCAAAGTGGGGCACGGCTGACATCCCGACTAAGTTAGATTGGCTATACAAAATGTGGGAGGTTGTGGGGATGGAAAGGATCACAGCGGGGATCAATCACACATTGCCTAAATTCGATAAGACCTGGGGATCTACTGTGGCATACTTATCTTCAGAGTTCATAGAGCTTACCTGCCCTTGATATCTAAGAGTCCTGCAATTCCCCACGACTCCCCTAACGGACCCGCCACCCCCTCCGAAGGAAAATCAGCCCTAGATCCCTACCGAGTCAAACCGTACACTGTGGGTGGATACCTGTCCTCTATCTTTTCTGTTTCTCTCAGTCTCCTCTTCGCTTTCCTTCACTTCCTCTTTGCTTCATCCTTTTTCTCTTTAATAAAGTTTGATTTTGAATAAGGCGTTCCCGCCGGCCAGTGGTTGTAGGTGGGTGTAATGTTAACGATTGCAGCATATTCAATAAAAACGATTTAAACATAAAAAAAACAACAACAAAAAACGCTGAAATTTACCGGTTTTATGTGACTGGCATAAGTATAACTTATTACAATACATCAGCAGCCAACCCCACAGCGTGCATGGCCTTCGGCCAAGCCCTATACCCAATTCCCTGCAGGCAACCAATCTCCCGCAGGTGCACAACTCCATAGAGACTCCTACTCCATGTTAGCTTTTAAAAAACTAAGGGGCATATTATCAAGGGGCGCGAAAAAATTATCGCCGCTTTAGCGTCCGTTTTCGGGCGAAAAGCGGCGATAATATTATTGCTTTATTAACAAGGACACGCTAGCGCGTGTTTCCTTGCCTTAGCGCCCGTTGTCAGCATGCCTCGCATCGCATCGTTAATGAGATGCAAAGGAGGCGTGCCTGACAAAACCCCATGGGAAAATATCGCTAACCCAGCTTCGCGATATTATCAACGAGGGGTAGCGATATTTGAAATCGCGCTAACTATGCCTTAACGCAGGAATTTAACGTCTGTTAAATTCCTGACTAAGGCATACCTAACATGGGAGGTGGATTGTGGGGCTAAGGCCACAGGGCCTTATCATCAAGTTATCGCCGTTTTCCATGGAACATCGCTGGAAAACCAGCGATGTTCCATGGAAAACCCGCTATCGCTGGAATATTTATCGCCATGGCGCTAAGCGTTGATGATACAGCGCTAGCTTGGCGATATATTCCAGCGATAGCCGGCGATAATTTAAAGCGCGCTAAGCGCGCTCAGCGATAATTATCGCTGGGGCTTGATAATATGCCCCTAAGGGGCATATTATCAAGAAACGGCGTTAAAATTATTGCCACTTTAGCGGCAGAAAACTGCCGCTAATGCGGCGATAATGGGCTTGATAATATGCCCTTGAGAATTCCAATAGAAGCCCATGTTCTGCTGTCAACATGGGCTTCTATTGGAATTCTCAAGGGCATATTATCAAGCCCATTATCGCCGCTTTGAAAACTGCCGCTAATGCGGCGATAATTTTAACGCCGTTCTTGATAATATGCCCCAAAAAATCCACAGGTCCTGCAGTACTTCTGCAGGACCACCTGAGGAAGTACCACGGAACTGAATCGACCCAAAAAAATTGCATTTTGGCCCACCCCTCCCCACAGGGGCAAGGTGGTCGGGGGTAAGCCTGCCCTGTCCCTGGATATGGTTTTTAAGATTATTTTTTGAGATTTCAAAACAGAGTACCCAGGTCCTGTAGTGGCGACCACATCACTCCTATTTATGATGCGGCCATCCAATCAGAGCTCATGGTCCCCAGGAGACCGCCAATGTGAATGTTTTATTTTGAATTCCAGTACCACAGGAGTAACACAGCACTAGATATCTCTATTTTTTTAAACTTACTTTCTCATAAATGTCTCCTTTTTTCAACGGAGATTTTCCCCCAAAGAATTTGACAGCAATGACTTTTAAGTGGAGTTGTGTGGAATTTTTATTATGCAAAAGTAATCTCACATATATTCAGTTATTGTCTTTTATGTAGTTGCTGTTTTTCTTTTGTTTGCACTTTCACAGGAGTATCGGTTTGAGCAGAAAATGTCTTACAGAAAAGTAACTTTAAAAATTGTGTGTGTGCTGCATTAGCACAATTCACTTTGTGACATTAGAAACTGTATGGACAGTACATTGATCTGGTATCACCTGTGCTGTTTGAACACAAGGTCCTATCTCACATGCTGGTTTCATGCAGGCACCACCCACACGTAATATGTGTAAATCATTTAATTCCAATGAGAATTATGCATATTATATGTTATGTAATGATACCGGGGATTTATTAAGAACACATACACCAAAGAGGTCTCTTGGCGCACAGGTAAATAATGGCAGCTGCAATGGGAAAATTAACAATAAACTTGTCTGAACAGCCTGATTTTCAAGTGTTTCCTGAAAATCTCATAGTTATCTATAGATCTCATATCAAGAGGGAGAGACTTCCAGTTGTGGGGAGTGATCACTGAGAACCATGGCTCTTCCCAGGCTCTTTCTTTTGCTTCTAGGAACCGTCAACAGGTTCAGGTAAGCTGATCTGAGAAGGCGATTTGGACCATAGTGCTGAATTTTGGTAAAAATGAAAGTTGGGCTGTTGCCATGAAGGGGTTTAAAAATTATACAACCGATTTTAAAGATGGCTCTTTTGGGCTACTGGGAGCCAATGTAGCTTTTCCACATAAGGGATGAGAAATGAGTGTGTCTAGGCTGACGAAAGATCAGCCGAGCTCCTTGATTTTGTGCTGATTGCAGTCTATGGGTTAGGCCAATTGAAAGTCCCAAGTAGAGAGCATTCACATAGTCTATACGAAATATCACTAAAGCAATTATGATTTGAATAATTGCTTAATAGGTGAAATATCTCCTTATTTTCTTAATTTTCCTAAGTTGGAACAAATTTCGGAAGGCCAAAAGATGGGATTCCATTGGTGGAGCTTATTTCTAGTCACCACAATCTCCATTTTATCGGAGTTCATATGCAGCTGCTAGCTGTTCATCCATTCCCAGTTGTATCTCGTGGTGTCTTGAAAGGAGCAGGGAAGGGGAGGGAAGGAGAGGAGAGGAGAGGAGAGGGGAGGGGAGGTGAGGAGAGGAGAGGAGAGGAAAGCCTTTTAATCAGGAGAAATGTGGGAAGGCAGGATGTAGGACTGTTGCCAGTGGTCAATAATTCTGTTGTTTTCCATCACACAAATGTGAGGGAATTGTGTTTTAAACCATGATTTGATATTTGGGGACCATATGAGGTATCCAAATGTGATGTGATCCATACATGCAGCACATCTCTGGAGCTCCAATTTACAAAAATATGTGCTGTTGGCAGTATTCTTAAGTTGGCAGATAACTCCTTGACATATATGGTATGGCTTTTTATGTGTTTTTATAATGTTACATGCACCACAGGCCCTGCTGTATTTTAACATTGTTAATGTATATGCATTGAATGCATTGCAGTTCATGATGGAAGCATAGGGCCTAAAATATAAGCCTCCTTATTTTCTAGCATGAGCCATTCAAAGTATGCAAACTACTAAAATGTGTTTTGAACTAACAGTTTTCCAATACTCGTGTTTACAGGCAGCAGAAATGTGGCTATGGGGAAAATGACCTTCCAAAATCCATCTTGAAGGAAGGAAATGTTGTGGAAGTAGGCTTCTGTTTACTTTCTATAATTTGTACAAGACTAATATTCATTGTCCTGTGTAGCAAAACAGAAACCACTTCTAACTTACCTCTTTCTGCTCCATAGACCACCATGCATAAAAAGTACAAGTCGTATCAGCGTTGGGATGGGGCTAGGCACATGACCAATTGTTGCAGGGATTATGAAATACAGAGTTCCAATTTCAAGCCTGATGGCAAAAAAAGGTACACAGGTTAAGGGTTACATGCCTTGGCACATACCAATAAACGAATACAATTATACTTTTAGACAGCTCATTATAATTGAGGGAGGGATTAGACTGATTTATTAGGGATGTGTGATGAACTATGATTGATGCATGCTTTGCTCTAATGCAGTGGTTCTCAAACTTTTGACATCTGTGGATCCCCCATTGAACCATTATTGGAATCCGGGGAACCCATACTAAGTATCTCCGATGATTTGAACCGGAAAACATTACAGAAACAAGCATTCATCAAACAAATACACAAATGAATAAATATTTTATTTAATTCACAAACAAATATAACAAAAAAATCAAAATTTTAATTTTAATCGAAAGATTACAGCTTTTGTAAATTCATTCATCATCCATACAATAGTCTGTTTGATGCTCTTGCACAGCTCCCCTGATTCAATCTGAGGATATTAACTTTATTTTTAGCCTCTAGTTTCGAATTCCTCACATTTTCAGAATGTTTCAAAGTGTTCATCTTTACATTTTGCTTCTTTATTTTTATACACTAATAATCTGCTAATATTATATAATTTTCCAAACAGTTGCAGACCCATTGAGGAGGCTTAGCAGAACCCCCAGGGATCCCCGGACTACAGATTAAGAATCACAGCCCTATTGTTTTTATTATTTACTGAGCTGTTCATAGTATTTACTATAATTCATATTCCCAGAGACACCGATTCACAAAAGCATGTATGAGCAGAAGTAGTGCTACAGAAGAACCGTTTTACATACTATTATACACGTTTGTGAATCGGCCCCAAAATGACCACCTGTATTTTAGCAAAATAGACCAATCCTTTCTGTTTGTATTAATCCTATATATCAAAATTTCCTGAATTTTTAGATTTTTTTTCCTGTTTCCGAAGTTTTGAGGCGAAAACGTTGCTGATGTACCTTATGCTTACACAAATACTTTGAAAATGCAAATGGCCCTAACGAGTACAGTTTTTATTAATCAGTTGATATTTCGTTTTTGTACCTGCTTGAAGACCACTAAAGCTGAAGTATTATTGTACAGTTGCATGTATTTTTAACGAATCTCCAGCTTGTTATTCGGAGTAGTACACAGCACATTTTACTAAACCAATTTAGGTAAGGGTAGCCTCGTTCAGAAGTAGAGTCAGCTCTTGTTGGTAATATTTGTATCAGTTCACCAAGATCTAGCCACATTCTTCCCGGGAGAAGGTTCTAGCACAAGCTCATTAGTGCCTATGTGTACGTTTTGTTTCCATCACGTGTCCCGATTCTATTCACTTGAATAAAGAAAATGTGTACAAATGTACCGCAAAAATGTATGAATTTTTGCATTATGTGCTCCAAATGGTCGAGAGCAAAAAGTAAGAGAGGTGGATTTGCTGGACTTTTCTACATGAGAGCCAATTGGGCTGGGGGTGCACCGAGTTGGTGATTCGGCGAGCGCAAGTTACGTGATTTTTTAAATAGTATTTATTTACTTTAATCTTTCCCGTCATATGTCGAACTCCACTACCCCCACCCCGACCTAACCCCTCCCCGCCTCACCGCCCCGGAGCATTTACCTGTGCCAGCCGCCACTGGAAAAAAGGCTTGTTGGACGATTGTATGCTGAGTTGTTTTTTAGGTATTTAGTTTAGAGCAGAAGCCAAAGACATTTGCAGTGAAAAGGCCAAAGCAGTTAAGCCAGACGAGAAGAACTAAGAGGCCCCAGAAGGCAAGGCACCCCACTGAACTTTAAGAACTGGCAAGACATGGTGAAGAGCCCATGCTACTTACTGACACACCACTACAGGGGAAGTCATTAGGAGCCCCAGCACTCCGTTTCTCATAGGGACATGGTACACAACCGGGAAGTGGGCATCAGGTGGAACTTGGGGGGACAGGGTAATAGTTACTACTTCCTCTTAACAGACGGTATCTGCAGCTCTACTAATGGTGCAACCTTTGAGATTGGCGACAAAGAAAGTCAGACGACACCCACCCAGTTTGTAGAAGAAGTCGGACATCTCTCTTCTTTTTCACTTTCCCAACTCAATTTCCCTTGGGGGCTGCTCCATGTACACAGATGTCAGTGCAGTGGGCATGGTGCCAGCCTTCAAGGGTATTCGTGGTCTCGGCTTCCCTCCTGCAGACTCCTGGAACAATTCAGGTTAGTGTTTTGCTTATCCTGGCATTGACAGTTTTAGTTTTTTCCTAAAAAGGTCACAGTTTTTGTTTGAGGCTTAGGAAGCCAATGAGGTGTGAATCCAATACTTTGAGGGTAACAAGACTCCTGAACTACTACACAGGATGCCCCATGAGAATTGTTTTTTTTGGATTATTTCTGGTCTTTGCAATATCTCCACTCACTCACATGAGGTACTGTCTTTTTTTGGGGGGGGATGAGGTGGTGATGTCAGAAAGTAGGCATTTACCATTGGATACAACATCTACTGCTTCCTATCATAAATATGTGATGGATTTGTGACTTTCTTTTAGCAATAAATTGCTGTTTCCATTGTATGTTGGATAGTCAATGTCATGTTAGCAACGTAAGCCACAACATCCCTTGATTCTTCAAGGCCTCTACTTTTCAAAAATGTCTGACGTCGTATGGTTCCTTTGGTGCCAGCTACACCAGATCCAAATACAGCATCCAACAGCCATTGGAAAAGCATGAAATTTTTGGTTGGTCCTCAGAAATTCACCTGTCACAGTTCTGGTTCACTATCTATTTCTGAAGAAAATGCCCACCCAGACATGGGGGGGTACCCTTTTTATTGAAAAGATATTGGGAAGTTAGAACGGGAGGATACTTGTTAATATTTGAAAATGTGTTTTCTGGCACATAAATGTGAGAAAACCAAATGTGGTGGCCACACCTCACTGGATTCCCAGGTACATCTAGTTTTCAAAAATATCTGGGGTTGGTAGGTGTTAGAACCCTTTCTGAGGGTCTCAGGGCAAGCTGGAGCTATTAGGCCCAAGCATGGGAGTTGAGCCCTTTTACTCCTGATGTCCTGGGGCCTAACTTACTGTGGATCCAGAGCAACTAGGCCAAGTACCCCTTCAGCACAGTGGTATCGCAGGTCGAGCACTTCAAGGCTTCTTCGTGGAGGTAGATACAGTGGGGTGAACGCAGTCTCACTACTCAAAGTATGTTCAATAGCAGCAATAAATTATTGTTCAGTCAAATATTGTCTTTTATGACAAAAGTAATATTTATATATGAACACAAAGTGTAAAATGGCATACACAAATAACACACACAGACCCCAGAGGTCAGGCTTCTAGTGTTTATAGGCAGTCCCCTGAGTCACACTTCCCTCTCATTAGCAGTAGTGGGTATTCCCCATTCGCTATAGGCAACATTCAGGCTAGGCCACACTAGCAGTTCGAGTCTCAGGAGTCCCTCTCTGACTCTGTTAGAAAAACTAAAAGTGTTCCAGCACGAAGTGCTATCATGCAGACAAATTCCCCTGGGACCATCAGGCCCTTTGCTCAATGTTACCTGCTCCAGCAGGGATTGTCCGACCGGAATCTCTGAGAGCCTTTCTCTGGTGTGTGCGGCAACTGGAGTCACTGCCTCTGTTGAATATCACTCATGTATCTCTGCAGGGGCCACAGCTGGGTGTCCCCAGTGCTCCTACGATGTGATAGTAAGTTTCCTTTTGTCTTCCACACAGGTTGGTAGGGAATTTTGGTGGTTTCTGGTTCTGATCCTCAGTTGCGGCTCGGACCTGCATTTGTCACCATGGCAGCCTCTCCTTGCAATGATAGCAACAACTAGGCTATGATCCTTGACTTTTTCCGGTGACTCCCTCTGGCATTCAGGGTCACCAAACCAGCTCCTCACTTGGGTGATAGCCCAATCGGCTGGGCAGCAGGTTCCTCTTCACGGCAGCCACCTCTTGCTTACGTACTTACACTGACTTACACACCGCACATGAGCAATGGCCTGATCGACACAGCAAACGCAGAAGTCTTGCAGATCTTCCTCTCCTCGCACAGCCCGTCCGGATGCTTGAAAGTTGACAAGTTTGGGGGCCTCGGGCTCCCCATCTTGTAGTCCATTTCCAGACACCAAATGTGGGGGTCTGCTTCCTTTGAAGTACCCTCTATGTCCTGCCCTGCCCTTCCTCCAGAAAGCATTCTGTTACAGCAGGAGTAACTCCAAATCTAACTTATAATATTAAATTTAAATTGAATTTTTAAAAATAAATCCCATTCAAATCCCTCACCAAATAAACAAAACATCAAATATAAATAATGTTTTAGATAATTTAATTACTAAATTAAATAAACAATCAAAATACCAATTTATAAATTAATTTTATAAATTAATTCAGCTACATAAATTAATACAATTAGAAGAAAGAAAAACATAACAACCAATTAACTATTTAATTACAATAATTTGAAATCAATAAAAAATAAATAAAAATATATTTATAAAATATATCTCCGACCCTACTCTTCAAGAAACTCAACAATGCAACAACGAATTACATATAATAACAAAATATCAAACACATTAAGCTGAATTTGAAATAAATCATTATAAATTGCAAATATTAAAATGTAGCAATTCAGTTAAAAAAATTACTTTTTTGTTTAATAATATATTCATTAATTATTAAATTAATTAACAGAATAACACATTAACCAATCATCTTTTTCAATGTATTATAATTTTAAAAACGTCCCACCATCATCCCCTACTAATCAAACAACCAGCAAAAGCAACAAAATATTAAGCATAAACCATCAATTAATACCATTTAAAAAGGTGAAATCAAACAGTAAATTATAAACTTAATAGGCAATGTAAAAGTACATTTCAAATTAAAATGTTTTAATACATTATTAATACAATTAAAAAATAACAAATGAACAATATTAAAACGAAAAAAATCTAAGATTTTAAATACTTCCTGCCATACTCCCCTACAAGCCCACCTACCTGCCCAAAAAAATGAACAATACAAAAATTTTAAAATACTGGTAATTATATAAAAGAATGAAAATATGCAAAAAAAACATTTCAATGCAATATATCCCAAAAACATTGGAAAAAACATACTCTAAGTAAACAAAAATAGATATTAAATACAACGATACATATTATGTACATCTATATTATGTACTAAATAAAACAACAATATTCTTACTTTTACCTGTGATATTAAGTCAAATGATATTCTTGGCATCTCATTATTTTTCCACTACATCATTGGCCAACAATATAGCAGGGTCCATATTATTGTGGGACATTGCTAGAAATCCTTTGTCTTTGGGAAATATCCATCCTGCAAGTGGCAGACTAATGCTCCATACTTGAGGCTTTGGTATTATTTAAATACATGTTCCTCTTATTTTGAGGAGGCCTGTCATTTCACCGGTGTCAGCTTCTTCGATGTAATTCTTTTTAAATATTTTGAGAGTGCAGCTCAATTGGCCGTACTGTAATTAGCGGATTGCTGCGCAGCTGCTGCAACCCGCGCTGCAATCAATCTATCAGATTGAGGGTAGGAAGCCCCCATCCCTCACCCCGGCCACTCCCCTACTGGCACAGGCACTGGTAGTTCTCCACAAATATCAGTTCACTTTTTATAGGAGCCAGTCTTAAGTAATATACGGTATGTTTCACGAAGAAATATATGCGACTTCTTGCCCGTTTACAATATGCATCGATAAACCTATTGTAAGCCCAGGTAAAAGACGTGTTACTGTGCACGCGCCACTGAACTGTAGTTTTGATTGACATGTCTACTGAAACATATGCCAGAGACAGAACGCAGCGGATGGCAGATTCCCCGACGTAGAAATTAACTCGTATTCACCAGTGGATTCTTGTATCCCAAAGATAAGACGTCCTACTATTTTCTGGTTTGTGTTCACGTTTTAATCCATCTCTCTGTGAGGAATGCCAGAGCTGTCGAGGTCTGCCAGCTTGGTACAGTACCCCGCGGGGTTGACCAGTCGTGCCAGGGCTTTAATTTGAGGGGGGAGGGCGAGCAGCAGGTCTGATGCTAACAAGCCATGCCAGGCTGTAGTATGTGTCTATTTGCTTCAAATCTGAATAGCTCTACAGTAAAGGTCGACTAGAAAAAGATTCGGAATCCTCACGTGTCCTCCCTCAGGCTGCCACATGCTTTTTGGAAAATAATTGTTTTATCATTTAACTATTTCTCACAATTCTCGAGAATCTAGTCTGTTTCTATCTTAAACTTGGAACTAACAAGTTCTGCCTCCTTTTATTATGGGCCATGTTGCATGTTTCCATCAGTTGGTGCAGTTTTGCGCCCAACATTTGCACATATATCAGTTCATACAAGTGCCATCATTTACTTGTTGGGGTTGTGCAGATCTTGGTGCGAAGATTGGTACGTCCTTACGTTGAGGTACTTTCTCTCCATTGCTTGCAAGAGTGCACAAAATCTGTATCATTTTTGCACTAGTTCCGTGTAAATTTTTAAAAAGTTGCTTATCACCTGTGAATCATGTTCTTTTTACTCTTTTACCTTCAGTGGGGATTCTAACTCCTCTTGGCTGCCCCCCTTTCACACACCTTCCTCTTTTCTCTATGTTTTTCTATATCTTTCTAATCTTTTGTCCAATGAATACACCTTCGAATTTCCATTCTCTTAGACCGTTTCCCCCAAGATCCTCTGATAATTTCCAGACTTGCTCATGCTGAACTCCAGGCCATCTCTCCCCCATGGCTACATTCGCTTCCTGATGTCCTGTCCCAATAAAATGCAAATAAACAACGGTCTCGTTGACCTTGTGATTCCTGCTGGACAGTGACAGCGAGTCTATTCTCTGCTTCATTTATATGTTTTTAGCACTCTCTCCATCACCCTCCGCCCACCCTACTTTCTGAGAAATAGTCGAAGATTGCCCGGCCGGCACTGTTCCCTACATAGCGACAGAGATTCCTTCCACTATTTTTCAAACATGATCAGGAGGCAACAGAGGATGAGTGTCACCAGCATAGGGCACTAGTATGTCTTAATGTTAATGGTTAGAAACAGTCAAGTTTATTTAAGCTTACATTTTTTGCCTATTTATTTTTTTGGGCCATCATTTAGATTGACTATTGATAATAGCCATTGTTAACACAAGCAAATTACGGTTAATGCTAGACTGATGTTTCCCTCTGGCTCAAGACGCAGGAGACATCTTGCCACAATGCTCTTTATCAGCGGTACTTCAGAGCTTTGCATGCCATCCAGGAAGATTCCTTCTGAAAACTAAGTTTCGATAGTGATTGAAGGAGTAAGGAGTTTGTTGTCAATGACCGAAGCTTCTTGAAGATGGTCCATGGGTATGGGTCAGTTAAAAACCATGATCAGCGCTTGGAGTCAGCGGGAGCGGGGAAGTCGGAATCAGAAAGAAAAAACAAGAAGGGAAACATGGCAGACGAGGGGGGTGAAGAAAGGGTCCAACAGTAGCATTCAATGTTGTCTAGAGTTGTTATTTTTTTAGTGAGACGGAATTTGAGATCTGTTGCTATCTTGATTTAGTTGCCAGTCAGAGATCTGTGAAAATATTGAGAAGCAGCTGAATTAGGGGAAGCTTACATTGGGTTGGAGGAGAAAAGACAAGGTTTTGAGGAGACCTATGGAATGGCAGCCAGCATCTCTAAAGCTAGTGGCCTTTATATCATATTTCTGATGTTCTATAGTCTCATTTGTGGGCCTACACTCTATCCATTCTATCACGCATTTTGTTTTGATTTGAGCATGGTGTACCGTCTGAAGTTTACAAGTTGTGGCTCGTTGACTGATTCCAACAATAAGTTGAAGGTGTCTGTTATCCAGCTGTGGATGGTCTAGCTTCATTGCTCAACTGAAGCAAAGCCTTGCAATGTTGAGGTTGTTGACTTCAAAAGGTATCAATGGCTTCGTAGCACAGCTGGTGAAGGAGCTAAGGTTCTTGACCCACTGATTCATTCTGGGAAATATATTGCTAGAGAAAGGAGTGACATAGTGTTTAGTGCAGAAGAAATAGTTGAATGTATGTGATTCTGAAGCTTGAATTTTAGAAACAATGGACCCTGTTGTTTGGGTAAATCCAGAATCGATTTAGTGAAGGTTCAGGGCTTACCCTGAAGATAAGATTGATTTCTCTGTGCTCTGATCGGGGTTATAAGCCAAATGTCGAGGTCACCATGGATGATCAAGGAGTGATGGTTGAGAAGCTTTGATATAATGAAGACGCAGAAAAAACAGGGGAAACGGATATGGCAGGGGGTTAGTAAATTAGTAGGGAGGAAAGGGAGAACTCTGAGGAGAAGTTGTATCACTTTTCACTGTAAGCTATTTAATCGTCCTGTGCAGCATTTACGCTATTGTTCATGTGTTCAACATTTTTTTTACCAAAATAAAATTTTTGTTTGACCTTGCTATACGCTGGTGTATCCTGCAGCCCATGTCACCTACTTAAAATAAAGAGCAGTCCTAATAATTCTGACGATGTCTGGCATTATATTTAGAAAATCTCTATTTTGAGGGGATTTTGTTAAACCGTGTTGTGAATAGGCGTATTTGATGCCCTGTGATGCATGCCTTAATATCTAGGCCTTTGGGGCTATTCAAAAGTATTTGAGAATATCAATGAAAATATGTTCCTGACATTGGCATTCTCTTGCGAGCTCTGGATATTGTTGCAACATTTTGTAAATTGGTGCGTATTTCTGTACAATGCCACCTGTTTACCTTTGGGGCATTTTGGACTATTTCCAATCAGTATGAAAGTATGTAGCATGATTTGTACATCACCTTGAAGTGGAAGACTGATAGCAGCAGTTGAAGCTGTCCCTGATCTTGCTACAAACATCCATTGAAAGCCTAGGTGTGTATTTCAACAATGATGTATTTATTTATTTGTATTTTGATATAGTATGAAGAAGGTTCACCAGGCATCAGAGGCCTTTACAGAGAATTATACACACAAAAAAATCATAAAAATCAGAAGGGGAGTATTACTACTGGAATTAAAATATCAAAGCATAGCAAGGATCAGCAAAGTGGAATATAGATCAGCTCTATACACACTCTAGCATAACTTTCATGAATATCTACTAGTACATCAGCACAAAATACCTAATGGAAGCAGCTAAAAACATACACAAAAATACATTTTGATCAATGCATGTAAATAATATAATTTACCAACAAAAAATAATTTTGAAAATCGACATTTAGAATGGTATGCTAGTAGGACTAACGATGCAGCTGGCATAGGATAAGGTGGTCCAGAGAGAATTTGGGAGAATGGTTCTCGTATCTTAGTTGCATTCACAAGAAGAACTGTAGCAGGGTGCACTGCTTCTGAAGGTTGACAGAGCTGCATATGGAATGGGTATCTCCAGATAAAATCAGTTTCTGAGTCAAGTAGTTGGCTATTTATAGATATTTAGCAGTGAGGACAGTGGCGTAGCTAGGCCTTTTGCCGCCCGTGGCAGCATCTGCGTTTGCCGCCCGCGGCGGCCGAATTTAAAGTGGGGGCGGGTGCTGGCGATATACCAGTGACAGCTGCAAATAAGAGAAGGGGGAGGGCGCTGCCCCCAAAACTCGTGCCGCCTGGGCGGACTGCCCGCCCACCTCCCCCTGCAACCCCACTGTGTGAGGATTAGATATACCATGTTACATACTCCCGGTTTCAATTGGAAGTCAGTTTAAAATAAGGCTCGGAATAATGTGGGAGACGTTTGTACCCACTGGTATAAACCGTGCAAACCAAATTCATGACTACCTAGACGGGCAAAATGATTTTGGTAGGCCTGGCAGAAGAGAATGTCAGTAGTTAGCCTTCAAAGCACTAGGGACTGTACTATAGCTTTGAAATCCAGTTCCATTTGTCGAATTCGATCCCTTCATGTAAGCATAGCTGAAATAGAACTTTTCTGCTTAGACTATTTACGCCTTCCTGGGGCCCCATTTACAATGTTTTGGCACACGGAAGCGCAGCAACTCTTCTTGCTCCTCTGCCCTGCGTCAAAAGAAAAGGGCAGGAATACGCCGTATCTAGAAGATATAGCTGATTTCTGTTCTTTTCCCCTGCCATGCGCCAACGTAGGCATTCTTGCGCCATGGTGCAAGGGTGTCTGCTTTGTAGGGGTGATTGTTTTTGTGCAGGAAGGGACACCTTCCTGCACAGAAACAATCACAAGAGGTGTTTTCCTCTTTCTATGTTTGATGCAGAACATGTAGAAAAAGGAAAAATGTGGAGAAATAAAGGTATTTCACCTCATTGCGCCTCCCTTGCACCTCCCCTGGGGAGGCGGAGGAATCTGACGCATTACAAGGTTTCTGAAATCTTGTAAATCTGGGAATACCCACATCACCACCCATGGAATGCCCCTTTCACTCCCAGTAATGCGTGAAAGTGCCTTCTTTACAATGTCATGAAAAGACAATGCAGGGTGACTTTGCGTGGCCTTGTAAATATGGCTCAGCATTGTGCACCACCAGAGCGTCAAATAAGAGATGCTCTGGTGCCACAATGGTCTTCCAATCAAGCCCTCTGAAGTTTGAGGGCCTCATCTAGAGGTGGGCAGCAATGGTAGATGTCATTTCCACTGACCTCTTGGTTCCCCGCCTCCTTTAGGGGTGGGAGAAGAATTTTGGTTCTGAGAGCAGAGTGTCTGACTGTCTTTATAGCTGGCGAACTGCAGCTGGGCCATCAGCTTTGTGGTATGAGAAGCCTCTCCCCGTTTAGGCGGAGGCTTTTGGAGCTACTTTTCCCTGCCACAGAGGCAGGGGAAAAACAACAATGTTCCCCATGAGCCGGAGAAATCTCCCAATGCGACAGGGGCAGTATATTTTCACTTTTTGAAAACAAACCCCTGCTTTGGGGTTTGTCTTTGAAAAATAGAAAATAAATGCGGGCTAGCCCGTCACACTGTCATAGCAAAGCAAACCAGCCGTCCTTATCCAGCTTCAATGAAAGTGCTCATCCGATCTCAGCAGAAGCACTGTCGGCCAAAAACGTCCAGTTGGCAGGGGAGCTTCGATATGGAGTGCGGATGGCGACGACTTCCATCACCAGAGCCTTACGGTGGCCGGCCTGTCAAGCTCCGAGTGAGACCATAATTATGCTGTCAAGAATAAACCACTAAGCATTTTGCATATTCAATGGTTGATAAGCTTTCCATTAAGTATAAAGGTGGAGCTTAACCAGCGCGTGACACGTGTTTTACTTTATAAGGGCCAGTGCAGCAGGTATTCAGTGGTGGCATGGTTGTGCTTTAGCCCTTATTGGGTCATCCACGACTGAAGGCTCTATTGACTTGCTTATTGTTATTGCTTTACAAATTATTCCATGTAGTTGGAAAGTTTCTGGTAGAAAGGTAGTTCTACCAGATGGTGGAATCTGTTATGTCATAACCATAGACTTGATAGAGCGACTGCAATCTCTACTCAGCAACTAATTAAAAAAGACTTATTCTGGCTACCACTCCCTCCTATTTATCTAAACACCATGTTCAACTTTATGATGCAAAAGACATTTTTCGGCCTCCATGAATATTAGTTTACCATTGTTTTAAATATTTATTACAATTATAATTCTTACAGTTCAGGTTTATATTGTTTAATTGCTTCTCTTACTCTTCCAGTAATGCTCTTTTCTTTCTTTTATTCTCCCTTCTCTCTTCATTGCTTCCCCCTTCTCTTCTTTTCTTTTCACACTGCATTTTTCCAACAAAATAAACACAAAAAAACGAAAAAAGCTTGTATAATGGTATAAATTATACTGTTAATTATTAGGTTTTATATTATTATTCTTTATGTAACACTTAATTGACAATCTCACTGACATAATGCTATCTCTGTTATTTTCCTTTGGAGGATTTCAATAAAGCGTTTTT
This sequence comes from Calotriton arnoldi, assembly GCA_963921515.1. Lineage (NCBI taxonomy): Eukaryota > Metazoa > Chordata > Amphibia > Caudata > Salamandridae > Calotriton > Calotriton arnoldi. The sequence continues at coordinate 1,303,756 of CAWUFW010001434.1, forward strand.
AAAATATAAAAAAACAGAAGGCTCTAAAAAAATGGCATGTGTTTAAAATGAAATGTCCTCAGAGTAGGACGTTTGTACGTAAAACTGTGGGATATCAACATACAGATGTTAATAAATACATGAGTTGGCCAGATGTGTCTGTGGGTTCAATGTACATATTAAAAAGATCATGGGCAAACCTAGGGGCCCCTGCCACTCTTTGGAAGATTGCCCTGCATCTTGAGAGTGAGAGTAAAGCAGGTCAGTACCATCCTATTGATACCAATAGGGTTTTTAGGGGCATATTCTCAAGGACTTATCGCCGATTTATCAGCACTTTAGCGCCGCAAAAGTGGCGATAGATTTATCGCCCTATTCCCAATCTGGTGCAAACTGCCGCTATCGCCAGTTTTCCAGCGATGGCTTCCCCAAAAAACAACACCACGGATGAGAGCGACAACTAACACTAATGATATGCAGAGTAGGCGTTCCAGTGCAAAAACACATGAACACACCACTTCGCGATATTCTCAATGACCTGCCAGATCTGCGATGCGATCCAAAAACAGGCGATAAGGTGCATTAGCAGCAGGGATTTAACACCTGCCTTTTACTGGTGTTAAGCAGGACGACAACCTTCAGTATGAAAGGGAGCCCAGCCCAGAGCCACATCTGAAGACCAACACATGTCATGGAGCTACTGATCATGCAGCTCCGAGACCCAAGAGGTCCACAACACCCACCGCCACCACCCCAGGCCCCCCCCCGGCCCCCACACCCCTGGACTACCACTGAGGCAGCGCAGAACAAGACAGCTGACCTTCCGAAAACGGCATGGCCCCTCAGCCACACAATTGCAGAATGTGGGGAGAGGTGGGAACCAAGTATGTGTGAAGGAGGCAAGTCACCCATGAATAAGAATGTACACAATGCCAAGTGTGATGTGCTGGACAGACTACAGTATGCAGAGCACAGACATGTCCATGTGGACATATACTGCTGGTGTTTGTAATGTTGTGGACAGTGGACGCAACCATGTTACCTCAGGCAGTGGGGAAGACCCCGGTCATGTAGCTGTGCCGTCTCCCCCTGTAAGCGTAAGCGGAGTGGGCTTGTCCGGCGTACGCCAGTCCAGCGTAGGAGTGTGAATAAATAGGCCGGGGCTCCGGGCGTGGTTCACTTCCGGGATGGCCAACGTATCTGCCAGGGCAGCGCCCCTCACCCTGCCACCAGTCCGCCGCCGTGACCGCCAGCCTCCTCAGCCGATCGCTGGCTTCCGCGACACAGGCCCCCTGCGCACCCAGCGGCACAGCACCGCAGAGTTATGTGTGTGCTGACTACTGCCTTCGGCCTACACTGCGGTCAGCAGGTCTCACAAATCAAATCCAATACTGACCTGCAAGGACACGCCATCATCGCTGGCTGCACCCCCGCTGAGCGCTTCAGGTGCCACTAAATCTGTGCAGCTCAAGTCAACGCCACGTGGCTGTGTGCCCTTGCTGACCGCTGCCTCCAGCCTACACTGCGGTCATCAGGGCTCACAAATCAAATCCAATCCTGACCTGCAAGGACACGCCATCATCGCTAGCTGCACACCCGCTGAGTGCTTCAGGTGCCACTAACTCTGTGCAGCTCAAGTCAACGCCACGTGGCTGTGTGCCCTTGCTGACCGCTGCCTCCGGCCTACACTGCGGTCAGCAGGGCTCACACATATCAATACCAATCCTGACCTGCAAGGACACGCCGTTATCACTGGCTGCACACGCGCCACCACCGCCAGGACCACGTCCAACCAACAACTGCCAGAGTCGGAGGAGTCTTACAGCCAGCCTATCAAAGTTGCTCACACCTGTCTTTGATGGCATCATCAGCTTGATACCCTGCTCAGCTTTTCAGGTGCCACTAACTCAGTGCACCACAACTCATGGACCCTTCATGATTGAGTTTTGTGCTGTGGACAGCGGACGCAACAATGTCACCTCAGGCAATGGGGGAGACCTGGGACGATGATGATGAAGATGAGGCAGGTGTACCACACCCCACTGCAGCTGGAATATCCCGAAGGGACCAACTCATTAACAATTTCTTCACATGAGCACGCTCAGCTCTGGTGCCCCTACCTCAGTGCAGCTCTAGTGATCGCCACATGGCGGTAGGCCCGTGCCGGCCGCTGTGCATCCGGTGCCACTAACTCAATGCACCACAAGTCATGGACCCTTTATGATTGAATCTTGTGTGTGTGATTTCAGATTTGGTGCCCCTACCTCAGTGCACTGCAAGTCATGGACCCTTTATGATTGAATCTGTGTGTGTGATCCGATGATCACTTTTCTAGTTGTTGCCAGCACCAACCACTCCCTGAGGGCTGGCTTACACTCACCCCACACCCATCCAGCATAGGCGTCACTGGACATGTGACCCTGGTAATAAAAAGGGACCGGGCGCACGTGCCCGTAGCCAGTTCCACTATCCATCTAAGTGTGTCCGTGTGGTCTTTATGTATGCATGATGGCCCCGGGCCCTACCACATTACATTGTGCTGTGGACAGCGGACGCAACCATGTCACCTCAGGCAGTGGGTAAGACCTTGGACACGTAGCTTTGTCGTCCCCCCCTGTAAACGTAAGCGGAGTGGGCTGGGCCGGCGTACGCCAGTCCAGCGTAGGGGTGTGAAGAATTTTCCCGGGGCTCTGGGCGTGAATCAGTTCTGGCCTGGACAAGGAAGTAACTAATGTGTGTGTCTCTGTTGTAGTGTCAGCGCCACCAGGCCCGCAATCGACAATGTTGCAATGTAGCATGCATCCGGAGGGCGGGCTCGCACGAACGGAGAAATGAAGGAGCGCAAGACCGCTCGGGGTCTTGGCTCATACATGCCAAGTGTTGTGTGTATCTGTATTGCCGCAGCATGAGCCAAATGCCTAGCCTTAATCGCAGCGCGAGTTCAGCCAGGCATGAACTCTACATCTGTGTCCGCCCTATCCTTACCATAGGCCTACACTCACGTGGCCGCCCACCTTCAACGGCCAACATCACAGTGTCGTTGTCAGGCTTGTGGACATGCACACACAGGCATGACAATGGTGTGCCGTAGGAGTGCAAGTGATGCAACCGCACAGCGCACACAAATAAATAGGCTTGGGGGGAGGGAGGAGCAGCTGTGAGGCAACGTAACACACAGTGATGCCGCTCATTTGTCACATGCAAGACATGTCAAACATGAATACCAAAGTCGCACACACCCCACCCCCAACAAGCCACATCACATTTCCTGAATGCAAGCAGATGACAAACTAACATTAGGGATGAAAGCTCCTTTGTCTGAACTATCAGGCGGAAGCACATCTGCACCTCCGACCTCGGAATTGCATGTGCCCGGCACCCCTGACAGATACTATAGCAGCTGATGACGACTCCCACACTACGCACAGCCCGACGAAAGACCAACGTATACACACCCCACACACAGAAGTCCTTGCTTGAAGTTATCTTGTATGGAATGGCCTTCACACTTACTCCCACACCATCCCATGTGTACAACTGTTGCACACTATAACAACTCATTGATCCGAGCTGTGGCATTTCATCCACAGAACTGGCGCAGGTCAGAACCAGAGCCACTAACGCAATGGCAGAACATCCCGGACACATGCACAACCCCTGTCACGTGGAACTGTACTGTGCACGTATGCTGCATTTAGTGGGGGCACTGCCATTGGCAGTGCTGTGGATCAGTTACCGGCTAAGCTTCCGCCTTGCCAACGTCACCTGCATTCAGCCTGTGTTGCATTGTCGATCGTGCATATTCGAGTGGACGATGGATGTCTGCCTATCCAACAGGACGGTAGCTGAACTGGATTTTGACGTGTGTGCCCCCCTGTTGGCCCACGACCAGGAGTGTCACCGTGATACCCGTTTATGGGATGCCTTGATACTTGGCATACATGCTGGCAGCTGGACCTGGGATATTGCACAACTCCTCGTGTGCAGTGACCACATTGAACTGCTCCCCTATTGGGCTGGAGTGCTAATTGGTGAAAGGGGGTGGACGCAGCACATCTGTCCGGACCTGCTAATGGATCGCCTCGCCGTCCTGTTTGATGAAGTCGACAACGACCTCATGTTGGAAATGATAGCCTACGAAGCTGCAATCGCTTTCATGGACGAGTAACTACGTACCTGCAGCCACACAGAATGGAACCCATTGCACATGTCCCAACACCTTGTTGCATCTTGTAGATCTGGTCACATATCCCACGACAACAGTGGACATGGCTGCATTCGCCTGGACTCCGAATACATGAGCGGACAACAACGCGGGTTAACACACACCTGTGAAAGGTGAGGCACTCCCCCGGAGTGGACAGCGGCGCTTGGCAATGTTCCTCATTCTGACATACTGCTGCATTGGTCTTCATGTTGTGGCACTAATCTTGCCCGTACTGATACGCATATGTTAATAAAGTCTACGCACCTTCACTTGTATTCAACTGTGATGAGTGTTGATTTGAATGACAATGTGTGTCTCACTGCCTATCTGGGTCACGGCCATACATGCGCATTGATAGCATTACCCAGGGAGTACCTTTTTGTGGAATCACTGTCCCTACATTCATCCATACTTTCATACTTGGTTGATCATAGCCATGACACATCTGTGTGAATTAGAATGTTTTATTCGCATTCAGTGGAGTGTTGAAGCTGGAGCAGTACAGGGCCGTGCAAACCCCACTTTACGTTGTTGCCCCGTGGACAGCCAGCCAGAGTCCTTTAGGGATTGACAAGTTCATCGGAAGAGGAAGACTTCAGTCCGCAGTGTGATTGCTGTGTCATTGGTAACCAAACAAAATATGGCAGGCCATGTCGAGGTCCAAGCTGAGTGTCGCTAAGTGTATAGGGGGACAGTGGAAGGTGTTATTCCAGGGCATGATGCAGAGGGCAGAACCAAGCTAAAACAGGCCATATGGCGGAGATGAATGCTACCACTTCATTCTTGCCACAAAGCCAGATTCATCATCATCTTCGTCCTCTGATGTGTCAGGTGCCTCACATGTGGGTGGTGGTGTATAGTCTGCATCACTGTGTGGCACTGACACATCAGGGGCCGGAGGTGGAATGTCTGCCGCACTGTGTGGCACTGACACTTCAGGGGGCGGAGATGTGGATGGAGTAGTAGCAGCAGCATTCATACGCGCCTGACCTTGTGGCGGCTATGCCATGATGAGGATCTGCAGGGCATGGAAGATCACAGCTACATCTCGCTGGTGTGCAGCCGTGGCAAACATTCTTTCTGCCTGCATCCGCTCCAAGCTCTCCATCATTCTCCTTATGTGTCCCAACTCCCGGCTGACATCGCTGGAGCCACTCTGACTAGACAGTTGTTCTTGGCTCAGAGTCCTGACTCCAGCGATGTCAGCCATGGATTGTTGGAGAGCATGGAGCAGACAGTGGGTGTCCGTTAGGGACTGTAAGTGGTCCCTGATGGGACTTAGACACCCACATATGGCATCTAGTTTGGCTGCCATGAGGTCGAACCCCACCTGCAGCTGATCAGCCATCTTCTCCTGGCACCCTAACACAAGGCGTTGGAATACCATGTGTTGGCCGTGGGGGTCCTGGGAGACAGCCGTGGTGGTGGGTGCTTCCTGCTGTGTGGTCTGGAGGTGGGGTGCCGAAGCTGTCCATGAGCTGTTGGAGGGCGTCGGTGTTGATGTTGGGGAGGTCCTCTTCATCATCAGTGCTGAGTTTTTGGGTCTGCTCTGCAGGAGGTGTTGATTCTCCCTCCGCAATGTAAAGGGGAAATGCAGATTGACATTGTGTTCACATGTATGTTCACGCATTGTACAAGTTTACTAACAGACTGCATGACAATGTACATTGTGACTGTTTGTGAGGAGATGCCTATTTGATGCGGGACAGTTGACATTTCTACACCATCAGGGATGTGAGGTTGTACTTGTACATTATCATCTCACAGTTTCCTGCTATGCCAAATGTAAATGGCCATTTTCTACACACAAGCGGCAGCAGTTGTGTCCTCTGTTCTGTTGTGAAAGTGTTGCAGTTTGTACCACATTGTTGTCAATGTTGAGGTGCTCTGATTCTTATGTGTGTGTGCTGCATTGTGGGTGGGTTGCCCCTTCAGCTCTGATTTGGCTGGCCCTTATCCCTTTCAGGCGGTGTGCCTTTCACTTCTGTGCTTATACAGTGCTGAGATGTTGCAGACTTGGGTATATTGGGCTCTTGGTCGGAGTTGTGACTCTTGGGCATGGTTTGTCAGCAGATGTGCCATACTTATTTGTGCATGTGTGCCATTGTGCCCATCTCCCCCCGTCCCCCCAGTCCCTGGTCGTTACTCACCCTGTTGCTGTTGGCTCAGGTCATGTTGTGCAGTGTCCGGTCCCCCAACTCCTGCCACCGTCTCCCCAATGATGACTCGGGACACCATTTCCTCCATCTCATCCAGCTCCTGGTGTGTCGCTGGACTCCCACCTCCAGTCTGCATTGCCGCTTTCAGGTTGGCTGCGAATTTCAGCTTGGTTTTGCGCTTCGCATCAGTCCAGCGCTTCTTGCAGTCATCCACTTCCCTTCTCTTCACTCCGACTGCATTCACCTTGGCCAAGATGGACTACCATATTGTATTTTTTGTTGCCAATGACACAGTGGAGGTGATGAACAGTTGGTGGTGGTGTTCTATCACCTCCGTTATGAGGATCTGGTTTTCCTGCGTACTGAAACGCGGGTTCCTCTTCTTATTCTCCTTGCCCTTCCCTGACCCCGAGGTCCCAGGCTGGTCCTCCGTGGGGCTTGTGGGGTTCTGGTTGTCCTCTGTACTTGCTCCGGCTACCTCCATGGTGCTTCACAGTTGTTTGTGTTTTGTTTGTGGTTTTTGTTGCCGCTTTTATAGTGATTTTTCCCCCCTGACTTGTGGGACTTGCAGGCCTGGCGCTGCTTATCGCTGTATTTTTTATCGCAGTTGGGCCCATCGCAACTTTTTTAACGGTCGGGTTTAGATTTTTATCGCCGTCCGGGTAATTTTATCACGGACATTTAACGCGTTATTGGGGAACTATTGCATGTTACCGCCGTGTTGAGAATACGACGTTAACACGGAGTTATTTTCCCGCGATAGGCGGCGATATGTAAAATTGCGTTAACCTATTTTGGCGATGATTATCGCACGTTCTTGAGAATATGCCCCTTAGTGTTTCCAGTAGAATATAGTGGTTATGGACTAAGGAGGATAAAGGCATGAGTCTACTGTTGCAGGGCAGGGACCACTATTTTCAGCATCCTGACTGAAGGTCATGTAAGAGAGTTTCTCGAGTTACTTTCCAACACTGGCATTCAAAAACATGTTCAGGAGTTTTTGCCTAAAAGGTAGGGCTACAATAAGAAGGCAATTTTAAAAATCTTTGGAATCAACTGCCTTTTTTCTAAAAGAGGAGAACACTTACCAATGTTCAGAAATTCTGATTATTCGTCCAGTATGGGGAGAAAAAGAGGCTAATTTCTTTGGCCGAGTTCACTGTAACAGTGTGGCTAAAATGGATAGGTGTTTTATCTGAAATAGCAGTAACCAATTCAGTTTGTGTGATCATTTTAAAGGATAGCGGATTATTTGAGGATTTAGGTTGATTGATTGATTAATTGATTCGTTGAGTAGACCATTTGTAAAGTGCACTGATACCTGCAGGGATGTTCTAGTGGTTGGAGTGCAATAAAAGGAGGCTACAGAGGAGCCTAAGAAAAAATAGTAACTAAATAGATGGATAGGGACAGGTTAACTCATTTTTGGCTCTATGCAGTTATGTTATGTTTGGTTCTATGCTATGTTATGTTAAATGTATTTAATATAGCACTGTAAATTCGCCCTCCTCTCCCCCCCACCCCCCGAAGTGGTATCTCGGCGCTGGAGCGCTGAACAGGTAAAGGAGGAACTGAAGGATCGGAGAAATTAGAAGAGCCAGGTTTGAAGAAGTTTTTTGAAGCGTGTAAAGTCAAAACAAGCACATATGTGCAGAGGTATCTTATTCCAAAGGTGCTGAACCAAGGTGGGAGAGAGATTGGCCACTGTATTTTACTGTGCAAATGCGGAGGGAGCAAAGCAGGAGCTGATCTTTTGATCTCAGATTTCTTGTTGGGAGATAGTGATGAAATGTATTATGCAGATACGCAGAGCCCCTGTCCGATAGGAATTTGTGTACAAAGCATAGGAGCTTAAAAGTAGCACAGATCTAATAGTAATCTCTGAGGGAGGGCAGGGGGAAAGTTTGCAGACTAGGCATGCAGCAGTGTTCTGGACTACCTGAAGTTTTAATAGTAGTGTTTCATTAGCTCCGACCTCTAAGGTGTTTCCATAATCCAGGCGGTGATAACGAGAGCCTGTGTGAAGGTTGTTCTTGTATGAAGAGGTAGCCACAGAAATGCTTTCCTAAGCATTCGCATGATTCCAAAACAGGTGTTGCATGTTGAGCCAACCTGCTCTTTCATGGTGATGTTATCATCTATTAAGATGCTTCAATTCTTTACTACCTTTTTACGTTGTGGGGTGGTGCACAGTTTGGATGTCCACCACTCGTCCAACTAGTAGGTGTGGGCTTTCCGAACAGCAAGATCTCAGTTTTATCGCTGTTAAGATTCAGGCAGTTCTGTGACATCCATGAATGATTTTTCTCATGCATTCTCCCAATTTAGATTTTGTGGATTCGGGGTTTGGACCCATGGATATGATCAACTGTGTGTCATCTGCGTATAAGATAACCTCCACACCACAAGATCATACTACTTTAGTCAAAGGGGTAACATGTAGATGAAAGAGAATAGGGCTCAATGAAGAGCCCTGTGGTACCCTCTTGTCTAGTTGCATGAAACCAGGTTTAAATGGTCCTAAGTTTATCATTTGGGTACAATCATTAAGGGAGTTCTGTAACCACCCTAGTCCCTTGCCACTGACACCAATCTCTGAAAGCCTCTGGACCATGATGAAATGTGAGATGATGTAGAAGGGTGAAAACAGGTCAAGTAACACTAACATGGCTGGGAAGCCATCATCAAAGTAGAGTCTGATGTCGTCCAGCAATGCCATGAATGCAGTTCCTGTACTGTGTGGTGCTCTAAGACTTGATTAGGAGGGGTCTAGGAAGAAATTAGTTTCCAAATAGTGGGATAGGTGTACATTTACTAAACATTTTAAGTTTTTGCTAAGGTAGGGAAGAAGTGATATTAGTCTGTAAGTTGCAGGTTTCAGCATATTTGCCTTAGGTATTCCAGGCCTGGGATACAGTTACAGGGCCAGATGTACGACCATTGGATTTTGCGCCTTGCATTTGCGACAAATTGCGAGTCACAAATTGCGAGGCGCTAAATCCAATGTACAACAGTGTCAGAGACACTGTTAGCGATTCCCAATGGGGTCGCAAAATGCGACCCCATTGGGAATGGCCAGCCTCACAGGGATGGTGGCCTGCTGGGGTCAGCAGACCACCATGTCTGTGACTGCTTTTCAATAAAGCAGTTTTTTTTTTTTTAAATGCAGCCCGTTTTCCTTAAATGAAAATGGGATGCATTTAAAAAAGAAAAAATGAAACGTTTTCGTTTCATTTTTTAAGGGCAGGCAGTGGTCCTTGGGACCACTGCCTGCCCTTAAAAAAGTATTTTTCCCTGCATTCACAAAGGGTAAGGGGTCCCCTGGAGACCCCTTCCCGTTTGCGAGTGCTTTCCCACCCTTCTGAGAAGGGTGGTGAACTGTGACTGTTTTGCGACCGCAATTGCGGTCGCAAAAGAGTCATACATAGCTGGAGGACTCGCTATTAGGAAGGGACGCCCTCGGAACGCCCCTTCCTAATAGCAACTCGCTATTCCTATTTTGCGAGTCGCAAATAATTTGCGACTCGCAAAATAGGAATAGTACATGGCCAACTCGTTTTTTGCGGTCGCAAAGGGGTCTGAAACCCCTCTACTGCCGCAAAAAAACGGTCGTACATCTGGCCTACAGTGTTTAAAGAGAGGTTAAACAGTGATTTGATGTCTGGGAGCAGAGTGTTGACAAGTGTCACCATAATTTGAGGGGGGAGAGGTCAGAGGGAGAATGTGATTTGATTTACTTCATCATTTCCAGAGCTTGTTCCGAGGTGATGGATTTGAAGTGCGCTAGAATGATGGAAAGGGTTGAGGTAGGGGCAGTGGCGGATGGGAAATTGATAGATAAGGGGTGATGGGAGTGGTTCTTATAGATATTCACTAATTTTTCTTCAAAATGGTCTGCCAGGTCGTCGCACAGTTCCTGGGAGGCCGGGATGGATGATGTGCAGGCAGTGGGCCTCATGAACTCATTTAGTACTTTGAATAGTTCTTTGGTTGATTTGCTGCACTGTCAATTGTGTTAATGAAGTGGGTCTTCCGGGCTTTCATGATAGTTGTTAAAGGCTGATTTATAAGTGGTTTTATCAGGGAGGGACTTGGAGGTGCAGCAATCTAAATTGTTGTGCTGTGTTGTGATATAGGGAAAAATAGGATACATTATATCCAAACACACACAGAACTGAGGCCTATAACTTCCATGCAAAGGTTTGAATTTAGAGGCAGTCTTAGGTCTCAGTAAAGAACACAGGCCTTCGCGAGAAAGTTCAAAGTACCATGCCACAAAAGACAATGTGTTTAGCTGAATTAATCAGGTCACACAGTTCGTTGAAATGTCAGGAAATAACCTGCCAGGTCAGGAAATGGCTTGCGGTCAGCAAGTTGAGCTTCTGCATGAAGCCTAGATCATATCTTCCTTCAGACTTAGGAAACCAGCAGCGCTTTAGCATAGAAACTGTAAAAATAGGTTACCACAAGGTCCATCTGCTAGAGAGACGGGCCAAAATGAACCAATCACATAGGTGCCTGCTTCCTCTGAAGTGCTGCGGTTTCTTACACCTTTAAACGTAAACATGTACATAGGAAGAAGTACCTGGTGCACATCCTGCCTTAGTACATACTTACACACTTGTGTACGCCTCTGCCGAGATCACACCTATAGGTCAGATAGCTGGTAACTTGCTTCTGTTGAAAACCACATGTCACACTTACACGATGTTCTCCGCTTCTGTTGAAAACCACATGTCACACTTATACGATGCTAGGTATGAAGGTTGAAACCACACGTAAAAGGATAGATGAGCTAAGCCGATAGGTGTTAACCAAAGATATAACAATGCGCGGTGCAGGAAAACAGATGTACGGGAAATTTCATTAATAATCTTTAAGATTTCGAGAATAGAAAAAAACACGAGGGGGTTTTCCAGTATGAGATGCGAGGGCCATGTGGCCCATATCTATATGTACTTTGTTTCCAGGAAATTATTGTATCTGTTGATTTAATCTACCCATTTGTGACGCAAATCCTATGCTTGTAACTTTTTTCTATTGCGGTTTTAGAGTATATAAGTCACTGCTTTTGATCTGTTCATTGGACATCAGATTCCAGACTCGGCTGAGTCTGGCTGATCTCTCCAGCTGATTAATGCATTAAACCATATTGTATTATCAACATGCCTCTGTGTTTCTGATAGAGATTTTTCTCTTAACAGATGGCGAGCTTGAGCCAGGACTTCCACTTCTTCTCACCTGCTGCCACACCCTAAGACCTCGTGGAAAGATTTGCACACTTCAAAGATGGTAAGAAGATGCCTGTTATAAGGTCTTCTCATTTGTCTGGGATGGGTAGGACTTGGGAGTTGCCATTTTTAAAAAGGTGAGAACAGTGCAAATGTCGTCCCTTTACTTTACAGGTGGGGGGTTGACAATGGAATATGTTATATTTTATTATTTTTATTATTTCTGTGTTGAGAGATGCATGCAGGATTGTGTATTGACACAATAAAAAGGACTAGAGTTCCGGTGGTCAGTCCGGAAGGTACCAGGGGACCTGATTAAAAGTAGTCAGAAGTGGTTAGGGTAGAGTAGGACTTGAGACTGGACAACCAGTATATGTTCTAAAACGCAGAACAGCCAAGTCATCCCAGGTCTTAAGCTTGGAAGTCACAGTTTGTAGTTACAGACAGTGAAAGTCCTCCTTGTGAGTCCGGGAGAAGTGACCAGCATTAGTAGCTTTTTGCCCTAGTAAGTAGGTTTTAGAATAGTAAGTAGTTTTAGAATAGGTAATTTTAGAATAGATGAGTAGTTTTACAATATATTAGCATGTTTATGTAAATATGAATTGCAGTGTGGCTACAGATTAATGTCATGTTGAAGTTTTATGCTGTTTATGTTATGTAGTTAGGATTTCATATTTTGTGTAAAAATATTGTATACATCTAGAAAAGGATTTTATTTAGACAAATGTCTCGAGCGTACACAGGTAGTCAATCACAACAGGTCCCTGAATTAATTGTCCATTTTTATAACAGTAAGGTTGTAGGTTTTCTAACAGCACTGACCCCAGTAGACTACCAATACCAGTACCACCTAATAATCCCTTAATGGGAGAAATCCTTGAGCGCCTAGGAATTGACACCACATCACCTTTAGGTCTAAGGACAACATACATTGATGTAATAACATTAGATACTTTAGAAGATTAGATTATTGTTCCAAAGAATTAATTGGAAACTTTTTAAAACATCCTACAGGGACATAGATGAATATCTTGAGGGTATACAGACAGTCATTATTTGAGAATATTCTCTTATCACAGGACTCAGTACATTAAAACTGCAGGATAAAAGTATGTCATTTTTTAACATAAATATAAAAGTAAAATAAAATATTTGTCTTACTTATTTAAATGTATAGAGAGTCTAAGACGTTAGACTAGTCTCTGCTTATAGTTTCACCAGCCAAAAGAAACTGGATAATTTAGAAGAATGTATGAGAATAAGTGAGTTGAAAGGGAAGACTAGCTTGTGTTAATGAAAAGTATGCCAGGAGTAGGATACGGGTGGATCTCCAGGATAATAAGAAATAAATAAAAGGATATGATCATATGAAAGAATTCAGGAATTTAGGAATATAAAATGTTTAAATAAATACAGGTCTTAAACAGGCCTACCTACCTGTCAGAGGCAGGGTGGTGTTGGAGGTTGGGGAAAGAGAGGTGGCTGATTTATTGATGGAATAGATATTGATGCATTGTCCAGTGTAACCTCTATATTCACGCATAAAGACAAGGTCCTCCAAAGTGCCATGGGGTCCCCTATAGAAGGCCTGGTTAAGGTATACCCTGAAAATAGAGACCAGATAGGAAACAATTGTACAGAATGGCACAAGGCTACTAAATACCACACATACGCATGGCCTCAGGAGTCTGCCAGTCCTCACACTCAAAAGAGACTCAGAGGCAGACCCAAGGGCAGTATAAAGAAAAGTCATTTACAGAAACCCAGAAGAGGCCAAGAGGGAGACCCCGAAAATGGGCAAAGCCAGAGGGTCTTAATGATAATAGAGCAGAAGAAGGGACATTGAGAGAAAACCAATGTCCTCCTCAGTTGACTCACATCAAGGTAGTTAAGTGTCATAAAGACAACACAGCTGCCTTCTTTGCATACTCCCTTTCAGATACAGGCGATGATATCCATGACTGGGCCACATATACTCCAGATGAGTGTATCCAAACACAAGAAGACCCCAATCCAGGCAGTATTGTATATTTTGTAGATGGGTTTCCACAGTAGATTAGGACACAGGATTGAGACACACAGCTGCACTAGTGGTCAAAGCCATGCAGCATGTCTTTTCAGATATTTTACTGATACCAGACCAGATAACGTTGCCACCTTATTACACAACCCAGGTTGCTGAACTAGTAGTTTTAGTGCCAGCGCTTAAACAGGGGGAAGGGGAAGCAAAAACTACATGTTTTGATTCAGCCTATATCACCACAACTGTGCAAAATGGTCCCTTAGCAACACACATACTATAGTTTTGTGAGCTTGTAAAACATCGCCACCTTCAGGCCATTGGATGCACACAGACAGGAACAGATTTAATATATATAGAGAAATAGAGAGAGATATTCAAGCATTGCTACTTATAGCCCTAAATCAGCTACATTTCCTTATGACACACTCTCCAAATACGCCAGGATTTGTTTGTTTGCAACTTACATGAGATGACCACAATGTATGAATACACCTGTACTGTGTGCCAGCAGGGTTCATTAAACCCCACCTTTAAAGTAACAGTTTCCACAATACTTCGATATCGAGAGCCCTCCACTGGGATCAGGGCCGACTCTAGGACGTTGCGACCAGTACCGCCATTCCGGGCACTGGAATTCAGATCGGGGGCGCCGGTTCCAAGTATATTATGGTTTTAAAAGTACTTGCTAGCATTTCTTACCTTCAGCAAATCACAAAGTGTATACAATGTAAATAGGTCAGTGGGTTACTGTTTTTTCTGGAAGATACTTTTGTTACTTACAGTTTTATAGGTTCAACTCATAATATATAGCAGTGAACTATTGACTGTCATCAAAGAGCTGTAGAGATACTACAAGGTATAAATTACAGAGATATATTTTTTGTTCAGTCTTTTATTTTTCTAATCTTGCAAAAAGTAGACAAAAATTCTTATTAATAAAGAGAACTCCCAATCATGGTGTTACAGTTCAGACGCTGAGTTTGTGCTTCTCTAGATCAAGCATTCTTAAACTATACTGCCTATCAGTATGGATGTCATGTAACTCCTACACCTTGTAGTTCTCTGTCTTATGAAACATTTCTTATACATTGATTTTAACGTGTGACTGATTGTCTCTATGAAATGTAGGTGTGGTGTGGAGTGTTTTGGCACCCTACCCTGGTATGAGTGGCGCAACAGAACTAATTAAATGCATCTGAGAGAGTGTTTATGGAGACTTAAGGGGCACTATTAAGGGTTGGTAGTGAGGGAATCAGTAGCAGAGGTGGTCATTGGGGAGCGCCAACAAGCATTTTCACACCAGGCGCCACCAGTGATAAAGTAGGAACTCATGTCCATTGTGATGCCAAGTTTGCTGCTACTTTTCTGGTCCGTGAGGTAATGCTCCCCTGGGGCATTCCTGAGGAGATCAGATTTGATTTTGGCACGCACATTTCTGTCAATAATATCTTCTCCCATCTCACCAATTTGTTAGGAATGATACACAAACTCTTGTTAGCTTACCACCCCCAAAGTAACAACATCCTGGTGTGCTTCAATGACCTCTGAAAAAATAAAATAAGTAAACTGTGTGTAACATTGAAAAATAAATGATTGTACTGTCTCCCACTAGCACTGTTTACCTCGAGAAACACCCCAGGGTCAGACCACCATTTGACCCCACATCAGATAGTGACAGAGAGAAGGATGAACACCGTTGTGCCACTGACTAGACATAGGTGACAGACTAAGAGTGCACCTGAAATAGTACAAACTTAAATGTATGTTTATTTGTCTCACATAACACAAGTGTCAAAGTTCGTCTCTAAACAGGGTACACTGTAGCTGCCATGCACATTAACGCCCATCCAGATGACGCTTCTCCAGTGCATGACCAACAGACACCCTTGCCATTGGTAACTCTAGTTTGCATCAGAAACTTTCACCAGTGGAGAGATTCTGACAGCACAGTTACCTGCAGTGAAAAATTTGCAGCTACAAGTGATGGATTTCTTTCTCACTCCAACCTCTGCCTGGCCCTAGCTGTGCCATCCATCCCTTTGGACACTGAGCAGGAAACAGAGGGGGAGAACAGGAGAAGCAACCAGACCAAAGCCTCCCTCCACCGCTTTAACAAGAGACACCTATTTTAAGATATGTACTTTTCTTTTATTTTTCCTCCTCAGTGTGTTGACATTGATGATGATAGC
The DNA here is from genome assembly GCA_963921515.1 of Calotriton arnoldi. Taxonomy (NCBI): domain Eukaryota; kingdom Metazoa; phylum Chordata; class Amphibia; order Caudata; family Salamandridae; genus Calotriton; species Calotriton arnoldi. The sequence goes on from CAWUFW010001434.1 coordinate 1,319,544, forward strand.
CCTTTTCTACTTCTATTTTTTCTCTCCTACATCAGCTATTATGCGTTTGCGTTGAAATGTTGAAAATGATACTGATCATCACCCTCTCCACAATGCTTTGTTTGAAAATAGTTGGTACCAGCACATGCAAAGTATAGGCAAATCTACAACTAATACCAGTTGTTATGTATGCTCCCTCATCCCCCATGTTGCCGCAGTAGATAAACTATATCACCCCAAAGAGATACCCCCGAATGTTACGCACTGTCTTTTGCACCTCCTTTTATGTAGAATAAAAGCACAACTGCAACCAACACATTTTAGCCCCATTACTGCGCAAGTTAAACCAACAAGATTTGAAACCATCTCTGAAGTACTACAGATCTTGACAGATAGACTAGAGACAGGAGATCAGATATCAAGAATGAAGAAAGCAGGTCATAAGAGAGATTGGCCAAAGTGGAAGAAAAAAAGGGATAATAGATCAGGGTATTTTAGGGATAACTCAACCATCATCGGAATGTAATACAGGATCAGTATTTGCCAATGATAAATGGCATACCGGTGCCACATTCATATGTAGAGCTGTATCATTGTAGAATGGCACAGACACAAGTAGCCCTTTAAGATTTGGTAACATTATAGGACAATTTCAGCAAATATGGGATGCAAACATACAGAGATATATGGACAGGAACTAAAACCCACACTCTAGAATAGCAATGAAACTAACACAGTTTCACTTTGTTTCAGAGGAAATAGGACAGTAAAGGTCGGCAGTAACCTCAATTGCAGCACCACTGTGGATGACGCCGACATGCGGGGGGCACTGCCAGCCTGATGGACAACTGCTGGACAACCTTTGTCAGTAGGGGACCTGGCTCCACCTGACCCCGAATTGGAATGGCCTCTGTGACTGTACACACACCCTCCCTGGTGATACCAGCAGTGGACTTCTCTGATTTGTGTGACCGTCCCATGTGCAGTCTAAGAGACTATATTTCACCATCAGCGGAAGAAAAGAGCTTCAGAATACTATGGCATGACGGTTTTGGGAAATCGGTCCCACATGAACACAGACTATTCAATGACACATTTGGTCATAAGTAGCGTGGTGGCAGTCATTATGGGTTGCCACAAGAGGGTTGACCCGGGGGGGAAGAGGAGACAGACTGGCTAGGCCCAGATGCAGTTTGCAAGCCCCCTGTGAGCTCCCCACACTTTATTTTGAAGTAGAACCAGAATAAAGTTGATAACGACAGCCATGAAGGGGGTGTGTGCAAGAGGACAATGGGACATTGGCTGAGGTCATTCAGACATTGCATGATCTACACAAGAAGATGGTTCAAGGGGCGGGGCACGCCGGATGAATGGTTCGAAGGCTGGTTTAATTGGGTGCCGTCCTGGAAGTCGGGGTTGTTCAAGGCCTTGTTGCCACTAATTGTTGTATTGCTTTTGACATGCCTTATAGTTCAGGTGATACTAGCATGTTGCAAGAGGATGAAAGCTAGGGTAGGAGGAACTTTTTAGTTAGGAAAAACACCACGGATGTTTTAGAACAGAGTGTTATATATGAGGAGATTCCCTTCGAGGATGGGAAACTAGGAGAAGAAGTAGTTGAAGAATCAACTAGAGGGGGAATGATATAGGGAAAAATAGGATACATTATATTCAAACACACACAGAATTGAGGCCTATAATTTCCATGCAAAGGTTTGAAGTTGGAAGCAGCCTTAGGCCTCAGTAAAGAACACATGCCTTCGTGAGAAAGTCAAAAGTACCATGCCACAAAAGGCAATGTGTTTAGCTGAATTAATCAGGTCACACGGTTCGTTGAAATGTCAGGAAATAACCTGCCAGGTCAGGAAATAGCTTGTGGTCAGCAAGCTGATCTTCTGCATGAAGCCTAGATCATATCTTCCTTCAGACTTAGGAAACCAGCAGCGCTTTAGCATAGAAACTGTAAAAATAGGTTACCACAAGGTCCATCTGCTAGAGAGACGGGCCAAAATGAACCAATCACATAGGAGCCTGCTTCCTCTCAAGCGCTGCGGTTTCTTACACCTTTAAACTTAAACACGTATATAGGAAGAAATACCAGGTGCACATCCTGCCTTAGTACATACGGACGCACATGTGTATGCCTCTGCCGAGATCACACCTACAGGTCAGATAGCTGGTAACTCGCTTCTGTTGAAAACCACGTCACACTTACACGATGTTCTCCGCTTCTGTTGAAAACCACGTCACACTTATACGATGTTAGGCATGAAGGCTAAAACCACACGTAAAAGGTCAGATGAGCTAAGTCGATAGGTGTTAACCAAAGATATAACCACGCACTGTGCAGGAAAACAGATGTACGGGAAATTTCATTAATAACCTTTAAGATTTCGAGAATAGAAAAAACCACTGAGGGGTTTTTCCAATATGAGATGCAAGGGCCATGTGGTCCATATCTTTATGTGCTTTTCCAGGAAATTATCGTATCTGTTGATTTAATCTACCCATTTGTGACGCAAATCCTATGCTTGTAACTTTTTTCTATTGCGGTTGTAGAGTATATAAGCCACTGCTTTTGATCTGTTTGTTGGACATCAGATTCCAGTCTCGGCTGAGTCTGGCTGATCTCCCCAGCTGATTAATGCATTAAACCATATTGTATTGTCAACGTGCCTCTGTATTTCTAATAGAGATTTTTTCCCTTAACAGTTGCATCAATGGGAAAAACAAAAATAGCACTATATATATGAAGAATCGGTGTTGTTTTTCTCTCCCTCAGAGCTGGACCAGTTTTGACTACCATGCATCAACGCAGACACCCATGCACCATAGTTCAAGGGTGTGTGTGCATTCTGTCAAGCATTGGTCAAGCATAGATCATAGTTGAAATTTCTTCCCACTTTGTATATGTGCTGTACAATGCAGCACAAATGCAAAGTTTGAAACGTTTTGCGAAAAGTAAACTTGTCTCAAGCCTTACATCTCTCTCAAGAATGTGTACATTTTTGATGCATAGTCCTGTCAGACTTTTTTGGATAGGGCGTTGCTTCAGAATCCAAGGGTGGTTTCATGGGAACACCCATGCACCACCCATGGAACTCCCCACTCAGCGCCATTTAGCGCAAAGTAGTGCATAAAGCTTCTTCACGTTACTTTAGGCAACTTAATAGTATAAATCATGATTCTTTGGAAGTTAAATTCCAACACAATATTTTACGCTGGGTTTGCATCACTTTTATGAAACACGACTGGGGCAAAGTGTTGGTAAATCCCTTCTGTAGAGCGCACGAGATTGTGCAAACTGCAGTGATAGAGGGACTGGAGAGCACTGCATGCTTTAGTTTAGATGTAAAGTAGCTGAAAGGCTTGCGGCCTATGCTGGTGCATTTAATACAAGAGGTCACACCAGATAATTCAATTCGGGTGGTGGAGGGTGCCAGGTTTGGGCAAATATCAGGATATATCCCGAATACGGGCAAAACTCAAATCTTTTGTAATAATGATACTGGTTCTCAGGATAGTTAGCGTGGTTTATCTGGGAATCAAGATATGACCGATGATGGAGTGTATTACTCCACCGAATTACAAATCAATACTGTGCAAAATCTAGTCTGAGTTGGCATGCATTAATAATCTACATTTAACACTGGTTGGGCATTGGAATGTCATAACAATTTTGGTGCTCCCTACGATCCTTTATTTGTTTAGGGTGATCCTTTTGGCAAGTGGACAGGAGTGGGTGAATAAGTTGAATGGGATCTGTAACAATTTAATCTGGGAATACAAGCAAATGAGAAGGGATTTGAGATTCCTGGTTATGCCTCTGAATAGAGATGGCTGGGGGGTACTTAACCTTAGGAATTATTAGTGGGCATCCATGTTGCAACATATGGAGCTTTTGATCACTGATACTGGAAGTAAATACCCTCAAGCAACAAGCCTTCTGAGCATATATGGGCTATCTCTGCGTAAAGAAGCTAGAGGCTCCTTTTTGAGATTCCTGGATCCTAGCTATTATAAGAAAATTAAGTTTAAGAAGATTGAGGCGGCCATTAAAATCTGGTCTATTTTGCGAGGTAAAATAGATATAGCCCGGTATAATCATTCACACCTCTCTGATGCTACCCCCTGGTTCATCAATGTTAGGGGTCGATTCAGATCCTTTGATCTTGTCTTAGAGTCCAATGCAAGTCAGACAGTCTGGGGTGCAAGATGTGGTTGATTCTCGACTGGAGGTACATGGTCTCTTCAGGAGTCAGTCTTCCACATCAATTGTTCAGAGATGCTTGCAGGTTCCTTTGCCATCCAGACCTTTGCAAAAACAGAGCAAAATGCACTAATCTCATACGTATGGACAATTTGTCAGTGGTCAGATATATAAATCATCTCAGGGGTACATGATCCAAACGTCTTGCAGATCTCGCCAAAAGTCTTTGGGAGTTCTGTCTGCAACGGAATCTCTCAGTCAGAGCAGAATACCTCTGGGAAATTTGAATGTCATCGCAGATTGGCATTTCAGGCATCTGCAGGACTTAGGTGTGTCAGCTGACTTTCTCCCATCTTTGTTGACATGTCAATCGACCTTTTTGCCTCCCGACTCAACAACCAACTCCCTTCTTTTTTCAGTTGTAGACCAGACCCTCTGGCGTTGTCCATAGATGAGCTTCTCAAACTTGGCTTCAGTCTCTCCTTTATGCCTTCTCTACTTTTCTATTAATTGCCTGAGTCATAGCACAAGCCCGCAGGCAGCTTACATCACTGGTTCTAATCATGTTCTTCTAGGAAGCTCAAACTTGGTACCCAACTCTATTGGGGCTAGCCTCTGATGACCCAGTTTGGATTCCTCACTTTCCCGATTTGCTCCTCCACCCTCAGAGAGCTTGTCACAATCTGATTCTAGAGGGCTCACTTTTTCTCATCACCTGGAGGAGTTCGGGTCTTCCTGGGGAACCCCAGAAATTTCAGATGAAGCTGACCACCTCATTCAGCAATCCTGGTCCCCTGGCACATCGAAGCATTCCAAGTTATCCTGGATGGCGGGTGTAGCTGGTGTATGGACAGGAATTCAGATCCCATTTCAGATCTAGCTTTAGTGGTTAACTTCTTAGCCTCTCTGGTTTCTCAAGGGAAAGCCTATCGTACAATTAATACCTACAGATCGGCTACCACGGCTAAACATCTCAGAATAGATGGAAGACCTATTAGAGAACACCCCTTTGTGCGTCATCTATTAAAGGGAGTAAGGTTTGTTAACCCTCCTGTTCCTAAATATAATACCAAATGGGATGTTAATTTGGTGTTGAAAATGTTTATTTCATGCAGTTTTCAGCAAAGTTAACAATACTTCTATGTTTAATTTCTTTGAAACGTGTTTCCGATGTCAAAGCTCTGGATGTGTCTTCTTTTCATTATTCTCCTCTCAGTGTTTCTTTTCAGGTTCATAGGCACACCAAAATCAATTTAATGTAAATGTATTATCCACTTTTCCCTTCTTAACCAAAATGATGAGTGGGAAATTGTTTAAAAACTTACATTTCACAAACTGCAGATCTGAGATCACCCTCTTCTTCCCAATTGCTTACTTCTTTCAGAAACCCCATAACCCTGTTTCAGCTCGCACTTTAGCCCGCTGGAAGAAATGGATTATGTCTTTAGCCAGTATTATTACAGCGCCCAGTTTGTCAGAGGGGCTATGGCCTCTAGGGCTTTTTGGGCGGGTGCAAGTTTGCACAACATTTTCAAATCTACAGATTGGGCAAATGTTATCACATGCAGAACTTTTTATTGTAAACCAATTACCCACGTATCTGATTTTGTTATTGCAATGCTTTGAACAAGCATAATATGAGCCTCCGGTCTTGTAATAAAATTGAGATTTTCCTAGCCTTGGTGTCAGAAAGGCTAGATTTTATTAAAAACACGGACGCGAGTATTATCCCATCATGATTTCATTAACCCTCCCTGGTCTGTTTTTCTTCAGTTCCAGTGCCATCGTCCAGTACTGCTGCTTCAACCTGATCCTGTTGGATTCTTCTCTGCGTTGGAACCCTCTTGGCTACTGCACAGGCCTTCTACTTCAGTTCGGAAGATGTTTCCTCACCTCCTTTTGGACTGCCTTATAAATCTATTGACAGTGCTGATTAATTTTTGTTCTGTGTTGCTGTTTTTTTCTATGCCTCACTTTAATTAACTCGCTACAAGAAAAGAGGATGTGTTGCTCGGCGTCTCATTGGTTATGGTATTTTTTTTTTTAAATATATTTTTATTGGAATTTTATAGAAATCAACAATTTGGATACAATCAGGAGAAGAAAAAAGGAACAGAAAACAGAAAAAAGAAATAAAACTGATTACATCTTCTATCACTGTCTACAGTCATGGCTGTTAGCTCCACCAATACAAGTATTTTGCGTCAATTATATAGGGAGTCATCCAATATCGATCCATCTTATGCATGCCTGTGTATAATTTGAGTCATAGTATGCCATTAACATTATTCAAATCCAAAACAAGGGGAAATGGGAAAAAGGAGACAAAAGAAAACAAAGCAAGAAACGAATAACTGGTGCAGAGGAGTGGTGGGAACACGTCAATGTGCTAATATCTAGCGGGGTTGGGGACATTCCCAACCCGCAAGCTGGACTGATGCAGGGCCCCCCCCCCCCTCGCTGGCCCTCTCCCACCCTCGGCAAGCTTAGCAGTTCCAGGGTGCATTTCAAGTCCACGCATTCCCTCTCCATATGTCAGACTCCTGAAGCCCCCGATGGCCCCGGTCTGATCACTTGGATCTCGTCATCTATTTGTGACAAACGGTCCGACTCACCCCCTTCACTGCTCGATCCCACCAGTTTCTCCCATTCAGCTATTACTTCCTTCCATTGTTGAGCCATTGGGAGCTTCCTCACCCCTCTGGCCTCCTCCCATGCCAATGCTCTGCCCTCTGCCCCCGCCCCTGCAATCACATCCTTATTCCAAACTGAAATCTGTGGTCCCCTTGCAGATTTCCACTCCATCGCAATCCTACGCTTAGCTAGGCCCAACGCAAGATCTATCAAGCGATTCCCAACTTTGCGTTTAGGTGGTCTGGGGAAGAGACCTAGCAGGCACGTCTGAATTGTTAAGGCCAACTCCCTACCAAGCACGTCCCTGATCTTAATCAACACCGCCTCCCAGTAGGGGCGCAACCACTGGCAATCCCAATCATATGGCCAAAGTCAGCATCAGGGTGTGCGCACCTAGGGTTTTCTCTCACTTCTCCATATGTCACGTTAAGTCGATGCGGTGTCATATAAGTCATATGCATATAGTTAAATTGGATATATTTCAGTTGGGTGTTCCTGGAAACCTTCCCCGAGTATGGCAAAACTTTATGCCACTCTGAGTCAGTAAGAACTTTACCCCCCATCGTATCCCAGCGCACCCGTAATCTATCCAGCGGGCCAGTGGAGGTCTCCACTAAAGTGGCATAGAGCCATTTCACGAGATGTCCCGCTGTACCAAGAGTGAATAGAGCTTGGAGGACAGGGTGTGTATCGGGTTCCTCCCTACCAGGTCCCCATAGCTGCGCAAACGTGCGCATTAACGCTTCATAGCGCAGGAACTGGGCCGGGGGGAGTCCACTATCTTCTGTCAAGTCAGCGAGAGGGATCAGAGCCTTGTCTAAGTAACAATCCCCTACAGTCTCCAGTCCAGCATCCGACCATCTGGCCAGTTGGGCCTCCGTGAATACAGATTGAGGTTCCACGTGTGGCAGACCCACCAAAGGGATCAAGGGGGAGTGCTTTACAGGTTGTTGCCTTCCGCTGCAGCATTGTCTCCACGCTTGGAAGGCCGTGCGCTGCAAAAGGGAGCAGGAGGAGATGGACGTAGCTGGTAATAGGAGCTTTGCCGTCACTAATCCACGACTAGATAGGCACGTGTGCCAACCAATTTGGCACCTCAAGTCTGCCTTAGGACATAGAGCACTGTCGAAATCCGGGCCATGATCAGACTCCCAATTAATAAAACAGAAACCTCATACACTTTTGGCAAAATAACAAGTATCTCTGTCTTTACATGCTAAAATGCATATAGTCATTTCACAAAAGTGAAAAAAAAAATTTAGCAAGCAGTGAGAGAGGTGATAATTTTGGGATCCTCCCTAACCTAGGGAGAGAACCAAGCAGATGCCTTGAAAACAAAGAGCACATCTTGCTGAACGATTCGGTGGTGGTCCCATCCTCTTAGGACCACCCCAAGCACAGTTATGGGCAAAAATACAATCCCAACCAAAGGCCCTGCAAAGCATTATGGGACGAGATTAGCAGTGGGCAGTGAATATTATAGTATCCAAAATCAAAATAATTCTACAAAGAGCTGCAGTTCAACTAGTCGTTACTAGGTGTCCATCACGAGTCAAATGTAAAAGCATTGAAATTATTACATCAAGCTGCAGTTCCACTAGTCGTTACTAGGTGTCCCTCACAAGTCAAATGCAAAAGCATTGAAACCCTTTCATGAAGCTGCAGTTCCACTAGTCGTTACTAGGTGTCCTCATGAGTCAAATGCAAAAGCATTTGACTTGAGGGACACCTAGCAACGACTAGTTGAACTGCAGCTTGATGTAATAATTTCAATGCTTTTGCATTTGACTTCGTGAGGGACACCTAGTAACGACTAGTTGAACTGCAGCTCTTTGTAGAATTATTTTGATATTGGATACTATAATATTCACTGCCCACTGCTAATCTCGTCCTAGAATGCTTTGGAGGGCCTTTGATTGGGATTGTATTTTTGCCCATAACTGTGCTTGGGGCGGTCCTAAGAGGATGGGACCAACACTGAATCGTTCAGCATGATATGCTCTTTGTGTTCAAGGCATCTGCTTGGTCCTCCCCTAGCTTAGGGGGGACTCCAAAATCATCACCTCTCTCATTGCCTTATATTTTTCATTTTCAAAGTTCTCTTTTGTGAATTGGTTATATTAGCATGTAAAGTTGCTTTATCAAAGTATTTGTGGGTGCAGTTTAGTAGCTGACTCTGCTGGAACGGAGTTCATTGCCCAGGCCTACTTGAGATCATCCAGATCATGAAAGATTTGTATACCCAGGTATTTAAATGTTGCAAGGCAGCCCCCCCAACTGCCTCGTGAGGTACATGGCATATAGACATGGTGGTAACGCCCGCCCAATTTCAATCCCAACCCACACCCACCCAGTCGGACCCACATGGAACCGCTCCGCCAGCGGCTCCACAGCCAGGGCAAACAAGAGCGGGGAAAGAGGGCAGCCCTGCCGGGAGCCACGAGAGATCTTGTAAGGTCTGGATATGGTTCATCCCGTCTTGACCCTCGCAGTGGGCGAGGCATAAAGAAGCTGTTCCCACCTCACCCAGTCATCTCCCAAGCCCATGCGACGCATCACCTCAAATAGGTACTCCTAGCTCACCGTGTCAAACGCTTTCTCCAAATCGACAGATAGAACTGCCGCTTGCTGTAGAGCTGGAGCATCACCATGATAGAGCACAGAGTAGAGCCTACGGAGGTTATAAGAGGTGCTACGAGTGGGGATAAACCCGTTTTGGTCCGGGTGAATCAGGGACTTCATATGTGGAAGCAGCCTACCCGCCAATACTTTACTCAGGATCTTAAAGTCTAAGTTCAGCATGGAGAGCGGTCGGTAATCTCTCACTCCTGCATCGGGCTCTTTTGACTTGGGGAGCAGGATCACTAGTGCCCGCATGGGTGGAATCAGGCAAACCCCCCCCCCTCCCTCGTACGCCTCTGCATACAATTCAACAAGATGTGGTGCCAAAATATCAACGAACCTATGGTAGAACTCGGCCGGGAGGCCATCAGGCCCAGGCGTCTTACCGTGTGCCAGTGCCGCTATGGCGGCCCTAACTTCCTGCACTGTGATCGGACTTCCCAGGTCATCCTGATCATCTGCCTCCGGTGTGCGGCGCTGCAGAGGAGCCAGAAAATTGTGTATATTCAACAAGGGGGCCGCAGTCAGGGCCTCATACAACCCCTCATAGTATTACAAGAAAGTGTCATTAATGATATCAGGGTCGTGCACCATTTCCCCCGATTCCAGACCATGCCCCGTGACAAGCGCACCCCCATCTCCATGTGCACCTTGTCTAAATAATCCTTATAGCTGTAGCACCTCAGTCTACCCAGCGCTTCTTTGTACCGCACCCTAGATTTAGGGCCGCGTCATCTATACCCTGCAAATCATACAGTCTGCGGATAGTCCCCTCCAAGTCCAGAAGTTCGCGATTAATCTCCCTGTGCACCCCACACGCTTGAGCCATGCAATGGCCCCGCACCACAACTTTAAACGCTTGCCACTCCACCTGCGGAGACGAAGCAGTGTTGGCATTAATAGGGAAGTAGGCTTCAACTAATGCTTCCAGTGAGGACCGGAAAGGGACATCATCAAGTAAGAGCAGGTTCAATTTCCAAGTAGGGATCGGGGGCGCCGACCTAACGGTTGGTGTAACATGAGTAATGGGCTATGGTCTGACAGGGTACGCCTCAAGTACTCCGTGTGAGACACAGAGCCGTAGAAGGCTGGGGAACAGAGGAACATGTCAAGTCTGGTATGGACTTGGTGAACCGGTGAAAAGAAAGAATACTCCCTATCCCTTGCGTGTTGCAGTCACCATCTGTCTTCTATGCCCCAATGGGACATCCAATTCTGGAAGCCCGATGCAATATGATGTGGCTGGGTCCCTGGCATGGGAGGGTGTGAACGATCAATGGTAACATCCGCCACACAGTTAAAGTCGCCTCCCAGTATGAGAGAACCTGTTAGAGATTGGGCCAGAGAGGCGGAGAAAGACTCTAGGAAACGGCTTGGTCCTGGTTGGGAGCATAAACATTGCCTAGGGTCATCTCCCGCCCTGCCAATCGGCCCACAAGCAGGGCGTACCTCCCCTCTGAATCCAGCCATGCGCGATCAAGAGTGAAGGGGACCCCAGGCTTCACCCAAATCAAGACCCCTCTTCTGTACCCTCCCAGCCTCGTCTTTATTAAGATGTGTCTCCTGGAGGAAGGCTATGTGCACGTCCCTGTGCCGAAGGTGAGTATATGTTATGACGTTTGGCTATTGTTCCCATACCACGGATGTTCCACGTGAGGAACCTCACAGTGTTAAATGTACCTGCCATTTCCACAGGAACCTTCTCCACAGCGACATAGGGGGACCCCTCCCCCGCCCGTGTCCCAATGCATGCACCACCACCCTCCTCCGCGAACAACCAAACCAACAAAAAAAACATCAACCAATAAACCCCCATCTTGAACAACTCCCCAAACCCAGGACAGCCTGACAACGGTCAGTCGTCCAAACAGTGTGTGGAACATGACCCTTAGTGAGGCCTTACTCCAGAAAGGTGCTCAAGGGGGGTGGACCGTAAGAGCAGAAGGCAACATAGGATTAACGCGCAAACTGTCTTGGTCGCGCCGGCCCCACCAGGTCATTGTAGACCAGGACCGGAGACCACTGCTAGTAGCTCAGTAACACCCCAATGGTTCAAACTAGTTTGAGGTCTAGGCTGCCTCAGATAACTTCGTCAGCTGTGTGCAGTGTCACCACCGGCATCCTCACACTGTCACTGTGGGATGTGTCAGAGTCAACGTCCCCAGTGTCCTTCGACGAATGAACTGCCGCCTGTGGGGTGGGGCTCCTGCCCCACATCAGCGACGCCACCGCCTGCAGAGCTTCTGCCCTCTCCCTTTCGGTTTGGGAAGAGGATGGTTTCTTGGGAGCTCCCCTCCAAGATCATCGCCGGGAACGCTTCCCAAGCTCCACCGGTTTCCTTGACTCAGCTTTCGGACCTGCAGGCTGGGAGGCCCCAGTCCTATAGGCCTCAAGCCAGTCCCAGGCCTCACCTGGGCTCCCACAAAGGTGGGTGGTGCCGTCCAACACAATCCGCAACCGAGCCGGGAACATCAGGGAATACTGCAGGCCCTCCTCCCTCAGCGCCTTCTTAACCTCCAGAAAGGAGGCCCGCTTCCTTTGTACCTCCAGAGTATAGTCCGGGAATAGGGAGACCTTACTGTTGTCAACTGCGTAGGGACCCTCCGCAAGTGTTTTCTGTAAGTGGAGATCTCTGTCCCAGAAATGTAGCAAGCGGGCCACCACTGGCCGCGGGGGACGCCCGGGTGCCGGGGGCGTGGCCGGAACCCTGTGGGCCCTTTCAAGAGTGTAGAAGGGCAACAGGCCCTCAGGCGCCATCGCAGATTGCAGCCATTGCGCCAGGTAGGCCACCATGTCGTTGCCCTCGATTCCTTCCGGCAGGCCCAATATCCGGACGTTGTTCTGTCAGTTACGTCCCTCCTTCGGCTCTCCGTTCCAGGACCCCCCCGTGTCCGTGAGGGCTCCCACTTGCTGCTCCAAGGCCTTTTGGGCTGGGGCTATCTTGGAAATGCTGGCCTCGGTTCCCTTCACCCTCTCGGAGAGCTTCTTATGTTCCTCTCACAGGAGACCCAGCCCGACCGCCACCGTGCTGATGTCCTGGTGGAGGGTGGCCTTCGTGTCTGCTATAGCCTCCAATATCTTGCCCAATTGCTGCTGTATTGGAGCTTCCATAGCAGTTTGTGACTGTTCCTGGGCGCTGTCGTCCGGGTCTTGTGTGGCTCTGGCTTGCCGACCCCGGGGTTTGCCCATGGCGCCAAACCACCCCCAACTGGTGGGCTGCGCCTGATAGGAGGTTCGATCAGGCAACCCGCGCTGCGATTCCACACCACGTACCAGGGCCCGGGTTCACCACATTCAAAGGGATCTCAACGCTGCTGCCAAAACAGGTGCTCCGCTGCAGGGCCCGGCAGGTTGAGTGCTCCTACGTTTACACGACAGCCATGACTGTTCAGGCCCCTTCCCACATCAATGCGCTGGGTCTAACCCACACACCTCCAGGCGATAAAGCACCCCCTGCCACTCACTGCTCAGTTCAAGGTGCCCTTATTCTGGCCAGGAAAGGTCCACCCCACACCAAGGCAATGTCCATCGCAATGTACAGGCAGGAGAACCCCCACACCCCACGAGGCGAGCGGACAATCCAGGTGGCCCCGGGCAGTCCCCACAAGCAAGGGCCGTCAGCAAGGCTCCACAGGTCTCAGGCTCTCATCCAGAGGGGGAACCCCCGGGCCGCTCGCACTCATCAGAGGTCTCCTCTGCCCGTCTCCAGGAGCCGGTGGGATCTCCAATTCACGTCACCCCAGCTCAGCCAGCAGGGACACCAGGCACAGCCACGTTGAAGGGGGACCAGTGGGCAGTAACTGCGCACCAGTCCTTGAGCCCCAATGTAGGCTCTGAGCATCTGCGCCAGCACCCAGCGATCTCACCAGGCAGGCCGGACGCACGGCCCGGGCGGTCACAGCCTCGTCCTCACCAAGGCAGCCACACCGGGATGGGCCCGGGCAACTCACTGGCATAGAGGGAACCGCGCCCCCCACAGCAACTTGCATGCACCTCCCAGAGCCAAGCCAGTGCCCGTGCAGCTCCTCGATCACATAGAGGGTCCCCTCCTTCTACGGGAGCGGTGTGTGTGCGCTCCTACGTTGGGGCCAGTGGTGTCACGCTCCAACCCGGGTCACAAGCCCCAACCAGGCTCCTCATACAGTGCAGCCGCACCACAGGGCGCTCGTCTCTCCACAGCAGCACTAGTGCCCCCGCTGGGGGTCGCCGGCCCCCTGCTGCCCCATGCCGTGATTACCAGGTCGGCAAGCCCAGGTCCACGCTCAGAGCACGATCCACATAGGGTCACGGGCTCCGCTCTTCCTCCGACGCTAGTCGATCTCCAGCCGCCATCTTGCCTGCCGCATACTTCAGCAGCCGCTGGAGGCTCCAACCTGCTACAGCTGCTCGGTGAATCACCCAGTCACAGGGACAAGCCCCTGGCGTCCCAGCACCGTCGGACACAGTTTTTCAGGTGCTCCCCTGTCTTCGGCGTCCAGAGGAATGCTAATAATTATCGTCCCGGCGCGGAGCTCCGAGCTCACGCGTCCACCATTCTCGGCTCCTTGGCCACGCCACCTCATTGGTTGTGGTATTTTAACATCGTTTGTAGTTCTTTCACCAGGTTTCCGGGGTAATGTCATTTTTTCTCTTGTTTGCCTGCTGTTAACCCCTTGACCGCGATCGGAATTCCGCTCGTGTGCTGGACATTCCGATCGCGGGTGTGGTCGTGACGAGCTGAGCTCGTCATGCGCACAGCGCTACCGCGCAGCATGACGAGCTGAGCTCGTCACGCGCATCGAAGGGGTTAATAAAATTGCAAGAAAAGATAGCATAATACTCGCCTCAGTGTCTTTAACCCCTTCTGTGCTCATGACGGAATGGTTCTGTCATGAGCACACTTGCACAAAATCCCTCAGCTGTAAACAGCAGAAGGGTTTTCCTATTTTTCTTTTTTGCCTTGGGATGTGGGGAAGAGCTTCCCCAAACTCCCAAGGCCTTTTTTTGTTAGTTTCAGTTTCACAGTTTCGGTGCTCGGGGGGCTATATCAGCCCCCCGAGCACCGAAACACATGGGAGGGGTATCGTTGGAAAGGGAAGAATCTCTTCTTTCCAATGGTACCCTTCTCTAGTGGATCTCTGCTTGGGGATTACCCCAGGAGGGCAATCCCCAAGCAGGGATCCACCCACTAGACACCAGGGAGGGGGGAGCGGCTCCTAGGGCAAGGGCCTTTGCTCCCCCCATTTAATTTTGCCACAGACAGTCTTTCAGCCCCCTGGGGGTAAGATGGAGCGGTAGCCCCCAATCTGCCCCCTCGGGGGGCAGAAAGCACACTAGACGCCAGGAATTTATTTTATAGGCCAGGGGTGGGGGCTGCCCAGAAAGGGCATGCCAATGCCCCCACCCTGCCCCCCCAAAAAAGGCAAAAGACTTTCTGCCCCCCCAGGAGGCAGATGGGGGCAATAGCCCCTGATATGCCCCTGGGAGGGGCAGAAAGCCCATTAGGCACCAGGGATTTTTTATATTTTTTTACACGTAGGGGTGGGGGCTGCCCAGAATGGGCATGCCAATACCCCCACCCCAAAAAAATGCTACAGTCTTTCTACCCCCCCGGGAGGGAGATGGGGCAATAGCCATTTATCTGCCCCCCCAGGAGTGCAGAAAGCCCACTAGGCACCAGGGATTTTTTTTCTCCAAAGTTCAGGGTGGGGGCTGCCCAGAATGGGCATGCCAATGCCCCCACCTCCCAAAAAAATGCCACAGTCTTTCTGCCCCCCAGGAGGCGGTTGGGAGCAGTAGCCCCTGCTTGCCCCCCAGGGGCAGAAAGCCCACTAGTCACCAGGGATTATTCTTATTTTTTTATACGTAGGGGTTGCCCAGAATGGGCATGCCAATGGCCCCATCCCAAAAAATTGCCACAGTCTTTCTGCCTGCCCCAGGAGGCAGATGGGGGCAATAGCCTCTTATCTGCCCCCCAGGGGCAGAAAGCCCACTAGGCACCAGGGATACATTTCTTTCAAGATGCAGGGGTGGGGGCTTCCCAGAATGGGTATGCCAATGTCCCCACCCCTTCAAAAAAGATGCCACAGCCTTTCTGCCCCATCAGGTGGCACATAGGGCAATAGCCCCTGATCTGCCCCCCGGGGGGCTGAGAGCCCACTAGGCACCAGGGATTAAGCTGGCTTTTTTATACGTAGGGGTGGGGGCTGCACAGAATGGGCATACCAATGCCCCCACCACCCAATAAAATAGCTATGGCCCTTCTGCCCCCCTTGGGGGCATATCGGGGCAATAGCCCCCGATCTGCCCCCCCCTAGGGTGGCAAAAAGCCCACTAGGCACTGGCCTTTTTTCACAATGTTCCTAACTGTGGATTTTGGGCCCTAGCGCAGCCGGCACCTAAGGAAATCTAGCAAAGCTATACATTTATGAAAACTAGACATCCAGGGGACTCCAGGATTAGGTGACTTGTGTGGCTCTCACCAGGTTCTGTTAGCCAGAATCCCTTGCAAACCTCAAACTTTGTAAAAAAAAAACACATTTTCCTCACATGTCTGTGATGGAAAGTTCCGGAGTCTGCGCGGATCCACAAACTTCCACCCACTCAGAATTCCCAAAAATCTCCCGATTAAAATGCTACCTCACTAGTGTGGGTAGGCCTAGTACCCGCAACAGGAAACAACCCAAAACGCAACGTGGACACATCACATTTTTCCAGTGAAAACTGACCCTTTTTTGCATTATGCCTAGCTGTGAATTTTGGACCCTACCTCTGCCGGCACCTAAGGAAACCTAGCAAACCTATAAATTTTTTAAAACTAGACACCCAGGGGAATTCAGGATGTGGTGACTTGTGTGACTCTCACCAGGTTCTGTTACTCAGAATCCCGTGCAAACCTCAGACATTGAGACAAAAACCACATTTTCCTCACATTTCTGTGATGGAAAGTTCTGGAATCTGCGTGGATCCACAAACTTCCACACACCCAGCATTCCCCAAAGTCACCCTATACAAAATGGTACCTAACTTGTGTGAGTAGGCCTAGTACCTGTGACAGGAAACGGCCCAAAACGCAACGTGGACACATCACATTTTTCCAGTGAAAACTGACCCTTTTTTTCCTAATTTGCCTGGCTGTGGATTTTGGACCCTAGCTCTGCCGGCACCTAAGGAAACCTAGCAAACCTATACATTTTGGAAAACCAGACATCCAGAGAAATCCAGGATGGGGCGACTTGTGTGACTCTCACCAGGTTCTGGTACCCAGAATCCCTTGCAAACCTCAAACTTTGGGAATAAAAACACATTTTCCTCACATTTCTGTGATGGAAAGTTCTGGAATCTAGGGGAGCAACAAACTTCCACCAACCCAGCATTCCCCAAATTCTCCCGATAAAAATGGTACCTCACTTGTGTGGGAAGGCCTAGTGCCCGTGACAGGAAATGGCCCAAAATGTACTGTGGAGACTTCAAAATTATCGATTACAAAAAGACATTGTTTTGCGAGGGAGTCACCTGCGTTTTTGATCTCGAGTTCGGCGGCCATCTAGGGAAACCTACCAAACCTACATGTTTCTGAAAACTAGACATCCTGGGGAGTCCAGGGAGGTATGGGTTGCATGGATCCCCCAACGTTTTCCTACCCAGAATCCCCTGCAAACCTCAAATTTAGCTGAAAAAATCAAATTTTTCTCAAATTTCAGAGTTGGTATGTTGTGGGATCGCTGGGCTGACACAAATTTCCTACCTCCAGTGTTGCCCCAGATCTCCCAATAAAAATGATACCTCACACGTGTGGGTGGGTCAAGTACCCTTGACAGGCAAGGGCCCAAAAGGTGTTGTGGAGACTTCAAAATTACACATCATAAAACGACCTAGTTTTGCAGGAGGGGGCACATGGGTTTTTGTCCCCGGGCTCAGCAGCCATCTAGGAAAACCTACCAAATCCACACATTTCTGAAACCTAGACACCCTGGGGAGTACAGGGAGGTATGGCTTACATGGATCCCCCAACGTTTCCTTACCCAGAATCCCCGGCACACCTCAAATTTAGCTGAAAAAATCACTTTTTCCACACATTTTTGTATGTGATCATAGTGCCGGCACAAATGTCCTGCCACCCAGCATTTCCCTTGTTCTTCCGAGTAAAATGGTACCTCACTTGTGTGGGTCGGCTAAGGGCTTGTGACTGGGAAGGGCCAAAAACATAGGGATTAAGGGTATAGCACAGCGAAATCTAAGCGCTACATTTAAAAAATATATATTTTTAGCTGATTCTGCATTGGACAGCCACACAAGTGAGGTATCATTTTACTTGGGAGACCAAGGGGAATGCTAGGTGGTTGAACATTTGTGCCGGCACGGTGATCCACACAAAAATGTGTGGAAAAGGTGATTTTTTTCAGCTAAATTTGCCGTTTGCAGGTGATTCTGGGTAGGAAAACATTGGGGGATCCACGCAAGCCATACCTCACTGGACTCCCCAGGGTGTCTAGTTTTCAGAAATGTGTGGGTTTGATAGGTTTCCCTAGATGGCTGCGAGCCCGGGGCCAAATCCCAGGTGCCCCCCCCGCAAAACCAGGTTATTTTATAATAGGCAATTTTGAAGTCTCCACAGTACGATTTGGGCCATTTCCTGTTGCGACCACAATGCCTACCCACACAAGTGAGGTACCATTTTTATCGGGAGACCTGGGGGAATACTGGGTGGTAGGAAATTTGTGGTGGCCCGGTGATCCCACAACTTTTCCACACAGAAAAGTGAGGAAAATGTGATTTTTATTTTAGCTAAATTTAAGGTTTGCAAGGGATTCTGGGTCAGAAAATGTTGGTAGATCCATTCAAGCCACACCTTCCTGGACTCCCTTGGGTGTCTAGTTTTCAGAAATGTCTGAGTTTGGTAGGTTTCCCTAGATGGCCACTGAGCCAGGGACCAAAAACAAAGGTGACGCCCTTGAAAAACCAGGTTGTTTTGTGATAGATTGGTGAGCACCTATATTTTTGGTCCCGGGTTTGCAGGCATCTAGGAGAACCTAAAAAACCCAGACATTTCTGAAAACTAGACACCCGTGAGAGTCCAGGGAGGTGTGACTTGTGTTGATCCCCCAACGTTTTCCTACCCAGAATCCCCTGCAAACCTCAACTTTAGCTGAAACAAAATCACATTTTCCTCACTTTTCTGTGTGGGAAAGTTGCAGAATCACTGGGCTGATACAAATTTCCTACCACCCAGCGTTCCCCCAGGTCTCCCGATAAAAATGGTACCTCAGTCGTGTGGGTGGGTCAAGTACCCGTGAAAAGCAAGGGCCCAAAACGTATTGTGGAGACATCAAAATTACCTATCACAAAACGACCTGGTTTTGCAGGGTGGGACCTGGTTTTTTGGCCCTGGGTTCGTGGCCATCTAGTGAAACCTACCAAACCTACACATTTCTGAAAACTAGACACCCTGGGGAGTCCAGGGAGGTATGGCTTGTGTGGATCCCCCAAAGTTTCCCTACCCAGAATCCCCTGCAAACCTCTAATTTAGCTGACAAAAATCACTTTTTCCACACATTTTTGTGTGTGATCACCGTGCCAGCACAAATGTCCTACCACCTAGCATTCCCCTTGGTCTCCCGAGTAAAATGATACCTCACTTCTGTGGCTGCCCAATGCAGAATTGGCTAAAAATGTATTTTTTAGAAATGTAGCACTTAGAATTTGCTGTGTTATACCCTTAATCCCTATGTTTTTGGCCCTTCCCAGTCACAAGCCCTTGGCCACCCACGCAAGTGAGGTATCATTTTACTCAGGAGAGCAAGGGGAATGCTGGGTTGTAGGACATTTGTGGCGGCATGGTGATCCCACACAAAAATATGTAGAATAAGTGATTTTTTCAGCTAAATTTGAGGTTTGCAGGGGATTCTGGGTAGGGAAACATTGGGGTATCCATGCAAGCCATACTTCCCTGGACTTCCGAGGGTGTCTACTTTTCAGAAATGTGTGGTTTTGGTAGGTTTCTCTAGATGGCGTGAGCCCAGGGCCCAAAAAAAAGGTGCAGCCCCCGCAAAACCAGGTCGTTTTATGATAGGTAATTTTGAAGTCTCCTCAATAAGTTTTGGGCACTTGCCTGTCGCGGGTACTTGACCCACCCACATGAGTGAGGTACCATTTTTATCAGAAGACCTGGGGGAATGCTGGGTGGTAGGAAATGTGTGTCAGCCCAGTGACCCTACAACTTTCCCACACAGAAATTTGAGAAAAATTTGATTTTTGCAGCTAAATTTGAGGTTTGCAGGGGATTCTGGGTAGGAAAACTTTGGGGGATCCACACAAGCCATACATCGCTGGACTCCCCAGGGTGTCTAGTTTTCAGAAATGTGCGGGTTTGGTAGGTTTCTCTAGATGGCCGCTGAGTCCGGGGCAAAGAACCCAGCTCCCCCCCCTTGCAAAACCAGGTTGTTTTGTGATGGTTAATTTTGATGTCTCCACAATACGTTTTGGGCCCTTGCCTGTCGCGGGTACTTGACCCACCGACACGAATGAAGTACCATTATTATTGGGAGACTTTGGAGAATAGGTGGTGGGGGGAAGTTTGTGGTCCACGCAAATTCCAGAATTTTCCATCACAGAAATATGGGAAAATTTGGGTTTTTTGACAAAGTTTGAGGTTTGCAAGGGATTCTGGGTAACAGAACCTGGTAAGAGCCAGACAAGTCACCCCATCCTAGATTCCCCTGGGTGTCTAGTTTTCAAAAATGTATAGGTTTGCTAGGTTTCCCTAGGTGCCGCTGAGCTACGTTCAAAATCCACAGCTAGGCACTTTGCAAAAAAGGGTCTGTTTTCACTGTAAAAATGTGGAGTGTCCACGTTGTGTTTCGGGCCGTTTCCTGTCGCTGGCACTAGGCCTACCCACACAAGTAAGGTACCATTTGTATCAGGAGACTTAGGGGAACACAGAATTGTAGAGCAGCTGTTATTACCTATTGACTTTTGATGCATTTCTGCCTCCCAAATATAAGACAATGTGTAAAAAAGAAGTCAGTTTGAAAAATGTCCTATAATTCACATGCTAGTATGGGTACCCACAATTTCGGAGATGTGCAAATAGCTAGTGTTTCTAAACTCAATATTTTGTTCCCATTTCAGAAATACATAGGTGTCTTTGATACCTATTTTTCACTTTTTATATTTTAGCAAATGAATTGCTATATACCCGGTACACAATGAAAAACAATTGCAAGACGCTGCTCAGTTATTGGCTCTGGATTCCTCGGGTTCTTGGTGAACGTACAAGTCCTATATATCCCCACAACCAGAAGGGTCCAGCATACGTAATGGTATATTGCTTTAAAAAATCTGTAATACTTAGAAGAAGTTACAGGTGAAAACGTTGGCACAAATGGCTGTTTTTTTTAACTCATTTTCAATTTTTCTTATTTTCAACTGTTAGTTTCTATAAAAAAAAACTTGAAGTATCTACACAAATGACCCCTTGCTGAATTCAGATTTTTGTCTCCTTTTCTCAAATGTTTAGCTTTCTATGATTCATTATTGCTTTCATACCCTTTTTTTACCACTAACTGGAAGGAGGTTGAAAGCACACAAAATGGCAAAAATAGGCTATGTCCCAGTAAAATGTCAAAACTGTGTAAATTTTTTTTGGGTTTTCTGACAAATGTCTGTCAGTTCCTGAAAGCTCGAAAGATGATGATTTCAGCACCACAAACCTTTTGTTGATACCATTTGCAGGGAAAAAACCAGACGCTTTCTTCTGCAGCACTTTTTTCCCATTTTTCCCACAAAAAAAAACAAAATGTAGCTGTATTTTGGCTAATTTCTGGGTCCCCTCCAAGGGAATCAACAAACCCTGGGTACCTTTAAAATGCCCATGATATTGGAAGAAAAGGACACAAATTTGGCATTGATACCTTATGTGGTCAAAAAGTTACTGGGGCCTAAGTGCAAACTACGCCAAATAGCTAAAAAAAGGCTTAGCGCAGGGGGGTGGTAGGCCTAGCAGCGAAAGGGTTAATAAAATGTAGCCTTTCTGACACCAAGGCTAGGAAAATATTTATTTATGCAAGGATCTAATCTGGAGGAGTCTCTCTTGTGGCGGCTCACAATGTATTTAATGATCAAGGATTTGCAATGTTTTTCTTCATTCCCCTTTTTCCTTTCTTCTGGGCTTGTGTACTTCTTCATGCGGGGGGGTCTCATGGGGAGGGGGTGTTAATTTAAAAAAAACATTAAATTTCAACTTACCTTTGCCTCTGGTACCGCGTCGAGTCACGTCTTCTCTCTGCACCTAACGCCTTACAGGAAGCAGGCAGCCATCCTCTCCTCCCCTAGGCCAATCACAACGCTGCAATGGCAGCATTGTGATTGGCTAGGACGTCAACCCCACAGGCATCTATGGGAAGGCCATCTTCTCTATGTAGGCTGCAAGCAGCCTACATAGAGAAAATGCAGAGTGTGTATGACTGGTTTGGTCGGCCCTGGGGGCAACCAAACTGTCTGTGCCCACAACAGTGGGCAAGCCACTCCTTCCCTGCCTGCAGCAGAAACGCCCACCTGCCCGCCCCCAACCAGCCGTACCCTTCTGCTTTCTCGCAGTGCGAGAAGCAGAAACATAAAATGGTATTTAAAATACCATTTTATGTTTCTGCTTCTCTCACTGCGAGAAAGCAGTGGGGCGACGCTCCTCCCCCCACGTGGAGGAGCCGCCCCTGGACATTTGTCAATCCCTTTATATGCAAGGATTAACTGTGAGGCTGAGTTTTCAAATAGTTTGCAACCGGTGCAGACAGTATTTAGGAAGACTGAGGAAGAAAGAACTGCAATAGCTGAAACGGGCTACAATCATACCCTGAACAACCATTTTGCGGCAACATAAACAGTAGGGGGCATATTATCAAGGATCTGCGATAATTATCGCAAAGCGCGCTTAGCGCTGTTTTTTTTATCGCCGGCCATCGCTGGATTTCCTTGCCGTGATAGCGCTGTATTATTAACGCATATCGCAAAGGCGATAGGAAATCCAGCGATAGCGAGTAAAACCAGCAATAGCGTGAGAATTCCAACACTAAATTAACTGCGCTAATGAAAAGCTTGCTAATAGGCAAGTGTGTACTTAACCTAACAATCCACCCCCCATTGACAAGGCAAGTTTTTTTCAGGCGTTAAATTCCAGCGATAAGCGTGGTTAGCGCGACTTTTCTTAGCGCTTCGCGGGCATTGATAATAGAGGGAAGTTGTGTTTGCGACTGTTTCAATGGAGTTTAAGTCAGGAATGCCTACTTTGCATGTCATTAGCGATATATATCGCTGACATTCTTAGAGATAAAAAAAACAGCCGCTATTGCCAAAAAACTCTCGCTAAGGCCCGTTAGCTGCAGCTTGTTAATAGTGTGGTAAAAATATCGCCGCATTAGCGGCAGAAAAGTGCCGCTAATGCGGCGATAAAGGGCTTGATAATATGCCCCTAGGACTTTTTTCAATATTTTAATGACAAACAAACATTGCGGGCATTAGAAACAAGAAGAGGTGCAGGGCCGAGCTCCGCAGGCCACCAAATAGAATCCCAAATACAGGGAGCTCCAAGCTTTGGTATTTCTGTCTTGGATGAGTTAAGGTGGAGAGGGTTGCTTGCTGTTCACCGAGCACCAAACAAAAGACATTTAGCCCTTGAAATGTGACTGCAGGGGCAGAATGTCTCCATCAAGTCTCAGAATCAACTGCATATCATCTACCCAAGAAAAGGTAAAATGAGAACCACGTGTTCGTCCTATTGATGTTTTGGGTGAAGATAAGGTATTTTTCATGAATAGGCATAACAAGAAATGGCCCCAATGTTGACAAGACTTGCTTTCTGTGTTAAAGCGTTGGACACTTGTTAGGGAACAAGCAGATCTGATCTTTTTGTTGCAGTAATGGAAAAATGTGAATTAAATTAGAAATAGATAGCTTACCAATAATGATTTTCCCTTATTAGCTGTATGTATGCTTTAACTTCTAGAATCATGCACTGTTTGCTTTGGAGTGAGGTGAAACTGTAGGACAAGACTCTAAAAGATGCATTTTTATTTTTGTCATATAGAAAAGGTCGCTGCAGGCTGCAGTCAGCGAGCAGCGAGACCAGAATGATGATGTCTTTGCTGTTATTATGTTAGCAGTTTTGTCATTTAAATGTTTATTGACCTTTTGAAACTGAATAAAGCTGTTATGTGTTCTATTATTGGGGGTTTGTTCACATATTTCATGCAGTTATGTTTGCACATTTTGTTTAAAAAAAAGCATTAAATATTTAGAAATAGTTTCTGAAACAATTTTGTCTGGGATAAACCATACATTATGTATGCCATTTCTTGTATCTCTGCTTTAAAACACTAACAAAGGTACAAGGGAAATGTGTAAATAAGGTAATTTTGTTATCAGTGAGCAGAGGAAAACTGTATATTTTGAAGAAGAAATTGATGTTTAACCCATAAAGGTAGGTAGTAATGTGGCATTATAGCCCTATGCTGGGGGCAGTATTGGTCATCAAAGGTCCTCTATATAATATAAGGCCTGAGCCATTGATGAGGGACTGCAACAAAGGAGAGAGCCATTAACAAGTTAGAATAGTGCGAGGAAGAAGATCTGAAGGGCTATAGAACATTGCACCAACTGAGGCTAGAATATACTAATAAAATCAGGAAGACAAACTGTGGAATGTTTGAGCAGAGTGTCTATACCTGACATTATTAGCCCTCTGGTACTCTATGGTCTTCAGTGGAGCTCCCAATATTCCAGTGTTCTGATATGCTGTTATTTGCTATTAATTTACTGTTCAATGTGAAGGGAACACATACATTTTCCTTTTAGTTTACATTTCGATTTCTCATCTAGTTGTACCCGGATCAAGGAAGTATGGCTCATCTTACAGATTGATAAGTGACTTACACTGGTACTGTTGCATCGCAAATCAATTGCTCCATCTATGAAGCAGCTGAGAATCATAGTTTTTGTTTTTCGCAGCTAATGGGTAACTCTCTAACTGATTGGCCCCATTCTATGAAAGTTAATAAGGCTGTTATCAAACAAGAGGAAAATTCTCTATGTGCATGGAAGTCCTCTCCAGAAAGGGTACAATGCCTCCATCACTGGAAAGATGTACAGAATGTTGATAATCAACAAGAATTTGAGGCTCACAGGCCTTGGTGAACAGCATGAGCCTCAACAATGAGGTGCAACGTGTAGTGTCTTATGAGTTAGCAATGACGGAACCCTTTTGGCTCCAGATGGACTTCATAGAGCTATCCGTAGGTGTTAGAGCAAAATGCAATGAAGGCTGATTTAGAATGCTGAGTTCGTAGTTGCACGCAGAAGAATAATGACGGCTAATACTAATATTCGTGTGTGGTGTAGCCATTTGCGGGTACCCAGGCTGGGGAGGATGGTACAATTGGCGATGAGATAGGAGATAAGTAACCTGGAGATCAGCAGTGCTCATACAGAGAGTTTGCTGTGGTCCAAGCAAACTGCTTGTATGTGCCATGTGTGCCATCGTCGAAGTACGAAACAACTCTTAATGCATGTGGAGTCAGTGCTGCAGCTCCAGCCACTGTGAAGCAGTTGGAGACAATGGAAGCATTGTAGGATCTACGCATTGTTGACCGAGAACCTGCTGGTCAGGCAATACATAAAGGTACCTTGCTGCCACTTAAGATAAAGTCACACATTATATGGAGTGTCTAGCCTGAATTCAGATACAGCCAGATCTCCAACGATCAGTCATTGATAAGTGGAAACTGCAAAATAATGCTGCACACAGAAGAACTGCAAGGCGGAGACCAACTGGGTGTCAGAAAGTACATATTGACATTAAGAAAAGAAGAAATAATTGACTTACCAAACTCTTTACAGAGAGTCATCGTACTGCTGCATACAGTGAAGTGGCTCAAGGAGACGTGTCAACAATTGTGCTTACCGAGCTGTCCATACCCAAAGTGGCCAGCCACCAAAACTGCTGAGTGGGGTTAAGAACAACTTCACAAGTTATGAAAAGGATAAAGAGCCAAGAGCGACTCTCAGAATAGTGAGGTTTTTAAGATCGCAGCGAAGAATGTCACGTTTCCAGCTATCATTAAAGATGATCCTGAGACAAGGACGTCGCAAGGCCCGACAGCTGCCTACACCACTTCACCATGATTCTCCAGCAGTGTGAGTAAGTCCCACACTGGTCTACAATGCTGCCTCCTTCGTGAAACCACCACCACTGTTGGATACCACCTGAAAGCTAAATATTGGCAATAGGTGGATTGTTTGGATAGAGACATTTGAAGATTTCAATGATGCACTTGAAGAGACTGATAACAAAAATATTATCAAATACCTAAAAAAACTTGCTGGTGATGGTGTAAAAGAAGTTACAGGGAAAATGCCACGAGCTAACAAAGAAATCATATGCCATCAGATTAAAGAAACTTTGAATCACAAGTTCAATTTATTGCCCAATGTAGATTACAGAAGACACATTTTCACTCAAGAAAGATAAAACGTTGGTGAAACCATCGACGAATTTTTGGAGAGACTCGACATACTCATCAAACACTGTAAGTTCAAGAAATTAACAATGAAGAAGCTATACGTCTTAGAGTTATTGATGGATGCTTGTCAGATTTATTCAGCCGACGAATGCTGAGAGAAACTATTAGTCTGGAAAGCGTGTTAATGGCTGCCTGAATTGAAGAGCTTGACGATAGGAAAGCTGCTGACATGGAGCCTGGAGGTGCCAAGAATGAATTAGCCATGAGTGTGAAAAGTAAACCAAAGTCAAAGACTGAAGGGCACAAATTGATGTCTATATGTAAAAAGAAGTTGTGTTTTAGATGTGTATTTTCGTTCCCACACGAAGGTAAATGTCTGGCTACTGGACAGATATGTAAAGGCTGTTGGAAGGAGAACCATTTTGTGACATTCTGCAGAGCAAAGCAAAGAAGCAAGTCCTTATTGCGCGAAGACAAAATGGCCACTGGAACGTTTCAGAAGCAACGTTCGAAGTGCGCCCACAAGGCCAAGCGGCGACATCAGTTAAGACAAATTGACACTGAACAAAGTCAATCATCTAAATCATCGTTAATCAATTCTTTTTTTTTTTTTTTTTTTTTTTTACTTATAAAGCGCATGGTTACACTAACCAGTGTGTCCCCGCGCTGCGGCACAGTTCAGATCGCGGGCAGAGGAAACAAGCGGTTAACCCAGAGAACTCAGAGAAGGAAAAAGCCAGGTTTTGAGTTGTTTACGAAAGAGTGTCTCCACAGACTCCAGCCGGAGCCCCGGGGGGAGTTTATTCCAATGTTTGGCAGCCAGAAAACAAAAAGAGCGGCCACCCATCCTCGCTCTCCTGATGTTCGGAATGCTGACCTGCCCTGTCCCGCTAGATCTCAAGTAGCGGGTCGGAGAGTATGGGGTGAGGAAGTCGTGAGGGTAAGTGGGGCCTTTTCTCTGTAAAATGCGATGGCTCACACACATAGCCTTGAACAGGATTCGTTCCCTTACCGGGAGCCAGTGAAGGGAAGCCAGGGCCTTATTGGAAGAGGCTCTCCTGGGTAACATTAAAACGAGACGAGCCGCAGCATTCTGAATGCGCTGGAGTCTCTGCACACACTTGGAGCTAGCTCCCAAATACAGGACGTTCCCATAATCCAAGCGTGACGTCACCAGAGCATGGACCATAGTTTTCCTTGCTGAAATTGGCAGTACATCCAAGGTCTTCCAAAGACCTCTCATAACCCCAAAACATTTCCCCGCCACGCGCCTTATGTGATTATCAAAGGAAAGCTTGGAGTCCAGCCACACCCCAAGATTCTTTACCTGATCACAGGGGGGCGGGGTAGGTCCCAGTGTCTGCGGCCACCACGCTGACAACCAGATAGTGGGAGCTTTACCTATCACAAGAACTTCAGTTTTGTTACCATTAAGCTTAAGGCAGTTGTCAGCCATCCAAGACGCCAGTTCTTGAAGACATGTCAAGAAATTGATGGCTGCCTTCTCAAGTTCTTGTGTTAGGGACACCACCAATTGTGTATCGTCAGCGTAGGACACAACACTAACCCCAAATTTTTCAATAATCTCTGCCAGAGGGGCAATGTAGAGATTAAAGAGGGTGGGGCTAAGGGTGGAGCCCTGTGGGACCCCTTGGTTCAGCTTGATACTTTTAGAGTAGTAAGGTTCCTGCGACACCTGGAAACTACGCTCGTGTAGGAAGGACTCAAGCCATTCCATGGCTCGGTCCACCAAACCTCGTTTCCTCAGGCGTTGAAGTAAGGTTGGATGAGCCACCGTGTCAAACGCAGTGCTAAGGTCGAGTAGGACTAATGCCACCGTTTGTCCCGCATCTACATATTTGCGGATGATTTCGGTGGAGAGAAGCAGCGCCGATTCGGTGGAGTAAGATGTTCGGAACCCCGATTGAGAGGGGTGAAGCAAGCTGTATTTGCTAATGTGAGATGTCAGTTGGGTATTAACCACCTTCTCTGCAATTTTAGCGAAATAAGGTAGCAGAGAAATCGGATGTAGGTTCTCCAGTTGGCTCATACTAACATCTAGCTTCTTTTTTAATGGGAGGACGATCGCCTCTTTCCATCTTGTTGGGACAGTTCCTGTGGTAAAGGAGAGCTCAAGGAGGTGCCTGATATAAGGCTCAAGTGTCTCAAGACTCCCTTTTAGCACCTTAGGGGTCGCGGGGTCTCTGGGTGAACCAGACTTGATGCTAAGGGCTACGCCAGTGAGAGAATCACAAGGGGGAACCACAAATTTACGAAGACATTCTGCCTCCCCTAAGTTAGTCGTCCCCTCATCCTCCTTGCACCCATTACATGCTGCCACAGGGAAGGTAGAGTAAATCTTCCCTACTTTCTCCGCAAAGAAGTCGGCCACCCTATTGCAAGAGTCCATAGAGCTGGTGGTCGGGCTGTGGTTCTAGCAAGAGACGAGATCTCCTTGAACATAGTAAAGAGTTCCTTTGAGGAGTTCTCCGCTATTTCAATACTCTCACTGTAGTAAGCAGCCCGAGTCTTCCTTATAAGAGAGTGATAAATCTTCAGGCTGGCTTTATATTCCCCTTTCCTAAGAACTGAGAAATCACTCCTCCATGCTCTCTCCAGGCGTTTACAAGCTGATTTGGCTATTCTAAGCTCACTGCCAAACCAGGGTGCAGATTTACATCGTCTCCCAGGTGCTCTCAAGGACCATGGGGCGTTACTGTCTAATGCCTCTATAATACGTTTGTCCAGGGCTTCACAGGCCAAATCCATGTTTATGCCTCCAGGTGGCCCACCCTGTTGGAGGGCCAGATTAAACTTCTCTTGTGAAAACATAGCCCACTTCCTATGCTTTTTCCTAATGCCCAGTTTCTCCTGAGAATAAGAGTGAGGCATCCAGGCAGTAAAAGGAAACAAAAAATGATCCGACCATGGGACCGGAACCGGGGGCCCAGTATCTAAGGCATCCCAGTTAGCAAAGATCGGATCAAGTAGATGGCCCAATTGGTGGGTAGGGAGCACCGATTTAAGTGTCAATTGAAGAGCTGCCATTTCCTGGCAGAACTCTTGTACCCCAATATTTGCCCTCTCATCAAAATGAAGATTCAGTTCCCCTAACACCAAGAGTTTCTCATAACGCAGAGCAGGTTGAATCAGTTGCTCCATGATGCTAGATGTAAAACGCGTGAAAGGGCCGGGGGGTCTGTAAATCAGAAACCCTTTCATGATGTAGTTCGATGAGACCATAATAGAGAAGAAGCCAGCTTCGCTATCCACAATGTCTGCTGGCTCAAGAGTACATTGAATAGCTAGCCTATGAATGATAGCAATCCCTCCTCCCCTATTAGTGGGACGATCAATTCTGACTATTCCAAAACCATTGGGGACCGCCTCGAGGATTTCAGGTGTGGAGTCCTCATTTAACCAGGTTTCTGTAAGAAATAGCACATCTGTCTGATCATCAACCAGAAGATCATGAATTTCATGTTTATGTCTCCTCAGAGATCTGCAGTTGATCAGACAGAGGCTAATCTTCTGACCTACCGCCCTCATTCTTGAAGTTGACTCCACCATGAAAGGGCAGTGACTGCAGTTATAACGTGTGTTCCCTGCCATTATACTATGCCTACACATCTCCCTAATCGGGGGACAAAGTTCATATAGCTGTTTGGCAGTATAACAACAAGCTGAACTGGTTCGGGCAGGGGTACTGGCCCCGGGCCCCGTCTTCTAGATCAGTATCAAGTGAAAGGGGAAAAGATGACTGTGCCAGTTCGATGTTCACCTCAGAAAAGCATGCACATGCTGGACTGGCCACATGTGAAGAAA
Source organism: Calotriton arnoldi (assembly GCA_963921515.1). Taxonomy (NCBI): domain Eukaryota; kingdom Metazoa; phylum Chordata; class Amphibia; order Caudata; family Salamandridae; genus Calotriton; species Calotriton arnoldi. The sequence continues at coordinate 1,349,304 of CAWUFW010001434.1, forward strand.
AATGTAATTCAAAGAAAAGTCGACATGAAAAAGCATCAAAGCCATTCAAGCATTGTCCAAAGATTGCACTAAAAATAAATGGTTGTTGGATACCTTTCATAATTGACAGTGGTGCTTCGATAAACATTGTGCCTGAGGAGAAATATATTGAATTGTATCCAGTACTGCGATTGATGCCATTGAAAACCAAAGTGTATACATGGACTGCATCGATGCCCTTAAACAATGAAACACAAGAAAATGAAGGTGCGAGCACCCATCCATGTGCTCCAAAGTACAGCGTCAAGTGCCTGTCTACTCAGTTTCAGCACAGCTGCTGTTACGGGACTGATTTCTGCAAACTACCACATGAATGCTCACCATGAAATAGTAAGTCAATTCCCTTAATTGTTTCATGGCTTAGGAAAGACATAGACAAATTGCATTTCATTTACAAGATGGTGTTAAAAATTGAATTGTTACTTAAACATCAGGCAAACAAGGCAACTGGACGAGAGAGACAGCCAGATCCACACATTGCTGACATGATAGCCCAATTAAATGGTGCAAAGGTCTTCTCTTGCCTTAATTTAAATAAAGGATATCATCAATTGGAATTCGAAGGAAATTGCAGGTACATTACAACCTTTTCTACACATTTTGGTCTGTTTTGCTGCAAAAGACAAAGTTTTGGTATTTCATCGCTGGATAACTTTTTCAAGACATCATTCGATGTATCATACATGTCTGAATCAATACATATCATACATTTTGAATGCTTCAATTATAGTGCTGACATATTCGCCTTTGGAGGTACACATAAGGAGCACGATAAGGCTCTCACACAATTATGTTGTTTACTTGCAGATGCAGGTTTGACTTTGAATGCAGATAAATGTGAGTTTCACAAGATAAAGTTAAAAATCTTTGGCTATATCTTTTCTGATGGGGGTATGACACCCGATCCTGCTAAAGTACAAGCACTGTCAACTGCTGATCCCCCACAAGATTTTTTCGTGGTGCATTCATTTTTTGGCATGGCCAGCTACTGTTCCAGATATATATGAGGATTTGCCACTGACTCCTCCATTGAGAGAGCTGATGAAAAAGAATGTTTCATTTCATTGGTCACATGAATGTGAGAAAAGGTTTAAGAAAATCAAACAAGCCATTGAGAATGCTACTGGAATATAGCATGTTACAACGCATGCTATTACATTTCGTACTATTACAACCCGGTCGTTACAACGACCGCGTTGTTAGTACGCAATACCTTTACATCGCAAGTCATTACAACGACTTGCTGTAGGGGGCGCGCTGGACTTAGGAATAGTATTATTTACTATTCCTACTTCAATTTGCGCAACAGCAGGGAAGGTGTTGGATTTCATATCCAATACCTTACCGCCCCCTAAAGCAAGTCGTTCTAACGACTTGCGATGTAAAGGTATTGTGTACTTACAACGCGGTGTAACAAAGTGGCTGTTTCCCTGCCACTGGGATGATGTATTTCAAAGCTTAATACAGAGGTTGTTGTTGATGCTAGCCCAGTCAGGTTAGTCTCCATCCTTGCACAGCTAACACCCAAATGCCTGAAGGCATATTGTGGCATAAGAAAGGAGGAGTTTGTGACAAACACAACGTGCTTATTCACAACCTGAAAAAGAGAGTTTTGCTATGTTATGGGCTTGTGAATACTTTAATGTATTCCTGTATGGAAAGCCATTTATGCTGGTAACTGATCATCAAGCTTTACTAACTATATTTGGCAATCCAAAGGCCAAGATGCCTCCTCGCATTGAACGATGGGGACTACGTTTACAAGGGTACTATTATAACACTGTGCATCATCCAGGGTAGGACCAGAACCATGCTGACTATCTTTCCAGAGTGCTTATCTAAGGTCATGGTACACCACCCAAAATAGCTGAACCCTATATCAATTTCATTGTGTAATCAAGCACATCAGCTGTTATTTCGTTAGCCCAGATTATCACTACCACGAGCTATGATAGCGACAGGCTAAAGTTGAAAGACATAATCAAACATCAGTCATGGAACCAACACCCTCGACCTCTCGCCAGTGATGGTGAATATCAAAAATACAACAATGTCAAAGATGAACTGTCCATAGCTCAGGAAGGATTTATATTGTGAGGGTCAAGAATACTGATTCCGGAGACTCTGAGGCAATAGATTATTGAAGTGGCCCATGAAGGACATAATGGAATTGTTGTCGCAAAACAAGCTCTCTGAGACCAAGTCTTGTTTCCGTATCTCGATGAGCGGGTTGAGAAGGAACTAAAGGCCTGTAATCTGTGCAACGGCCTTTCTACTAAAGTTACTCAACACACCTTAACCATGTCAGAACTCCCAAAGCATGACGGGAAGAGACTAGCCATTGAGTTTGGTTTTTTGGTCCACCTGACAATGGGCATCACCTGATGGTGATTGTGGATGAGTACTCACGATTTCCCTTAATTGAGGATCTTTCACCTACTACTCGTATCCGAGTGATTGAGAGACTAGAAGGCATCTTTTCAACATGGGATGCTCCAGCCATGTTGAAATCTGACAGTGGCCCGCCACTCAACAGTTGTGAGTTTAAAGATTTCTTAGACCATCTGAGTATAAAGCATCAGAAGAGCACACCTCTGTGGCGGCAGGCCAGCGGACTAGTTGAGCACTTTATGAGTACGCTAAAGAAAGCACTGCAGCGTGTTACTCTTGAAAAGCTCGATTTAAAAACTGTGTGAAATCTTCCTTGAGAGCATGTCGTTCAACACCTCACTCGACCATAGGTGAAAGTCCTGCGACATTGATGTTTGGGAGAGCAATGACAACCAAGATACCAAAGTGGACCAATCAGAGAGAGAAAAATGAAAATGCAACTTGTAAGAAGGACTTGGTACAGAAACAAAAGATGATAGCGTATGCTGACAAAAGTTGACACGCAAAGAACATCATCTTTAGGAGATGAGATCGAGTACTCGCATGTCAGATGCGGAAAATAGAATCTGATGCTCCATTTGCTGCAGAACCTTTTCAAGTAGTGTCTACAAAGGGACATATGGTGACTGCTCAGCACCCACCTGCGCCCACACCTCCACTTGCTTCCTATCCAGAAGAGATGCCAATTCAAGCTTTTGAGCCACGCTTACAAAGCCATCTACGACCAAGGACCAGATTACATGAATCACTGCCTGAATTTCCACCCACCTACCAGGAACCTCCACTCTACTCACCTCGCTCTATGACAGATACCACGCATCCGCCGCTGTCACTTCGGAGGATGCTCCTTCGTCCACCTCGTCGCCAAATCCTGGAACACCCTCCCCCTTCACCTCCGCACTTCACCCTCACTGACCCACTTCAGGAAGGGACTCAAGACCTAGCTCTTTACTATGGCCTGCAGCACAGCACCTGGATACTCTCTTGCATGGTAAGCCACACCTTATAAATACTGCTTACCTGATTGATTGATTGATTGACCCAGGTGCGAGGACAGTTCAACTACCTGAATTTTAAAAATAAGTGAATGTCATTGGAGAGGCAGCTTTTTGTTTCTGGTGTCCATTTCAGGCCTGCTAACCCAAAGCTGGATCAGAGAAAATGTTCCTTTGCAGCCACCATTGCAGGACACAGAGGTTTGTCGCTGCATTTTGTAAAACAATTTGAAAGGGCACACAGGTGGTTAGGGTGAGTACTGCCTGATCCTAAGACCGATGTCCTTTTAGGGTTTGGGGACCCAGATTTGAAGTCTGCAAAACCAAATCAAATAAAACAAAGAATAAAAAAAAATGTTGGGGCCTTGTATAGAGGGATAGGAGCAGAGCCTGGTCTTTTACCCTACACATCTGCCTCTTTAATAGTGTAAATGGTAATGTGATATGTAATCTCACCGAAGACTGTTTATGTTATTTGACAGTCACATCAAGAGTAAGGTCATGAGCACTGGATTTGGTTTACAATGTGGAAGTTATGGATTGCATGGCTGTTGTGCAAGTAATGGTTTGAGTTTTTTTAAGAAAAACAATTCACTGAAAAAACAAAGGTTAAAGTGAAGTTATGTTTAGCTTTGGTTATAACACCAAAATCTACGTTTAAAAGACCTGAGAAATTCACCTAATGAATCACAGTTAAAAATTATTTATGGTTATGAAATAAAACCCCAAACCCACCAAAATTCACAAGTTATGTTTAGGAGCACAATCCATAACTCACACAACAGCCCTGCAAACCATAACTGACACACCAATGTAATGCTCATGTCCTCCCCTGAAAACAAAAATGTAGCAACTACATTTTGCCATGGGGTTTGTAGACCCTCAGACGGGATTTGTGAACCCTAGCATGGCTGGTCTCACAAGGTCTATGTAATGAAAAGATCACACAAGTATATTAGATGGAGGAATTTTATTCCAAATACGTAGGAACCCTGGCACAGTAACTGGAGGCAGAGTCTTCCTCCACCCTCTTTCTTCTCTCTTCTCTCATCCCATTCCATCACCAACATTCTATTGTGCTTCACAGACATAGTACCTATGTTGTTTTCGGGAGAAACAATATACCTATACAACACAACGCACACCTCTCCACGTCATTTCCTCTTTCTATGTGTGTTGCATTCTGCAGCACACATAGAAAGAGGAAACCTCCTCTCAGGATTGTTTTTGTGCAGGAAGGTTTCCCTTCATGCACAAAAACAATCCTGCCTACACATGGTGCAAGGGTGCCTGCATAGGCACTATGCTGCCAAAACAGCACCAGCACAAGGGAAGAGGACAGGAATGCACTGTATTGGATAAATATGGCTCATTCCTGCCCTTTTCCTGTGACGCAAGGCATTGCATCAAGGTGACTTCCCTACTCTTGAATTTAAATACCAGTTTCCTATTTTCAACCATTTATATGGGTTCAACAGTGTAGGGACTATGGGCCAGATGTAGGTAATTCTGAAATACCGAGTCCTTAATAGCGATTTTTACCGAATCGCTATTAAGAACTCGGTATTTCAGATGTACGTAAAAAGTCGGTAAAAATTACCGATTCGGTAATAAGCGGTAAAAATTAGCGATTCTGAAAGAATCGGTAAAAATAAATACCGAATCCCCATTACCGAATCGTTATCACCGATTCCTTAATACCGATTCGGTAATTAGCGATTCGGTAATTTAAAAAAACGGTAATTGTGGAATCAGCCAATCCTGTGCATCCTCATTACCTCCCAACCAGGAAGTGGCCACACCCATGCAACTGCACTGATCCTGAAGCTATTTGTGAGGCAGGGAGCACAGCAAACAAGCCAGGAGCAACTCTACAAACTATTTGCTGACAACACTGAGCAAATATGGACAACCAGGAGAGGGAGAAAGATGCAGCTGAAAGAAAGAGGAAGCATAAATTCAGTGAGAGGGAGCTGGAGGTCCTTATTGAGGATGTCACAAAGGACCACGACAAACTGTTTGGGAAACAGTCTCTGCACGTGCCTGAATCCCAGAAAAGGCAGATTTGGCTGGTCATACAAGAAAGAATAAATGCCATTGGAGTAACCCAGCGCTCCATTGAGGACCTAAAAAACTCTGGTATGACCTGAGGAAGCGTGCTAAGGAGAGGCTGGCAGACAGAAAGCAGCAAGCCAACCTTACAGGTGGAGGGAGAAACACAGCACCTGCACCAACTGCCCTGGATCTCCTGGTCGAGTCCACCCTCCAGCCGGAGAGTGTGAGTGGGATTGGGGATGCAGACAGCTCAGCCAGAGCTGGCAACAAACAAGGTAAGATGCATGCACTGCTTGCTGTGCCCCCACTCCCTAACCCCAATCCCCAATGAGGCATTGTGAATCCCACTCCAGTACATGTTTTACTGAAAACCAGCAATGCATTATGGGAGATGTAGTCAGAAGTAACACACGTCAGAACAGTCAGTCCACTGAACCCAAAGGCATGTGACACACATCAGCAATTAGCAAGCAGAGGACAGTCAGTTTGATTGGCAGGCATGAAATTTATTATCACGCAAATGCTGCCAGATAAGTGAGCAAATGTACATTCTGTCTTCACAGGCGAGCCAACGCGCAGGGCTGCAGAGGTGAGCAAACGAAAGGCACCCAGGACAGAGAGGACACAAGAGGAGGAGGTCCTGTCGCCTGCAGGGCACACCACCCCACCACCACCATCACCACCACCACCACCACCACCATCACCACCATCACCACCAAGAGCCAGGAGGAATGCAGTGGCCAGCCTCCAGCAGATGGAGTTGTCCGAGGAGGACAGCATAGGAGGCCAACAGTCCACGGTGGCTGAGGATGCCAACGGTGCAGGCTCACAGTCCCCCACAGAGCGCGCCCACACACGTGCCAGATGCCGCAGGGCAAGGGCAGCCAGTCCAGCTTCACAGGGCGAGGATGAGAGTGTGTTCGCCAGTCTTGAGGGGAACATGCTCAAGGTGCAGCGCCTGCAAGGCAAAGCCATAAGGTCAGCCCAGCAGCAGATGGTACAGATGAATGGGCACATGCTGCGCATAGAGAAGGGCATCTGTTCCATGAACAATACTGTGGCTGAGGGCATGAGGGACATGTCCGAGGCAGTGAGGCTGCTGTGCAGCAAATTGGATGAGGACCGTCTGGCAAGGCGCAGGGAGAGGCAGAAACTGGACAACTACACCAAGGCGGTGAACCGCCTCTCCACTGCCACCTTTCTGCTCTGCAGGTGCTCGGTGGCCATGCAGGAGGAGATGGCCCACTGCAGCCGTGATGTGGCAAGGGGGCTGGTCACAGTGACCAGTGCACTAGAAGTGCTACAGACCAACCAGGTAGCCACTACAGGTGATGGGGGGGATAGTGAAGAGGCTACTAGCCGCAGTAGCATCATGCCACCTATCACAGAGTCCAGGAGGCGCAGCGAACGGCACAGCGCTGCCACAGGACAGACTGGCAGTGAGGACAGTGTGCCCAAGGGACGCAGCAGTGCAGCACGTGGGTGCAGGTAGTAATGCCAGCCATCACATGGTTTACCGAAATGGGTGGTGTAACCCATTTTGGTTCTGGAAACTGCATTTAAATTAGGCCTGGCATGTGACGCCCTTCATGTTGTGGTGGTGTGCTATGCTAATTAAACACTGTCACTCACTTACAGTAACTGGCTGTGTCTCCTTACTTACTCAGAAATAGTTGCGTGTTATCTCTGCCCGTCTGTGTCTCCCATCTGGTGCTGCTGCCACACCTGCTGCACTGTGCTCTGGCTGTGGACAGTCCTCACCCTCGTCCTCAGAGTCTGTTAGTTCCACTGCTGTTCCTTTCTTTGTGGCAAGGTTATGCAGCATGGCACATGTTGCTATTATTCTACAGCAGATGATGGGGCGGTATCTGACGTGCACCTCCACTTTTGTGGAGGCAGCGGAACCTGCTTTTAGTAGTCCGAAGGTGCGCTCCACAACGTTGCGCGTGCTTTTATGTGCCACATTGTATCTTCTCTCACTTGGTGTGGATGGGTTGAGGAATGGTGTCAGGATAAATGCCCGCACGGCATATGCGCTGTCACCTAAGTGAGAAAGGAAGTGCCATTAATATGACTCACCCACACATTCATCCAAGGTATACATCAGGGTGTGTCACATTGATTTACCTAGCAGGTATCCTTCTCCAAATTCACCCCCAGCCAGACGTGTGTAGATCCCACTGTTCCGGAATATGTAGGATTCATGGGTACTCCCTGGAAATTTGGCCACAATGTCAGTGATGATGTGGTCCGCATCGCATATCACCTGCACGTTGATGGAATGCGTAGATTTGCGGTTGCGGTATATATACTCTGTAGCTGCAGGTGGGCAGATTGGTATGTGTGTCCCATCAATGCACCCTATTACATGTGGGAACTGTGCCTTTGGTAAAAATCCAGCTTTGTCTTGTGCAGTTCCGCCTGTGTGCTGGGGAAGCGTATGTAGTGATGCATTCTTTGCATCATGGCATCCAAGAAAGAGTTGAAGAAACGGGACAGGCAACTCTGTGACACCACCTGCCACAGCTATCACCCCTGGTAACTTCCTGATGCAAGTAGGTGCAGGCTACAGAGCACCTGAACATGTGTTGGTATTGCGTGCGCCCTGGTGTCTGATGCTCCAGGAGTGGGTGCAGGTCCCGTATCAGGTCTAGGATGGTTTGGGGGTGTAGCCTGTACCTCTCATGGATTTCAGCCTCAGTCAGTTGGAAGAGTGTAACGCGCAGTCTATACACGCGCTCCTCCCGTCTCCAGATCCTCAGTCCTGCTGCTTGCAAACGTAGCCGCCTTGCAATTACATAGAGGGCCGCCATTGTGTTCACACTGTTGCATTTTGGGGCTGTTTAAATGCAGTGCACCTGATTACCACCTACTTTGAGTCAGTGGTAATTAGCGACTCCTAAATACCGAAAATTCGAAAATTCGGTATTACCGATTTTTGGTACATCGGATTTGCGATTATTTAAGGATTTCTTATTTACCGATTCGTTATTTAGGGGTTTCGGTGTCTGCTAATCGCTAATTAAGGAGTCGGTAACCGGTTTCCCTTATTTTTACCGATTCCTTATTTGCGATGGCGTTCGGTGTTTCCTACATTGCACATGGCTAAATACCGGTCGGTAACGCTGAAATTCTGCGAATTTCGGCGTTACCGACCGGTATTTAGCCACCTACATCTGGCCCTATATCGGGTGATTCCATATTTTCATCCAAAACCGGAACAAATTTTGCATACCACACTTGCTTGCTAACAATTGTGTATGGTAAACCTAAATTTGCCACAATGGACATATCAGCTCCACCAATAGACATTGCACATGTTGGTTTCTTTTTCTTCCCATCCACACTGAAAACATCTTCAATACACACATATTCAAATCATCATATTTTGAAGAACTCAATTGTGAATATTATGTATCCTGCTTCACAACTATAACAGAATCACTCTTCTTTTTATGAATAACTTCAAAGAAATGACCCAATACCCCTCAATTCGAGCACTTCTGCCCTGTACAGAACATTTTTTGTCATTAGCGAGATGACTGCCACTTCCTCATCTATAACACTCTTTAACAGAAGTGCCGGCCTTTCCTTTCCTACAGTAATCAGAGTTATAGAGATGAAAATCTTTCTTATCTTGTTGAGAAGATGAAACTGGTTTGGAGTTTCAAATCCTAGAAAAAGGACTATTGTCCATTTGATCTTCTTCTTCCGAAAGGACAGCTTTAGCACATCTACCAGTAAGTTCTGCTCTCTTAACTATGTCAATCACATCTTATAGCTCACATATTATCTTGGACACTCGAGTTGACTGTGTGCATTACTATTTGATCCCGAATAAGTTCAACATGGAAAATACCAAAGCGCCATGTAAGTGCTAAACTTTTTGATGCAGCAACAAAATCCCCAATGAACTCTTTTTACCCTGGATTCTGAATTAGAATGTATAGCGATCAACATCTACACAAACAGTTGGCTTAAAATATGTATCTAAAATCCTCCAAAGCATTAGTAAAAACATCATCTTGACCAGAGGGTCCATGTTGGTTTTTTAATGTGATTACACATTTTCAACCCTCTTGAACCCAAGCAATGCAACATTTGCTTTGTTTTTTTTCTCTGGTGTAAACTCCTCATCCTCTTCAAATGTAGATATGTAATTAACAAAAATACTCCCTCCACTCCTACCACTTCATTGTAGATTAATTAGAAGCTGGCAAAAATGGTTGAAGTGGCGAAAGGTTCCATATATTACCAGGTGCCATGCTTGTGACTAGTAAATATAATAGTGGAAAGTGTTGTAAAGTCAAACTGTATCAACTTCAACAATTTGTGCATGCCCCACATTAACACTAGTGGGAGTACACTTGAGAAAGGAATTGTGCACGTAGAAAGAGATATGCACTTCGGCAATGGTGAAAGGTAGAACAAATGCAGTTCTTTCACATTGACACCTAATAAATGAGTCACAATGCAGGTGAGTACATGTGTTTCAATTTAAGTTGGTGGCATGCTATGTGTTATAATCTTCCCCAAATTTAATATTCCCCTCAGAATATTGTTATGGTCATTGTTATTGTTATTATCAGTTGGTACGCTCCTCTCCCCCTCCCTGGGTGGTTCCTCCCTAGAATTCTAACTGGAGTGCACCTTAGAAAGTTGAGATCCCAACCTGAGGAGCGTTAGGCTAGGCAGTTGGAGGAACTGTGCTTGGAAATAAACCCACTACATTCTCCATACTTCACGCCTCATGGATTTATTTTAACAATTTGGCGACGATTGGACTCCTACGTTGCTGTGCGGGGGGCAGTTGCTGTTCCTCTCCCCTGTTTTTGCCAGCCTAGTGTTCAGTTCCGTTGCTCCTCTTACCTTCTGCTGCGTTCGTTCAAGTTTCCTCCCCGCTCCATCGCTTTCACCCTGGGAACTTTCTACATATTCTGGCTGGCGCTGCTCTTTTGGAGGTGTTTTCATCCTCACGCCTCTCCGTTTTGTCCAACAGCACATTGAGAAGTTTTCCCCTCACGTCTTCATCTCTCCCTTCATAGAGGTGTCCGGAGAAGTTTTCTTTCCTGAGGACGTCTCAGCCAGTGGCTCCATGTTGGCGCTTGGCCGGAGTGCTTTCCCTGGTGCCGCTTCCATTCAGTCACGGCGTCCGCTTCAAGAGAGGCGTCATTGGGTGTCTCTGCCACACATGCTCATCGGTTTTCAGTCAAGCACTTCCCAGCAGTTATCTCCTCAGGCGAAGTGTCACTACGTCGGCGCATGCCCAGAGTGTTCTCCATGGTAGTCACGGGGTTCGTCAGGCACAGTGTCAGTCAGGAAAGGAGAGTATCGTCATTGACGCATTCCTGTGAGGCATTGTTTTCTTCATGCGCCGCCCCTAGCAGGTGATTTTCTCAAGCGAGGCGTCTGTCAGCAAAGAAGTGTCTCGTCAGCGACGCATGCCTTCAGGACTCCATTTCGTCACTCCTCCGAATTTCAGATTCTCCTCACCAAGAGGGAAGCAGCGTTCGGCATAGGGAGAAGTGTTGTGGTTTCCCAGCCTTTCTCCTGTGCAGTCTTTCTTCTAAACTCATTGTCACTTTCAAGGTACCCTGCCTCTCCGGCCATTTCCCTTCCATCTACAAGTAAGTGCATTTTCGTCATTCGCTGACAGGCACAGCTTGCTTGCAGTTTCCTCAACTCGATCTCTTTTTTTCGGTAACCCTCACGCTGACAGGCTCAGCATTATTGCCTGCAGCATCTCCTGACTTTCACTGACAGGCACAGACTCTCCCTGCCTGCAGTTTTTCTTTGACTTGCATGTTTTATGCCCTACATTTTTATAATTAGTGTTTCTGTGCTCAGTATTGCATCATTACCTCCTTACAGGCATAGCTTATTCCTTTTCTGCTGTTTTTCATACTCTGCTGTTTCCCATTTACTGTTATATTTTTTCTATTTTGATAACTCATAGTGTTAGCATGTCAGTTGCTAACATGAATCAACCGCCTCCATTTTTAAATGATGAAGGGGAGCCTGAGATTCCATGGGATAGGTGGGTCAAAATTCTTCATTCCTACCTAATCGCCATAGGAGGGGAAACGTTTTCTTCAGTAAGAAAACAACATATGTTATTACATAATGTTGGTGTTCATGGGAGGAAGGTTTACGAAGATATAGCTGATGGAGTAGAGGAGGATGGGGAGGGTGATATTGATGTGTTCACTACCACTTTAAGAAAATTGGGTTCTCATTTTAAGGATAAAGTTAATGTTGGATTGGAGCGGCATAAATTTTTTCAAAGGGTACAAGGCAAGAACGAAAAAGTTACTACATACATTGCCTCCTTGAGAGGGCTCTCTGCCACTTGCGAATTTGGGGCCTGATTCACAGAACTAACTTACGTCAAAAACGTAAAGTTAGTACTTTTGGTATTCACAGAATACACTTACTCATTTTGGTATTCACAGAATGAACTTACTCATTTCGGTATTCACAGAAGTTAGTAGTCCTAACTTTAGGACTCCTAAATGCCTTCTGTGAATACCGAAAGTCTTAAAGTTAGGATTTGTCTCAGTTTAGGAGTAGTAAAGTTAGGACTCTAACTTTAGGACTCCTAAATGCCTTCTGTGAATACCGAAAGTCTTAAAGTTAGGATTTTTCTCAGTTTAGGAGTAGTAGCTTTACTACTCCTAAACTGAGAAAAATCCTAACTTTAAGACTTTCGGTATTCACAGAAGGCATTTAGGAGTCCTAAAGTTAGGACTACTAACTTCTGTGAATACCGAAATGAGTAAGTTCATTCTGTGAATACCAAAATGAGTAAGTGTATTCTGTGAATACCAAAAAGTACTAACTTTACGTTTTTGACGTAAGTTAGTTATGTGAATCAGGCCCAAAGTGCACTGGCAGATTCCCTTATCAGGGATCAATTGGTCCGATGCACTAATGATCATAAAGTACAAGAAAGGTTGTTGACCCAAAATCCTGATTTGGACGAGGCTGTAACCATAGCAAAGAGCATTGAGCACACAGCTTATTGTGTAAAAGAAATGAAAATTAATAAAGAGTCTGCAGCAGAGGAGAAGCATGTCAATTGAATTAAAGAAGATGAGGAAATTCTGAAAGTTGTGAGCAAAAATACTGTCAGCCCTAAGCTTAAAAAAGAAACTTTCAGATGTTACAGATGCGGGAATGCTAATCATTTAGCCAATTTCCCCAGGTGTCCTGCTAGAGGTGTGAACTGCAGAAAATGTAATAGAGTGGGACACTTTTCAAAAATGTGCAATTCTAGAGATGTGAGCAAAGATGTACATGTTGTCCATGATCGAGCCTCTGACTCTGCAGATAGCAAGTTTATATTTCAAGTTCATGGTCAAGGGGTTGAAGAAAAGGCTAATTATCCGGTTTGCGAAATACATTTGGATGGCAAAAAAGTTAAGGCTTTTGTAGACTCCTGTTCCCCTTACACCTTAATAGAATTAGACACTTTCCAAAGCTTATTTAATGATGGTGATTACATTATGGAAAAACCAGATGTACATCCGGGGGGGTACAACAAGGACCCCATTCCTTTAAGAGGGATGGTTAGCATGCGCATCACCTTTAAGGACAGACATACCTTTGGGAAGGTTTACATCACGGAAAAGGGAAGCAACTTATTAGGGTGGAAGCACCAGAAGGATCTGGGTATCACTCTAGATCCCAACAAAGTTGAACAGGTATTACTGGTTGATAATTCCTTAACAGGTAAAGGGATTTGTGACAAATTCCCAGAGGTCTTTACTGAAAATGTAGGTTTGTTGAGAAACTACATGCACAAAATAAAACTCAAAAATGATGTTGTCCCAATTGCACACAAAACCAGGTCTATTCCCCTAGTGATGCGTGAGCCTTTAAAAAAGGAGCTGGAGAAGCTTGAAAAGCTTGGCATTATCCAGGCAGTGGAAAGTTCGGAATGGTTGGCTCCCGTTGTTATAACTTCTAAAAAAGAGAGCAATGACATCCGCATGTGTGTGGACTTTAGAAGTTTAAAAGCCAACATTTGGGTAGATAGGTACCCACTTCCAAATATTAATGAAATGCTATCTGTAATTAATGATGCTAAGTACTTTTCTGTATTAGATCTCACGTCGGCATATCATCAAGTGGCTTTACACCCCGATTCTCAAATCCTCACAGCTTTCACTACACCTTTTGGCACTTACAAATTTTTAAGAATGCCTTCTGGTCTGGCTTCGGCTGCAGCGACTTTTCAAAGAATAATGCAACATATCTTGGGGGGTGTTGACAAATCCATCTGTTTTCAGGATGACATTCTTATTTACGGCTGTGACGAAGAGGAAGACAATCATAACTTAAAAAGAGTATGTACTAAACTCAGTGAAGCAGGTTTCACTATCAAGAAAAACAAGTGCAAAATAGGAGTACCATCTGTTGATTTTCTGGGTCACATCTTGTCCAGTGAGGGCATGAAACCCAAGATGAATCTAATAGAGTCAGTGGTAGAAGCTCCAGTTCCTTCTAACAAAGAAGAGATCAAATCATTCCTGGGTTTAGCTGAATATATGTCCAAATTTATAAAAAAAATCTCAGATATGGTACAACCCATTAGAGACTTACTCAAGAAAGAAAACAAATTTGAATGGTTACCTATACACAATTCTGCATTTGTTAGGCTAAAAAGAGCTATTGCCTCAGCACCATGTATTGGAAATTTTGACAGTACCAAAGACACCTTCCTCACTACTGATGCCAGTAACCGAGGCATTGGTGCCACCCTGTCTCAAGTGCAAGAGGGCAAAGAGAAAATCATAGCCTTTGCTTCCTGAACACTCAAAGATGCTGAAGTTAACTACTCTACAATTGAAAAGGAGGCTTTATCTTGTTTTTGAGCAACCAACCATTTTAAGTATTTTCTATGGGGCATACCGTTCGTACTCAGGACTGACCATAAGCCTTTAGTATCTTTATTTTCTTCTAAGGACATTGAGAAAACTACGCCCAGGATTGGGAAATGGTTAGTGTCCCTACAAAATTTTAACTTCAAGATGGAATATGTTCCAGGCAATAAGAACCAAGTTGCCGATTTCCTTTCTCGTTTACCCCTAAATAAGTATATGGAAGATAATATAGAAGATTTTGAAGTGTTACAAGTCACCATTCCTGCTATTTTAGAGGAAGAGTGGAAGAACTTTGTGTCACGAATGGTTGGCCTAAGAAATGTTCCGATCTTCCGTGTGAGTTGCAACCATTCTGGAATTTTAGGGATGAACTGTCATTTGCAGGAATGAACGTGTACAAATCTGACAAGATAGTTCCCCCTTAGGAACTTAGAGGACGCATTTGTGAGATAGCCCATGAAGGCCATCTAGGAAGAAGCCTAACCAAAAGTAAACTCCGCTCAGGATACTGGTTCCCTGGTATGGATACTCTTATTGAGGATTTAGTCAAAGGTTGTCATGCGTGTGGCCTTAGCGATAAGACTAAAAGCACAAGAAGGATACCACTGGAACCAGTGCAAGTTCCCATCAAAGCATGGGAAAAATTAGGCTTGGACATTATAGGTCCCCTACAAATAGTTGGACTACAAGAAAGGTTCATTATAGTTCTGGTGGATTATTTTTCAAAATGGGTCACACTAAAATTTGTCAACAAAGTGGACACCAAAGCAATAAAACTTTTCCTTTCCGATGTTTTTTCTAGTGAAGGGGTGGCCCACACCCTCATTACCGACAATGGCGTCCAGTTGGTTTCAGAGGAAATGAAAGAATTCTTGGTTAGTCTAGCCATAAAACATATTTCCACTCCCTTATATTGTCCTCGTGCCAATGGGTTAGTGGAACGCTGCAATAGGATGATTAAGGATGCCCTACAACTGGCGATGGCTGCTAAGAAATCCATTGTTCAATCCATAAAAGACATGATATGGTCATATCATATTACACCCAATAGTGTGACTGGTTACTCCCTTTTTTGTCTCCTAAGAGGGCGCAAACCTGGATCCAAACTTACGCCCAATTGGCTGTTTGAAGATAATTCCTTTCAATGGGATGGTCAAAAAGCCAAGGAAAAGATTGAGTGCCATCAAGAGAAATACAAACAAGAATACGATCGCAGATGGGGAGCCAAACCACGTGATCTTAAAATAGGTCAACGAGTCCTTGTCAAAAGACCTGATAACACTTTTAACAGGTACAACAAATTCTATGGTCCTGCTAGGATTAAAGATGTTGGAAAAAATGTTGTCACTATGGCTGATGGCAGAATGTGGAGCATGGACAGAGTGGTTCCATATGCGGAACAAAAGGGTGACAACAAGTTGATGGACGAGTCTAACAGGCAAATCTTCACGCCAGTGGTCAAACGGAGTGACAGAACTGTAAGGTCACCCAACTGGCATGGGGAGTATGTCATGAAATGACCTTCAGAAGTGTCTCACACACAGTCTTTATGTAAGGTTCTGATGTTATTACACAGTTTATTATGTACTGTTTTGGCTGCTGTCCTTTGGTTGCTTTCTCTCTCTTCAGACTGCATGTATCTCCTCTTGTTCACCCTCCTCCTACTCTTCCTTGTTCTTCTCTCTCTCTACCCTTTTCACTCTTCTCTTTCAATTCTAACTGGAGTGCACCTTAGAATGTTGAGATCCCATCCTGAGGAGCGTTAGGCTAGGCAGTTGGAGGAACTGTGCTTGGAAATAAACCCACTACATTCTCCATACTTCACGCCTCATGGATTTATTTTAACACTATGTCTTGACGCTGCAGTGCAAGATGGCATGTGTGCATGCCTGGCATAACTAGGAGCCCCACACAATACGGACTATGTAACTTCGAACACAGAATTATGAGCACCCCCTGAAGATGTTGGATCAGAACATTGCACAAGTTTAAAAAAAAGGTACAAACTCAGGTTTATAGGTAAATCTCGAACATTATTATGGGTTACTTTCCTCACTCTAAAAGAACAAGAAAGCTAGAAATCAGCAGAAATTGTACGGTGATTGCGGAGCCTCACGATGAATCCAGGCTCACAGGGTGTCAGCCACTCGAGTAGGTCATGTTGCGCCAGGGAGGAACTCGCCGCTAAATCTGTAATGATGACAATCTCACATGTATATGAGCCTGAGGAAGTTTATTCCAAATACCTAGGAAGCCTAGCACAGAAATTGAAGGCAGAGAAACATAGGTCTTTCTTCGCTCTCTCTCATCCCTCGTATCTCACTGCTTTCCATCACCAACATTCAATCATGCGTCATAGACACTGTAACTACGGTGTCTTGGGAGAAACAATATACCCATACAACACGACACTCTGCGTATTCCTGGACTCGGGCTCATAGACCCATTCTGGACCCCCCTAACAGTTCACAGACCCAAACTTGGGTCCACAAAACCCTAAACGGAACACAAAAAAAGGAGGCCAGTCTCTGCTTGGCTGTGGAAAGGCAGTGTGCATCAGGGTTCGGCCGCCTACATCAAGACAATAACTTTGGCCACCAGGCCCTGCTGCCAACCACCAGTGTGTATATAGAGAAGCTGTGGGCAAGAGGGATGGCTGCCCTAAGTGGGATGAGTCAAAGGCCGGGACTTTGGACAGGTCTGGTGTCCCCACGGCACAGTGCCAATAGTCATGTGCATCTTTGGATGGTTGGGCGCAGAGTCTTTGGTCGTGTGCAATGGGGGTTGACCACCCTCAGTGGGTTAGATGCTTGGCCTCGCTGCGGGTCAGGCCCTGCATCCAACACAGCTGAAGGAAGTACGCATTGGGGGATGGCTGCTTGTTGTGGGTTAGGTGCCCACGACCGAAGTCTGTGCACCACATGGTAGGGCATACTTTCATAGAGGTTAGATTTAGTATATGATGTAAAAATCACAGAAATTCACTAAAAAAACACAATCAAAATGTGTGTTATCTTTCATTATAGAACCTATACTAATGTTTAACACATTAATTAAATCCGAAAAAAACAAAAAATGACCTCAAAATATTTATATCAATATATAGGAGGACTGCATGACACATTGGTAAATTTCAAAACATGCAAAGAGTTTAGACTATATGCAAAGTTGTGTCTTCATAATGTTAATGATAAGGTAATATGTCATGTCACTAGTGACATCATTTTTGTCATTTGTGAAATAATTTGTACCATCAAAGGTGAGGTCATGAGCATTGCATTTGATGTGTGAGTTATGGCTCGCATAGTTGTTGCAAGAGGTATGGTTTGTGGAGCTAACTGGGGAATTTCAGGGGATTTAATTTGTAACCATAACTGATCATAAACTGTATTTTTAAGTTACTATATATAAAAATAGCATACAAATCACATGAGCTTTAATGAGTAAAGCTAGTCATTTTTGATGAAACATGGTGGCACAACCAGGTAACCTGCTGCGCCTGGAAATGAGCCAGTAAAAGAATAAAATAAAGGAACGGGTACTTAAACCTGGGGTTTAACGCAGGCCCCTGGAGCCCCTGCAGCCTTCGGGGGTGGAGGAGGGCAACCCTTCAGGAGCCCCCAACACTTCAACCCAAGCCCAATTAATATCTGTTAGATATGAGAGACTCAGGGGCCCCTCTTCACTTTCTGCAGGGGGGGCATCATTTTGCGTTATACCACTGTCTGAAGTATGGCTTAGATATGGGCATGGCTGGCCGCATTAAGGCTTGATAAATATGTTTCAGTAAATTTATGTGTATGGATGCTGCCATGTGATAGTGTGAATGAAAGACTTGAGGCAAGTAGGTGGAGTAACAAGCGTTTATTAAGTTACCCATAGCAGGTAATACAGGTGCATGACTATGAAACCCTGCTAGGAGTGAGATGGTGACACCTCAATCCCCAGAAATATCTGACTCTAACTTTCAAAATAAATATATGTATACATGGAATCAGATACAAATAAATGTAGACATGAAACTTGATGGCACCACAAAGCCAGTCAGCAAAGGACACAAGAAATCAGTGACACATGCAAACCCTGAACTACTCAGGACACAGCACTATTATTTTATACTAGAGACAAGAAGCACAGCAAAGACAAAAGTATTGTGACAATGAGCACGAAGGAAACCAAAGACAGAAGTACTGTGACATTGGACGCGAAGGAACGCAAAGACGAGTACTGTGACAATGGACATGAAGGAAAGCAAAGACAGAAGTACTGTGACCATGAACACAAAGAAAAGCAAAGACAGAAGTACTGTGACAATAGACGCAACAGAACGCAAAGACAGAAGTACTGCGGGGTTTATTTACAAGCCCATTGCGCCACCAGTGCATCACTTTTTTTGACGCACCAGCAGCGCAATGGGCTTCCTC
This sequence comes from Calotriton arnoldi, assembly GCA_963921515.1. Classification (NCBI taxonomy): domain Eukaryota; kingdom Metazoa; phylum Chordata; class Amphibia; order Caudata; family Salamandridae; genus Calotriton; species Calotriton arnoldi. The sequence continues at coordinate 1,368,093 of CAWUFW010001434.1, forward strand.
ATATTTACAAAGCCATGTAGTGTTACCCTGCGTGACTTTTCATGGCCTTGTAAATTTGTTTCCCTTTCACGCATAACTCTGTGTGAAAGGGTTGTTCCATGGGTGTTGCTGTTGGTGTTACCATGCAACATCCATAGAACGTGATGCATTCCCAGATTTACAACATTTTGTATACCTGGGAATGCATAAGAATCATACGCCTCCTCAGGGGGGCCGTTAGGAGGTGCCAAAAGGAGAAATACTTTTATTTCTCCTCAATTTTATCTCTTTCTATGAGTGCTGTATTCTGCAGCATGCATAGAAAGAGTAACATGCCTTTAATGATTGCTTTTGTACAGAAAGGTGTTCCCTCCTTCGCAAAAACAATTATGCCCTCAGCGCAGGCACCCTTGAAAAAGGACGCAAAGGTGTCTGTGATGGCGCACGGCTGCTGTTTTTGCATCGGCGCAGGGGAGAAGGACAGGAATGCATCATATCTTGTCGATTCGGCACATTCCTGCCTTTTTATTTTGACGGACGGCACCGCCGCAGGAAGGCTTGCTGCGCTGCCATGTGTCAAAATCCTGTAAATGAGGCCCTGTGTCTTTGGACAGGAAGGAAAGCAAAGACAGAAGTACTGTGACAATGGACAGGAAGGAAAGCAAAGACAGAAGTACTGTGACAATGGACAGGAAGGAAAGAAAAGCAAAGGCAGAAGTACTGTGACAATGGACAGGAAAGAAAGGAAAGCAAACACAGAAGTACTGTGGCAATGGACAGGAAGGAAAGCAAAGACAGAAGAACTGTGAAAATGGACACGAAGGAAAGGAAAGACAGAAGTACTGTGACAATGGACACGAAGGAAAGGAAAGCAAAGGCAGAAGTACTGTGACAATAGGACCGGAAGGAAAGCAAAGCTATGGCAGAAGTACTGTGACAATGGACAGGAAGGAAAGGAAAGCAAAGACAGAAGTACTGTGACAATGGACAGGAAGAAAAGGAAAGCAAAGATAGAAGTACTGTGACAATGGATAGGAAGGAAAGCGAAGCAAAGACAGAAGTACTGTGACAATGGACAGGAAGGAAAGGAAAGCAAAGGCAAAAGTGCTGTGACAATGGACAGGAAGGAAAGCAAAGCACAGGCAGAAGTACTGTGACAATGGACAGGAAGCAAAGCAAAGACAGAAGTACTGTGACAATGGACAGGAAGGAAAGCAGAGCAAAGGCAGAAGTACTGTGACAATGGACAGGAAGGAAATCAAAGACAGAAGTACTGTGACAATGGACAGGAAGGAAAGCAAAGACAGAAGTACTGTGACAATGGACAGGAAGGAAAGGAAAGCAAAGACAGAAGTACTGTGACAATGGACAGGAAGGAAAGGAAAGCAAAGACAGAAGTACTGTGACAATGGACACGAAGGAAAGCAAAGCAAAGAAAGAAGTACTGTGACAATGGACACGAAGGAAAGGAAAGCAAAGACAGAAGTACTGTGACAATGGACAGGAAGGAAAGCAAAGCAAAGACAGAAGTACTGTGACAATGGACATGAAGGAAAGCAAAGACAGAAGTACTGTGACAATGGACAGGAAGGAAAGGAAAGGAAAGCAAAGACAGAAGTACTGTGACAATGGACAGGAAGGAAAGGAAAGCAAAGACAGAAGTACTGTGACAATGGATAGGAAGGAAAGCGAAGCAAAGACAGAAGTACTGTGACAATGGACATCAAGGAAAGGAAAGCAAAGGCAAAAGTGCTGTGACAATGGACAGGAAGGAAAGCAAAGCAAATGCAGAAGTACTGTGACAATGGACAGGAAGGAAAGCAGAGCAAAGACAGAAGTACTGTGACAATGGACAGGAAGGAAAGCAAAGACAGAAGTAATGTGACAATGGACAGGAAGGAAAGGAAAGCAAAGACAGAAGCACTGTGACAATGGACAGGAAGGAAAGGAAAGCAAAGGCAAAAGTGCTGTGACAATGGACAGGAAGGAAAGCAAAGCAAATGCAGAAGTACTGTGACAATGGACAGGAAGGAAAGCAAAGCAAAGACAGAAGTACTGTGACAATGGACAGGAAGGAAAGCAGAGAAAAGACAGAAGTACTGTGACAATGGACAGGAAGGAAAGCAAAGACAGAAGTACTGTGACAATGGACAGGAAGGAAAGGAAAGCAAAGACAGAAGTACTGTGACAATGGACAGGAAGGAAAGGAAAGCAAAGACAGAAGTACTGTGACAATGGACACGAAGGAAAGCAAAGACAGAAGTACTGTGACAATGGACATGAAGGAAAGCAAAGCAAAGACAGAAGTACTGTGACAATGGACATGAAGGAAAGCAAAGACAGAAGTACTGTAGACAATGGACAGGAAGGAAAGGAAAGCAAAGACAGAAGTACTGTGACAATGGACACAAAGGAAAGGAAAGCAAAGACAGAAGTACTATGACAATGGACAGGAAGGAAAGCAAAGCAAAGACAGAAGTACTGTGACAATAGACAGGAAGGAAAGCAAAGCAAAGACAGAAGTATTGTGACAATGGACACGAAGGAAAGGAAAGCAAAGACAGAAGTACTGTGACATTGGACAGAAAGGAAAGCAAAGCAAAGACAGAAGTACTGTGACAATGGACACGAAGGAAAGCAAAGACAGAAGTACTGTGACAATGGACGGAAAGGAAAGCAAAGACAGAAGTACTGTGACAATGGACACAAAGGAAAGGAAAGCAAAGACAGAAGTACTGTGACAATGGACAGGAAGGAAAGTAAAGCAATACAGGTGTACTGTGACAATGGACAGGAAGGAAAGCAAAGACAGAAGTACTGTGACAATGGACAGGAAGGAAAGCAAAGCAAAGACAGAAGTATTGTGACAATGGACACGAAGGAAAGGAAAGCAAAGACAGAAGTACTGTGACAAAGGACAGGAAGGAAAGCAAAGCAAAGACAGAAGTAATGTGACCATGGACAGGAAGGTAAGCAAAGCAAAGACAGAAGTACTGTGACAATGGACAGGAAGGAAAGAAAAGCAAAGGCAGAAGTACTGTGACAATGGACAGGAAAGAAAGGAAAGCAAACACAGAAGTACTGTGGCAATGGACAGGAAGGAAAGCAAAGACAGAAGAACTGTGAAAATGGATACGAAGGAAAGGAAAGACAGAAGTACTGTGACAATGGACACGAAGGAAAGGAAAGCAAAGGCAGAAGTACTGTGACAATAGACCGGAAGGAAAGCAAAGCTATGGCAGAAGTACTGTGACAATGGACAGGAAGGAAAGGAAAGCAAAGACAGAAGTACTGTGACAATGGACAGGAAGAAAAGGAAAGCAAAGATAGAAGAACTGTGACAATGGATAGGAAGGAAAGCGAAGCAAAGACAGAAGTACTGTGACAATGGACAGGAAGGAAAGGAAAGCAAAGGCAAAAGTGCTGTGACAATGGACAGGAAGGAAAGCAAAGCACAGGCAGAAGTACTGTGACAATGGACAGGAAGCAAAGCAAAGACAGAAGTACTGTGACAATGGACAGGAAGGAAAGCAGAGCAAAGGCAGAAGTACTGTGACAATGGACAGGAAGGAAATCAAAGACAGAAGTACTGTGACAATGGACAGGAAGGAAAGCAAAGACAGAAGTACTGTGACAATGGACAGGAAGGAAAGGAAAGCAAAGACAGAAGTACTGTGACAATGGACAGGAAGGAAAGGAAAGCAAAGACAGAAGTACTGTGACAATGGACACGAAGGAAAGCAAAGCAAAGAAAGAAGTACTGTGACAATGGACACGAAGGAAAGGAAAGCAAAGACAGAAGTACTGTGACAATGGACAGGAAGGAAAGCAAAGCAAAGACAGAAGTACTGTGACAATGGACATGAAGGAAAGCAAAGACAGAAGTACTGTGACAATGGACAGGAAGGAAAGGAAAGCAAAGACAGAAGTACTGTGACAATGGACAGGAAGGAAAGGAAAGCAAAGACAGAAGTACTGTGACAATGGATAGGAAGGAAAGCGAAGCAAAGACAGAAGTACTGTGACAATGGACATCAAGGAAAGGAAAGCAAAGGCAAAAGTGCTGTGACAATGGACAGGAAGGAAAGCAAAGCAAATGCAGAAGTACTGTGACAATGGACAGGAAGGAAAGCAGAGCAAAGACAGAAGTACTGTGACAATGGACAGGAAGGAAAGCAAAGACAGAAGTAATGTGACAATGGACAGGAAGGAAAGGAAAGCAAAGACAGAAGCACTGTGACAATGGACAGGAAGGAAAGGAAAGCAAAGGCAAAAGTGCTGTGACAATGGACAGGAAGGAAAGCAAAGCAAATGCAGAAGTACTGTGACAATGGACAGGAAGGAAAGCAAAGCAAAGACAGAAGTACTGTGACAATGGACAGGAAGGAAAGCAGAGAAAAGACAGAAGTACTGTGACAATGGACAGGAAGGAAAGCAAAGACAGAAGTACTGTGACAATGGACAGGAAGGAAAGGAAAGCAAAGACAGAAGTACTGTGACAATGGACAGGAAGGAAAGGAAAGCAAAGACAGAAGTACTGTGACAATGGACACGAAGGAAAGCAAAGACAGAAGTACTGTGACAATGGACATGAAGGAAAGCAAAGCAAAGACAGAAGTACTGTGACAATGGACATGAAGGAAAGCAAAGACAGAAGTACTGTGACAATGGACAGGAAGGAAAGGAAAGCAAAGACAGAAGTACTGTGACAATGGACACAAAGGAAAGGAAAGCAAAGACAGAAGTACTATGACAATGGACAGGAAGGAAAGCAAAGCAAAGACAGAAGTACTGTGACAATAGACAGGAAGGAAAGCAAAGCAAAGACAGAAGTATTGTGACAATGGACACGAAGGAAAGGAAAGCAAAGACAGAAGTACTGTGACATTGGACAGAAAGGAAAGCAAAGCAAAGACAGAAGTACTGTGACAATGGACACGAAGGAAAGCAAAGACAGAAGTACTGTGACAATGGACGGAAAGGAAAGCAAAGACAGAAGTACTGTGACAATGGACACAAAGGAAAGGAAAGCAAAGACAGAAGTACTGTGACAATGGACAGGAAGGAAAGTAAAGCAATACAGGTGTACTGTGACAATGGACAGGAAGGAAAGCAAAGACAGAAGTACTGTGACAATGGACAGGAAGGAAAGCAAAGCAAAGACAGAAGTATTGTGACAATGGACACGAAGGAAAGGAAAGCAAAGACAGAAGTACTGTGACAAAGGACAGGAAGGAAAGCAAAGCAAAGACAGAAGTAATGTGACCATGGACAGGAAGGTAAGCAAAGCAAAGACAGAAGTACTGTGACAATGGAAAGGAAGGAAAGCAAAGGAAAGACAGAAGTACTGTGACAATGGACAGGAAGGAAAGCAAAGCAAAGACAGAAGTATTGTGACAATGGACAGGAAGGAAAGGAAAGCAAAGACAGAAGTACTGTGACAATGGACAGGAAGGAAAGCAGAGCAAAGACAGAAGTACTGTGACAAAGGACAGGAAGGAAAGCAAAGACAGAAGTACTGTGACAATGGACAGGAAGGAAAGGATAGCAAATACAGAAGTACTGTGACAATGGAGAGTAAGTAAAGCAAAGCAAAGACAGAAGTACTGTGACAATGGACAGGAAGGAAAGCAAAGCAAAGACAAAAGTACTGTGACAATGGACTGAAGGAAAGGAAAGACAGAAGTACTGTGACAATGGACAGGAAGGAAAGGAAAGACAGAACTACTGTGACAAAGGACACGAAGGAAAGGAAAGACAGAAGTACTGTGACAATGGACAGGAAGGAAAGGAAAGCAAAGACAGAAGTACTGTGACAATGGACACGAAGGAAAGCAAACCAAAGCAAAGACAGAAGTACTGTGACAATGGACATGAAGGAAAGCAAAGACAGAAGTACTGTGACAATGGACACGAAGGAAAGCAAACCAAAGCAAAGACAGAAGTACTGTGACAAAGGACAGGAAGGAAAGCAAAGCAAAGACAGAAGTAATGTGACCATGGACAGGAAGGTAAGCAAAGCAAAGACAGAAGTACTGTGACAATGGAAAGGAAGGAAAGCAAAGGAAAGACAGAAGTACTGTGACAATGGACAGGAAGGAAAGGAAAGCAAAGACTGAAGTATTGTGACAATGGACATGAAGGAAAGCAAAGACAGAAGTACTGTGACAATGGACAGGAAGGAAAGGAAAGCAAAGACAGAAGTACTGTGACAATGGACACAAAGGAAAGGAAAGCAAAGACAGAAGTACTATGACAATGGACAGGAAGGAAAGCAAAGCAAAGACAGAAGTACTGTGACAATGGACACGAAGGAAAGGAAAGCAAAGACAGAAGTACTGTGACAATGGACAGGAAGGAAAGCAAAGCAAAGACAGAAGTACTGTGACAATGGACATGAAGGAAAGCACAGACAGAAGTACTGTGACAATGGACATGAAGGAAAGCAGAGCAAAGAAAGAAGTACTGTGACAACGGACACGAAGGAAAGGAAAGCAAAGACAGAAGTACTGTGACAATGGACAGGAAGGAAAACAAAGCAAAGACAGAAGTACTGTGACAAGGGCCATGGAGGAAAGCAAAGACAGAAGTACTGTGACAATGGACAGGAAGGAAAGGAAAGCAAAGACAGACGTACTGTGACAATGGACACAAAGGAAAGGAAAGCAAAGACAGAAGTACTATGACAATGGACAGGAAGGAAAGCAAAGCAAAGACAGAAGTATTGTGACAATGGACAGGAAGGAAAGCAAAGACAGAAGTACTGTGACAATGGACAGGAAGGAAAGCAAAGCAAAGACAGAAGTATTGTGACAATGGACACGAAGGAAAGGAAAGCAAAGACAGAAGTACTGTGACATTGGACAGAAAGGAAAGCAAAGCAAAGACAGAAGTACTGTGACAATGGACACGAAGGAAAGCAAAGACAGAAGTACTGTGACAATGGACACAAAGGAAAGGAAAGCAAAGACAGAAGTACTGTGACAATGGACAGGAAGGAAAGCAAAGCAAAGACAGATGTATTGTGACAATGGACAGGAAGGAAAGCAAAGACAGAAGTACTGTGACAATGGACAGGAAGGAAAGCAAAGACAGAAGTACTGTGACAATGGACACGAAGGAAAGGAAAGCAAAGACAGAAGTACTGTGACAATGGACAGGAAGGAAAGCAAAGCAAAGACAGAAGTAATGTGACCATGGACAGGAAGGTAAGCAAAGCAAAGACAGAAGTACTGTGACAATGGAAAGGAAGGAAAGCAAAGGAAAGACAGAAGTACTGTGACATGGACACGAAGGAAAGGAAAGCAAACACAGAAGTACTGTGACAATTGACAGGAAGGAAAGCAAAGCATAGACAGAAGTACTGTGACAATGGACATGAAGGAAAGGAAAGCAAACACAGAAGTACTGTGACAATGGACACGAAGGAAAGGAAAGCAAAGACAGAAGTACTGTGACAATGGACAGGAAGGAAAGGAAAGCAAAGACAGAAGTACTGTGACAATGGACAGGAAGGAAAGCAAAGCAAAGACAGAAGTACTGTGACAATGGACAGGAATGAAAGGAAAGCAAAGACAGAAGTACTGTGACAATGGACAGGACGGAAAGCAGAGCAAAGACAGAAGTACTGTGACAAAGGACAGGAAGGAAAGCAAAGACAGAAGAACTGTGACAATGGACAGGAAGGAAAGGATAGCAAAGACAGAAGTACTGTGACAATGGACAGTAAGTAAAGCAAAGCAAAGACAGAAGTACTGTGACAATGGACAGGAAGGAAATCAAAGCAAAGACAAAAGTACTGTGACAATGGACATGAAGGAAAGGAAAGACAGAAGTACTGTGACAATGGACAGGAAAGAAAGGAAAGACAGAACTACTGTGACAAAGGACACGAAGGAAAGGAAAGACAGAAGTACTGTGACAATGGACAGGAAGGAAAGGAAAGCAAAGACAGAAGTACTGTGACAATGGACACAAAGGAAAGCAAACCAAAGCAAAGACAGAAGTACTGTGATAATGGACACGAAGGAAAGGAAAGCAAAGACAGAAGTACTGTCTTAAGTCAGTTTCGTCATCAAGTTTCTTTATGCTTAAAGCCATTAAGAAAATCCTACCTCTGATTCCAACAGAAAGCAGGAAAACGGTAGTCACGTCCCTAGTCCTTTCCAGACTAGATTACTGCAATGGGTTATATCTTGGCATGCCGATGAAGCAACTTCATAGGCTCCTGATGATCCAAAATGTGGCCGCAAGACTTCTCCTGGGGATTCCCAAATTTCAGTCGGTGGGAATCCATCTCCAAAGGCTGCATTGGCTGCCAATTAAAAATCGGATCAAGTTTAAAACCCTGTTTATTACATACAAGGCACTTCACGGGGCCAGCCCTCAGTTCCTGAAACATTCACTGTACTGGTACTCTCCAAATAGATGTCTGAGATCACAAGGAGCAAATGTGATACTTTCTCAGAGAGTTTTCACATCATACTGGGGTGGTAGAAGATTTGTGGTGGGAGCCACAAGGCTCTGGAACTCCCACCCGTTTAACATCAGAAATCTTCCCTCTCTGACTTCTTTCAGGAAAGCCATCAAGACCTGGCTGTTTTTTGATTAATGCTTCTGCTTGCTTCTCGGTTTGCTAGCGCCAAGACAATATTGCTAATCGTGCGCTGTATAAATTTATAACATAACATAACTGTGACAATGGACACGAAGGAAAGCAAAGACAGAAGTACTGTGACAATGGACAGGAAGGAAAGGAAAGCAAAGACACAAGTACTGTGACAATGGACATGAAGGAAAGGAAAGCAAAGACAGAAGTACTGTGACAATGGACAGAAAGGAAAGCAAAGCAAAGACAGAAGTATTGTGACAATGGACACAAAGGAAAGGACAGCAAAGACAGAAGTACTGTGACAATGGACAGGAAGGAAAGCAAAGCAAAGACAGAAGTAATGTGGCCATGGACAGGAAGGAAAGCAAAGCAAAGACAGAAGTACTGTGACAATGGACAGGAAGGAAAGGAAAGACAGAACTACTGTGACAAAGGACACGAAGGAAAGGAAATACAGAAGTACTGTGACAATGGACAGGAAGGAAAGGAAAGCAAAGACAGAAGTACTGTGACAATGGACACGAAGGAAAGCAAACCAAAGCAAAGACAGAAGTACTGTGACAATGGACATGAAGGAAAGCACAGACAGAAGTACTGTGACAATGGACAGGAAGGAAAGGAAAGCAAAGACAGAAGTACTGTGACAATGGACATGAAGGAAAGGAAAGCAAAGACAGAAGTACTGTGACAATGGACAGAAAGGAAAGCAAAGCAAAGACAGAAGTACTGTGACATTGGACAGGAAGGAAAGCAAAGCAAAGACAGAAGTATTGTGACAATGGACATGAAGGAAAGGAAAGCAAAGACAGAAGTACTGTGACAATGGACAGAAAGGAAAGCAAAGCAAAGACAGAAGTACTGTGACATTGGACAGGAAGGAAAGCAAAGCAAAGACAGAAGTACTGTGACATTGGACAGGAAGGAAAGCAAAGCAAAGACAGAAGTATTGTGACAATGGACATGAAGGAAAGGAAAGCAAAGACAGAAGTACTGTGACAATGGACAGAAAGGAAAGCAAAGCAAAGACAGAAGTACTGTGACATTGGACAGGAAGGAAAGCAAAGCAAAGACAGAAGTACTGTGGCAATGGACACGAAGGAAAGGAAATCAAAGACAGAAGTAATGTGACCATGGACAGGAAGGAAAGCAAAGCAAAGACAGAAGTACTGTGACAATGGACACGAAGGAAAGGAAATCAAAGACAGAAGTACAGTGAAGGAGCATATATTATGTATTCAGAACTAAAATTGTGAGATGATTTCCAGAAGGGATATTAATAACATATCAGAGCATCTGGCAGCGGCCTTCATTCACTGATTGTATTGTGCATGCTCCAAATTCTTCCCATAGTAATGTTATTTTATAAAACTGAATAAAATACTGTTTTAACAGGTTTTTGCCTTCAGCTTGGCACACTAATGCACTTCCTTTTATAAGAGGCCCGTCTGAATATACCTGAAAGAAATGGACAGTGACTTGGGTTAGAAGCACAATTCATCATAGCCCTATTACTCAGTCTCTGTGAGCATTTCTAGGTCTCTGAGGCCTATTAGACATCCATTAAGGGAAGGGAGGGTCCTTCACTGCTCCTAAGGGGCTGCCTTTCACCACTGTGGTAATTCATTCATTTGTAGTGCGCTTTTCTTTAGTGGTCTCAAGAATGTGCTTTTCAAAGCTTTGCTGTTAATGATGAAATTAACATATACTAATGGGCACTTGGCCTGATATCATAGTTCCAATAAGACATGGCAAATTGTCATTGCTGCTTGTTTAAAGGCATCTGCCATAGAAGCATGGAGTCTGCTGAACACGCACATGTGCCTTCCAAGGATGCTCTACGAGTTGGTGGGCGCTCAGCTGATTCCCGCTCGTTGCCAGTATGAAGTGAGTGGACCCAATCATTAATAGTTGTCAAAAGTGGGCTTTATTCTATTCTAAAGCGCCCACAACACAACATCTGTAAAACACATCTTAGTCCTCTAAGATCCTGGCAGCAACTGACATACTGGTCACTGCTAGAACCATGTGAACATTTCTATTCTAACATTCTATTCTACCATGACATCATAGAATCACATTTACAACAGATTTAAAACTCTGGTTTAAATGGAAACTTGAATTTCCACCAGAGTAACAAGAACACTGTAAATCAGGAGCTAAGCCCGATATACATATAGCATGAGAAAATGGCCCACCATATCATATCAAGAACCACTTTCTACTTGGATGAAAATGATCGCCATTCACTATTTAATTTTACATTTTTTTCACTATTTCAAAAAATGCCGCAGAATACCTCAAGGTTACTCAATGTCACTCAGTCTTGTCAATCTTTTGAGTGCCTTTTTATTTCTGAGGTTATCCCAGTCCTTTTGATTTTACAAAAATTATATGCTCTACCTACTTACTTATAAGGCCTTTCGGCAGCCCTTTTCAACCGTTGGTTGGTTATTGTACCTTTCACATTTTTCTTCCCCCCACTACAGCGTACACCATGGGGCACTGGGCCACCCCACTCCAGCCATTGGAAAATGTCTATGTGAGTGATAGCATTCTCATTTTCACAAGGTGGACATCCACTCACTAAGTAGCTCCCTTCAGTGCTAGGCACTAAGGTAATGAGTGCTTTTTGAGATTATAAAAATATTTTTACTTTCAGTCAATTTATTATTTTAGATTGATGAGGGTCCAGAATCTTTCTCAGCAGTAAAGGTTTGCAAAAACGATGAGAAATCAAAACAAGCAGCAACAAAGTCAAAAGGTTGGAAGGCAGTGCCAGAGCTGTTGGCTTTGCCAATGTTTAAATACATCTTTGCTTTCTGCTTTGGGGTGACAGCAGAAAAGAGCTTTTATGGCTTAAAAATTGTTAGCTGTAAACTTAGAGGTACGTTCTTAAAAGATGGTTCAATTCAACCATGGACCTCTTTTCTATGCATTACCATTCCGGAGGCTCAATTCATGAACATTTTTCACAAAAGAGCCTTTTACACATCTGCTAATCCACCCAAAAAATGTGTTCATGTGCCAGATGAACTGTATTTATGCAAAGTAAGGTATGCACATACATTTATGCACCTTGTAAAGTACGTGCCCGGGTATGGGTTTAGGATGGGGCCAGACATTCCCTCGTTCTTCCCATTCCTGAGTTTTGACTTTGTACAAGGCTCCGGCAGCAAAGGACGGATTACCAACAGCAGACAGGTTTCTTTGGGATGGATTAACATCAGCAGATAGGTTTCATTGAGATGGGTTACCACCAGCAGACAGGTTTCCCTGAGACAGATTAACACCAGCAGACAGGTTTCCCTGGGACGGATTAACAACAGTAGACATGTTTTACTGAGACGGATTAACATCAGCAGATAGGTTTCCCTGAGATGGATTAACACCAGCAGACAGGTTTCATTGAGATGGATTACCACCAGCAAATAGTTACCCTGAGACAGATGAACAATAGTAGACATGTTTCCCTGAAACTGATTACCACAAGCAGACAGGGTTCCCTGAGACGGATTACCACAGCAGACAGGTTTCCATGGGATGGATTGAAATCAGCAGACATGCTTCCTTGCGATGGGTTACTACCAGCAGGTAGTTTCCCTGAGACGGATTGACTACAGGAAGCATGTTTCCGTGAGACTGATTAACATCAGCAGACAGGTTTCCTTGAGATCGATTAACATCAACAGACAGGCTTTCTTAAAATGGATTACCACCAGCAGATAGTTTCCCTGAGATGGATTAACATCAGCAGACAGGTTTACCTGAGATGGATTAACAACAGTAGACATGTTTCCCGAGACAGAGCACCACCTGCAGACAGGCTTCCCTGAGACGGATTACCACCAGCAGATAGTTTCCCTGAGATGGTTTAACAATAGTAGACAGGTTTCCCTGAGACAGATTGCCTCCAGCAAACTCAATTAATCAATCAATCAGGGGGCTTAAAGCGCGCTACTCACTCGTGAGGGTCTCAAGGCGCTGGGGGTTGGTGGGGTGCGGCTCCGGGTCAGCCGAAGAGCCAGGTCTTGAGGCTCTTCCTGAAGGTGTGCAGAGTAGGGGAGCGTCTGATGTTGACTGGGAGCTCGTTCCAGGCTTTGGTCACAATGTAGGAGAAGGCTCTTTCACCCGCTCTGGTTCTGCGAGGGCGAGGTCAGCGTAGCAGAGGTTCCTTTTGGGTACGTGGACGGAGACTCTTTCGTTGAGGTATTTGGGTCTGATGTTCTGGAGGGATTTGTAGGCGTGGGTGAGTAGCTTGAAGGTTACTCTCTTCTCGACGCGGAGCCAGTGGAGGTCTCGCAGGTGTTGGGTGATGTGCTCATCTCATGGAATGCCAAGGACGAGTCTGGCCGCGGTGTTCTGGATGGTCTAGAGTTTGCGTAGCAGGGATTTGTTGATTCCAGCGCAGAGGGCGTTTCCGTAGTCCAGTCTGCTTGTTATGAGTGCATGGGTGACGGTCTTTCTGGCTTCTGGGGGGATCCACTTGAAGGTCTTATGGAGGATACAGAGGGTGTTGAAGCAGGTGGAGGCGACGGCGTTGATCTGTCGGGTCATGGTGAGGGAGGAGTCGAGTATGATGCCGAGGTTCCGGGCATGGTCCGTGGGGGTGGGGGTGTGCCGAGGGTGGAGGGCCGCCAGGAGTTGTCCCACACAGAGGGGGAGGGTCCAAGGACTAGGGCTTCTGTCTTCTCCGAGTTGAGTTTCAGACAGCTGCTGCTCATCCAAGCTATGACGTCTTTCATTCCTTCTTGGAAACTGAGTCTGGTGGTTTCGGGGTCCAAACTGGTTTCCCTGCGATGGATTACCAGCAGCAGAGAGATTTCCCTGCCTGCAATGGCACACTAATGATCATGCCATATATGAGCAAACGCATACAGGATTTCACATTTCCATGGACAGGCCTTTTAAGGACCATGACAGAAATGTGCTGTCCTCCCCATACGTGGTAGCCAATGAATGCACAAGTAGCATAATTGAGCTTGCAACGTTTATTGAATCAGGTTTCTACTGATTTGCCCAGGATCACACTATCATATGTCATTTACATAACAGTATTATCGACGGATACACATACATGCGGCTCAGATATATAGGTGAGGATGGGTGTGTTTTTGCACTGGATTTGCACAGATATAGGGAAAAATCTGCCTGAACGACAATCGTGCCCATGCAAAGCGCTGTTATTGCCACTAGCGCAAAGTTTAGCACAATCAGTCATCACAAGGTGGAATTTGGTTCTATGTGTCCATGCAGGCACAAGAGCCCCTACACTGAAACAGAATGACTACAGTGAGAAATTGGAAAATCCGATGCAAATGTCTCTTTCCATTTTCCCTAAAGATAAAGCAATGCACAATTATTCTACACACGAGTCACCTCTAGGCTTTGGTGTGAACGCTAAAATAATCAGACAGGACTCAAGAAGCGAGAGGCAGCACTAGTGAATTAAAAACTGTGAGAAGTAGACCGAGGAGCCAGGGAACGTGTAACATGAACATCTCAGACACAAATAAAAACAGGGTCCAAGAGATATGAGAAATACTGAAGGCTTTACTGGGTTCGCATCCAGTAGAGGCTTCACAATCACATATGACCCACTGCTGTTTTTTAGGTCTGGGTTTTGACAGCAAAGCAGTCCAATAGATCTATTGCTTACAATATACAGCGTTGTCTTTGACTGTGCCACTTTCATCCATTGTTTTTCTTCAACCAGCTTATTCAGCCATTGGCTTGAAGACTTGTCATTCGTGACTTGGCTCATCCCAGTGCAATGTTCACCTCTCTATTGGCTGTCTGGGCATATCGTTCTGCCTCCATTCGAGTGCTTTCACTGAACTGCAAGAGGGACTACTTTACAACTACAGTTCCCTCTGTCGGCTCCTGTTGACTACCCTGTGCCTTTCTTGCTCTCATAAACTAATACTGCACGCATTAGCACATTAAACCGAGGCCTATTGGCTTTTCTGCATGCTTGGCTTTGAATTGGTGGTGCGGGTAATGAGGTGCTAATATTTGGAATACGCCATCTGGTGGAATGCTCCTGTGCATCAAGGCACTGGTAATTTCTTGGATAAATGATGATTGGGTTGAATACTGGTGTTCAGTTATATGGGAAGAGACTGGAGGAAAGATAGAGAAGCCAAGATAGGCAGCTTCTAACTTGGAGCAATGTGAGTGGGCAGAAGTGAGGAGAGGGCTACAGAGGGCAATGAAGACCGGAGAAATTAGGTGGGAAACTGGCAATAAGCAATAAGGTTTGGTTGTTTTCTTTACATTTTAATTACTTAAATGACTTGACTCCTCTAACAAGCAAATTGTGGTGTGCAACTGGATGATGGAGGAGCTTTCTTAGATATTTGTAATGCAGGAGACACACATATACCATAAAGACCAGTAGAGAGTAATATTAAATATTATCTCATTACTTACCAGACTACAGTCAGGATAAGGTGTGTTATATTGATAGCCTTCACTAAGGACCTACCTTTGGAGTTTGAAGAACCTTGAACAACAAATTGTATGGACGATGCGTTGCAGCGAAGGCGAGTTTGGAGATAAAAGAGTTGTGTTGATCTCTATGTTTTCAACCAAAACTGCAAAATAATAAATTAGTTTATGACTGGCTTGATGAAGTAGAAAACATTTTGAAGGAAAATAGTATCTCAGCAGGGGACCTTAGATTTGAAGTGGGACTGCATAACTGGTACAAAAACACAGGCAATGTTTCCATATCCAAAGCAAAAAGAACAATTGATGGACAGAATGTTGAACAGTGTCCAACATTCACCCCAGTACAGAGATCTGGGCCCAAATCCATCGTTTTTTTGCTTTTTTCTTCTTTATGCCATTCCAGTTTAAACCCAGCCATATGCAAATCAGTCTTGACCCTCCTCCCTATGGGACCAGTCCAGCCCGAACTGCCAGGCCAGGTCCTCCCTGGACTGGAAACAAGCATCCTGGGACTGGTTTCAGGATTTCACTCCTCATCAGCCAGGATAGCTTGACTCCAGTGGCATGGAGAGCAAGGGACCCACGTCTGGGCATACCCATCCCACTCGCGTCCCAGGATGTTTGTTTCCCTTCCAGGGAAGACCTGGCTTGGCAGTTCGGGCTGGACAGTTCCCATGAGGAACATGGTCAAGACTGATTTGCATATGGCTGGGTCTGAACTGGGGTGGCGAAGTGAGCTAAAGAACAATGATGGATTCAACCAGATCTGTGACTGGGGGTGAGTGTCTGAAAAGTTTCAGCACTCCAACCATCATCTCCTTGTGTTTGCTCCATATCAAAAGCAGCATCAAATATACTGAAAAGGGACATGGAAGGATAAGGTCTTCCTTTTGTACGGAGGTCACTTTTTCCATTCTCCACAGACTCCCATTCTTAATATCTTGTGTGCACTGAATTTACTTAGAATAGTAGCTGGATAAGCAGGATGCTTATGAGAAGACCATTGAGATCCATTTTGATTAAGTCAGAGTTTTCCAGTCCCTGAGCAAACCCCCTGTTAAATTTTGACAGGTTAAACTCGGTTGAACTCGTAAGGAGAAACGAGTATACTACTTACCATGACATGCAGATTTCATGCATTATACACCAAAATCTTTTATTTGCAGAGTTTTATATAGCGCTGGCTAGACCAGGAGGTATCAGAGCGCTTTACATGAGGATCAGCGAGTTACAAGTTACAAAATTACAACAGTTAGAGGAGCCAAGTATAACATAGGGAAAACAAACAGTTTTACAAAATAACATGAGTTACTAGCGCATAGCATAACCAAGACACATGTCCAGAGAGGCAAAGAAGGGAGAGGGGGGAAGGTACAAAGGGGTAGGGAATGCAGATCGGGTCGGGCAGACCGGAAAGGGGGAAAGTACTTCAGGGGATGGATTCGTCGGAGGGCGGGGAAGGAAAGGAGACACAGCGGAGAGACGAGGGAAACCATGTCCAATGACCGGCTGGGTAGGTGATGACCGAGTGGGTAAACGAGAGCCTAATCTCCTCTATAGCTGATAAAACAGCTCCACCGGGCAGCGGCCATGATTGTTCAGGCTCCGAGGTCAGCAAAATTCACGGTCCATCAGCAGATCACAAACCAGAATCGCGGTAATTGGAGAGTTGAAGGGCCGCCGACCATATAACCTCAGGTGAGTCCAAAGGTTCAAGGAGGGGGTAGAACTCCAGGGATTTGAGCCGGGAAGGTAATCCCTAGCCAGGGAGCTCCCGGCCGGAGCTCCTCACATGTCGGCCATCTTGACCAAGGGAGCCTGCAGGTGCCAGGATGGTCTACTGCGAGAAGATCAAAAACGCCCTAGCTTCTGGGCGTGACTGTGCGCCGGGGCCCGACCTCGGGGCACAGTGATGGACCCCCAGCACCGAACAGAAGCAACCTGCCCGGTTCGATGCTCAGCCAGGAGGCCGCCTTCAAAGCCTGAGTCCGCCTGACCTCCGCCATTTTAGGGTCAGGCAAAGATTGCGTTATTCCTAAGGGGTGCACTCTGAGCTGCCAAAGATCGCCACCCCGCGGTTACCTCCCGCAGAGAGTTCTCCTTTCTTGTTGCGGTGTTCTGGGCACTCTTAGGGGTTCTGCTGCAAGAAGGTTCCAGCCAGCACAAGCACGGCCGCCATTTTGAGGTCAGGCATCGCCATGCCAGGCCCCCAGGAGGCATATCTAATATAGGACATGAAAGCGGAGGGGGTCTCCGCCAGCTCTACACTCCTCTAGTGATCTCCCAGGAGGGCGGCCGTCACTTTCCATCCCATCAGGGATAATCACAGCGTAGGTGAAGAGCGGGGGACCGGCACAACGGTGATCGTGGCACACATACTCACTGCAGACCTCAAGATGGCAGCTCCGTAACTCTAGTCTCCGAAATCACGGGCATCAGAGGCACCCCAGCGCGGGCGTCCCGGTCCCCTTTCGTAGCAGCCCGGCCAATGTCAGAGTCTATTTGTAGCCGCTTCGATCTTGGCGTCGCAAGCTCCTCCCCCCAAGCGCTTATCCGCGACTTGAGTCCGCAGGCCGTCTTCATGCTATTCCCCCAAAACTCAAAATAGGTGCAATTTATAGCACCCGAACCCTAAGGACCTGGATTTTGTCAGGTCCAATGAATTGCACTTCTAGATCCAGGGCACTGGCAATAAGAGCCTTAACGTTGCTAACAATGAAGGATCATGGTCCTGTTTTGATGGAGATGGACTTTATGGATGATATGAAAAGAAGAGTGAAAATCAACTTATTGTCAATATTAAGAGACAATATAAAAAATAACCAAGCAGTTTTACAAGAGAGGAAACAAGTGTATCTTACTTATAATGTCTCAAGCGAGTCCAGTTGAAATATATTATGAGATATTTCCAAAGCGAAAATTAGTGTTAAAATCAAAGATCGGACCTTTTTAGAAAACTGTAAAAGCCAAAGACTTTTAGGGGAAAAAAATGCAAATACTATTTGTGGAGGACAATCAGTAGAGAAAAGGCACTAGCAATAAACTTCTGATGTATTAAATTTAGGAGACAACTGATCATTGTTGGTTCAAATGGGGCAGAGGTACTAAAATATTTATATTCTGAAAAAAGGAATAAATCAACCAACTTCTTAGCAACATGACTCTCACACCAGTCATTGATAGTCCTTATCTCAGAAAATAAAATTACCACTGTGGAATATGGAAGTAAAGAGAGGGTGGAGTCACACATTGTGCCGGTTGCCATCAACCAAAGGACAGAAAAAAAATAATGAACAAAAATGCATCCGGATGGCACAACATTTCCTAGTTTTGGTGCAGCTGCTAGTTAGGTAATCAATAGTCCAATAACAAAAGATCACATATGCAAACCATAACAAAATGTATCATAAAGTCTAGGGGCCAGATGTATTATCGGATACTTTTTCAAAGTTTTATATTCAATGTTAACATGACAATTGTAGGCAGTTATTTAACAATGGCGCAAACTAAGTAAAAGTCCCTGAAATAATGGACTGAAGTAAATGGACAGCATGCAAAGGCGTTCACGCTGCATAGGGGTTATGGTAGGGTAGCCCATGAAACTCTTAAATTAACCTTCAGCTGTAATAGATATGTCATATTTAAGTGGTCTGCCCTATTACAATATCACATCATATCCTGATAGATGTTCCAGCCCCGTGGAATTTTTCAACCCTTTATAAGACTGAACCCACCAGAGAGCAGATTTGTGGACAGCATATCCACTATTCAATGAATCTCAATAGATTTCTGATCCTGTCGATATGAGATAAGAGAACTGTTCTACAGCTCATTCCACATGGTAGCGCTCTCATTAGACCCGGTGATGTCACGTGCTAGGTTACAATATTTATACAGCGCAACAAATACCCCGAGGGATGTCCTGGTGCTAAGCATAGATTATTGCTGAGCAGAAAAAGACATACTGCAACCCTGCTGAGACCCATCAAATACGCATCTTAGTTCTTAAACAGCCAGGTCTTTAAGACCTTCCTGAAGTGAATTAGGCCAGCTGTAACGTACTAGGTATTCCAGAGTTCTGCCTCTCTAACTAAAATAGCCTTACCGCCTGAACTGGTCAGTTTAGTCTTTAGCAAAACCAACACTCAGGTCCCCGAGGAGCGTAGGCAACGCAATGGAATGTAATTGGTGAATTTTTGTACTAAATAGTCTGTCCTACTCTTGTGGACTGCTTTAACCTACAGACAGAGGGACTTAAAAGCAGCTTTCCTTTCCACCGAAAGCCACTGCAAGGATCTCAAAGCCTCAGAGGCAGAGGAAAGGTTCAGTAGGGAGTCCCATTTCCAATGTGGCTGCCACATTCTGTACCATATGCAGCTTCATTAAGAGACCCCTGTCTAACCCCATATAGAAAGAGTTGCCGAAGTCCAGGAAACTAAGGGGCATATTCACAAGGACTTATCGCCGATTTATTGGCACTTTAGCGCCGCAAAAGTGGCGATAGATTTATCGCCCCATTCACAAGCAGGTGCAAACTGCCGACATCGCCAGTTTTCCTGCGATAGCTACCGCAAAAAACATCGCCACGGATGAGTGCGACAACTAACGCTAATGATATGCAGAGTAGGCGTTCCCGTGCAAAAACACACGAAAACACCACTTCGCGAGATTCTCAACGACCAATCAGATCTGCGATGCGAACCAAGAACAGGTGATAAGGCGCGTTAGCAGCAGGGATTTAACACCTGCCTTTTGCTGGTGTTAAGCAGGAGGACTACCTGCAGTATGAAAGGGAGCCCAGCCCAGAGTCACATCTGAAGACCAACAGATGCCATGGAGCTACTGATCATGCAGCTCAGAGAACCAAGAGGGCCACAACACCCACCGCCACCACTCCCAGACCCCCCTCCCGGATCACCACCCCGGATTACCACCTAGGCAGCGCAGGACAGCGTACGACCCTAAAACGCACCAGCCCCAGAGACTCAACGCCAGAGGAAGCCATTGGCCAACACAGGCTCAAAAGGACAACCATCCTCCGCATCCTGACCCACATTGCCCACAGACTGATGGTACCAACACAGCGGACAACCAACATCCCCCCGCAGACAAAGCTGCTGGCTGTGCTGCACCTGTTGGCCCCTGGCACCTTCCAACCAACAACTGCCAGAGTCGGAGGAGTCTCACAGCCAACCCCATCAAACTCCCTCACACATGTCATGGATGCATGTCCACAAAAGCAACGGCGGGCCCCTGTATCCGCACCACACGATAGTTCCAATTCGTAGTGTACCTGCGCAACCAACCCCAATGCCAGCCGTGCTAGGCGCCTCCGTGCCCCAGACACAAGATCGTAGTAACCGAAATGTGGGTGCGCCAGGTCACGAAGTCCATTAGTCAACAGTAGTGTAAAAACAGAACTTTATTACAAATACACAAACAAACAAAACGAAAAGCTCAGCCAACGCGTTCTATTCCCAACGGGGAACTTCAACAGGGCAACATGTCTTCAGAAACCTGTGGGAGAAATGGTGACAATGGTCAAACTTCCGTATAGTCACATGCCTAATCTGGTACAGTGTACTGCACTTGGACAAACCGGAATGCTCACAGGCATGATAAATCATGCATGAGAAGACCGTAACAGAAGTTCATGTGGACGTAACCATCGTAGGAATGAAAAGGAAGGCAACGACCACACGAACTGCTGTTACGGTCACATCATGCAGGACTCATCCTACCTGAAAGCATCACGGTGTGTGTCAGCTCAATACCCCTGCCCCTCACTCCCCCCACACTGCGCAGCAACATCTTGAGACCACGCAAGGGAACTACGTCATAGCTGGCATCACGCACGTGTTGGGGGCAATTCACAGCACACGTGTACGACTTGTGCTCCCTGCCGACACTGCACACAATCACCGCAACAGCAACCACACGCATGCCATCAATGTGCAGACAAAGGTGGACCACCGTGGCCTGTCCACCAATGTCGTCGCAAACTCCCCAGGCAGTGTGCATGATTCCCACATGTTTGCAAGTTCGCCACCAACCAGCGCTTTGAGCATGGCACCAATGGTAATGCACTGCCCATCGGCAAGTACCAACTGAACACACCACACACCTCAACTCCACAATCCTACAACTCACAACTGTGGGAATGCACACGTCACAAATCCAAAGTGACTACTGCGTGTGTCTCAGTCTTCGCCATAACCTGTCCATAGGCCTACACACACGTGGCCGACCACGTTCAACGGGCAGATTCACACTGGAGACGAGGTGGCTACGTCCCAAACCAACCCGCGCACATCACGTCATCGCATGCAGGGTCGTGTCTGCCAGGGCTGCGCCCCCCACCCAGCCACGAGGCCGCCGCCATGACCGGTGGTGCCTGCGCGATCCTGTGCACCTGCTGCACCCCAGCCCTGGTCCCCAGACCGGTCCGCCACCCAGCGATGACTGGCCGCCCCTGCGCACCCAGGCCTCAATGCTCACCTGCCGCCACTAGCGTGTCTCCAAGAGGGCCCACCACGTGCCGGTGCAACCTCCTCAGCCGATCGCTGGATTCCGTGCCACAGGCCCCCAGCGCACCCTGCGGCACCGCACCGCAGAGTCATGTGTGTGCTGACTGCTGCCTTCGGCGTGCACTAAGGTCCAGCCGGGCTCACATTTCAATTCAAAGCACGATTAGCAGGACGGCTCATCGAGGCCTACGCATCATCGCAGGCTGCACACCCGTACAGCTCTTCATGTGCCACTAACCCTGTGCAACGCAAGTCATCGTCACGTGCCAGTAGGCCCCTGCCGGCCGCAGTGCAGCGTGTGGCACTAACCCTGTGCAACGCAAGTCATGGCCCAGTGCCGGTAGGCCCGTGCCGGACGCAGGCCATCGGGTATCACTAACTCAGTGCAACGCAAGTCACGGACCCCTCATGACTGAGTTCCGTGGATGCGGACGCCATCATGTCACCTCCGGCAGTGGGGGATGTGCTGTGGTGGGCCCCTTTTATTGGCAGGGTCACATGTCCCGTGACGCCTGTGCTGGATGGGAGTGGTGTGGGTGTAAACCAGCCCTCAGGGAGTGGCTGTGGCATGCTGACAACTAGACCAGTGATCAGCAGATCACTACAGGGAAGACCTGGGACATGTAGCTTTGTCCCTCCCCCTGTAAGCGTAAGCGGAGTGGGCTGGGCTGGCGTATGCCAGTCCAGCGTAGGGGTGTGAACAATGAGCCCGGGCTCTGGGCGTGCTTCAGTTCTGGGCTGGACAAGGAAGTAACTGATGCTTGTGTCTCTGTTGTAGTGTCTACGTCACACGGACCGCAATCGGCAATGTTGCACCCTGTGACTCAAGTCCCACGACATGAGCAACATGGACGTAAGGGGGAATCACTGACCCTACATCCATCAATACTTTCATACTTGACTGATCAAAGACATGACACATCTGTGCGATTCTGAATGTTTAATTCACATCCAGTGGAGTGTTGCAGCTGGAGCAGTACAGGGCCATGCAAACCCCACTTCACATTATTGGCCCGTGGAGGGCCAGCCAGAGTACTTCAGGGAATGACAAGTACATCAGAAGAGGAAGAGTTCAGTCCGCAGTCTGATCGCTGTGTCATTGGTAACCAAACAGAATATGGCAGTCCATGTCGAGGTCCAAGGTGAGTGTCGCAGAGTGTTTTGGGGGACAGTGGAAGGTGATGATGCAAAGGGCAGAACCAAGCAGAAACAGGCCATATGGCGGAGATGAATGCTACTGCCTCCTCCTTACCAGTAAGGTTGATTCACACACATCTTCGTCCTCTGATGTCACATGTGCCACACATGTGGATGGTGGTGGAATGTCGGCCGCACTGTGTGCCACTGACATATCAGGGGCCGGAGGTGGATTGCCTGCTGCACTGTGTGCCACTGACACATCAGGGGCCGGAGGTGGATTGCCTGCTGCACTGTGTGCCACTGACACATCAGGGGCCGGAGGTGGATTGCCTGCCTCTCTGTGTGCCACTGACACATCAGGGGCCGGAGGTGGATTGCCTGCCGCACTGTGAGGCACTGACACATCAGGGGGCGGAGATGTGGATGTAGAAGCAGCAGCAGCATTCATCTGTGCCAGGCCTTGAGGCAGCAATGCCATGACGATGTGCTGCAGGGCACGGAAGGTCCCAGCCACATCTCACTGGTGTGCAGCCGTGGCAGCCATTCTTTCCGCCTGCATCCGCTCCATGTTCTCCATGAGCCCCCGCATCTGTCCCAACTCCCGGCTGACATCGCTGGAGCCACTCTGACTGGACAGTTGTTCTTGTCTCAGTATCATGACTCCAGCGATGTCAGCCCTGGATCGTTGGAGAGCATGGAGCGGACTGTGGGTGTCCGTTAGGGACTGTAAGTGGTCCCTGGTGGGAATCAGACACCCATGTATGGCATCAAGTTTGGCTGCCATGAGGTCGAACCCCACCTGCACCTGATCAGCCATCTTCTCCTGGACCTCTAACACACGGCGTTGTAAGGCCATGTGTTGTTCGTGGGGGTCCTGGGAGACAGCCGGGGTGGTAGGTGCTTCCTGCTGTGTAGTCTGTGCAGGGGGTGGGGTCTCCTCGATGCAGCTGGGCTGCCCTGCTCCTGGAGGTGGGGTGCCGAAGCTGTCAATGAGGACTTGGAGGGCTTCGGTGTCGATGTTGGGGATGTCCTCATCGTCATCAGTGAAGAGTTGTTGGGGCTGCTCTGCAGGAGGCGTTGATGCTCCCTCTACAATGTGAAGGGGAGATGCAGTATTACATTGTGTTCAGATGTATGTTGACGCATTGTACAAGTTCACATACAGACTGCATGACAATGTACATTGTGACTGTTTAGGAGGAGCTGCCTATTTGATGCGGGACAGTGGACATTTTGACAACATCACGGATATGTGTTTGTACTTGTACATTGACATCTCACATTTCCCTGCTATGCCAAATGTGATTGGCCAGTTTCTACACACAAGCGGCACCTGTTGTGTCCTCTGTCCTGTTGTAAACATGTTGCAGTTTGTACCACATTGTTGTCAATGCTGATGTGCTCTGAATGTCATGTGTGTGTGCTGCATTTTGGGAGTGTCGCCCATACAGCTCTGATTTTGCTGCCCCTAGTCCCTTTCAGGCGGTGTGCCTTTGACTTCTGTGCCCATACAGTGCTGAGATGTTGCAGACTTGGGTGAATTTGGGTCTTGGTGGGAGTTGGGACTCTGGGGCATGGTTTGTCCGCAGATGTGTTGTTGATGTCAGGGGTTGTTAGTGCAGGTGGTTGTGTCAGAGTGTGACCTGCTCCTTTACGGATGTGGTCCACACTCAGCCATCTCAATGTGGTGGCGTGCACCATGTCATGATGATCGGACTGCAGCCATGCTAATCGTCATGCAGTGTCACTTGCATTGTCAGTGTGGCTCACGGACCCGCAGCTTTGCTGGGTTCTGCACATGTGCATGGGTTGGTTGTGAGATAAGTGATGTGTCGGCGGGCCTCCTCTGGGCACATAGTCGACGGGGGCCTACATGCTGTTGCTATGTGTGCTGCAGTGTGCCAAGGGGATCAGGGACATGATCCAGAGTCATTCTGGGTGTGCACTGTGCTCCGCTTGATTGTGCATGTGTGCCATTGTGCCCATCTCCCCCCGTCCCCCCAGTCCCTGGTCATTACTCACCCTGTTGCTGTTGTGTCGGGTCATGTTGAGCAGTGTCCGGTCCCCCAACTCCTGCCACCGTCTCCCCTCTGATGACTGTGGACACCATTTCCTCCATCTCATCCAGCTCCTCCTGTGGCGCTGGACTCCCACCTCCAGTCTGCATTGCTGCATTCTGGCTGTTGGCGAGTTTCTGTTTGGTCTTGCGCTTCACATCATTCCAGCGCCTCTTGACCTCGTCCATTGTCCTCCTCAGCACTCCGACTGCATTCACCTTGTCCACGATGGACTGCCATGTTCCATTTTTTGTTGCCAATGACACAGTGGAGGTGATGAACAGTTGTTGATGGTGTTCTATCACCTCCGTGATCAGGATCCTGTTTTCCTGCGGACTGAACCGCGTCTTCCTCTTCTTCTTGTCCTTGCCCTTCCCTGTCCCCGAGGTCCCAGGCTGCTCCTCCGGGGGGCTTGTGGGGTTCTGGCCGTCCTCTGTACCTGCTCTGGCTGCCTCCATTGTGCTTCGCTGTAGTTTGGTTTTTGTTTGTAGTTTTTTTTCTGCTTTTGTAGTGGTTTTTCCCGCCTGACGTGTGTGAATTGCAGGCCTGGCGCTGCTTTTCGCCGATTGTCTTATCACGGTTGGGCCCATCGCAGCTTTTTTCGCGTTCTGGTTTGGATTTTCATCGCCGTCCCGGTAATGTTATCGCGGACATTTGATGCGTTATCGGGAGACTATCGCATGTTACCGCCGTGTTGAAAATACGACGTTAACCCGGAGTTATTTTCCTGCGATATGAAAACTTGCGTTAACCTATTTTGGCGATGTTTATCGCACGTTCTTGTGAATATCCCCCAAACTTTTGTTGCCAAGACCACCACTTGATGAACAGTGATTGAAAGAAAGGACAAGATCTTCCAAAGCAGCTTTAACTGGAAAAAGCAAGTTGCAGCGACATGCTTAATCTGGCCCAGGAAAGAAAGTTCTGGTTCCAGATTTATCCCAAGATTTTTGACTACTATGGCTGGGCCTGCTGAGGTTGACCAAGAATGCGGCCAGAAATCCAGTGACAGAAGACTTGAGATACAAGATTGTTCAATCAACAACACCTCAGTTTTGTCAGAGTTCAATTGAAGCTAAGAGAATTATACCACCTCCATGCACTGATCGAATGGTTCCAAAGGGTCTTCACCAGCCCTATTTAGAGTGATGATCAGCAGTGCATCATCAGCATAGTTCAAACACTCAAGGCCAAAAAATGTTATATGCGTCACCAGTGGGCATTTGTAAATGTTGAAGAACTTGAGGCTAAATGCAGATCCCTGAGGAGCTCTGTGGCTCAAGGTATTGCACTGTAACATAAACAGAGGTAGATATTCTGCCTGTGACCTATCCTCTAGATAGCATCTACAGCAGTCTAGCGCAAGGCGTCCAATCGCGATGTCCCGCAGTGTGAGATACTGAATCGAATGCTGCAGACAGCACCAGAGCTGAACATTAAGCTTTGTCCATCAGCATTTCACACTCATGCATTTTACTTCGAAATAAGTGCACATCATAATTATTATAAAAAAGTTAGATATACTTTTAGTAATGCATAAACGACACAGGTAAAATTAAAATCAAGCATAGAGCCTATCATCTAAATGCAATCTGACCAATTGTTCTTCGTTCCATAGAACCCTCTTTCATACCAGGAGTGTGCCCATAGAGCAGTGGTCTTCAAACTTTTTAATGCTGAGCCCCCCCTCAGTGCAGATAAAAATGACATTGGGCCCCCCCTCCAAATTTTTAACAATTATTCTATTAAACTGGCTGTGTTTAAATATGTCTAGACGTATTTAAACTTTGCAGGTAAGTTTTGTTACCATTTTAAAATTGCAATCAAATACATGATTGCCAAACATACTATTCTGGTCAGGCAGGCCTTACTAACGTAAAATATCCACAGTGTGATTATTAGAAATAGAGTTTGGAGGTTATAAAAATATTTGGAGTCCCTTCCCTTTTGACACCTTCTCCCAGCCAGGACATAAATGACAAAAGATGTTACTGATGGCCCATTGCAAAGGGAGTTACTGCAGCTTATTTTTTCACCACTGACAACAAAGTACTGTCATCAGCATATAGCTTGTTTTGGCTAGAGCATGGCGCCCCCCCTGGGATCACTTGAGACCCCCCTGGGGGGCCTGCCTCCCAGTTTGAAGACCCCTGCCATAGAGTATTGCCAAGCCGAAAAAGACATACTACAACCCTGCTGAGACCCACCAAACATGGGTCCTAGTTCTTAAAGAGCCAGCTCTGCACTGCAGAGAAGACCTTTAGCACAGTGGAGCAGCCTCACTGTGTGTATCAAGGCAGCTACTCTCTCCTGCTTGTGTCTCCTCCACCTCTTTACTTTAAATCCACTCCTCATACAGCTGGTTGGACCCACAGCAGTTTTTGAAGTAAACTCGCTCTAACATAAACAAATAACATCCGACTAAAACAGCGTTCAATAATGTCAACGGTACACCAGAAAGCAATTGCAAAATCACAAAAAAACTTTATCCAAAAGACATAAACAAACACATTTTTTCAAAACGAATGAGTCTTCTTTTAAATCAAACAAGCCTCCTTTTTATTCAGCCTTCTCAGAAACAAAATATTGTCAAAAACAAATTAATAAACAAGATATTTCAAAACAAACTGGCCTCCTTACAAAACAATCAGCTCTGAAGTCAACATTGTCTGACGAGACAAAGTAATAACTGGAATCACGTCCTCCTTTAAATTACAGAACTGCACAGTATTGATTTATGTAAAGAAATCGTCCAGCACTTGTCAACGTACAGAGACCCTGCACGTGACCTTCAGAATCCTCACCCAGACCATCAGGCTGTGCCATCTCAGCCTGTACTGTTGCCTCTTCCAATTAGCAGAATCTATAGTAGCATCCCATGTGTTGCACATCAGGTAGGTTTGTGGTCTGGTTGCACAGTCATATAGGTTCTTCCGCTGTGTGTAGATAGTATCTGGTAGGTCTGTGTCCTTAAGTTAAGTTGGTGCTTTTGAAGAACTGACATTGAGCCTTTCTTCTGCTTTCGCTCCCACTCACATTATCAACGTAGCAACGTAGCAACAATGATGTGGTAGGGGTACAAGTGATTGGTTGTAAGTTTAGGAATAAAGCGTTGTGCACGAGGAACACAAGAGCATAGTAGCTCACATTACCTCCCGTCCCTCCCTCGCCTTCCTTCAATACAAATGAGGCCCCGCCTCCCACCCAGACCCACCCCCAGCATAAAAACTCTGCCCGCCCCCACCTCCACCTGTTTTTTTCTGTCTCTCTAGTGAGACTTACCTTCAGTTCCTCCCTGTGGCAGTGCCGGGGAGTCTTCGTGTTGGTTCTCTGCGACGGCGGTGCCCTCGACGGAGTTCTCCTGGCGCTGCCTCCTCTCCTCGTCTCCCTCGTGGATGGGGGCGGAGCGGTGGCTCAGGGAGCCGCTGCGTTGTTTGGCGGCCCTCCTGTGGCTGGGGCTGTGTTTCCGGGTCGGGCCTGCTTGGCTGCCTCTGCTCCCGGACTGCACTCTTCACGGTGTCCTGGTAGGACGGGTTTTTGACCCGTGGTTTGTTCCTTTACGCTGTATGGGGGTACCGGGTGCTGTGGCTTGCTGTTTTCCCTTGACTGGCGTGGGGGTCTGTCCGCCTTGTCTTGGGGGCTGCTGGGGGCTGTTTTCCACTTGCTGCCCTGGGTCGTTTGAGGTTGTTGGGGGCCTTCTGGGGTCTTCTTCCTCTGCTGCTTGGTCACCGGTCCCCCTGGGGCGCCCTGGCTGCATGGACTTCCGCGGGGGTGTTGGTGCCTCTCCTGTCTGTGACTGGTGCGGGACTTGGCTGTGGCTGCTCTGTCCGGTGCTTCGGGCTCCGCCGCTGCCTTCTGGTCTGTCCCGTCCTCGTCCGGCGGATCCTGTGGGCGGATGGTTTCCGTCTGGGTCCTGGGGTGCTGGGCCTTCTCCCGCCTCTGGCGTTGCCTTTGGCTCTGGGGGGTGTGGAGGGTCGCTTGGGCTTCTGTGCTGGTCGGCTGGGCTTTCCTCTTCCCTGCTGGACGGGTCCTGTGGGATTCATGGTGTTCCTGGCCCACCTGGTTGGGCTTGCCCTTCTGTCCCGGTGTGGGGATAGGTGCTGTGGGAGTGGCGTGCGTTGCCCGTGCTTGCTGTTTCCGCTTTTGTGTACATTGTGCTTGCTGCTTTGTCCACTGTGGGCCGCCCGGCTGGCGACTGTTTGTCGGTTGCCTGCGGAGCCTGCTGTGTGCGGTCTCTTTTCCTCCGCCCTGGGCGTTCCTTCTGTGCTGTGTTGGTCCTGTTTGGTTTCAGGTTTCTTTACGCCCTCTTTTGCATCAGTGGGTTTTTTCCTGCGGTGCTGCGGGTCCCTTGCTTCCTCCGGCGGCTTTGCTTGTTGGGGGTGTTCGCCCCTTTCCTCCCGTTGGGCTGTTGGTCTCTGTCCTGGCCGCTCTGCTTGATGGGTCGGCTGTTCTCCTTGGCTGTTGCTGTGGCGCTGGCCTGTTCTCGGCTTCTTCTAGGCCCTCCTTGGTGTTGGGTTTCGTGGCTTTGGCGGCAGCTGTTCGAGCCTCCGGCCTTGGCGCCTGGTGGGCCCCTGCTCTTGTCGGATCTCTGCTGTTTGGTGGAGTCTGGCCTGGTTCGTGCCTGGCTGGGTGGCTGCCTGGGACTATTCGGTGCTGTGGGCTGCAGGTCCTCTGTCCTTCTGGCCGCCTTGAGGCTTCTGTGTGCCTTTACTTATGTGGGGCGTCCTGCCTTTCTGGGGTGCCTTGTCCTGGGGTCTCTCCTTTGTCCCCGTTGTGGGCTTCTCCTCCGCCTTTGCGGTGGGTGCGGTTTGGCCTGTTTTTCGCCCTGGCTCCCTGCCTCCTCTCCTGCGGGCCCTGCCCGGCTGGGTCCCTGTCGTTGCTCTCTGTTCGGTTCCCTACGGTGGGTGGTCGTCTTCGGCCTTTTCTTCCTCGGTGGAGGCGGCCCATTTCTGGTGGTTGGGTCCTGTGTACTTTGGTTCTAGTGTACAGGGTCGTCTTGGTGCAGGTTCCTCCGGATTCGGGGTTCGGTTGCCTCCACTGCCTGTCTCCGGTCCCCGCGGTGGCTCTGCTGGACTGGGTGTCCAGTTTGGTTGCCAGGTGGTCGGTCTGCTGGGTTCCTGTCGTGGTGCCCGGGCCTGGGCCCCTCTCCGTTCTGTTTCTGGGGTTCGGGGTGTCCGGTGGCTTCGGCCTGTACTGGCTCTCCTGTGGGTCTGCTCCTGGGTTTGGCCCCTTCCCTTCCGTGTGTTGGTCCTTTCGGCCGTCGTTCCTCTGGTTCTGCCTGGCATCTTTTGGCATGCCGTGGGTCTCGGGGACGCCTCTCTCCGCTTCCCAGTCGCCGCTTCTTTTCTGTGGTTCGCTGTGGGTGAGGCCCGTTTCGGTTTTGAGTCCTTCCCTTCGGCCTCCGGCCTCCGGCCCTCGCCCTGGGTCTTCCCGCGGGTCCTGGTGCCTCCTGTGGCTCTCCTTCGTGCGGGGTTTTTTTCCTTCATCCTTCTCTGTCGGTCGGCCTCTGGCTGTGTGCGGTCGGAGTGTCTTTTTGCTCGGTCTGTTCGGGGGACCTTGGTGGTTCTTCTGGGGATCGGGGTTGTTGGTGGCCTGGGGTGTGTCTTCTCTGGTCCCCTCTCGGGGCTTGGTGTTCGTTGAGGCTCGTTGTGGCCTTTGCGTGGCGCTGTTCCCTTGTCCTGCCTGCACCTGGTCTCTCTTCCTTCTCTGGATCGGGCCTTGTTGTCCCAGGGGCTCCTCCGGCGGTCCGGTGGCTGCGGGGGCTCGTGGCTTCTGGGGTGTTTTCAGGTTCCGGGGCTCGTTTCTACTTCTCCGCCTGACCGTCTGGATCCTGTTGGGTTGGTCTCCGGGGTCTGTTGTCCCCGCTGCCCGTGTCGGTCCGTGTCTGGGGGGGGAGCTGTCCTGGTGGCTCTCCCACCGTCGCTTTCTGGCTGGCTGTTTGCTGCCTCCTCCGGCTCCGCTTGTGGTGGCTTTTGGTCACCGGCCTGTCCGGGTGCGGGGTTGGCTGCGGTTTATTCGGGTTCAGGGGTGCTGGTTCCTGCTGCCGCTTGTTGGGGGCTTGCCCTGGTGCTCTTTCGTGGCTCTCTGCGGGGCCCATGCGGTGTTGGTTCAGTCTGGCGTTCTGGGGAGGTGGTCCTCTGTCCGCCCTCTGGGTGGGTCCCGGTTCTGTTCCTTGTTTGCCTGCGTCCTGTTTCCCTGGCTCCGGTCTGGGGGCTGGGGCTGTCGGCTCTCTCCCTTCGGCGAGTGGCCTCTGGGCTGGCGGCTCTGTTTTTGCTGGGTCATTCCTTCTTCCCGCGTTTTCTCTCTTCTTCCCCGTGTGGCCTGCCAGTTGGTGGGTCGTTGGGGCCTCCCTGTGGTGGTCCTGTTGCGGATCCGGGGTGGGCCTTGGTGGCCCGGTTCTGGTCTCTGGGATGGGGTCCCGGGGCTCGGGGGGGGTCGTTGGCCTTCCCTCTCCTGTGCCTCGGGGTCTTCTGGGTGCCTTCCTCACCCCCCCTTTTTCCACTGCTCCGGGCCTTTCTGGTTCTGGTCGGGTGGCTCTGTGCTCGGGGTTGTTGGTTGCTCCCCGTTGACCTGGGGTGCCTTGGTCTCCTCTCCTGTCCGCCTTCTGTTGCGTTCGGGTGTGGGTCCTTCCGGTGGTTCCGTTCTCTTGATGTTTCCGGCCCTTCCCCTGGGTTCTGTGCAGGGTTTCGCCTGCTGCCTGGTGGTGGTGCGGCTGGGCTTTGCTGGGTTGGGGGCTCCTGTCCGTTTGGCGGTTGCTTGGCTGCCTTCCCGTCGGTCCTCCTCTCTGCTGTCCTGTGCTTGGCATGGGCGGACCTTTTCGGCCTGGTGTTCTGCTCTGGGGTTGTTACCTCGGTGGCTGGCCTATGTTTGGTGTGGCGATTCCTTCCTGGTGGGGCTCTTCTGGGTTTGTCGGTGTCTCCTTCTGCGGGTGCTGTGGGCGGCTCTCTGGCTTCTTGATGCTCCTGGCATTCTTGCGGGTTGGCGGGGGTCTGTTGCCCCCTCGCCCTGTCTGATCCTTCCCTTCGGGGTCTTGGCTGCTGGTATTGGCTGTCCTCCCTTTGGTCCCCTTGGGAGTCTCGGGTTGCGGCTCTTGTCTTTTGGGCCTTGTTTTTGGTTGCCATCCCCTCTGCGCGGCGCTTGGGGGTGTTGGATCGGCTGTGGGTTCTCGTTTTGCTTTGATCCGGTTGCGGTGGTTGTTTGGCCTTCCTCTGCTCTGTTGGGTCATTGGCTTTGGTCCCCGGTCTTGCTGACTGTCCGTCTTTGGGGGTGGTTCCTCCTGTGGGGATTTGGGGTGTTCCTCTCGCTGTTTGGCGGTTTCGGTGGCTGCGTTGCTTGCTGTCCGGCGTGCTTTGCTGTGGTCCCTGCCGGTTGTGGTGTCCTGTCGGGTGGGCTCCTCTGTGGGATCTGTTGGACTGCGTCCTGGTCTTCTCCCTCTCCGTTTGACTGTCGCTGTCCGTTTGCGTGTCTGGAACGCTTGTCTGCTGTTCTGGGCCGCTGGGTTCCTTGGATGTTGATCTGCTGTGTTTGGGGCACTGTTTCTGTTTTGGTGTTCTCTCGCACTCAGCTGTCCGTCTCTGTTTTCTTCTGCTTGCTATGTCCTCATTTGTATTGAAGGAAGGCGAGGGAGGGACGGAGGTAATGCTTCCATTTCTAACGATAATGGCATTACTCCTAGTCCTACTCCCTCGCCTTCCTTCAAGGACCCTCCCTCCCTCCCGGTACGGTTCATCTGAGTGCTGGCTCGGCTTGTTTACGTACAGGTGGAGGTGGGGGCGGGCAGAGTTTTTATGCTGGGGGTGGGTCTGGGTGGGAGGCGGGGCCTCATTTGTATTGAAGGAAGGCGAGGGAGTAGGACTAGGAGTAATGCCATTATCGTTAGAAATGGAAGCAATACTATTATCATCCCACAATATGTAATTGTATGAATGCATCAGGTGCTTTGTGTGAATTGTGGGAATTATGCTGCCCATGGCATAGGAGTTACATACTATTTTGTTACTGAACATGAACTATTGCACGTACCCATACCATCTGCCGCACATGGAACCAACTCCCGAATCACCTGCGCTTCATCCAATCAGAAACTCATTTCAGGAAAGCCCTGAAAACCTGGATCTTTATGGCCCCTGATGCACTATGCAGAGCACTCATCTAAACCATTTTCCAGCTCAGTCACCCTGTCTGTCAAGTGACCCGCTCAGCGCCATGATGCTCCTCGGAGAAATAGTTTGCGCTTTACAAATTCCTTTTAACATAACATAACATAACATAACATAACATAACATAACATAACATAATATATGCAGCAGATATACTCCTTCTGTCAATGCACTTAGGAGCACACAGCTCTGAAAATGGCAGTGGTGCTGGTGTGAGGGGGTACTTGTGGTGCGCAATGTTTTTAGTAGTCTTTTGTCTGTATATAGTGATTTATGCTCTGTAGCAACTATTTCCGATTCAAATGTGTGACGCTAAATCTATATCACTTACATTTTCCTTCAATAAAGATTTTTTTTTAAAGTGTTCTCACATACCACCATAGATGCAATTGGAATTCTTCAGCAACTGTTCTGACTTGTGTGAATGCACAATTGTAACCAGGACACTATATCCATAGAATAGAGATATGTAAGAAATTTGGTTGTGAGTTGACTGGGGATGTCCCACTTACACCTCATGGGCTCAGGTAGGCCCATTATCTAGGAGTGGGCAAGGAATTCCGCTCCGCCTGTGGAGTTCGCAGAGTTTTTAAAAACTCCTCGAAGTGATGCAGAGCAGAGTTTTTTCTCTCAAGCGGCTTGCCAACGTTAAGTTGGCGAGCGCTCACAAGAAAAAAGTCATGCCTCCCAGCAAGATTTCTCAACGCAGGCGGTCGCGGCATGTCGTGACCGCTCGCGTTGAGAAATCTGCTGCTCGCATTGAGGAAGCTGCCTCTCAAGTAGAATGTCTACTTAAGTGGTAGAAAGCAGCAGCACCCTTTGGCATAACGCGTAGTGCCATTCGCGCTGATTTTACAGCAAGGGACAAACTCCAGGCACTATAAATCAGTGCGAGCAGCGCGACTTAACAGACTCCGCCACTGACGGAACTCCGCAGAGTGCAGTGGAGTTTTTCTGACACTTAGTGGATTTTCGCACAGTAAAACTCCGCAAACTCCACCCAGGCCTACCATTATCATGCCCTTTAAGGTCTCGTTGAATCTTTCCATAGAGTGTGGAGAACTTGTAAGTTACCCCACACGCTGACATGAATTCAGTACCTCTATCAGACACTATTGGGGAAAATCCTCATCAGGGCCCTGGCCACCGCAGGTGCAGTCACTGACCTCAGAGAGATGGCCACTGTGTAGCGAGTGGCATGGTCCACCAAAACCAGGATGAACATGTTGCCTAAAGCGCTCTTGGGGTCCAAGAGTCCAACAATGTTGATGCCTACCCTCTCAAAGTAAGTGTCAACGACAGGGGAGCCTTGAGTTTTTTTCCTGACTTCCCACTGGCCTGACAGGTGGGACATAACCTTCAGAATGAATCTGAGGCCTTCTCCATCTGAGGCCAATAGAAGTGGGCAACAAGCCTTGCAAAGGTCTTGTCTTGCCCTATATGTCCTGCCAGGGTTATGTCATGAGCCAAACCCAGTAGGAAGGTCCTGTAACACTGGAGGACCACCAGCATATCGGCTGGCCCAGATCCAGGAGCCTTAGTCTCACTATCTAGGAGGTAATTTCCCCAATACATCAGGTGATATCCAGAGGTGTCACCTGCTGACTGGGCCTCCGCTTGCTACCTCAATCCCTGTAGAGTGAGGCACTCTTTCTGCATCTTGCAGAATTCCTCCCTGATGGGCTTACCCCTCAACTTGCCAAGCAGCATGCTCAGGCAGGTTACCCAGGGCAGCAATGTCCTCCCCAGTTGGCTGGGAGGCATCCTCCTAGGGTGCCCTATCAACTTCGACCACGCAAACTTGAAAGGATTGGTTTCCCATGCCACTTGCCCATCTCCTTCTTGGAAGCTGTCTGCGCAAATGTTCCAGGCTTCAGATGCCCTCAACTCCCTTCCCATTCATGGACTGTGTGGTCATACAGACCCACTCAGTCAATACCAACATCTCCAAGTATGACCTGAGCTCTACCTCCCTCCAGATACTGTGCTCCAGGACTTTGCCCAACAGGCAATCTACAGGCATGGCAGGGCTCACAGATACTTTTAGAGAACCTGAGACACCCCCCCCCCCAAAGGGAAACAGAACCACCAGTACATGGCTCTCACGATTATGTGCGACTATGACTTGGTGGAATGTGTTAGGGAGGACCTGCTCTGAGGACACCAGATTACACTTTACAGTAGTCATGCTGGCTTCAGTGTCTACCAGAGCCTCCACTCATTGCTCATTAATGGTGACCCATGTATTGGCAGGCATAAGGGCTTTTGGCACCATCTCCTTATCCCCCAGGGAAACTATGGTCACCTCTGTCTGCTCTCCAAAGCCAACTGGGACTACTTCCTCTCCGAGTGCTACGCTTACCAATCCAGGTGTCTGCAAACCGGTGGAGGGCTGCACCCTCTTGAGACATTTGGAGTCTCCCTTGGAGTGCCCAAACTTGAAGCAACCTGTGCATTGGAGTACAAACCTCACTGTCTGTTTGTCAAAGAACCTCTTCTTCTTAGGCTCAGACTGGGACCGGATACCACTACTCCCTTCATAATTATTTTGGAGGCCTTTAGAGGACTCCTTATTTTTATGTTTTTCTTCCTCTTCTTTTGTCTGGTAGGACCCATGATCACCCTTGTGGGAGTCCCTCCCAGATATCTTTTTGAACACTCTGGTGCTAGCCCAGAGGTCTGCCTCCCCAGCAGGCTTCCTGGGGTCAGTCAGCTTGCTGTCAACTAGGTGAAAAACAAATACTGAGCATGTGTTCTCTCATACTCAGATTGTACAGCCCATTGTAATCATTAACTTTACTGTCCTGCACCCTACCATTCAGTGCCTTGCTCGGGTAATCCAGAAAATCTAACCAGGACTGCTTGGAGAGCTTCTCATTGTTCCTGAACCTGTGGTGGTGCTTTTGAGGGGTCAGTCCAAACTTGGCAATCAAAATGGCTTATATGGTAGTGTACCTGGTTTGGTCGCCAACCTCTAAAGTGAGAAGTATGTCCTGCCCCATGATAAGCATGTGTTTCCACAACACCCCCCCATTGTTCTTCTTGGATCTTGTGCACCCTCAGGGCTACCATTTGTCGATATCATCCCCCACCACATAACTGGGCACCAGACCCTTTGGGATGCAGACCTTTTTGTCTCCTTCAGACACTGCAGGTATGTTGCCACCATCACTGCTGGACTCTGCCTGCCTGGACTTGAGATCCAGCTCCTTCAAACTTAGCTCATGAGCCAATAGTAACTTTTTCTCCTCCAAGCCTTTTTCAGCCTTTTTCTCCTCTATGGCCAGTTTCCTTTCTTCCATCCTCAACTGCCCCACCTGCAGCTTGAATTCTCTTTCCTCCCTTCTTTCCACCTGTTCTGTCTGGGGACAGACTGTGGGAAGAGACACTGCTCCTTGCCCTGTCAGGGTGCTCCATTCCATTAGGCAAGTCACCCCCTTCCACTGCAGTTGAATCCTCAGGAAGGTCCTCTCCAGGACCCTCCATCCCACTATCCTCTACTGTGGCTTCAAGCAGTGTTTGGTGGGCTTCCACCCAGGCCCTCATTGCCTTTTGCAACTCCACCTTCCTGCTGATGCTCTTGGCAGGAAGTCACCTCTCCTTGCAGAATTTCTTGAGCTGGACCACAGTGTAGACATCCATGTTGGCCAGGTCAACTCCTTTCTTGCAGGCATGATCTCAAGCACAACCATCAGAGAAAGGTTTTAGAAAAAGCAAAAAAGCCAGTCAGGTAGAATTTGTAAAAAACAGATTGGTCTTACCTTATTTATGTGGGGTGTCAGTGTAACACAAAATTACTGTATGGCAATGCACAAGTCCAATCCCACCGCTACCACCAGTGTAAGAAATTGGTTTGTTGGTTGACTGGGGCGTAAGCCCTGATCAAGCAGCAACCACATCCTTGTTAGGGTAAGGCACAACCAAATTAACCTGTGCTTACCCCCTTGGTAGCTTGGCACAGAGCAGTAAGGCTTAACTTAGAGGCAATGAGTAAAGTTTTTGTGCAACTCTTCAAACAGTAAAACAG
The DNA here is from genome assembly GCA_963921515.1 of Calotriton arnoldi. Classification (NCBI taxonomy): domain Eukaryota; kingdom Metazoa; phylum Chordata; class Amphibia; order Caudata; family Salamandridae; genus Calotriton; species Calotriton arnoldi. The sequence goes on from CAWUFW010001434.1 coordinate 1,405,043, forward strand.
TGAAAACACACTAGAAAAGGACTCCACAACAGAGTTAGAAAAATAGAATAATTGGTAATTAATAAATCAAGAGCAAAACAACAAAAATCCAATTAGTTGAACTGGATATATTGAATTTTAAAGTTTATAGTGAAAATAGAGCCAAGAAGCACAAAGCACTATTATGGATATCTGTTTGCACTGTGCCAGGACAAAGCCACAAGTTCATGCCCACTATGATGGAGCACGGACCACCTACAGGGACCCAGTTAGGCCCACTGAACAGAGTACCTAAAATCCTGGTTGCGGAGAGTTGTGTGGATCCTGGTCGAAGATGTGCCCGACAGCCAAAGCAATGCATTGGTCCAAGGATGCATCGAGGCTGCAGTGCGAGGCCCTGTTGCATCATTTATCATCGAGGATCCTGTCGACGTGGCTTGCGATGCAACATCCAGTGTCAGAGATGCGGTGCACAGATGGTGATGCATCGGTTCTGAGGAGCTGCACGACTGCGATGTGGAGTCTGTTGTTGTTGTCGAGGCTGCACTCAATGAGAGCTGCGAGAACCTGGGCTGTGGATGTGCCACGCCGCCGGGGCAATGCGTCAGTTTTCAGAACTGTGGTGGGTGATACGGATCTTTGCGACAGATCCAATCCACACATCAGCAGCGATGAGTTGGTCCTGCTCGAGAATGTGCCACTTAGCCGAGTAGATGTGCCTGTTCTACTCGGGGATGCGCTGCTCTGCAGAGAAGATTCATCGATTCTGCTAGCAAGCACCTTAGGCTCACTTCGATAGGTCCAGGACTCTGGTGGCACCCCTTAGCAGAGCAGACTCACAAATGGCAGAGTCCCAGTGCAGGTGCAAGATGGTTGGAAGCCTGTTATGTCACTGAGGCTTCAGATCAGGAGGCCAGCCAACCTGCTCTTGGAGTCACTCTGGGTTCTGGGTTCAAGAGATGCTGGTCCAGTCCTTCTCACCCAGGCAAGAGGGCAGCAGGTCAGCACAGCAGAGCAGGAGTACAGCAGAGTGCAGTCCAGCAGAGCGGTAGTCCTTCACCAGCACAGCAGTCCTTCTTCCTGGCAGAGTATCCACAGGTTCAGAAGTGTACTGAAGTGGTGGTGTCTGAAGTCCTTTTTATATACACAGTCGTGCCTTTGAAGTGGGGAGAAACTTCAAGAGGCATGCCTTTAAAGTGCACAGATGCCCTGCCTTCCCCACCCTGGCTCTAGACTAACTAAGGGGGTATGCCACCTTTTGTGTAGAGACAGGACACAGCCTCTTCAGGTGTAAGTGAGGCTGGGTTCAGCTTCTCCCTCCCATCCTGGCAGTGATGGCCCATTCAGTCACACCTAAGTTCCCATTGTATGTGGATATCTAGGGGGATTACACAAAGCCCAACATCCAGTCATGTGACCAGAGCTGCAGGCAACAAATGGCTAAGGCAAGAAAATGGCAACTATCTAAAAGTGGCATTTTCAGAACTGAAATGTAAAATCCGACTTCACTGTATGTTAGGAATTTAAATTAGGATTCCTGAGACACTAAACATGAACCAGGTATATCTTCCCATTTGGAAATTACAATTATACGATGTAATTAGGTAATCCAAATGTTATCCTATGGGAGAGAAAGGCTTTGCAGTAGTGAAAAACGGATTTAAGAGTTTTTCACTACCAGGACATGTAAAACTTTCCCGCAAAGTACATGCCCTGCTTTATAAATACATCGCACCCTTCTTTCTGGGTTGTCTAGGGCCTACTCTAGGGGTGACATATAGTTATTAAACAGGAAGGTTTGGGCCTGGCAAAAGGTTTATTTTCCCAGGCCGAAATGGCAGTTTAACTTACACACACAGGCTCTGCAGTGGCAGGCCTGGGACATGTTTGAAGGCCTACTTAAGTGGGTGACACAATCAGTGCGGTGGGCCACTAGTGGCATTACAGACCCTAGGCACACGAAATGTGCTTTACTAGGGGCTTATAAGTAATCAATATGCCAATTGGGGATTAGCCAATGTTACCATGTGTAGAGGAGAGATCACATGCAGGTTAGCACTGGTTAGCAGTGGTAAAGTGCTCAAAGTCCTAATACTAGCAAAAACAAGGTTTGAAAAAGTGGAGGAGGAAGGCAAGAGTTGGGGGAAGACCACCACTAGGCTGACAGGTCTAACAAGATACAAATATATATATTTGTCATATGAATGGCAACATGAAAGTGGTGACGGTAGATTTGATGATTTCTCAAAGACAAATTACATTATTTTAAGTCACAAATTTGTATTGCATACAAAAGTGTATGTTGGTTACAAAATACATGTTAAAAGTAACTTCTGTATGCCTTGACACGTGCAATGGGGCAGAAATGTGACACGCTGGCCATTTTTTTGCAGAGCATCATTGGAGGAATGCAAATTAAACACAGTTAAAAGGACACAATCAGCATTTGGAAAAGAGCCAAGTGCAATACAGAACAGGCCACTATGCTCTTACATACAGTTTCTGTACACAGTTGCTGCTGAATATTTTAATACTCAACCGTGTGGTTTAAACATCTGAAAGGGCACTTCGACATTCCCAACTTAATGACTTACATTAAAAGACGGTGGTCACCATGTGGATTCTGATTAGTACACTTTTGTCCTTTTATCTAGGTGAATCAGCAGGTGTTACTAGTGACTGGGGACATTGTTGAGTGGTTGTAAATGAATGCCCATGTGTAAGGAAATACTGTGTAGCACACAGCAGGCCACCATGATATGGCACCGTTTCTGCAGAATATTTTAATACTGAACATGTGTGGTCTAAACAATGAAAAGGAGAAATGGAACTTCATCAAGCCCAAGGTAAGCTCAATCATGGATTCTATTGCGGTGAATGCTTATAACAATGCTGGCTGATGTGCTCAGGTGACAAAGGGGTGGAAGCAGATGAGGTGGTACAAAATATGCAGTGCCACCTGTGTTCAAACCAAATAAGAATATCGTGATGCTTATGCAGAGTTTATTGCCCTCATATGACGGTACATTTTGTATATACCTGTGTAGCTATTCCCTCCATGTGTGATTTATGCTTGCAAGACAAGAAATTAACAGACCACCTTCTAGTCGCAATATTTACCAAGAGGCCACACACATCCATAATGACCAGACTGCAACAGGTTTGCAACCATAAACTATCTGTCAGGGTAATATCAGGGAAATTTGCAACAGCATTTATTGTTATACAACTAGTGTCACATATGATCTGTGTGTTCATGGATTGACAGTGGTTGATCTTGTAATGTAGGTGCTCTGTGGGTTATTGAAGTTGTGATGCGGCATGGGTGCAATCCTGTGCACCTTGTAGTCGTGGAAAGTATGCTGCAGCCAAAATAACTTGGAAGACAGGTTACTGCTCATGTAGAATCCATAGCATGTCAATGTAGTTTGGGAAATAGTTCATGATGGCATCCAGTACCTGATGCAAACATAATAATGTATTGGGCTGAGACTTCCTAGCAATGATGCTACTTGTCCACTAAAAAGATCCAATGGTAAAAAGGCAAGCCACTAACTACCATCACAAAGGCAGAAATGTGCTCTACTCTAAAGGTACGGGAGGTCAAATTATTTTCCCACTCCCTCACTATTTCATTTAGGGGTATATTTACAAGAAAGTGGCTGAGCTTGGGTTATCTCCAAAATTGCTAACGCCGCGCTCGTCACTTTAGAAACGTAGGGATGCCCTGTATTTACAATAATGCAGCACTTCCCTGCGTTTCTCCCTGTGCTGGCGCTAAATTCAGCTGCCTAGCACCAATGCAGGCACCCTTGCATCATAGTGCAAGGGTGCCTGCGTTGAGGGAATGATTGTTTATGTGCAGGAAGTTGTCCGTTCCTGCACATAAACAACCCAGAATGGCGATTTGCAACTCCTATGTGTGCTGCATTGTGCAGCACACATAGAAGCTGCAAATCGTCATTTTTTTAATGATTGTTTTTATGTGCTGGACGGGACGCCTTAATGGCAATTTTCTGTTTCTATGTGTGCTGCACAATGCAGCACACATAGAAACAGCAAACACGAGGAGAAATAAAGCATTTCTCCTCATTTTGCCATGTTAAGACCAGGTTTTTCCTTGTCTTAACATGGCGCTGCCTCCTATTTACGCCACCCTTGTAAATAGGGGTCAGCGTCAAAATCAATGGGTGTTGCGGCAGAATGCTCACAGCAAAAATCCATTGCCCACCCCTTTCACGCTAAGTCTAGCGTAAAAGTGGGACTTATTTACAAGGCGGCGTTAAGCTACGGTAAGTGGCTTTACGCTGCCTTGTAAATAAGGCGAAGCCCTTATCGCCACAGGACCGTCGCAAAAAGTGATGTTCCTGTTGCGATAGGGGCTTGTAAATATTCCCCTTAGTATCTCTGCTGAGAAGCACTATTGACCCAAACCCACCTCAATGGCTTTTGAGGGCACTCTCTTGCTAAACACCATCTCTCTCTCCTATGCCTCACACTATTGTAACCCTCATTTGGCCACAGGGCAAGGAGTTGTGAATGTTGCTAAACCATATTGTTTGTGAGAGTCTTTAGATTAGGGCAATTATATGACTTCAGAATAAAATGTATAGGGAAAGCAATGGTAAAAGATTTGACTTCTTCAGGTGGCATAAGGACCCGCATGGAACCTCAACCTCATCTGATGTGTCTCATTTTCTTCAAACTTCCCTACCAGTATTGAACAATAGGCCTGTGTGAGAAAGTGGATGATTAGTTGGGGTGGGCACTATCCTTGCAAGGTCCAGTAAAGTTACACCTGAGCTCAACCCTCGTTAGCTACGGCACAGAGCAGAGAGTTTTAATTGTAAAAAGCACTTAGAAGTACCAAAACACTTAAAAAGTCAAAAACGCAATAAAAATCTCATGCCAATTTATAGAAATAGAGGATATTTTAATTAACAAAATGACACCAAAATGATAAAAGTCCAATAAGGGGAACCGGACACATGAAATTTTCAAGTTTGACTTAAATTTTTGTTGCAAAAAGCGCAAAGTGTAAATAGCGGGCAACTGGTCATGCTAGACCGAGGCAAAGTCAAAGTTAAGGCCAATCGTGGTTTATTGCTGGCCGAATACAAGGATTGGGTCGTCTCGGTCAGGAGTTACCTTCTTAGAAACAGTTCTGGACATCGATGGGTTGTTAATGCGTTTTTCAGCGTCGAAGGCAGCAGGCGGAGACCGGAGCAGGGCTCAAGGGCAAAGGGTTGCAGGAGGATGGGGGAGTGTAGCCTATTTCAACATCCCTTACGGGACAAAGCACTAGGCCCTGATTAGCAGTACTTTAGTGCTCAGCAGCAGTCCAGAGAAAATGGGGTCACCATACAAAAAGAGACATTTTGCTACAGGTTGCCACTATACTCAGTGTTCCATCAATTGGTATATCTATCTTGGATGCACCCTCAGTGGGTCTCCTTACACCACCTCTTTTGAAATATCCTGCTATTGACAAGTATTCTCATGTACCAGCAGGGACTGAAGTTTGCTGTCACCTCTGGGTTAGATGGAAACATCCTTGCTTCTGCACTTGTTATGTGAGGGCTGTAACACTTTGGGCACCTATGCTTAATGGAAGCTGCTCATCTTTGTTTGTGTTAGTCCGTTTCTGCAGCTCTTACATTTCTTGCTGCTCAAACAGAGAAGACATGGTGGCTTGCCTATTCTCTATGAGTTTGGCCTCCCACTATACTCCTCTGAGTATAGTGGGAGTGCAGTGACAGAAGCTGTGATGGGCTGGCTAGGTGGAGCCATGTCAGTTGATGTATCCAACATTACTGGTCTTGACCCTTTTGTATTCGCCCTCATTGCCGTCACTCTGATGGGTTGAAAAATGTAGAGACATTCTCTTATCCCTGCATATTCCTTATCATGATGTTAACATACATACTTTCACAGATAGTACATTGTGGCAGTAAACATGGAATGGCCTGACACACATAAGCATGTCATGACAGTGAGAGTCATGGTGCACCTACATGGCTCTGATGGTGAGAGGTTTTTATCCGGTAGCGTCGCATCCAAATTAGGGCAAGTGACACGCATAACTTGGGCATAGAGTGGTGAGTGACCTTTGGTCCCTTTCCTTAGTTGAAGATATAGGGTCTTCAGCATACTTATAGGACCTCAGCTTGAAGTTGTCACATCATTGCTTTTTCTCCTTGCATGTGCATGTGAACGGGGTAAATGTGGATATTTTTTGGGCAACAGATATTCACTTTTCTCTGTGACCCTGACATGACAGATGTCCAGCAGTCATTGAAAACATAGCCTATAGCTGGCTAGTACTTCCTGGTCTTTCACCTACACCTCGCCTGATGTGAACTTTGGTGCCTACTGAACCTTCTCCTGTAAATTGGCCTAAATATTTTTATCAACAATCAACATTTGTTGCGCCGGCATCCTGCCCAGTGACAACTCCTACTTTGCTCCCGGGAAGTACAGGCTTCTCATAGACGGAGGGGTAGAGGCCGACTGCCACCACATTTCCTTTGCTGCAAACTTTCCTCACCACGTCCAGCCCATCGATACCATCTTTCATACATCCAGTCTTCTCCTTAGGGGGGCCAGTTGGGAGAATGCTGCCAGCATCTCCATGTTCTTCTTGGTGCTTCTTCCCAGAATCATCTAATGAGGATTTCTGGGTTACGTAATAGCCCAATCCAAGATGGCGGCTCCTCATGCCTCTAGCATACTTTCCCAACCTATCATGGCAGCCAGTACCTTCCTGTGATGTACTTCCTGTTCTAACAGTATGAAAAGGCCTTTTTCATTTCAGCTTCTTGTTTTGCGACACTTCTTTGTTCCTGTGGTTGTGTTTCCTCGCTCCTGTTGTCTCCAGCTGTTCTTGCAGTGTTTCCTGAAGTTCTTGTCCTGCATTTCCCATCCTCCTCTGCCTTTTGGTGTCCTTCTTCTGGTTACCATCCGCCTGTGGCATTTCATGCCATTAGGAGGTCTTTTGCCCCAGGGCTTTTTCCTCCTTTTGGACTCCTTCTGGAAGGTACCATCTGCTTAGGTGCTTTCTGATGCCTGTGGTATCTTGGCTACTGGAGGAATCGCCCTTACCTCAGGAAGACCAAGACTGGTAAAACCTGGGCTACTCGGCCAACCAGTAGTCGGAGGTCGCTCACTGACAGTGCTTTATTTGAAAGGCTCAATAACATTTTGTGTGAGCATTTATGCGCAAACATCAATTCCTGTGATAATTCTCTTTTTTTTGGGAAAGCTAGCAGTGGTGCTGTGGGGCGCAATATTGGTAGTTCCAGGAGTGAGTGCAGTATTTACCTGGTATGGAAATAGCGGCTCACTGTGAGCTTCTCTGCTATGAATGCTGCATAGCATGCAAAATCACAGTATTTTAAACAAGTTCCATATATTTTGCCACTTTCTGAAAAGTTTTACCCATTCACGTATTTCCAGGTTTTTTACTCTTAAATATGAAAGTGGAAAATGAATCAACTGATGACCACTTTCCCACAAAATATGTAATCCATGTTTGTCTGCAAACTCTCTGACATACAAATTGGGATTACTGTGTGACCAAAATTCAGATTTGCTAACTATTTTTGTCCAATTTCAGATACCTGGTACAGGTTCCTTTATCCACTTTTTATAACCAATGTTCTTTTAGTTTAAACCGGTATGTTTACTTCACAATCATTACATTGTGGACCTTTGCTATGATGTAATTACTTCAAAGTAACTCCAAGCATTTTACCTCGTGTTACTTTATAATACGAGTCATTTCTTGGCATTGGTATGTATAGTTTTTAGATTTAAGTGTTGGGGTAACGGATTGTAAGGGGTTTTTAGGGATCAGGGATGGGATAAGGTAAGCCGTTGTAAAGGATTTTAGAGCTCAGGGACAGACTCGGGTAAGGGTCTGTCAGAGGTTTTTAGGGCTCAGGGATGGATAGTGTATAAAGGTTGTAATGGTTTTTAGGGTTCAGGGATGGAAAGGGGAAGGGGAAAGGGATGTAAGGTGGTTTTAGTGTTCAAGGACGGGTTGCTGTAAGGGTTTGGAACGGGTTATTAGCACTCAGGGTGGGTGGTGTGGGGTAGTAATGGCTTCCTTGGGTTGAGGGATCATTAGTGTGTAGGGGATTTAAGGGTTCAGGGATGGTTAGCCTATAGAGGTTGTAAGGGTTTTTAGGGTTGGGGTAAGGGATAGTAAAGAGTTTTTTAGGATTCAGGGATGTGTAGTGTATAGCAATAGTAATGGTTTATTAGGGATGAAGAATCAATAGTGTATGGAGGACTTAAGGGTTTCTTAGGGATCAAGGATGAATTGGGTTTAGGGTGGGTTGAGTCTAAGGGGTTATAAATGGTTTTTAGGGTTCAGGGATGGGTCGGGTAAGGAGACTATTTTTTTTTTATTTTTTATTTTCTGTGAGCAAAAAGTCCCAAGCACTCCCAAAATAATCCAATGCAAAGTTCAGACATGTAAGTTCTGCCAACATCCTTTATTCTTGTATAGTGTTTCAGAACTCATGATGTTTTCTAGCCAACACATGTTTCATATATGCTGTAAGTACGCTAGCAGACTTCATCAGGGCTATAATGATAAATATACATACTTCATTTATTTATTTAAAAAGTTTTATATAGCGCGAACAAGACGTGTGAGGGTATCAGAGCGCTTTACATTAGAGAGAGAAAGAAGAGGCATATAAATCCAGCAACAAGATAATCAAAAAGGTACAAGAGGGGAAAAACTTTAGGCCAACAAAACTAGGGTTAATCATAAACAGTCAAATACTATACAAGGAGAAGGAAAAGTGTCAGAGCGGGCCTAGAGATTCGTGGATCAAGATTAAGGGAAGCAATTTACAAATCCTCAGGTGGAGGAAGCAAGATGATCAAACAACACAGTAAATACGAAAAAAAATATAAGCAGAAGTTACTCTCTGAACCTACACACTAAAATACTATCATAAAAGTAATGTAATAAACAAGGGTGAGGAGGACGAGTCTTGTAGGGCTGTTGGGTTCCAGGACAAGAATTTGCACTTTAACTTTCTTTTTGAAGGATGCCACTGAAGGGTTCATCCCGATGGCCGGAGTAAGGAGTTTCAAATTCTCGGGGCGAGAAAGCTCGATTGTACATTTTCTTTTTATGGAATTTCTGCGGTTTCAGCAGTAAAGGGCTGGCACTTCTGGAGGGTCTAGAACCACCAGATAACACAAGTTTTTGTGCAAGGTAAAACAGGGTGTTGAAGTGTAAGGCTTTATGCGTCATGCAGGCAATTTTTTGTTTTATCCTTGCTTCATATGGTAGCCAGTTTAGGGATTCCAACTCTGGCGTGATATGGTAGTTTCTTTTGGAACCTGTGATGAGTCTTGCAGGGGAGGTAAGATAGGCCCTTAGTGGAGTCATCTTTGATCTGGAGAGGCCACAGAGGGCTGCGCTTCCATAGTCCAACTTGGAGATCACTAGCGTTTGAATAGCAGTTTTGAAGTCATTGTGAGAGAGAAAAGGTTTAATTTTCTTTAGGATGTTAATTTGGAAGTTCGTTCTTTTGGTGAGAGCACTAATGTGCTTCTGCATGTTCAAACTCTTGTCTAGCATTATGCTGAGTTAACTCATGGAGTCAATTATGTGCGGTATGCGGTTAAGAGCTGTTAGCTGATTCATTCATTCCTTGATGGCAAGTGACTGTTTAGGTGGAGCGATTAAGAGGAATTCCATTTTAAGAGTGTTTAATTTAAGGTGATGGAGAGTCAGCCAGTTTTGAGCTTTCAGTAGAGTGGTATTGAGGGACCTGATATCTTCTGGGGTGGAGACTTTCAGGTACAGTTGGGTGTTATCGGCATACATGTGATAGTGGATGTTAGATAGTTTCAAAAGTTCCGTTAAAGGCTCCATGAACAAGTTGAAGAGAGTTGGTGAGAGTGTGGAACCTTGTGGTACCCCTAGGGTGACCAGTGAGGGATTAGATAGGGACTGATTAACCTTGAACCTTTGTGTTCTATTGTGGAGAAAAGAGGTGAACCAGTTTAGGCCGGGCCCTGAGAGCCCGATACTGTGTTCCAATAGGTCGAGTAAACAGTCATGTTTAATCGTATCGAAAGCTGACGATAGGTCGAGGAGGATCAGAAGGCAGGAGTCATTCTGATCCAGCATTTTGAGCACCTCATCAACAATGTGAGTAAGAGTGGATTCGGTACTATGACCGTGACGGAAGCCATATTGAAAATGGTCAAGTAGTTGGAATTGTTCGATGTGGTTACATAGTTGGACGTGGATGCATTTTTCTATGAGCTTCTCCAGAGTCGGAATGTTAGAGATTGGGCGGGAGTTGTGTAGGACAGTGTGATCAGCAGTAGGTTTTTTAAGAGCAGGGGTGACCTGTCCAGCCTTTAGATAGTCTGGGATAGTGCCTTGAAGCAGTGAGGCATTAACTATCTTCGCCCATAGCGGGAGTATGGATGGTATAATTTAATTGAAGAAATTCGATGGCAACGGGTCACTGAAGTGGTTAGATGGTTTCAATGATGTAAAAGTTTTTAGAATGTTTTTTTCATCCAAGGTTTCGAATAAGCTCCAAGAGGTATTGTTCTTGGGGGTATTAACTGGAGCAAGCGGAGGCACTGAAGGCTGAGGCTGGTGGGGGCTGAAAGGTGGTGAGTTCGGTAGGTGCTCCATTGTCCATCATGTTCCATCTTTGTTGCCTTTTCAATGAAGAAGGTAGCAAAATCTTTGCAATTTAGCTGTGGCCTGGATCGCAAAGGGGAGAGATTGAGTTGGATGTTTGATTGAAGCTTAACAATTTCAAATAATTTCTTTGGTCGATTTTTTGCTTGCTCAAGTTGGTTTCTGAAGTGGTTAGCTTTAGAGTTTCAAATGCGTTTGTTATAGATGTTCCTTAATGATTGCGGATGTTTTAGATGTTCAAGAGATGGCGAGGATCCCCATAATCTTTCCGCTAGTCTCAGATTTCTTCTTTCAGCAATTAGACCACCACTGTACCAAGGTTTGGAGACTTTGGAAGACATTCTTTTTAACTGTAAAGGAGCAATCGTGTCTAAAATGCTTGTCATAGAACAGTTGTAGTGTTCAGTGAGGTCATGTACATTGGACATGTCACCAGGGGAGGCAAAATGTTATTACTGAGAGTTGACAGATCATCCAGGTTAAGGTTTAGCAGGCTTTTTTGCCAGTGTTTGGCTTTTTTTAACTGCACTTTATTAGTTCTTGCCGATTCTGTTATGAGGAAGGTGATGCAGTGGTGGTCGGTCCAGTCACAAGGGACAATAGTTTCAAGTTGGCTGGAATTAGATTTCCCAATGATTAGGTCAAGGATTGCTGCCTTGATGTGGGTAGGGCTATCGCATATTTGGGTTAGATTCAGGTCCATGAGGAAGGTTTTTAGGCTTTTTACTGAAGGGTCGTTCATGTCATTCAAATGGAGGTTAAAATCTCAGAGGAAGGTCTGAGTGCAATGAAGATTCGCATTAGACGATTGTAGCTGTTTGACTACAAGATTTTTGGTGGTATATACAGGCGATACCTCTACCTTGCCCAATAGATCTGTCTAATCTAATGATGTCATAGCCAGGAGGGACTAGTACATCAAGGATAGGTGCAGAGGAGTTCATTTAGCTAGGTTTCAGTCAGCATTAGGATTATGTTCAAGGATGAGGGCGGCAATATATGCTGCATGTCCTACTGCAGATCTGCAGTTGAGAAGCATGCATTTCAGCTTGGGGTTGGCGTTGGCCAGAGTCGTTTGTGTGGTGATGACTCATGTGAGGTTGTTCATGTTTAAGGATCTGGAATTAACTCTGGGTTCTCTGTGCGGGTCAGCTAGGCTTGTCTCAATTTGACAATTATTGTATGTGTTGACGTTGTACAGTGTGTCATCGGAGCGTAGGAGAGAGTGAATATCCTTGTCAGACAGTGGATCATTTATTCTAATGGGTCAAGAAGGGTCGTTGGGGAGCGGTGAGGTTTTCCATCTAGAGTGAGGAGAGGTCCAGATTGGTGAGAGCATAGTGCATGGGTGATGTGCTGGAGGCCTGGTGCAGTAGTTAGTAGGATGCATGTGATTATAACTATTCGTTTTCGAGGACCTATTTAGTTGTCCATTATTAGCCTGCTCAGAGGTGAGATATAAAAGGCTTTGAACATCAGCCTTGAGTTGCTAAATGACTAGGGTGATCTCGTCCAGTCTGGATCCAAGTGAGGTGTAGGTGCAGGGATCCGAGATTAGAAGACGGTGGGGTGGGGTGTTTGTGAAAGTGGTGCTGGAAATATGCTGCCTTGGGAGGATAGTTTGAGTCACTGCAGGGATATGAGTGGATGGATTTTTGACTGGTAGCATAGGAGGGAGCAGCAGATGGCTACGTGGGTGCTCTGGAGTCAAAGGGGTCAAATTATTGGCCAGATGTGAAGATTCAGAGTCTGGCGGTAATAGCAATATCTCTAAGGGGAGAGTCTTAGGCACATTGGTCGTATCTACGAATGTATGGTTAGAGGTCAAGGATATCGATGGGGTGATAGTGTGACTACCGGAGGTGTGAACTTCAGTGATGGCTACTATGGGAGAGCAGTGAGCGTGCAGACTAGAATGGCGAATGCTGGAGAGGGACTCAGACCCACCAGGTGGCGATGAGGAGTTGATGTTATGTATGCTAATGTCGCTGGGGTGCAAGAAAGTTAGAGGGAAGGGTCAGTGAAAGTGACATGGCTGAGAAAGGACACTACAGGAGGGTCATTGCGGTTGCCAGAAGAACTCAAACGACCTTGGGAGGGGGCGGATTCCGTGTTAGACACTGAGGGGCCCATTATGATAACGGGCGGATCGCCACCGCCCGTATGGTGGTGGCGATCCGCCCGCCATTTCCCACCGCCCGCCTCACATTTCCCCACCGCCATATTAGTATGGCGGTGAGGACCCAGGCGGACGGAAAGACCATCCGCCTGTTTTCCACCGGTAGGCAATCCGCCCGATTGCCTACCGGGCGGAAAAGTCCTGGAATATGGAGGTGGTGCCTTGCAGGCACTGCCATCCATATTAGGATGATGGCGGTCACATGCCTTTCCATGGCGGAGACTCCGCCATGGAAAGGCATGCGGAGAATGCCTTTGGGGGCCCGTTGCGGGCCCCCTGGGGGTGGGGGTGGGGTGCTGCACTTGGGGGTACCCATGGTACCCCCAACATTGGCATGCACAAGGTGGCAGGCACCGCGCGGTGCCTGCCACCTTGTGCATGCCAATGCACACAGTGCATTCCCAGCATTGTGGCGGGCGGTGCTGTGCGCACCGCCCGCCACAATGCTGGGAATGGAGGATGCCACCGCCACGGTGGCATCCTAATCGCTGGTGCGGGACCGCCGCACCACTGGCGGCCAGTCCCAGCACTGCTAGGGTGGCGGGCGGACGCAAGTCCGCCCGCCATCCTAATAGGCCCCTGAGTTTTTGATGATTGGGAAACAATCTTCGAAGCATTTGAGGTTGTGTTCAGAAGATTAGTTAAGGATAATTCCATTGTTGTAAAGGGAGATCGTTGCTTCAAATTTGTAAATGGAGGACCCCATCTAGTGTCCCCATCTAGGGTCAGTATCAAACCATCACCAAGGTCACACTGACCTTATCTGTAACTAGTAAGGGGACCCCCACTGACCTTATCACCAAAGTGTACAAAACCCAGAGGGTAAATTCCCAGAGGATCAATAACCTGTGTTCATGTAATAGTGAAAGTACAACATAAGGCTATATATGAATCGGTAATTGGCACTCACCAATAACTCTCAAAGTAAATAAAAAGAAAAGAGAGTGAGAGAATTTTAGATGACCATAAAGAAAATGAGCTATCACCAAGTGAAAGGCAAGGTAGTGTGGTTTTGGCTCACCTAGCTTCAAATCAGTAGTACATTTATGTTGCTTCAAAGTTCTCGAGGGTATCTTAAGTAGATGTGCATAGATAAAACACGTGTTGGCTAGAAAAAGTAAAAACTTCTAAAACACTATACAAGTATAAAGGATTCTGGCAGAACGTACATGAAGGAACTATGTCTTAGATTTTTTGAAAGTGCTTGGGACTTTTCTCATGTTTTGGACTTGCTCTTACAGAAGAGGAATTGGTGGCTTTTCTTCCCTTCTAGCACCCAGGATTTATTGTTGATTGTGTCAAATAATTTGATTACTTAGGTCTGCTTAGTGTGTGTGCGCCATATCACCCAGCCACCTCAATTTGTTTACATGTTAAATTTGTGTGTTGAGATTTAGGGACATGATTTTATGGTTGCAGGGGACCAGGGTGGACATTGTATTATTTTTGTCCATTTATTGGGGAGGAAAAGTTTATTTTATGCGTTGGGGTAAGCTATTTTTCGATTACAGGGAGGGTATTCATTTTTTAAATTTTTATTTTTTGATGGGATGCAAGTGTTCTATGGGCCCAGGGTGGGGAGTGTATTTTTTGTGGATTTATTTATTGGGATAGGGTGTTTTGTTAGGAGTTCTGGAAATGTGCTTTTAGGATTCAAGGTGGGTATTTTTTTTTGACGATGCATGCTTTACTATAGTTTTCAATTTTTAATTGTGTATGTTAAGTTCTACGTTGGGATTTGAGGACTATTGGGTGCAAGGTGGGGAGTGTATTATTTGTGAATATTTATTAAAGGGGACAGATGTTTTTTTCAAATTTGTCCGGTTAATTAATTTTTTTTAAATTAAAAGATTTTTTTATTTTTCTTAAATTTGAATGTTAAGTTTTAGGGATAGGATGCAAGAGTTCTAGCATACCAGGGTGGGAAGTGCAATATTTATGACTATTGTTTTAGGCGACCAGGCTTTTTTTTTTTAAATGTTTGGTTGATTCTTTTTTATGGTTCAGGGTGGGTATTCATTTTTTAGGGGTGCTGTTTTTTTTATTTTTTATTTTAACTTTGTGTTTTAGGTTTAGGGACAGGGTGTAAGGGTTTTAAAGACCTAGAGTGGGGAGTGTACTATTTTTGCACATTTATTTAAGTGGATTGGATTTTTATATAACTGTTTTGTTAATTATTAGGGTTATTGTTTTTTTTAAAAATTTTATTCACATAAAGATAAAAGTTTTTCAAATAAAATATGCTCAACATATTTTATAGTTAATTATGTTTTTTAAAAACATGAATAACAGCATATAGTACAAAATATTTTAATGTTTAATTTTTAAACTAAAATAAAGTATCTTATCCTTTCCTGATATTGTTTTAAAATAAAAGATTTGTTTTTACTTTGTAAAAATATATACAAACATTTAGAACATTTTAAAAAGTATTGTACATTTTAAGAATATTACATAATAATGATTTTAAAAATATTCTTACAGGTTTTGATTGAAGTCTATGGTGAAAAAAGTATTTTTTTTTCTTTTTGTTTCTTGGTTGCAGCATCTGTTTCGTCACTTGGTAGAATGTCATGTCAGACAAATCAAAATTTTTTTTTTTTACTTATACTGCAGGAAAAGAATTTGAGAGGTGACCTTACTCACTATTAATCACTATTCCCTATGTGATTTGTTGGACAAATTGCCAAACTTGCCATGTTTTATTTTCTATGAGAGCAGTTGTTTTTTTTTTTAAAGATATACAACAGTTGCAGTTGCAGAGTATATGGTAATTTACGGGACTCGTCTACAAATAGATGTTATTTGTTGGGGCATTCAATGTTTTTTCCTGTAGGAAATTGCAACAGGATTTTTTTTCTTGGTGCTTTGTTTTTGGGCTCTAGGAGTAATTCAGATGCAAAATCTGTCTTAATTACCCCCATAATGTACTCCCTTAGTAACTGCATTTTTAAATTTAGTAGTTTATTACCACACTCCTTTTTCTGTTTTTTGGAGATTTCACTGTGAGTATTTGATGCCAATGGATAGGAGTCACTTTTTTATTGAGCTTGTTTAAAATTGTAACTAAGAAAGTGCTCTATTCAGTTTCTTTTTTTTTTTTGTAGTTTTCCAGGCGCAATTTTTTTAATGGTAATATATTACTTTGAAGTCTTAGATGAACTGATCTTTAAATTTTTAAGTTGTCAATTGTAGCAAACTAGAGTAGCGTAAAAAGGAATAATTTAAAAGTTGCTTCTATTCGAAATAATCTTTAGGTGGGACATTTTTTAATAATTAAAAAATAAATACTAAGATGTTGGGGAATGTTAGACCCGACACCCTTGGTTGATAGTCCCCCAAACCTTTTGCCTTCACCACTTCTGTTTTGCTGAATTAGTTTTTGTTGGCTCTAGGACTCTGTAAACTTTACCACTGCTAACTAGTGCTAAAGTTCTGTCTCTCTCTCCCTAAAACATTGAACAATTGGCTTACACCTGATTGACACATTTAATTTACCTGTACATCCCTATTAAAGTGATACTGCGTCTACCCAGGACCTGTACATTAAATGCTACTAGTGGGCCTGCAGTGCTCATTGTGCCACCCACTGCAGTAGCCGTTTAAAGCTTTTCTCAGGCCTGCCATTTTGACCTGGCCAAATAAAACCTTTGCCAGGCCTACACCTTC